>OY282468.1:18461948-19718442 GCA_958295575.1 Leucania comma
ATCGTCGACCCGACACCGATGTGAATTCCTCCTACCGTTGTATACTAGCTTAGCTTCTGCCAGTGGCTTCGCCCGCGTGAAAGTCGGTTTCTCCGTACAAATTTCCAACCCCCTTAGGGCCAGAGTTCACTCCATAAGGAACCCACCTGCCCAATTTTAAGTTTGTAGGTGTTAGTTTCTGAGATTTCGTGACTAATCAGTGAGTGGTATTTCGCTTTTATATTTATAGATTTATTGAATTTTTTATATATATATTGAATTAAATACGCGAATGTCGGAGCTACGCGAAAGTCATGAGTCCCAAAATCTGTTCAAGAGATCACTAAAAGTAAAGCTTCTTCTTTATCAGTAAAATAAAATATTTTCCCCTAAAATTATTTTTATAAAAATTGAAAATTGATTACTTGTGACTTAGTAAAATAAACTATTTTTTCAGAATTCTCTCAAAGTTATGAGTTACTACTGGCTCTTTGCCGCAATTGAGATTGAATTGAAATGTAGAATTCTTTCTATAATATTATAATGAATATTAAAATGTTGTAATGACAAAAATATCATATCAGTAATCTGTGATTAGCTGCACAATTTCCTCGGGTCATGTTGCCCTCTCGAAACAAGTGCGATGTTCCAAAACACCGTATAGCTACTCGATGCTGTATTTTGTCTTTGGTTTTGTTGTTTTTTTTTCAAACCAAAGGCAGTGTTGCCAATTTAGCGACTTTAGTGGCTAGAAATGGCTATTTTTGCTTAAATTTTAGCGACGAAACTAATTTAGCGACACCAAAGCTTTTAACCGCCTTATTTCAAAACGCGATATAAATTAGTTCCGGGACTATTACTAGGATTAATCCCGATTAAACGCTATCTAAATGTAGTTTTCGGGATTATTACTAAATTTTATACCAATTAAAAGCGATCTAAATGTATTTCCGGGACTATTATTAGGTTTAATGCCAATTAAAACTATTTTAGATCGCGTTTTGGAATAAGACGGTTGCTCAAAGGAATGTCCATTTCTTTAGTTTTTATTTTATTGCTGGGTGCCTAGGTGTATGAAAATAGTAACAAATCTAGCACGTTCAGTGCTGAGTTGGCAACATTGCATTTAACCGCTTGTCTTGCAACCGTTTGTCTTGCGGTAACCAACCGTTGGGCTTGCGGGCGAAAATCGCAGCCGTCGCGGCGGCCGCGGCGGCGGGAATCAACCGCCTCGTGAGTTTTGAAATACAATAGCCGATTCATCTGACGCGGCGGCCGCGGAAGAAAACCGCTTCGTGAGTTCTCTCCCTAATAGATCATGGTAATCCCCCCTGCTCTATTTTACCATAATTTAATAACTTTTTAAATATTACTGTTATAACTGCCTTACCCCCCGTTCACGACCTCACCACTGCGAGCGGCAGCACCACGCGCCGCTGCCTCTCAGAGCAGCAAGGTCGCGCCCTTACGGAGGCAGATTATAAGAATCAAAATATTTCAGTTAGCGACTTTTGGTATTGAGGCTAGAAGTAGGAACGTTTGGAGTTGGCAGCACTGATGAATGGATTTAAATAGTCTATGGTAGTCTATGGCAATACATAAAATTGATGTACTCTGTGGTCTATGGTTTACTTTGACGTACAATTTGCGCTTCTGTATATTGGCGATTTGAAAAGGATTATTTTCAGTTTTAAATCAGGAATTTATTTAAAAATCAATCATTCAAAATGGTACGTAAATTTTGCTCTAACATGTTTTATAATTTTTTACTACTTCATACATGTTATTTTAGGGATTAGATATCGTTTATTTTCCATAGCTTGTTTATACTTGAAACCGGGAAAGCCGGCAAAACTGCATGATGACGCCAAATTTTACGGGAAAGAATTTTATAGAAAGTTATTTATGTGCAATAAAACTAACAATGGCAATGTTTTTTTTTCAGACGATCGGAAAAAATAATAAAATGCAACAGCATATAAATTACAGGGTGAGAGTAATACTTCAAGATTCACGAACGTTTATTGGGACTTTCAAGGCATTTGATAAACACATGAATTTAATTTTGGGAGATTGTGAAGAATTCAGAAAAATTAAATCCAAAAATAGTAAAACCGCAGATAGGGAAGAGAAAAGAACGTTGGGATTTGTTTTACTACGCGGTGAAAATATTGTGTCTTTAACAATTGAAGGTCCACCTCCACCAGAAGAAGGTTTACCTCGTGTGCCAATTCCAGGGGCTATTGGTGGGCCCGGCGGCGGCCGTGCGGCAGGACGTGGAGCTGGGCCTGCGGGCGCTCCTCCTGGCTTACAAGGACCTGCTAGAGGTGTTGGTGGTCCATCGCAACAACATATGGCTCCTGGCTCTCGAGGGCAATTATCTGCCCCACCACAGATGCGTGGAGGACCTATGATGGGAGGACCGCCTCCAGGGATGATGGGAGCTCCTCCTGGAATGGGTCGTGGCGGGCCTGGTGGTCGAGGACCTCCTGGAATGCGGCGCTATTAAATTCAGTACAGTGATGTGTGATACCACATTTAGTGAAACAATCAATCGTAAAAACTTTTACTCTTTGTGATAACATCTTGCAAGTTCCAAGTATGAATTTCAGATCCACTTCACTTGTTATAAATTGTGCTGGTTGTAAATGTGCATTTAGTTCTTGGAGCAACTACTATTTGAAGCTACCATTCAGACCCTAAGATGGCCTTGGTATTGATGAGAATGATTCTTTGTTTAGTTTAGTTACACATGACCAGTTCAGACTGGAAGGCCCCTTCATGTATCTGCAAATGCTGTTTCAAATAAGACTAGGATCAATTGCCATGTTGTGACATCACATCATACTGCCATATTGTAGAAATTTTGCCAAAATTGAAGAACTCGGAGATAAATTAAATTGAAGAACTGGGTTCTGATTAACTTTTTTTCATTTACAGTTAGTAAATAAATTAAATTTTAATAATTTCTTAATTTTCTTACACTAATAATTCTTCAAATTGACAGTATGATATGACATCACAACATGGCAATTGATTCTATTCTCATTTGGAATGCATTGTCTGTGCATTTGCACTGGTAACATATTGTGTGTCTGGATTTTCCTGTCTGTAAACAAAATCACATGTGCATTATCATACAACTTGTTAATTACTCTAGCCCCAAGCGAACACCGGTGTCGGCACACCTATTGTATCTCTAATTATGGTATTCAAATGATTAAATTAAATTTTGTATCAGATTTCATATCTCATATTTTCTAATCAGTTTACACAATCTGTTTGGATCATACAACTCATTGTTAATTTACATGTTTTGCATTATTTTATTGAGTTATTTGATGTTACTTGGAACTCTAATAGTTACCACTTGACCTAAACTAATAACAGTGTGTTGTTAAACTTGATAAACTAGCTGACCTGGAAAATTTCATACTACCAACAGTTAATGATTGCCAAAATATATTTGATGAATAAATGCCTTTTATGAGTGAGCAATTCAACATAAGTTGTAAGATTTGTTGCATGTGACAATGTATAAAATAAATGAGTGTATAATTTTTTGATGTGCATATACATAGTAAGATGTTTTATGATATAGATGTTTAAGACAATAATGTGGTCTTTAAAATGTCTAATGACAACCAGCTGCAAACAAAAAACAAGATGGTCTGAGCTAACTAGAAATCTTTAACACTTATTATAGTTTTTAAGCAATTTAAATGTTTTTCTATTTAACCTGACATACCCAGACTTTTAGGTTACTAGGATTGTAGTCATGCCGAGAGCCACAGATTCAATTGTTGCTAAATTACAAGTGTATGCGGTGTCAAAAATCCTTAAAAATGTGTTTAAAATTGAGAAGACATTTACAAAATTCTTCATTTTTTTTTTAACTAAGAAAATATTTATATAAAATGAAATGTGGAAGTTTGAATAAGATTTCAGTCATGACCCAGGCTGGGTAAAGTCTGACCAGTGATTAGTTTTCTCATTGATAAAGGAGAATGCTCACAAAATGAAAAGAAAATCCAGGCTTGGCACAAATGACATGCCATATCTAAGTAGATAACAAAAAGAAGCCACAAATGGAAACTGATGGCTGAATGTGAAAAATTTCTAGTAATTTTTAGCAGGGGTACCTAAACTTAAATTTAGTAAGTTGTATAGATTAATAATGTAGTGAGACAATTTCAGTTACTAATCTATCATAGATTGTCAGTAAACCGTGCTATCATCTGCTTACCCAAAGATACCGGGTATAAGCAAATCGTTGATATGCAGCAGGAAGATAGTTGCAGAAAGAACAGATCCCTGAGGAATTCCCTGATGACCATCCGTCAACAACTCTGAGAGACCATTCATTCAGAAAGTCCCTTAATCAGACCAGGGTAAATGCCGTACAATGGAAGATTACTCAATAGGCTAGTGTGCCATACCCTGTCGAAAGCCTTCGAGACGTCTAAGAAAACGGCAATCGCTTCCCCATTCTTCTCGAGGTCCTCGCCCCACAAGTAGGTCTCCTGTAGACCGATTGCGGAGAAACCAGTACTGTCGGTCACTGAGGAGATCTTTACGTTCCAGTAATGCCATAAGGCGCGAGTTCAATACAAGCTCCATAATCTTACATAGTATGGAGGTTATTTAAATCGGCCGAAACTTGGCCGGATCGGCACGTGTGCTCTTTTTGAGCACGGGTTACACGTAGAAAAGCTTCCAGGACATGGGCACTATACCAGTCCTAAATGAGAGGCGATACAAGCGCGTCAATACAGAAGACAACCTGGGCGCTACTACCTTTGGTATACATTTGGTCCACTAGCTTTATTCACGTCTAGACGACACAGTGCTCTCAGTATTTGTTTCTTCCTTATGTGAACCTCTAGCATCGAGGTTTCACAGTGAGGCATAGTCGGTGGAGTAGCATTGCTACTGTCAAGACGAGAATCATGGGCGAAAAGAAATGCAAAGAGACCTGCATTCTCTTTCGCCTTATGAGTCAGTGTTCCATCAGGTTTTATCAGCGGAGGCAAGATGGACCAACAGATGTTCGCCTCGACCGACTTGGTAAGGGGCCAAAATGCTGTGCTACCGGACGGCTGTGCAGAGAGCTTTGTGCCAAAATGGATAATGCGGTCGGATAAGCTGTCTTTGAGCACAGATGAGTGGTGGTCAGGCCTGATACGCTGAATGCTTACGATCTTCAGCTTGAACGCCGATGCCGATTGGCATTGAAGCATAGATGAACTGAGCCACCGATGGATACGTCGCTATAAGGGATGTAACACTCCATAGCTTGACGTATCACATCGGATACAGCATCCGCACAGCTCGAAGGATTTCCAGAAGAGAAGCAGACCTGCTGCCATGTATAAGATGCAAAGAAGTGCCGCATCTCATCCCAATCTGCTGACTTGTAATGCCACATTCACCGTTCACCGCGTGAGTCACAGTCGGAAGGACGATACAGATTTCACCAAACAGTGATCTGAAGTTCCAAGTGGTGAGGAAATTATTAAGATACATGTATCTGGGTCGGTGGTCAACAGTAGGTCCAGACAATTGGCAAACAATTGACTCTCTTAATAAAAAATCTGTAACAGTTTGTTTGTCTGTAATAATCGTGTCGTAAACGGCACGTGGGTGTGGGATCGTTGTCAGTACAAAACTGAAGTTCCAACAGGATTTAGCAGGTTTACGTTGTGGAGATTGACTGGTGGTCAGAAAGCAGTTTTTTGGGCAAGGCATATCTCTAAATTTTTTGCTAATATCGCTGTTATTTCTTTACACTACGGTAGATTGAAGTTTGAGATTGAACTTTTCGACTGGTACAAAAAATCAATTTGCATAAAAATGGATTTAACAGGTTCACGAATTAGGCCGACGATTACACCTGTTCATTCGATATGCACTCCACAATACGAGCAAGCTATTGTGAAGTGATACCATGTACCGACGAAAAAAATATCAGTAGGTACTTTCGTTGATATCGGGAGGTCCTTCAATTCTTAGAAGAATAACTTTGGCAATTAAAGTAATAGTTTTAGTGTAAGAACGAGAAATAATAGTTAAGTTTTTAGTGTATTTCAGTGGTCATATTTAATGAAAACTTTACGTGATAACCTCAACAAAGTTTGGTAGTGCACGCGGTGGCTAAAGGTATTTAATCTCAGCCTACGAAGGATCGTAGGATAATTCATTTCTTGAGAACTTATTCCATTGAAGACCAATAATTTTTGAACTCAAATAAATCGAGGCTGATGCCATAAAAAAAAATGTTTATGTAAGTAAGCAAGTTCTAACAGAATATTATATTTATTTTTTATTTGGACCAAAAATATATGGGCCGCGGGTAATTTTAACTTTTAAGATTTTTAAACTACAACTCAAAAGTTACCAGACACAACTAATAGAGATAGTCAACACTAGTTCCAGTAACAAATATAATATAATACATTGTGATACAAGTGTGTAATGTAGGTGGTTACCGTCGAGGCGGCATTAAGACCCGAGCCGTAGCGAGGGTTTTAAAAGAGCCAAGAACGGTAACCACACATTACTCACGTGTATCATACATTTTTCAATATACTTGTGAAGAAAAATAATTTAGCTAACTATTATTACAACAGTAAAACAAGTAATTTTTTTCATAATATGGCGGTAAAAAATCAAGTCTAGTTTCAAAGGCGCGCATCTAGTTTTTTTTTTTTTTAATTTACCCATAGCTGAAGGCTATGGCTATATAGTCTTGATCAAATTGCCTACTCGTGGTCGTGGTTTTCTTGCGTGAAAAGTTTTTACGATAATGTCATTTTCAGTGACAATGGAATACGGATGTAACATTTTCTAATGTGTTTTTTTAGTATTTAATTTAATTAATACAGCCAAAGAACTTCACTCGAAAAAATCACACCAAAAACCGGGCGCATCTTACCAGAAAAGAAAAGACCACAAAGAAAAAAGAATCTTTATTTAAAGGAACGATTTCTAAATTAAATGTTTGGTTTTTAAAATAAATCGTTTTTATAAGTTAAAATGGTCGAAATTGCTTGAAATAAGTAAGACACTAATTTATACTATTGAACGAACACAATAACCTAATAAGAATTTTTTATACCTACTTATTCAAAATTTGATTTGCGAACAAACAGGTTGAACAATAAGGTTATAGTTACATTACAGCACTAGTGCGTAATGGTAATCAAAAGGTCACAGTTTGGTAACATTATATACCTAAATGTAGTGCAATAAGGGCCACTTTCTGAGCATTTATATTGAAAACTAAGATTATATATGTTCAGGGGCTGCGGAAGTCACACTGCACCCGCTGCCCTGACGCAAATGAGCGAGAGAACACTCAGGTGGTTTTGTTCAGTACAAGTCTGACAGACCCTCCGCTTACCCCAGGGCGGAGGACATTCATGAGGGTTTTCACCCCAAGAAACACGGCTTCAATGGCGACTATTTGACTGGACTGCACCTTCACATACCCACCACGTTCAAACCACAACATTTATTTTGTGCCACGACACAAAAAAAAAAAAAACTACTGAAAAGTCAGGAAAAAAAATACTTTTGGAATTGTATTCTTGAGAGCCGTTTATATAGCGTGTCCTAAGGGCCCATTCACGACCTCGGTCTTAGCGGCGAACGAGGCCGTATCGGTAGGCGATTGGTCGACGCCGCTCATGGCAGCCATAGCGGCGCGCGCTCGACTAATCGCCTACCTGTACCGCCCCGCTCGCCGCAAAGACTGAAGTCGTGTATAGGCCCTAAAGGGGCCCTGTATCAAAAAATTTTTGGCGTTTTTTTTTAAATAGGTAACACAGAGCACATAACTATAATATTATAGTGCCTTGTACTATGCGGTCCAAATGAGAATAGGATCGATTGCCATGTTGTGACGTCACGTCGAACTGTCAATTTGAAGAAATTGGGTACGGCGAGCAAAAAAAGAAATTTTTAAAATTTAATTTATTTACGAATCGTGAACAAAAAAAGTTTTATCAGAATTTAGTTCTTCAATTTTACTCATCTCTGCGTCACTATGTGATGTGTCTGATTAGTGGAAAATGGAAGAAGAAGGCGAATTATTCATTACAATGAAAATAAGAAAGAAAATATTTTTTATTTTTAAGTAATTATGACTTAAAACAATATATTTACCTAATTTATCATAAACAATAATGTTTTTACTTCACCTAGACCTAACTAAGACTATGTAACAGAAAGCAAAAAAAAAGCCTTTATTGATACGCAAATAAGTTTCTTTTGCAAACCGTACTTTTCACTCAAAATTTGACAGATCGAGGGCTTTCCGATTCTTATTTGGATCGCATAGTAAACGTAGTGCTTATATTCTCTTTGGTGCCTTGAATGAGACAGCCCGACAGAGTCGTGATAGGCCACTTAGATAAAAATTAATGGCTGTTCGCTAGTCTCGCTAAAACTCGAAAACGGCTGGACCGATTTAGCCACTTTTGGTCTTGAAATATTCGTGATAGTCCAGGGAAGGTTTAAACGATACGAAAAGATGAAAACTTTCTGGGTCACGTCAGCTAGTAAAGAATCTACGTAATGACGTCGCGTCGTTGCAAATTAGTGTCAACGGGCTACAACGACCTTACAGCCACTAGACGTGTAATAACAGGCGACGCATATCTGTCAACACATCTGACTAATAGATCTGATGTGTGTAGTGATTTCCCAATCCTTATGACCGCCTCTGTTTTCGATAAAGCTGAATACCTATTTACTATTTATACGATCATTTTATACTTACTACATTTAATATGAAATTTTATTGTTAATCGGTTATTGATTTTAGGTTCCCGAAAGATTCTGATTTTAAAAATAAATGGATAATTGCAAACAAGCGAGAAAAATGGTTCCTTGGATATCCTATTTTTTAGACGGTATCATAATTATAAGTACCTATGTTACTTTTTTATAGATAGGATTTTTGCAGCTTTTTTTTTTAATTTGACGGTACCACTCAAAATTTATTAATAACATTAACTATGTACATTTTATGTTAAAATAATATCAAGAACTAGGAAGGTAAAAAATACAATATTGCTCTCCAGCAATGTGAACGAAGCCGTCATCGATGTCCTGTATGGGGCAAATTTATGTGCTTTGCGCAAAAAGGATGGCGGCATTCGTCCCATTGCCGTAGGGTCTACCTACCGACCTATCGCAGCCAAAATTTGCTGTGCATTTTATAGCGAAGCACTTGCCAGCAAATTCCAGCCTCTACAGTTAGGTTTTGGATCAAAAGGAGGCTGTGAAGCTGCGGTACATGCCCTGTCCACTTACATCAATAGCAATGAAGGTGAGGTCATTCTTAAGGTTAATATCAAGAATGCCTTTAATTCTGTGAACAGAGACACTTTGTTGACAGAAGCTCAAAAAGAAATACCCAAAATTTACAGTTTTCTTTACCAGTGTTATAGACACCCATCTAAATTATTGTTTGAGGAAAATCTTTTAGAATCAGCCGTCGGTTGTCAACCCTCTTGGGCCAGTCATTTTCAGTCTGGCAATAAATCCAATCATTCGGCAGCTAAATTTTAAATTTAATGTTTGGTATTTGGATGACGGAACTTTAGGAGGTGATGTAGAGACCGTGTTAAAAGATTTAACTTTTTTGAAAAATGAATTAAGTTCTATTGGGTTACAACTTAACCTTTCCAAATGCGAAATTTACCTTCCCCGATATCGACTGACAGACGGACGACTTTAGCAAAATTTAACACAATAGCACCAAATATTCGAATTACTGATAGGAATTCTCTTCACCTCCTGGGCCCCCCAATTTTTTATGAATCCTTTCCAACATTTATTGAACAGAAAATACAAAATTTTAATGATGTCTCGGAAAGACTTTTCAAAATTAACATTAATTCGGCTTTTACACTTATTCAATATTGTTGTTTTGGGCCAAAATTTACATATAGCCTTCACTCCTCCCATCTTTGGAAACACCTACAACTTTTGGAGACAGTCGATCAAATCATTAGGAACACACTGTCTTCGATCATAAATGTGGCCTTGGACGACCGAGCTTGGCAGCAAGCCACTCTTCTCATCCGGCTGGGCGGCCTCGGCGTCCGCAAAATTTCAAGTATAAGTTTACCAGCTTTCCTCTCCTCGGTGCACAGTACTGAAATATTAACCAGGAATATTTTATCTTCCTCACTGGTTGATGTTGAGGTACCGTGTTTGTCCGATGCGTTGATCGCTTGGAAAATGGCTTCTCCCAACACAGATTTGCCCGACAACCTGTCCTCGCAGAGACAGTGGGATGTACCGCTCTGCAGTATTATACGTAACAAGCTCATGAACACGTCTTCAAGTACTGCTGAGCGTGCACGTCTACTGGCTGTGGGGGAATGGGAGTCGGGTTTGTGGCTTCAGGCACTTCCGTCATCCACCATAGGCACTATGATGGATGACGCGTCGTTTCGGCTCGCAACTTGTTTACGCTTAGGCGCACCTTGTGTTGCTCCACATCGGTGTCACTGTGGCGAAGCTGTCGGTAGCCTCGGACACCACGGCCTGTCCTGCTGCAGGAGCGCAGGCCGCATAGCACGGCACGCTAGTATCAATGACATTATTCGTCGAGCTCTTGTCACCGCCGGCGTACCTGCCGTAATTGAACCTAATGGCTTGGTGCGTGACGATGGGAAGAGACCAGATGGTATGACGTTGGTGCCGTGGAAGGTGGGTAGGCCTCTAGTGTGGGACGCAACCTGTGTCGACACCCTTGCGCCATCCCATGTTCCTAGTTCGGCAGGATGTGCCGGCGCTGCCGCTGCGACTGCTAAGACCCTCAAACGGCGCAAATACTGTAACCTTATTGGTAATTACTGTTTTGAGCCGTTTGGGGTCGAAACGCTTGGATCATGGGGTCCGAGTGCGCGTATCCTTTTCAAGGAAATTTCACGTCTTTTGATCGACACTTTGCATGACCAGAGGGCTGGCTCATTCTTTGCCCAAAGAATCAGTATTGCCATTCAACGTGACAATGCTGCCAGTCTTCTGGGTACGTTTTCGGATGACAGCGATGTGGAGGAGTACTTCGACGCCTGAGTGTATTTGGTGTTTTTGTATTTTATTTGTACATAGTTATGTCTAGTTTACATTCTTAGTTTAGTTTTTATGTACATAGGTTTAGTATAAATACTTAGTAAATAAAAAATACAATTAATAATTGTAATAACTATTAGAAAAATATATCGATACTTTCGTGATTTATTTAAATCTATCCCATCCTTAGAGTGTCGTAATTACCTTGGTCGGATCAATCAGTACCTCTACCATGAGTTTTAAGCAATAGTATTCGTCGCTACTCGATATCGACGCCGTAAATATTTTGTATGGCAAATTTTGCAGCGCCTCTAGCGGTCCCTTGCAGAACAAAAATTTGCCATACAAAATATTTACGCCGTCGATATCGAGTAGCGACGAATACTATTGCTTAAAACTCATGGTAGAGGTACAGAACGCAGTACCCCGCTTACCGCACCTCAGCTAGTTGACAGAATTGTTTTTGGTGCGTTAGAGCAAGCATGCGGCGTCAAGGGGCTATATAGTCGATGAAGGGCTATCACAGGCAGTCAAAAATATTAGTAAAGTAATGGAAATAAAAGACAAAAATATGTTATAAATAAATTATTAATACATAGCAGTACCTACCTCACACTACTACAACAACACTGATCTTAAAAATATAACTAATTATAACAATACAAAAATATAATTACCTACCTGGTGTGAATAATGAGTAAGTAGTCGATAGATACATAACGGCCGGACCACATAAATTGTTAATAACTCTTGAGGTACTAAAAATATATATATATTCCGATGAAAGTAGACTTTATGTAGGTATTATTTCGAACTATAGCATCTGACTGAGTACCAAACTGTGGTCCGGCCACAGAGGAACACACTTACGTGGATCGGCAGTTTGGAGGATTAGTAGATTAGTATTACAACTATGGAAATAACGCGATAGCAATATTTATCCCCGTTTAGGGGTTACTGGCACATTCAAATGATTAATTAAAATGCAAATGCGTATACACAGTAGCTAACAAATACAATAACAGATAAATAATAGTACCTATAGAAGAAACTTCATTCTACACCGAAATAGTTACACACATAGATCTATGTAGGTACTCGGCCAAGTCTTCATTTCATTTGGGGCATTTGATACATTTTAAGTCAAGGAGTAGAATTCCTTGCTGAAGTCTGTGTTTCCTGATAGCTACGACCCATGGGTCTTTAAGTCAAGAGTGAATTGGTTATTTCTAGGCAAGCGTGCTTCATCGTCGACCACTTTGTCGCTTTCCATCTATTGAGACAGCGGTCAAGCGCGAGCCTATCAATAATATACACCATTAAATTTTGATCGTTTTAATCCCATGGAGGGTCGATCCGGTACATGAAACACTATCGATTTGTAAAGATATAATTAAAAAATAAAATAGGTACTTTTTTCTAAAACTCGAATTAATATACGCATGTACGAAATTACTGATCGAGTGCAATGACCTGTAGGTAGTTAGTACGCAACCACCGACAACTAAGTATCGGTCATTGAACATGCTCAGCTGATGTTTACATAAAGAAATTCATTTCTTACATTCGTATTTTAGAAAAAAAAAACATTCGAGTTTTAGAGAAAAAAAGTACCTACTTTACTCGACGGAATTAAAACGATCAAATTTTAACGGTGTATATTATGTAGGGTGACTGATAATTAGTGAACGATATTAAGCACGTGATTGTAGTCATGACAATAAACAACTTTTACTATGGGACCAAACCTGAAATCGGGAAAAAAATCTGCTGGTCGGTAGGTACATTTATGTTCGCCTAACTCAGGGGTTCCCAAACACTTTGAGAATAAATTAATTTTTAGCACCCCCATTTTTTCACGTACTTAAAAACTATTATAACTTCAAATTAAATTAATGAATCGTTGTGAGCTATATTAGCGGAGATTAAACATTCATTCTAAAAGAGACTTTTACTATAATCCGCAAAATTTAACTTGAGATCTGAGCACAGTAGGTAGTACACAACGGCGCTCAGGTCTCAAGTTAACTCTTACGGGCTACACCTGCCAATGAGAATACTTATTGAATCGCAACTTTATAGTATTCAGACAGAGTATCTTTTATTCAAAATAAAACAAACATAATCGATTCTTATATAAAAACTAATGTGAAGGATGAATCTGATGCTGTTTAATAAGTTTGTTGACATCAGGTTCCAATTTACTCAAGAACAGTCGCAAGTCGCTACGTTCGGTAACATGCAAACGATTTCTCTTTTTAGTAAGCAGCCACAGCAATAAATCCACGTTCACACAAATATGACGAAGTGAATGCTATCAAGAATCATTGAACGATTGACAACAATCCAGGGTACAATTGCGGGATCGAGAGTCGAGAGCTCAGTCGGTGTCTAAGAGTCCTCCTAGCTAGATGAAATTACAAATCGCCCCCTGAAACCTCTACACAACGCCCCCATTTTTTTTCTGGGTCTCTTACCACCCCCCTTTAGGCCTGCAGCGCCCACAAAGGGGCGTTATCGCCCACTTTGGGAAAGGCTGGCCTAACTGGTCAAAATGTACTGAACTTTACAGATTTTACCCGATTTCAGGTTTAGTCCTATAGTAAAAGTTGTTTGATGTCATGACTACAACCACGTGTTTAAGTATCGTTCACTAATTACCAGTCACCCTATATACCCTTATTTTTAATGATTTGGATTCGCAATCGTTGTGCTCAAAATATTCTTGACTTTAGCTCGATGAGTTTCCCTAATGACAATAACCGCAAGATGGATGGCACCGCTTGCCGTCAACACCACAGCGACAGCCACCGCTGGTGTCACCTTTGCCGCCTGGCCCCCAACGCCGTCCTCGTGTTACCCAACATATCTCCGTTTTGCACGCTGAGCACTTCACCCAATCACAACCCCATTTTTTAGTTATAATAGCACTGCATTCAGGGCATTCAAGTGCTTCTCCTTTGCTTATCAAGGAATTTAGTAGTGTTCGTGTCCCTTCGTCAGTTTCGTTGGCATTGATGCTTCTATCCGCCGCTTGTTTCAGTTTAGCACGATGCTGCTCACAGGTGTGTCCATCGTGAATGGCCTTAAAACAAAAAAAAAAAAAACAATGGTTATTGTATAAGCAGTTACGTATTATGTTTAACATATCATATTTTTATAATTTTACCTGGCACGGCACACAATTGATACATCTGCACACGGGACACGGAAAACGTTGAACGCCCGGGTCGCAAAGAGCCCAACCTTTACAATCTCGAGTACGACAATGAAAGGCATTTCGAGTTCCGCTCTCTGCCGCAGCCAGTCCTCGCGCCAGCCAGCGTTCATAGTCCTGAGCAGGCACGAGGGCGCGAATTTCTCGTTCCTGCAGCATTCCTCGACAACCCATAGCCGGGCAGGGGACATCTGGTTCTTCACAATGACGCACGACATCTGACAAACAATTTTTGCAGAAAATGTGTACGCACTCGCGTAATATAACTCCCTGACCGGGTGGGTACTCCTCCATACAAACTCCACACTCAAAGTTTTCTGCATTAGGAACTAGCGCTTGTTGCTCCAACTGCATAAGTTCTGTATAAACGTCGCCTGTCTTTTGTCTTGTGTCTTTAGTCGCTGTGTCATTGTGTTTTAATAAGTTGGATACCAATTTAGTTTCTGAAATTACAAACAAGACAATTCACTATCCGTGTATTATTGTAGGTTAACCATTTTTGAAGATGCTCAAAAATTTAGGTAGCGACCAAAGTCACTTACAAAAAAAGGGGTGTAAATATAGGGGTCACTTATCAATTTGCGACTTGTGACACGTCCACGTGTGAACATGTCGACGTCCCCGCGCAACAAGTCGTTAATAGCAAAAAATTGTTTTTCGATTTGCCGACTTATTGTCCGGTAATAAAGTCTGTAATCGAAAACAAATTTTTGCGACTTATTGCCCGGGGACGTCGATGTGTAAAAGCAGCTATGTTATTCTTTTCTTTTCATTTATCGTACCAATACCTAGTGCGAAGAAAAAACTTACCTGAAACTCTGATTTCTCATTTAAAAATTTGAAGTTACTCGATTAAAATTCTACATAAGATGAAAGCGCTAGGGTAAACTGCAAAGCTGCGAAATTGAAATGTTCGGTCTTTCTATGTTGTTTTCGTTTATTAAAATATGATTGCAGGCTTAATATGTATTTATTTACGGAATTATAATCATTAAAAAAATCATCAATACAACCCTCGCAGTTCCTCTTAGGCTCGATTTACAATGCCGCGCCGCGGAAGGGAATGGAATGGAAGCGACTTTTTGCAACAAAATTGTACATAGCATTTTAACAAAAGTGTCCCACTGCAGGGCAGAGGTCTCCCTTTCGTTATTCCACTCTTTTTTATCCTTAGCCACTTCTGGCCAATCCCTAAGGTTTTTTTTTATGGTAGGTAAAATCGTCAAATGACAAATCTTGCCCTTGGGTGGGGCGGGAGATAGTGTCAGACTCTTACTACTTTTACCTAACCCTTGGCCCCAGTAGGCTTCAGCGTCAAGTCCTTGAGGCGCGCAGGAAAAGTGCGCGCCATAAACGACTTGGGCTCGGACCGGTCTGTTTCCGGACGGACGGACAGTGAGCTACCCATTGCCCGCCGTCTGAAAGCTGCGCCTACGGTGGCCGGAAATCGGGATTAGAATCCCGGCGGCGGCGGCGGCGTGTGCGCCGTTGCCTGATGCGGTCGGCTTCTTCCTTTGCTAGCATTACTGCTTCGCAGAAGGAGGCGACCGCCTGCCACTCCTCCTCGAATCCCTAAAGTAGGAGTCCAATGAGTACATAGCATAATAAACTTTATATCAATTGTATGATATACAAACTAAATACGAGCCAAAAACAGTCGAGCGTCTTCAGGGGAATCCTCGCGCATTCTCGAGAATTCCCCCTAGCTACTGTCGGCGCCGTCTGTGGAATCCGCGGGAAATAGCACGGGGAACAGTAGTGCGGTGGGTGCCGAGGGTTTAGCTGGAATGTGCGAGAAATCCAGCGAATTCACGCGTCATGATGAGGCGAAATTGACGCTTCCATTCGATCCCATTGCGCGGCGGTATAAATTGAGCTTTACCCTATCTATTGAATGACTTCTTAAAATAGCCGAATGGCTATATGGAATAGGGTTATCGAAATCTTAAGAAAGCGTAAATTTCTCGGGCTATCTTCGAGCATCAAGGATTACCTAGTAAAACGTTTATTTCGCAAAATGTCTATTGGTTGTAAAATGTCTCTTTCTCATTAGTCGCATTCGCAAAATGTCCCGAATTAGCGATATTAACTTTAAAATTTACGTGATCATTGTTTATTTTGTAGCACTCGATTCAATTATTTATTATAATCTAAATCGTAGTATTATTAAATTGAAAAAAAAAAACATCTGTTATTAAAAAAATATTGTTTATTCTAAGTAACTAGCACGACATTTAGCAGAGGTATCGTGCGTGAGAACTTTTGAGAAAGTCACTCTGTGAAAGCGACATTACGAGGAAGACATTTTACGAAATAGAGGATTTGCAAATAAACCAGTCAGAACTCGAAATACATAATTATCAAATGCAACAACCGACTCTGCCATAAATTAGGTACTAGGTTGAAATTCCATTGCAACTTTACTATCACACAAAGGTTAAGTAAATTGGTAATCGGCATTTAAATTTACTCAAAATTATGAATTCAAAGTAGATATCTAATAAGCAACGATACCTAGGAATTTTACTTTTTTTTATAAGGAAACAAAAATTACGTACCTACCTGATTCTACTACACACAAATAAAATGGTGCGTTAAAGTCCGGGCCAGCGAGCGATATGATGGGTGTGGAGTCGTTAACACACAGAACACGTCCAACAATCCAGCGCTGCAGATTGGTTGCTAGGCCAAGCGATGTCTCGGCTTCTCGGCGAAGATCTCGTATGCATGCTTGGCGGTTTATACGCAGGCGGACGGGGCCCCTTGTCGCTTCTCGATCCTCGACTAATACTGCTATTCTGAAATATTTTTTTTAGATATAGGTCAATAAATTTTAACTGTGTAGCCTAGTTTCATTACTTTATTTATCATCGACCTCCTTAGATCATCAAGTTTGTTTAATCCATCCCAACGATATCTGGAAGATATCACCGTCTCAGCGGTAAGAATTAAAGTTGTCTTTCAATTTTGTTATTCTGTATTGTATAAATCTCGAAAACAAATAATAAAAATAGTGCTTCACTTACGTAACTATATTATCATCGTGCTTAATTGGGGTTTCTTTTTTGGGATCCTTTTCTTTTCGCTGTATATCTTCATCTGTTTTCTTTTGAACAGGTGCCAATACAGAGTTGTCTACTTTAGAAACTAACGATGTAGTTACCTTGTTTGGTACGACAATTGCACTTGGGTTAGCTTTACGAACTAAAACTTTTGGTGACGATTTTTCATTCAAGTTTTTTATTTGGCCTTGAGGCACAAGGTTATCTTTATTATTAGAATCGATGTTTAATTTTGCAGTAGTTATCCCCATATTTGGTTCACCGTTGCCTCTCTTCAATTCCTCGTTATTGGTTGATGCAGATGGTTGCGACAATATTTGCGACGAAAATGATAGAACTGAACACGACAAACGCAATTGTGCTAGTTTAGCAGCTGCTTCTGCTGCTGCACGCTCATCTCCTTGTGCTATAGATTTTTCAAGTTGATTAATTAGATCCCGACGTCTAGAATGTTGATCTTGTGTTTCCATTCTGTTTGACGAATTTAGATCTTTTGCTGACGATGGCAACTTAGAGATTATTTCTTGAGATTTATTATTTGACTCTAGATTTTTTCTAGGTTCTGGTAATACTGTTGGATTTTCTTTTTGCGTTAAATTTAGCTCTCCTTCATTGGATTTCTCCACATTGATCCTCGGCTTGTCTTCAATTTTTACAATATTTACAATGGATGCATTTGTTTTAGATGTGGAAGGAACAACCAACACGTCAGACAACGGAGTTGAAACGCTTGTGCTTTGGACGATTTGATGTATTCCGTTCGAACTAACTTTATCAGGATTTAGTATTTCATTTTTTAATTCATTTTGTGCAATATTTCTGGACTGCGGTTTACCCGAGAGAGAACTCTTAGGAACAAACATTGGATTCAAAAGTGATGATATTTTTAATGGTGTATTCAAAATGTTAATATCTTGTGTTTGTTTTTGTGGAACTTTTTCAGGTTCCTTAACCTTAACACTGCCATCTACAACTTTAGTTTGCGAGACACTTACATTCTCAGTTGTAAGCTTGGCTAACCGGTTTAAATTATTGTTCACACTTTTTTTATGTGCTGATATAACTTGTGCTACTAAAACTGCTTGTGCAGAGGTTGGTAATGGTTTCGGTGATCCTATTGCTTCTTGCGAAGATTTTACATCTACTTTTGACGTAGATGGCTTCGAAACAAAATTTGTTTCCTTTTCACCTTGCTGTGTTGATCCGACTCGAAGAGTAGGAGTTTCTGTAGAATAGGATTTCCTCCCTGTACTTCTTGGTTCCACTGGAGTTAGTTTTTCGGATTTGTCGATTAAGTCATGTTTCGGTCGTTTAGGCAGTGAATCTTTCATTTCTTTCAACATTTCTCTGAGTTTTTGTTTGTCTTCTACATCATATTTTTTGTTCGGTAGCAAGTCTTCTTCAGTTTGTGTAAAAGCTTTTTTAGCAGTTTTAGTTGTTGCTTCTTTGTTATCTTTACCTATTTCAGAAGACTGTGCTTTATGTTTCGAGGCGCAATAGACGCAAGTAACTACTGTTGAGTCATATTTTCGTAAACAACTAACACAAAACCAAGACTCGGCTTGATAAGAACTATGTGCACCTAGATTTTGAAATGTGGTGTTGTTGTTTCGTTCTGCTGCCTTTAATTTACACGTTTCAATTATTTCAGCTGCCTGTTTATCTAATTCACTTATACTGGGAAGAAGTTTTACAGCAGAAGTATCTATATAAGAATTTCTTTTTTTACTATCAAAAATTTGTTTCAAAAAACTTTTTTCGGGCTTTGTTTTAGTGTCTTTAGTGCTTGCATCTTTTTTACTATATTTTTCTGATTTACAACCCATCGTTACATCGTTATTATTTCTTGTTTTGGGTTTATCTTGATATGCGTTAGAACTCATTTGAGCAGCGGTAGTATTTACTTCGACGTTTTTTAAGATATTTCTGTCCTTTTCCAAAAGCGTTACTGGTGGTTGTGGCGCAGGTCGTTTTCTTGTATACCGGCGCGGTAGAGATGCTGATGGACCCGCAGTAGTTACAGGGGGCAAAGGTGCGCGCCGTTTACCAGGAACATACGCTGACCGACGTTGATAACACTCGCTTGTAGCCCTCCTGTCGCGATCCCATCTACTGCCAGATTCAGCGTTTACTCGTCGTGCAGGCGGTAAACTAAAAGCGTCGTAACCACAAGTTCCTTCGCTCTTGAATAAACCGTATTTTCGATGAAGTGTGATATCACGGTCGTGGTTACGTCGTAAATTTCTATCATGTACTCTTTTTTTGTAAGAGTCTGTGGGAGGACCTGGCGGTGGCACTACTAGTGGTCCTCTCGCAGGCAGATAGCGCGCCGGCGTCAGGAAAGCGAAGCTCGCCACCGTCCTGTCAGAGCCGGCACTGGAGAGACTCTCGCTGGAGTCGGAGCGCTCGTCTCGACGCAGCCACGAGAACAACGTCCACAAGCCCGATGAAAGTGGACGAGGGCGACCCTCTACTTCTACGTCGTTGTTCATCACCCCTGGAAAGGATTGCATTTGAAAATTAGCTATCTGTCCTGTACGAATCGTCTTTGCTGTACCAATATTATGTTTAGATGCAATGTGACACGTTTTCAGAATCACCAAGAAAATTTTTTGTTTATATTTCCCCTTTTGCCACAAAGGAATGTCACCTAAGTTAAGACTAAAAAATGCTTTGACTCAAAAATATACTCAAACTTAACACGGTTCATCCTATAGGGACGAACTCAGGGCACCTCAATACGTGAAACGACCAGGACGATAAGTTTACAATGAGCCCTAACGCCGGCAAGGCAGCAATCAAGACTTGCCCTCTGATGTTAGGCATTTAGACACATACAAAAAATAGATAGGTACTTATATAATTAAGTGCTTTTCACATGCTATGCCTACAAAATTTTAATAAATTTATTTTTATTATTTAATAGAACTGTAAATTCTTGTTTGTTTACATACCCAGTTACCTATATTTCACTGGGCGAAAATGTTTAAATTGTAACTCGGAAATTATTTATAATTTTCAAAATACTTAATCGAAGAGACATAATTCACAACAAAGGCAACCTTACCAAAGAATGGAAATCGCGTCCTTTCTCCTTTGTATGCATTTTTTTGATATTTCTGGACTACGTAGCTAGGTCACAGCAGTTTGGAGACTACCTACTTACTGTCTACGTGACGACATTGCAAGACCGCTAGATAGGTTAACTATGCATCAACACCAATTAGATACAGTGGGTACTTACGTAGCGGTGAATCAAATCGGGTTCACAAGTTTCGTATATACTGCGAACTAGAGCATATTAACCTCCTTTCAGCATTTTATTGTTAAAATAAAAACCAGAATTATTCAATTATTCACTCGATGATTCAGTTTTTCCGAAAATATCCATTTTGGTAAAAATCAGTAAGAATGTTCTGTGTATCTGGGTACATTAACTATTAGTAAATGAAACCGACCGTTGAGTTGTGGACTACACGGATAAACAGTGATCACTCTCGGTTCGAGATTGTAGACAAAGCGAGGTCGCGCTCGGGCACTGGCGATTAGCTGCGACTGCGCCGCCGCGCCGCACTCCGCCCGCCCAGCTATATTTAGAGAAACTTCGCGACTTCGTTTTTGCTATTTTCATTTCATTCTTGCACTAAAGGTGCTCCGACCTCACTTCTTTTATTTAAATGTGAACTTCCTGGCGTTATTAGAGTATACATAATGTATATCTTCTTGAAACTATTCAATTGGAGACTGTACCACCTATCAAGCAAAGTAATTTGTTTATTAAGGTCAAATCAATAAGTAATTATGTCATTATCCTGGTAAGGGGTTCCTTACCAAGATAATAGATGAATCATATCATGGCCAATCAATACAGGTTGTGACCTACAACCGATTGAATTCATCATTATTAATACCTAAATAAATGTAGGTGTTATATATGTGGTTACAGTAGGCCGTTCTATAGTGGTGAAAAACCAGTTGGAACGTATACGCGCTGTTCTGTTAGTTTTACTGAAACTCAGTTATACGCAAGGTCAAAGTGGTTGGTAACAGCTTTTTTAAAATTTTCAAAGATATTGATCACGGGCACAACAATCTAAAATAAAAAGCACACATAACCGATTAATTTTCCGGGCGGCATTTCCATTTTTTTACCGACTTCTAAAAAAGGAGGAGGTTCTCAATTCGGATGTTTTTTTTTTGTTTGTTCGCGCTTCGTCGCTTGCTTTTTTGTTGGAAAGAGTATTCTTCCCAAATGGTCCCACAGTAACGAAATCGGCGAAATCGAGCGAACTTCAAATTTTATTGGAAAACGTACAGCGATTTTGGTAGGTATTTTTATCGAGGACTTCGGTTTAAAGAAATTTATTTCTCATGAGAACATACAGTTTACTTATAATGAGATACAAAGTAATAGACGTGATAATACAGTATACAATACAAATTTCCTCCAGAGTATCAGCAGATTATAATGTACGAGTACATACATATTTCTTTCGTTTCTGTTTAAATGTATTCGCGTTTATCGTCTGGTAATCCATTGAACAGATGAACTCCTTCAAATAATTTGGTCTTTCTACCGTAATTAGTGCGTACGCTGATGACTTTAAGTTTGTTTTTATATCTATTTCTCAGATTATGTGACATCCCGGGTGTCGCCACTGTGCGGAACACCCGGAGGACACGGTGGAGCATACTGTAGAGGTGTGCCCCGCCTGGGCGGAGCATCGCCGTGTCCTCGTGGGGGCAATCGGCGGCAGCGATCTGTCTCGCCGGGCCTTGGTTCAGGCCATGGTCCGGAGTGAGGAGGGATGGCAGGCGGTCGCCTCCTTCTGCGAAGCAGTAATGCTAGCAAAGGAGGAGGCCGACCGCATCAGGCAAAGGCAACGGGGCGCTCGCCCCAGCCGCCGCCGGGATTCCGATCCCGATTTCCGGCCACCGTAGGCGCGGGCTTGCGGACGGCGTGCAATGGGTAGCACGCTGTCCGATCGTCCGGTAACATACCGGATCGAGCCCAAGTCGTCGACGGCGCGTTCTGTTCCCGCGCGCCTCAAGGAGCTGTCAGCAAACCGTAGAGGCCCAGCCTGCTAGCTGCAGGCAGGCAGGGTCGAAGCCTGCTGGGGTTAAGGGCCGTTTTCTGAAAGGAAGGCTCAGCCCCGGCATGATAGGCATGAAGGAACGGGGTAGGTTTTTAGTCAGTAAGAGTCTGACACTACTTCCCGCTCCACCCAAGGGCGGGACTTGTCATTGGATGATTTTACCATTAAAAAAAAAAAAAAAATGATTATGTGACATTGTTTTTTTCTTATTTCTATGTTATTTTGTGTCGAGTTTGAAGTTATATAAGGTGGGTGTACCATGGAAGGCCACTCTAACAAATAAACAGTTATTATTCGTTTATTTACTGGTTAAATGAAACTAAAAAATATTTAAGTAATACTTTGTTTCATTATGTAACATATAAATCACTTTTTCAAATTGCAGATTTAATCAATATGAATTGAACTTAAGTTTCATTGAACTCTTCCAAATGGCCTTGCTAGGAACAAGGCTCCTTAGAAGGCCATCACAATAAATCAGTCATTGAACACTAAAGTTTAATAAATAGCGATTAAATCTACAATAAAAATAAGTGGTTTATATGTTACATAATGAAACAAAGTATCACTTAAATATTTGTTAGTTTCATTTATCCAGTAAATAATCGAATAATAACTGTTTATTTGTTAGAGTGGCCTTCCATGGTACACCCACCTTATTTTAACGTCGTCGATTCCCGAAATCAATGAAGCGAGGGACCGTACTGCCAAAATAGTAGCGCGAGCGATTCGCCGCCGCGTCTGTGATTTTGAGTTCGATGGGTGTTTGTGTAAGTAGAAGGAATTTGTCATCACATGGCAATAACTACGACATTTTAATAATTGGCCTTCGAAGGAGCATGGCCTTCCATGGTCCACCCACCTTATTTGATAAGAATGCAGGTGTAATAAATGTATAGCTGTCTAATATTTAATAATTTAATTTTTTCGTATACGGTCTTCGTTGGAGTAATATAATTATAATGGAACAAGGTTTTAATTACTCGTATTTTATTTTGAACTCTTTGAAGTGAATTTAAATTAGTTACTGCTGCGGAGCCTCATATCTCAACCAAATATTCTAAAAGCGATTTGACCAACGAGTTATAAATCAAAGTGCGCACTTTACTTGGAATAGTTTGCTACTTTTCGTAACGCTCCCAATAATGATGTTAATTTACCTCTGAGATGGTCGATGTGTAATTTCCAAGTTAGTTTCTCATCTACCCTCATTCCAAGATATTTTTCGTTGGTGGATCGTTTTATTATTTCATTATTTATTTTAAG
Organism: Leucania comma; assembly: GCA_958295575.1. Lineage (NCBI taxonomy): Eukaryota > Metazoa > Arthropoda > Insecta > Lepidoptera > Noctuidae > Leucania > Leucania comma. Next base: position 18,485,660 of record OY282468.1, read on the forward strand.
AGGCGACAAGTCCGATATACGTTTGTTTTTAGTGGTAAAAATCATGAATGTGGTTTTTGACGTATTAATTGTGAGGTTGTATTTTTGCCACTCGTTTATGTTGAGCGTTCTATATAATGTTATGAATTGATTTGTCAAAGTAAAAGAGACAGGTGTCGCCTGCATATAGTGTTAGGTGTCCTGCATATAGGGTTGGCGGCCCGACAGGGCCGAAGCCTACTGGGGTCAAAGGGTATGTGAAAATGGCACCCGGGGCCCTGGGACCAAGGCGAGGAATGGAACGGGGTAGGTTTTTAGTCAGTAAGAGTCTGACACTACTTCCCGCTCCACCCAAGGGCGGGATTTGTCATTGGATGATTTTACCTACCGGAAAAAAAAAAGAACCTAAGGGTTGGCAGGATGTTGTAGAGCCTGCTTTGTGCGAAAGCGGCACGCATACAAGTTAGCTTTATGTATTCAGCAAAGGTCAAATGCTAATCTAGGATCGCACCGAGGTATTTAACTTGCTTCTCTCAAGGGATCGGATTAGTATACGTGGTGATCAGAGGGAGAGCCTTCAAGAACCTCTGCTCGTATAGCTGGGGATCTCCCCGCTATGCGTAGAGGGAGCGCTACCAGATGTTAGATGTGATAGTGTGTACTACACAATCTGGCACACCAAGTTGATATAGCTTAAATGATAAACCACTATGTCACACTTTGTCATAAGCCTTCGCTAGGTCAAAAAACTAGATGCCCGTCATCGCGCTATGCTGGAAATCAGTCCTTTAGTGATCAACCATTCGCTAGACTTGTTGGATGCGCTATATAGTGTTCGATTCGGTAACCAAACTACCTTTGGGTATATATCACTCTTAACTTCAGCATAATATCTGCGCCGCTTGTATATAAGCCTCTCGTAGATTCTACCGAGAACATTGAATGGACTGATGAGAAGGTAGCTGGAGGGGTCAGATTTGACTTGGACTTGTATGGTTTAGGAATACCGATATCAGTGACCTTTTGCCACGCTGGGAGGAACATGTTATTCCTTAATGCACCATTGAAGACGACGGTCATTAGTATTATGAGTTGGGATGGGAAGAGTTTGAACACCTTGTTGATGATAGCGTCTCAGTTGTTCACACGCTAAAGATCTGCGTTCTTCCAGCAATCTCCTACTGCTTTGTCCTTCCCATACTTCTGTTCATTCTTCCATCTATATACAGTCCATTCTTCTGTAGAATTCGCTTCCTCTCGATATCAGTACCTCTACCATGAGTTTTAAGCAATAGTATTCGTCACTACTCGATATCGACGCCGTAAATATTTTGTATGGCAAATTTTGCAGCGCCTCTAGCGGTCACTTGCAGAACCAAAATTTGCCATACAAAATATTTACGGCGTCGATATCGAGTAGCGACGAATACTATTGCTTAAAACTCATGGTAGAAGTACAGGACGGCTACGTGTCGGTATGCATTTAAGCGGAAGTTGCGGAATTACTTTCTACACCAATAGCAGAATCATCTCAAAAACTCCTTTACTGTATATATTTAATTATGTATTGTATATATATATTATTAAATATGTATGTATGTTTAGTTTTAGCTTTATATATGATTTGTGTAATAATTGTTTTCATATTAATATTATCTTTTTTTTATGCACCTGTCATATTGTCTCTCCACCACCCTAGGTTGACTGGTAGAGATTGCCTAAGGCATTAAGTCCGTCTTTGTACCTTTGGTTACATGAAGAATAAATAAATAAATAGAAGCCTCTACTTCCTTTGAAGATGCTAGAAGGCGAGGTGAGTGGATTCTTGGTCACATTTTATCACAGCGCGTGGAACGCTGCTCTGTTGCTTGAGCTTTGTTTACGTCGTAGAGAGCTGCATTCTTTTAGGTTTTCAGACCCAATACATCATCCAGGAGTTTCCAGCGACAGTGTTCAGTCATTGTGAATTCCCCTGAACAATCATTCAGGACGGATCGTTCGTGGTCCATAAATTAATCGAACGCTGCTGTCGTCTCAGCGACTAAGGCTCAAGAAATCAGGGATGGAATCTAGCTGAGGCGAAATGGTAGATTTTGGTCTTCCCGTCCGTGATCAATTGGGATAGCAGTTATACACCATCACACGCGTTGCTTTTGGTACCTACTAAAGTAATAGATAAGATGTTCGAGGTGGGGCGAGCGTTGAGTGGCTAGGGAAGGGGAGGTCACCACAATGTGTGGTAAACGACAGCTACATGGAACTTTCTATTCAAGCTCTAACTCTTTGTTTTTACAATTCATGTTACCGAAAATGTACGCAAAATGATTTTTTTAAACGTAAATAATACCAAGGGCAATGGTCCCACAGTTTTGGTGCAATAATAATAAATGCTCAAGGGGTCAAGCTCTAACAGATTACAATTTTTTTTTCTCGTCAGAGTTTTGATTTTGGGCCAAAATAAATGATCTTTGGCATGAAGCACGGTCTCATAATAACGAAAGTATAGGAATAAATCGGAAAACTGTGAATTTGTAGTTACGTCACAAAAAAAACTGCAGTTCGGAAAATCTTCGTAACTCAATTGGAGAATTAAACTGTTTTCATAGGTAAGTTTGTACGGAACCCTCGGTGCGCAAGTCTGACTCGCACTTGCCCGGTTTTTTTTTCTTCTAAGAATATTGATCTTAGAAACATTAAAAAAATATCCATATAATTAATAATTGTTCTTCGGTAAAAATAAAACAAAGTCTCAAAAGTGGTATTTACGGTATTTATTGAGTTACTAATTCAGGCGTCGCTTTTGCTTTTGTGGAGTGTTTTTCGATAGAGCCATGGATGACTAACAAAGAGGCGGCCACACGCGCAGTTAGCTCCGCTTGATTTAACTCATGAGCCCACTCGACGCGCCCCCACTGCCTTAACTACAACAAAAAAATTAATGAGATCTATGTAACTACTATGGATTCATGTGATGCGGACGCGATGCCAACGGCCTGCTGAAGTGGATTCATGATAAAATAATTTATATATTAATAACCTGATAATTTGAAAGGCTCTCTATAAGACTATGCATTCGCAGACCTTTTTATACGCGCCGTAGACGCTTGTTCCATGAATTTAACCAAATCAAACCATTTACTTGCCTAATGTAGGTATTGTACAATAGTTGTTATAATAATATATTGAGCCAGGTAGTACATTCCGCCTGAGTTTTGTCACTCAAAATTTAACAAATGTCACGTCACGCTCTCCAGAAACCTCATTATCTATTTCGCTGTTTCTAAATTCATGTGTGACATTGTACGCAATGATTACCGAATTAGATAGATAGATGCATTCTTTATTGTACACCAAAAATAAAATTACATAAAGAACTAAAATTAATAGGGTGTCACAATGGGCGGTCTTATCGCTAAAAGTGATCTCTTACAGACAACCTTTGGATGGATTACACAGAAAAGGAGAAAAAGATACTCAGGTAGTTTATTAATTAGTACATACTTTATAAACTAAGTAGGTAAAACAAGTACAAGCAACTGAATTAAGGATTGCTGTAGAGCATCAGAGCCTCCCCAGCAACCCCGAGTAAAATTTGAACAAATTTTATGTAGACACTTACTTACTAGGCAAACATAAGGGTATGACGGATTTTAATTTTAACCCACCCGTTTTCCTTTGGTTGCTCTTTGCGTTCCAGGGCAACGGTGCCTCTATCGTAAAATCTAACAGGCCGCCAATTAAGCTGACATCTCACTGAGGCGCGCGTGGAATAGCACACGGTCGATCCGGACCTGATTCAAACTCAGGATAAAAAGTATCCTATGCACTATTCTAGAACATGGTCTAACTGCGTAGGTACTAAATTTCATCAAAATCCGTACAGAAGTTTTTGCGTGAAAGAGTAACAAACATCAATACATACAAGCTTTCGCTTTAATAATATTAGTAGATATCGTTTTCTGAACTATTGCCTGATTTACCAACCTGGTATTCTTCCTCAAGGCGTGCCAAAAAAACAGCCTGCTTTGGTTCCAGACGTCGCTCCACGCAGGCCAGCATGAGTAGTGGTGATTTAAGAGCATCTGCGCCGAACGACATTGCTGTAGAAAAAAAAAGTTGTTACCGACCTTCACTACAATAAACAACCTTCACTACTAGCGCACTGTGTGACAAAACATTAAGTTTTTATATTCTGATAGTTGTAGGTTGATACAAAAAACATAAACCATTCACTTTTGCAGAATCTGAATTGAAGAAAAGATCCAAAATGATTTGTAGAATAAATAAATAAATGTTCTAATACCAGGCAAATGGACATAATAAAGAGTGATGGCAGACGCTCGAACAAAGTTTTGCTGGCATATTCTTTTAGCGTCAAGTGATGAAAAATATACAAAAGTATATGTCTAAACAATTTTGTCTAGATATTACTACTTAGACTTTCACGCGAGCTAAGCTGCTGGCAGAAGCTACTTCTGCCAGCGGTTTCGCCCGCTTGAAAGTCAGTGTCTTCATACAAACTTCCAACTCCCGTTTTATGTTTACCTACACCCTACATGGAACCTACCTGCCAAATTTTAAGTTAGTAGGTGTTATAGTTTCTGAGATTTCGTGATTAATCAGCAGAAGTCGGAGTAGATAGATTGATTTTATATACTTGCGTCAAGATATTATAATATGGACATGCCATTTTATCCATAATGTGCGGGAAGTACCGGAAAAAGTTCCGGGATTGGAATTATGGACTAAAATAAAATAAAGCGTCATACAGTCAACCGTCATTTCTAATTCAACAGTAAGGGACAAAATACGTTACACCGTATTTTGTCCATTCCAAGGTATATTTGTATAAAATAAAATACTGATTTCTTTCACCATTAGCTAACACTGGCAGCGTAGATTGATATTATTAATACGTTTTTCACCTTAAACACAAATTCGTGCTAATTTCAAAATTCCGGAACAAATATCACAAATAATATGAAGTTCCGGTATTTTGGAGGCATATCCATATTATCCTCTACGTTTGACGTCAACGACCTGAAATCAATCTACCTACTCCGACCTCTGTTAATCAGTGTGTGGTATTTCGCTTTTATATTGTTTGACTGGCCTGTTGGTCTAGTGCTTAGTGACCCTGACTGCTATGCCAGAAGTCGTGGGTTCGATTCCCACCCAGGACAAATATTTGTGTGATGAGCACGATCATTTGTTCTGTGTCTCGGTGTTATTTATCTATAATATGTATGTATTTAGAAATATATAAGTATGTTTATCAGCTGTCTGGTACCCATAACACAAGCTCTGCTTAGCTTGGGACTAGACGGTGTTGTGTGATAGTTGTGGAATATTATTATATATATATATGTATAAACAAAACAATAACATTGCTATGGGTTGGGGGCCATTCAAGTATTACGTAAGCACTACAGGGGGTGGGGGGTCTTTGCTTTGCTTATTTTTGATGACATGGGGGAGGAGGGGGTCTGGATGGTGATTACGTCAGCAGTATATTTGTTATTTTTTTAAGAGAACTATATCGATATTCTAAAATCACAAAAAAGCAACAAACATCCAATGTCCTTGAAGACTTATAAGTCAGCCTCTATTTCGAGCCTATTCCTTATTTCTAGACTTATAACCACTCCTTAATAACGAAACCAGAACCAATTGAAAAATGTAGGTACCAATGTTTACGTAAGCATGAGGGGGGTGGGGTAGAGCTTTGCTTACTTTTGCTGACAAGGGGGAGGGGGATTAATATTTACAAAAATCTGCTTACGTAATACTTGAACGGCCCCTTGTCTATGAGAGCCACGGAGCAATGTGAACGTACGACTTGCGACTGCCATTCGTGTTCGGTAGTTTATCCGTTTAAGTCATGAGAGATACATACCACTTAGTGTAGGAAAGTCATGCGATAAAAAGTATCTTGCTAAGACTGCTCTGGTGTTAGCAGTCACCGGCGGTGGTTCAAGTCCTTTGGCAACCTCTTGAATTACGTTGAACCTCTTTTGGAACCATTCTAATATAGGGCCCCATTCTTTTTCCTGTAGGCTTCTTAACTCTTCGTCTTCCTAAATAAAACAAGATATTCTAAATTAAAGTTATAGCCCTATCCCGTAAAAACGTGCTTCGGGATGATTAGTAACCTACACCGTCGGTACGTGAAACCCTATCGATTTTTAAAGATAAAAATGAAAAATAAAGTACTTTTTTTTAAACTCGAATTAATTTACGCATGTACGAAATTAATTTCTTTAAGTAAACGTCAGCTGATTGAGGCCAATGAACTGTAGGTAGTTAGTACCTACGCAACGACCGACAACTCCCTACTCGACTACTAACGAGTGACTAATGACTCGTTTACTTAAAGAAATTAATTTCGTACATGCGTAACTATATTAATTCGAGTTTTTGAAATAAAGTATTTTTTTATTTTTTCTTTACAAATCGATAGTATTTCATGTACAGAATCGACCCTCCGCGGGATTAAAACGTCTAAAATTTAACGGTGTATATCATGATTAATCAGCCATATTGTAGCTTCATATGAGTGATAAGAAAAAAATTACCCACAAGTGAGCAAGAAAATGTGGAGGTCGGGGTTTATGGGCAACATAAAAAATAAATAATACAAATTAAATGCAATTTAATTTTATAACTAATTTGTCTATGAGTATATTGTTTAGAAACAACTAATTTGTCTATGAGTCTATGTTTGTTAAATATTCACACTAGTACATTTACAAGTAAAAAGTACTGTACCTATAAAAATAGACTTACCTCGGAATAGAACAGAAGAGTGTCTGTAGAAAAATACTCAAGGAAATACATAGCAATATCATGTGGAGTCAATTTCCCAGGGTTGTCTAAAGCAGTGTTGCATAGTGCAGTCTGAAAAGAAAAGAAGAAATACTTTCTTTGTTGCAATCATAATATATTACTTATTGTTTAAAATCAGCTCGAAAGATGCAGGATAACATATTATTAAAGTGAAATATCATTGTGTGTGACAATCATTAAATATGGAAAAAAGACCATAAAAAAATATCTTATCAAGATGTATTAGATTAGGTATACATGAAGAAAACTGTTTATATTTTGCATGCTGTTTGTGTTCTGCACATTCAGTGACGTAGCATACTGGGAAACTTGGAACAGCAGGGGTGCCCCGTTTCCATGACGGTAAGAGCTCTTTGAGGAGTGGCTGAAGAGGTGCCACGGTGTCCTCACCTTCCACATGGCACAGGTTCTCACCGAACAATAAGTGCACAATTGAACGGAGGTAGTACAAATTGCCCTTCAAAGTTACTTGTGATAGGAGACGGGAAAGTACAAAACAATTTCAAAATTGATCGTGCTTAGTGAGAATTGACCTAATCTCCTTGGTCTACCCAAACGTAGCCCATAAAAAAAATAAGTCTACCGTACCAATGGACGTGGAGGTGCAGGAGGTTTCTGTGCCAGATTCGGGCGAAAGAAACGCCCTGGTGTCTCTATTGTGCGGGTTAGGTTTACCTGGACGACACGGTGGAGCATACGGTGGAGCACCGCCATCTTTTCGTGGAAGCGACCGGTGGCGGCAATCTCTCGCGCCGGGCCATGGTCAAGCTATGGTTGCGGAGCGAGAGGGAATGGGATGCGGTCGCCTTCTTCTTTGAAGCAGTTATGCTAGCAAAAGAGTTAGCTGCATTCGTGAGGGAATGGAAATGCTCATGTACAAGCTGCCGCCACAAAAGACGCTACGGGCGCAGAGCGATCCCCGACCACTGCAGTGATCCACGCGCTCCTCAAAGAGATGTCAGCAAACTGTAGAGGCTCAGCTGGGCAGATGGCCACTAGGACCGCGGGGATTTTCTGATAAGGAAACCCGTATTCCTAGAATGCAAAGGGCAACTGAAGGGAAAAGAGTGGTTTTAGACAGTAAACGTCTGACACGCCCACTCGCTCCACCCAGAATGGGAGAAGTCATTGGATTGTTGTTGTATATTGATAGGTACTTATTAGATATGCACTTACTTACAAAAAAACTGGTCTTGTACTCTTTACTACGAGTATATTGTTGTCAATCTTTGCTTTTTAGCTATTCGGTTATATTTCCTTTTTAACCTACTTCGAAAAGGAGAAGGTTCTATGTTCGGCTGTATGTATTTTTTTTATTTTTTTTTATATATGTTCACCTATATCTCAGTCAATCGTGGACATATTTCAAAACATTTTTGTTTTGATTGAAAGATAATACTCCCGAATTGGTCCCTTGGAAATATCTTTTTGATCTGATGATAAACTTCGAAGATATAGGACGAAACTCTTCAAAAAATGATAGCAGAACTGTCGTTTGTATATGTTTGTCCGCCGATATCTCGGTCAATTGTGGACCGATTTTGAGATTTTTTGTTTTTTATTGAAAGATTATACTCCCGAATTGGTCCCAAAGAGAATTGTTTTGATCTGATGATGAACTTCGAAGATATAGAACGGAACTCTTCATAAAATCATAGCAGAACTGTCGTAACAGGTAACATTGCATTGTTTACACATGTAATTGGTGACTGACTGAAGGAAGAAAGGGAGGGGATACATATAACTAATCTGATGATGAAGACGGAAGGTAGGTAAGAACTGAAATTCTGTAATAAATCTGTATATCCTAGCCGTGTTTGGTATTTTTAGAATTGTCATAATGATCTGATGGTGGAACCGAATGGCGGAAGGTATCTATTTAAGTTTGGCTTAGGGGTAATACAACTAAAAAGTGTGAAATAAAAAACTTTTTACAAAAAAATACAACCAACTTCAAAAAGTGCAAAATAACTTTAATTTCGGAAGACTAATTTAGAAACACCGAAATTAAAGTTATTTTGCACTTTTTGATTACTAATATTATTCTCTAAACACTGCCATCTATTTATTTGATCAATGTCTCAACAATTGTACACCATCAACAAAAATGCCAAGTGAAATTTCTTTTTTCTATCGTTTTTTGTTTTTAACCCGCTTCGAAAACGAGGAGGTTCTATGTTCAGCTGTATGTATTTTTTTTTTTTTATGTATGTTCACCGATGTTTCAGTCAATTGTGGACCGATTTCGAAAATTTTTGTTTTGTTTGAAAGAGTATACTTCCGAATTGGTCCCATAAAAATATCGTTTTGATCTGATGATGAACTTCGAAGATAAAGGAGGAAACTCTACAAAAAATCATAGCAGAAATGTCGTTTTTCTATCTATTTTCACCGATATCTCAGTCAATTGTGGACCGATTATGAAAATTTTTGTTTCTTTCTGAAAGACTATACTCCCGATTTGGTCCCATACAAATATTGCTTTGATCTGATGATGACCTTCGAAGATATAGAACGGAACTCTTCAAAAAATCATAGCAGAACTGTTGTTACAAGTAAAATTGCTTTGTTTATACATGCAGTCGTTGACTGACTGAAGTAAGAAGGAGAGGGGATGCATAGAACTGATCTGATGATGAAGCCGGTAGGTAGGTAAGAACCGGAATTCTGTAATAATCAGTGCACCCAAGCCATATTTGGTATTATTAGAATGGTCATGATGATTTGATGATGGAACCAAATGGCAGAAGGTATCTGTTTAAAAAACATTTTTCCAAAAAAATACAACCAACTTCAATGTAAAAAAAAAACACAAAAAAGTGCAAAATAACTTTAATTTCAGAAGTCGGTGTTTAACAATGAAGAGATTAATTTACAGAAACACCATCATCTTTTTATGTTAAACACGCACATTGGGTGTTTTTAATATCATGCCTATTTCATCACGCATGCAGGATTGCCCGGCCCCGCACGCGTCCCGCATCCTTATTCCCCGATTTACAATAAATACTTGTATGAAAAGGACATTCTCATGCGGAGCAAATCCGCATGTGTAATGAAATCTGCTCAATATTAAAAACACTCTTTGCCTGCTATAGTTCACGCAAATATTATATGGTTTAATTATTTTGTTACATACCTACCTATTAATATCAAGTTTATAAACCTCAGGAATAAGATTCATCAATCAAATCAGTTCTCAAACCTGCCTGTTGATAGGAGTAGATATCTGAAGATATAGATGTGTCCAGAGTTACTCATGCCTACTCCGCTAACAAGAGTACTGTCAAAATGCCACATCCAGGAATATTTTTTCAAGTGGTAAAAAGATTACACAAACAAACTTTTTCCAAAAGCTCCGTAAACAATCCAGTAAAAATTTAACAAATAGACATACAGATATGGATCTTTTTTTTTCACTCATGGATATCCATGGATATGGATATCTAGAACATCACTAGTATCTACTACTAAAAACCATTGTCTATACATATGTACAAATGTAAATGGAGTAATAATAGTAAAAAAGAGTGAAAGAAAGTAGTAACTTGATAAATATAAATAGATAAACGGAGCGTGGAGAGGTCTTTGTCTTGTTATCGGGCAAAATGTGATTACATAAAAGTTAAATACAAACCAGGTGCATGGTTGGCTGTGTTATTATTTGAGTTTGAGCATCCCACTCGGCGGCTATAGCACGAGCTAGGGGCTCACTATTTACTGCTAAGACATGGCCATTGGGTGTTTTCAGACGACGATGATCCAAAGTCACTTCCCATTTATTGCCACTTTGCACAATACCAGTACCGCGGTAAAATCTCTTACGTGTAGCTGCAAAGACATGTTTGACTTGAGAATTAAAGAACACAATAATATACACACTTTTTGAGTCTATAAACTTAAATAGTTCACTGAAAGTGTTAGGATGATTACATTTAATTTGTTACAGTTTTTATTTACAACTTACCATAATTTTGGTATCTAAAACACCGAGAACAACTAGTTCTTAGTAATCCTGCAATAGTAGGCAATAAAAGTAGCATATTTACGTAATATTATATAGCGGGAAAAGTATTTATTTTCATCTGGTCTAATGACCTAAATGATAGGAAACATAAAAGCATGTATCAATCAATCATATGACATTGCCAATAGCGATGGGCGTTTCAATAACGAACAGCTTTCAAAGACCATTTTATGTTATGCAACGGAACAACCGTTTTCTATCCTGCGACCAAATAGTCTTCGTTGTACAAACCAGTCTTCGAATTACTGCGAATTGTTATCTTACTTCTAAGGAAATCAGTTTGAGAATCCATTGATTCAAGTATCACACTCGTCGCGTCGTCGATTTCGTTTCAAAAACCTTCCGCGACGTGATAATGAAAACCGTCATTCCGTCCTGCAACCAAAGTCTTCGTTGCACAAACCAGTCTTCGAATTACTTGACTTCGAATATGAATTGTTATCTTACCGCTATAAAATAAGGTTGAGAATGCATTAATTCAACTATCACACTCTTCGCGTCGTCGTTTCAAAACCAGTTAATGTAATGAAAAATTAACTTTATAGCTTGAATAGCCATAAAGTTTATTTCCAGTACAAAGTTTTATTTCCACACATAAACCGTTCTCAAACTAGCTGCGATAACGACGACGAACGGCGACGACGTTTAATGAATTTTTCTGCAACGGACCGTTTTTAATAACCGTTTCTGTCATCGCAAGACCGGTTACGTTTCGCTGGGCAAAAGTTCGACAACGTCAATTCAATGACAACTGACAGTGACAAAGGTCAATTATTACTTTTTTATTTACCCTATTTTAATCCATGTTTAATCCATTTTTTGTCCATGTTTTCTTGCGTGTTTTAAGTCGTAACAATACACTCTAATGCCGGTCACTCACATTCGCACGAATACGCAAAGCCACAAGTGTAAGACGACATTTGCAAATGATTTCCTTCGCGTAATCTCCCACACATTCGTATGGCCAGTTGCGCATGTTGCGCAGGAAGCGTCGTTTGTGCGAAGCTAACGGACGTTTTGTCGTTGTTATAGTTTGTGACGGGTTACTGTGCAGTATAAGTACAGGCCTAAAAATTTGTAGATCATGGAGCGAAATAACACAAAAGTGATGGAGTTCATTGAACTGCTACAGAACGAACCAACCTTATGGAATCCCATAAAAACAGAATGGCGATTAATGATTACGAACTTATGTAAAACAGACCAACACCACTAATAAAATCATCTTCCTTGTCCATGATTCACAAAATCGCAAGCAAGACATTCGTAAACAAGTGTAGGAGGAAGCGCAAATCCGCTAAGTTTGCGAATGAATGTCTGACACATGCGTGCAAAGTGAAGGATCTATTAAACCACTCGACATCCAGACCAGCAGTGCTATTCTCTAAGAAAAACAGCCGTGAAAACAACGCTGTGGAACGTTGCCTCAACGACGAAATCCAAATAGGTATTCACTAAGGTGTAAGTAGCTACACTAGCGCTCAAGGCTGTGACGGTTGTGAGTTGGAACTACTCACCGGCGAGCAATTTGACAGTTCTTCATACATATTGGTATTCCCTAAGAAAAAATAGCGTCGAAGACGTTAACAGCCTCGACCTCGGGCTCGATTCTATCTTTCAAATCTAAAAGCTACAATTTAGACGCGGATTTCATAGTTAACTTCTTAGATTTAACACGCAATTAAAAAAATGTTAGTATCCACCGTATCTCTTTAAAATTTAATAAACTAATAAATTTATTGAAATGGCAGTGGAGTTAATGATCAAGATTTATCTGCTAAAAGAAGCTGAGAAAAGTGACGATATAAGGAAAGCTCGACGGGCGAAGCAGTTAAGAAAGTTTAAGTCGATATCCCGTGATGTTGACTTCATCCACATTTACAGGCTTTCTGAAGATTTAATCGATATGTTAGAAAGTAATTTATCACCCTATATGCGCTTGGGAGTTCGTTCCAGTGGTTTAACCAAGAGACTAAATGTTTGTTTTATTTAAAGCTTGACTTCCAGGGGGGCAATCGCGCTAATTTTTTTCAACAAAATCGCAATCAAATTGCTACCAAATCACAACTTTTTGCCCGTTTCGTATCGCGCTATAAATTTGACAGCAAGTTGAGTCGCAAGTCGCAACGCGATTGGTGCTGGAACGTTACCTTACCTAACCACTGTCAAACGTAAAAGTTGATACAATGTTATGTCTTTGTTGTGAAGATTTGATAGCTGTCAGCCTTGCTGGATAGTTCAATTTTTTTCAAATCTACTTATTTTAAAAAGTAACGGTTAGAATAATTGTTAGTTTTCTTCGCAGATCTTAGTGTTTTTTTTTAATTTATTTATTTAGATATGGACCATCCGCCTCCCCCTCCAGCTCCTCCTGACCCTCCTGACGCTGTATCGTCCTCTACCTTTGGTAAGCGACGACATAAAATTGACGCAGAAACAATTGAGGTTGTTTCAAAAAAAACCATAATCGACAAAGACATGGCTGTTGCGGCCATTCAGACAATATTTATTCACCCTTCTCTGAAGGAGGGCATCAAGTCTTACAGTACTTTAGAAAAGGGCCCGTTCATAGTCCACGTTTCTCGATCCGAACCGGATCCGTCTGCTGGGACATCCATTCGCCCAGTTAAGTTTGGTCAATTATTAATTCAAAATAAAATAAACAACATCTGCAGGGACGGTATTAAAAAAGTGGGCAGAAACAAAATCTCCGTCGAATTCACCTCTGGTGAGGCGGCTAATTTGTTTCTATGTAACGCAGTCTTAGGAACCAAATATTTAGCAACGATTCCATCATATAATATCACCAAAATGGGCATCGTCCGTCAAGTGCCGGTCGACATGTCAATGGACGAATTCGTTGATTCTGTGATTCTTCCCGACGGGTGTGGAATGATCTTAAAAGCTCGGAGACTAAACCGAAAAAACAAACAGGACGGCAAGATCTCGTGGATCCCAACGCAGACAATTGTCATCACATTTAAGGGGCAAACTCTTCCTCAAAGGGTTTTTTTGTACCACACATCTCTTCCTGTGGAGGTATATCAATACCCCACTATTCAATGCTTAAATTGTTGCCGCTTTGGGCACGTTAAGGCACAGTGTCGGTCCAAGGCAAGGTGCTTTAGGTGCTCACAACCTCACTCTGGTGACAGCTGTGATGTGGTAGAGGCCAAAGCCTCTTGTATCCATTGCTTGGGCCGTCACTTTGCCATTTATGGTAACTGTCCCGAGCAAGGGAGACAAAAATCTATAAAAATATTAATGTCTCAGGAAAATCTCTCCTACGATGAGGCTTCTCGTTCCCTTCCTAGTGTTAAAAAACTATATTCCGAAGTCACTCAAAATTTACCGTCTCAATCTTCTAACTCCTCTTCCCAATCTTCTAGCCTTACTCAGGCTTCTTCATATAAAAAAACTGTATTTTTATCTCCTAAGCCTAGAGCTCCTCTTGGCAAGTCTTATGACAAAGCTGCCCATAGATCCATCATTGCTGAGGATTCTTCATCTTTTCCCAATGGCTTCTCTCTTCTTTCTCAAAATTCATCTCCTAAGTCCCCTCAAGAGGATAACCTCTTAGAACTACTTTTATCTCTAATCATTAGTCTAGTTTCTCGTAATAATTCCTCTTTACCGCCCCACGTTGCCCATAAACTTTCCTTTATTCTCTCTAATATTAATAATGGACCCAGTCTCGACACTTCAATGGAACACTCAAAGCATTAGGCCGAAGAAGCCTGAATTATTATTTCTTATAAACAAATTTCACCCCTCAGTCATTGCCATTTCGGAGACTTGGTTGGTGCCTGGTTCTCACTTTAGGGTCTCAGGTTACTCCTGTCTTCGGAATGATAGGGCTGATGGGTATGCAGGTAGTGCCCTTTTTGTTAGGCGCTCCCTTCCTTTCTCTCTTATACCTCTTCCCCCTACTTCTCCTGACATTAATATCGTTGCTGTTAGGGCTTTTAATATAACTTTCATTTCTGCATACATTCCCCATCCTCATTCTAGGTTAATTCCAGACCTTTTATGTATATTTTCCTCAGTTCCCTCTCCAATAATTTTTATGGGAGATTTAAATGCTCACCATCGCTCATGGGGTTCGAGCCATGATGATTACTTTGGTCGTGCCCTCCTTGAAATTTTTGATGAAGCTGATCTGTGTGTTATTAACAACGGTTCCCCTACGAGGAGAGTTCACCCTACTCAAAACCCTAGTTCAGCTGTGGATATTACAGCTTGCTCTGCCTCTCTTGCTTCCATTCTTTTCTGGAATATTTTGTCTCATTCTTATGGTAGTGATCACTTTCCTATTATTATCTCTATCTCTGATAGAGTAGTACCAATGCGCAATTTTAATCCCTCCCTTAAATATAGATTAAATGATGCAAGATGGTCTTCTTATTCTGATTCTCTTGAAAATAAGTTGGTCTCTCTTGCCGTTCCCGACAGTAACAATCTGGTTGATTGCTATTCTAAATTTGTAGACACCATTATTTGTAGTGCTGATGATAATTTTCCTCTTAAAAAACCCTACAGGTTCAAAGTTTCAACTCCTTGGTGGGATAAAGAATGCACTTCAGCTGTCAAGGAAAGAAAAATAGCTGAGAATAATTATTCTAATTCAATGACTCTTCAAAATTTTTTAGTCTACCAAAGAAAAGCAGCCCTTGCTAAGAGACTTCTTTCTAAAAAGAAAAAAGATGGTTGGCTACGCTACTGTCAGAGCTTATCTCCCTGTTCGCCTTCCTCACTAGTGTGGAAGCAAATCAAAAGATATAGAGGATCCTGTAATTCTGTTACTATTTCAGCTAACGATCCTTCTTCTTGGATTGAATCTTTCTCTGATAAACTGGCTCCTCCCTCAGTTCCAACTTTGGACTGTTTTCCCTCTTCTCCGACTTTTCTTCCTTCCGAAAATAATTTTGATGCCCCATTCTCTTTTTCTGAACTTCGATTGGCACTTGATGGTCTCGTTGATTCCTCTCCTGGTGCAGATGGGATCCCTTACTCATTTTTAAAAAACGCCTCAAGAAGTACTAAGCAATATTACCTAGATCTTGTTAATAACTTTTTTGAGTGCGGTTTGGTTCCTCAACCGTGGAAACATCAAAAAATAATTCCGGTTATTAAGCCTGGCAAAAACCCATCAGACCCAAATAGCTACAGGCCTATTGCTTTGTCATCTGTTTTGTGCAAGGTTGCAGAGCATATGATGAAGCATCGACTTGAGTGGTTTGTGGAAAATAGGAACTTGTTGCCCGCTTCCCAGTTTGGTTTCCGTAAAGGTATGAGCACAATGGATAGTCTTAGTATATTAATTTCTGATATTCGTATTTCTTTGTTAAGTAAGCAGTTTTTAGTAGGAGCTTTTTTGGATATTGCCTCAGCTTACGATAATGTTTTACTGCCGGTGCTCAGGGATAAACTTGTGCATCAGTTGAATGTTCCCAAAAAATTAGTCCGTTTCATTTGTAATCTATTAATGGAGAGAACCATCTCCATTAAAACTCAAGACTCCTCTGTTCCCCCTAAGACTATCTGGAAAGGCTTACCACAAGGTTCAGTTTTAAGTCCGCTCCTATTTAGCCTTTATACTTATGATTTACATTTTTCTACAGATTCATTTTGTCAAATATTACAGTATGCTGATGATTTAGCTTTATACTGTTCTGGAAAATTTCTAGATGAGGCTAGTAATCGTCTAAATTCCGCCCTTGGATATCTGTCTGATTGGCTTCTACAACACGGTTTATCCTTATCAGCCTCTAAGAGTTCTCTAGTTGTGTTTACAAAAAAAAAGATTGTTCCTCCTATTGATATAAAAGTTAACGGTGAAAATATCTCTCCGGTGAACAATGTTAAATTTTTAGGAGTTTGGTTAGATACAAAATTATCAGGTATTGCTCACACAGACTTTATTTCTCAAAAATGCGAAAGAAACGTTAATGTTCTTCGATCTCTTTCTAGTGTTTGGTGGGGTGCTCACCCATATACTCAAAAACTGATCTACAATGCTATAGTTCGTAGTCATTTTGATTATGGTATGTTCCTATTAGATCCTTGTAACAAATCTGGCCTGCAAAAACTTGATAAAATACAATCAAAATGTTTACGAATTATTCTCGGGGCGATGAAGTCGTCCCCAATTAATGCCATGCAAGTTGAGTGTGTTGAGCCTCCCCTTTCGATTCGAAGACAATTTCTGGCAAATAGATTTATTTTTAAACTTGTGCAAAATTCTGAGCATCCCCTTCTGGGTAAGCTGGATCAATTATCATCAATCTTTGACTCTTGTAGTCGTCGTTCTAATATTGAACTTCCTTGTCTTCTTCGTGCCTACCTTCAATTCACTCGTCTTCCTAGCCCACTTTTTCAAAACCCCATTTTATATTTGTACTCGGTGCCTTATAATGCTCTGGTATTTCAACCGGAGATCCTTTTGGACTTTGGAATTCACAAAAATACCTTAGAACCAAATAAGATGTTTGTCCAAAAAGTTTCCTCTAATTATAATAATTGGACTACTATATTCACTGATGCTTCCAAAGTCTCGGATGATAGCCCTGTAGGAGTTGCTGTTTGGATCCCTCATACAAAAATTATTTTAAATTATAAGTGCCCTTCTGTTACATCTGTTTTTACAGGTGAATCAATTGCCATATTTGAAGCCATTTCATTTGTTATGTCTCATAAATTAAATAACTCCATAATTTTCTCTGACTCAAAAAGTTGCCTTCAAGCCATTTTATCTAATCCTTTCAGATCTAAGTCAAGATTCCCTATAATTTTAAAAATTAGAGATTTACTATTTCAATGTCATGAACTTGGTATTAATGTTGTCATAGCTTGGATTCCTGGTCATGTCGGTATTCTTGGTAATGAGTCAGCTGATTCATGCGCCAAAAATGCTGTTCTCACTGGTTCTCTTGCCCACTCTACAATTTATTCCCATGATATTTGTACTACCCTTCCTCTAAATTTATTTAAATCTTGGTCCAAGGTATGGCAAATCTCTAAATCCGTAAAGGGTAAATTTTATGGAGATATTCAACCCGAGATTCCCCACAAACCGTGGTTTTTCAAATATCAATTGCAAAAAAAAATCACTACCTCAATTATCTGTCGTTTACGTTTAAATCATTGTTGCTCTCCTCATTTCTTGGCCAAACTTAGGATTAAGGATAACTCTCTTTGTGAATGCGGTTTGGATGAAGGAAACGTGGACCATTTATTTTTCTCCTGTCCTAAATTGCGCTTCTCTTTTCATGATATCATTCCTTCACATATCCCTCGTCCCACCTCGATCAAATGTCTTCTTCCTTTTGTGTTTACACGTTTTATATTTAAACTATGTAAATTCATTGAAGTTAACAAAATTAAATTGTAACTATTGTAAATACTTTTTTTTTTCAGTCTTTAGAGTTTTTGTCTTGTTTATAATTTACTTACTCATAATCTGTGGTCATAAGATTGACTGACTGACGGACGGTTTCTGTCTGCGAAGAAATTCTTTTATTTTGTTCTTTAATTTAAAAATATATTTATATTCATTTTACTGTTAATTCTCGCTAAATACTATCCAGCGTTTGACGGCATATTAATAGTTCGTACGTGTTATTGGCAAAATTGTGGTGTCTTTTCCACAAAGGCCATTAATGAAGAGTTGAAGTTGAAGTCTTTGTTGTGAAGTGATTTTGAGTGAAAATCTTGCAAAAATACAACATTATCGTGTACTCCTACATAGACTTATTGGAGAAATCTTATGAATACGATGTAGTCGAGCCGAAACCAAAAGGAAAAACTTAAAAGCTAGACTTAGATGTGATTCATACATTGATCGACAGTTTATGAAGATATATAAACTTACGAAACCCGTGAATTAATTTCCAAGCTGACTCCTCATATGCCGTCCTACGTTGTGATGCTTTGGATGTTGAAAACAAGGTTTTTTGTTCTATAAACATAACCACAAATTAGATAACTAATAAAGTTCAATGTGTGTGCAATTTGTTTTAGATTTTGGTTGCATTGGCCCGGCCTTTGATGCTTCTGGGTCCTATCAGACCATAGTTGGAGAAAGCAGGAACCATTTTATTTCCCAGGCCAGTGTTTCAAAAGCTATTATATCCAGCAAGTAACAACAGCCTTGAACAATCCAGCAATATTGAATAAATATATAGCTTTTCCATTTAAACAATGTCAGAGGAAACATCAACAACAACCATCCATTGAATGTTTATATAGACAGACTCCACATAAATAATGGAGAAGATTTGCGTCTTTTGGGTATGTTTAATTTGAGTATAATTTACATTGCAATCTTCTGACTTGATACATTGTGTACTTATTTTTTTAAGATGCTTTAATTCATTTTTGGTTATTGCAGGAGATTCAGAGTACCCTTTGAGACTAACAATGATGACACCCATCTCAGAACCAAGGCCAGATACTCCGGAACAATATTACCAAGACTTACACTTGACGGCCAGAAATGTTGTTGAATGCTGTATAGGTGTTTTAAAAGCTTGCTTTAGGTATGATTTGGATATCATACCATTATTATAATAGTTGATATAATTATGAATCATTTGTGTTCCAAATTAAAAAATACCTATGTAGCCTATGTCCATCTGAAATTTTCATTTTTTTTTAATTGTTTTTTTTTTTCCTAATTAATTCTACTTTTCATACTATCCTAATTTTATCCATGTATTCATTAAAAAGGTGCATTGTAAAAATGTTATATCAACATAGTTGTAAAAGTTGTGTTAAGATGACACGGAAAAGTTATGGTTAAGTTACGGCTTGTTATTTCATTGAAAGTGTTTTTTATTAGTTCTTAAGTGTTTTATATAAGTATTATTAGCAAATATTAACACAAATAATTTAGCTAAAGACACCTGAAGTACAGGTTTATCTTAGTTCAGGTTAGATCTATTTATTATTGAATTCCATTATTGTTCTAGTTTATGACTGCACTTATTGTGTAAACTTGCATGTTATTCCTCTTAATAAATATTCTATACTATTTGTTTATACTTTTTGTGAATAAAGACTATTTGTATTTTTAATGCCTCATCGTTTTAATTAAATAATTATGGTCAAACATAAACATCACCAAACATAGTTTTATTCAGATGCAAGTAATGGAGAAAAGACTAAGGGGTCTAATGCTAAATTTCAAATTCAGGAGAACCAAACAAAATTAATTTAGGTATACCTAATATAATTCTATTTATTATAGTCAAGAACATAATATTAATAACTAAGTGATCACTCATTCCACAAGTATGCTGCAACTTGACGAGCCTCTTTAGATCTAACTCGTCCAAGAGAAAGGTCTTGATGCTGTTCCAGAAACTGCACCATCAGCTCCATTTGTAGGACCGTCGTGCATCTGTGACGCTCTTCTATTTCCATGAAACAATCACGACTTGCGATATTACAACTTTCAATGAAAGTGGCTGTCCAAGTTTATAAGTGGTTCTCTGAATGTTTATTTACGTAAAATCTCGCTTACTTCTTCAAAAGTTTAAGTACATACCGCGCTTTCAGCTGTCAAAACTAGAGCTGCAAGCGTCAAAATTTATTACAAAAGGCTCGTATATTCACAAACTAAAAGGGCATGGAGCCGTATGATAGTCACCGGAACTCCGTAATGAATCAATGTATCCTAGCCGTGTTTGGGCTTGTTAGAATTTTCATGAGATGCACTTTGGCTATAAGGTACTATCAAACTGATCTGATGATGGAGCCGGAAGGTGGAAGGTAGACACGAGAACTTTATAATAAAACAATGTATCCTATTTTTCTAGTAATTTTGAAAAATCCTTTCTTATCGGATGCCTACGTTATACAAAGAACATATCCTCCAAATTTCAGATTTTTACGATCAGCGGTTTAGGCTGTGCGTTGATCAGTCAGTCATTCAGGACAAAGGGTTTTTATATGTATAGATTTTGTTGTAGTTATACTTTTTTTCTTTAAAATAATAATTATAAACCTCTATTACATATTTTAAACCTACAAAACTCTAAGTCGAGATTGATCGATTATGATTTAAGAAAATTGTGTCAAGTCCCTATTCGACTACGGATTTAGTGACGAGACGCTACAGCCTAGAATTCGTCGACGATCTTAATCGTGCTAGTGAATACCGTTTAAATCAAGGCTGCACACTTGGTCGATCTAAAGGCTGTCTCGACCTCGACCTCGTCACAGGGTACAGCCATGAAAATGACTTTTAGAGAATAGCACTGCAGTTTTGTCGACGTCGCGTATAGTGTAATAATGGGTCAGACTGTCTTACTTGGAAGTAAACTTTAAGATAGTCTGTGTAACTTGTGCGAAATAACGAGTGGTGTAATAGACGCTTGACCGGGGTAATGTTTTGTTATGTTTAACAGCAAAAGTATCGAGTCAGTCTTCTTGGAAAACGCTGTAGGTTTTTTTATAACAAACTCTCGAGAATTATTTTACCAAGATCGCGCCTATTTCAATGAATTCACATATTGTCCAGTTATGCAGATACTCGATTTACAAAACTACATCAATTTTATATCACAATATTCATTAGAAATCAATCTACGTATAGCCTCGAGCTGTCGTTCAGCTCAATATCGGTAACTAATCAAATCACAGATAACAGCGAGCTTCATTCACAATCATAACCCCCGTATCTCGTCGACACAACGGCTTGAAGCAATTGAAAATATATTCTTGAATCTAAATAAAGGATGATTTGTGTGCAGTTTTAATTCCTTTCAAATCATGATTTGAGAGTTAAAATATTAATTAAACAAAACAAATCACTTATACACCGTTAAATTTTGGTCGTTTTAATCCCGTGGAGGGTTGATTCGGTACATGAAACACTATCGATTAGTAAAGATAAAATTAAAAAATAAAGTACTTTTTTTCTAAAACTCGAATTAATATACGCATGGTCAGAAAGTATAGGTCTGAAGTTGCCTGAGAAGCGGGTTAAAAGTAATACTTTTCATCCCTATGGAGAATCACTTTCAACTGACAGCTGTCAAATTATTTGTTGTAAAATTGGAAGGTCTACTAGACCATCAAGTGACTATATAAACTCATAATTGATGACAATGTGATCACTTCGGACTCACAGGTTGCCGCGGCTTTTAAAAACCAACTTCTTTTCAGAAATCCCCGTATCAACAACAAAATCTCTGAACTCTTCACCTACTGTTGCAGAGTCGACATAAATATTTACTTTGTTAAATACTAGTGGCCCGCCCCGGCTTCGCACGGGTGGACATGATTTTTTAATATTTTTGCCATTCACTTATAATTTTTCGTTGTTTTATTTCTATATTTTTTTTAAACGCAGTATAACTCCCGCACTCCGATTTGGACGGACGCTTGTTGTGCATAATCAACCTGCGGATGATATCTGAAAGCCAGTCTGTTGCTGTTAGCTAAAATTCGATTGCGAACTCTATTTGTGGACAACTGCTGTCTCTCTGCGTGAGCTCTAAGTCGCTGCAAACGCTCGACACTCGACTCTCGTCCTTATATTTTGTTCATGAAGACGTTGGGAACGCTCCAGCCTCAACTCTTGAGTGCGTAACTCGGAGGTTCTCAGACTGTGTTCAGCAAGGCGTTGCGAACACTCGACACTTGACTCTCGTTCGCGAAAGTCAGAGGTCCTTACATTTTGTTCATGAAGACGTTGGGAACGCTCCAGCCTCGATTCTTGAGCGCGTAACTCGGATGTTCTCAGACTTTGTTCGGCAAGGCGTTGCGAACGCTCGACACTCGACTCTCGTTCGCGAAAGTCAGAGATTCTTACATTTGGTTCATGAAGACGTAGGGAACGCTCCAGCCTCGATCCTCGTGCATGTAACTCAGAGGTTCTCAGACTTTGTTGTGCAAGGCGTTGCGCTTGCGAACGTTCAACACTCGACTCTCGTGCGCGTACCTGAGAGTTTCTCTGATTTTGTTCAGCAAGGCGTTGTGAACGTTCAGGTGAAGAGTCTCCCATAGGACGATTCTTGCTGCCCGTGCTTGAGAACTATGTTTAGAAAGTTGAGACCTGGCTATCTTAGGCATTTTCAAATGTTTAAGAAAATGTTAATAGCGTGTAATATTCTAGCTCTGAAAAGAACTGTTGTTTAGCCCTGAAAAGAACTGTTGTTTAGCCCTGAAAAGAACTTTTGGTTAGGCGCGGGTACCTTACTCATAGATCTAAACTCCCCTCCCGCACGCGCACTCCCGCCTTGGTGACACCCACTTCGCAACGGGCCGTGCAGCAGAAATCGTAATATTTTAATTTCGCCATAACTTCAAAACCAAACGTCCAATATTAATCATTCAAGATAATAAGATCTACAATTAATTAAAACATTTTATGGTTCAAAGTACGCAAAATAAGTAACTTTTCTGGTTGATTTTTTAAACCTTGTGTCCGTAAAACCCAAGTATCTTAAGGAAGCCTATTTTTTTTCCAAAATAAAATTTAGCCTATGTTACTCGTGGATAATTTAGCTTTCGAATGGTGAAAGAATTTTTAAAATCGGTCCCGGAGTTTTTGAGCCTATTCATTACAACCAAACAAACAAAGTTTTCGTCTTTACAATATTAGTATAGATTACATTTTTCTACACTTTCGTATTTTTGTATTTTCGTTTAACATTGTGAATATGAGGACTATGTGGATTACTTTATTTTTTTCTTTTCAGTTATTTTGACATATGTCTGGCAATTTGAGTATTTCTGCGGCCTACCCAAATATCTTTTCATTGGTATTGTTCGTCAACTCGTTGAGCTCCTTAGTAGTTCTAAGTTGAGCTATACGAATACTGACTTCTGAAGGGTATAGGCAAATCAGTGGGAATCATGGGTATTCTTGGTATATGAGCTAATTGACCTGCTGCAGGGATGGTGATAATCTTCGCTACTATTAAATTATCTTTTAGCTCCTTTATAAGAAGTCTCGTGCCATTACACATGTTGGGGGGGGGGGGGCTTAAATTTCTGAGAAGCATTATGCCAACTTTTAACGACAGTTCATGAGGTGGTACGTAGCCCAGCGAGGTTCAGAGAATTTAAAAATTCCTGGGGGTAGTGCACTGCGTCCTCGATGTTAGTGACGGTGTCTATGGATTTATAGCACTTAACTTCACCCGGTTCATTGACTGTTTCATTCCTGGGAGAAACTATTGCTCTACAACACAGCCAACGAAAATCATTTTGATGTAAGTTTTCGATGTCAGGATATATAGCATCTATCAGACTATCCACTTCGCAACGGGCCGTGCAGCAGAAATCATAATATTTTAATTTCGCCATAACTTCAAAACCAAACGTCTAATTTTAATCATTTAAAACCCAAATATTATCTACATAAACTGTACTTAGTGATGAAATAATTTATTTTGATAAGGATTAATAGCATGAGTAAAATAAATGCGTTTAAATGTAGTCCAAAAAAATTCAAGATTTTTAAATAAAAAAATGACTGTTGTGCCTCACTCGACATAGATAGGTATAGTGTGTCGCAGATTTTTTTGTAGATATTTATAAGATCTACAATTAATTAGAACATTTTATGTTTCTATCTTTTACAGTTTAGGCAGCATACGCAAAATAAGTAACTTTTCTAGTCGATTTTTTACACCTTGTGTCCGAAAACCCCACATATCTTACGGAACTCTATTTTTTTTTCAAAATAAAATTTAGCTTGTGTCACTCGTGGATAATGTAGCTTTCGAATGGTGAAAGAATTTTTAAAATCGGTCCAGTAGTTTTTGAGCCTATTCATTACAAACAAACACACATACAAACAAAGTTTTCCTCTTTATAATATTAAGTATAGATTAAAAGCACAGTGTTTGCCTCGGGTTAAAGACTTATTAGTCTCTCGAATATTAGCGGCCTTGCTCCGCTCGGACGCCATACTTCTAGGGACTAAATAAGTTACTTTCACCCCTAGGGTAACATTGTATGTACTATTGTTTTTAAATTGTAAATTGAAATACAAGGATTTTTTGTTTAGTAAAAATGTTTTTTATTGACTACAATTCAATTAAAAAGAAAGGAAACAGCGCTACACGGTTGTTGTATTGAAAAAAGAAATTATAGATATATATATATAAAAAAAAATACATTGTCTACCGAAATAGTACATTTTGATACAAGTTGGGAAAGTTTGTCATTGCAGCTGGGGCGAAATTCACAACGTTTTTCAGTACACTTACGAAAAAATACGATGAAAAATCCATCAGTAACCTATCTTCTATCGGAAAATTACGACGTATGAATCATCAATGAATAAAACATTTTGTACTGAAGAAAATTTTCCAAAGTGCCTTACTCGTTTACCGATACGGGCCAATAGTCTCGGGCCAGTAAATCACGAGGATGCGATAAAGCAGAAATAAATAAGTTTATTTTAAGTGCGCTTTATTCTATATGTTGATAGTTTGGCTTGTGGGCACAGATTACAGAGAGATACTACGTATCTTGTGGGCTACTTTAAGCAACAGAAGCTGAAATTCGGCGACATCAGGCGTAGTGTTGCTAGCAAGACTTGACTCTGGTATCCCTACACTGCCAAAATGACGATTTAGGGACCTATCTAATGACATTTGGAGTACAAATAAAAAATAATGGATACGTTTTTGTCAAAATTAAAAAAAGTTGTTTCAAAGCACAGTAAATGATTGTAGTCGCAGTATTCTATCAGGATAGAATACTGCGGGTGACAGATGTCAGATTCATACAATAGCTACCTATTCTATCTATTTCTCTCAACCTTTTTGAATACCGTAATTAGAGATACAATAGAAAGACAATAGGTGTGCGGGCACCGGTGTCCTCTTGGGGGCTTGAAGATGCATATTTTCGTCTTGCTGTCACATACATGGGTACCCATGGTCACATAGCATGCTATGTAAAAAAGACCCTAGTTGAAAACTCAAGCATAATTTTTATACAATGATAAACACATGAGATCTACTCTCTTTGCCCGAAACGACAATTCGTAAACCTGCGGGGCTAAGTAACTCTGTTGACAGCTAAAGTGAAGATCACTTGCTAGAATGTAAATCGTATAACTGTCAAACAGCTAATTTCGTATTGCCTATCTTTAGTGACCAACTGATATGACGTCATTATCCACCGGTGCCTTTGATATCCACCGTAATACGTTTTGTCAGATGTTATTGTATTTATACTTTTAAAATTGTGATTGTGAGCTTTAAGCTGAAGATGCGATATTTAACTTAGCTATATAATGCGCGCACGACCTGTATTTGCCACTACTATCACTCGAACAAATGCTGGCTTGCGTGCCCCTCTTCGTTGCCTTACGAGCAATTATAATAAAAAATTCAGTGATTTTGCTTTATTTTCTGTACCTAAAAGAAGATTTAAAATAATGTTGCTTGACTTCTTAAAAGATCAGTATGGCTTACAATAATAAAACTTAGCAATATATTGAGCCAGCTATATTGTTTGCATACAACATTGTAATTTATTTGCTTTTTATTTAAATTGATAGTAATTACTTTTCGCTTTAAGACAAAAAAAAAAAAAATAACAACATTTGTCATACCATATTAATGTCTCACGTTTTTATCTGTGGAAAACGTTATTGATATCACATTTGTTAAACTATTTTAAATTCTTTCTTTATGTAATATTCTATGTGTTATTGTTTGTTTTCCCCAATAAATAAAATAAAAATAAAATAATAGTCGATAAAAACTAGAGCCGAGACAATATGCACCATTAATTTTTGTTAGCCACCACTTATCCTCTGCAGTTTGTTAGCCACTTGATGTCATACGTAATACCAAAGTTATGAAATAGTTAGTTGACAACAAAGTTTAGTGTACATCAAATGCCAGTTATCAACTGTTTTGAAAAAGTTAGCCGATAGCCCTGCTGAACCTAGTCTATTTTATTTCGAACACGCACAAAATTTTATTTTGTAAGTAAACCCTTTGACCTAAGACCTTTTACCTACTGATTATAGAATAACACATTACCTTGTATTGTTGTTGATAATTTATAATTTTGTTTCTATTTTGCATGGCCAGCGGGGCTATTGCGTAACTCTGTTGACAGCTCAAGTGAAGATCACTTGCTAAAATGTAGATCGTATAACTGTCAAACAGCTAATTTCGTATTGCCTATCTCTAGTGACCAACTGATATGACGTCTTTATCCACCGGTACCTTTGATATCCACCGTAACACGTTTTGGCAGATGTTATTGTATCTATACATTTAAAATTGTGATTGTGAGCTTTAAGCTGAAGATACGCTATTTAACTTAGCTGTATAATAGTCGATAAAAACTAGAGCCGGGACAATATGCGCCGATAATTTTTTTTTGCCACCACTTATCCACTGCAGTTTGTTAGCCACTTGATGTCATACATACCAAAGTTATGAAATAGTTAGTTGACAACAAAGTTTAGTGTACATCAAATGCCAGTTGTCAACTGTTTTGAAAAAGTTAGCCAATAGCCCTGCTGAAAAGAATCAGTTAAAAAGAATTTAGCGACTTGGAATTTTTAGAGTTGGCGACACTGAGTACTCAGCGAGTGAAGTGACTGTGATCCGCCATTGAAGATTGCTGAAGTATTGTTGTGTACGATAACTTAGTTTTGAGATAAATAATCTTGCAGAACGATCTGTACTATAGAAATTGTGACTTCTGGTTTATTGTTTTTCGTGACCATGTCTTCTATGGATATTGATCTGTAATTATACATTGTGTTAGTGTACTTTAATTAACATTTTTGTGGGACTACAAGTGAAGTGACGCGATCTCCTTGTATTAGGGCAAAACAAGCTATAAATAATTTGCTACCGTTCAGCAATTTGGTAAATCTATTTTTTCTTCTTATTTGTGATGTTCCCGCATTCCATCAGCGCGGAAGAAGAACAGAAGACGAAACTGATTCCGAGTGTAAACTTACTACACTCAAAGAGAAAAGGAATATTCATACACCCTTCTGCTATGTACAGAAATAGTGTTCCGTGCTGCACTATAATACAATCGCCTCTTACCACAAGTAGTTTTAGTGGGTAAGCAGAGAAATATAACATTAGAGAAAATGAAACTTCTAGAGAGTGGTCGCTTAGAGGCATTAAGCAGGGCCCTCTCGATCTTGAATGGAGATAGTGCCGTACAGGGTCGTGTAGAAAGCTACAGCTGCAAAATGGCTGGGGCTGAGAAGTCTTTCTATAAGAGATTTACAGCTATTGGAGAAACAACACTCGAAGCGTTGTCACCACCAGAGAGTGTTCTGTACAGGTAAATCTGCATATTTTTTTTATTGGCTACTCATATGTTGACACACTTATTAATTTCTTATATTTAAAATTTTCAGCCGCAGTTTGTCTGGTGATGAAGATGGTGTGCTATGTGATACCATATCTCGTAAAACTTTGTTTTACTTGATTGCTACACTGAATGCTGCTTTTCCAGATTATGATTTTTCAATGGCAAAGGTAGGCATGGGCATTCTGCTAGAGTTTAATTAATTCTAGTAATAATAAAAATGAAGAAAACAAGAGTTATAATGGATTATAATAGGATACTAGTTATACTAGTAATCCTGTATAATGTCTTGTCACTATTATACTATTACATAGATAGATGCAGCCTGTAATAAAAGTCTACATCCCAAATTCTACAGTTATTTATAAATGTATGGAGCCAAGTATGGAGCCAACCTAGTGATGTTTGTAAATTATACCACCATATCTCAGAAATGTTGACAAAAATAAGGTAATATGATGAGTTTTGGAGAGCAAAGATCCAGATAAGAGCACCATAATGAAAGAGCAAATTAATATATTCATCACCTAATAGGCCAGCAGTGACTTGGTCCTGCTGCTGCTTGTTTACTTCTACACTTGTAACATGTATCACATAGAGAAATCTTCAGTTTTCCATATACTCATTCATGGATAATCTATGAATGTGTATATGGAAAACTGTAGATTCCTTTATGTATCTTGTCCTCCTCCTCCTTGCGTTGTTTTTCCTCAATGCTGAGGGTCGTAACCTCGACAAAACCTATCTTCGGCGATGTGGATGGCGTCGCAGACTGTGGTCTCCAGTGTAGCACGGATTTGGTCTGAGCAACGTATTGGACTCCTGCCCCTAGGTCTTTTCCCGGCTACTTTTTTTTTATTTATTTATTTAAATATTCCCTGTAAGTAGCAACTTTTCCAGGTTATCACCTCTCTTTCTGGCAATGTGGCCAAAGAAATCAAAAACTCTTCTCTGGCATATATTAGTGAGCCTCATAGGTGATTTGAGTTCGGCTATTATAGATTCGTTGGTCCAATGCTCTGTCCAGTGGATTCCGAGCATCTTTCTCCAACACCACATCTCAAAAGCGTCAATCCGGCAACGGTCAGCTTTTTTGAGGGTCCAGGTCTCTGCACCATACAGGAAGATGGAGAAAATGAGGGTAGTGACGAGCTTTCTTTTGGTCTTACGCGAGATGTTCCTGTCGGCCCAGATGCGATCTAGCTGAGATATAGCGCTCTTTGCCATCCCGATACATCTTCTTATGTCCTGCTCACACGACCCATTGTTAGTAATAGTAGAGCCCAGATAAACAAACTCGTTTACTGTGTCCAGGTTTAGTGTGCCAGACAGAGTGAGAGACTTGCTTCTGTCCACAACCATGACTTTTGTTTTGGCCCTGTTTATATGGAGCCCCAACTCCTTGCTGATTCGCTCTAGTCTTGCCATCAGCACTGACATCTCATCTTCACTAGCCGCAAAAAGTGTGGTAATTTTAACCCCGCCAATCGTATCAATCAATGTATCTTGTACTACTACTTTTATGGGCTTCTTTAAGTATTTTTTTGAGGAACTGACCTACTTGGTACCAAAATATTGGAAATGCTATTTTCTTCATCATGGCCTTCTCATAAATCCATATCTTATTAAACTGTATCAAGGAAAAACAGCAACAAACAATAATCTTTTTTACCCGACTACGGCAAAGCCAAAGGAGGGTTATGATTTTGACCGGCTATATATGTATTTATGTGAGTATGTTCATCTGTTCCCTCATTGTTCCTAATCTACTTATCGGAACTCGACTTATGAGGTATCGTTAGAACCGTCTTATTCGTCCGTTAAACATAGGCTCCGTAACATGTCAAAAAAATCGATGTGGCGCCCTCTAGCGGACAAAAAGTAATGTGTTAAAAAATAAAAATGAGATAAATATGCCGTGTTTGGTATCATTGGAAAGGGCTTGACTCGTAGATTTCCAAAATATTGTTCCAAATTTAAACTAACGCCCCCTAGCTGACAAAAAGTCATGTGTTAAAAAAATGTTAAGATAAATACACAGTGTTTGGTATCATTTGAAAGGACTTCACTTATACATTTCCAATATATTCTGTAAATCTAAAGTGACGGCCTCTAGCGGACAAAAAGCCATGTGTTAAAAAAAACGTTAGTATAACGTTGATATCATTTGAAAGGGCTTCACTTCTGCTTATCAAAAATATTACGAGGGTGGATTGAAAAGTTCGCGGCCTCAGCAAGAAAACAATATAAAATATAAGCAAAAGTAATCTTATTTTTCCACGTAATCTCCACTTAACTCTATGCTCTTCTTCCATCTGGTTTCCAACGCCTGTATGCCGGTCATAAAAAAGTTTCTTCAAGGCCTTCAAAAAAGTCACCCACTGCAGCTTCGACCTTCTCATTTGATGAAAATTTTTGACCTCCAAGGTGTTTTTTTAGGTTTGGGAATAAATTAAAGTCTGAAGGTGCCAAATAAGGGGAATAGGCAGGGTGCGGCAGTAATTCAAAGCCACAATCACGAATTTGAGCCATAGATTCAACAGACGTGTGAACGCGTGCATTATCCTGATGGAACAACACTTTCTTGCTGAGTAATCCTGGCCTTTTCTCTTTGATTGTTTCACGCAAGCGACGTAAGAGGGTGCAGTAATAAGCCGAGTTTATAGTTTCACCTTTTGCAAGGTAGTCCACCATGATGACACCCTTAGCATCCCAAAAAACTGACGCAATCACCTTGCCAGCTGACAAAATTGTTTTTGCTTTTTTTGGAGTCGGTTCATCAGGTTTTTTCCACTGCTTGGATTGCTGTTTTGACTCTGGGGTATAGTGGTGTACCCAAGTTTCATCCATTGTTACAAATCTGGCCAAAAAATCTTGTGGATCAGCCTCAAACATTTCCAAACAGTCGCGAGAAATCGTGAGGCGTATTCGTTTTTGTTCGACTGAAAGCAATCTGGGTACCCACCGCGCAGAAACATTAGAAAATCCAAGTTCATTGACTATGATGTTTTGTGTTCGTTCATACGAGATGCCAATAGTGTCTGCAATCTCCCTGATGGTCAATCTCCGATCTGTCAATATTAGATCACAGATTTTCCCGATGTTTTCTTCAGTCGTAGACGTCATAGGCCGGCCAGAGCGAGGGTCATGTACAGTTGCTTGTTTGCCTGAATCAGGATGAACCTGTGCTTCTAGGAAGTGCTTAGAAACAAAATAATAAATTAACCTAAAATATGATTGTATTAAAAACTTAAGTTAAAAGACTTCTAGTATTTTATTTATTTAAATGTTGCTAAATAATCTTTTAATTTGATCCTCCCCAAGAATTGATACAGTACTGCATTACAGATTGACCTAGGGTCAAATAAATTTCTGTAACCAATTTTGAATCTTAAATGCTCACAATTTTTTTATAACATCAATTAATTGGTGCACTCTTTAAGCAGACTTCCAGTGTGTTAGTTAGATATGTAGTCTAAAGGGAGAGTGATTTGTCTATTATACTCCTGGTTTATTTAATGTCGCTTGTGTTAAGGATATGAAGACTGACACATGCTGGCTGAACGAAACCCAGATTTATGTGCAAACATATGAATATATTTTGTCTTGTCAACTTTTAATGTTATTACTTTAAAGGCAAATCGTCACAGTATTAAAACTTAATTGAGTATATTCATACTGTTACCAATGTGAGTAATTAAATGACGGTATACTTGCAGAAAATTTTATTAACCAAAAACAATAACAAATTGTTCCGATCAACTTGGTTCAAATCGTAACTCTAGAGTTCCGTTTCAGTATCGCCTAGGTCGGTAGATGAAAACACTTGGCACTTAACGTAGGTAGTTTGCACTTGTCGCTCTCGAAATCAAAACTGACTCACTTTTCTTTTCTTTCTTCCAGTCGGGGGCACGTATTTATACTCAGAGCCAAGAAAATTCTAGATACAGACGTTTCTAGGCCATTCCAGAACAATAGAGTCGCATCGCGGGGTATTAAATTATTTTTATTACAGAAAGTTAGTAATAGCGCTTTACCACGACTAATGCGATTTCGACTCTACTTTTAAATATGGAAATTACAAATTCCCTTGTCATCATTTTTTTAGTTATAATAAAAATAAAGTAGTGGTAGGTACTTTATGGCGTACTTTTCTAGAACTTGCCAGGCCTAGGTACGTAGAAGAAGACCAGGCCATTCTGGAAGTACGCGTTTTAATTATTTGATGCCACTCTTGATTTTATCGAAGATATGGCGTGTTCGAGTTTTACGGCGTAACAATACAATTGGCTGCTGGGTTTAGAGATAAATATTAAGGCCATGTCGTCGGCATATGAAACAATTTTGCATTGTTCAATATTTTAATTACACAAATAATATTATAACTAAAAAACAGGGTAGGGACCAGACTGCTTCCCTAAAAAACACCATACCCAGTATTTGTTCTGCTCATCTCTTGTAATATTTTTTCATTCTAACACATTGATGTAGTCTTATGTAGTCAGCAAAAAGTGTTAGTGGCGTTCCCTTTATTCTTATGGCGTCTAGTTTGTTCACAAACAGAATAGATAGATAAGATACCGTGTCAAAGGCCTTCGCTAGATCAAAGATAATCCCTTTGTGGTCTGCTTTCCTTTGCCAAAGTTTTTCTTTATGTAACCTATATTGACGAAATTGACTGTCAAAAAGAGCGATAAAAAGTGAACTGGAAAATGTCAGCAATCTAGTTAACCATTATTTTCTAATATTAAACTTAGCTTTATATGGTCTATGGTCACCTGTGGGGTGAAAACAGGAAGCATACTAACAAGCCTAAAAAGCAAGTTTCTTGTTTAGGTCAGCGCTTGATATATATTTTCGCACTTGACAGTTTTTTCTGGTACATAACCTGTTGATACGAAAGATTACACTAAATAGTACCTCTTATTTGAGAAAATATCTGTAAACTTCAACAAACCTTTCTTAAATTACACAGAGCAGTGAGTTCAGTGCAGAGCCATCACTTAGCTGGGTACAAAGTGGAGTGGATGCGGCCTTGTCTGCAGTAGGCGGCGTGCGCTGGCGCCAGCTGCGGCCAACGCTGTGGACTGCCGTCGATGAAGAGGTGGTGTTGCCTGAGTGTCGCATATATAGCTACAACCCGGATCTTGCCAGTGACCCTTTTGGAGAACCAGGTTGTCTGTGGGCATTCAACTATTTCTTTTACAACAGAAAGTTGAAACGAATTGTCTTTTTCACATGTAGAGCAATGAGGTAGGTACCTTGTATTAAAGCAAACGTTATCATTAGCTTAAGACTAATTCAATCAGCACCCAATTTAATCATAATCTGTTTTTCAGTCCGGTGTGTGCTGTCGACTCAGGGGTCGATTTCGCTATGGACGAAGATGACGAATACAACTAAATGAAGAGAAATATACTTACATCATAACATAATTGTAAGACACTAGAACATTATGTAGGTTTTAAAATAATTTAGCACAGGAAAAACCGGTTTAAATATCAATACTTAATTACTCTTTTAAATCAATGCATAAACGTCAAAAATAGAATAATAAATCTGGGAAAACAAATCGTAATGCGTTTGTTTATAGTAATTTTATATGCAAAGAGCTTTGTTGCTATAGTTGCGAAAACACTACGCCTAGGTTTTTTATTCAATGTTCACTATGGTGAATTAATACTATTTCCTTTTTAGTTTTGATGAGATTTGACTCGTAATAGTCTTCGTGCTAGAATCTCTAAGATTCTAGCACGAAGTGTGATTACTGTGAACCAGTTTTCCCTTATAATTTTATCTAGGTGTTTATTATGGAATATTAACAATGTTAATGGTCTTCCTACACATAACAGAACGTGACTTCCTTTTATTTTTTTAAGTAAATTCTGTGTCGGAAATAATATACATATATCCTGTACCTACTAACGTCTAAATTCAGAAACCACACTTTGACTTTCCTAAGCGTAATTTATTACAAGCGTTGTATAAATACAAATAAAACCTCCTTTTTAAAGTTAGTTAATGAAAGACCAGTAAACAATTGTGAATTTATTAACAGTGATCATTAATCACCGGGATCATTCGCATGTAATTAACCCCCCACGGAAAAGAGGGGTGTAATAAGTTTGACGTGTCTGTCTGTCTGTCTGTCCGCGGCATCGTAGCTCCTACACGAATGGACCGATTTTGATGTAGTTTTTTTTGTTTTAAAGCTGACCTAATCGAGATGGTTCTTAGGGGATCCCTTCTTTTTGCATAAAGTTCTTTGTCCTAATATACTTCGGCATAACGATTTTGGCACAATTTGTTTTGGCATAATAATACATCGGCATTTTTTTAGGCATATTTTTATGTTGGCAAAATAGTGTCCCACCGGTATCGGGAACAGGGTCCAAGCTACCGGCGGTCAGGGCTCCAGAGAAAGGAACCTCCTAACAATACGAGCCGTGTCCAGGAGTATCGCTTTCTGAATCAAGCCCTTGATCCAGCCGCCTAACGAGAGCCTCCTAAGGTGTTGGTCGAGGCTCTTGGCTATTAAGCCATTACCCGACACGACTATCGGTACAATGATCGCCGAATCCACTTCCCACATGTCGACAACCTCGCGAGCCAAGTCAATATACTTGATTTGTTTATCTTTCTCGACTTTCACGAGGTTCTCGTCATGCGGAACGGATATGTCAACAATCATTGCACGCCTCTCGTTTCGGTCCACCACCACTATATCAGGCTTATTGGCTACAATAGTCCTGTCAGTGATGATGGACCGATCCCAGTACAAAGTGATATGACCATTATCAAGAACTGGGTCGGGCTCATACCTGTAGTACGGCACTTCCGTTCCCACAAGAGAGTATTTCAAAGCAAGTTGCTGATGGATAAACTTGGCTACAAGGTTGTGCCTATGCAAATACTCGCCGTTAGCTAGACGAGAACAACCGGAGATAATGTGACGAATTGATTCTCCCGGACGGTGACATGCCCGACAGATGTCAACCGTGCCGTCCTTCACAATAAATCTCCGGTAATTATTCGTCATAATAACTTCATCCACAATTGCACAGATAAAACCTTCGGTTTCCCCAAAGAGGTCACCGAAACGCAGCCAAGCTACGGACGCCAATTGGTCTACATCGGGCCCGTGAAGGGCCCGGAAAAAGCGTCCGTGAAGTTCCTTGCTCTGCCATACTTCCCTGCGATCGTTAGTGTCAAGCACTACCGGTTTGCGCCAGTTCTCATTAGCCAAGGAGAGCGGGGTGAGTCCCTTGTCCACTGCCACTACATCTCGATGCATACCCACGTCGGCAGAGTGGCTATCTTAAAGACTAATTTGTTTTGTCATAAATTTGATTCGCATAACGTTAGTAGGCCTAATGACTATTAGCATAACGTTAGTAGGCCTAATGACTACTAGCATAATAATATTTAGGCATACAATTAATTTAACAAAAACAATTTTCATTCAAATGATTTATTATACGTAACATTATGTAACTTAAACGATTTTTCAATCGCGAGATAACTTTTATCTGAAGAATATATTAGATGTTTTGACAGGTTTTTGTATAAAAAAAATATGTCAAACTTCTATTATGAGAAATAAATAAGGCGGTTATTCCTCAGATAGAAGTTAACTGATTGAAACAGTGGTCCTTAATTATGTATAAATATTTATTTTAGGTGTATAATTTTAATCTAATTAATTTTTTTGATTTTAAATTTTTTTAGAAGTATACTCATCTTTTTTACTAATAATTTTTTCAATTCTTTTGGTTTTGTCCGTGTATTTTTTTTTTTTTTTTTGTATAAGTGATGTTCCTACATCCAGTTTATCTATTTCAATGGTTTGATGTTTTATTTCTTGAACGATCTTTTTTGCCAAAAAATAAAATCCAGGATGGTGTTTTTCCACAAAATGTGCAAATCTATTGTGCCATGCCTCTGCATGATTTTGTGTCCTAGGTATATTTTCCTTTTCTAGTAGATACGTACTCCAGACTTCGGGTGGAAATGATGGTGGTGAACTTGTAGTGCCCCATACATAATTCTGATTAAACCAATTTGCTATAGTTTCTGCAACAATTAAATAATATTGTTGGTTAAAAATTTAATATGCTGTGCAACAAAAGTTAGTGACAGAACCGAATTGCTGCAAAACCGACTCCACGTAGTCTTGTTTGTCCTACCCCTAGAGTGTAATTTAAAATCGCGTAGGCGCGTAGGGGCGAGGCGGCCCGCGGTCTGAGGAGCAGGCGGCTGCGAGCGAGCTGCGGTGGTGATCGAAAGCCGTCTGCGACGATTAGCACGCGCGGGACAAAGACGAGAGTAGACATACGGGAGTAAGAGAAATTATGCTTAAAAAATTATGCTTAAGCTGTTATGCGTAATTATATTATGCGAAAATATAATTATGCCAAACAAAATTATGCTAAGTTATATTAGGTCTTAAAATTTTATGCAAATGGATAGGGAACCGGTTCTTAGCTACAATTTATGCAGATCTGTGCAGATGTTCAAGGACATGGGTGTGTCAGAAATGTTAGAAAATGAATGAATTTGAGTATATGTGTATATACTCATAGGTTTTGGCTGGAAAAATATCTCAGGGATTTCACAATTCTTCTTGGCTATATACATGCATAACAGTACATTTGTCCACACCAAAATCCTGGTGGCACCACAGAAGGTTTCAGTTACCTTTGCAAATTGTTAGGGGCAAAGAATTTCATGTCCTCCATCACCAAGAGGTAAGATATAAACTGACCGCCTCTTTTCAACCGATAGATGAATTCTCCAGCAGTGTGCTTAGAGCAAAACCAAAGTTGACTCAATCTATTACCCTGAAATATGTATACTTCTCAAGCGAGATATCCAGAAGAATATCGAACTGGCAAGGATCAAGACTTATCGGTTCGATATCTTTGATAGCAGAACAACTGTCCTCCCTTCCCTCATACATCCTCGCGAAAAATGCGTAATGTTGCATCAATTTTATGTAGTTCTAGCAACCTCATGAGGCACCGAATGTCAATGGCTTTCTTATAGTCCAAAATATCGATAAATTATTATTACATACTAGCTGCTATACGTGACTTCGCGTGGCGTTTATAAACATGACTACTTTTTGGATTTCAGATATGTCCCCCTCCCCCGGAATTAAATCCCGTTCCCAAGTGTAAATAACAAAGTAGCTTAAATTACTCCTTGTAACATCAGCTATCTCAGTCAGTCAGTGAATGTTGCGTCAAAATCAGTCCAGCCGTTTCCGAGATTAGCCGGAACAGACAAAGAAATAAAAAAAAAAATGTAATTTTGTCGTAGACATCCAATACACTTTCAAATGCATTTAGAAAAAAAAATATTTTATATAACAGACACTTCAATTTTATTTAAATGTAGATTATCTTTTACGCTATTATTCAGTTTGGTACGCAATGTGTCGTAGGGTATATTTGTTGTTGTAGTACTTACAAAGTATGTTATTTCATTCATTATGCTCAACGAAAGTATAAGAAATAGTTATTTCACTCTAATCGATGACCTCGATCATCAAATTAACAACCAAAAATTCTTGTCAGCTCTGAGATTTCTTTATTTTGGCAAGTTTTCAGAAATACTAGTTACGTAACTAGGAGATATTTATAAATAAAATTACGGAAAACGTGAGTTTAATGTCTTTTTACCAATCTGCATTTCACATATTCTAAAAATGTAAAATAAGAAGTTGGGAGTGTTCATAGAAATTTGAATTATTATTTTATGCACTTCGGGCATCCGCCTACCACTACCATAAGCACATAAAATATTAATAATCCATAGAATAAATGTTTGTATGACTAAAATCTGTTTTTGTTATTTTTACCGAAGTTTTTACCTATATTACCTATTAATAACTAATTGTCTCTAGCATCTTTGGTTACTGCTCCGCTCCCGTTGATTAGCGTAATGTCTTAAAGCATATAGTCTTTCTCGATACATTTTTATCCAACATTATAATCACTTGTCAATTCCATCCAGTCGTTCCTGAGACTAGCGCGTTCCAATCAACCAAACTCGAGATTTATAATATAGTGTCTTCAATGAACATACACTGTAAACGGTGATATAACCAGATAAGTGCATTTTATTTTAGTGATAAAGAAGCTTTACTTTTAGTAACCTTACTTGAGAGTGGAGACTCACCTGAACAGATTTTCAAACCATGACATGACCTAATTAGAGAACACGAAATTTATGGAATATTACTTACGCCTTCAAATTAGCCACAACGTGCCGCGCAAAGGCAGCACGGCAACAGTGCTGCCTTCGCGCGGCACGTGCGTGTTAGCGTGGCCGTTGCGATGCTTTATTCCATAATTTGCGACTCAATTTGAAGGCACCCGTAAAGTTAGTAAACTTGCCTCGGCGCAAACGGGCCACCGACCACACACAGTGGTGGACAGCGACATAACACACTTTTTCATATATTTTGTATAGGCGCGTCGCACCCGTTTAGTCGGTGACATAACAGTGTCAGAAGCGAGCGACAAATCAGCCAACGGTGTTCGGAAGCCGCCACATTTTATAATCTGCTTCCTGCTGCGCAGTCTTAAGATGGACACTATAGATGTATCAACATCCATTGAGGCGTCTTGCCCCATGGTGACGCGTGCGATGCGTAGGACGTTTTTATAATGGTTAACAGCGCGGCAACGGCGAGTGAAGCAGTGCGAGAGTGGCGTATGGTTGTAAGGCCGGTTTAAAACCAATCCGTTTATTGATTATACACGTCAACCGTCGGTTAAACTTCCTCTTTTTGGCCGTTCAAGTATTACGTAAGCAGATTTTTCGCAAATATTAGCCCCCCCCCCCCCACCTGTCAGCAAAAGTAAGCAAAGATCTAACCCTACCCCCACATGCTTACGTAAACATTGCTCAGTGATATGTGTTTGTTTACTCATTTTCATGTGATGTTGAAACACCGAGATTGTTTTCTAAAAAAAAACTGCTTACGTAATCACCATTTAGACCCCCTCATCCCCCATTTCTCGAAAAAATATGGGGGATTAATTGCTTGAGTCCGTAGGATTTACTCGACTTTTGACCACCCTACACGTGTCCCCTGGTTAGTGCTATACGAGCAGTAAATGCGGTGGTATGCCATAGCATCGGCTGCCGGCTTAAAGGTTACCTCCCACCAGATTCCGGTAGTTTGTCTGGTAAAGCCATATGGTGGAGGGTGGGTCTGAGCAGTTGTATTGCGATGTAAGCCAGGTATGATGCACCAATTATTGTTGTGTCGGATGTTTGATCGTGGCGGGATCCGAAGCACGGTGGTCCGCTAACCGACCGCAGATTGTTGGGGGCCCAAGTAGTCAGTCACACAAAAGGCTGCGAAAAATCCCAGGGTGGTCCCATCATGCCGGTTGGCGAGACCCGTCGTATCAAGCGCACCTCAAACATTCGAGGACTGCACTCCATCTCTCGATGCGGTCCTACACCCAGTAGATCAGATGTCCGTCACCTCAGTGAGGCCGCCGATGGATCTGCATTGTCACCCTAACGCGCAGTTGGTCGCTCTGGGGGATCAGTGTACTTCACAGACTCTGCCTCACTGTGATTTCCGAGGTTCGCATAAGGAATAAAAAAATTCTGAGGCCATTGTGTCGTCTAGACATGAATAAAGCTAATATACCAGCGATTGTTCTCAAGATTTGTGCGCTCGAGTTGTCTCCTGTATTGACACGCTTGTATCGCCTCTCATTTAGGACTGGTTTAGTGCCCAAGTCCTAGAGGCTTGCCAACTTGCAACCCATGTCCAAAAAGGGCAGACGTACCGATCCTGTCAACTAACGGCTGATTTCAATAACCTCCATACTCTGCAAGATTATGAAGCGGGTATTGAATTCGCGCCTCATGGCACACCTGGAAGGCCGATCGAGGAGTGACCGGCAGTTCGGGTTTCGCCGTAATTGGTCTACTGATGCCGGAGTTCCTCAAGGGTCTGTAATCTCTGTAACTCTTTTCCTGTTGCATATCAACGACTTGCTGATGCCCAGTATCTATGAGTATGCAGATAACAGCACAGTTGTAGAAAGATGCCTGCCAAGCGACCACTTGCCTTTGCACACCACCTCAGTTTCGCTGCAGATTAGTTAAGGACCTAATGCTATGGTAGAGTGTATGAATGTCTCACTTTAGACAGTCTCCAAGTTGGGTGCAGCCTATCTGGTGGAAACGCTACCAAAACAAGCGTGTCTGTTCACCGCCAAAAGGAGCCCGTTCACCTTGGATCCTGCTGTAAAGAAAGTTTCCTTGGAGTGCACCGATCGCTTCTTGGGAATAGAAATTTCCTCAGACCTTAATTTTAGGCTTCTTAATGAGTCCAAAGCCAAGGCTGCTGCTAGGAAACTTGGCGTTCTTGCTAAGGTTCGGCGGTACTTCACACCGGGACAGCTTACAAAGCACAGGTCCGATCGTGTGTGGAGTACTGCAGCCATATATGGGCTGGTGCTGCAAAATGCCACCTAGCAGATTTGGACTCGGTGTAACGGCGTGCGACGAGGCTAATTGGTGATCAGTGATCCAGGTTTGGTTAAGCCCAATCTACGCCTTCGATCTAGGCCAGTCTTTCGGCCTTTTACATGATGTATTTTGGAGAATGCGCGGGAAATGCATGACTTGATTCCGCCATCTCATTTCTACCATTCACCCTTTCGTTATGGACGTTCCGGACTAAGCGTTTTGTTTGCATAGTCCCACGGTTCCTAACATGGGGGTAATTAACAGGTATTAACAGGTAGTCTTCGGGGTAATAAGCTGGTTAAAAACAACTATACAATATCATTTTTAGTATATTCGAAACCTGAATATATTATGTTCAGAATCAGTAACTGAATCGATTCCAATCATTTTTTTTACACTGTTACATTTTTCCAAAAAAATTGAATAAGGTCACAATTTGGGCACCACCGATACCGAGTACAAACAGGACACGGCAGGCCATTGCAGACGCCAGAGCAAAACTATGTGTGGAAGTAAAACAACCTACCAACCAACCGACCAACGGATGGCCTCCAGTGACCATGTGTTTGTGTGAACAACCAGGTAACTCAAACAAGCTTTGTGATTTTTCGTGATACAGTTGTGAATTTTTGTACATAAATTCTTTACCTAAAAATACTAGACCCATTTTTCGGGTTTCGCATATACTAAAAGTAATGTTGTTTAACAGAATAATAACGTCAAAATCTAGCTCGCCAGTACACTTCATGCCGTACTTTGTTGTACAAGTATGTTGCATATTTAACAAAATCTATTTGGTAACGTGGAAGGGGGGGGGAGGGGTCTCTAGCCAAATTCATAGAAGTGACAAGATCGAAAAGGTTAGGTACCACTGGTCTAGTCGTTTATACCGCATACATCGATGGACTGGAACAATTTCCTGCTGCGGTCATCCTATCCAATTATAATTTAAGCATCTTGAAGGCTAGAATGAATAGGCTTTTCTTAATAAACTAGTGTGCCGCCTCACCAACAGCGATTGCATCAATGCTTACTACATATCAGGTGGGTTCGCAGTCAAGTACTAGGTTGTATAAATTAAAAAAAAAAAATACAGTCCACACCCCATTGTAGTTAGTTTCGCGCAACAAGGTAGACTGTTCGTTCTGGGAGTATGTTCACTTGGAATAATTTTTAAGCGGATGACGTCGCTGGCCGAAACTATTAATCAATAATTCATTTACGCATTTTTTATTAGTGATTAAAAATTTCAGTTGAAATATTTGTAGTTCATTTTGGTATAAACAGTTCAACACCAGGAGGCGTAGCGTGGACTAATTTAGACGCGGGCGAAGGCGCAACAGAGAGGCTTTTTCTTTCATAAATTCGAAAACGAGACAGTAACAAGGTGAATGAATGATCAAACGCAAACCAATTATAAAAAATACCCTTATTCTTTAACAGCCCTTGCTTGCGCGAGGCCCCTTTGGGTGTGAGGCCATGAGCGAAGGCCCATTTCGCCCACGCGTAGCCACAACTGATGAACACAATAAAAGGCACAAATATAAGGATGTCTCTCCATGAGGCCGAAATGAAAGCCACTTTAAAAAAAAATCTTTCTTTTTTTTCAGAAAATATAATAAACAATCAAAACATAATAAACTTTAATCGAACTATACAACAGAGAAAAGAGATTTAAAAATAAAAAATTACCGTTCGCATCGTCCATATAATAATATATCTAGCTATTTATATAGTATGTACAGTTAGAGAGGTGCGGTCGGCTAGCGCTTGTCGGGCGCGGGCGGCGGCGCCGGCTCGGGCTCGGGCGCCGCCGCCGCCGCCTCGCGCAGCTTGGCGCGCGGCCGCCACGCGTCCAGCAGCGCCTCCACGCGCTCCTCCGTGGGGCCCCAGCGCGCGTGCCCGGCCGCGTTCTGCAGCCACACCACCACCGTGCCGCCGCCCCATCTGAAGTACACCTCGTTCCTGTGACATGTCACGTGTTATGTGGGCTATGTGCGAATTTCCAGCCTTTACTTAATGACCACTCTTACCCCGTTTCCTAATATAAGGGTACCTATGTCGCGCAAATACGCGGTTAACTAGTACAAAAAAGAAAAGAACCGCAACGATCGAGTATTTGTGCGACGATCGTTTGTGTGTAGGTAGGTAAAGACACTATTACATGACCTTAGTGTAACAGTGTAGGCGACAAAGTTTGACTTACTTACATATACAATTTAATATGATTTTTCGATTCAATTTCGATGATTTCGACTTCACCCTCTTGAATTAAGAAGGTAAATATTAATAAAATATTGCAGGTTTAGGCATGCCAAACATATTTCAACCACTTTTCAATAGTGTTGTTACACTTGTGGGCCGACCATAACCTTTGAGAAAACAATCTTATTGCAGGAGAGTTTTGTTTCAATCTTAAAGTAATATTACTTCATTTTGTACCATAAGCTTAGTCGCTCAGTATGATTGTATTCTTGCTAAGGGCTGGGAAAGAATGAACTATTCTAAAGATTTTGTCTATTCTCTACTAAAACAGAAAAGATACGCGCTATACTGATCTGTATTGCGTTGTTTCTTTTAGATATTTGTTGTTCGAATCGCCACATTCAAACGATGCCTTGTTAAAATATATTTTTAAAAGGATCTATGTAACTTTCATAAAAAGGACGTAATAACTTTCAAGATTTTACATTTATAAATTAGAAAAACAAAAAACAACGTCGTGTCGACATTTAGTTGCACGTTAGTGTGAATCGTAACATTCGGAATTCGGAACGTTTGTTTACATTAACAAAATTCTTATCAGTGTTTATTTGTTTAGTGCGCACGAAGTTTGATTTTTGATTTAAAATAGTTTTCAAGTGCTTAAAATTAGAGTAATCTAGCTGTCTTTAAGTGTTTGGTGTTCGAAGCGGATAATGAACTATGCTTGAAACTTATTGTACATGGACATCATGGAATCAAGGTAAAGTTAAATAATCACTTTAAATAGTATTTATTTGGAAAATAATAATAAATCCGCTGCGTCCGAGCAACTTTTTTAAGCCTGCTAATTTGACGTAAAAACAATACTGCTAGTGGTCAAAAATCGCCTTAGAGTAACGAAATGAATGAACTTTATAACAGTGACATCACAAAATCGCTAAAAAACATTCTTGTTTTAATATGGTAGTAAGATTGTTTTGAAGGCCACATGGTACGAAAAACATAAGTAAGAATAAACAATACTGCTATAAGAGCTTATGGTCGCCCCCTTGATTAAG
Source organism: Leucania comma (assembly GCA_958295575.1). Lineage (NCBI taxonomy): Eukaryota > Metazoa > Arthropoda > Insecta > Lepidoptera > Noctuidae > Leucania > Leucania comma. The sequence goes on from OY282468.1 coordinate 18,529,601, forward strand.
AACTACATAAAAATGAGATATAGTTAATTATATCTAAATAATGTACGTTACTATTACTACGGGCACGAAATTAGCGGCTGTCACTTAGATTATATATACCTCTAGATGTAGCCATAAGACTCTATGGAAGTGCGGAAGTGATAAGCATATATAATACTCGTAAATAAATAAGAAAATTGAGACAAAAAACAACATGCTCTGTGTGCTCAGTCGGCGTGCCGGAAAGGCCTGTCACTAACACTGAGAGGTCCATTTGAGTAAATTTTTATGTTTTAAAATAATTTCGGCAATTAAAGTAATAGTTTTAGTGTAAGTACGATAAGTTTTGTATTTCAGTGGTCATATTTAATGAAAAGTTTACGTAATAACCTCAATGAAGTCTGATAGTGCTATCTTATGTGCGGCCACGCAGTGGCTACATCTATAGGTATTTAATCTAAGGGCTGTAAAATTAATGCAATAATGGCGCTGCGGTGACATAAACAATAGAGAAGCGCACATAACGGGCTCAGCGGTGGAACGATCACGTCACTCATCCAGTACTTTGTATTCCATTTGATTTTACGAGCGCGAAAATCTCACAAAACTTCTTCAAATCAGGAAGTTAGCTTAGAAAAAAAATATAATTATATAATTTAGAATCTTCAAGCAAGATTTTTATGAATTATGCTTAAATTTATGAGTATTCCTTCAATCATAATACCGCAGTGTTTGACCAGTGCATATTACCAATGATAATAATATATTTCTGTAAAACATGATTTTTCACAATGGCTCGTTAGAAAGAAGTCATCTAAAAGGTAATGGAGAAGGTTATGCTAACAATTTCTCTGTAATAATGAAATTCGCAAAAGAATAAAGTTAATTTATCCCAAACAATTGTGAATTAACGGATATTACTTACACATTTAATGCAGTTTAAATGTCCGCCAATTTACCCAATTGAGTCACAAGTTCTGTCAAAACCTTACTTATTCAAATTTATTATTTTCGAATACTGGCCAGAAATATTAATTCTTCGACTAACTTTAAAAATAAAAAAGAAATTCATTTTCAAAAAGGAAGATAGAGCTGCGGTTATCACATTGCACCTAGAGGTTGCAATCGAATATTCGAATTCACTTTCCAAATTTATATTCGAATAGTAAATAACCATGTATTCGAATATTCTAATATTACTAAAAAAAATACTAGTTTTAAATTTGACGCCATTTTGTCACTTACAGAACGCGTTGTTATTTATTTGCAAAGTAGCGATAGGCCAACTCGCATTTTTAACAACTCGAGTTAATCGAATTGGAATGGTAGTTGAATCGAATTACAATTCAAATAAACTCGGTCCGCCGATTCAACTCTGTCGACTCGAATTGCCAATTCAACTCGTTGCGCTGAGTCAGATCGATAAGCAGTTAACGAACAGTCAACAAGTGTTTGATCAACAGTTAATGAGGTTGATCAAACACTTGTTGAATCAGATCAACCGGACTACCAAGTGAAATTTTTGTTTTCAATTGTTTTACGTTCAACCAAATTTTAAACGGTTTATATATTTAGTTACATATTCATGCCTGCACCATGGGCTGGCCGCCGATCGCCCCCACGAGGACACAGCGATGCACTGCCCAAGCGGGGCACACTTTTACCGTGTCCTCCAAGCGGTCCACAGTGGTGAAACCCGGGTGTCGCTTCCGAACAAGTCCAGTGCAGAAACTTCCGGAACTAATCGTGTTCGGTGAGAACCTGCATCATGTGGAAGGTGAGGACGCCGTGAGGTCTTTCCAGTCACTCCTCAAAGATGGGGCTTACCACCATAATTATGGCGTGCCCAGTCGGCTTCAAATTAAGAATCAATTCGAATTGAAGGAAAAAGCAACTTGAATTGATTCGTTTGTAGTTTGATTCGAATAACTCGATTAATATAAGTCGACTCGCCCATCGCTATAGCAAAAAATATAGTTCCTTAAGGAATAAAGCTGATATTTTAAGATCTTTATTTTATTAAATATTCGAATAACACTGAAAAAATATTCGAAAATTAAAACTATTGAATTTTTGCAATGTTAAGCGCTAACAGATTTTAAATGATCTGCAAAAATAGACATTAACACTAATTCTTACCATACAAATTGAACCATCATAGCGGTCGACCTTAAAAAATGTGCAGTAACCGATTTTCGGGTCTCAATTGAAGAGAGGGGGCTGCGCGTTTGCTGGCTTATTTGCTGCGTGCTATACGGTTTTCACTGAAAATTCACGCTTCGAAGATCGTAAGAGCAGCGGCTGACCTCGCACATTTAGGACATCAACGGTCATCAAAGCAGTGAAGGCATAAATCCCACGAAATCCTATGCGAAGCAGAACCACGGTTTTTTGTTTTTGGTGGTGGGTAAAATCATCCAATGACATCTCCCGCCCTTGGGCGGAGCGGGAGATAGTGTCAGACTCTTACTAACTAAAAACCCACCCCGTTCCTTCGTGGCCTTAGATACCAGGGCCGGGCTTTCCTTTCGGAAGCAAACCCTTGGCCCCAGTAGGCTTTGACCCTGCCTGCCTGCAGTTATCAGGCTGGGTCTCTACGGTTTGCTGACAACTCTTTGAGGCGCGCGGGAACAGTGCGCCTCGTTGACGACCTGGGCTTGGCCCGGATGGTTACCGGACGGTCAGACAGCGAGCTACCCATAGTTCGCCGTCCGCAAGCCCGCGCCTGCGTTGGCTGGAAATCAGGATCGGAATCGGAACCCCCGCGGCGGCTGGGCCGTGAGGGCCGTTGCCTCTCGCGTGCGGCCTCCTCCTTTGCTAGCATTACTGCTTCGCAGAAGGAGGCGACCGCCTGCGATCCCTCCTCGCTAAGCAGAACCACGGTTAAAATAGTGTTAAATGAATACCTGGGAGTACGAGCTTATTGAAAAAAGAACGGACATTTTTTGAAGGAGTCTGTGAAAAAACAAACATAGTCTGGAAAGATCCCGCGTATGGCGGTACGCGGGTATGAAATAATTTTTACCATCGGAGAAAGTTGTAACAAACAAAATGATAAGGTGGATCCCCTAGCAGTGAAGAGCGAGCGCGCGTATTCCGAGAGTCCAGCGAGGGTATTATCCTTCTTCATTAATGGTTTTTCTAGACGTATCTATAATATAAAAATAAATCGCTGAATGTGTTGCTAAGCGCAAATCTCGAGAACGGCTGGACCGATTTCACTAATTCTTTTTTTGTTGTATTTATATCGTGGGGTAGGGTGGAGTAGGGTAGAGTAGAGACTGAGGTAGAAGTATTCAAATAAGACTGAGGTGTTTTCTGTGAAAAAGGTATAATAATCAGTGCCGTTGTGTACCAAAATAGTGGAACCTCTTTCGTAAACCATGTTCAAAAACAGGCACCGAATATACCAACAAGATCTGTACCAGCTCATAATGCACGAAGCACGCAAAACTGGGTAACCGCCCGTGGAAATGACTATATAGAGCATGAAGACTGGCTCCACCGCCTCTTCTAGTCCAGATTTAAATCCACTGGAGTACAAGATATGACGACATTTGAAGGAGAAAATCTGCGTTAAACCTCATCAGACTTTGGAGTCTCTCCGTGCATCTCTGGTTAAAGCAGCGGCACAAATAGATATGAATCGTCGATTGAGGAGGAAGAAGGGCATGTATTCAAAATGGCGGAAAGCATTTCGAATAATGTAATAAGTAAAATTCTATTGCACATTTAATTATTACCTTTCGTTCCATAAATAATTTTAAAGAATTACTAAAAAGTATTACATTAAAAGATTCTGACAGAATTTATGACCTAAGTATTTCGGAAGCAAAGTTAATTTACGAAAAGTTAAAACCATAAAATAGCCACCGTTAAATTTTGGTCGTTTTAATCCCGCAGAGGGTCGATTTTTTTTGATTCGACATGAGATTTGTAAAGAGAAAATTAAAAAATAAAGTAATTTTTTACGAATTAATTTACGCGTATACGAAATTAATTTCTTTAAGTAAACGTCAGCTGAGCGAGGCCAATGAACTGTAGGAAGTTAGTACGCAACGACCGAAAACTACCTACAAGGTCATTGATTCGTTTTTTTATTTTTGAGAATTATGAAGGAATTTATGACCTAAGTATTTCGGAAGCGAAAGTTAATTTACGAAAAATTAAAGCCATATCTAAATACACCGTTAAAATTTGGTCGTTTTAATCCCGCGAAGGGTCGATTCGATACATGAAATACTATCGATTACTTAAAGAAATTAATTTCGTACATGCGTATATTAATTCGAGTTTTTGAAAAGAAGTACTTTATTTTTAATTTTCTCTTTACAAATCTATAGTATTTCATGTACCGAATTGACCCACCGCGGGAGTAAATCGACCAAAATTTAACGTTGTAGGAGAAACTGACTGACATATATTAAGACACAGCCGAAACTACTGAGTCTAAGATTATGAAATTTTACAGAAGGGTCCGTTTTAATGACGTAGGCGCGCACTAACAAAGCATTTTCCAAAATTCACCCCCAAAAGGAATGAAAAGAGGGTCCAAAGTTTATATGGAGAAACCTACTTACTCGCGAGCGAAGCCGCTGGCAGAAGCTAGTCTACTTATAACCAAGGAAGCCGCTGGTCAAACTTTATTATTTTAAAATAAGAATGCTAGCGGTTCGTTTCTAATTTAAAGATATTCTTCATAAGATTTTAATCAATTTTTAGGGGGGCTGATGCCTATAGTTAGCATTAATAAACCAAAAAAGCCATTAAAAAGAAAATGAAACTGTTGTGTTATTTAATGATGGATGATGAAGCATTAAAAAGGAATAACTATGTTACTTTTTTGCTTTACTTGCATTTTAATATGTTATCAAGGAATTAACAAAATGAACATGGAAAATATTACATTATTCAAGAAAGCAATGCTCAAATGGAAATAATAAGCGAGGCCATACTTGAATTATGAAAATAAAAATGGACAGGAGGAGTACAATTTACAATAGTAATACGTATTAATCAAACGCATTAATTACATGTTCTATTGTCTTCGCTTCACAGCGAGTATCCGGAACAATGTTTTTTTTTTCTTTATCTCATATTATTCCACGTAGGTACACAACAAAACTAAGTATAGACCTGTAATTATAAGTATTTTACAAGTTTAAACAGAAAGAAACGGTACGTGCAAAACAAATATTGTAACTACTGGAAAAAAGCGGCAATTTGACCAACCATTCAACTAAGCATATTATTAAATCTTTTACATAATTAACTTATACATAAAACTCAAATTTGGTATATTTGTCGCCAAGTTCTTATTACAACATTTGTTTTTATTTTTGTATTAAGAACTTTAATGTTACGTAAATAAAGTTCAAAATACAATAGCTGGTTCGAAGGTATAAGCTTGTACTAAAGTTAGGACTTATTATTTTATTAATAAGCCCTAACTTCACCGTAATTATCAAGATAAAGTTGTCTGTAACAAGATTAAATAACTCACTTGGTAAGGACATGTTGAAATCCGTGGCGGTACTCGTGTTCAAAAGCTGGAATAACCACCTAAAACCAAAAAAAATACTACATTAACAAAATTTTGTTTTATGAATGTTTGTTTGAGTAGACTTAGTGCTACTGTAAACGATACGACGCGCGACAGCACGACGACGCTGCCGCTTCTTTGACAGTTTCATAATTATGTTTGTAGGCTGTGAGCAGGCGTATACCAAGCGTTAGCGCAAAGCGCAATATGTGTTTATAAAGCTACGCGTCCGTGGACAGTAAGCCTTTCACTTTTGACTATGGACTTTTGAAACCTTAAATATTGCAAAAAAAATGCATCAGGTTTTCTGCTGGAATCTCTTCTTCGATCTGCATCGATCTTGGGTGACGATGAAAATATGTATAAAAGTTGACAAATATTACACTACTCTATGTAAAAGAAATATCTGATTTGATTTGTATTTTTTAATCATTAGGTTAACTATTAAAAATTTGTTTTAAAAAAAATTAAGTTCTGGTTAAAATTCGCGAATAGATCAATCCTGATTGCATGTTGTTTGGTCTTAATTGAAAATTGAGATGTGATGGAAAGCTTATTTGTGAACTTGGTTTGTGTTCATAGTAAGAGATAATAAAAACATTATAATGACTGATAATTTCATAAGTTTAAAATTTATTCGGTAGTTTTATTATTGGTCTTATGAACGATTTTTTCCAGTACTCCTTGTTCTAGTTTTTTATAAATATTTCGTTAAATCTGCCAAAGAATATACTCCCAGAAGATATGATACAGCTAGGTAGCCAAAAGCATGTAAGTACGCTGTAATAGTCAGTAATGTACGTATTACCTGTTTTCTTTTAAAGTGGCTGGCTTGAAGCTTGTGTAAGGCGTGCGTCTGTCTGTCAGGCCATTCGGGCAGGATGACCACGAAGCTCAGCGGTTCGGCGGAGTCCTGCAGTAACCGCTCCATGTGCCGCAGGGACGCTTCCAGTAGCTCCTCGCAGTACGGCGGGTGGGCTACCATCGAGCCAGACACTGGACGCAGTTCTAGAAATGGTCTAAACAAATATTTTGAGATCAATATGATGTGCACTGTTTTACGGTCATAAATATAGATATAATTTTTATCATTTAAAAACATTTTCTACAATTTGTGTCAAATTACTTTAAGTTTTTTTTTTTCTGATCTGTATTTGGCAACCTGTACAACTCTCTATTGGCTTCGTATAAATCCTGAAAAGTACAGGATGGGCAATAACATAAATAATATTAGTTGGTGTTTACGCAGGGGGTGATGAACGTCCCTTTCCTGTTTACTCTTTTCGATGCATGTAGCTATTTCGCGGCAAACTTGTGGAGAAGCTATACCTAGCTGTCATCATTCAGCGCTATGTTCTTTAGTGTGGCGAAGGATATTGTTTCTATTCCCGACTTTTCGTTTAGTGTTTAGCAGTGAGACTTAAATGTCAGGGACCTATCCAGAGTCCAAGTATCGTGGTTGAGAGCAGTACTCTATGTCAACGCCTTGCCACGATATACTTATACTCTATTCGTGATTGCATTGGACAGAAGTTAAAAATGGTTGTTTTAAGGGTACGCTTTGTAATAAAAGTACAATATAAGTATATTGTGCTTAATTACAGTTAAGATTGATTCTGAATTTGTTATAACCAACTTATACACCGTTAAATTTTTTTCGTTATAATCCCGCGGAGGATCGATCACCGGATCAAAAACGACCAAAATTTAACGGTGTATTTATATCAACTATTATACTTAAATGAATTCATTTGAACTATCTTCTGAATTTATGAGACTTTTCATTAAATAAATAATTTAGTTCTGACTTATACTAGTGTCCTAAAAAACCTAAAAGAAGCAGGAAGCGGGTAACTAAATGGCCTAATCCCGTCCAAAGGGCCGTCTTAGAAAAAGACAAATAGTTCTCGTGTGTTCTGCGTTGACGAGGTTCCACCCAGATTTGAACCCGCGCCGCCCGCATTGGCAGTCGGCGGCCCTTCCATCGCGCCAGCAAGGTTAGTGACCGCGCGTTGAAATTGACTACCGCTCTGCGGGTACCTCGAGCCTACGTCACCTGTCGTGCTTTTGCGCCTACACATAATCTTCGAGCAAAAGTGCTGTGCCCCAGCGCCTCCGCATAAACAGTGAGCAATTTTTTGTGTTCGATACTCAAAATCAAAATCAACTGTTTTGTTTCAAATAGACCATTTACAGGCACTTTTGAATAGTCAAAATGTCGGTCAGTAAAAAAAAAAGTGAATGCTGCTGAACCCCTTTTTGTCGTTTAAAATTTTGAAAGCAAGAAGATACCTTGTTATTATTTGGTATAACTATGGTATTACTGGTACCCTCCTCTGTTGTCTTATGAATTAGTTTAAACTATCCGGAGGTAGTCCCATGTATTCACTATTATTACTTGGCAGTGAATTGCAACTAATTGAGGCCTCCACATTAACAACAGAATTATCCATAGTGATACATGGAACCTCCTTCGTACAGGTCATAAAAGTATGCATAGCAATTGTGCTACTATCAATTTGGCTCAACGCATGATTTTTAGTATTATTACTAAACATTGTGGCTTTGATTAAACAAGACTTCGACATACTACTTATGTCTTACTTACTTACTGTCTGCTACTTGGTAAAACTGAACCGAGCGGTAATTATGTTTAACCCCAAACGTACACCTCCTAAGCCTGTGCTCCAATATGAGCAGTCGACCTCGGAGCCAGACCTAGCTATGCATGCTTCGTTGGATGCTGATACTATCGCTCGTTTTAAGCGTAAACAGCCAGACTGCGATCATACTGCTCAGCTTGCGGCGATCCACGCTGACCTGAAGACGACTCTGGATGAGTGGAAAACAGGTTTGGATACCCAGCTCTTGGTTCTAAATGATAATATAAGTACGATAAGGGGTGACTTAGAAACCTATATCGAAGAATCAAAAAAGGAACTGGATCACTTACGTCTTGATGATATTACAATGAGGGAGGGCTTGGCTAAGCTTTCAAAGGAAGTGGAAGAGATAAGTACGTCGGCGCAACATATATCGAACCAATATGATGACTATCAGAATCGACTGACTATCTTGGAAGAGCGTTCTCTGAATAAAAGTGCACTAGTAGCCCTCGAAGCTAAAATAGATAACTTAGAGCAACAAGCCAGGGAATGCAACTTGGAAATATCTAATGTACCAGAAAGGCGTGATGAGAATCTGTTTACTATATTGGAGAATATAGGCAAAAACATCAACTGTGCTATATCCCGTGATCAGATCACTGCCGTTGACCGCGTCCCTCACGCAGTCTTAAATGATAAACCTAAAAATATTATTGTAAAGTTTAAAACCCGTGTTCTGCGTGACAACATCCTAAGCGCATACCGCTTGAAGAAAGGACTTACTTCTACCCAGCTGAGCATCTCTGGCACATCTCAGACGGTGTACGTCAACGAGCACCTAACTCTTCAGAAGAAACAACTTCTACGAGAAGCCCGCGAGATAGCTAAGAAGTGTAACTATAAGTTTGTCTGGGTTAAACAAGCAACCGTCCTGGTAAAGCGTAACGAAACGTCTCCCACTATAGCTATAAAATCTGTAAATGATATCCGTAAAATCATTAGTTCCTAAGTATCGTAAATCTATTTTTTTTTATATTATTGTATTGTTACTTGTATTATGGCTAACACTCGGAACGAAATTAGTATCTACTATCAGAATTGTCGAGGTTTGCGCACTAAACTACTGTACTGTTTATATGAATATCCTTTCTAATTGTTATGATGTTATAGTTTTACTGAGACTGGGTTGATTCCTGCTATAAATAACTGCGAATTTAATGATAATCGCTACGTTGTATTCCGCTGTGATCGTAACAGATCAGCTTCCAAAAAATCCGATGAGGTGCTGACAGCTGTCTTACGTGATTACAACCCTGTTTGTATTCCCTTACCAATGCCTGGCACAAGTGATAAATTTTATGAAAGTATTGTAGTTGCTGTCCCCGGGCAAAACAAAACTACACAAAGCGTCATAAGTGCTGTATATATATCCCTAATAATTCCCCACTTGCAGTATATAATCTGTATTTTGAAATTTTGGATTGTTTAATTAACTCATTAAACGTCGACAAGTTGTTGTTGCTGGGAGATTACAACATACCCATGGCCCAGTGGACTAGAATTGATCCCTCTTTGGACTCTTTGACTTGCCTTGGAACATCCTCTATCTGCCAATGCTTAAAAAACTTCTCTACAATTCATGATTTAAAGCAGTATAATTACCTAACTAACACTAATGGGCGCACACTGGATTTACTCCTCTCTAACATTGTATGCCGTTTTTTTAAACCGATCTCAGAACTGCTTCAGGCTGATAACCACCGTCCCCTTTTTTTTTACATTGCTCCCATTTAATATTAACGTTATGACGATGCGACCACATCTTCCTTTAAAATATAATTTTCGCAAGGCTATCAGCTTATTAATCAATATTATCGACATCGATTGGGACTCCGTTTTAAATGAACATTCTGCCGAAAAAACTGTGGAAGTTTTCTATAACCACTTGGACATCACTAAAACGCGGTTACCATGGAGGAAACTTATTAATACGCCATTCAAAAAAAAATGTAAAATTGTTTGAAATAAAATTATTTATTTTAAAAAATCCATTTCATTTACCTAACTAATTGTTTAATACTTACTTTACAATAATCAAATCTATCTAATTAGGTAATGTTAACATTTTATATTGAAACCGTTATTAATTAAAATTATTTCAATTTATCTCGAAACATAAACGTTGTGGACACCTGCTTGTATGAACCTCTATTGTCTAATGCACAAATGAATTTTAATGCCCTATTAGCCTGACGGTCGCGAAGGTGAAAAACACAGTACTGGCTCTTGGAAGGGTTTGGTTGTAATGTATTTTCTTCATAGAATTTGCCAAGTGTTTGATAATAATAATAATATTTATTCATTAAAAAGACTAATACAAAAGGAGAGAAACATTCTAGAGCAGTAATAAAACAAATAAACTTAATTGTAATTAGGCTAATTGTTAAGAAGTGCATATAACATGAGGCTTTTGACACCCAAACTAGGACATGCGTCGTGTATCGGTGTTATCATTCCTTCTCGGCTAATCACAAATATGCAGGTAAAATTTATTTCTGTTAATGTTCGTGTGAGATTAATTTTAAAATTACAATTGAAATTAAAAATTAAATTTATTAATAATAAAATAATATAATTTGACATAAAATAGAAAGTAAAATTTAGAAAATCATACCACAGTAACATAAAAAATGCTAGTTATAGTCTATTTGTGTTATCTGCTAAAGTACCATCATCTGTAAAGCTGAACTTTAGGGTACCTGTATCACCTTTAGTACAGCTCGCTGAGCAACCTCAAGCTGGAGGATTGCAAACTTAGGGGCTCCACCACAAACCGTCAAACAGTAACACAGTAGAGACTGACATAGAACTAAATATATCATCCTTATCGTTTTAATGTCAGCTGACTATCAAAGCCTTTTAAAAATAAGTATAAGCCTACGAGTTCGAGTTGTAACGGTTTCGACTTGTTTGTGCCAACGAAAATTCCCATCAATATATATTCAATATATATATTATATAATTAAATTTATATTAATTAGGTACAACAGTCCAGGGGGCCGACCATAAACTTTGAGAAAACAATCTTATTGCAGGAGAGTTTTGTTTCAATCTTAAAGTAATATTACTTCATTTTGTACCATAAGCTTAATCGCTCAGTATGATTGTATTCCTGCTAAGGGCGGGGAAAGAATGAACGATTCTAAAGATTTTGTCTATTCCCTGCTAAGACAGAAAAGATACGCGCTATACTGATCTGTATTGCGTTGTTTCTTTCATATGTTTGTTGTTCAAATCGCTACATTAAAGTTGATCGTGAACTAATAGAATACATTTAACTCAAAAGATGCCTTGTTAAAATATACTTTTAAAAGGATCTATGTAACTTTTATAAAAAAGGACGTAATAACTTTCAAGATTTTGCATTAATAAAGTAGAAAAACCAAAAAAGCTGCGAGCGACAACGTCGACATTTAGTTGCACGTTAGTGTGAATTACAACATTCGGAATTCGGAACGTTTGTTTACATTAACAAAATTCTTATCAGTGTTTATTTGTATAGTGCGAACGAAGTTTGATTTTTGAATTAAAATAGTTTTCAAGTGCTTAAATTTAGAGTAATCTAGCTGTCTTTAAGTGTTTGGTGTTCGAAGCGGATAATGAACTATGCTTGAAACTTATTGTACATTGACATCATGGAATTAAGGTAAATTTAAACAGTGTATTCCAGTGAAATACGTAACTGGTTGTTCGTATTGTTTTTCGTGCACTATTGAATTCAGTGTTATCTGCTTCCAAAAACTCAAAAAAATCATATATGTTCCCCATCTAGAATACAATAATAAATTAATAACCCACATAAGTGCTAAAAACAATTAACTTGACACGTTTAGGCATCGAAATAATTTTTAAGCACTTTGTATGTCACGAAAAACACTTTAAATAGTATATATTTGGAAAACAATAATAAATCCGCTTCGTCCGAGCAACTTTTTTAAGCCTGCTAATTTGACGTAAAAACAATACTGCTAGCGGTCAAAAATCGCCTCATAGTACACAATGAGTGAAGTTTTATAACATTGACGTCACAAAATCGCTAAGAAAACATTTTTGTTTTAATACTGTAATAAGATTGTTTTGAAGGCCACATGGTACGAAAAACATAAGTAAGATTAAAACAATACTGCTTTAAGAGCTTGTGGTCGCCCCCCAGGTCAGACATAGAGGATGTGTGCGCCTTAACTGTAAAAGACCTCGGGGGCTGAAGGTCAGCTCTCATTGCGAAAGGGAGAAACAGGGTTTTGTCAACATTCAGCGTCAAAAGATTATTAGACAGTCAAACCATGACCATCCTTAGAGTAAAATGCAGAGGCATTTTACTTTGTCTGATTCCAGTCCATCCCATCAACAATGACCCAGGATGCTACCCTGTGCCACACCACAGTCGATTGCCTCCTCAGCACTCAAAAATTCCCCTATTTGACACGATCCCGGAGATAGTCGATAAAGATTTTTAGAGGAAGAACCAAGAGCTTCTTCAAGAGCTTCTGTGTGTTTTTCCCTCTTCGAAAATAGGTGTCTGACCGGCTAAAGCAAGATCTCTGCGCATAAAAGACGTTGCGTTTGCCGTGAGCTAGGCTGATCGCCGTTTATCTAAATGTAAAAGAGCTCCGAAGCTAACACGCTACCTTGGCGGAGGGCGTTTTTCGGGCTGTGGAACCTGCTTTTAGTGTAGCCAAGATAAACTTGAAAGCGACTGTTATTTAAAATAGCGCTAAGAATAAGCACAAAACCGGTATCCTTTATTAGCTCTCCAACTTTCAGTAGGAGATGTTCGATGTTAACTGTGTGTGACATAGATTGCTGAAAGGTCAACAATAAAACACCTGTGACAACTTGCATGCGAGATGGTTGCAAATGCTGAACATGATAAATCATGGCTTTAGAGAAAAAAAATCTTCGTATTACAAATCACCATGTTCCCTGTTCCACAGAGTTGTAGTGCGTTGGAGTTGGCGTGGTATGATTACCAATTCTAAGATAAAAGATTAATGATCATGGTAAATGTGATAAACGCGTTCACATTAACAGCGTATCTTCCAAATCACAAGGCAAAGATTCTAATAGACTATCATAATAATACATACCCTCGAGATCCAAAGTAAGAATCGGTATCGGCGAAAGCTGAACAATATTGTCTGAAGTAGCAATCGAGCGGACTGGCGAAGCATTCGAAGGTGACACCAAAGCAGCGATGCAGACACTCCAGCACCGGCACTGGCAGCGACATTTGCGTGAGCTGCGCCTCACCGCCCGCGCCCACCCACGCTGCGTAACGCCGCAACAAACACCACACGCGAGACAAAAACTGCTCGAATTTCTTGTCGTCGAAGCAGCTGTAGCGGTATAGACACTCCTGCAAAATAAGAATCAAACTGTTTATTTGATACTAGCTTTTTCTGCGGTTTTTGCTGCACCACGGGCACCATCGCTCTGGTGGAATTGAGTTTTTTTTTGATAATTATTTAGGTGGCATTTTTTTTTTTGCTAACTGTATTTTTTTCCAAAATCTGTGAATGCAGTTCAGAATATCTTAAAAGTTATGGATGGATTCCTAAGAACGTTGTCCTGTTACTATACATATCTAATGATTAAGGTACATGTGACTTGTTGAATCGGGAAACCGTCTTACTTATTCATGTACGCAGACGAAAAAGCCAAATATATCGTGTATAAAAAAATCAAATTCAATAAACAGAATAAATACCAAAACTTCATCATGCAAGGGCAAGTCCTTACTTCTTTTAAGATCTTACTTACAAAATAGAAGAATGTTTGTCGAAATAAAAAGTATTGATGAAAATAATCAGGAAGTTGTATACACGTCGAAGATTATACAAATATACAACGTGTTGTACCTCAAGGCTCAATTTTAGGGCCAATACTATTTATCACATTTACAAATGACTTGCTAAACTTTATGCATCACATTCAACTTGACGTAAAACTTGTTGTCTTTGCAGATGACACTAATATAATAATTGGGGCAACATGACTTAAAGGAATTGACCAAAAGTAAAAAGCAGCTAGCTGCTATTGACTCTTCTGTTTCATCAGCATGCTATGCACTCAGGAGTCTTAGAGATATTTTAAATCTAAAGCAACTAAAGCCTATATATTATGCGCTAGTAGAATCTAAGTTAAGGTACAGCATCATGTTTTGGGGTAACAGCTACAGTTATAACTGGCAGAAAGCTTTTATCTTACAGAAACGTGCCATTAGAACTATAGTAAGAATCTCACAAAGAGACTCATGCAGAGAGCATTTTAAAGACCTTAAAAATTTTAACAGTACCAAGTTTATATATTTTATATGTATATATACATACATTTCAAATAAAAAAAAATAATTTCTTTAATATCTCACATACAGCTTGTTTTATTTAATTTCAACATCGACCCGTCCTTGTTAAAAGACGCTTTAGTTATCCTTAGTCACTTTGCCAAGTACATTCATCAATATGAATCACAAGAGGAGCGTAAGGTAAGAGAAAGCACCAGAAGGAAGGAGTTTAAACACAAGACGACACCCAATTTTAACGTAGCTAAGCATTGCTCCGGGTACGAAGCAGCTGAGTTGTTTAATAGGTTACCAACTGATTTAAAATTATTAATATATAGCCCTCACTTATTTAAAAACAAATTAAAAAACTTCTTGTTGGAAAAATGTTTATACTCAGTATCAGATTTCATGTCAAATGATATAAAATAAATTACTCATACAATAATACATTATTGGAGACTCTTTTAACCATCGATATATATGTACTACGCACTAGATTAGGCGTGCCGTACAGTCACTTTACTTTACATAAGTGACCTGCAGGCCGAACACTTTTATATTGATGGCATTAGTGCAGTTTTGACCAGTCTGGCGAAACTCCCTAAGAAAAAAATGATCTTCACCAAATGTATGAAACGCGTACTAATTTTAATGGCGGCCAAAATGGCGGCTATTGCTGTCTCGCTTTAACATCTATTCGACTCTATCGCGGCTATATATCCGCCATAATTTATCTTTTGCTTCTCAAGAGGTGAATTGTAAACAAAGTTAAATTTTTATTTTTAATATGTGTTTCGTGAATTTTAAGCGAAAATTCCTATTAATAGGACGTTTACGTGTACCCATGTGAAGTAATCTGTTGATATGCACTGTAAAATCTGTGAAATATGTGGTTTATGAGCCAGCCGGTCGGATGGTCAAAAGCCAATGTTCATGGCTAAATATCCATTACATGAAGAGAGGCAAGCGTAAATAAACGTTCATTTTCAGTTACAGAAAAGGATTTGGTGATTTACAAATCAATTTTAATAAAAATCTCTCAAAAAACTATAAAATAACCTATCAACAGTGCTGTGTAGTGGAATTTTCATCGACTATATCGATAGTTTTATATATTCATTATTAAAATTTACAGGTTTGTGATAAAAAATTAAATTCTTCAATTTTGAAAATGATCTATCACTACTGCTTGACATGTTTAATCGACTATCGATAATTTTATAATTTAAACTTTATTTAGTATAATTCAAATAGAACGGAATCTAATAAAGATCAGAATCAGAAATAATAAAGCAAGATAATGATACTTTTTAAGGTTTATGCATTATAAAGAATAGGCAAATAGGTTATAGTTTCTGTATTTGTTTAACCACATTAAAGAAAAAGAGAATAAACTGTTATTATTAAAATCTGTAAAATGGTGTTTCCTTTAGCGTTAACCACACCCCTACCCCACCTTTGAAACCTAATAATTAACATCATTTGCGCCAACGTAAATTCGCTGGTAAGTGGAATATTCCATATCAATTAATGATACCTGGGTTTTATTTTTTGATATGGAATATTCCACTTATTCTTAGTTAAACTGATGGATAACGTTGGCGTAAATAGACCTTAATTCAGATCCATAAAAGGGACCTATATTTTTTTTTTATAAAACTATCGATAAAAAATTACCATGAACACCTAGATACATCACTACACCACTATTGCGGCCGTTATGTTGGCAGCCCCCTTACATCATGTATTTGGTCACCTATGTAAAAGTTGGTATTGAATCTTAGTACACGTTTTGACGTTTAGTATTGAGCAGTCTGGTGCAACTCCCTAAGAAAAAAATGAACCATTTCAAATGTATGGAATTTGCGCTAATTTTAATGGCGTCCAAAATGGCGGCTATCTCTGTCTTGCTCTAACATCTATTCGACTCTGTCGCAGCTTTAAGGCCGCCATATTCATCTTTTGCTTGTCAAGAAGTGAATGTAAACAAAATATGATTTTCGTTTTTACAACTGTTTCGTGAATTTTAATCGGCTATTAACTACTAGAGTCTGTCTAACGAAAGCGCGACCTGGAGTTTGTTTTTTAAATTAAATTGGCAACATAACGTTGCCGTCAAAAGCACGTCAAAGTCTATGATGCAATTGTCAGTATTTTGTCACAAAGATTGATTTTAAAAATATTATTGCTTAACATGGGTAAAACAATAAAAAGTTATGTAGGAAAGCTGTGAAATACTATGATCAGTAAGTTTAAAGAAAAACAAGAAGAGAAAGTAGTTGTTTTTGATCTCGAGTTTTTAAGTTAGTATGACATTATAATCTTGATCATTGTTGACTGACTATTAGATATATTTTACGATATGATAATAATTTTTCTTATGTTTATAGATAATCTTGAAGATATTCAAGGACTGCGTGAAATAAATAAAAAAACATTGAATCGTTAAGGAATTTGGAGAAAAAACCTTTACACTTAAAACTAAGCTTTAAGAAGAAATATCTTCACTACCGTACTTTATACGTTCAAAAGCGGTCGAATTGATGTGATGAAATAGCATACTTTGAGGATGATAAAATTCAACATGTTGTGTTATTCACCTTTTCCCGTGACTTTCTTGATAGAATAGTAATATACCAATAAATAAATCTTTACCCGTTTTTGTATTGTATTGGTTATTATAACTATCCAGTATTGTTCTACTGCTGTGCAAAAGCCATCTACTCTTTCTAATGATCTCAGTCCCTTACTCACATTCCATTTCTTAAGAAAGACAAACAGGTCGGTTGGCAAACCTTGAGTTTAGACTTTTGGATGTTAGTCAAAGACCAAGTCTGTTTACACCATAGGTCAAATGAGGAGATTACACATTTACACATATCCATAAGCTTACGCTTTAGTGATATGGGCAAAGTGCCCTTAAATAGTTCCTTGATGGACCAGTAACTTTTTCTGGTATTTTCTGTTCGACACGTTATTTTTTTGTCTCACCTGGCCCAGAAAGAGACTACTTGGCCCAAGTAGACAATAGTATATTTTAAGACGTATTGTATATTCTGTCCGCCTACGTGTACGTTCCTTTTGGAGCTGCTGGTTATTATTAGACCAACCAGCATTTGCTCTAGTCCTGTGGATGTAGGAGAGAACAGGACAATATTATCAGAGAAACGCAAATTACTTAGCTTCGCTGATGACAATTCCCTTCTCTTCCCATTCGACTGCTAATGTCTGAAAGAAGTGGTGAATAACTTTGGGGACAACGGGACGCCCTGTTTGACTCATTTCTGTTTGAAACATAGGATCTAATCTCTCTAACTTGCTGGAAGAAGTATGTGTGGATTCTAATTTTTGTTTTGTAAGGGAATTGAATATTTCTGAGTGTGTGATGCTGTTAAAAGCGTATTGGTTGAGTATATTTATTTCTAAACATTTTGTGTTCCTCATATTAGGAATATAATTCGTCAAAAAGAATTATACGATTGTCGCAAATACAAAAAAAATACTCAAGTATCAACATTTTTTTCTCCTAGTATGACAGTAATACCATTTTCAATATTTTTTGATTTGACCTCATTTTCTCAGGTCGCGCTTTCGTTAGACAGACTCTATCTATTATTTATTTGTGTACCCATGGGAATTAATCTGAAAATATGCATGATAAAATCTGTGAAATATGTGGTCTAAGAGCCGGCCGGTCAGATGGTGAACAGCGAATATTTATGGTCAAATATCCATTAAATTAAGAGAGGTAAGCATAAATAAACTTTCATTTTCAGTTACAGAAAAAGATTTTGAGATAAATACAAATTTCTGATAAAAATCGGTCGAAAATCTAGAAAATAACCAATCAATAGTGCTGTGTAGTGGATTTTTTATCGACTATATCGATACTTTAATATTAAATATTATTTACAGGTTAAATTTTATACTTCAAATTTTATTCAAATAGAACTGTCATGCTTATTGAACAACAAATATTTTAGCTGTAAATGAAATGCTAATAATAGTAATGAAATATAATTTATTTTTTAGATGTAAACACTGGGTTAAAATTACTGGTACAGAGAAATGGAGGTAAGGAGGTTACTGGTAAGGAGTTATTTCTTTAACCTTATTAATGAAAAAGAGAATAAACTGTTATTGTTAAAATCCTTAAAAAGGCGTTTTCTTTAGTATTAACCACACCCCGAACCCCACCTTTGGTACCTAACAATTTACCTGCGAATTTACGTTGACGCAAATAAGGGTAAGCTTCATTTGCGCCAAAGTAAATTCGCAGGTCATACTTGATTTATTTTTTCATATGAAATATTCCACTTATCCGTTTACTGGTGAATAACGTTGGTTTAAATAGACCTTAATTTAGACCCAAAAAAAGTACCTACATTTTTTTTATATAAATATCGACTATCGATAAAAAATTACTATGAGCACCTAGATACACAACTATTTCGGTTATGTTGGCAGCCCTCATACGTCAAGTATTTGGTCATGTACGTGAAAGTTGGTATTGAATCTTAGCGCAAACTTCATACTGAGCGTTTTTTTTTTCTATGGGAGTCCCGTCTCTTAAACGTAGTGCTTATATTCTCTTTGGTATTGAGCATTTTTTTTTCACGTTGTGCTTACATACTCTTTTGTTTTGACGTTCATGCAGTGTCAGAGCGACGCTTATAAATACAAATTTAAGAGAGCTTGGACATATATAATAATTTTGTAGTAAAGAAAGTAAAACCACTGGTTGTTTAAGTAATGTAATAGCTTCTACTATCGTAATAGTACGTTAGAGAAGATATTATTTTATTTAAACACTTCCCCATTTTACAATCATAGACTAAAACATGCAGATGTTCCCTCCCATAAAAAGCAGTTTTAGGTTATTACCTACAGCTAGTTTACAAAATACAGACTTCACACGGTCTTTTAAACGTTTGATATTTTTAAATGTTTTATTTAATATTTATATATTTTATATATTTCTTTTTTGTATAATTAATAACAATGATTTTTTTTTATTAAATTATGACGACGTCCGTTTTTTGATACTGTAAAAACTCATCAAGAAATGTCAGCAAATCATGAGGTATCAGTTTTCATCGGTAAGTTTTGTTGTTAAGCATGCTGTCATTCGTTAACACTTAGGTAATTTACATACCATGAGTGATTACTGATTTATTTATTTGTTTTACTGTTATTGAGATCTCATTTTTACATACCTACACTTGGGCACGCCACGATCGAGGCGGTAAGGCCCCTCTTTGAGGCGTGGCTGGAAAGGCCCCACGGCGTCGTCACCTTCCGTTTGGCGCAGGTGCTGACCGAACAAGGCAAGTTCGGTCCGTACCTGTACAAGATTCGTGCGGAGACGACGCCCGGGTGTCGCCACTGTGCGAACCGCCCGGTGGACACGGTGGAGCACACAGTCGAGGTGTGCCCCGCTTGGGAAGAGCATCGCCGTGTCCTCGTGGGGGCGATCGGCGCCGATCTCTCGCGCCGGGGCTTGGTTCAAGCCATGCTCCGGAGCGAGGAGGAGTGGCAGGCGGTCGCCTCCTTTTGCGAAGCAGTAATGCTAGCAAAGGAGGAGGCCGACCGCATTAGGCAAAGGCGCACACGCCGCCGCCGCCGCCGGGTTTCCGATCCCGATTTCCGGCCACCGTAGGCGCGGGCTCGCGGACGGTGGGCAATGGGTAGCTCGCTGTCCGTCCGTCCGGTAACAGACCGGTCCGAGCTCAGGTCGTCTACGGCGCGCACCGTTCCCGCGCGCCTCAAGGAGTTGTCAGCAAACTGTATGGTTCCAGCAGGGCCGAAGCCTACTGGGGCCAAAGGTTATGCGAGAGTGTCATCACGGGCCCCGGGACAAAGGCAAGGAACGGAAAGGTAGGTTTTTAGTCAGTAAAAGTCTGACACTATTTCCCAATTTGTCATTGGATGATTTTAACTACCAAAAAAAAAAAAACATTCCTACACTATAATTACATTTTGAAATAAAGTATTATTGTAATGAAGTACTGTAGGCAAGAATCTGTGCCACTTCTGGGGCATTCCACGGTGACGGTCGGGACATTTTGACTCATTTCTTTGGACTCTTTTTGAAAATACCTGGTAAATAACCTATTAATAAGTAAAAAATGTATGAGGTTTGATAGCTTATTAAATGTATAATAATAATCTCAACGAATAAATAAAAATTTCAGTTATTTTCTGTGTCAAATTGATTAGTGAATCAATGTGACGGTCGGGACACGCACAATTCCGATTACCTCGCACTAGTACATACTGTACTCTATTTCAGTTAAACCAATTGTCTTAAATATTGGCTTCTTTTATATGTGACACCTGAAGAGTGCTGTAACAATTTGTCCTAAGAAATAACTCTTAAATATCAACTATTTTTATACAATAAATTTTTTAAGCCTGTGACGGTCGGGACATGGACTTGTGACGGTCGGGACAAGTAAGAAATCCATACAATTTAGTGCACATAAATATGTTTTATTAGACCTTCATCTTATCTGCTACAATCAAATACAAATACACACACACACACACACACACACACACACACACACACACACACACAAACACACGACAAAGGAATACACAAAAAGAAAAAATTTGAAGGTACAGATAGGCGGTCTTATCATCTTACAGCCCATCTGTAAATTCGTAGTAAATACGATTGCCGCAAGTTTTTACAGCAGGCTCTTCAAGAATTTTTAAAATTTGGCTCGTATTTATATGACAGCTGTCATTTTCATTCATGACGAATGTAGCCCCTTTGGCTGAGGTTTTGATAGGTTTCATAAACATGACTTCAACCTCTGAATCTTCACCGACTGCTCCTTGGCAAACGGCTATGTATTTGTACTCCTTCTTTACTTTTTTATTGGATATAAATCTCACTAATACATAAGAACCTATTCGAATGAGATTTGCTGCCTCATCTCCGGCCTTTCGACTTCCAGAAACCTCAAATTCTCCCTCATCTCCGGTCTTTCCACTTCCAGCTACTTCAAATGCTGCCTCATCTCTGGCCTTTCCACTTCCATTTATCTTAAAATCTGTCTTATCTCCTGTCATTCCACTTCCAGCCATCTCAAAATCTGCCTCATCTTCGGCCTCTCCACTTCCAGCCTCCTCAAATTTCGAATCATGTTTTGTCTTTCCATTTCCAGCTATTTCGAATTCTGTCCCATCTCCGGTCTTTGTACTTCCAGTTATCTCAAAAACTTCCTCATCTTTTGTCTTTCCATTTCCAGCCATTTCGAATTCTGTACTATCTCCGGTCTTTGCACTTCCAGTTATCTCAACTTCCTCATCTCTTGTCTTTCCATTTTCAGCAATTTCGAATTCTATCCCATCTCCCGTCTTTGCACTTCCAGTTATCTCAAAGTCTTCCTCATCTCTGGTCTTTCCACTTCCAGACATCTCAAAATCTGTCCCATCTCCTGTCTTTGCACTTCCAGTTATCTCAAAGTCTTCCTCATCTCTGGTCTTTCCACTTCCAGACATCTCGAAATCTGTCCCATCTCCTGTCTTTGCACGTCCAATTATCTCAAAGTCTTCCTCATTTCTGGTCTTTCCACTTACAGACATCTCGAAATCTGTCTCACCTCCAGCCCTTTCACTTTCAGACATCTCAAAATGGTCATTTTGTGTAATTTGATCTGAGAAGTCCATGTCACTGTCACTGGAGTAAACATCATTGTAATTTAACTTTCCTGTCATGTTTATTAAGACTCTCTTCTTTGATGTTGTAATTGAGCTAGATGTTTTGCTGAAAGACAAACAGTTTGCACTCAAAGCTTCGAAATGGTGCTGCTTTTGTAGGTACGGTATAGGCGGTACTAGCTCCCACCTGCTTTGGAGAGTTTCACGTTCAATATCGGCTATCTCAACATAAAAAATATGCATACTTTTTATGCATTTAGATTTTAAATAATCATAGCATTCCCAGCTGTTGTTAATTGTGGCCCTCCTGCTCATAATGGCTGACCACAGCATTCGTTTTGCTGTGGCTCCCACCCCATCAACTGCGCCTTTTCCATGGCTCGAAGCGAAAAAGCTCCATTGGACATCGACACCCCAGTCAGACTTCGCGTGGCATATGTTACTAAGGGTGAATCTATTTTTAAACTGAGCAGCGCAGCCGTCAGTAAATATGCAGATTTTTTCGAGCTCAGGGTAGTGCGTTTTCAAATCATTAATGATTTTGGTTAAAAAAGTCCACACCGCAAATTTGTCGTGTGTTTTTCCTCGCCTTTGCTTCCCCATGCACACCCAGTAAATAAAGTTGTTTGCGGGTGAGACCAATGCGCGCTCTGGATCTCATCTTGAGAAAGGATTGCAAAATTTTCAGCAAAGTCTACTTGAAGTACAACTGTTGTTGAAGAAGTGGCCTTCTTTGTGTCCTCAAAATGTTTGGCTTGTTGGTTTTTTACGTAAACGTGGTGTTTAAATTTTGGAGTTTGCTTTGATAACTCTGTCAAAAGTTCTTGGAGAGTTCCGCTGATCGTTGTAACTTGTAATACTTTGTCTTGTTTCACCCATTGCTTCCAGGTGAGTCTGCGTGATAAATCAATGTTTAATTTAACGATGTCGTGAACACCAAAGCATTTCAGGCAGTCTCCGGACATGCATTTTTCAGATTCAATATTGCATGTGATTTCAGATAGATATTGTTTTGAAGATGCAGGAAAGTCTGGCACGTTTTTATTCACAGCTTCAATTAAGTACTGTACATTTGCATGATACATGCACACGCACACGTTATGTGGCATTTCACTTATGGGTCTGATGTGTTTCGGCCGGAGTTCGAAGAATTTGCTCTTCCCTACTTTCAGGTTAAGGTATTCCTCTTTAAATAGTGTGTATGCTTCGGAGACGGACATCACCATATGGCGTTTTGCCACATGGTTCCGTTTCCCAGTACTTTCATCTTTGAGTGATATTGTGTCCTTCCGGCCAGGCGCAGCTCGACTGATGTCATCTCTATCGTAAAATTGCTTCACATTCTTTACGGCCTCATCAGACAATTTATCAGATCTTGGTTTTTTAACTCTGTGTATATGAGACATTTGCAGAGAAACCTTAGGCAATACATCTTTAACCAATTCTATCACAACAGCCTCTTGTTTCCTTGGACTCTCTGGCATTGACTTCTTTAATTTCAAAACAGCTTTTCGCAGTGTGTTTTTACACTTATAGGAACCCAAAGGTGATGTTTTAATGGACTCAAGTTTGGCAGCTTGGGATGCCTTTTTCTTTTCTCTTTGCTTCCTTTTTCTTAGCCTTTCTTTCTCTTTCCATAATTCTTTGGCACTGTCATCTTGACGTACTTCTTTAGCTTTTTCTCTTCTTTTACGACTTCTTTCTTTTTCCTTAGCTAATTGCTGTTCCCAAACTTCGCGGTTTTCTTTCATCTTTTCCCTAGACCGACGTTTTCTTTCGGCTGGGTCCATGCTGTAATAAAAATGGAAGCTAATAGCAAAACAAGCATAACACCATCACCAGTATAAAAGCCATAACCAAACCAGAAACATTAAATCATGGAAGGCGAGACGAGGTGAGGCGAGATAATAATAATAATAATAATATAATAATATTTCCACAACTATCACACAACACCGTCTAGTCCCAAGCTAAGCAGAGCTTGTGTTATGGGTACCAGACAGCTGATAAACATGAGATGAGTCGAGGTGGCGGATTTGCCGCGGCCGCCGTCTCGCTTCACCTCTTGGCCAATACCAAAACCAAAAAAATTAAGACTAAGCAGGTCGCCTACACGAAAGAGGTGCGGCGCGACGGAGGCAAAACCACCACTGCTACTTCAACTCCACACCATAAGTTGCATCTCTAGTCTCGGGGTGTCTCGCAAAGAGTGTACAACCGGCATAAACTTTATCACAAGCAAAACCGTGACGGTCGGGACAATCTTCGAATCGTAATAAATTGAATATATATTTAGCAAGAGCAAAAATAAACTAGATAAAACTGTGTGTCCAATGCTGTGCCTTACTTTACAATAGGTTTTTGTTTACTGGCATGCACATTTTTAGGTTAGGAAAAACTTATATCTGTTTCGCGGTGACGGTCGGGACAAGCTATACGTGCCACTTCACAACACGATAAGTTTGAAATTCACTTACCTTTTTAAAGTATCTCTTCTGCAAGTAATAGATGATAGTATATTTTATTAATAATAACAGCTAGCACGGGGCAAAACGTAAACGGAATGGCAGAGAACAGTGTTGCCAACATTGAAGAATAACAACTACCTTTGGATCAAAAAGTGAGCAGTGTTTCGCCATAAAAAAAGTTAATAAATTGGTAGTTTTTATTCAAAAAAATGCTATGGTTAATAAGTGTGGAATGTTTATTACACGTTTAGCTGTAATATATGCGTTTTTATGCTAAACTGTTTTTCACATATGCGTTCACCATTAGCTTGGAATGCCCCTTCTGCGATTTAAAAATCTATATGGATTACATGTCATTATACTAAGTTGAACGAAACGCGTAAGTACTAGGAAATTCATGGCGCTTTAGACCTTTTGGTCGCGAAAAAGTATCCTCTATAAGCTATCTTAGCGCTGTAAGTTTTAAAAGTTTTTTTAGACGACATAATGGGAATCTAGCGCTGCAGCGATTTTTTTTTGTTGAACTTTTCAGTATTTTGACAAATACTTTATATGAACGTGCTTGTCTATCGCAAGAATATAGGTCGATGCTTTTAACTGTATTAAATTTTGACATTAATAATACTTTGACTTTGGTTAATCATTTGACATTACTTTTGACATTATATCTGAAATTTGACATTAGATTTATTTATAGACATATTTTTAAACATCAGTCTGGCGAAACTCCTTAAGAAAAAAATGATCTTCACCAAATGTATGAAACGCGTACTAATTTTAATGGCGGCCAAAATGGCGGCTATCTCTGTCTCGCTTTAACATCTATTCGACTCTGTTGCGGCTATCCATCCGCCATATTTATCTTTTGCTTCTCAAGAGGTGAATTGTAAACAAAGTTAGTCCGCGACGCTGATATTGGACTCATACAAATTATTATATAAGGCGTCTATTCAAGTCCAATCGCGTTCACGATTATCTAATGTCGACTGCGTCGGCGATCACTGTTGTGATGAATTCTAACGTTATATTCGTTTTATCTGTTAAAATTAAAAGTACACGAAAGCTTTGGATAAACGAAGGAACGCTAAATAGCGATATTCTAACTTCACTGTTACTAAACTAAATTAGTATAGATAATGCCCTGTAACTAACCGCTAATTGACCTTTTTATGGTGAAAAGGCTCGCGTTTTTTCTACCGTATTTAGTTAGCCTTATTTGATACTATATTCACAGTTTAACTTTACCGTCAAATTAAGCCCGGACATCATTGTTCTAAATTGCATCTAAATTTTTGTTTTTATTATGTGTTTCGTGAATTTTAAGCCTAAATTCCTATTATTTATAGGACGTTTACGTGTACCCATGTGAAGTAATCTGTTGATATGCACTGTAAAATCTGTGAAATATGTGGTTTATGAGCCAGCCGGTCGGATGGTCAAAAGCCAATGTTCATGTCTAAATATCCATTACATGAAGAGAGGTAAGCGTAAATAAACGTTCATTTTACAAATCAATTTTAATAAAAATCTCTCGAAAATCTATAAAATAACCTATCAACAGTGCTGTGTAGTGGAATTTTTATCGACTGTATCGATAGTTTTATATATTCATTATTAAAATTTACAGGTTTGTGATAAAAAATTATATTCTTCAATTTTGAAAATTATCTGTCACTACTGCTTGAATGTTTAATCGACTATCGATAATTTTTTAATTTAAACTTTATTTAGTATAATTCAAATAGAACGGTCATGCTATTCGAACTACAAATATTTCAGGTATCTCTATATGAAATGCTAATATGTAATGCAACACATTTTTTTTTCTTCTAGATGAAAACATTGAATTGGACGTACTCATTAAAAAGTTCCACCAATTAAAACACGTTTGTGGCAAACATTATGTGCCAAGGATTTTACGAAGACAACTAAAAAAATCTGCAATTCCTTCTGTGGGTCTTACTGCAGAACCATAAGGAGATGATTGGATTTCCCCTACACACTGGCAATACTGATACTGATTCGACTCTTAAACGCAAAGGTTTTTATTCTTCATTAGAGCATCATTCATGTAAATTGTAATTGTAAAAATTACAGTTCTAATAAAGATCAGAATCAGAAATAATAAAGCAAGATAATGATACTTTTAAAGGTTTATGTATTATAGAGAATAGGCAAATAGGTTATAGTTTCTGTATTTGTTTAACCACATTAAAGAAAAAGAGAATAAACTGTTATTATTAAAATCCGTAAAATGGTGTTTCCACACCCTTACCCCACCTTTGAAACCTAATAATTAACCTCATTTGCGCCAACGTAAATTCGCTGGTAAGTGGAATATTCCATAACAATGAATGAAACCTTGGGTTTTATTTTTTGATATGGAATATTCCACTTATTCTTAGTTAAACTGATGGATAACGTTGGCGTGAATAGACCTTAATTCAGATCCAAAAAGAGGACCTATATTTTTTTTTATAAAACTATCGATAAAAAATTACCATAAGCACCTAGATACATCACTACACCACTATTGCGGCCGTTATGTTGGCAGCCCCCCTACGTCATGTATTTGGTCATCTATGTCAAAGTTGGTATTGAATCTTAGTACATGTTTTGACGTTTCGTGTTGAGCATTTTTTTTTTTATGGGAGTCCCGTCTCTTAAACGTAGTGCTTATATTCTCTTTGTTAAACGTTTTACTCAATATTTTATATTATTTAAATTTTATTTCTATAATTTTTTTTTTGCAAGCATGTGACAATTCTATTTTAATGTTATTATAAAATTATGTAATATTCAACACATTGTTTATTGTTATGAATAAATGAATGAATGAATGACTTATTTTACTTTATGTGGCATTGCAACATAGTAGTTAGTATTGAACAAAATAGGGCTTACCAACTTCTGTAAATACACAGCATTTAGAACCTGTGTTTCACCGAGATAACGCAATAGCGTCTGGTCGCGGTCGAGGAAGTGTTCGACGAGCGGCGGCCGGGGCGCCGGTACCGCAAACTGCACTGGGTAACACCACACCTTGCGTAGAGCTGCCTGCTGCAACGGCGCTTGAAGCTCCTGCATCGTTACAAATCTATTTTATTTATAAACTAGCTTTTGCCAGCAGGGATTTGAAGAGGAATAATTCCAATTTAAATGATTCCTCTTCAAAGTACTCCCTTTGGCTCTAATTCTAACATTGATTCCATAATTGGGAACATCTCTGTAAACCTGTGTTACACACATTTATGTATTATAAGCGAAGATACATTACGCGCTAACATTGTAATCACAAAACTTGGACTCCCACTCACGCTACCTGTAGTCACTGATAGAAAAGGACAGAGATAAGAGCCGGCGCTGTTGTGCTAGCGAAATAGCGTTAGCCGCCGAATGTGAAATTGGCTCAATTTCAGCGGTCCACGCGCTAGAGGCGAGTCACCTATCTTCCACTGTTTTGATTTAACTTAGGGCTACACACCGTGTATTTAGTTAATTGACTTATTTGTATAATTAATTTACCTGTATTCCATTTTCTTTGAGTAAACCACTATGTCTTTCCCTTATTTTCCGAGCATATTCAGCTGACAAATGGTAGATTTTGAGGCATATTCCTTCAACAGATGCTTTCACGGTCTCTGCAAGGTGTGGTTGACACTGTCTCTGAAATGAATTGACAAAAGATTTTTAACTAATAGTAATAAGACCCAGTTTAGAGTCTAAACACAGCGACTAGGGCAGGTGTGGATGCGACTTTTAGTGGCCACACCATATGCAATATAAAATTCGAATGTATTCCAATTTTGTCACTGAAATAAGTACCTTTTAGTGTAGTTAGTAAAAGTCAATATTGGAATGTTACACAAGCTAGCTTTTTTTGAGCATTTTAAGTACTCTAGAAAAGTTGAAAAAGGAGAAAAGGACATGCCCAAAATATTTTTTTTGCCATTCATCCTTTTTAGGGTTGTAAACATCCAAATGAAAAAACAGTACTCTTATAAGACCAGACATCCAAACCACAAAGTGCAAAGTTCGACAGCTCACCTCACGGCGCTGCTGTCACCACATGACACTGGCAGAATAGTCGACACCGGCTCAGTTGCCAAAGAAGAAAAAAAAAAAAAAAAAAGACCAGACATCCAGATCTTCGTTTAATCAGGTTTGTCTGTCTGTGACAGCTGATTCAGTTGAAAGAACAATCATCAAGACCCTAACTAGCCTAAATTACTCCTTGTAGCTTGACCTTGTTGTTGTGTTTGTTGTTTGTCCTGTGTAAGTCACAAATAAATGTTTTTCTTTGTATAGTATGCTTTTACAAAAAATGTTATGTTGATTTTGATAACAAATAAACACATCAATTTTATTTATGTGATGAGTAGTTTTTTGTTTATGCCGTATAAAATGGTTATCCTAAACACATAAATAATTAAAAATATAATAATAATTGATCTGCCGGAATAACTCATGTTTGATGCTTACAGTTGGTTGATTCTTAAAATTTAATATGATGCCTGAACCAGGTATTCACATCTCCTTTGAAACTAACCTGGTGCCAGACCCCAACAAAGACAGGTTAGTTTTGAAGGAGATGATAAAGTCTAAAGTAAGTATAGTTTCCTTTTAACCTTGCAGAATTAAATAGGAGTACTACTGTAATAACAAATGTTGTCAGCAATGTGTGGCTGGCTAGACTGAATTCAAAATGAATCATACAACTTGCCACAGCCTCTGTTAAATGTCCAGCTAATTGAATGGGCATTTAATAAAAAGTCTAGAATCTTAACTGAATTACAATTAGAGCAAGTTGGCTGCACAATAATTTAGAATCCATGGGTTTGATGTTTACTTATATTTATATCAACCTTTATTATATTGTTATTAAACACTTATCACCTTTTCATTGTATTTAGTTTATCATCAAAGTAATATTGATATTCATTAAAACGTGATTTACTTATTAAATTAAATAAATAAAGATTCTTGATCCATATCAGGAACAGGATCAAATAGCAATTAAGAAAAGTTTTAAGCTTTAGGCTACAGAACCCTTACATAGGGTTCTATCATATATACAAAACATTTAGCTGGGGAAAAGTAATACATAATAATTTGTGTATAAATAAAACAATAACTTACTCTCAAATGTGCGAGTCTGTCTTGGAAATCATCATATGTAGCTCCAACAGTTCGTCTCAACCATTGAAATGTATCTTCGGCATTCCACTTTACTACTTTACGACTTTCCGGTGATGCATTTCTTGATTCAATCATCTTCTTTGCTGCTTCTGCATATCTTGATAACTGTTTTCTTGCATCACCCGTGAACTTTGGATGAGTCAGTTTAATTGGAATGTCATTCATGATTTCCTCATACATAGAATGTGATATTTCTGGAAAACAATGACTAGGTAGCAGTGGGTCTGAACCACCCTGATCATTAACTTTCCTCTCCATCAACCATCTATTAAAAGAATCTTTAGGAGCATCAATTCCTTCCCTTGTGTGGCAAAGCTCTTGGTAGCACTGTCTTAATTTATTAGCCAAAGTAAATCTAAATCCTTCAATTTCTGGATGGGGATGCGGGCAGATTGTAGGAGGCCTCTCATATATTACAACATTAGTTGGCACTTCAATGTCCCATGGTCCAGCTAGAACAAATTTTTTTGGTGGAGGTCCATTATCCTCAGATGGGCGACGTTTGTTTGCTCCAGGAGTCATATTGCCTGCATTTGCTGGCCCAGTGTGACAAATGCCTAATGGGTCAGTTATAGGATCAAAATCTCTTTTAACTGCTGGTAATTCCCACATTGATTCACCCGAAAGCTTATTCCAAAAATATGGTCTGTTCTCTCTTTTGGACCAATACTTCCGCCAACCTTGTTGTAAAAGATCTGGATGCAAGTCAGCAGCTAAGTGTGGGGCCAATGGCACTGGGGCTCCTGGTGTTTGGGGCGTCTCACCACTTCCACTTGGCGACGACAGGAGCTCTGGTGAGGAGTCACTTTGAGCTGTATTACTATCCCACGTCGAGGTTCCAGCGACTACTTTGTCTCGAACATCATTCATGTTGGCTGTTTATTGTACGACTATGTACTGCTTGAAAACTACGGAAAGTATGGTTCTCCTGTAACACTTCTCAGTTTAAACTGAGAAGTAGAAAACTATTTAGCCAATAAGGTTCTAATAGGTAAGTCTAGGCGCTTTTTATTTGGAAACACAGTATCGATACCACCAAGTAATGAACACATAAAAATGTTGTGGGCTCAAACGGCGCACATGATAACACATATTTAACAATCACAATGCAAAATCATTCAAAATAAACAAAACTCTTATTATCGAAACGAAGAAAACACCGCGGCGTATGATTAAGAACCGTAGCGTAACTCCCCAAGCGCCGCCATCACAAAATGACAACTGAACTGAATTTGCTTTTGTACTAGGGTTGTATACCACATGTTAGTGTAACGGTTGGTGTAGTGAACGTGTACTCAATAGTAGTCGATTAACACACGAATACTACATAAAATGCAAACCTAACTCTAAAGACAGCAATGGCAATACTGTATGTTGAACAAGGGGAACCGATCACTTTTCCGGTTTTTTTGTTCGAATTTCATTTTACCAAGAGCCATTTACCGATGTCTTTTTTGCTATATGCATCGCAAACGTAGTGCTTATATTCTCTTTGATATGCATTTTTTTACATATTTTTAGATCATCGAAATAGAAGTGCTTATATTCTCTTTGGTAATAGATACTCTAAACGTAGCTGTGAAACGTAGTGCTTACATACTCTTTGAGATACTCTTTGAATCGTAGTATCTTCTATCTTTGTAATCTGTGTTCATAATTGAGTGCTTACATTCTCTATTTCTCTTTGCCTAATTGATTCATACCAGCTTAGTTTGTAATGTAATGAATATTACTGATACCAGGTGATACGGTGATGTTAATAAGCTAGGATCACGAATGCCATTTTAAGAAGAGTTGAAGTTGAATAAGCTAGGAGCTAGGTCACACATTTGATAACAATTATTCAGTGGCTCGAAGAACATTTAGATCTTAGTTTTTTTATTGTGCCCATTTCAATAACCCATTGAAGAATCGGCAGAAACTTTTAGACTGCAGTCGACTGCTACAGATGATGTAATGTTATTATATATATTTTTGGTTGAAGTTAAAATCTCAAACCTAACAATGGGTACTTTGTTGAAACAAGCTTTTTCATTTGGAGCTAGACCTCGAGATGGTAAAATACACAAAAAGGACATCGTTTTTTCCAATATAAACAAGAAACAGAGAAAGCTGTAGCATTCATCATTACAATATTAAAAGGTCATTATACTTGACAGACATGACGCAGAGTAAAATTGAAATTCAGTGTCCACTAGATACAGAAATTCCAGAATATGATTACAATAACTGGAGTATTGATGATGCAAATTTTCAGCAGTGTAATTTTGATTTCATAGACTTTTTTAACAATTTTATGTTAAAAAATTTGCCTTGCCTGATTAGAAATGTAACAAACAATTGGAAATGTGCCAGGGAGTGGGTAAAAGGTGACCAAATCAATTATGATAATTTAATTGAAGAATATGGGGATCTAAGTGCTCCTGTTGCCGATTGCAAAAACATACAGTTCAATTCCCAATGCAAATCTGACATGAAAGTTTATCAGTATATAGAGTATTTGCGGAATGCAACAGATAACAGATTATTATATTTAAAAGATTGGCACCTGAGAAGAAATAGACCAGGTGACAATTTTTATGAAGTACCAAAGTATTTTATATTGGACTGGCTTAATGAATATGCAGTGGATAAGAAAGAGGATGATTTTATGTTTGTGTACATTGGTCCTAAAGGATCTTGGTAAGAAATTATAACATACTTTATATTGCCTTTATTCCCATAAAAATTAGTTTGCCTGTAATTGTAGCATAAAAAAATCTTTTCATGTGTGTCAATGTCATATTTAAAACTATCAGTATTCCCAAACACACTCCAGCCCCTACTTATGCATGAACAATGAAAAATATTAAATACTTCTTGCTGGCTCAGAGCCTTCTTGCTGGCCTGCCATCATGGGATCTGGAGGCAAAAATCCTTGCACACATGCATGATCAGCGCGTGGAGATGCAACGCCAGGGCAAAACTCCGGCTTGCGGTCCGTCCGTCCGGTAACAGTCCGGACCTAGCCCAAGTCGTCGACGGCGCGCACTGTTCCCTCGCGCCTTAAGGAGTTGTCAACAAACTGTAGGGGCCCAGCAGGCTCAAAGCCCACTCTAGGGTGTTGGGGAAGTATGAAAATGCATACCAGGGCCCTGGAATCAAGGCAATGAAGTAACAGGGTAGGTTTTTAGGTAGTAAAAGTCTGACACTATCTCCCTCTCCAACCAAGGGCGGAAGACGTCATTAAATGATTTTACCTACCATAAAAAAAAAACAAAAACCATAAGCATAGGGTGGACTTGTTTTTACGGTGTCCTCACCTTTCGCATGACGCACGTCCTATCAGACATGCTAAGTTCGGGGGATTCCTGCACTAGATCCAAGTGGAAGAAAGAAAAACCTGGATGTCACCATTGTGTGGATCACATGGTATAGGTGGGTCTTGCTTGGGCGGAACACCTCCGTGACTCGGCGGCGACCTCTTGCACCGGGCCCTGGTTCAGGCTATGGTCTGAAGAAAAAGAGGAATAGGAGGTGGTCGCCTCTTTCTGCGAAGCAGTAATCCTAGCGTATGCGTATGCGTGAAGGAACGGACATTCTCACGCCCCAGCCGTAGCGATCCTGACCTCGACTACTAGCCACTGTAGCGCGCAGGCGCGGTCTTGCGGACGACGAGCAATGGGTTGAGCCCAAGACGTTGGCGGTGCATAGTTTTCCAGGCGCACCTCAAAGAGATGTCAGAAAAATCGTAGGAGCCCAACAGGGCTGATGCTCTCAAGAGCCGCGAGAATTTTTGAAAAGGAAGCCTGTGGTCCTAGAATGAAGGATACAGATGTGGTTTTAGTCGGTAAAATTCTGACACGCCCTTTCGCTCCGCCAAGCGTGAGAAGACATTATATTCCACTGTATTGTACACATGCTTTTTTTATGTGGAAAATCAACAAATTATTCCTCCCGCTCTGGGACTCCGGGCACAAATCCAGGTTATCACTAAAAATTTCTAGAAAAAAGTGATAACAATTTGTTTGACTCGGGAATTAAACTCAAAAACCTATGCTCAACATTTACGCAGTCACACAGTTAATAAAGCAGGGACTAACTAGGCAGTTCAATACAATTCATTTAACAATTTCAGTCACATATTATCACTTTGTATAACGGGTGAAAGTTGTTATTATTTGACATGACACAAACAATCAAGACGTCTTTCGTCTTAAATCAATTTTAAAATATTTTACTAACTTACGTCCGGACATGGACCTAGAAAAAAAGGGTTCGGAACGATTTTTCATTGAACATTTCAATGGATATTGTCGTATTGGACGTATAGTAAAAGAATTAAATTAGTTATTAATTTCAAGTTGTTTGAACCAAATTAAGATATTTTTATTTCTATACTCGTGAACTTAAATTGACATTCTATCTAAAGATTGAGATGATCAACGTTTATAGTACAATATGATAAGTAGCATGATAAACAAGTTAAATTTTATACAGTTATTTATTTTTGGCCAAAAGTTACAATATTTTGCGTTCGCTATGCAAAAGTATTAAATTATTATTTAAAAAAATCTGGCTATTTGGTGGTTTCGTACGCCCTATTGTTAGTGGAGGAGCTGAACCAGCATTGAGCCAAGCATTTTTATCTTGAATACAATTCTCCAACTTATAATAATATCAATTATATTCCAACTCCTTCTCTTTTCATGCAGTACGACTTTGTAATACACTTTCAAGCAAAGATTCGAGACGCTAAAAACATATCTGTCTTCAAAAACTAGTCAAAGAACATTACCTCTCTACTATCTTGTAAAGTTATATAATATTGATATGTATTATTATAATTTATTTAATTATGTATTTTATCTATATATGTGTACATTTATTTACTGTTACTGATATATTTATTTGCATTACTAGCGACCCGCCCCAGCTTCGCACGGGTGCAACGGTGATATTAACTGTATTATAAATACATGTAAACCTACCTCTTGAATCTCTATACTCTAGGTATCTATTAAAAAAAACCGTATCAAAATCCGTTGCGTGGTTTTAACGATCCTTTAAAGATTCCTATTTTATTTTATAAACACTAGTCTCTTTTCGGCTAAGTATACTTATAAAAAATAAATTATTTAAAGAAAATTAGACGAAGTAATTGTATTACAAGAATATGTTGAAATTCGGTTCGACTCTCTAATTGCATGTGTGTGCATTGAATGTTTCGGTGTTTACAAGTGAATACTCCGCCCATTCTATTTATGTGTGCTATTAGAGATTGATTTAGTGTAGCTGCTTTCTTATTAGTATGCGTGTACCGGTATTACATTTTGTAAACTATATTTTTTTTTTTTTCCTTTTAATATTGTGAACGTGAGGACAATGTGGATTAGTTTTTATTATTATTATTTTTTCTCTTCTCTTCTCTCTTTTCAGTAATTTTTAGCATAATTATGTCTGGCAATTTGAGTATTTTCTGCGGCCTACCCAAATGTCCTTTCCTTGGTATTGTTCGTCAAATCGTTGAGCTCCTTAGTGTCCTGAGTTGAGCTTTGCGAATACTGACAAATGCTTGCACTGACTGGACAGGTCCACTCAAATCTGTATGGTTCTTTCTTCAAAAGGCCATTTCAGACAAATCGGCATGGTCCTCATGTGATTTGACCAATACATATTTACTGTATGGACTTTAAAAGAGACTTTGACCCCTGAGTTTGTTTCGGTGTTTCTTCTCAGGGTAGTCAGCTAGGAAACACCGGCCTCATCTAGTGATAAAAATGACAAAAAAAAATTTTGACGTGTAAAAGTGTTTTTAAAAACCTACTTACAAAATAAATATCATTTATCATTTATCATTTACCGTAAATACACTATTTGTCAATGTTGTAATTTGCGGTTGCGCTAGGAGTCCTTCCTATTTAGCAATGAAGGCATATCTCCGGATATTTATGGGTGGAACGGATTTTGATGAAAGTTGGTACCTACACGGGTAAGCCATGTCCTGGAATAGCATAAAGGATACTTTTTAGCCTGGAAGTATGTTCTCTTGGGATAATTTTCTACTATCCCACGAGCAAAGTCGGTGGCATCAGCAAGTCTCAACCTAGTTTCAACCTTGAGGATGTTGACGGATGTATATAATTGTGAAAGTATTTACTAGGTATTTAGTTAAAATAACAAACTCGTAAACTTACGTTTGTCTAAAATAATTATGTATAAAAACATCTGATTTTAATAATAGGTACTTTAAGATTCTGAATTGCAAATGAATTGTTTCAGGACCCCTTTGCACGAAGACGTGTACTGTTCTTATAGTTGGTCAGTAAATGTTGTTGGAAGAAAAAAATGGATTTTGTTTCCTCCTGGAGAAGAAGATAAACTAAAAGATCGTTTTGGTAACTTGCCTTTAGTATTTGAACCAGAAAATTTTCAAAATATCAAATACTTTGAGATCACACAAGAAGCAGGAGACGCTCTGTTTGTCCCATCTGGTTGGCATCACCAAGTAATGAATGAAGCACAAACAATTTCTGTTAATCATAATTGGATTAATGCTTGTAATGTAGAGATAGTATGGAAAGCATTAGAAAAATGTTTGCTAATTGTAGAACATCAAATAGAAGAGTGCAAAGACACACCTGAATTTCCTGCCGAGTGCCAGCTGATACTAAAATCCCATTTTGGTATGGATTTTGAATCATTTGTAACATTTCTCTGTTATATAGCCAAAAAAAGATTATCTCAATTACAAGGAAATACACAAGTAGGTTTTAACCAATACTCTCTGGGAAAAAGTATAATCAAGTTTGATTTAAAAAATATATTAAAAGTTATGAACTCCATTTATGTACATCCAATATTCTTAAATACCGACATATTGTCTTCGAAAGAAGACGAATTTATACAAGTAATAAAAGAACTGAGAGCTGTATTCTCTTTTTGTAAATAAAAAGTTGCTATATGTTTGACTTCGTAACTGCATATACATGCCCATTCTTAATAAGTTCTCCAATATCAACCTTGCTATATCGTAATTCACGTAATATTTCTATTGTGTGTTGGCCTGGCATTGGTAAAGGTGTATGACTACTGGATATTCCTGGAGTGCGGGACATTTTCGGAGCTGGTTCAGGTATAACCATATCATTTGCATCTCTATGAAAAGCCGAATCAGAAACGCGAAATTGATGTTTATCAACTTCGTCGATGTTTAACACGGGAGTGACACATGCATCAAGGTTGTCAAATATCTTACACCATTCTTCCTGAGTTTTCTTCAAAAAAACTTCTTGAATTATTTTCTTACAGTGTTCATTATTACCTACTTGAGCATACTCATCTTCTGGAAGCTGTAACCCTCTCAAAAAATTTGAATAAAATTGTGGTTCAAGGGCTCCAACCGCCATAAACTTGCCATCCTTAGTTTTATATGTTTGGTAACATGCAAAGCCCCCATCTAAAGTATTCGTTCCGGGCTCGCCAGACCAGATCGGTAATTCTCTTGATTTAAATAACCATTTACCGACGTAAGCTGCTCCTTCTGTCATACTTGTATCTATAATTTGTCCTTTCCCTGATTTGGTTCTTTCAAATAAGGCTAACAATATACCCAAAGTACATAGTACGCCACCTCCTGCAAAATCACTCAAAAGATTAAGGGGAGGTGTTGGCGGTTGATTATTTTTGCCCAGTAATGAAAGTATACCAGACATAGCAACGTAGTTAATATCATGTCCAGCTTTGTTTTTGTAGAAGCCATTTTGGCCGTAACCAGTTAACCTGGCATAGATGAGGCGAGAGTTTTGAGTCATCAGATGTTCAGGTCCTAGGCCCAATTTTTCCATAACGCCTGGTCGAAAAGTATCCAGAAGAACATCCGAATCAGCACAAAGTTTTTTTATGACATTGACTCCTTCCTCGGTTTTTAAATTCACTGATATCATTCTTTTCCCGTTAGACATTACGTCGAATGGATTTGGATTCATCTGTAAAAGGTCAAAATAAAATATTTCAGGTTAAGTTAAAGTTTGTTCCCGAGGTCTCGAGTTCCAGAATTTTTTTTTTTTTTAAATTAGGTTTTCTTGAAATGAAATACCTACCTATAAACAAGTAAAATGATGACAAAGGTAAAAAAGTTTTTTATTTTCATAATAATTGCAAAAGGTTAAACTAATGGAAACATTAGTTTAACCTTTTGCATTAGTTTAATCTCACATACTTACATTTGGGTTTGTGATTTGAGTTAAGTATTAACTTAAATTATAAAAATTTGAAACAACAAACTTATCTCATACAAGTCGAATTTCAAATTCTATTGTGGGTTGCTTATACATTTTTTTACGGTATTTTTGATACAAGTAAGTAAACATAAAATGCCCGCCATAAGCAGCAAAAAAACTGATACACTGGCCTAGCATGGCCCCTACCGTGAAAGGGATACTCGTGGTTTTAAAACCCAAAGGCAACTGAAGGAACATAGATGTGGTTTTAATCTACCAATTCTAACACGCCCTTCTCGCGCTACCTTAGAGCCGGAGAAGACATTGGATGACTTCTTACCTCTCGACACTGTAGTGGTTGAATTATTATAGGTACGTTTATAAATATTTATAATTCGAGTGTGTCACCTGTCACCACGTTAGTTGAGGAGATTTGTGACTGCTGAGGGTGACTAAACACTAACCTTTTGTACGACAGTGACACTCGCCCCAAAGTCCGCTAATATGGTTCCACATAATGGTCCTGGAGCCAAGCCCATCATTTCAACGACTTTTACGCCTTTAAGTGCCATTTTATAAATATCTGCAAACATATATAGTTTATATAAATATCAAAATGAAGAAAGGTTGAACATTTTTTTAAACACCTCGTTTCTCTTTGTAAAAAAAACTACGACATTAAAAAAATTAGTGCTTGGAACTAACCAACATGTGAGAGTTACGAACCTTGACGTAAAAATAGAAGATTTTGTTCACAAAGAAACGAGTTCCAGCTTTGATTGTTACGATATCAATATTGCACTATCTCACATTCAAAATAATGCTTCAGGTTAAAGTCTACAAGTCCGGAACTAACTGAATGACTGACTGAATCAGTCGTTCACATTATTATAGCGACATCTATTGTAATCGGAAAAAATTAATAACGTGTTTTCAAAACCGGTGTCGCCTTCGACGTCACGTTTCGTGAAAATCGTGTAACGACCCACCCCTAGAAAAAAGTGTCAGAGTATGTAATAAAGCTGACGCCAGCTGACAAAGAGAATGTAAACACTACGTTTCCAGCTGACGCTCAAAGAGAATGTAAGCACTACGTTTCTGACGCTTAGCTGACGCAAATCAAGGTCACGCGATGCGTCCAGTGTTGGTGTTGCCAACTCTAAACTACGAGTGGGCGCTAAATAACATCTCGAAAAGG
This sequence comes from Leucania comma, assembly GCA_958295575.1. Taxonomy (NCBI): domain Eukaryota; kingdom Metazoa; phylum Arthropoda; class Insecta; order Lepidoptera; family Noctuidae; genus Leucania; species Leucania comma. The sequence continues at coordinate 18,568,808 of OY282468.1, forward strand.
GTTAAACTTTCCTTTATGGTCTATCGATTTATGTGTCGAGGAGGGGGCGTTGGGAAGGGGGGAGGAGGGCTACCTCTTGTACCCCCTGGTTAACCCTGCGGAACCCCATGGTTAGAACAAGAATTACTGTCAATTTAGGGGGTTTGGATTGGAATGAGTAGGGGCGTAGGTAAAGTATGTTAAGAGAAAATGCTCCAAAACGTCTTTATGTGTCTTTATATACCTACCACCTAAGTTCACATTGTGGAATGCAATAAACGTATTGAGTATTGCGATTTTAGGTTAAAAAAAAAGCTTTTATTTTGGAACGCGAGGGTAGTTTACGTTACCATTTTTAAAAAATATATTCTAACTTATTAATAAGTTTCAATTCACCACATTAGTATTCTTAATAAAAAGTAAAAAGAAATTGACAATATGAAGAACTGATCCAAAAAAGCTTAGGTAAGGTAGATTGAAATGCGAGGACCTCCTCTTTCTTCACATCTAATCGACGGAGAACCGGTAGACGGAGCCCTACTCACGGGGCTCCTACTTCTGGGTGATATAAAAAGAAAATGCCTGGAAGGGGATGGCAGGGCCTAGTGTACGAACGAAGTAAGCGAACACAGACCTAACCTATCTGTAATCATATATAACCAGTCTGTATCGGCCTATCGGGGTGCCATACAATTCCGAGCTCGCTTCGCTCGCTCTTGGACTGATTACTCTTCTTTTCTAGATTGTTGACTACATCAACTGTCACAGATATAAAAAAATAACTAAATTATTAATTTAAAATTACAAAAAAAAAAATATTAATTTGCCTAAATGGTAAATTAATGGTTACTCTAATTAGAAATAGCTCGACTTTAGTATAGTGCAGCAGGAGTTGGGGACAAAAAAGGGTTAAAGCTGGTAGGGCTTGGCTCCCTGATTATAACGTTACCACTCTTATTACAAGCAAATGCATATTTAAAAAAAAAAATTAAAGTAAGTTTCCAACCTCAAATCATACAAAAGGGAAAACGGTACGTTAAAACGGGTAATTTATCCCGCGTTCCGAATTGCGTCAAATTTAATAGTTACTAAATATAAGGGCTAGAGTCTGTCTAATGAAACGCGACCTGGAGTTTTTTTTTTTTAATTAAATTGGCAACATAATGTTGCCGTCAAAGTCTATGATTGCAATTGTCAGTATTTTGTAACAAAGATTGATTTTAAAAATATAATTGCTTATCATGGGTAAAACAATAAAAAGTTATTTAGGAAAGCTGTGAAATATTATGATCAGTAAGTTTAAAGTAAAACAAGAAGAGAAAGTAGTTGTTTTTGATCTCGGGTTTTTAAGTTAGTATGACATTATAATCTTGATCATTGTTGACTGACTATTAGATATATTTTACGATATGATTATATTTTTTCTTATGTTTATAGATAATCTTGAAGATATTCTAGGACTGCGCGAAATAAATAAAAAAACATTAAATCGTTAAGGAATTTGGAGACAAAACCTTTACACTTAAAACTAAGCTTTAAGAAGAAATATCTTCACTACTGCACTTTATACGTTCAAAAGCGCATATTTATAGCACACTTTGAGGATAATAAAATTCATCATTTTATGTTATTCACCTTTTCCCGTGACTTTCTTGATAGAATAGTAATATACCAATAAATAAATCTTTACTCGTTTTTGTATTGTATTGGTTATTATAGCTATCCAGTATTGTTCTACTGCTGTGCAAAAGCCATCCACTCTTTCTAATGGTCTCAGTCCCTTACTCACATTCCATTTCTTAAGAAAGACATCCAGGTCGGTTGGCAAACCTTGAGTTTAAACTTTTGGATGTTAGTAAAAGACCAAGTCTGTATATACCATAGGTCAAATGCTTTGGTTTTCAACATTTTTATATGTAGACCAACCAGCATTTGCTCTAGTCCTGTGGCTGTAGGAGAGAACAGGACAATATTATCAGAAAAACGCAAATTACTTAACTTAGCTTCGCTGATGACAATGCTCTTGTCTTCCCATTCGACTGCTAATGTCTGAAAAAAGTGGTGAATAACTTTGGGGACAACGGGACGCCCTGTTTGACTCATTTCTGTTTGAAACATAGGATCTAATCTCTCTAACTTGCTGGAAGAAGTATGTGTGGATTCTATTTTTTGTTTCGTAAGGGAATTGAATATTTCTGAGTGTGTGATGCTGTTAAAAGCGTATTGGTTGAGTGTATTTATTTCTAAACCTTTTGTGTTCCTCATATTAGGAATATAGTTCGTCAAAAAGAATTATACGATTGTCGCAAATACAAAAAATACTCAAGTATCAAAAATTTTTTCTCCTAGTATGACAGTAATACCATATTCAATATTTTTTGATTTGACCTCATTTTCTCAGGTCGCGCTTTCTTTAGACAGACTCTATTAATAAGTAATAATTGCTACGTTGCGCGTTGGTTGGATTCGCGTTGTAATCGCTTTTGATGCAATTCGGAACGAAGGGTTGATAACTAAAACTGTCAAAATAGTCTCAATATATTTTCTGTGGTGTATGCGTTTTGAAGGGAAACCAGAGATTTTTCTGTGGTGTAAAATATCGTACAAAATCGGTAAAACGGAACGTTAAAAAGATGACATTCGTTGATTCATGTCTTGTCACTGTCATCACATCATTCATCTATTAAAAAATAATAATTGTGTAAACATAAATAATTTAATATAAATAGGCTAGGTGGGGCTTCTACTTCTGGGTGGTTTAAAAAAAAATAACCTCCTTCTAACCTAACCTATCCAAAGTCGGGGTGCCCCATGTCCCGATATTTATTGAACCATAATTTACTTGGCCCTTTTTTGGCCCTTTTTACTTCTCTTTTCCACATATATTAATCATTTTTTTTTATGGCAATTGATCAATTAATTTTTATTTTTTTTTATTGTTGATAGGCTCGCGTTTGACCACTATCTCACCTGGTGGAAAGCGAAGATGTGGCCAACGATGGAGCACGCTTGCCTAGAAGTAACTTATTCACTCTTGACTTAAAGACCCTCAGGTTATAGCTATCAGGAAACAGACTCAGGCAGGGAATTCCACGCCTTAGCTGTACGCATAATGAATGTGTTCCCAAAACGCTTTGTACGTATGGGAGGAATCTCCACCATGTACCGGTGGCGCAACGCACGTACGTCTTGTGGTCCGAAAAAATATTTATATTAAATTATTTACGTTTTCAGACATATTATTTTTTAATAGATGAGTGATGACAGTGACATAAGACACGAATCAACGAATGTCATCTTTTTTTACGTTCCGTTTTACCGATTTTGTACGATATTTTACACTACAGAAAATATATTGAGACTATTTTGACAGTTTTAGTTATCAACCTTTCGTTCCGAATTGCATCAAAAGCGATTACAACGCGAATCCAACCAACCCACAACGTAGCAATTATTACTTATTAATAGCCCTTATATTTTGTAACTATTAAATTTGACGCAATTCGGAACGCGGGGCAAATTACCCGTTTTAACGTTCCGTTTTCCCTTTTGTGTGATTTGAGGTTGGAAACTTATTTTAATTATTTTTTTAAAATATGCATTTGCTTGTAATAAGAGTGGTAGCGTTATAATCAGGGAGCCAAGCCCTACCAGCTTTAACCCTTTTTTGTCCCCAACTCCTGCCGCACTATACTAAAGTCGAGTTATTTATAATAAAATTAGAGTAACCATTAATTTACCATTGAGGCAAATTAATATTTTTTTTTGTAATTTTAAATTAATAATTCTATAACAATTTATTTTATGAGGTGTATAATGTCGGCGTTTTAATTTAATAGTTATTTAAAATAAATAGATATAAAAATAGATAACGTGAATTGTGATGTGGTTATAATATGGGTGTAACTTACCTAAATAAAGATAGAAATTATTAATTAGTTTAAAATAATATTTTAAAATAGTTCAACAGAAAATGAATAAAAAAAAAACAGTATTCAACCGGAGTTAGGTATAGGATCCAAGTGATCAGTCAAAGCTTCAGAGAAAGGAAAAATTACGAGTCGTGTCCAGAAGTATCGCTTTCTGAATTAAGCCATTGATTCAGCCGTCTAACGAGAGCCTCTTATGGAGTTGTTTGCAGCACAAGGCTGTCAAGCCATCGGCTGACACGAAATAAAATTATGAGCGACTTTTTATTGACTTTAGCATCCTGAAACTTTTGGAGTTGGCAATACTGCTAGTGAATAGATAGTAGGTATGCTCGAGCACGAGCTAGACATGCGTCTGATATATCAAATCGTATTCAAAATCTGATATCAGTCACATATCGATGCGTATCGATATCACATACTTAAAAATCTGATTTCAAGAAATCCAAACCAAACAAAACTAAAAACTTAAATCTAGCCGAAATCGCGATATATTCGCCCTGTCCTTTTTATTTCCATAACGTTCCGCTTAGTTAGAAAAAGAGGAGGTGAATTTCATATCGCATTGGTCAATTTGCCTTTGGATATCCACATAAATAGTTTTAAAAAAATGTTTGCGTTGCGTTTGGATTTCCACACAAATCGTTTTATGACACCCAGTTATTTTGTCAATTTGGATTCGTTTGGCTATTGGTTTGTTGGTTATCGAAATTCAACCAAAATCTGTTGCAAATTATGCGATCAATGTTACCCTTATTTTGAGGGAACGTAAAAACTAGTTTTCAGTGATTATGCGTTGATTGATTTTGATCTTAATCTAGTGCATAATATCTAACTTTTTCGTTCAGAGATGCAAACTTGAACTTGGTGACAGAGAAAAGAATTTCCCGACTTTTTGTATGTGTTAGTTTAGAGTGGATTAATTAAAGATACTTAATAAATGTAAATAGTTAAGTACTTATTAAGATTTTTTGGTTCAGACTTTATTTTAATTGATTTGTAATGAAATTCAAATAAAAAAAAGTATAACTACTACGCAGCAAGTAAGTTGAACCAAAATTTCCGTCGTTGCTATGGTTACGCGCAGTCGTCCACTTCGATTTAGTCCCGAAAATCAGTTACTTAGAGCGCATTCAATGTCGACCGCCATTTTAGTTCAACTTATATGCCGTGTATTATAAGGAACGAATTGGAGCAGTTAAGTACTACAGGAATCTAATATCTAAATTAGATATTGAAATCGATTTCTAAATTAGAAATCGGATATACATATATCCGTTTGTGTTCAAAACCAAAAACGCTCATGTCTAAGCACGACTGAAGAATTTTGTGTCGATGGTCAAGAAATAAATTAAAAAAAAAACAGATGCAAACTGGCGAGTAGTATCGATATTAATTAAATATCGAAATTGGTATCGACAGCTCAATATCGATAATTCTGTATTATCGGGCTCAAATTATCGATATTTTATAATATCGATTTGAAACCATAGTCAACAGCTGTAAGCATGCTGTAAGTTATACAGCGTGGCGATTAGGTTATCACATTAATTGAAACCCCATACTCTTTATTAGGTATTTTATCATAAACGGTTAAAATAATTTAATAATAAACAATATTATAGCCGTGGGAGATGTTTTTCCATTTTAATATTTCACTCTTACAGTTAAAGTCTAAGGTAATCTCTATGCGCGAAATGCTACGGGGTACAGGGGTACTTGTAGGCATAAATCTAATTTCTTTGGTCTGCCCGATGAACGAGTCCAGTCCGCTGCCGCCGCTGCCAAAAAAAATACTTATGGGATAGTTGACGAGTTTACTATCTGCGCGCGCGCCCTTCGCAGATATTGTTATTATTTTTATTTTGTGGACATTGTTTTGAGTTAGTTTTATTTTTGTAATAGGAATAAGATTTAATGATAAGATAGTAGTTGTACATTAGAGAAAGTGGTGTATGTGACAGTTTCAGCGTTTATTGTGTTTTTGCTTCCAAGTGTGCTATTGCTCAAATCAATTTCACATTTTAGGAGTATACTGATATGATTTAAATTTATGGAGAATGCCATCAAAACGCAGCGCAGGCATTCCGAACATACTGAGAGAGGTATCATACCACACGTGTATGCCCTACAGATTCCCGGATTTTTACACGAGGAGTTCAAAGATTTTACACTATTAAACATCATAAAGTACTTATGATTTTAAAATGTTAATTTACTGTCGCACCGCGCGCGCGCGTACATCCACAAGTAGGTATTCGTAACTCGCATAGGTACGGCGCGTACTCGCCGGCGCCGCGGCGTTGCCACTTTTACAGGTCAGTAAACTATTATTATACAGGATGTTTTATTTTGTACCAATTATAAAGCTATTTATTTTGTATGAAAAATGCACTTTCTTAATTTCAGTAAAAAAAATATGATTTTTTTATTTTAACGGACCGATTACAACTTGTGATACCTGTTGCATAATTTAATGTGATAACCTAATCGCCACGTGGTATGCTAAAAATATTGTAAGAAATAATAGACATCATATTTTTAATCAGATTTTATTAAATTGTACAAGAAAATAAAAATAAAAAATAGAAGGAAAAGTGAAAAACTCCAAAAAAACTTAATCAAACTGGCAGAGTTTAGCACTTGACAGATAAAACTGAAAAGAAATTAGGGAGGTCTTTGCCCAGTCGTGGAATAGTGAGGGCTGATATGTAATAAAAATGATAAGATGAAAAGGTTACTAAAAGCATTGTAATAATATGTACAGTATTTTAACTTTACTTAAACGGGCAGAATGCGAGTTATACCTGAACAACGCAAGCTGAGATCAGGAGACGACTCGAATGTTTGACCAGCTTAGTGAAGCTGCCGATAAGGCTCTGCATCGGCACCCTGATGCGCAGCTTGTCGCTCTGGGGGACTTTAACGCCTGCCACCGAGACTGGCTTTTCCCATACCAGAGGACCGACCACGCTGGAAGAGAAGCGCGAAACTTTGCGGTATCGTTGGGCCTTTCCCAGCTGGTGAAGCAAGCGACCAGGGTGCCTGATGTAGTTGGTCATACTGCCAATTGTCTGGACCTTCTGCTGACCACCGATCCGGACAGATGTATCGTAACAGTTTCTTCACCACTTGGAACATCAGATCACTGTCTGGTGAAGTCTGTATCGTCCTTCTCCCCACCTGACTGTGAGTCTCGCGGTGAACGGCGGATGTGGCGTTACAAGTCGGCAGATTGGGATGAGATGCGGCACTTCTTTGCGTCTTATCCTTGGCAGCAGGTTTGCTTCTCTTCTGAAAATCCGTCGAGCTGTGCAGATGCCGTATCCGATGTGATACGTCAAGCTATGGAGTATTTCATCCCTTATAGCGACGTACCCATCGGTGGCTCAGTTTACCCATGGTTCAGCGCCGATTGCATAAAAGCTGAAGTGCTTAAGCATTCGGCGTTTCTCACCTGGGTTGATGCTCGTGACCGCAAAGCTCCGGATCTGAGTTCAAAGAAGAGAGCCTTCAACCAAGCTGCCAAGTCCTACAAAAAGGCACTAAGGAAGGCTCGCTTTGACCGCATTACTCATATTGGCACAAAGCTCTCTGCACAGCCATCCGGTAGCAGAGCTTTTTGGTCCCTTGCCAAGTCGGTCGAAGCGAACTTCTGTCGGCCCACACTGCCTCCGCTGGTTAAGCCTGATGGAACACTGGCTCACACCGCGAGAGAGAAAGCAGGTCTCTTTGCATCTCTCTTCGCCCATAATTCTCGTCTTGACACTTGTGGTGCTACTCCACCGACTCTGCCTTTCTGCGACACCTCGATGCCCGAAATTCGCATAAGGAACAATGAAGTTCTGAGAGCACTGTGTCGTCTAGACGTGAATAAAGCTAGTGGACCAGATGGTATACCAGCGATAGTTCTCAAGGCTTGTGCGCCCGAGTTGTCTCCTGTATTGACTCGCTTGTATCGCCTCTCATTTAGGACTGGAATAGTGCCCAAGTCCTGGAAGCTTGCCAATGTACAACCCGTGCCCAAAAAGGGCAGTCGTGCCGATCCTAACAACTATCGGCCGATTTCGGTAACCTCCATACTCTGCAAGATTATGGAGCGTGTATTGAACTCGCGCCTCATGGCATACCTGGAAGGTAACGATCTCCTCAGTGACCGACAGTACGGGTTTCGCCGCAATCGATCTACTGGGGACCTACTAGTTTATGCCACCCACTTGTGGGGCGAGGCCCTCGAGAGGAATGGGGAAGCGATTGCGGTTTCTCTAGACGTCTCGAAGGCCTTCGACAGGGTATGGCACGCTAGCCTTTTGAGTAAGCTTCCAGCGTACGGCATTTCCCCTGGCCTGATTAGTTGGGTAAAAGACTTCCTGAGTGAACGGTCTCTCCGAGTTGTTGTCAACGGATGCTCATCAGAGCCCATGACGACTAATGCCGGAGTTCCTCAGGGGTCTGTTCTCTCTGCAACCCTCTTCCTCCTGCATATCAACGATCTGCTGATGCCCGGTATCTATGGGTATGCAGATGATAGCACAGTTGTAGACAGATACCTGCCAACTCCTCGGGCTAGTAAAGAGCTGATCCAGGCTGAAAGGGAGGCTATGGTGGAGCGGACGAATGCTTCACTTCAGGCAGTCTCCAAATGGGGTGAAGCCAATATTGTGGGATTCAACGCCACCAAAACACAAGCGTGTCTGTTCACCGCCAAAAGGAGCCCGTTCACCTCCCAAGCAGCACAAAAGGCTGTACAAGGGCTGTATATAGGTTCAGGTTTACACTCTAAGCTGTACAGTAAGCTGTATATAGGCTGTATAAGCCTATATACAGCCCTTATAACTCCAAAAAGGGCCCACATATACAGCCTATATACAGCGTTAAGTGTAAGTGGAGAATAAAAGCTGTATATTGGCTGCGTGTTGGCTGTATATCGGCTGTATAAAGGCGTTTTTGTACACCCTAAGCTGTATATCGGTGTACAATTACACTTTAACTCTACAGATATTCAATTATAACTATCATATACAGCAAAAAGCTGTTAATTGGTGTAAGAATACGAAAGAATCCAAACTTAAAGATTATTTTTTATAATATTTTACTAATGGCGACTACGCCATATACATTTAATTTTAAATAAAATATGTTAAATTGGACTTGTTGACCTTAGTAATATGGTGAATTTATAGTGCCGATTTAATTTCATTGTAAAAGTGTGTATATTTTCGGTGAAAATATTAACGCGCCAGCGAAATAATCAATTTTAACATCAAGGAAAATAGTAAATACGGTAAGTAATGTTATTATTTTTTTAGGTTATATTAAAAAAATATGTTGAAATAATAGGTATAAATGCAAATCAACCGTAATTCAAGCTGATAATCATGATATGACTTTAGGCTTTTGCCAAATAAGCCTTTTATTATGTTTATAAAATCATTATGTAAATTGCAAAATGGCGACAGCTTGCATAATAGAGTATTTTTACGACCTAGGCTGTATAATAGAGTATTTTTACGACTTAGGCTGTATAATAGAGTATTTTTACGACTTAGGCTGTATAATAGAGTATTTTTACTCCATAATCTGTGTAATTGTTCATAACAAGTACGTACATTTCTAACCATCTTTAGAGATACGTATAAGGAATAAAAAATCCTCAGCTACCTACGACTAAATCTCATATGTCCGAATACAATTTATATACTTATTGTGAAGTAGTGAGTAAGATTTGAAACCGATCTTTCATCTATTTTTCAGAAAAGGTACAATAAGGCCTTTGACTTGGTCTAATATCAAGGTCACGAGAATCAGAAGGCGACCTAAAATTACTAAGCGAGTGATTAGACGTCGGACGCATTGGTGAAGGATGACAGTTCTAACCCTCCAGATCATCGTGGGATTACATCAAAATGCTGCGTATAAAGTCTATTATTATCATCATTGAAGAAGCAGATTGTGATCTATTACTTTATCTTCTCCAATAAATTATACTTTACTATCTCTACTGTCTGTGGTATTTAAATAAATTATCTGTATTTGTAATATTTAAATATTTCCTTTTGACCTTCCTCTTAATTCAATGTTTTCTCTTCACCACCCTTAGTTGATTGGTACAGAATACCTACAGCATTTTGTTTTTTGTAGTTTTGGGTTAACCTCAACCATAGAAACTATTTAGGTTCCAAGTTTCATGGCCTTATGAGTTATGTGCCATTAGTTTTATTTTATATTAAAATATTCACCAATTGCTCGGATATTTTTTTTTTCTGGAATGAATTCTTGCTCTGATTCGATCACGAAAAAAATTTTTTTTTTTACGTTTTTGTATTCTATTGGTACTTACACGGGGGTGTCACAGGGGGGTTAAAATTTTGGTTATTTTTGACCTAGGACGCACCGTTTTCGAGATAATTGAATTTCTTTTTTTTAATCATAGGGCCCATAGAACGGACACGGTGCGAGTAAGTTTTCACGGAATCCTTGGTGCGCGAGTCCAACTCGCACTTGACCGGTCTTTTCCTCCATATTGATGTTCACAAAAACACAATCCGAGTGATTCCATTAGTAATACAGCCTAACGCTGTACTATAGCGTTCATTTACTCTTATAGCTGTATATTACCCTTGTAGGCAGTAGTTATAACACCACAATAGTTATAAGAGTGTACAATTACACCAAACGAATAAGAGGTATAATGGAGTTCGTTTACACCAATATACAGCAATAAGTATCATTTTACACTAATATAACACTTAGACCTGTATAAAGGAAGTGGTGACGTGCAATATACAGCCTATATACAGCTTTAAGTGTAAAACGCAGCCTTAAGTGTCAAAAAACTCTTAAAGCTGTTTAATTGAGTAAAAATACTCTGATATAGAACCATAAGCGTACGCGGATACCTTTATGCAGCCTAAAGCTGTGTTTTACACCCTTGTACAGCCCTTATACAGCTCTAAGCTGTATATCGGCTGCTTTATTGATGTTTGATACACTTGCGTGCTGCTTGGGCCTTGGCTCCTGCTTTCCAGAATGTATCCCTGGAGTGCACCGACCGCCTTCAGCTCTTGGGGGTAGAAATTTCCTCAGACCTCAACTTTGGGCGGTTCATTGAGTCCAAAGCTAAGGTAGCTGCTAGGAAACTCGGCGTTCTAGCAAAAGTCCGGCGGTACTTCACACCGGAACAGCTTCTAATCTTATACAAAGCACAAGTCTGTTCGTGTGTGGAGTACTGCAGCCACATATGGGCTGGTGCTGCAAAATGCCACCTAGCAGCTTTGGACTCGGTGGAAAGGCGTGCGAAGAGGCTAATTGGTGATCCAGACTTGGTTAAGTCCAATCTACAAAGCCTCGAGCACAGGCGTAGAGTAGCCAGCCTTTCGGTGTTTTACAGGATGCATTTTGGAGAGTGTGCGCGGGAATTGCATGACTTGATACCGCCATCTCCTTTCTACCATCGAACAACCCGGCGTACGGCGAATATCCACCCTTACGTTGTTGAAACTTCCACGGTCCGGACTAAGCGTTTTGCCTCGTCGTTTATACCGCGTACATCGAGGGACTGGAACAATTTGCCTGCTGCGGTTTTCCCGGCCAATTATAATTTAGGCGTCTTCAAGGCTAGAGTGAATAGGCTCTTAATAAACTAGTGCGCTTTACCATCGACGATTGCATCACTGCTTACCATCAGGTAGGATTGCAGTCAAGTGCTAGTTTATAAAATATATAAAAAAAAAAAAAAAAAAAAAAAAAAAAAAAAGCTGAGTTCGGTACACACGCGGTGCACAAACAGTTGCGATTGACGGGTGAATGCTGTATCGTTTTTGATTGAAATTCGACTTTATTCTACATAGATAATATAGGTAAATTATTGTAAAACTATATCGATGTTGACGAATGAATTGAATAAATATGTACATTAAACGATTTTTTTTTACATAAGCGAAACAGCACTGATCGAAAATGTTATTGAGATTCGAGCATAACGCGATATCATGTTAAAAATATCGATTTGGTGATATTTTAACGTTACCTTTATCGATATTTAAATATCGATATGTCTCAGATTAAAATCGATATTTCAACGAAATCGATAAATATCGCACATCCCTACTGGCAAGCTCAAACTGATACTGATTATTACTGATGTCTGATCCTGATGTAGTGATGTCTGACTGAAAAGTATTGCAGTATTGTACCTATTGTGATTACCGCAGTTTTCAATTTAATAAATAATATGCATTGTTTGGTGGTGATTGTTAAAGTGTTCCCTTCGTAATTATCGAAATTTTATACAGTCTAACATATTGTAGTTTCGGATATTGTATTATAAATCAAAGAACTATCATTTGTGGGGGAATTAGAACAATATGTCTGTAGCATTTGCAGCACGCGGCAATCGGCCTCCTTTGAACCCGGCACAAATCCAAAAGATGTTAGATGAAAACGCTCATCTCATTCAAACTATTCAAGAATATCAAGCGAAAGGTCAACTTTTGGAGTGTCATCAGTATCAACAAGTTTTACACAGGAATTTGGTCTATTTGGCTTCAGTCGCAGATGTCAACCAAAACATTCAAAGCATACTTCCGGTAAATATGCATTAGCAAGTATTACTTACAATACACACTTACAACTTTTAACTAATCGTAATGTTGACTTTGAGACTTGCTAGGTAGGTACATGAATAGTAAATAACCATGATACTTTACTCGTAAAATCCCATAGTCAATTATATTAGGTGAAATGTAGATGCAGAATTTTTGGTTGCTTCAAATTCACACTCCTTATTACTAAAGTCTACTGCTAAATCTGTAATATTACTCTATAAATATGTCACTGTAAAATTATAATGAAATCAGTTAAAAATCCCTACAATCTAATTGGAATGGCATTACATTTCACCAAGATATTTTTACAGAATCAACAGCTTTATGTCATGATTAATACAGACTGTTTGAGGCTCAAAAAGCTAAATTCTCTTGTAAATGAGATGAAGCTGAGGCTTTGGTTATCTTTAAAAACAATTCACTCAAAAGGAGAAAGCATTTTACTCGGCTCAAATTTTTCTCCTGCTCTGGGTAGAGTGCCAAGGAATATCAGATTTACTGACTAAAATCCACACTTTTCTTGTTGACCTTTTTTTATGAGAGGGTTGCATTACAACCCGCAGCCTTGGCAGGCATTGGCTCTAACTGGCCCCATTTACTCTATTAACTTCTCTTTGAAGCATATATGGACTTTGAATTTGAGATCAGCTGGTATATGTTGCAATGACAAAAAGTGATGTGATGTGTAATTTGCAGATGCTATTCTTTATTTGTTTACTGAACAATCTTAACTTTTACCAGTTAGTCCAGTCAATTTAGACATCCAAGGTTACAATAATTCATACCCAGCTGAATATGGATTGTTTATAACACCATCATAAATGAAATCTAAAAAGTCCTCATTGATCCAACACCTGAAAAAAAATATACTCACGGTCAAAGGTAACAAAAACGAGTTTTTCGCGATTTACAGCAAAATTGTAAGTTTTATATCGTGAAAATACTTGTTTTTGTGACCTTTGACCCCGAGTATTCTTTTTTCCAAATGTCGGATCAATGAGGACTTTTTAGATTTCATTTATGAAGGTCTTGTGAACAATCTGACCAATTTTCAGCTGGGTGCGAATTATTGTAACCTTTCCCCTATTTTTTGGTCTAATTTGACTAGATTACAGTGTCGACATGTATGTATGTGACTGTATTCATAATTGACTAGGATTAATTCTAAGTTTTTTTTTCTTAACTCCCTAGTGCTTGCCCATATTAATTGATTCATATTTCTTACAGCCTCCTCATCAGCTAGCTGCTGGTAACTCTCAAACACCTCCAATCAATTCACCATCTCCAAGTGGCGGTGATGTGTCGGCTGGAGCTCAGCCATCCTACAGACCACCTGGGGTCTCAACAACACCAACAAGACCAACACAATCATATGGTCAACGACCATACCCACAGAACCAGTACCAGGGGCAGTATCAAGGTGCACCAGGTGTTTATCCTCCACAGCCAGGTTATGGACCACCTAGTCAAGGATATGGACCTCCTAATCCTGCTCAACAACCACAAGGGTATCCTCCAAACTCAAATTATGGTCCCCCTATAACAACTTCACCAAGTAATTACCCACCATCAACACACCCGGGCCCGGGTTATCCTCCATCGTCGGCACAACAGCCCTATGCACCACCTCCTGGTAGTCCCGCTGCTGCTGGATCACCTTATCCTGTACGAGGAGCAGCACAGCCATATACTGGGAATTCAGCTTATCCGCCATCGCAAACAGGCTCAAATTATTCAAATGTGGGGGTTAGCACTTATAACAATTCTACTGGATCTCAACCTCAACCATATCAATCACAACCTTTCCCCAATACAACTCCCACATCTGCTTACAGTACGGCTCCCACATCACAGCCAAATCGTTCTCCTCAACCTCCACCCAGTGGTTATTCATCACAAAATCCACCTACTTCAGGATATGGATCTCCATCTGCACAGTCCCCAACTTACAATTCTAGTTCTCATGGGAATAATGCACCCCCTACTTCTGTGGCTTCTGGGGCACCTTCCTCAAGTGGCCCACCAGGTCAACAGTATCCCCCTCCTGGACAAGCGTCACCTTACCCGCCCTCTACACAGCCTCCTTACTCTAACCCATCATCTCAACCAGGAAGCCCTGCACCGTCTGTTTCAACAGCGCCACCACCACAAGCGTCATACCCGCAAAATCCGCAAAGCTATCCTCCTTCAGGAGGTGGTTATCCCCCACATGCTTATCAGCAAGGTTATCCCCCAGCTCAATATCCTCCGTCTCCTTACCCATATGCTCGTGCACCAACACCTGGAGCCCCACCTCCTGGTGGTCCACAGCCTTACCCAGGATATGGTTTCCAACCGCCTACTCAACAGTAAAAGACAAGGATACTATATTATAAGTTAAATTATAATGTGACACGTATGTAACACGATTATTTCGTATTTACTAAAAATATTTAACTTAAAAAATCTAGACGGCTAAATTTTGATCGTTTTAATCACGAAGAGGGTCGATCCGGGACTTAAAATGCTATGGATTTGTAAAAATAAAATTAAGTACTTTTTTCTAAAACTCGAATTAATTATGGTAGTCAGTACGCAACGACCGAAAACTACCTACAGGTTATTGACTCGCTCAGCTGATGTTTACTTTTAATTCGAGTTTAAAAAAAAGTACTTTATTTTTTAATTTTATTAAAAAGATAGTGTTTCATGTACCGGATCGACCCTCCACGGAATTAAAACGATCAAAATTTAGTCATGTATATTTGGGATTTTAAGATACAGGCATGTATTTAATTAAATAAAATATAGTACGCGGCATATATGTTGAACCATTTGCTACGGTTATGCGCAGCCTCCCACTTCGATTGAGACCCGAAAATCGATTATAATCCTCGTCACAAAAGTTGAACCATCATGACGGTCGACCTTGAATGCGCAGAAACTGATTTTCGGGTCTCAATCGACGTGGGGCGCTGCGCGTAACCATAGCAAATGGTTCAAATTATTTGCCGCGTACTATACTTATAGTATAAGGGCTACCGGTCAATCCGAGCAACCTTTTTGACACAAGGCTAGAACGTTGTAAATTATTTATAGTTTATAGTACATTATGATGATAAGTGTGTAATGTAGGAGGTTACCGTCGAGGCGGTATTAAGACCCGAGCCTTGGCGAGGGTCTTAAGAGAGCCAAGAACGGTAACCGTTCATTACTCACGTGTATCATACGACGTTTTTCAATACACTTGTGTACAATGAAGATAAATAATTTAGTTAACTAATATAACAACGGTAAAACTAGTAAAATTTTTCATAACATGGCGGTTTAAAATTAAATCTGTTGGGCACGCGCTAGGCTATGGCTAAAGGCAAAAAAGACCATTAGTCTTTTGATCATATTGCCTAGTCGTTTGTTTTCATGTGTGAAAAGTTTTTACGTTAATGTCATTCGTAGTGACAATGGAATATGGATGTAACATTTTAAAATGTAGTAGGTATTGATTTTATTTAATTAATACAGGGCATGAGTTTCACTCGAAAAAATTACGCCAAAAACCCTTGCTCAGAAAGTGGCTCTTATTGCACTACACTTAGGTATATAATGGCACCTGTTATCATACTGTGACATTTTGATTACCATTACGCACTAGTGCTGTAATGTAGCTATAACCTTTTTGTTCAAACCCTGTTTTTGCGATTCAAATTTTGAATAAAAAAATTGTGGTCTATGGCCATCATTTTAAGATACGCGCGGTTTTTGGCGTGATTTTTTTCGAGTGAAGTTCATGGGCTGTATTAATTTAATAAAATTAAATACTACAAAAAACATTGTTAAATGTTACATCCGTATTCTATTGTCACTCCGAATAATATTAACGTAAAAACTTTTCACACTAGAAAACAAACGACGATTAGGCAATATGACCAAAAGACCATATAGCCATAGCCTAGCGCATGTTTATGAAAACAGATTTCATTTTTTACTGCCATGTTATGAAAAATTTACTAGTTTTACCGTTGTAATATTAGTTAGCCAAATTATTTTTCTTCACAAGTGTATTGAAAAACGTCGTATGATACACGTGAGTTACCGTTCTTGGCTCTCTTAATACCCTCGCTAAGGCTTGGGTCTTAATACCGCCTCGACGGTAACCTCCTACATTACACACTTATATCATAATGTACTATAAAAAGACAGATATTCTGGCGGTTGCAAGTGTCTACTAGATAAGTATAATTATAACGGTCGCGAAGCTTCATGGGAGTGCGAGCGTAACAGACTTATAAGGGTCTCTGTGTAACATATGTAAATTAAGGGCGGGTTTCTGAATTGAGTATTTTGAGTTAAGAACGTCTCAAACCATACTTAAATGCCAAATTTTGACAGGTTTACAGGCAAAAGTAGAATTTGAGTAATTCTCAACTTCAAATGCTCAAATCAGAAATCGGGGGTATATCATATTAAAATTTTGGGGATGATGATGCAACAGCGGGATGCCTACCAGAACGTTACTTTCATAATTAACCAATACTAAAACAGTATTTTACAAAGTTTTAGCTTCGTCTTAAACAGGATGCTTTTTTTTTTTTGGTAGGTAAAATCATCCCATGACAAATCCCGCCCTTGGGTGGAGCGGGAAGTAGTGTCAGACTCTTACTGACTAGAAACCTACCCCGTTCCATTCTTCGCCTTGGTCCCAGGGCCCTGGGTGCCATTTTCACATACCCTTTGATAAACAGGTTGCTTGGATTGACCGGTAACTCTCCCACTATTAGCTTTTTTTTTCGATTTTTCATGGTAGTACATAATTATTTGAAATCTTTTTGTAGCGAAATTTTCGCGTGTACCGTACCGTTTCCATAACAATGGAATAGAGGTTGACATAGGTACTGAAACTATAATTATTTAGGTGTATTGCTAATCTAAAATATCTTTTCGACTATCAAAATGCTATCAAGCGCAAATTTTTGGTCTTGAATTTTGAAAATGATTTTAGTGTAGAGTTGTATTACGGCATATTATATGTACAAGTAAAAATGAGTAGTAAGTGGCAGCGCCGATTGTTGCATAGTGCACAGACCGTGCAACAATAATAATATTATGCAACAAGGGGATAAAAGGGGTCTTGTCATGGGCGCCACATTGTATTCCGAACTTGTCAAGAGTTTCAAGATAAGACTAGAATCCTCAATACAGCGGACCATAACTGTTTAACACACTAAATTCAAGTTTGATTTACAACTAAATGAAAATCTGATTAATGGATTGATTTCATTTAATTTTCTTTAGCTTCTTAAGCATTGAATTAACAAAAAAATAGTATTTTCAGGAATGGCACATTACTCATAATAAGTTAATTTTACACATTGCTTTGGGATTGGCAAATGCAATATAAATAATGGGATTACCATGGAGTTATAACTTAACCTAATACTAATAGAATAATCTAAATCGTATTACTCCAATTACATGTTTGAACATAAATGGTGAAATGAAAGTACGGAATACGTTATTATACACATTAACTAGATAATCTGCAAATTACTGGGTACACTCCGTTAAAGTACGAAAATTCACTTAAAGTAAGCAGATTATTTCCACTTTACTGCTGGGTGGTTATAAAAAAATGGGCCTAAAACTAAATATGTCATCAAACTTAAATTTTAATAATTACAATGAATTCGCATGTTTAAGTCAAACAGAGAACCTGTTTTATAACTTAAAATCGATTAATATTTGGCGAAGCACCTTTTTTGGAAGTCTGTTAAAAATGAAACCTGAGTATTGCAATCATAGCGTGAATTTGTGTGATAGGCAACGGGTTTTAGGTACCTAAGTGGCGATGGAACTACACACACTAAAAACTGGACACTGCTATTTTTTACCACCCGCTCCAACACAGGTAGGTAGTATAATAGAGATTGAAATGCGTGATGCGAGTTATGAGTTGACAATATGAACAATATCTCAAGTTTGTGGTTACCTTGCCGATATAACATATGATTTTGACCAAGGGCATCATATTATGATGTAGTTAGAAAGTCATTTTAGGCTATACTTTAGGCTTGGCCACGATCCCAATCCCGCCAGCCACTGTAATTATTGTAGTTTACAAGCTTATCCCCTTACAATATTGATATGTTAGGTATATATACCTACCTACCTGCTTGACTCGACTTGCGGGTAGTGTACCGATAATGTCCATGTTGGTTGTATAAGAGCGTACAATACGCGACATATAAGTTAAACCAAAATGGCAATCAACAATGCGCAGTAACACGATTTTCGCGTCTCAATCGAAGTGCGGCACAGCAGGGGGCTGTGCGTACCTAACCATAGCAACGACAGCCATTTTAGTTCAACTTATTTGCCCCGTAGGTACTATTATGCTGTCATATGAACTACTAATAAAACTTTTAACTTGAAAAGCATGATGATTTAATAAAACGATAGTATTTAATTAGATATATAAAAATAAGAAATATTTGTTAAATAAGTATCGTTTTGATTTTTGATTTTAATTTTAACAAAATCGATACAAATCACGAAAAGCGGTGTTATTGTACGCTAATGATATCTGAATAAAGATAGTTTAAAGTATAGTTATACATTTATCACGAGATAAGACTTACCTACTTTTACTTATTTGCAATGTGCCATGCAAATAATGTGCAGTTAGACATATAAATTGTAATATTTTATCGATTCCGGACTTTTATTTAACGACTGTGTCCTGTCCCTAAATAAAAAAATATACTTCATGTTAGTACTAGCTTCGGCCAGCGGTTTCGCCCGCGTGAAAGTCGGTTTCTCCGTACAAACTTACAACACCCGTTTTACTTCCTTACGGATGGAGTTTCGTAAAATCCGTTCTTAGCGGATGTTTAGACCCTAAATGGAACCTACCTGCCTTTGTAGTTATATTTCGCTTTTGACAAGGGTCCAGTATTTTTATGCAAAGAATGTACTTACAAAATTTTATAACTGTATCATGAAAAATCTCAAAGTATTAATTAGCTTGTTATGTTACCTGGTTGTCCACACAAACCCATAGTCTCCGGGCCATTTGGGCGACTGAGGGGTTGTTTTGCTCCCACACAAGCTGTGTGTTGCCTCATTACCCGCTATGACCTGCCGTGACCTGTATTGTACTTAGTCTGGTGGTTTCCAACTTATGAATTTTTTTTAAGGAATTTTGGGGCAAAAATATAATTGGTGTAAAAAATATTCGAACCGATTCAGTTACTGATTTTGAAGAAACTATTCAGGTTTCGCATACCTACACTAAAAAAGTTGTAAGTACGAGTACATATAGATAGATTTTTGTTTAAAAATATATTCGATAAAGTAATGGATTCTGAAGCCGACTTTTTGCACTTGTAGGCTGAGGTAATCTTTTAACTGTTCGAAAGAAATAGTTTACCTACATACATTAGCAATTATTACGAGCGGAGTGTGAGGACAAGCACGGTAAAGGTTAAGACGAGTAGTAAAACCCGTGACTATCATGATACCGTCAATTATGAAATTATACGAACAAAGCTCGACTCGGTCCTTTGCCAACCAATTAAGTAGTAGTGGATAATGCAAGAAGCATCAAATAATGCGACTCAGGTTGGCTGGACAAATCTTCAAAATAGCTTGCATTTAACTAGGTCAATAGGTCACTTTATGTGACGGCTAAACACCCTTATTTCAGAATTTGTGACGCTACAGAATCTTAGATAATCGATCGAAAACGTGTCCAGCCATCTTGAAAAACCACTTTTCGCTGGTCTCTCAATCTCGGTAACGGAAGTGATTTTGACGACTTTTTGCATATCAACGGGCGTCACATAAATTTGTGACGGGCACCGAGCTAAAAGTTTTGTGATAAGTACAGTGGTTTAGTAGAAAAATGCAAAAATCTGTGTCCAGCCATCTTGAATTTACGTATAAAACTTATGGCTGGCACTTCCGAATCTCAATAACGGGGGCGTTTTCGAATATGGTTCCTTTACTAATACTTGTTGACGCAATGTGTGACAGTAATAACGTTGAATTTATGGCGTCACATGTAAGGGTTTACGAGAAATCAATAAAAACTTAATGTCCAGCTAACCTGAGTTCAAGATGGCTGGACACATGTATCTCCACTGCCTGATGATCTACGACCTTCGAAATGTGTTCAAAATTTTGTGACGGGGACGATAATGATAACCTGAAATTGTGACGGAGAAACTTTGCGTAGTTTCAAAGATATTGACCATTTAAATTTTTCCATACAAACATCCATTAAAATTGTGAGGTGACCATAATTTTACATAAATAAAGGATTTCTTTTTAATCGATTAATTGGCCGGTAGCATCCACGCCTGCTTTGTATTTGATTTCCCCGTGGAAATAAAAGGTTTTCCTGCAGTGAAAAGATTAAGTATGTGTTAATTCAAAATAATAATTGACCACCAGCGCTGCAAGAGAGAGCCCACTTGTATTTCGCGTTTAGTTCATTATCTTATGTAACTGAAAATGAGAACTAGATAGCCGGCAGTGTATGTACTTACTTTTCGAAGAGTTATCACTAATCAGAGTACTAGTAACTATTAATTAATCTGCGGTAAGACAACCTAAATAAGAGTTAAGATTCGAACAGTTGTCCTAGTAGTACCAACTTTAAGCAATAGATGGCGACACCAACATCATCACCAATTCTCTTTTCTAAATAGGTATTGAAGAAAATTTTAGTATATTCAGCTATTTATATGATTAAAATGAGGACCACCAACTTCATTTGTGCTTCAAACACTTAGGGTGCAAACTGGACGACTGCGGGCGCGGGCGCGGCGGCGGGCGATCACGCGTGTAAAGCTTGTTCTCGGTTTCGCTCAGTTTGTCGCGGTGAAGAGATGTACCAAATGTACGAACGGGCCAGTTTACGCGTGTCGCCGCCCGCCGCCGCGCCCGCGCCCGCCGTCGTCCGGTAAGCGGCCTTAGGACGGCAGTAAAACAACGTTGTGGTACAAAGCGGGGGTTACGGAAGTGCAAATGCGAGTTGATCATCGTCATTTTCGCCATTTGAAACGTTGTATAAGTACAAATAAATAAATGTGATTTTATTTACAGCAAACATTATTTTTTCATTTAAATACCTTCAGAGCATTAGTTTAGTTCTCCTGACATAATATATACCTACTAAAAAAGAATAGATATCTGCACGTAAAAAATCAATAACATTTAAAAATTACAGCACCCCCCTTCCTCACTTCTACATTTTTGTCTTCTATTGATTTAAATAGCTACAGTTGTTCGTATTAGTATCACCAATACACGGATTTTCGTCCATTAAAGAAAACACCTTAAAATATACTTGTCCTACATAAAACCTACAATATTGGTTACCTTACTGCAGTGTTTGTATTGGGAAATTTAAATGATCAATATCTTTGAAACGACGCAAAGTTTCTCCGTCACAATTTCAGGTTATCATTATCGTCCCCGTCACAACATTTTGAACACATTTCGAAGGTCGTAGATCATCAGGCAGTGGAGATACATGTGTCCAGCCATCTTGAACTCAGGTTGGCTGGACATTAAGTTTTTATTGATTTCTCGTAAACCCTTACATGTGACGCCATAAATCAAAAGTTATTACTGTCACACATTGCGTCATCAAGTATTAGTAAAGGAACCATATTCGAAAACGCCCCCGTTATTGAGATTCGGAAGTGCCAGCAATAAGTTTTATACGTAAATTCAAGATGGCTGGACACAGATTTTTGCATTTTTCTACTAAACCACTGTACTTATCACAAAACTTTTAGCTCGGTGCCCGTCACAAATTTATGTGACGCCCGTTGATATGCAAAAAGTCGTCAAAATCACTTCCGTTACCGAGATTGAGAGACCAGCGAAAAGTGGTTTTTCAAGATGGCTGGACACGTTTTCGATCGATTATCTAAAGATTCTGTAGCGTCACAAATTCTGAAATAAGGGTGTTTAGCCGTCACATAAAGTGACCTATTGACCTAGTTAAATGCAAGCTATTTTGAAGATTTGTCCAGCCAAGCTGAGTCACATTCAAAAGAAAGGCGATTCTGCAATAATCTCGAACAAGAAAAGCAGTAATGAATTCTTGTCTTCGCCAACACTAGCGAAACGTATGTTCTGTTATGAAATTGGCCCAGAGATGGGGAAAATGAATGGATGAATCATCATGCCGAAAGGATATCAAAAAAGGATTTTGTCATTGACAGATTAACGGACGATATTATTATTTACTAGCTGATGCCCGTGATTTCGCGTCAAACTCTTAAAGCAGCTGATTGCCATGGCACAGAACTCTTATTATTTTTTTCAAAAGTAGCTTAAGCTACTCCTTATAACTGCTCAACTCAACTATCTACCAGTGTAAAGTCCCGTCAAAATCGGTCTAGCCATTTCGGAGATTATCCGAAACAGCGACAGACAAAAAAATATCATAGAATGCAGTGATGTTTCATACGCATGAAATTACAAAAATGATATTTTGTAATTATCAACAGAAACTTCGATTTTAAACCATGATAACAATGAAATGATATTTATTTTGCAAAAGAGAATGCTTAAAATGCTGGTGGGCAGTTCTAGGATGGTTTCTAGGATCGACTGGACGACTCTTCCCCAAGTCTTTTGACAACTCTGTAATTCCTTTTAGTGATAAAGTTAAGAACTTGGGGATATTTATTGACAAGAACTTTTCCTGGACTGCTCAGCTACAAGAAGTCAGCCGTAAGTTATTCGCATCTGGTGCATCTTTGAGAAGACTTCGTAATTTTCTTCCGACTGCCACCAAGATTGCGCTTGCACAGTCACTTCTTCTTCCCATCCTTGATTATGCTGATGCCAGCTAATTTGACCTTACTCAAGACTGGATAAACTTGAGCGGCTTCAAAATGTTTGTATAAGATTCATATTTGGTTTGCGCAAATAAGACCACGTTTCTGAATTTCGTGTAAAGCTCAGGTGGTTGCCAGTTCGCCTTCGCCGGAATGCTCATATTCTTTCCCTTTTATATAATATTCTATTTTCCCCTTTTACGCCTTTTTACCTTAAAAAACGTTTTGAGTTTCTCGGCAACTCGCATACAAAACTGCTAAGGTCATCAGAGAACTTGCGACTTAAAATGCCAATCCATACCAGTACTTTCTATGATAACTCATTTACTGTTCAGGCTGCTCATCTGTGGAATGAATTGCCAGATGCAAGTAAACGCGCTCTATCGTTGCCTGTTTTTAAAAAACTTGGGAACATTAGCTGACGCTGTGAAGTGTGAATATCGATAGTCGTCATTTATATTTCTGTCTATAGTTTTCAATATGAATGTATATATGTATCTATTATATAATATATGTATATAGAATATATCGCCGTCGAAAAATGTTTTTGTTGTTTTCAAGAAACGTTGGTTAACTTGATTCTCAGCATGCCAAGAAGGATTGCCGCATGTGTTCGAGCCAGGGGAGAAGTTATCTTGTACTAAATAAAAACAATTTCATAATAAATGTTGACAATATTTAGTTAAATCTCTTTTTCTTTCAATTATTTATTAGTCGAAATTGCATTAGGACTTTTAAATTCAATTTTTGTTAATAAAAATATAAAAAAAGATGCTACGTAAGCAACATTCATTTGATACTGTTTTCGTTGAATAAAATTAATTAAAAAAAAAACACTATTATTAAAACTTCGATCAAAGTTACAACGAACTAATACAAGAATTTTTATATTATGTGACTTGCTGCTACGGAACCCTTCTCATTCAAAGAAAAGATTTTTTTTTTGAAAAATATGAAAAAATTCACTTCGGCGCCGGCGTGAAAAATTTCAAATTGGGTGAAAAATATTTTTGTTCTATCTTTCAAACTTAGGTGTGATTTTATGCATAATTACCATAGCGGTCAGTATACAATATTACTACTCGTAGTAACACGGGCAAGAAACCAGTATGGCATGCTCTAAATGTCCGTCGTAACGAGATAATCGAGTCCTTAAAACTAAAGCAATCTAACTATAGGTTTTTTTTTATGGTAGGTAAAATCATCCAATGACAAATCCCGCCCTTGGGCGGAGCGGGAAATAGTGTCAGACTCTTACTGACTAAAAATGTACCCTGTTCCTTCCCTGCCTTGGGTCCAGAGCCCTGTTATGCATTTTCATACCTCCCCAAAGCTCCAGAGTAGGCCTCGACCCTTTGATTATATACCTGTCTAGATGCCACATTGACCGTACTAAAACGGCTCAAATAAAGTCTTTGATTATATACCTGTCTAGATGCCACATTGACCGTACTAAAACGGCTCAAACAAAGTTACTAAAATTGGTACTCGCTTCTCCCATGCGTCAGTGTCATTTTGAATACGTAAGGATGACGTGCTCATGAAAAATAATTAATTATGCCGGTTTGTTCTATCAGACTGTGTCGCAATTATGTGGAAAAACCGTTTAATAACACCAAGATCACTTTTCATCGGTAAGGTTTGTAATTATACCACTATTAAGAAAAGACGATGTTTTAATTCGTTATTTTGACGTTTAGTCTGATTTGCCAGTGTTGTCAGTTTATTACTAGGGAGATTTGGCCAAACTATGGGAGACAAAATACAAATACCATTACATCATCTTTCGATCAAGAGAGCATTATTATTTTAATAATTACAGTATTTATTTGATCAGTAAAAATCTATACCTACAAAATAAATGAAAATTATGACGTCATGCACTAAATACAGTAGAACCCGCTTAATACGATCACGTTTAATACATTTTCCGCCAGTCCCTGCAACTTGAGACATGTTTCCATACATTTCTTAACGCTTAATACGATTCGTCACCCCGTTTAATACGCCTAATACGCCAACGTATAGTAGTAACTTTTTTCTGGCAGCGGGTTAACTGATTGAGCTCAAAACTTTTTCAAAAAGGCCCAGGTTTCAGTAATAACGAGGTTGACGTCATATTGGAAAAAGAAGAACCCATGATACTGCAGGGTTTTCCTGGATATTCTTTCATTGATCACAATGTGTAGTATTTTTTTTGGCCTGTTGGTCTAGTGGTTAGTGGCCCTGACTGCTATGCCGGAGGTCGTGGGTTCGATTCCCACCCAGGGCAAATGTTTGTGTGATGAGCACGATCATTTGTTCTGTGTCTGGGTGTTACTTATCTATAATATGTATATATTTAGAAATATATAAGTATGTTTATCAGCTGTCTGGTACCCATAACACAAGCTCAGCTTAGCTTGGGACTAGACGGTGTTGTGTGATAATTGTGGAAATATTATTTTTGTTAGTTACTTTCTAATATTGTGGGTTTTATATTGCCTACGGATCCCATACTAGCAAATTACTGGAGAGACATTATACTGCGGACTCGAAATGAAGACCAGTAGAAACCTCACAAGCTTCAGTCGTGTGTTCCGGACATTTCACTTATGATGATATTTACAAAAAAGGGATTACGACGGCTAAAGAAGGGATCGGTAATTCGGTACCAGGCACGATATGCAGTATGGCTATTTTACTGACTTCAAGAAAAATAAGAAGTTCTCAATTCAAATGCAGTGTTGAAAGGCCTCCTACACGGTGGACCAATGACCTGGTGAGAGTCACGGGAATGCGGTGGATGCGAGACGCACAGGACCGTTAGTTGTGGTGGAACTTGGGGGAGGCCTATGTTCAACAGTGGACGTCCTTCGGCTGAAATGATGATGATGAATGATTCACTAATCAGGCACTACTTGACTGGCATTTTTGCTGACTTGGGCCTTTTTGAGGCAGCCGTGACTCACACATTCTTGCTATATTCACACATCGGAATTTATACTTTTTATTTGTTTGTTTTTTGTACTTATTTAACTGGAGTATTGTGAATTTTCTAAATAAATTTGTTTTCTTTCTTTCTTTAATCTACAAAATATTTTTTTTATTCGACCTATTTTGTTAAACTTTCATCACAATAAATTATGGAGAAAAGGAAAGTTAATAATTTGGAGCAGGCATCCCTAAACACACACACCTTGACAGTTTGACGACAATAAGTACACGAGCGTTACTCACACATATCACGCAATTGGAGACATTTTCAGCGCGTCGTTTGTTAGCATTACTCTATCTAGACAGGTATATAATCAAAGGTTGTCCATATTAATTAAATAAAATCAAATACTACAAAAACATTAGAAAATGTTATATCCTATTGTCACTAAAAATGACACTATCGTGAAATCTTTTCACGCAAGAAAACAAACAACGACTAGGCAATTTGATCAAAAGACTATGTAGCCATAGCCTTCAGCTATGGGTCAATTAAAAAAAAAAATCATGCGTGCCTATGAATGTTACCGCCATATTATGAAATTTTTTCCTAGTTTTGCTGTTGTAATAATAGTTGGCTAAATTATTTTTCTTCACAAGTGTATTGAAAAAAGTCGTATGATACACATGAGTAATGTATGGTTACCGTTTATGGCTCTCTTAAGACCCTCGCCAAGGCTCGGGTCTTAATACCGCCTCGACGGTAACCATGTACATTACCTACACACTTGTAGCATAATTTACTATTATGAAATAGAAAAAACAGTTTCCTTGTATTTACCTATACAATACATATTTATGTATATGGCAAGACTATAAGGCAAATTCACATAGTCACATAAAATGTAATCAAGTGCTAAACAGTGTTAATAAGAAAAACCAAAAAAAAAACGGCCAAAGGCGAGTCGGACTCGCGCACGAAGGGTTCCGTACTATTCACACAAAAAATGGCGTTTTTTGTATGGGAATCCCTTAAATATTTATTTTATTTTAATTTCATTATTAAAGTAAAAATACAACTGAGTGTTTTGTGAATATTTCAACTTCCTACCTGTTGCCATTATTGATATCGAGCAAATAAAGGGCAAAAAAATCACATTTGTTGTATGGGAGCCCCTTAAATATTTATTTTATTTTGTTTTTAGTATTTGTTGTTATAGCGGCAACAGAAAAACATAATTGGTGAAAATTTTAACTTAGCTATCGCGGTTCTTGAGATATAGCCTGGCGACCGACAGACGGATAGACAGCGAAGTCTTGATAATAAAAAAGTTTTAGTAGAATTATTATCATTATATGAGAGGCCATGTCCAGCAGTTCCTTCTTTTGTCTGAAATGTATTAGTTATTTTAATAATTTTAAGTGATTAATTTAGTTACAAGCATGAAAAATGACATGAATGAAAAAATAATCTTCAAAAAGTACTTCATTATTATCTATATTATCGACATAGGTCATTATGATCACATGATTTTGTCACAATAACCTGGTAGGTTTATCACAAACAAAAAAATATTCACATTGAAATCTTATACGCAATTACTTAACAACTCACTGATAGTGTTAACTCTTCACTCATTCAGAACATAATTTTAATTGTCGAACCTATTATAGCTCACGCTCCGAACGTTAGGAATCATCACTTAACAACTTAGGGCGTATAGTGTACACCTACTACGTTCAGTTTGGCTTCTATTTCTAGTATTATTTCTTTTACCTACGACACATTTACTATAACTAATTTTCTTCGAAAGTAATGGACTGTTCTTCAAACGGTTGGACAGAATCATCATAATATTCCAAAGGCAAATCTTCAACAAAAGGCTGGGTCGGAAAAGCAGGTGCTGTCGTGTGTTTCTTCAGTGGAAGGATTGTGTCAAATAAATAGCACATTGCACCCGTTTCACCGGGTATTGCTACACCTAATGTCCAGATCACATTATACTTTGTGTTTATACGTAGAATTTTTACTCCACGTAGTGTCCGCCAACTGAAAGAAAATGAATATATTTTAAGGATCGATGAAGAAATAAAAAGAATAAAAGAGATATTAAAAAAATTGAAGCACCTTTAAAAAAAAGTCTCGACTTAAAGGTCTCAGTGGCCAACAAGTAAAAAACCGGCAAAGTGCGAGTTGGACTCGCCCCCGAAAGGCTTCGTACCATTATCTATACATTAGGCACTATTATTATAACCTTTTTTTTAGTTTCACCTGTTAAATAATAATATCGAGCAAAAAATTGCTCAAGGTTTTCCATGTGTGTGTGAACTGTACCTCTACCATGAGTTTTAAGCAATAGTATTCGTCGCTACTCGATATCGACGCCGTAAATATTTTGTATGGCAAATTTTGGTTCTGCAAGTGACCGCTAGAGGCGCAGCAAAATTTCGCAAAATAAACATCATAGGATTTATTATTTATTTATAGCCTACTACGGAAACATTTTTTTATCTTTGATGCTTTGTTGTTGGTAATTCAGTAAATATCTATATGAATTATTTACTGAATGTCTTTAGCCATAATACTTTTATTTTTTAGATGCTTTCCGAGATCTGGTTGATGATCTGTGCCCAAGTAACAAAGTTCTCCTGTAACGCACAATTTACAGGCTCACAGCACTAGTACCTCTCTCTTAGTGGTTCCAAGTTTTACTACCAAGCTTATAACAGGTTACACGGAGTGCGTTTGGGTTTATAGTACCCCTGTTCTTATAAGTTAGCTTATAGTCGTGTATAGAACGAAATTATAGGCGCAGTAAAGGCTAAGGTGGCCTATAAAAGTGTTTACATAGGTGTATATACACTTGAGAAAACTTGGTCCAGTAAGTTACACTTATAATAGCCTATAAGAAGTAGTTATAAATCCGCTATAAGTGTCGTACGCCAGTAATAGTAATTTAAAGAACTAAACGCACTTAGAACCATTTGAATTTTTTACTTGACCTGTAGTTCTACAATGGTTTCTTCCAAGAGTAAGTGTACTTGGTATTATTGTGAACTCTCGAATGCTGTTATAGTCTTAATTTCTATACAAAGGTTTCTTCTAAAACTATTATTAGTAACCCTAATTCGTCACAATATGGCGCGACGATACTGTTACCATATGATTAATATTATTTTTAAACACAACTTAGTAAATACGCTGTGTTCAAAAGGCGAACCAAAATTGAGATGTAAAACACAATATACTTCACCGAAAATACTTACGCGTTTGCCGTGCAAACATGTATGCACATATGATATTACGTGCAAAATACTTGTTAATATAAATTTTATATAAAACAGATGAACTTAACTTTTTTATTTTCTCCACAATCGCACAACAAAAATTGACTAATGTTTGAAGTAGCTAGTAATAGAAGCGCGGAGTACTTTACACGCCTGCCTGGTTCTATTAAATGCTCATAGTAAACTTCGCGGGAGCAGATAGTTCTACGTAGTCCAACTATAAGTGTATTATTGGTCTAAGTTGCATAATTTGAATTTATATATGTTGTATTGTTTTCTTATTGTATTGTTTTATTATTTAATTAATTGAATTAATTTGATATAGGTATGATTAATTGTTTTATTAATTGATGAATTGTGTTGATATAGGTTTGATTTTATTGATGATGATTTGATTTTGTGTTGTATTGTTTTGTTTTATTTTAATTGATAAATTATATTGGTGTAGTTATGATTTTAATGTTTATAGTGATTTTGATGATGATTTGATTTTGTTTTGTACTGTAATGTTTTAATTAATGATTTATTTTTATTTTTTATATTTTTAAAGTTTTTAATACCATTAAATATGTTAATTGATCAATAATGCTCATTTAGTGGCGCTCATTACCAAATATTTTTGTTAAAATGCGGATAATGCAGTGGGCCACAATATTGTAATCACTTACGTTCATTTTTAATTTATTAGTATGCATTGTATATTGTGGTTGTTAATTGTCCCTAAATAAACAAAATAAAATAAAATAAGTGGTGCTCGTCAAGTCTACTATGAGTGTTTTATTAGCAAAAGTACGCGTAAAAAATGGGCCCTTTTCCGTCGTTATAGACTTTTACTAGCCTGTTATAGACCTGGCTCCGGAACCACTCCAAGACCACATTTTGTTACTTGGGTGAAGACTGAGAGACCACACTTTACGGGCTGTTGGCCCTTTTAGGGGGCGCCGCTGTGGGCGCCGTCGCTGCGAAAGCGACCGGCGGCCCGGCTGAACGCCTGTCAGAGGGTCATGGCCATACGGATGATACGGGGATACCGCACGGTGTCCTGCGAAGCGGCGAGCTTCCTTGCTGGCCTGCCACCATGAAATCTGGAGGCAACACCCCTTGCACAGATGAATGATCTACGCATGGAGATGCAACGCCGGGGCGAAACTCCGCTGCCACGACAAGTCGCGGCATGACGGACAGAATTTCGAAGGGATCTCATGGTGAAATGGCGAGAGCGACTGTCGTAACCCAGTGCTGGGCACGCCCCGATTATGGAGGTAAGGCTCCTCTTTGAGGCGTGGCTGGAAAGACCTCACGGCGTCCTCATCTTCCGCATGACGCAGGTCCTTACCGAACATGGCAAGTTCGGGAAGTACCTGTACAAAATTCGTGCGGAAGTGAAGCCCGGGTGTCGCCACTGTGTGGACCGCCCTGAAGACATTTTGGAGCACACGGTAGAGGTGTGCTCCGCTTGGGAAGAGCATTGCCTTGTCCTTGTGGGGGGCGATCTACGGCGGTGATCTCTCGTGCCGGGCCTTGGTACAGGCCATGGTCAGGAGCGAGGAGTAGCAGGCGGTCGCCTTCTTCTGCGAAGCAGTAATGCTAGCGAAGGAGGAGGTCGACTGCATCAGGCAACAGCGCACATGTCGCCACCGCCGACACCGTAGGCGCGGGCTTGCGGACGGCGAGCAATGGGTAGCTCGCTATCTGTCCGTTCCGGTGACAGTCCAGACCAAGCCCAAGTCCTCGACGGCGCGCACTGTTCCCGCGCGCCTCAAGGAGTTGTCAACAAACTGTAAGGGCCCCGTAGGGTCGAACCCTGCTGGGGCCAAAGGTTGTGCAAAAATGAACCTCGGGGCTCTGGAACGAAGGCAATGAAGGAACAGTGTAGGTTTTTAGTCAGTAATAGTCTGACACTATCTCCCGCCCTGCCAAAGGCGGGATTTGTCATTGGATGATTTTACCTACCATAAAAATAAATAAACGGGGCTGTAGTTTTTACCCGACTGCGCCAGAAGGAGGGTTATGTTTTTCGAGAGTATGTATGTATGTACATATGTATGTATGTATGTATAATTGTTTGGCACGCTCTGCAGCCTGAACGGCTCGATGGATTTTAGCTTGAGAGGTGTCGTTAGATTCGTATTTACTGTGAGAGTGACACTGGGTACATCAAAATAAAAAAAAAAAACAAAATGGCGGATTTTTAGCGCCAAATTCAAATGTTTGGCACGCTCTGCGACCTGAACGGCACGCTCTGCGACCTGAACGGCTCGATGGATTTTAGTTTGAGAGGTGTCTTTAGATTCGTAATTACTTTGAAAGTGATATCGTAATAAAATAAAACTAAAAAAATAAAAAAACGGTAATTAAAAAAACTAAAAAAACCCGACTGCTTTTCTGAGCATTCATGAAAAGCCCTAAAACAAGAAAGTCGTTGTACCCGATTGCACTTATCTATATAATATTTTAAATACTGGCAGTCGGGACCCATTCTAGAAAGTCAGCAGTCTGGTCAATAGATTGGAGTAATCTGCTATGTAATATAGGTATGTGCTCTCAATTCTAGAATGGGTCCCGACTGCCAGTATTTAAAATATTATATAGATAAATGCAATCGGGTACAACGACTTTCTTGTTTTAGGGCTTTTCATTAATGCTCAGAAAAGCAGTCGGGTTTTTTAGTTTTTTAAATTACCATTTTTTTTTTGTATATTTGACGCCCTCGGGCAATAAATCGGTGATACCAAAAATTATTTTTCGGTTACCTACTGTATTGCCCGGACAATAAGTCGGTAGTCGCAAAACCTCATTTTTACGATTACTTACTGCCCGGGGGCGACGCGACGCTATATTTTACGAAATGCTAATGTTGTCCTTCAGTTTACACATACACATGCTTTTCCTCGTACCTAATAATATTTGAAAACATTGCTGCAATTATAATATAGTACATTTTGATATAATACACTTACGAAGAAATACGATGAAAAATCCACCAATAATCTATCTTCTATTGGAAAATTACGACGCATTTTTGTTCATTTTGTACTGAAGAAAATTTTCCAAAGTTACCTAATAATTTAGTTTTGATTTGATGGCAGCAGGCTTTTTTTGCCTCAATCACATAATCTGGTAGCGTAGCATCTAAAGGATTCTCTTCAAATCTTCTTTTTCACAACTATCACAAATGAATAAGTTAGCTAATATTAGGTGTACTTTTTTTCCGCGTATAACCTTTGCAGGTTGAAGAAGAAGCAAAGGTATCAAACCGTATACATCCTAATATTAAAAATATAAAAATTCTAATATTTTTGAATTTAGAACACAGATAATTGTTAATTTGTTGGTATTAACAAATTATTGCTTACGTAATCATATCTATTTATTTTATTCTGTTCAAAAACACAATTTCAATTTTCATTAAATACTAAAACCTTAAAAATATCCGCCTCTTTGCTTTAAAAAAATAATAATAATCACTCTTGACCATGATGAAATAGGAATGAAAAAAGCCCTTGTTTTGATAAATTGAAAAAAAGCACGCGGGTGATAAACATGCCATATCGAACCTAATCGTAGTGCGATAAAAGGCAGTTTTCGAGTAAGTGTATTGAAAATCTCTTTGTGTTATTTGTTGTTTATGGTGTTGTCAGTGATGGAAAGGTCTGGTCATAATTTTCAAGACAAAATATATTTTACAATACCTACACTTAATCGAAAATCCGCTCCTATCCCTACAGTTTTAGTCATGTAATTTACTATTTTCCACACTAATACAGAAAAGTAATTGCCATTATTAGTCGCCGATCAGCTTCAACAATGGCGCTCAAAATATTAATAATCTACACGACTATAAATGGCTATCCATTTCTCATATTGATGTATATAATAATGGTCATAGTGTTTTACTTTTTATTTTCGAGCAGGTGTGTTGAAAAACGTCGTTTTATATAGGTACGCGGGTATCCATGTCATTTCATTTTAGCTCCAATGACAAAGTATACTAAATTGGATTAAAATGTATAATAGTAAATATCGAACGTGAATACTGTGTTGTACGTGAAAATTATGTTTACTTCAATCAAATTTATAAAATCAAATTAGCTGACCCGGCAAACTTCTTACCGCCTAATAATATTTTTATTTAAGCCTTCCCTGGAGTATCACAAATATTTCAAGACCAAAATTAGCCAAATCGGTCGGGCTGTTCTCGAGTCTTAGCGGGACTAATGAACAGTTATTAATTTTATACATAAGAAGAAGACTAGCTGTTTTTTTTTTTTTGTGAATTGTTCCATATTTTTTCACCGTTTAAACCTTTCCTGGACTATTACGAATATTTCAAGACCAAAATTAGCCGAATCCGTTAAGCCGTTCTCGAGTTTAAGCGAGGCTAACAAACAGCTATTTATTTTCTTAGCATGGTTTCATTGTGTGTAGACTAAAAAACTCTTCTTATTATCCTGCAATATTAATGTTACCTGTTTCCCATGTGCCCAGGCATCTTAGTACCAGGCCACACTCGCGCTTTTTCACCTCCAGAACCAATATTTCCTGGCCTTCTATGAGTTTTAGTGACACCATGGGATGCTGGCATTCCTTTAAATCCCCAACGCTTCATTACTCCTTGAAAACCTCGATCCATTCTGAAATAATTTTATACCTTCAAAGTAAAAAAAACAAAGTTGATAGACAAAATTGAGATCGAAAACTTAGCGCATGTTGAAATCTAATCGCGCATCACGTCTCAAAATTGAACCCTTTACCTTTTGAATACCGTAATTAGAGACAATAGAAAGACAATAGGTGTGCGGACACCGGTGTCCTCTTGGTGCTTGACAGTTAACTGTCGGACATATCTGACAAGGTTAAGAGTAAATACAGTACGGCAATTCTAACTTGGCGAATTTGAAGTTAGGCTCTGCGAACTTTACCGCTTGTGCACTCGTAAAAAAATAAAGGGTTTAAAAAATAATAGGTACCAATAACAGTTGTTTACAACAATAACAACTGCTAATGGCATTTTTTTTTTTAATTTTTTTTTTTACGAGTGCCCAAGCGCTAAATTTCGCCGACCCTAACTTCAGTCTCGCCAAAGAGAATGACCGTAGTGTACCAAAGAGAATGTAAGCAATACGTTTGTAAATACTTATGCTGACTATGGCACTGAACCAACGACCTTACAGCCACTAGACGTGTAATAACAGGCGACGCATGTCTGTCAACACATCTGACTAATACATCTGATGTGTATAGTGATGTACCAATCCTTATGACTGCCTCTGTTATCGATAAAGCTGGATACCTATTTACTATTTATACGATCATTTTATACTTACTACATTAAAATAGAAATTTTATTGTTAATCGGTTATTGATTTTAGGTTTCCGAAAGATTCTGAGTTTATAAAATAAATGGTTAATTGCAAACAAGCGCGAAAAATGGTTCCTTGGATACTTTATAATAAATTATAAGTAACTATGTTACGTTGTTAAAGATAGAGAGGATTTTTCAGATTTTTTGTTTTTTTTTTTTTTATTTGACGTTACCACTCAAAATTTATTAATAACATAAAGTATTTACATTTTATGTTAAAATAATATCAAGAACTAGGAAGGTAAAAAATACAATTAATAATTGTACTAAATATTATAAAAAAATATCGATACTTTCGTGATTTATTTAAATCTATCCCATCCCTAGAGTGTCGTAATGACCTTGGTCGGACCAATCAGAACGCAGTACCCCGCTTCCCGCACCTCAGCTAGTTGACAGATTTTTTTTGGTGCGTTAGAACAAGCATGCGGCGTCTAGGGGCTATAAAGTCGATGCACTGAACTCACGAAGCCGTTTTCTCCCGCGGCCACCGCGATAGAGGAAACGGCTATTTTATTTCAAAATTCACGAGACTGTAGATTCGCCGCCGCCGCCGCGCAAACCGCCGATGCAGCGGCTGGCGTCCGCGGCGTAATTGTATTCTACAGAGGCTGCGGGCCCGCAACCCTGGCGGCCGCGGGAAAGAACCGCTTCGTGAGTTCTCTCCCTATGAGATCCGGATATGAGTGTTTGAATAAATTTTTCGATAGGCGTTATTTTACTCTCTGCTCCTCTTGAAGGAAGGATTACCCTTTTATTTGTCGCACAGTCAGCTATACGAGAAGTTTATCTATCTCTTGGTGTTTTCCGAACTTAATTCTTTGTAGACCATTGTGCGTGGAACTTCATAGTTTAAAAATACTCAGTTGCGATTGTCCATTGGTATCTTAACTTGATGTTAAGTGTTTGGGTATTATTCACTTACGTTTTAGCTCGTACATCAATGTAGTCACCAACTCTAAAGTGCGTTGCTTGCAATGGTGTTCCCGGTGGAATATAAGATTCTGGTGAAACCATAAATCTACATAAGTGTCTCTTAGGCAGCATGCCTGCATTATTAAATAAACCACAGTATTCTTTGGTGACAGTGCTAGGATCTATAGTCTCAGACCCAACTAACAGACATCCCAATTTATTTTTTTCTTTCCAAACAAACTTTTTATTTATCATTGGGCTAAATTTTTCTGGAGGGATATATTTTATAACATGATTGTCCACAACCTTAAATAAATAAAAAGAAAATTAGTAATTACAAAAAGATGAAATAATATTCATTCACTCACATCCATAACGCTGTGGCCCTAGTGAAAAGGGATCTAAGTCCATATAAAATGCAAAAACCACTCCGCGTGCTTCAAATTCGTGTTTGACCTCGTGTGACTTTTAAATCGCTACCAAATATTGCATTCGATGTTATTCTAAGTAGGTAAATGATTTATGTTCTTTATAATTGTTAAATTATTTTTTATGTAAAAATAATAGTTTTTAAAATAATGACTTATACCGACCGCCAAATGAATTCCTTGAGGGTATAAAATATAAGTTACGGCCTCAATATGGGAGAAGTTATATATCCCTTCTCCCATATTGAGGCCACGCCATAATCACGGCAGTAAGTTCCCTCTAAGAGAAGTGGCTAGAGCGGCAACACGGCGTCCTTACCTTCCGCATGACGCAGGTCCTTACCGGATATGGCAAGTTTCGGAGGTTCCTCGATCGGATTGAGGCGAAGGAAACGCCTGGGTGCCACTATGGCATGGTTATGACCCGGAGGACACGGTGAAGAATTGCTCCGCTTAGGCACTGCCGTGTCCTCGTGCAGGCAATCGGCGGCAACGACCTATAACTGGTTTAGCCTATGTTTCGGAGCGAGGAGGAATGGCAGGCGGTCGTCTCCTTTTGTGAAGCAGTTATGCTTACAAAACCCGCTCTTATCCCACCGTTTTTTGACATGCAATTGACTATTTTCCGCGCTAGTGCAGAAAAGTGCGCGTGCTCGCCCCTGTCACAATTTTGTTACATTTATCGTATCAGGCTGGGGCGCATCGTCGATCCCCAGGAGTCGTAAGTTTGTTGAAAAATGTCGTTTGACGGTGATACACGAGCCAATTTATCACCGGAGCCCTCAGCTCCATAACACACTCGCCGCCTACGGCTCTCAAATTCCAACTTGATCGCAATGACAAAATTTTTGCACTTGTATCAAAATATTTCCCTTTATTGTAATGAAAACAGATATAAGTTTAGTAATATCATTACGAACTAAACCATTTTTAAGGGCTAGTTGTGAAACACGTAGCAGATTAAAACGTGGCTGATTTATGTTATTTTAGAGTAAAAAACACAAAACAAGATTTTTATTTTTCCGTTTAAAAGGTTACAAACGGTAAAGGAAAATATCGAGAGGAAACCAGCATGTCCTAGAACCAAAAATTCGAAGACATGTGACATTCACCAACACGCACTGGGCCCGCTTGGTGGATGACGGCCCATTACCTCTCTTAGAGAGGAGGCCCAGCAGTGGGAACATTAAAAACCTGATGATGATGATGAAATGCATTTAGAACCAACTTTTGTAGTTTTACCAGGTGTCAATTGGTCCCTCTTTTACACAGAGCATAGTACGCGGCAAATAAGTTGAACCATCTGCCCGGGCTACGCGAAGCCCCCCACCTCGACGGAGACCCGAGAATCGGTTATAATCCTCATCACACAAGTTGAACTATCATGGCAGTCGACCTTTAATGCAGAGTTAGCGATAACGAAGTGCATGCAACCACAGCAAATGGTTGGACTTAGTTGCTGTGTACTATAACTTCCTTCCTATAGATAGCCTAAATCAATTTTCACCAAAAGATAGAGCAGTTTTAGAGTTCCGTAGACAAATTGCAAAAAACGGAACCCTTATGGATTCGTCATGTCACTTTTTTTCGAAACTATAAGAGCTATACTGTTAAAACTTGGTAAGTTGATGTATTCTGTGAACGAAATTAAGATTTTCAATAACAATTTAAAAAAAAATTTTTTGGGGGATACCTACATAAATGAAACTCAAAAATCTTTTTTCGTCAAGCCTATATGTGTGAGGTATCTATGGATAGGTCTTCAAAAATGATATTAAGGTTTCTAATATCATTTTTTTCTAAACTGAATAGTTTGCGCGAGAGACACTTCCAAAGTGGAAAAATGTATGTGTCCCCTGCAACTTCTAAAATAAGAGAATAATAATACTAATATATGATGTCCATTACCATACAAACTTCTAGTAGGAGATCTAGTAGGTAGTTTTTTTTTTGTCTGTAAACTGAAAATGGTTACTCAAAAAGACTAAAAAGGAAAGGCATAACTTAGTCCAACTGCTAAAGTGCAGTGACTCAGCAACTGATTACAGTAACGCTCATAAATCAAATCAATCTTCTGAAATAGTGCGCAAGTCTGACTCGCCTGGTTTTTTTTTCTGATCATTTTGGTATACTTAATTCATTTTCAACAAAATCGGACTTATACGTCTTTTCACTAGGGCCACAGGCATATTTATACATTTTCTTTTTGTTAGCTCTTTAATTTTATAATAAGTAAAAACCTAATGTCTAATTAACAGAAATGGTGTGTATATATTTACCTGTAATAATGTAGTTAACATTTTCTTTCCATCCTTAGACCAAAGAGGATAATTGCCTATTTTCCGTGCTATGAGCCCAACTCTACGGGTTTGTGGGTTCCACTCCGCTGCTTTGTTGGAGTCAATATTTATCAGAGGCGAGTGCAATGAGCTTTGATGTTGTATCTTATCTTGCATTACTTCTTCAATAAATTGCTTATTTTCCTGAGTGATGAATTCTTCTGATGGCTAAAATAGTATAAAAACGAAAACATGTAGTTACATAAAGTAGCATAGGTGTAGATAAATTGTGCGGCCCACTGATGTAGTCCAGTTCCTGTTCGGCAACATATTCAGTTGTGTAGTGAGGTATCAATGATAAATAAAAATGAATAAGCTAATCTATTAACACATACCACCCTTTCCTTAGGCGTATACCAATAGGGAGGTCGATATCTAGGCTTTTGAAAAGACCGAGTGAAGATATGATCTATCCTGTAATAATTTGTTAAAAAATTTGTTACATAGGTGCATAATAAATATACTTAGTTTGTTGCAATTAAATAGTGCGATTTTATAACCTCAATTTGTTAAAACTATTGCGTAAAAGGGTCAAGCTTCCAGTAGCCATAATCAATACTGGTTTATATGAAAACAATATAACTAATTAACGACACAACTTTTCCTATTTCTGTAATATTTAATATCAAATTCGATTCCACAATAACCCACAATGCGATCCTCTGACAGAAGTAAAAGTGACAGTGACATATGTGTGACAAAAAACTGACAGATATTATTTTTGTTTTCTTCTCACATCTCCTCATCAAAAGAGAATGTAAGCACTACGTTTACCGCGTCAACTAAAATCATAGGCGCCCATAGGCGTACAGTCATCGGCGGCAACCAAAATTTTGATTGACGAGTAATCTTCCATGTAGTGGGATGATTGGCGTAGGATAGTACTGATTGTCGAAAACCATCATTCATGATTGATGGCATTGATTGATGTTTGCATGACAAACGGTCGGTCAGCGTCAATCATTAATAATAGTCACTTCGTGGTAGCAGCCCTTTTATTGAGCGTGCAAGTCCCCCACTGCCTGTTTACCGATGGATATTATTAACATTGTTTAGGCAGGGGCAAAACTATGGGTTTTAACATAGTTCCTAGTAACCAGTCAACTTAATACTCCAAAAACCATAGTCCTATTGTCTTTATTTTCCATATGTCACAATAGTTTTCACCAACCGTGGGTTGTCCTTGGATGCACTAGCATTTCGCGTACAGTGATAATCGTCGGTTGGCATCACGTTTCATCAAAAGTATCTCAAGGGCCTCTGCGAGTTGGTTTCGGCTCCTCGTACGCCGTCCAAAGGACCAGGACTTTAGGTTCCTGTGATATATTGACACATAATAATAATAGGAGCCCTGAGCACCGGAAGCTTGGGCCCTGTTCCCGATGCTGGTGGGCTACTATTTTTTATATTTTTAAATGTTCTTTTTTTGTAAGTTTTTAAAAAAAAATTTGAAAATGTAATTTGTATGTGTATAACATGAATAAATGAAATAATAGTAATATTGCACAACTATCACACAACGCCGTCTAGTCCCAAGCCAAGCAGATCTCGTGTTATACTTATGAATACTAGACGACTGATAAACATACATATATATTTATAAAAGATAAATTACACCCAGACACGAACAAATGATCGTGCGTGCTCATCACACAAAGATTTGTCCTGAGTGGCATGGCATGACGTATCATGAATGAAATTTGAATGCTGATACTCACCGTCATTCAAAAATCATTCTCTGTCCTCCTAAAAGAAGGTCGGACATCAGAACTTGAAGCTGAAAAATTATATGTTGTATAAAAAATTCAATTATGCTATTGCGTTTGTATAGTAAAGGGCAACCATTTATAATTAAACTTTTTTCAATAATGCCGATAATAGTTTAGAAATAAATCGAAATAAACCTTTTTTTAGTAAGGAACGCAACGCATAAACCTCTATATCTCGTTGCGCGAGATACAGAGGTTTATAAGCGCATACCAAAGACCTTAGAATAATAAGGACCAGAAATACCTACAAAATAAGCGTGCATAGAGTCTGTCTAACGAAAGCGCGACCTGAGAAAATGAGGTCAAATAAAAAAATATTGAATATGGTATTACTGTCATACTAGGAGAAAATTTTTTTGATACTTGAGTATTTTTTTGTATTTGCGACAATCGTATAATTCTTTTTGAGGTACTATATTCCTAATATGAGGAACACAAAATGTTTAGAAATAAATATACTCAACCAATACGCTTTTAACAGCATCACACACTCAGAAATATTCAATTCCCTTACAAAACAAAAAATAGAATCCACACATACTTCTTCCAGCAAGTTAGAGAGATTAGATCCTATGTTTCAAACAGAAATGAGTCAAACAGGGCGTCCCGTTGTCCCCAAGGTTATTCACCACTTCTTTCAGACATTAGCAGTCGAATTGGAAGAGAAAGGCATTGTCATCAGCGAAGCTAAGTAATTTGCGTTTCTCTGATAATATTGTCCTGTTCTCTCCTACAGCCACAGGACTGGAGCAAATGCTGGTTGGTCTACATATAAAAACGTTGAAGACCAAAATCATAACCAGCAGCTCTAAAAGGAACGTACACGTAGGCGGACAGAATATACAATACGTCTTAAAATATATTATTGTCTACTTAGGCCGTCTCTTTCTGGGCCAAATAAGACAAAGAAATAACGTGTCGAACAGAAAATACCTGAAAAAGTTACTGGTCCATCAAGAAACTATTTAAGGGCAGTTTGCCCATATCACTAAAGCGTAAGCTTATGGACATGTGTAATCGCCTCATTTGACCTATGGTGTATACAGACTTGTTCTTTGACTAACATCCAAAAGTCTAAACTCAAGGTTTGCCAACCGACCTGGATGCCTTTCTTAAGAAATGGAATGTGAGTAAGGGACTGAGACCATTAGAAAGAGTGGATGGCTTTTGCACAGCAGTAGAACAATACTGGATAGCTATAATAACCAATAAAATACAAAAACGAGTAAAGATTTATTTATTGGTATATTACTATTCTATCAAGAAAGTCACGGGAAAAGGTGAATAACACAAAATGTTGAATTTAATCATCCTCAAAGTATGCTATTTCATCACATCAATTCGACCGCTTTTGAACGTATAAAGTGCGGCAGTGAAGATATTTCTTCTTAAAGCTTAGTTTTAAGTGTAAAGGTTTTTTCTCCAAATTCCTTAACGATTCAATGTTTTTTTATTTATTTCGCGCAGTCCTTGAATATCTTCAAGATTATCTATAAACATAAGAAAAATTATTATCATATCGTAAAATACCTATATCTAATAGTCAACAATGATCAAGATTATAATGTCATACTAACTTAAAAACTCGAGATCAAAAACAACTACTTTCTCTTCTTGTTTTTCTTTAAACTTACTGATCATAGTATTTCACAGCTTTCCTACATAACTTTTTATTGTTTTACCCATGATAAGCAATTATATTTTTAAAATCAATCTTTGTTACAAAATACTGACAATTGCATCATAGACTTTGACGTGCTTTTGACAGCAACATTATGTTGCCAATTTAATTTAAAAAAGAAACTCCAGGTCGCGCTTTCGTTAGACTGACTCTACCTACTAATAGCCGGGCACTAAAGATGGCGGCCATTGCTAGCTTCATTTTTTTTTTGTATTTGCAATCAGCCCTAAGGCTATGAGCAAATTTGTTCTATGATGTTGTCATGCGGAGTGGCTTCCCATTGGAGGCATCTACTCGTCTGCTATCCAGAGCTACTGCCTGTCTTCTAGGTCGAGGATGTGATGACGTTTTAGTCGTCTCACATAGTGATTCATGGTGAGCTGCCGAGCGAGTTCGTTAGGGTGACGGATTAATCGCTCTTTGTATTTAGCTGCCAGGCTTCGAATTTCCTCTTTGATTGTACTCATTTCAAGGTGCTCGTGGACTTCATTGTTAGTTATGTACCATGGTACATTTGCGATTGTTCTGAGGATCTTGTTCTGCTGGCGCTGGTGCATGTTTATGTT
Organism: Leucania comma; assembly: GCA_958295575.1. Lineage (NCBI taxonomy): Eukaryota > Metazoa > Arthropoda > Insecta > Lepidoptera > Noctuidae > Leucania > Leucania comma. Next base: position 18,611,424 of record OY282468.1, read on the forward strand.
AGAATCGCTTGCGCTGCCCCATAGTTGTAACCCATATGCCCAAATAGGCTTTAGGATGACTTTATATATAAGCAGTTTGTTGTCAATAGAAAGTCTCGAGTTTCTTCCTAGCATCCAGTATAGGCTGTTGTACTTAAGCTGTAGTTCCTGCTTTTTACATTTGATATGTTGTCTCCAGGTTAGTCTACGATCAATGTGTAAGCCAAGATATCTTACATGGTCACTGTGGGGTAGAATACACTGGCCTAACTTAACAGGTGGGCAGTCTCCTGTTCTAAGAGTGAATGTCACCTGCACTGATTTCGTGGCACTAGCCTTTATTTTCCATCTTTGGAGCCATTCGTTAACTTTGTTAAGACCCTTCTGCAGGTTTTCTGATGCTAGTTTTGGATTTTTATTATTAGCCAATATAGCAGTGTCGTCTGCGAATGTAGCTGTGGTTATCCCTGCTGTTAGCGGTAGATCAGTGGTGTACAACGTGTACAGCATAGGGCCCAGAACAGATCCTTATGGCACCCCAGCGTCAATTTCTTTGAACTCAGAAGTGGCGTCGCCTTCTTTCACATAAAATATGCGATCTTCATATTTTTTAAATTTTCCTACCGATTTTATTCTTCTTTATGGTTCATCAAATACTTTACTATTCGTTTACTTAAATTTAATATTATTAAATATCTGTAAACAATGTCCAATTCCAAAACCAATTCCCATGTTATAAATATAAAAAGTCTGGTGTCGATATCGATACATTTTGGTTTTGATTATCTAAGTTCTTCCCTAGCAATGGCCGCCATCTATTAGGCCCGGCTATTAGTAGGTATGTAAGCTTATAATGTAGGTATTTTTGGTCCATAGAATTCTAAGGTCTTTGCAGTGGGCCGATGGCATTACCTACATTATGTGGTGATGAATCAGAGGTCGAGCGCAATCTCACCGCATACTATTACCCATCTCTTTCCCCCGTGCAGCGGCTGCCGTCTGTGTCATCGCCGGCAGTCTCAGCTAGCGAGCCTGAGGTGAGTGTGAATGAGACGACAAGTAATCGCGACCTGTCAAAGGATAAAGAGGAGCTGCCTTGTTCCAAACCTGCGCCGCAATCGCCAGCGCCGATTAACGAAGCAGCTGATCGATGTAAACAAATGAACGTTACAAATGAGAAGCGTCCCTTGTTTTCTGAGGTTATTCAGAGAGTCAGTAAATTGAAGATGTCAAATAATAATGAGGAATGGACCGTAGTGCAGAAACGAAGGGTTAAAAATCTGTTTCTTAGTCAAAGAGGAAGTGCGAGATAAAAGTGTGCAGTTTAGAGCGGCGGATACGAAAGTGCCGCTATTTATATCGAATGTGCTTAAGGCGGTGTCGGAACAGGCTATTGCAAACTACGTGTTTGAGAAGACTTGAGAGCGAGATACATTAGTTAAAATCAAAATGAAACAGGAAAAGGACTGTAATGCTTACAATAAGTTATTTGTAACAAAACATAAAATTGATACATTTTTAGATGATAAGTTATGGCCGTCGGGGGTATCATTTAGGCGTTTTGTACACTTGAATATGCAATTTCGAAAAGGGCACATCTCGAATATTTCGTCTAATACTTTTTTTCATTTCATTGCGTTCTAAATACTTGTATACACCTATTATGTTCGATAAAGGCATATCTCTGATATTCAGATATGTGCCCTTTTCGAAATTGCATATTCACTTACATCTGAGGCAAAAAATAAAAAATGATGAAAATATAAACACCAAAAATGGATAGTCAAAGTAAGATAATAAGCTTTAATTGCAAATCACTGAAGAGGTCTATGGAAGGTGTACGAGATTTATGTCGGTCGGCGGACGTGGTAGCCCTTCAAGAGACCTGGTTGCTGCCACACGATTTGCCGTTACTCAGCACTATTGACGACAGCTTCAGGTGTACGGGGACGTCAGCTGTGGACACCTCGGCGGGCCTTTTGAGCGGAAGGCCATACGGTGGTGTGGCGTTATTGTGGCGTAAAAGTGCGTTCGTGACAGTGTTACCTATAGAGTTAAATAATGTGCGAGTGTGCGCGATCAACATAACCGTAAGTACTAAAAATAGATCTGTAGTGGTTATTAGTGTTTACATGCCCACTAATTCGAATGACAATCTCCCGGAGTTTACAGCCTGTCTTAGTACTATTCGCTCAATAATAGAAGTAGAGGAGAATAAAGGAGTTGAGGCTTTTTATATCATAGGAGACTATAATGCACATACCAATGAGTTGTTCTACAATGAAATGATAAACTTTTGTTCGGATCAAAAGTGGGTCTGTGTAGATGTGAATATGTGTATTAGTATTAATACCTACACTTTTACTAGTGAATCACATGGCTGTAATAGATGGTTAGATCACTGCATCGTAACTGAATCTGCACGGCAATCAGTCGTTAGTGTTACAGTGCTATATGACGTGTATTGGTCTGACCACTTTTCGATTGCGATTATATGTGATTTTCATAAAATTTGTCCTAAAATTCAATGTAATATACAAAATGATACTTAATCGCTTTAATTGTATAATGTGGGGCGAGAGGACGTTAGGGCAGATTAGCGAATACCACGACCTCTGTTACTCTAAGTTAAAACTTATAGATATGCCTCGAGAGCTGAGTGTTTGTTGTGATAAATTCTGTGATCACAGAGAACATTGCTCGATAAAATGTATTTCAATATTGTAAAAGAGAAATCCCGTCAAAAACCGCAGAAAGTACTCTGTGACTATATAGTGTTACCAGTATACTGGCTGTCCAAACCACAGATTACAGAGAGATACTACGTCAAACAGTATCTCTCTGTAATCTGTGAAACAAATTAGTCTGTCAAGTAAAGTTAGGATTAGGTTATGTTTACTTTTTTCAATCATATGAGAAAGATATAATTATGTTATAAGTTCTGTTAAGAATTAGAAGTCAGTGATTTAAACAAAATGTTTCTGGCAAAAATTATATATTTATTAATTTTATGTGTTCTTACACAATCACAAAAAGATGATGTAGATATATCAGGCCCAGGACTTCAACCAGCTGAAATTATAATGCCGGCTAGATACTTTTTTATTAACTTTACACATATTAGTGCCCAAACGTGAGTTTAAAAAAAAATCTATTTTATACTAGTATTAGCTGTGAGTCGTCTTACTGTATCTTATAGTATGCACAAAGCAGTGTTTGCTTAAAGTTTGCATATTATCATTTTTAATGTATAAAAATAGGAGGGGTTGTTTGTAGGATATCGACCTTCAAAGAATCTATATAATTTTCGCTTTAGTAAAGTGAATCTAAACTACTAAAAAAACTGTGCCAGATGTAGATATTTGAAACATAATTGTATTATTAACAGTGTAGATTGATTTGTATTTTGCCTAGAAGAATAATGAAGGTTTAAATGAACCTAAGGTTTGAGAAATAATTGTTTAGATGTGACCCTAAACCATGCCACTTATGACAGAGAGAAAAATATAGTACTTAGCCTTAATCTTAAATATTTTATTACTTTGCAGGTACAAACCGGAATTAAATAAAAAATTGAGTGTTGAAATAGATGGTAAATCTAGCGCTAACAAACATTGTCGTGTCTGGGTTAACAAATTAGACCGAAAAGATGGTACTTTCATTGTCCGCTATAAGATATATGAAACATGCTTTGATTTGTCTATTTATGTGCACTATGATAGAAAAGATTTGGGAAAGTCACCATTTAAGTTTAAAGGTTTGTATGTTTTCAGTATGTTGTACTATTGTATCATATTTAGGTAATCCAATTGGGACATTTTTTTTTTTTTTTGTTGTAAGTAGTTTCTAACCAAAACTGGTTTTTGTGTCTGAAACCGAATTTCGGCCACAGTCTCAGTTTCGTCCGAAACTGAAACTTCCCTACAAGGATCATGTGGGAAAGTAAGAGGGTACTTAGCATTAGATGAATATCATAGGCACTATGATGGATGACGCCTCGTTTCGGCTCGCAACTTGTTTACGCTTAGTTTAATAACCTTGTGTTCCTCCACATCGGTGTCACTATGGCGAAGCTGTCAGTAGCCTCGGACAACATGGCCTGTCCTGCTGCAGGAGCGCAGGCCACATAGCACGGCACACTAGTATCAATGACATTATTCGTCGAGCTCTTGTCACCGCCGGCATACCTGCCGTATTAGAACCTAATGGATTGGTGCGTGACGATGGGAAGAGACCAGATGGTATGACATTGGTGCCGTGAAAGGTGGGTAGGCCTCTGGTGTGGGACGAAAACTGTGTCGACACCCTTGCGCCATCCCATGTTCCTAGTTCGGCAGGATGTGCCGGCGCTGCCGCTGCGGCTGCTGAGAACCTCAAACGGCGCAAATACTGTAACCTTATTGGTAATAACAGTTTTGAGCCGTTTGGGGTCGAAACGCTTGGATCATGGAGTCCGAGTGCGCGTATCCTTTTCAAGGAAATTTCACGGCGCTTGATTGACACTTTGCGTGACCAGAGGGCTGGCTCATTTTTTGCCCAAAGAATCAGCATTGCCATTCAACGTGGCAATGCTGCCAGTCTTCTGGGTATGTTTCCGGATGACAGCGATGTGGAGGAGTACTTCGACACCTGAGTGTATTTGGTGTTTTTGTATTATATTTGTACATAGTTATGTCTAGTTTACATTCTAGTTTTTATGTACATAGGTTGACTAATATTACATTTTGTTTTAAATTACACTGTCAAACGGTGGATTAATTGCCAAAAACAAAATAAAATAAATTGTTAGATGAATCACATGAAATTGTTTTTCAAAAATTGCGAAATGTTGTTTTTTAATGATCTTATATCATCTATGATTGAATACTACACCGTTGTCCTCTTGGGGCTTCACAGTTTAATGCATTTCATATTAAAATTTAAGAAAAGTCTCTTCTCACTATTAATGGAAAACTGTTACTATACTGTAGATTTTATAAATGATACTTTTTACTATTTATCTGCATTAAATAATAATTACGTATATATACAGTTTAGTATTTATCTGCATTAAATAATAATTACGTATATACAGGATCATTTTTCATTCACCATCCGTTTTTAAAATCGAGGTTTCATAATTAAATCACTGTTATATGTGAAACATTATAATCAGATAATAACAAAAAAAAAACATTTATTAGGAAATATCCAAAAAAAAAAACATAATGTAGAAAGACGCGGCAAGTTTATTGACTCCGCTCACTGCGATAACAGCTGTAGGTACCTACGCGGTCGCGGTCAAGGATGGAAATGGGATGGAAGGAAATGATTCCAATTCCTTTCATACTTTACGGGCTTAGGACTAGGACCGAAATAATCAAATTATGAATGTGAAATTACAGGTTTTTATTGTGCCGTTATTTTATTCATTTCTGAAAATTTGGATGGTGATTGAAAAATGGCCCTGTATGTATGTAATGAAATATGCCTCGATGTAGTTTTAAAATATTACGTTTTTAAAACTCATTTGCCAATTTTAAGGTTCTATTACACCACTCGATATTAACACCGCGCACCGGTCTTAGTCGACGTCGCGTAGTATAATAGGGGATAGATTGTCTTACTCGGACAGTTAACTTCCGAGTAACTCAGCCGCGGCGGTGGCTGCGGGACTTCGAACCACCTGCTCCTCAGCTCGCGGGCCGCCCTATCCCTCCGCGCCTACGCGGGCTTAAATTACACTCTAGGGTAGGGTAGACAAGACTGCGTGAAGTCGGTTTTGTAGCGATTCGTTTCAGTTACTACATTTTGTAGCACGACATGATGACTTTTAATTTATTTGATGTTTTGAAAATCAGAATATCGTTTTTCGGACGGAGAACCCTTCGAGCATTTGATTCTTCGAACGTATGTGTGCGGGACAGCAAACTCTCACAGTAATAGTAATTAGGTGTTTTAAATGTAAAATAATAGAAGGACCGTAATAACGTAGGGTTACGAATTCGAGATAGTTCCTTATTATAATAGTGCGTAAACAGATTGTATTTATAGGTTTCTAGAATTTTCAGTAACCGAAAACCGAGCCCTGTAATTACCTTTTACTATTACAGTTTTATTAGGCCATTCAGAAATATTTTGTTAACCGAATATAAAGACCCTTTTTTTGGGTAACGCCACGTGCTGTAATTACAACTTTTACTATTATAGTTTTTTTTTATTTTTATTTTTATTATTGTTAGGTTCGCGCTTGACCGCTATCTTACCTGATGGAAAGCGACGATACGGTCGACGATGGAGCGCGCTTACCTAGAAGAAACCTATTCACTCTTGACTTAAAGATTCCCGGGTTGTAGCCATCAGGAAACACAGACTCCGGCAGGGAATTCCACTCCTTAGCTGTACGCATAATGAAAGTGTTCCCAAAACGCTTTGTGCGTATAGGTGGGATGTCCACCATGTACAGATGGCGCAACGTCGTACTTCTGGTAGTCCGATGATGGAATGGGCTAGGCGGAATTAGGCTATGCAATTCAGACGCACACTCCCCGAAATGTAACCGGTAGAAAACCGACAGGCTAGCAACTCGGCGTCGATGCTCAAGACTTTGAAGCCTCGACTTGACGAGTGTATCATTGCCAATGATCCTCCTGGCTCGCCTCTCAACAGTCTCAAGCGCATCAAGCTGGTATCGGGCAGATCCGTCCCAAAGATGAGTACTCCATAAACGATCGAACTTGCGCTTGATAAAGTTTGAGCAGCTGTTCCGGCGTGAAGTACTGTCTGACCTTTGCGAGGATTCCTAGCTTAAAGCTCTAAAGTATTTGCACGAGATTTGTCTATAGGGCAAAGCCAGCTCACGAAACTGAAGACCGACGATGGCAGAGTCATATCCGCCAAATCGGAGCTTCTAAGAGAGATCGAGGCCTTTTATGGACAGTTATACACGACTATCACTAAATCCGCAGCAAATCTAGCAAATGACCCAAGACCTAGATTGACTCGACACTATACCGAAGATATCCCGGACGTCAGCCTGTACGAGATTAGGATGGCTCTGAAGCAGCTTAAAAACAACAAGGCGTCGGGTGAAGACGGAATCACGGCCGAACTCCTGAAGGCGGGTGGAAAACCGGTCCTTAAGGCCCTTCAGAAGCTATTCAATTCCGTCATACTCGAGGGAAAAACGCCACAGGCATGGAGCAGAGGTGTGGTGGTACTCTTCTTTAAGAAGGGCGACAATGCTTTGCTTAAGAATTACAGGCCCATCTCACTTCTGAGCCATGTCTATAAGCTGTTTTCCAGTCATCACGAATCGTCTCGCGCGCAGGTTCGATGACTTCCAGCCTCCCGAACAAGCTGGATTCCGAAAAGGCTTTAGTACCGTGGACCACATACGTACGCTGCGGCAGGTTATACAGAAGACTGAGGAGTATAATCAGCCTCTCTGCTTAGCGTTTGTGGATTACGAAAAAGCCTTTGATTCGATCGAGACCTTGGCTGTACTGCAGTCTCTCCAACGGTGCCAGATTGGCTATCGGTACATCGAGGTGCTGAAGTGTTTGTACAAAAACGCCACCATGTCAGTCCGACTTCAGGACCAGACCTCGAAACCTATCCTCTTGCAACGAGGTGTGAGGCAGGGAGACGTCGTTTCTCCAAAACTGTTCACAGCCGCAATGGAGGATGTCTTCAAGGTTCTGGAATGTAGAGGGCTAGGCATTAATGTCAATGGCGAGGTCATCACTCACCTTCGGTTTGCCGACGACATATATGATAGTAGTCATGGCTGAGACTACGGAGGAGCTCAGTACATTGCTCGGTGACCTCAGTAGAGCTTCTGAAAGAGTGGGACTTAAAATGAACATGGACAAAACCAAAATCATGGTGAACATCCATGTAGCGCCCACTGCTATCAAGATCGGAGACTCTACACTCGAAGTTGTGGACGACTACGTTTACCTGGGACAGACAGTCCAGTTGGGTAGGTCTAACTTCGAGAAAGAGGTCAATCGTCGAATCCGACTCGGCTGGGCGGCGTTCGGGAAGCTGCGCGATATCTTCTCGTCCAACATACCACAGTGTCTCAAGACGAAAGTCTATGACCAGTGCGTGTTGCCAGTGATGAAATATGGCTCTGAAACGTGGTCGCTTACAATGGGCCTCATAAGAATACTCAAAGTCACCCAAAGGGCAATGGAAAGGGCTATGCTCGGAGTTTCCTTGCGTGATCGAATCAGAAATGAAGATATCCGCAAGAGAACCAGGGTTGCCTACATAGCACGTAGAATTGCCAAACTTATGTGGCAATGAGCTGGGCACATTGCACGCAGAACAGATGGCCGTTGGAGCCGAAAGGCGGCCGCGTACCGGAAGACGCAGCGTTGGAAGGCCTCCCACAAGGTGGACCGATGACCTGGTCAGGGTCGCTGGAGTCCGATGGATGCGATACGCACAGGACCGGCCATTGTGGCGATGCTTGGGAGAGGCCTATGTCCAACAGTGGACGTCTTTTGGCTGAAATGATGATGATGATAATGATGATGATAAAAGAGTAAGTCTTCGAAGAGTGCTGAAAATATTAGTACTGATTAAGACTCACTAAGTACATGTATTGGAATGCGGGGTATTTCTGATGTATTTCTCTAAAGGAACCCTAAAACTGAAACATGGAGGCGAAGGGTATGTCCTGTAGTAGTTTTAACTCTGACTAAATAATCCTGTAAAGGTTTTGATGAATGCAAAATAATGGCATATGATCCGATCATATGGCGGCTTACAAGTTTTTTAATTATATTCGAATAAAATAATTATTAAACACGTTTAGTTTGGAAGGGGCATGAAGACATGTTTATTATTTTCTAACAATTTACCAATAAAATTAATTGCGCAAGTGAATTAGGCATTGTTAACACAAAAAGTAAAAGACATAATTCACACATGCTAAATATTACCCTTTTAAAATATTTTTTGTCAAGACACTCAGCACGGCAACTTTACAAAAAGAATGTGGGATCAATCACACCAGTACCGGCACGCGTTAGATCGTTACAGGATTAATATCTCCAATTCATGTCATACACTAGATCGTTAGAGGACTAATCGCGCTTAGTCAGTGCGTTTACCGAACCTTTATAGGACAATTTATCCTGTAAAAGCACCTAATGAGATTATTATAAAATCAGATTGCACTTTACCGGACTGTAACATGACGTTAAAAGGGCGTAATAGTCCTATAAACTGCGCCCAAATGCGGTTCTATTAACGTTTATAGGATTTCTATAGGGCTAAAAATATATGCTCCTAGAATAACTACAGGAGTATATTTTGCTACTTGGGAATAGTTTTCACCAACCGGGGGTTATTATTATGCACTAGCATTGTGCGTACAGGGACAATCGTCGGTTGGCATCACGTTCCATTAAAAGCACCTAAAGGGCCTCTGCGAGTTGGTTTCGGCTCGTTGTACGCCTTCCAAAGGTCCAGGACCTCAGGGTCCTGAGATAAATAAATTCATGATAATAATAGTTATGTATGTGTAAATACATATTATGATAATAATAGTTATTTGCATAAAGTTTGTATAAATAAATTTAAAGTATTTGATAGTTTTTTTTATTTAGGATTACTTACAAAAAAAGAGTTTTTTTTTGGTTTTATCTAGCTGCCTTAAAACTTTTGGACGGCAGTGTAAATATAAAATAAAATGGTAGTGTTTTTTGCGATTCCAAAATAACATCATCACAATAATCATTTCAGCCAAAAGACGTCCACTGTCGGACATAGGCCTCCCCACAGCGTTGCCACAATGACTGGTCCTGTGCGATTCGCATCCATCGGATTTAGAGATTGCAAACCGGATCCGGCCGGGCCCGGTGCCCTTTTTTGACAACCACCGGGCCCGACCATTCATACCGGGCCTGGTGACCGGCCCAGCCATTCATACCCGGCCCGGTGACCAGCCCGGTATGAATGGCCGGCCCAATGAATGGGGCTCCGGTGTGGGCACCGACGTTGACACAGCAACCGAGGGCCCAGCTGAATGCGTGCCAGAGGGTCATGGCAATACGCATGGTGCGAGGGTACCGAACGATCTCCCGCGAGGCGGCGACCCTCCTTGCTGGCCAACCGCCGTGGGATCTGGAGGCAACAGTCCTTGCACACATGCACGACAAGCGCATGGAGATGCAACGCCGGGGCGAAATTCCGCTGCCACGACAAGTCGAGGCATGGCGGACAGAGCTCCGGCGGGATCTCATGGCGAAATGGCGTCAACGACTATCGCAACCTCGTTCGGGGCGCGCCACAATTGGGGCGATAAGGCCCATCCTTGAGGCGTGGCTGGAAAGACCTCACGGCGTTCTCAACTTCCGCACGACGCAGGTGCTTACCGAACACGGAAAGTTCGCTAAGTACCTGTTCCGGATTCGTGCGGAGGATTCGCCCGGGTGTCGCCACTGTGCGGAACATCCGGAGGACACGGTGGAGCACACTGTAGAGGTGTGCCCCGCCTGGGCGGAGCATCGCCGTGTCCTCGTGGGGGCGATCCGCGGCAGCGATCTCTCTCGCCGGGCCTTGGTTCAGGCCATGGTCCGTAGTGAGGAGGGATGGCAGGCGGTCGCCTCCTTCTGCGAAGCAGTAATGCTAGCAAAGGAGGAGGCCGACCGCATCAGGCAGAGGCAACGGGGCGCTCGCCCCAGCCGCCGCCGGGATTCCGATCCCGATTTCCGGCCACCGTAGGCGCGGGCTTGCGGACGGCGTGCAATGGGTAGCACGCTGTCCGATCGTCCGGTAACCGACCGGACCGAGCCCAAGTCGTCGACGGCGCGTTCTGTTCCCGCGCGCCTCAAGGAGCTGTCAGCACACCGAAGAGGCCCAGCCTGCTAACTGCAGGCAGGCAGGGTCGAGGCCTACTGGGGTCATGGGTTGGTTCCGAAAGGAATGCTCGGCCCCGGCACGATAGGCTACGAAGGAACGGGGTAGGTTTTTAGTCAGTAAGAGTCTGACACTACTTCCCGCTCCGCCCAAGGGCGGGATTTGTCATTGGATGATTTTACCTACCATAAAAAAAAAAAAAAAAAAAATGTCTAAAAGGGCCTGGTTTGCAATCTCTAATCGGATTCCAGCGACCCTCACCAGGTCATTGAACCACTTTTAAAAAAATAACAGCTTTTAACTAAATCTCTATGAAAGTACCTATATCATTAACATAAAAAAAACGGTTTGTCTGAATTTTTAACGCGATTAAAACGTGCAAGTAGCAAAATGTCTAACTACTTGAAACGTCGTATTTATGCTCTGGTTGTAACTTAAGTAACTTTTAATTTTGAATAAGGAAAAAAAAAGAATTTGTATTCCGCGCAAAAAAAAAGCCCTCTAAATTCTCATTTGTGCCGTTTAATCTCGTTAAAAAAATAAAAGACCCGTTTTGACATTTTAGGGAAACCCTAGAATGTAACTTGGAACGAAACTGAAAGAAACAAATAAAATAATAATGAATTATGTACTTAAAGTGTTATAAGAAAATACATACATTTTAAATAATATGGGGGAATATATTGCGAGTATTCTTTTTGTGCATACTTTAAGATTGCGCGAAAGCCAAAAACGGGCCTTTTATTATTTGATAAATTATAGTTGACCAAGTTGCAAGCAACAGCCAGTTTAATAAATACCAATAACAAAACAAAGCCATTTTTTTGCAGGACCAATTTATCCGGATCAGTGCGACTGTCCAGAAGAAGAGTTTGAAAAGTGGTTCATTAATTATGGTTGCACACAAAACCATGAACAAATTACGAAAGATCTGAAGCCATTCAATAATTTAAATATGAAAGAAGAAGTACAAAAGATTATACAAAAGTATCATCAACCAGAAAGTACCAGTTTTTGCCACTATGCCATAAAAGAAAACAAATTGTATCGTAACTGTTATGGGAAACATGTCGGTTTTAATATGTTTTCTGATAATATTCTGTTATCTTTGATGAGGAAAGTAAAAGTACCTGATATGGAAATGATAATTAATCTGGGGGATTGGCCCTTGGTACAGAAGCGCGACAAACCATTACCTGTTTTTTCATGGTGTGGCAGTGATGAAACTTATGATATTGTAATGCCAACTTATGATTTGACCGAATCTACTTTAGAAAATATGGGAAGGTAAAGCACTACATCATGTCAACACACTTTGATTATTAAATGTATTATCGATTAATTTTTTAGCCATATTATCCAGGATGAGATTAAATTGGTAAATAAGGGCGGTCTATTATTTTGTTAAACGTGTTATCTCGAGTATAGGTAATAAAATTGTTCCTAAAGCTCAATGTTGTCCCTTCGGATTAGAGAATAATTAAAAAAAAAAAAAACAGTCAACGTCATGCATTTCTTTACGCATAAGTGTCCTTCAACTCTAGTTCAGTAAAGACAAGGTAGTGCAGATATCGTTCACTTATCTTGTTTTGGTCGACCGTGTTTTCTACTTTTTGCTTCATTTTTCCGTTTCTCATCGACGTCAGGTTCTGTCCAGCCTCATTTCAAATGATCTATATGGTCTAATATATCCATAATAATCTTTTATTTTTATTTGTTTGTTTGACTCCCAAGATGCTTCTCTTCGTTGCGCTCAATATTTTGCTAGTTTCTCTCTATGATCTAAAGTCAGTAAGCAGGCGCAGCCATTGTATTCATAGTTGTTTACTTTATATGTTTGCCTCTATTAATGCCTCTATGGATTTAATAATCAGCGTTGTCTTGCTCACATTCATTTCTAGCTCGTATTTCTCTGCTCTTTCTAGTCAGAATTTTTTGTCATGAGTTCGAATTTCGTGGGACATTTTTCTAATCCGTAGGAGACTTTAATTTGCCTTTTGTTCTAATTGTAGATGGTTAAACCACATCGATATAGGTATTTTAACTTCTTGATTTCTTAGTCTACTCAAAAATCAAAGTCTCCAATTAAGACTACGCTTATATATATATAAAAAATACATCACAAAAAATTATATACAATATGAATATAATAAAAAAATATCAGATAATAAAGCGCATATTAGGGGGCCCCCAGATAATCTAATATTATATTTTCATGATTACAGAGTAACTTTAGATACATTATCGGTTCAAAGTGGTGCAGAACTTGAATGGGAAAAGCGCGAGGCGCGAGCTGTTTGGCGCGGTCGAGATTCGCGTGCTGAACGATTGAAACTTGTTGATATCGCACGAGCCAATCCAGACTTGTTTAACGTTTCACTTACGAATTTCTTTTTCTTTAGAGATAAAGAGGCTCAATATGGACCAAAACAACCGCACATTTCATTCTTTAAGTTTTTTGATGTAAGTTTATTTTTGTTTTGTATAATATCTGCTCAAATGTACTTGAAATCGAAATGTCATAAGAGTATCAGGGTGCTTACTCTCGTGTTAAATTCCGATCGGTCGGCATTGGAATTGTGACTTTAGGTACTCTTAATTTCGATGCTAGCGTCAAATTGGTTTAAAATTACGTGACCACATGCCAAGCCCAACCCCCATTTTACTTAGTTTCCCAAAAAGGTCACGCAATTTGGTCCTAGCATCGAATTCAAGAGTACCTAACGTCAAAATTCCAATGTCAATCAATCGGAATTAAACTCGAGAGTAAGCCTCCTGGTCTGGATAATTTAAAATCTCGATTAACTCTGGTCGAGACTTTGGTAGCAAGTTTATCTCGTCGAAACATTATTTATTACCTAATACTTTATGCAACTTCATTTCTATATCATTTCTCCTACGAACAATATATAGGGTAATTAGTGAAGGATACTTAAACACGCGATTGTAGTCATTTTTTGTAGTTAGATGCACATCTAACTGATCAAAATGTACTGAACTTGGCTGATTTTTTTTCGCGATTACAGGTTTGGTCCCATAGTAAAAGTTGTTTGTTATCATGACTACAATCACGTGTTTAAGTATCGTTCACTAATTACCACTCACCCTATATAGAATTGACAGGAATAAGAATGTTTTATATTTTGTTTTTCAGTTTAAATATCAGATCAATGTTGATGGTACGGTTGCCGCATATCGTATGCCCTACCTGTTGACTGGCGGAGGTTTGGTTCTTAAACAGAATTCCCCTTACTACGAACATTTTTACAAGCAACTCACCGCTTGGAAACATTTTGTGCCCGTAGCACGGGATTTATCCGATCTTGTCGATCGTGTTAAATGGGCGCGGGAAAACGATGACAAGGCACGAGAAATTGCGATGAATGCAAAGAATTTTGGAAATAAACACTTATTGCCACAGCATATTATTTGTTATCACGCGGCCTTATTTTGGGTATGTTAACATTATCATAATTATACATAATATATTTAAGCTTTACACTAGTTTCTGTCCATACCAAAACAGAAATCAACACAAACACAAACTAATCATCAGGTAAAGCTTCTTCCCGCAACAACTTACTGAAGAACAAAGCTAACCACGTCCATCAATCTATCTATTCAAAATAAGTTCCTTACTTCAGCTTGTATTCCATCTGGACCTTAGGTTTATTATTTTTAATTCAATTTACAGCTATATAACTCCATCCATATTAATCATTGTCACAAAGCTCCACATTCACTGATATATTCTCTAAAATCTCATTCCAGTTCTTTTCTTTATTCATCAGTCTTTCAATGGAACCATTAAAGCTACATACCTATATCCTATCTGACAAACCAAGTCAATTTGGAAGCCTCCTTGAAATTGAAAAAACCTTATTGAATTAAATATACATACAGTACGGCCGACGGATCTTGGCAAGCCCGAACTTTGCGCAGAAGGCTGCGTACAAACGTTTTTTAGGAACAAAATGGTGGCATGAGGCGACGTGCGCGGGGCGGAGATGTTGGCTAGAGATTGACACTATGAAAACCCAATCGACCGTTTTTCGAATCAAATATCGTAATCGATTTTATCGATTTGGAATTTGTTGATTTTTGTTTTTAGGAGATTTTGAACGAAATAAATATACAAACATAGTGAATTCTTTTGTTAGTAAAAGAAATTGTAACTTTGATAATAATAAAAAACGAATAAAATGCATGATTTAGTTAATTATCAGTTACCTAAAGGCAACTACTAGAATAAATACTGTTTGGGAATATTTTAAACCTCCCTATAATATTGAATATAAATAAATTTTATAACTTAATTTCAATCTATTTGAACAAAAATCGAATAAACAACACCCTCAGACACACGTATTGGACATCCCTTTTTGGTTATTTCGTAAAGCTTCGTGAATATTCGGCAATGCTCGGTACAATAATGTGTTCTCTGTCACACTTCAGCATTCCTGTCGGCAATCTCTGTCTTGAGTACAGGCGGTTAAAAAAGTTTTATTTGATTGTTCTCGTTGATAATATAATTCTTTCGTTGATTGTTGTTTTTATTATTAGAATTCTTCTATTAACTTCTAATGGACCCACGGCTATAGTTAAGGGTTAAATAATAGGAGTAAACATGGACAAGTATATAAAAAGTTAGTGAAAGTATTAGGAAACTTATTCGTATCGCCGTAAAAAAAATTATGCCACTAACAATTCTTTTTACGAGTGTACATGCGCAAAAGTCCGCAGAGCCTAACTTTAGGCGCGCCAAGATCCGTCGATCGTACTGTACATATGTACATGTTAAGTGGCAGCAGTGATTTGGCCTTGCTGGCAGAATCTAAAAAAGAAGTTTTTATTTTTGTTTTTTATATTGTATAATTTTTATTTTTTTCCTTGGAAATGCTATAGAAATCCTTCTAAATGACTATATCATGATAATCTTTTCGAATCCGCTGTTGTCTGCCAACAAGGTGATCCCCTCGGGCCAGTAATCTTCAGTCTAGCCATGCACCTAATTATTCGACAGTTAAATTCAAAATGTAGCGTATGGTATCTCGACGACAGAACTCTTGGAGGCAAAGCAGGCACAGTTTTAAATGATTTACAATTCTTGAAAAATCAACTCCAAACAATGGACTTGACCACAAACTTTTAAAATGTGAGTTATTTTTATCTGACAGTACTGACAGACATTTAACTCTTTCTAAATTTAACGCAATAGCCCCAGAAATTTTTATTCGAATCTTATTATTCATAATCAATGTTATCATCTTCCAATCCAATGTCGAATTCTTTGATTGCGTTATGATATTGAGTCAAAATATCTGTAAGCTGATATTTCAAATTATTCATTTTATGTAGAAATTCCATGTTATAATCGTTATAATTTTCTTCGGCTAATGATGATAATTGAAGTTTGTCGATCGCAATTAACACTGATAGTTATAGCTATCTAGCTTGTGAACTCTGGGATATATCGATGTAATGTTTAACGTTCTTCAACTTTTAAAATCAAAAATAACTCGACCAACTGTTGAACAAACCCTTGAAAAGTGTTCAGCAATCTTTTGTGCAATTTGAGTACCTTGTTCTCGACAGTATCAGTAGCACCATTTCCAAACTTACGTGAACGCTGTAATTTTAAGCTTTTGGTAGTATTTAAACGTATGTATACGTTTAAATACTACCAATCGGATCAGCTTTGGATTGGATCATTCCAAGTTTTTTATTTTCTGCGTCCAATCTTTTGTTCCACTGTCTTCCCGATTGCTTTAAGCCATATAAGGATTTTTCCAGCTTGCAGACTTTATCCTTGTTTTTTACTGTATCCTTTAGCATTTCTTTAGCTTTATTATACATGTCTAGATCTTTATCGCTTTCGTCTACCATGATTTCACTTATGTATTTTTCGAGGTGTTGAGGAACTTTCATATAAATATATTCATTTAATTTCTGACCGTTTAGGTATGCTGTTGTCACATCCATTTGGCATAATTTAAAATCTTTTTCCACGGCCAATGCTATCAGTGATCTTATTGAACTTATTTTCGCAACTGATGAGTAGGTTTCATTATAATCGATTCCCGGTCTTTGGCTATAACTGCATGCAACTAGTCTTGCTTTTTTAGTTAATCGATTGTTTGGACCAACTTTATTCCTTAGGACTATTTTATGTCCTACTACTCTCATATTATTTTCCTTTTTGATTATTTTCCACGTTCCGTTTTTAATATGTGCTCTTATTTCAGCTTTGGTTGTTTGTAGGGTGTGTGTGTGATGTAGGTACTCACTGGGTAGATGGTGAATAAATAAAAGTCCTTTGTAGTGCCTCCAGGTGTATTGTCTCCACACACAACTCAACAACAGAATCAGTATAGAAGGCGCAAATGAGCCAAGCACAAGCTGATGTAAAATAGCCGCGATCACAAGTCTTTTTAAGCACAGCGGTAGGGCAAAGCAGGTAGATCTTTACGACAAATTATATCGACGCGGGAGCCCGTATGTTCAGCCGATAGCGTAGATCGTGACTAGTGAGAAACGAATATATCAACGCGGCGGTGGATGAAAATATATCGCCTGCACGTCATCGACGATGCGCGTGTCCAATGTTACGTTGTGGTGTTTAACGTATGAAGTGTTTAGTGTTAGTGTGTATGTGTTGTGTTGTTATCTTGGTAATATTTTATATATAAATATATATGTATGTGTCAATATATATATAAATAAATGTAGGTGATTTGTATATATTTATTGTTTACGTGGAATGTGTAAACTGTGTAAATATATGTGTGTCGCCCACAGCTTTTATTGCGTCATGCCACTCTTCATCATGTTCATTCTCATTTAAGCAAGTGGGTTCGTTGACTAGCATGTTGTTTTCCATCTCATAATCCTCCGCCCATGCAGGTAATCGCCTCTGTCTCCGAGGTCTCTCATTTACCGTAGGAGTTTCTCTTGTTTCAGGCACGACTTCAATGGCGTTACCAGCATCATTATCATCGAAATCCTCATATTCATCACTTTCTGATGATTCTGCTTGAGTGATTGAGCTTTCCATACTTTCAGATTCTCTGATTTCCTGTGTTTCAGGCTCTGTTTTTGTTGGAATCGTCTCATAAAGTTCCACATACTTTGGCCTTCCACTTTCAGAACATGTGGGATTGGTTTTGACACTTTCTGTTTCATAGAACATTTTGTTCAGTACTTTTACATCTCTACTGATTACAATGTTTTGTTGCTCTTCTAACTATATTCTAAATCCCTTTGTAGTATCTGAATAGCTAGGAAAAATACCGTCTTGAGCCTTAGGTGAAAACTTATTTTTCTTTTTTTTGTTTAGGACAAATGCTTTTTGTACAAATTGGTGAAAATGTCTCACAGATGGTGCATATCCAACCCATAGTTCGAATGGCGTTTTAAAATCGTTAACTCTGGTTGGCAATCGGTTCGTTATATAATTAGCCGTATTGATTGCTTCAGCCCAAAAACTTTCTTTTAAATGTGATTCAATTAGCATACATCTTGCTTTCTCTTGCAGCGTCCTTTTTTTTCTTTCAGACAATCCATTTTGTTGGGGCATGTATCGTGCTGATAATCTTCTGGTTATGCCATTCTTTTTTAAATAATCGTTACACTCTCTTTATTAATGTACTCTGTACCGTTGTCGGATTGAAACATTATAATGCTCTCTTTAGTGAAATTTTCCATTTAATTTTTTAAATCTTTAAAGTTTTGTAGAGCTTCGCTTTTGTGCTTTAGGAAATAAACTCTGCAGTACCTGCTGTATTTATCGGTGAATGTTATAAAATATCTGTGACCTCCATTGCTCGTCACAGGTATCGGTCCACATACATCCGAGTGAACTACGAGTAATCCCTTCTTTGCTTTCACATCGTTATTACGTTCGTAAGGGAAAGGAAGAGTCACCATTTTTTCTTTTATACAGGTTTCGCATTCCGATAATTTTTCGTTTTTGTTTATTTCTATGCCTCTTATTGTTTCATTTTTGACAGCGTTTTTTAAGTCTGTTTCATTAACATGTGCTAATTTCTTATGCCAAACGTCAATCTGATTCATTTCAGTTAGTTTAGACATTTCCTTTTTTTCGGCTTTTATATAATATAAACCAGTTATTGTATTAAACATAGCTTTATCGTTACACATATGTGACGTGCATCCGCTATCTAAGCACCAGGTTTCTTCATTATTTGTGTTTCTGACAGATAGGCAAGTGTCATTCACAAGTCGTAATGATTGACCTTGTTCTCTTTTCTTTGACCAACAATCCTTTTCAAGGTGTCCCTTTTTCTGACAGTTATTACACTTCATGTTTTTCTTATGCTCCATATTAGGTCTATTCTGGTTTTGTTTTTTCTTTTTATTACTATAGTGTGCCTCTTCTTCTTTTTCTACTTCTACTTCTTTATAATTATTTATTGCCTCGCTTTCTTCTATAATTTTAATTTTGAATTCTTCCATTGTAGGAAGCTTGTCTCGCGATTCCATGGCTACTCTGAAGTTTTCGTATTGTTCGGGCAAACTATACAGCATCATAATGGTTAAAAAATCTTCGTGGATTTCAATCTCCATGTCTTTTAACTTATCTACGAGATCCATGAACTCGTTTATGTGATCTCTAACATCATCGTCAACTTTCAGCCTCTTTTGAATAAGCTTTTTGAGAAGGATTGCTTTACGCGCTGGTCCTAGGCTTTGGTATGCCTTTTGTACCGTTTCCCATATCTCTTTTGCGCTTTTACATGATTTTACTAACCTTAGTTCTGACGATGCGATCAAAAGAAATAGTTCGGCTTTGGCCAAAGATTCTTTTTGTGGGTCACATGTTTTCGTCAAGCATTCATGTAGCCTGCCTTCGTTAGTACAGCTTCGACTTGTATTTTCCATGTATCAAAATTAGTTCGATTTAAAGGCTTGATATTGGCGCATTTTTGCCGATACCATTATTTTTTTAAGGAAGCTAGGAGCCCATAACCTCTTGTATTTAGTGGTAGTGAGATAACGAATACAATATATATTTTATTTACGTTAGAGAAAATTTATCGTTCACCTTATATTTCTTCTTATAAAACAATTGACATATGATTGAAAATTTGCATAGCGTCGTGTGCAAAAAGTTTTGCTTTCAATAGAGGATAAAGGAATCCTTGAAAATAGGAGACCCTCTCCAATTTTGTTGAAGAAAAAATTTAAAATTTTAATGTTTCCGAAAGATTGCTTAACATACATTCGGCCATCACATTAATTGGTTTCTGCTGTTTCGGCCCTCACATCCTTCGTACCTCTCATTTGTGGAAACTTCCTCATCTTTTGGAAAAAATGGACTAAATTATCCGACATACTCTTTCATCAATTTTAAATGTGGCCATGGACGACCAAACTTGGACACAAGCTACCCTTCCCATTCGTATGGGAGGCCTTGATCTCCGCAAAATTACTAGAAATCACTTTACCGGCTTTTATTTCCTCGGTTCACGGCACTGAGAAATTAATCAAGAATATTCTATCTTCTTCACTGATTGATTTTGATGTGCCGAAGGCTGTAAATGCCTGGAAACTCGCTTGCCCGAATTCTAAACTATCCGACAACTTTTCTTCCCAAAGACGGTGGGATGAGCCGCTCTGCAAAGTACTTCAGGAAAACCTGTTTGAAATATCACTACTGTGGAGCGTGTGCGCTTGCTGGCTGTGGGAGAGTGGGAGTCGGGTCTCTGATTTTTCGCATTCCGATAATTTTTCGTTTTTGTTTATTTCTATGCCTCTTATTGTTTCATTTTTGACAGCGTTTTTTAAGTCTGTTTCATTAACATGTGCTAATTTCTTATGCCAAACGTCAATCTGATTCATTTCAGTTAGTTTAGACATTTCCTTTTTTTCGGCTTTTATATAATATAAACCAGTTATTGTATTAAACATAGCTTTATCGTTACACATATGTGACGTGCATCCGCTATCTAAGCACCAGGTTTCTTCATTATTTGTGTTTCTGACAGATAGGCAAGTGTCATTCACAAGTCGTAATGATTGACCTTGTTCTCTTTTCTTTGACCAACAATCCTTTTCAAGGTGTCCCTTTTTCTGACAGTTATTACACTTCATGTTTTTCTTATGCTCCATATTAGGTCTATTCTGGTTTTGTTTTTTCTTTTTATTACTATAGTGTGCCTCTTCTTCTTTTTCTACTTCTACTTCTTTATAATTATTTATTGCCTCGCTTTCTTCTATAATTTTAATTTTGAATTCTTCCATTGTAGGAAGCTTGTCTCGCGATTCCATGGCTACTCTGAAGTTTTCGTATTGTTCGGGCAAACTATACAGCATCATAATGGTTAAAAAATCTTCGTGGATTTCAATCTCCATGTCTTTTAACTTATCTACGAGATCCATGAACTCGTTTATGTGATCTCTAACATCATCGTCAACTTTCAGCCTCTTTTGAATAAGCTTTTTGAGAAGGATTGCTTTACGCGCTGGTCCTAGGCTTTGGTATGCCTTTTGTACCGTTTCCCATATCTCTTTTGCGCTTTTACATGATTTTACTAACCTTAGTTCTGACGATGCGATCAAAAGAAATAGTTCGGCTTTGGCCAAAGATTCTTTTTGTGGGTCACATGTTTTCGTCAAGCATTCATGTAGCCTGCCTTCGTTAGTACAGCTTCGACTTGTATTTTCCATGTATCAAAATTAGTTCGATTTAAAGGCTTGATATTGGCGCATTTTTGCCGATACCATTATTTTTTTAAGGAAGCTAGGAGCCCATAACCTCTTGTATTTAGTGGTAGTGAGATAACGAATACAATATATATTTTATTTACGTTAGAGAAAATTTATCGTTCACCTTATATTTCTTCTTATAAAACAATTGACATATGATTGAAAATTTGCATAGCGTCGTGTGCAAAAAGTTTTGCTTTCAATAGAGGATAAAGGAATCCTTGAAAATAGGAGACCCTCTCCAATTTTGTTGAAGAAAAAATTTAAAATTTTAATGTTTCCGAAAGATTGCTTAACATACATTCGGCCATCACATTAATTGGTTTCTGCTGTTTCGGCCCTCACATCCTTCGTACCTCTCATTTGTGGAAACTTCCTCATCTTTTGGAAAAAATGGACTAAATTATCCGACATACTCTTTCATCAATTTTAAATGTGGCCATGGACGACCAAACTTGGACACAAGCTACCCTTCCCATTCGTATGGGAGGCCTTGATCTCCGCAAAATTACTAGAAATCACTTTACCGGCTTTTATTTCCTCGGTTCACGGCACTGAGAAATTAATCAAGAATATTCTATCTTCTTCACTGATTGATTTTGATGTGCCGAAGGCTGTAAATGCCTGGAAACTCGCTTGCCCGAATTCTAAACTATCCGACAACTTTTCTTCCCAAAGACGGTGGGATGAGCCGCTCTGCAAAGTACTTCAGGAAAACCTGTTTGAAATATCACTACTGTGGAGCGTGTGCGCTTGCTGGCTGTGGGAGAGTGGGAGTCGGGTCTCTGATTTTACGCACTACTGTCGTCTAACATTGGCATCTTATTCGACGTTACTACTTTCCGCCTCGCTGCTTCCCTACGTCTAGGTGCTCCTTGTTGTTCTCCTTATCGCTGCCACTGTGACGAAGCCAGGCTTTTGGATACTTTACCAGTCGACAGCGATGCGGAAGAGTTGTTTGACGCCCTACTTTAGATTACTTTTAGTTAGTTCATAAGTTTTATTTTTTTAATTTATATGTATATACTTATAAGGCTAATTTATTGTTTTTTAAATCTGTATTTGTATTGAATAATAATAACACAATTGTGAACTGATTTTTGCTATTTTTTTTTTTTATTTAAAAATTAGTTCATTTTGGTGGTCATTGTGGTTTTATTTAATTTTGTTAAAGATCTAATAAAATCTTTTGTAGATAAACAATGGAATTCTTAAATAAATGACTGTAAAAGGATTGCTGCTATCGCAAATAAATGTTTTATTCAAACATAATTTTTAGAAGTCCATAAATAAACAAATTTATGACGTTTACATGCTCTGTGTTTCTGACTTGTTTTAAAAAAAGTTCAAATTTTCGATTCCCAACTTGGGCAAACCTGCGTTTGCGCAAGTTTACTCAAACGTGTATGCTAGTGTCGTTCAATTTTTTTTGTATTGTTATCCCAGTGTTTGGGCGCAAATTTCAATTCATTTAATAAATTGATGTTCGAATAATGCTCTTTTTTTCTTATAGTCTTTACTCCATATACCTACTTCAGTTTATTTACAGAAAAAAAATATTTTCTTTTGTTTTTTGTTTTCTTTTTTTATTAAAAAGTAAAGTATTTTTTTTATTAAAGTTTTTAGTACGCAACGACCGACAACAACTAAAAGGTCATTGACTCGTTTACTTAAAGTAATTAATTTTGTACATGCGTACATTAATTCGAGTTTTAGAAAAAAACTTTTTTTGTTTATTATTTTATCTTTACAAATCGATAATATTTCATGTCCCGGATCGACCCTCCACGGGATTAAAACGATAAAAATTTAACGGTGTGTTTAAGTAAATCGCTACGTGTGTGGCTACTATAACTGATGTAGATTTCAGGCAATCTATTACGCTGTCTTTAACAGGCATAGCTATTCAGTATTCAGCTAATTGAGTTTCGTGGTCTCCAGAAAACATAAATTTTATTTTGGAAATAAAAAACAGTAATTTATGTTTTTTTTTTTTTCAGAAATGGAGTAAACTTGTACGAAGCGAAGTGAATATAGAAGAAAGCATGACCCAAGTACAACAAGCTAAAAATGCTTGCAATTGCAAATTTTCAAAGTCGAATAACCATGAAGATCTGTGATATTTATCATAATAATAATTAAAACCTATTGAATAGGGTATTTGACTGTTTTGTGAAAATGCTTGATCTTTTTTTTTATATAAGTTCATTTGAACAGGACAATGTTTATCGGCTTAGTTAGTAAATCATAAAAATAGTGTGAATCTGCCCAATAATTTTGTTACAATCCAAAAAATTTCTAGATAGAATCTGTCTAACGAAAGCGCGACCTGAGACTGACAGACTTACTTTCATACAAGAAAAAAAAATTGATACTTGAGTATTTTTTTGTATTTGCGACAATCGTATAATATCGACATAGTGGCGTTTTTCTACAAGCACTTCAGCACTTCGATGTACCGATAGTCAACCTGGAGAGACTGCAGCACAGCCCAAGTCTCGATCGAATCAAAGGCTTTCTCGTAGTCCACAAACGCTACGCTGTGATTGTTTCAAACGATACGGGTCGACTAGTGAGACTTTCAAATTCTAAAGAGGATTTTCAGTCACTGTTTTCTACGCTTTTACGATGTTAGCTGCAGTTGAAGACGTTGATTAATTTCGTACATGCGTATATAAATTCGAGAAAATACTTTATTTTTCATTTTTATCTTTACAAATCGATAGTGTTTCATGTACCGAATCGACCCTCCGCGGGATTAAAACGACATAAATTTAACGGTGTATATATACAAACATATTGTGTATATATAAGGTGTTAAAAAATTAACTGCAAGAAAATTAAGAACTGGTTTAGAATTACAAATAAAAAAAATTGGCGAAAAAAAGATTTTTAAATAACAACCCGTTTCGGAGATATGCAATATTTTTACTTCACACAAAATTATTGAATATGCGCACTGTACACCGCACGTGCGCCAGCGCGGCCGCCCCGCCGTAGGTACGCGTGAGTCGTTCACCCCCTGTGACACGACACGCGACGGCGCAAATTCGTAAACAGCTGATTCTAATTTTTCCATCACATTTCTCAGACTTTGGACTGGCAAATTATCGAGCTTACTTACAAATAGCATATTTTATTATACCTATAGGACTATTAAAAGCACTGGTAGACTCCTAGGATTGTTTGGACACGGTAACGGTTACGTGCCGCAGCTAAACTTTGACCAGTCGTAATGTAGCACACTACCATATCTAAATAATATATATCTCGATTGGAATACGTAAATGGCATTATTAAAAGCACGAAACTGCACGAACGCACGTATTCGCCGTAATGACACAAGAAAACACCCTTACCGCGCGACGGATTTCGGACAACTAAGGGTCGCGAGGGGTAGAGAGAGCTGCGGGAAGAGTAGCGGGCGGCGGGGGAACCGCTAGCAAGCCGCTCGCGCGCGGTACGATGGCGGCCCAAGCCGCAAGCGCAGCCCTGGGTACAGCGCACAAAAAAATATTATACTAAATTATTTTATTTATGTGAAAATATAAAAACGCTCAAAAAAAAATTTTTTTTTTTTGATGTGTTCGTTTTTCGATGGCGAGTAAGTGGACAAAATTCTTGCAGTTAATTTTTTAACACCTTATATATTTCATGTATTGCATTAACCTTACCTGGAAAGAAATTAGATGGCTTTAATAAAATAGTTCGTCTTGTTATAAACGTGCCATACAAACTTCTGGACGACTAGGGTATAAATTACTAGACTGATAGTAGTACTTTTTAAAAATACATACAGCTGAACATAGAACTCTTTTTTTAAACCAGCTGAAAACAGTCAAACACCCTATCAACAAAAGATCATAGTTATAATCTCAGTTTGTAGCAATAATGTAGATATTAAAGAAATATTTACTTATTAATTTTATTAACATTAAATAAGTACAATTATTATACAACATTAGAAAAGTTATTTTATTGCTCTAAATGCTTCCCGATCGAATCGACTTGTTTAATATTGTTACGCCATGAAACTTGAACACGCTTCTATCTTCGATACACGCTTCTATCTTCTTGATTCTATCTTCGATAGAATCAAGAGAAGCATTGAACGATTAAAACACATTGCTATGCGATACTTCCAGAATGGAAGTACGTGCCTAGGCCTGGCAAGCTCTAGAAAAGTTCGCCATAAAGTATCCACCTGTATTATTATTATAAAGTTTTTGTGGTACCTACGTAGTTGATAAATGAATTTGTACCTTCCGTGTTTAAGAATAGAGTCAAAATTCGCATGAGTCGTGGTAATGCGTTATTATTACAAGTTTTTAATAGTAATTATTTATTGCCCCGCGATGCGACTGTATTGTTCTGATTGGAATGGCCTTAAAACGTCTGTATCTAGAACATTCCTGGCTCTGCGTATAAATACTTGCCCCCGACCGGAAGTGAGTCAGTGGTAATTTCGAGAGTGACATTTTCATCTAATAACCTGAGCGATAGCGAAACGGAACTCTAGTATTAATTGTGGACCAAGTTGATCGGAACAATTTGTTATTTTTTGTGGTTAATAAAGTTCTCTGCAAGTATACCGTCATTTAATTACTCGCGTTCGTAACAATATTAACTGTAAGATTTGATCTGTAGTAATCACTTGGTTCAAGCACAAGTGCTAGATTGTGCTGCGAGTGATAACAATAATTTTACACAAAATCGAGTTATTATTCGACGTTTGTTTTCTATAGCACTGAATACGATATTTTTCATTGAATTTCAAACCACTATTAAGTTTCAAACTTAATAGTGAGTCTCTTTCTTGTGAGTAACAATATTAACAAAACAGAATTGGGTACTTGAATAATCTCTTTATATTATTTGAATCAAAAAGTAACTTTATCCCAAATTGCTAATAGTTTTTTTTTTTCAAATTGTTCTTATTCTTATTAAGTTACCTTTCAAATGTGGTGGTAGTCTGGTAGGGTAAACTGTCAAGCAACAGAATAAAGATACTAATGGAATATGACGTCATCGCCATTACACGCCCTCACTCTTCCTCATACCAATATCTGAAATATTAATTGCTGCTTCTAGACCAGAGCCGATAATTAATTTTTGAAACAAAAATAAAATAGTGATTGGAAGAACCCCATTAGAAAAGGAAGAGAATAAAACAAAAATTAAAGGAAAAAAAGTTACGGGTGATCTGACGGAAGGGCGATCGAGAAGTGGATGGGAGTGCGTTTTTTAAGGGTAAAAAACGGTTTATCTCGATTTCCGGCAAAACTACAGGTCCTATGGAAAAAAATTAAATGGCAAACTTGTAGATAATAAAAGGATCTACAACTTTTGCATTTACATTTTGTTCACATAACCTCAAAATTTATGGGAAAAATTCAATTATCAATGTTTTTGGTTTTTTAATTTTATCTTTTTAAATTTTTTTCTTTTTTTTTTACGAAATTTAATGAAAACTTACTTATTTTTGTACCAAACACACTGTATTATTTTATTTTGAAATATATATATTTTTTTTCATCTTAATTTTGACTTGATATCGAAAACGCACCCTAATTTTCAATCGAAAATTCTCACGTCAAAATGCATGCTTTTTTAAAAAAAAATCTATGAGCTTTTTATTTATTGATATCTCTACTTTTTGATGGTGTAAAAAATATACATTACTAAGGTAATTTATCTCAGAAAATATCAAAAACTAAAAAAAAAACTTGAATCCAAAAATTCTTTTTCTTAATTACATTAATAAATAAAAGAAAATTCAAACCGAAATACACTACTATAATTATCAATCAAATAAGTCCATGAAATTAATATATAATAAGTCACCTACAATATTTTAAGAAAGTTGTATAATCTTCTTTAAATTATATGTGTAGATGCCTATTTATTGCTATTATAAGATAACTAATATGCCTGAGTGACGTACGGAAAATTTTAGCTCATCAAATTTATATTTTTTCTATATACCTTTTAGAAAAGTGGGAAGGGGCTAAGAGTTGAGTAGGAGTTATCTGATAGTGAACCCCGGGGCCCTGGGTCGATGCATTCGTTCCAGGACCCCAGAGTTCACTATCAAAAAACTACCTTTCACTATCAAAGAAGGAACAGGAGTAAGTTTATATTCAGTAAAAATCTGACAACCTACCGGGCCGCCTGTCGCGACTAACGCGAATCCATAGACCAAATATATAAATTCAACACTAGCAACATCCCGAGGGCTATCTTGAATAACTATGGTAAGCATAGATAATAGACTTTACAAATATTAGTTGGCGCGAACAGTAACTCTATACCGCCATTTCTAAAGGTTGCTAAGTTGCAAGTGTACTGTGATAACTTGTGTACCGAGCGTGAATTATGTTAATTAAAGACCTTTCGTGCCGTGTCTGGAAGAGGGACATGTATCCAGACGTCGAAGGCATGAAAGCTAAGTATTACTTATGTTAATATCTTAGTCAAGCTCTGTGTGGTTATTTGGTGTCTCAGCGCAATTGATTCCTATAAATGTTAATGTTAAAGGTGAATGCCTAACTGTATGAGGTTTAGTAGACTCGCTCGGGGTAATATACTGATGGGGCGAGAGGCGTCAGTATGATGAGGCCTGGAGAGTTAATCTCCAGGATCCCGATGCGGAAGGTTAGCGGAGTAGGTTGCTTCCGGGCGGAGAGGGCGGAAGTAGCTGAGGCCTGGCGAATTAGTCTCCAGGATTCCGGCATGTACGTTTTAACGGGTAGGCTGCCTCTAGTATGATAGGGGTGTGAGCCGAGTCCTGGAGAGGTGGTTTCCTCTAGGTTCCGATGTTACATGGGTGTGTTATACACCAATTTGAGCCAGCTGGTCCCCCCGGGACCTGATCCTGGGGGAGGGAGCTCCGACGGCGATCGGGCTCCTCTTTTAACCTAACCTGATGCTCCCAGGACCTGATCCTGGGGGAGGAGTCCCGAGGGAGTTCGGGCTCTAATATTTATTTAACCTCATGTTTAATGATTTGTGATGAAGCTGTTATTATGTCATATTCATCCTGGTACAGCTATTGATTATACACTGTTGAAATGATGTTCTTCAGATGTTATTGTTGGTGTATTGTTTACACAATAAGTTTAGGGTTAATTGCGTTGATATATTCATGTTCAGGGAGCTTTAAACTTTACAGATGGTAGAAGTTCAGTCATAAGCGAAGCAGATGATATATAAGAGAAAGAAATCTATTACGAAGATTGGCAGTTCAGATCGGCAGGTATGTGATGCATTCTAACATCCATGTTTGTTGTACCTACACCGATTATATTATTCATCCCCGAGATACTTAAAGTGGTGTGAGGTGACGACAAAAATGGTGGAGATGCTGGGATATGCATCACATTACAAAGTACCTAGAAGGCTCATATTTGAGTAAACTAGAGAATGCAGAGCATGCCGGCTGATTTGAGCTGTAATGGTTAATAATCAGATAAATACAATTCAATAATTAGAAAAGTTAGTTAACGCTCGGTCGCTAATATTTCATCACACTATACTTTCCAACAAGGAAATCAAGTCATTTTGACTGAATAATGGATGTTGTTGAAAAGTACTGAAACTTTTGCTTGTTTGTACAATATATACGAGTTAATTCGCGAAGAAAAATCACTATGATGATATGACCACATTATTCTTGAATAAATTTCTTATTTAAGGGTTGTTGGAGCCCTGAAATTAATAAAATTCTTTATAAACGCGAATTCCAAACAATAGCATCGAACTTCAAAGAATTGTTTGTCAGTCGTCCAACGTCAACTGACAGTGACAGCTATCAAACGGTGCGTTCCGTATACAGCGAAGGAACCAGTTAGTTCAAATTATTTGGGAAACTTCGCTTCCGTCACTTATCGAGATTAATATCAGCGTAAAACTCTATTTTTCTTGGTCTAAATTTACTTATTAATTTAACAAGTGAGAATGACTTTCGAAGGATAAGAAAGGCTCAATAAAATATTATTTTGTACGCATTAATATAAATGGCGAACAGAAGTTCGGAACGGAAATACGAATAAAGGAATAATAATTATTGGACGGCATAAAAATACTACGAAGCATATTGTGGTGAATGGTCTTATTATTTAAAAAACTTAAGGAAATTTGTCGAATTTATAATGGGAGTAATCAGTGTGAAATAACTAATTTCAACGTTAAATGTAAGTGAACGTTGTGTCTAAAGGAAAAAGAATATGGTTCGCCATATTGGGTAAAAGGTACAAAGTGTTACCAGATCTTGGATAAATTCCATACTAAAGTGGACTTTCAATATTATTTGAGGAAGCATGAATATTAAATATTAAATAAATGGTGGGAAGAAAAGCAGGAAAAATAAAAGCTATAAAGGCTTTAACTTCTTCTAAGCGTTTCGATGACAAAATTAAGGCTTTAACTTAAAGAAATATTCTACACTAACATTATCTTGAAAAAATGATTAATGAATGAAGGTAAATGAACAGATATGAAGTACTGATCAACTAAAACGGAAGAACGGGAAAAAAATTACGTGAAACTTCGACTTTACTACTAATAAAAAATAAGTTATATAAAGATGTCATTTAGTACTGGACTAAAGTGGCATTGGTTGCGGTTTTACCATGAGTGTATATGTTTTATACACTAAAGTAATTATGTGTTGAAATATATATAAGCTAGAATTAGATAGTAAGAATTGATTATAAACACATATAAAAATCCTCACGAAATTTTCCCACATAATAGGTGGTATCGGGGAGTCGTGAACTCTTCGGCTGGTAACTTCATAACTTGTTCGCGCCGAATTTTAGACTTGACTACATCTCAATTGCCATTAAAAAAAAAAAAAAAAATAGGTACATTGGCGCGAGATAATTCGAAAACTAAGATTAGCCATCAATCATACCGTATTTTACACTACATTGAAAGCGTATTACTTGGATTGGGACAAAATACAAGGAATTGGAATAATTAAGCGGATATTTTCATGAAATCGGTAAGTTTTACATTTTCCTAAACTTTGTTCAACCGAGTTGATATAAAGTGTTGATTGCTTAAGTTACAAGACTAATAGCGTAAATCTATTTGAAAATTAGTAAACAAGTCGCGAATTCGTTCAGTGACTTTCATAAAATTATAGGTTTAATTAATTTTCGCTAATGTTTTGATAAAAAATGGCTGACAGACTCATTTTTTCAGTGTCGTTCGTAAAATAAATGGACATTTATTTTACTTGTACCTAAACTAAGTAGAGAAATTTATTATGCATACTGTAAAGAAATTAGTAAGAATTAAATGAAGATTTATACTTGATATTTAAAAATAGTATAAAATTAATATTTCAAATTTAGTTCATAAACACATTATGATATTTTCAATATTGGTGTCTTAAGTAAGTTAATTAAGGTGGTATGGTTTATTGGGAATTTCACCAACCTACATATTTATGACTGATTGAAGAAAACTTTTAAAATAGAATTGCTATTACCCAATTGTGAAACTTTACTAAGTTTATGAATTTATTCATTATTTTATTTTGATACAACAATTTGTTATTATCTTCACAAAGACTTTGACATTGCATAGATAAACAAGATAACAGACAAGCTAAGACAGGTTGATTGTTTAATTTTGTTTTGAATAAGATTTGAGAATAATATTCTGTTATTACTTTTGACAGATATGTGTTTGTGTGTCCATGTTTATTATGTTATGTGTGTTTTCTTTAAACTGGTATGATTTTAATATTGTGTAATATTTTAATAAAATAAATCAAGAAATGAAAATGAAATAAAAGCTATTAAATAATTTAGTGATAAAACTCAATTAAATAAACATATTGATTCATTGTGAATTATAAAGTGTTAATACAATAATTAAAGTATGGGTTGCAGATCATTTGATAAAATTCAAATAATTCACCATTTAATATTGATTTATTTTTCTATAATCATACCGTAAATAAAAGTAATTTAATGAGTTTTGAGTTATTACGGGAAGATGTCAATATACTTTTAAAAATTATTTATGTTCAAGTTTCCAAATTGTTGGTCTATTAGTAGAAGAGTTTTGAACGGTTAATCAGGATAGGAATTGAATTGAATGAAGACATTTATAATTATTTATCCGATGGTTTTGAATTAATGAGAATCTAAATTGAATAATTGCTCACAACTTATGAAAGTAATAAAGGATGCTGAATGATATAGTTATTAGACTATGTAATTATATGTGTGTATTACAGGAATAGCCAGCAACATGGAAGAAATACTTTTAAATAGACTTAGGCTCATTATTGAAAAGATTAAAATTGACTTAGGTAACATACCAGATTCTATTAACAGTGAAACTTTGACACAAGGGCAAATAGCTTATAGCAAATTAGAAGCTTTAATGAAGCGGTTAAACTCGGACCTTTTAGAATATTTTCGTTTAGCAACCCATGCCGAAGCGGGGTTTGAAGCTTCGGATGAAATTTCTCAAATAAGTGAAATACAATTGGAAGCAGAAGAAGCTTTGGCCGTGTTAAATGCGAAGATAAATTGTACACTTTTAGAAAATACTAATAAGCGAATTAATCAAGAAAATAATTCATCCTGTCGCCTTCCAAAACTGCAATTACCGACGTTTGATGGAGATATGCTGACGTGGCATGAATTTTGGGACCAATTTAGTTCTAATATTGATTCTAGAAATCTGACAGATGTTGATAAACTTTCATATTTGAAAGCCTCTGTAACTGGTAATGCCAAGAAAGCTATTGAAGGGTTAGACACCACTAACAAAAATTATCAAATTGCTTTATCGATTTTGAAAAACAGATTCGGAAAAACCTCTTACCTCATTGATGCACATTATGCGACTCTTTGCAAAATCAATGTTGCAAAAAATACATCAGAAGATTGTAGAAAGACTTTCAATGAAATTGAAAGGAATGTGAAAATATTGGAATCATTAGATGAAGATATAAACCACAATCATCTTTGTTTCATGATAATGGAAAAGTTCCCCACTGACCTAATTTATGAATTAAAGCTTAGTACCAATAGCGACTCTATTCAAGAATTGAGGCATCATTTAGAAAAGACTATAGCTGCCAGGGAAGATGCAGAAAGAATATCTGGAAGGAAAAGGCAGAGTGATAAAGAAAGTAGTACAGTAGAAACTTTACAGGTGCTGTCAAAACGAGCAAAGCATACAAATCCACTAAACTGTAAAGAAAACAATAATCGTTGTGACAACCGTAAGGCTAATTTCCACCGAGCTGTAATACACAAAGAGATGAACGTAGAAAGAAGAACCGATAGCAAAATTAATAAGTATAAAAGACTAGTAAATATAGGCTGTGTATTTTGCCAAGGCGATCACTATAGTGATAAGTGCGAGAAGTTCAAAAGATTGGCAGAGAGAAAATCAAGATTGAGTCGAAACTGTTACCTCTGTTTAAAGAAAGGTCACTTCATGCCAGACTGTACATTTAAGGTAAAATGTGTGCATTGCAATGCAGATCAAAAGCATAATAGAGCTTTATGCCCATCAATTTTTTCTAAGACCCCAGAAGAGAAGAAAAGGGACCCACGATTTTACAAACAGCCATAGTCAAAGCTAGCATCGTTGGAAATATATTTAAACAAATCAAATGTCTTGTCTTAATGGATTCAGGTTCACAGAGATCTTATATAACACTCTTTGATTATATTTAAATTAGCTAAAGAACTAAAACTTTCCTTAGAGGAAGAAAGTAATCTGACCATTTTCACCTTCGGGACGGAAAAGCCCCAGGAAGTACGAAGCCCTGTGGTTACATTTCAGTTACAGTCACGTACGGAGGAAATAGTTGTCATTTATGCGAATTACGTTGAGTTTATTTCAAGGGGAGGCGGATTACGCCGTGGTAGCGTGGGTGTTACACAGACCTGGATGTCGAAACGGATCCACTCACATAAATTGATCAGATATTAATAAATGTTATTTGTTGGCTGACGATGGATCACTAAGGAAGCAGGTACACATACTGATAGGAAACGATTATTACTTCAATATTATCCGTGACAAGAAAATGCAATTAAGTAAGAATCTATTCCTAGTAGATTCTTCATTTGGTTGGCTTGTCAGCGGTCAAGTAGACACTACATATGTCAACGAATTGCACTGTCTTATCGACTCTTCTCTGCAGGCGTACTCGGCTTCCGTTTTCCTAGTCAGCGGATCTGAGAAAAATTTTGTCATAGGAAAATCACGTCTTGTACCAATAAAAGACCAGGACAACTTCAAAATTTCAAGACTTGAGTTACTTGGTGTATTAATCGGATGTAGATTAATCGAATTTGTTCTTAAATTTATTCATCAAAACATAACAAGACAAGTTTTATGGACAGACAGTCAAATTGTCATCGAATGGTGTAAATCTAACAAGTTACTGCCACCATTTGTGGCTAGACGAGTTGAAGAAATTAAAAAGAACCAACAAATAGAGATCAGATATATTCCATCGGAGCTTAACACAGCTGACGTCGGAACAAGACCTACCAGTTCGACAGAAGATAGGAAGAAGTGGCTTATAGGCCCACAATTCCCAGTGGACAGTCTAGACAAGTGGCCAAGTGGATCTGTTGCCGTAGAAACCCATTCATTTTCGGCTGGGGAGGGTCCGACGGGAGAAAGAAAGGATGATCCGATGGAAATAAATAATCTAGACATTAACGTTGATAACCCAATGATTAAGAAAGATAAGAGAAATGTCCTGAATGCGTTAAATATACAGGAGAACCTTACAGAAACATTTGTTAAAAGACAGTCAACTCGTTACAGTAGTAAAAGAAATCGAAGCAGTTCTTAACACTAGACCTCTGACCAGGGTGGACTCAGAGCCAGATCATGTACTGAAACCTTCAGATTTTCTCACCATGGGGAAATGTATTACAATGGAAGAATCTGGAAAGGACCCTACTAAAATTCAAGGTACAGTGACAAAAGATACTCTGATCCAAAGTTGGAAAAGAGCACTTGTCATCTTGAATGAATTTAAAGATATGTTTTCCAATCGTTACCTTCTCAGCTTACGAGAGAGGTATAGTCACGGACCGAGGCAGTCAAGAGTAACGTCGAAATTGACTCCCAGGATTGGTCAAATCGTGCAAATCAAAAGTGACAACAAAAATCGAATAAATTGGAAAGTCGGAAAAATAGTCTCTTTGATAAAAGGGGTAGATGGTATGTACAGAGTAGCTAAAGTTAAAGTAGGTGATACCGAGTTCACAAGGTCAATTGCACATCTTTATCCTCTTGAAATTGAAGATGGAGAAGAAAACTGTGTCAAGGGAACAGAAAGAGACCGAAGAACGAGACCTCCAAATTACAGAATTTCAGTTACAACCACCTGGAAACAAAGTTACCAAAAAACCACTAAGTCCTAATACCGCCGAACTTCCTGTTGAGAGTGAAATTAGTAGAGTACTTAATGAAGATGAAAGTACCGTAGAGCGTTCGCCTGTTGTGTATCAAGAAAGTAAAATAGACACTGCTAAGTCTGTTGAACCTAAGTCGTACGTATTATCCGAGCCTGAGTCAAGTGATCAAACTGATTGTGTATCAATAGAAGAAAGTCATGAGTCTAGACCAAAAAGAGTAGCTGCCACACGAGCCCTTGAAAAGATTAAAGAGTGGACGAGTATCCTGATCACGCTACTTTCGCCTTTTGTCGGGAGTGTCGCGACTAACGCGAATCCATAGACCAAATATATAAATTCAACACTAGCAACATCCCGAGGGCTATCTTGAATAACTATGGTAAGCATAGATAATAGACTTTACAAATATTAGTTGGCGCGAACAGTAACTCTATACCGCCATTTCTAAAGGTTGCTAAGTTGCAAGTGTACTGTGATAACTTGTGTACCGAGCGTGAATTATGTTAATTAAAGACCTTTCGTGCCGTGTCTGGAAGAGGGACATGTATCCAGACGTCGAAGGCATGAAAGCTAAGTATTACTTATGTTAATATCTTAGTCAAGCTCTGTGTGGTTATTTGGTGTCTCAGCGCAATTGATTCCTATAAATGTTAATGTTAAAGGTGAATGCCTAACTGTATGAGGTTTAGTAGACTCGCTCGGGGTAATATACTGATGGGGCGAGAGGCGTCAGTATGATGAGGCCTGGAGAGTTAATCTCCAGGATCCCGATGCGGAAGGTTAGCGGAGTAGGTTGCTTCCGGGCGGAGAGGGCGGAAGTAGCTGAGGCCTGGCGAATTAGTCTCCAGGATTCCGGCATGTACGTTTTAACGGGTAGGCTGCCTCTAGTATGATAGGGGTGTGAGCCGAGTCCTGGAGAGGTGGTTTCCTCTAGGTTCCGATGTTACATGGGTGTGTTATACACCAATTTGAGCCAGCTGGTCCCCCCGGGACCTGATCCTGGGGGAGGGAGCTCCGACGGCGATCGGGCTCCTCTTTTAACCTAACCTGATGCTCCCAGGACCTGATCCTGGGGGAGGAGTCCCGAGGGAGTTCGGGCTCTAATATTTATTTAACCTCATGTTTAATGATTTGTGATGAAGCTGTTATTATGTCATATTCATCCTGGTACAGCTATTGATTATACACTGTTGAAATGATGTTCTTCAGATGTTATTGTTGGTGTATTGTTTACACAATAAGTTTAGGGTTAATTGCGTTGATATATTCATGTTCAGGGAGCTTTAAACTTTACAGATGGTAGAAGTTCAGTCATAAGCGAAGCAGATGATATATAAGAGAAAGAAATCTATTACGAAGATTGGCAGTTCAGATCGGCAGGTATGTGATGCATTCTAACATCCATGTTTGTTGTACCTACACCGATTATATTATTCATCCCCGAGATACTTAAAGTGGTGTGAGGTGACGACACCGCCCAAGGGCGGGAGATTTCATTGGATGATTTCCCCATATAAAAAAGAAAGGTCTGCGCCTTACTATCTATAATTTCGTAGCAGCTGTAAAATTGTTAGCCAGTATTAGAGATACAGAGTTTCAGATATATAAAGTACTTTGTGATACAGAGCAGTGGACAACATCGTTATTCGTTAAGTTGGTTAAGTTACTTCAAGAGAACAAACAAATCTATATATATATATATATATATAATAAAGTCGTGTTAGTTACACTATTTATAACTCAAGATCGGCAGAATCTATTTGGCTGAAAATTGGTGGGGAGGTAGCTTAGAACCAGGAGAAGGACATAGGAATTTTTATCCTGTTAAGTAAAAAACAAACTAAAGCCTGCTAATTTATTGGTATATTAGAGTAGAGTAGGGTAGAGTGGGGAAGAGTAGGGTAGAGTAAGGTAAGAGCGGGAGCGAAGCCGCGGGCAAAAGCTAGTTTACTATAAAATAAACTTTTGTAACCTACTATTTTTATCTGTATCAATCAGCTCTAAAATAAAAATATTTTCTTTCATAAACAGTGTTTAACGTAATATATATATATAGTTTACAAAAAAATATGCTTTTTTTATCCTTTCAATGAAACATATATTATTCATATAGGCTATGTATAGTAATTAAAAAAGTTTATTTTTTATTTTTCGTAGCACGTCACAATTCTGAGATATAGAAGTCTTTGTTTTACCTATCTTTCACAAAACGTTTGCTCTGTATTTACGAATCTTTCTGCGGCTAAACTAAAGGAAGGAATATTTGTGGTGCCTCAAATCGAGTTGTTGACGATTTGGATACAATATATTCGAATAAAGTGTCCGAATCGAAACATTTCATTCTCAATTTTCTTTCACTGACGACTTGGACACCACCAAAATTGAAACTGTTAAGTACAGTCAGATTAAAAAATTCTTAAAATATTATAATATAAAGAAATGTATTATCCAAAGTTGCCGCCTTAAATACAGCTTAAAATAATTTTCGTAATGTTTTTCCTCCATAAATTACATTTTAAAACTTTTTATTTGACAGTACTAAACAGTGTGTCTGAATCGTCAGTAAAAAAAAAATGAAATAAAAATGTGGTTGAGTCACTGTGCTCGAATATATTGTGTCCGTATCGTCAGCAACTCCTCAAATCAGGAGTATATAATATACTATAAAATTCGAGAGCCTTTTAACCGAAGTTGAAACAACAGCCTGGAACTCTTTCAAGTGTCGTTAAAAATTTGAAAACAAAGATCACCTTGTTTTCAAATTTTTGAAAATCTATTGCAAAATTGTGAGCGTATGGGTGTATTATGTCACTAAAAATTCAGTTCTTGCATTCTAATTTAGATTTTTTCCCAGTAAATCTTGTTAGTGTGAGTGATGAACATGTTGAGCGATTTCACCAAGATTTAAAATTATTTGAGCAAAATTATCAAGGTTTTTGGAACCAAAATATGCTAGTTGACTATTGCTGGTCTTTTGTGAGAGATACTGATGGAAATATTTATTAAAAAGAGCAAAAACTGCCCATTTTTGGTCATCTATTGCTTAATTAAGTGAAGTTTTTTGTAAAAATCTTCTAAATATTTTTTTTTAAAAGCTGTGGTGCTGGAATTTTTTAAATATTTTTTCGGAGATGTAGATACCCAAAGTAACTTAACTATAAATATTCCATTTCAAGGACAAAAATTATGTAAACTAGTGATACCTAAGAGAAAATTCAAAACGAATGATATTTTAGTACAAGATTAAAAAATAATAATTTTGTTCATTTTGTAATCATGATAAAACTGTAAAGGCCATCGACCTATATTCTTGCGATAGACAAGCACGTTCATATAAACTATTTGTCAAAATACTGAATAGTTCAAACAATAAATCGCTGCAGCGCTAGATTGCCATTATGTCGTCTAACAAAACTTTTAAAACTTAAGCGCTAAGACAGCTTATAGAGGATACTTTTTCGCGACCAAAAGGTCTAAAGCGTCATGCATTTCCTAGTACTTACGCGTTTCGTTCAACTTAGTGTGATAACATGTCATCTATATAGATTTTTATACCGCAGAAGTGACACAGTTTCTTGCCTACAATACTTCATTACAATAATATTCTATTTCAAAATGTAATTATAGTGTATGTAAAAACGAGATCTCAATAACAGTAAAACAAATAAATAAATCAGTAATCACTAATAAGACTACAAATTCAACTGAACCTAATTCAAATTTAATATTAACCTGCACGTAATATGGTACGTAAATTACCTAAGTGCTAACGAATGACAGCATGCTTAACAACAAAACTTACCGATGAAAACTGATACCTCATGATTTGCTGACATTTCGTCGTAATTTATTTAAAAAAAAAAACATTGTTATTAATTATACAAAAAAAGAAAGAGCGTTAAATAAAATATTTAAAAATTTCAAACAGTATAAAAGACCGTGCGAAGTCTGTATTTGGTAAACTAGCTGTAGGTAAAAACCTAATTCAGCTTTTTGTGGGATCGAACATCTGCATGTTTTAGTCTATGATTGTAAAATGGGGAAGAGTTTAAATAAAATAATATCTTCTCTAACGTACTATTACGATAGTAGAAGCTATTACATTGCTTGAACAACCAATGGTTTTACTTACTTGACTACAAAATTATTATATATGTCCAAGTTCACTTAAATTTGTATTTATAAGCGTCGCGCTGACACTGCATGAACGTCAAAACTGCACTAATGCCATCAATGTAAAAGTGTTCGGCCTGCAGGTCAATTAAGTGAAGTAAAGTGACTGTACGGCACGCCTCATCTAGTGCGTAGTACATATACCTATATCAATGGTAAAGGCATTATTAATTTGATTTTGTTTGTTCAGATTATCAGTATGGATGAATTTGTTTAATCTGTAGTAAGGCAGAAGATAACAAGTGTATGAAATAGCAGCTCAAAGTTCTTTTTAAATTAAATTTGTCACAATTGTCTTGAAGTAACTCAGCGTGCACGTGTATTTTTATGAACGGTGAACGATCACTGTTCACTGCTCTGTATCTCGAATCCTGGCTAACGGCATTTACAGCTGCTACTAAATAACAGGTAGTATGGCGCAGACCCTCCTAGCCTCTTAATTAGCCCTAGCCCTTTATTGTCTAGTTTTTAGTTGCGTCATTCCGTGTAAATAAACTGTTTTTCTTTCCTTCCTGACTTCTCTATGATAAACTCCTTTTTATGGGCTAAAATTTTCAGTAGCTCACTCAGGTATACAAGTTATCTTAAAATAGCAATAAATAGGCATTTTCACATTATAATTTAAAGAAGATTCTACAACTTTATCAAAATATTGTGCTTAGGTGTCTTATTAAATATTAACTTATTTGATTGGTAATTATTTATAGTAGTATTTCGGTTTGGATTTTCTTTTGTTTATCAATTGAACATGCAATCTTACGTTTTTCAAGTAATTAGAGTATATTATTTACAATAGAAATGTATATTTTGTTGACACTATCAGAAAGTATTTCAATGAACAATAAGCCCACTGACTTTTTAAAAAAGCAGATATTTTGACGTTTTTTTTTTTTTTTTTTTTTTTTTTTATGGTAGGTAAAATCATCCAATGACAAATCCCGCCCTTGGGCGGAGCGGGAAGTAGTGTCAGACTCTTACTCTTGAGAATTTTCGATCGAAAATTAGGGTGCATTTTCGATTGATTATTTTTCCGACCCAAATATCGACCAATAGAATTGCACCATTCGACGTCACGTGGTACAACCTACATGGTATTATACTGATAATTTTTTGAAAATTTTTAGGTTGTACCACGTGACGTCGAATGGTGCAATTCTATTGGCCGACATTTGGGACGGAAAAATAATCCCCCGAATACCACACGAGCTTCAAAATTATCTGGCATTCGGGAAATACCCGATAATTTTGAAGCTCTTGTGGTATTATAAGTGAAAATTAGGGTGCTTTTTCGATATTAAGTCAAAATAAAGCTGAAAAAACTAATATTTTAAATCAAAACAATAAAAGTGTGTTTGGGACAAAAAGGTGAATTTTCATTAAATTTCGGGGATTTTTTTTTTTTTGTTTGATAAAGATAAAAATAAATAATCAAAATCTTGGTTATTTGAATTTTTCATATACATTTTGAGGTTATGTGAAAAAAGTATATGGGTACACAAAAGTTGTAGATCTTTTTACTACCTACAAGTTTGCCATTTAACTTTTTTTCATAGGACCTGGGGCCCAAGTCTGTTATTTTTATAAATTCGTCATTCCAACACGATTCTATTGTCATTTTGAGTTTTGCCGGAAATCGAGATAATCTTTTTTTCCCCTAAAACGCAATCCCATCCACTTCTAGACCTCAGATCGCCCGTAAAATAGATTTCGTTTAATTTTTATTATATTCTTTCCTTTTCCAATAGGTTTCATCTTAATACTACTTTCATTCACTTTTTACCATTTTCAAAGCTATTAGCACTGGTCTATTCATTTTATAACCAATTTTGTTATTTGTTAAACACAGGCAAGTAACAAATTAAACAAATATACATAGGTTCTTGTGAAACTTCTGAACATTTATTTGATGATGAAAGCAGTACTCCAGGTCACAGTGCGGATTATTAGGAAATTCCTCTAAAAAAAAAATATTTTTTATACCACCTGCTCGATAATATCCTTTTATATGTCATACAACCATCACTTAAAGCAAGTCATTATCTCCCTACGGAGATAATGTAAAGGTGTCTCAGTAAGAGTGCACTTTTTCATTATAAAATAAAAACAAGTATTTTATGACAGAGTTGTGATATTTTTATTGTATTGTAAATAAGACATGTTCCGATTAAGTATGGAATAAAATATCCGGCAAATGACCCCCCACGGCTGACAGGCCATTACTCTTTTCATGAAATTTTCCATGACTTAGCGCAAAGATGTGGCTGTATCTCACGGATGACGCGCTGGATTTCCGAGTTAAGCTCAGGAATTGTTTCGTGAGATGTGTTCTGAAAATCGTTGCTGCAATAAAGCGATTGTTTCATGCGCGGTATGGCAGGTTGCGCCGTCCTGCTGAAAACGCATGTTGTCCAGATTCATGCCGTCCAGTTGAGGCCACAAGAAGTCCGTTATCATATTCCTGTAACGAATGCCGTTCACAGTCACTGCAATTTCGGACTCATTTTCAAAAAGGTCCAATCACGCCGCCTGACCAAAATCCGCACCAGACAGGTACTCGTTGTGGGTGAATTTGTTTCTCATGGATTACATGAGGATTTTCTGAGTCCCAAATTCGACAATTTTATGCGCTTCATCGGAGAAAATGACTTTTTCCGAAAAATTTGCATCAACTTCACTTTGCTCCATTATCCATTGAACGAATTGCCGGCGCTTTCCGTGGTCTGCTGGTTTGAGCTCCTGAGTTAACTGAATCTTTTACGCATGAAGGTGGAGGTCTTTAGTCAAAATTCGCTTCGTAGTGCTTCGTGAAATTTGAAGTTGTTGAGAACGATTTCGAATTGATGTTTTCGGGTTTACGGCGACACTCTCGTTTACAGCAGCAATGTTTTCAAGAGACCGACCGGTACGTTGACGCAAAGGATTCTTATTATCCATAACTGACCTAGTTTCTTCAAATTTTTTGACCACTCTTCGAATGGTTGACACATTAGGTGCATTTTCTCGGCTGAAAATTTGGCGAAGTTTGCGAGCGGTTTCAACGTAACTTTCCCCATTTTTGTAATGAGTTTTCACAATTATAACGCCTTGTTCTTTCGAAAAGCTCCATTTTTAATAATCGGAATAAACAGAGGTCACAGCTGTCAAATTTCAGAATTGCCACTTGCATGAAAAAAATATATATTCCAATTTTCAAAAGTGCACTCTTACTGAGACACCCTATAGTATGGGCGATCCCTAGGGAATAATGAGATTTGAATTTGGAACGTCAAATACAAAAGAAGAAATGTACGTGCATCAAAGACGTTTATTCAAAAATCGAACTGGCCATTAACAAAAAAAAAAACGGTTAAGAGCGTGTCAGGCCACGCTCAGTGTAGGGTTCCATAGTTTCCCGACTGTCACAATAAGTGTCCCCACTTAAGAGTTAAAAAATTTAACCCGCAACATAATTTACTTAAACACAATAACAAGTTCCCACTATAACAAATATTCTTATTAAAAAACAATGAACGACAGACAACGAGCACCAATGCCAACGAGAGATCAACCGTACAATTCGACAATTTAATAGCTCATACTCGTCCCGACTCCATCAACTCAGGAAAAATCTTAACAGCGCGAAGAAGCCCAAAGCACAGCGCCATCTCTCGGCCATTGGGTTACTAATTTATACAAACTAGACGGGTTATGTATGTTGAGTTTTCATTGGTAATTTTGGATTGCGTGAACCGATTTTAATAATTCTTTTTTTATTTGAAAAATGATAAGTTCAGGATAATAAAATATGTAAACTAAGTTAAAAAAATGCTTGCTAATTACAAACTTAGTTCAGAAATTATTTTGTACAACTTTTCAATAACTGTTCAACCCAGACTGTACATGTCGTATTAAAAACGCTTTGTGGAACGTATCGCTACCAAAATCCTGTTGAACATGAAATAGCCACATTATAATACAGTGACGTATTTAAATCCGGCGCGTTAACTTGTAATACGGTTTGTTATACCATATGGCTGCGACATATTTACAACCTGGCAACTGATGGAATAATAATAGTTATCCCATGACCATAGCATGTTATAAGATCTGAGCATCAGCGGAAATAAGTCACAGCATGTTATTTTTGTCTTTAATTCATTAAACAAAGTTAATCTTTATTTATTAAACTAAAAAGGTACTAAAGGGTCTTTCAAATAGGGCGAGTCGATGTTGACAGTTTGTGGCGGCCATGTTATTTTGGAGGCATCTGTCAAATGCGTTGTTTTTTCTTCAGTTACTGATGCCAAATCACCATGGCGAGTTACACGATTGAGCAGCACGTCCAAATGATAAAGCTTTATTTTCAAAATGACAGATAGATAGATATATTCTTTATTGTACACCAAAGATAAAATTACAATAGAAACTTAAAATGAGTGTTAGTGCAAACGTTGCGCGCATTACGTCCATTTTACGGCAGACGCGGTGGCCCTTCAAAGTCGACTCTCCAAAGTTTGGTGACCAAATTTGAGACAACTGGTTCGGTAAACAACCAACCAACACCCTTACGTCAAAGGAACGCCAGATCGGCCGAGAACATCGCTGCTGTCCGTGAAAATGTGCAGGAGACTCCGAGGCAGTCGATTTCTCGCCATGCACAAGAACTCGGCCTTTCGCAGGCTTCAACTTGGCGAATTTTGCGTTGGGACTTGGCTCAAAGTGAATGACAACGCCGTTTGTTCGCTGATTGGGCTACAGAACGTTTGGAAGAGGACCCCGATTTTAGCCGAAAAATCATCTTTAGCGACGAGGCGCATTTTTGGATGAATGGTTTTGTTAATAAGCAAAATTGTCGTATATGGGACGACCACAACCCACATGAGGTTCAACAGGTGATAATGCATCCACGAAAAGTTACTGTTTGGTGCGGATTTTG
Source organism: Leucania comma (assembly GCA_958295575.1). NCBI lineage: Eukaryota > Metazoa > Arthropoda > Insecta > Lepidoptera > Noctuidae > Leucania > Leucania comma. The sequence goes on from OY282468.1 coordinate 18,655,491, forward strand.
GTACGACGGCGTAATTGGTCCGTACTTCTTCGAAAACGATGATAGTGAGGCCATTACTGTCAACGGCGAGCGCTACAGATCAATGATTAACAATTTTTTTTGGCCTGAATTGAACGATATGGACGTGGACAACATGTGGTTCCAACAAGACGGCGCTACGTGCCACACAGCAAGCGACACAATGGACATTCTACATAAACGGTTCGAGGGTAGGGTTATTTATCGCAGAGGTGACGTGAATTGGCCACCAAGATCGTGCAATTTGACCACGCTAGACTTTTTCTTGGAGGGTTTTCTTAAGTCGCAGGTCTATGCCAATAATCCGCAACCAACCGATGCCCTAAAAGTCAACATAACGCAGGCCATCGCCCAGATTCAGCCGGATCTATGCAGTAGAGTAATTGAAAATTGGGCCTCTCGGATCCGGGCCATCGTTCGAAGCCGCGGTGGACATTTAAACGATTTCATATATAATGGTATAAATGGGCCTTTCAAATAAAAAATAATAATTTCTTTAATATCTCACATACAGCTTGTTTTATTTAATTTCAACATCGACCCTACCTTGTTGAAAGACCTTGTTATTTATTCATTTTTGATACCATTTTCTTCGAGTTTATGCGACTATAACCCTGCATTCCATCGTATGGACATCAGCTTGACGGACAGAAAGCTGTCATTTACTCCCATATTATCACCCTCGCAACGACCCGACTATTCATCATTCTCATAATAAAAAATAATGAGATATCCAAATCTAAGTTGATAAATGCACAACAAAGTATTTTCTAAATAACTTTACCTACCCCCAAAGCTTTATAAATCTTTATATTTATATTTTAAAAGCTAGATTAAATAAAGCTATCCTAACTTCAGGGTTGTGTTTTTTTATAAAATATATGTACATACATATATATATATATATATTGGAAATAACAAGTTTAAAATAGCTATGTTTAATGTTATTCTATGACACACCTGCCGAAAATACGGTAATCAGCAATTCATAAAGCGGAAATAAATTTATTAATTGACGTAATTTCAGAGTAGGCGTAAAAATCTATCGATTAGATAGAACTTCGGTCTTTACATTTTGAATATAGTGAATAAAAGCAAAAGAGTAAGTAACAAATTCTGAGCTGAATTTTCATCAGGGTTGTCATATCTCTTATGAAATAAACAATATTTACAGAGAGTTTATATTCGTTCGTTATCGGTACATGGCGACGTCGGGGCTGCGGTAGAAGCACATGTAGGCGTCGGACAGCAGCCGCTTGGCGTGCGCGGGCAGGCGCTCGGGCGCGCCCAGGCCGCGTGCGCCGTCCTCGCTCAGCCACGCGCCCAGCTCCGAGATGCACACGATCTCCGGGATGTTGTATCCGTTGCGTTCGCCTAAAGTAACATCCACCACGCATCATTGCATATTCGCTAAATACACGTAGCGGCAATAAGTGTAACTCAAGCCTCGAACATGTGAATAATCCAAAATCTATTCTACATATGAGCTTTTATTAATTTGCCATGTTTACTTAGGGTAAATCTTGCAAATGGATTTTGAAATAGTAATCCCATACCGATTGAGCTGAAAATAATTGCAGTTATAACGGACAATCCGTTATAACTGCAATTATTAGCAGAATAGTAGCCATAGGAACGACTGAGCGCAACAAGATAACCTCATAGTGTTTGACCTCTTTGGAATGGTCTTAATCAGTACTATGCCGCTAGGGCATGCAATTCCGGAATTCCGGATCAATTTGACTAATTTTTCAGTTCCGGAATTGACTGGAATAATTCCGGAATTCCGATATTCATGTCTTCTTTTTTAATATTTTAATTTTATTATATTTTTCTGAACGCACGCAATGTAACGTCTGTGGAATATTCCACAACGATAACGGAGGAGACTGAGGTGTATATTTGACTGAAGAATATACGTATATTTCATCGGTTTTACCCACGAGTGTAGAAATTGAGAGAGTTTTTTCGTGTGCTGGATACTTTTGTAACCGAATACGAAGCTCTTTATCAGATAAAATGTTAGACGCGTTATTATTCTTAAGAACTCATTACTAAGAACAACGGTTCTTGTCAAAAAAATAATATTTCTTTCAAATAATTTAATTGATCTCAATTAATCACTATCAATAATTCTCATGTTAGTATATTTTTAATTCTTTATTCTATTTGATTTTATAAAAACAAATATGTATAATATGTAACTCAAAATTATTAAAAGACTGATTTACAATTATTTTAAGCTGGTAGGAGATTATTTCGAGAATATTTTTTATTTTTGTTACTGTTTGATTACATTATTTGGTTTTATATACAATTTATTGATTTTATTATTGTTACAATATTTTAGAGTAATTAAGGTAACCAAATTTTATTAATTTTTGATTTTGACTGATTTATATTTATTTTAATTAGGTAGGATACTATCTCGAGAATTATTTTTATGTTTTTTTACTGTTTAATTACTTTATTTTGTTTTTTATAAATGTTGTTGATTTGAATATAGTGAGTAAATCTAATTAGAGTACTAAGGAAAAATCATGACCAAATATGTTTAATTTGTAACTTAAAATGATTAAAAAGACTGATTTACAATAATTTTATAAAGGAAGGAGACTGTTTCGAGACCGTTTTTTATGTTTTTATTACTGTTTAATAATTTTATTTTGTTTCATATACCTTGTCGGTTTTATTATAGTGAGAATGCGTAATTTATGACTCAAAATCATTAAAGGCTGATTTATTATAAGCTTTGTTTCATTTAAAACTTTTTATTTTGCTGAATCAAACAGAGACAATGAGACAATTATAAATAAAAAATTTAAAAAAATACCAATTCCGGAACCAGTTCCGGAATTCCAGAATTAGCTCTCCAGTATCGGATTCAGTTCCGGAACTGATAACCCTCCGATATTGCATGCCCTATATGCCGCGCGATAAAAACTAGTTATCCAAAAATATTTTTCATTGAAAACTTATTTCTGAGTCCTATGTGTCCTATTAGATATAATATAATTATATTATATTATATATATATATATAATTGAAACGATTTTTAATTTGCTTTTTTGGCCTTTATAATAATTTTAGTTTTTAGCACTAAATAGTCCGTTACGAATTATAATCCTACCTTTTCTGTCAGCCATCGAATCAAAGAAACACCAGGGCGCGTCGTGGCCGACCCCTGCCTTGACAAAGGCCACGTAATGACTAGTTTCAATGCATAGGACTGCAAACAGTTCCATGTACACTCGTGGAACAGGACAGGACTCCAGAATGTTTGCAAACTCCTCGCATACAGTCAGCGGTGTGGCCTGAAAAAATATTACAATAACTATTAGGTTAAGTGTCGGGTATACGAGTCTGAAGGAGGAAGCTTGCGATTTAAATTAATGGTGAGTGCTTGCGCCATTCTGATCAGTTAATGGGCGGGTGAAATGGTGGGGTCTGCGAACCTTGTGTAAATCCAGGGGCTATTAAAGAACATCTCGCTTTCTCTTGATACTAGCCAAACCGCTCAGGTTCGGACCCGTGTATCCACTACCGATTACACTATCCTAATTCAGCTACGTCGCATGTGTAATTTTGATCCACGAATATTTAACCCGTTTGTAAAATAATCTGCTGAGAACTATATGTATACTCGTAAATCCAACTGTGTTTGTTAGTAATTGACAGTTGACAGTTCAAAAGTTGGTGGAAAAAATCTATGTGGTAAACAAGCCTTTCCAAAAGACAGTCTGGTAAGCGCACGGCCTTTAACTGTCTTGAGGCTGTCAGATTGGGCGTGGGTCTTCCCGTCCTTTTGCAACCACTTCATCAGTGAGTGCTATAACAATGCTAAAATATTGTTATCTTGATGACCTTCGCCGTGCGAGACGTGCGTAATCGCGTCATGTTTTCCAGTCTTTCCACATAATAAAATTCAGTCATGCTCGACAAAGATTATGAGTTTGACAGTCTGTATTGAGTAAGAGCCCGAGCCCGCAAGACTTTCGTTATTTATAAAAGCTAAGAGTTTCTCAGTGCATGTTCTCAATAAAGTAAGAAAATGCCATGCTATGAAGTATCAGTTATGGTGGTTTAGGCTGGTAACAGATAGGTTATAAAACAACCAGCAACCTCAATTCATATAATTATAAATCTATTTTATTTTTAATATATATTTTGTTCTGGATGGTATCAGTAATCATGGCCATCCATTGCCAAACAGTGTAGTGGCACCCCTCGCCAGATACCGTTTGTGTTTCCTTTGTAATTGTAACGAAATGTTTCCTCAGTAGCTAGACGGTTTCGATGGTTTTAACACTCGGCTAATTTAAAGGTGAGAGCGCGTGGCAACACTCGTCCCGTGGAGCTACGGGTAAGCCTGTGAGTTAGGTTTTTACCCGACTGCGCCAGAAGGAGGGTTATGTTTTTCGAGAGTATGTATGTATGTATGTATGTTTGTATGTATGTATGTATGTATGTATAATTGTTTGGCACGCTCTGCAGCCTGAACGGCTCGATGGATTTTAGCTTGAGAGGTGTCGTTAGATTCGTATTTACTGTGAGAGTGACACTGGGTATACCAAAATAAAAAAAAAACAAAATGGCGAATTTTTGGCGCCAAATTCAAATATTTGGCACGCTCTGTGGCCTGAACGGCGATTGCGAGGTATCGTTAGATTTGTAATTACTGTGAAAGTGATATCGTAAAAAAATAAAACTAAAAAAGTAAAAAATAAAAAATGGTAATTTAAAAAAATAAAAAACCCGACTGCTTTTCTGAGTATTCATGAAAAAGCCCTAAAACAAGAAAGTCGTTGTAGCAGTCGGGACCCATTACATCATAGATCTACTGATTAGACGGCTGACTTTCTAGAATGGGTCCCGACTGCTACAACGACTTTCTTGTTTTAGGGCTTTTTCATGAATACTCAGAAAAGCAGTCGGGTTTTTTAGTTTTTTAAATTACCATTTTTTTTTCGCGCACTTTATCCGTATTTCTCGACAACTCAGTAATGTCAATTTGTTTGAGCAAACCATCCTGAAGTTACTTTAAAAAAAAATACTATTTGTAATTATATTTTAATAAAAAAATATCATCTTTCTATAAAAAAAATGATTTTATAACAGCAGCATAAAAAGTTAGTGATGTAAAACCTTGCCAAGTAAAATGTAACTACATTTACATTTCACTCCTTCATTTCAAAGAACTTTTAATCACTTCAAAACCGAGTAAGTTACAGCAATAACTAATCACAAGATTAACCGTCTTATCTTAATTCGTTATTGACTACGGCAGTGATGTTTTGTTAAATGAAATTCCTTACACAGAATGACTTTGAATGGCACAATGAAATGAAATGGGAGCTTCAGTTACATTAACATAGTAATTATAAAATGATTTTTTTTACAATCTAAATTGTTAAAAAAAATTACAAGATTATCGTTTTAAAATGGTCCATTGATGTTGTTACCTTCATTTAAGTACGAATTATCGGTATTCCAAAAAAAATAATTATAATATGCATTAATAAGAAAAATTAAAATATCAAAAAATCTCGTCCGACTCATCGCAGTACTGTATAATCGTCGTGGAGTACTTTTGTTAAACGTTGCCGTTCATAGCGGTCATTTACCTAATTTTGCCTATTTTCTAGTGTAGGATCGCGCGACGTTGCCAAACCTCACGTAAGCGCCAGCGCATACATCCTTTCCCGGCGACCGCCCCGCCGCGCACCGGCGCACCCTTCCTCCTTCGTTCATTACTCATCTTAAGGGTTGGACCTCATCTGGCAGCACGGAATCGCCTTTTTCCGTCGCCCTTTCTCTTTCTGTCGCTTAGAACTGCCATTTGCTAGACCGAGACAGAAAGCATAATGCGATAGCACGCGGCGGAATCCTCGAGGCGATCGGCATCACGGACAAAATGCAATGGTCGGCAGGGAGACTCCGGAACGCTGAAGCGCGCGATAGCATGCTAACGTATCCTTTCACCGCCGATCACTTGCTATCGCATGCTGTCTCACTCTATCTTACAATGGCGCACGCGGCCGCTCGTCAGCTCAGTGCAGCCTGTTTATTAATGCCGTACGGATGGAAATAACAATGACTGACGAAAATTTGATAGTTTTAGTGCAGAAATATCCTTGTCTTTATGACATGGAGTCGGCGGAATACAGTGACCAACACCGTAAAGAGAAAATCTTGGGAAGAAATAGGGAAAATAATAAGTCTCAGGGGTAAGTATTTTTATGAATTCGATTTATTTTTTAAAATTTGTAGGTAAACATCTACGAAACTATCTGGATATGTTACTAAATCCGGAAAATGCGTAACATACTGTCCATGAACCGCTCTCTGCTTCCAAAAAGGATGAACCCAGTATCTCCGTTTTATTTTGCGAATGCGTTTCTTTTTATTATTTTGATTTTGCATTTCTTGCAAAATACACGCTAGAATCACTGCTCTCTCTTCCGTGGTCCTTTCCATCTCGCGCTTGAAACTAAACTGATCATGAAAGAACGCGGCAGTATGCCACCCATGCTGCAGCATGCTGACGCGTGCGATCGCCTTTTTTGTCTGCGGAATGCGACAGCGCGCGTTCGCATGCGGCAGCATACTGCAGCACGTGGTAGCACAGGCGGAACAAATGCGATTCCGTGCTGCCAGATGAGGTCTAACCCTAAGACATTTGTAGGTCACGGTCGCGCGCACATTCCGCAAATCCTACTTGACGTATTGAGAATAATTTGTATTGTTGTCCTGTGTTTGTATTATAACAATGCCTAGGACGAGATGAAATAGTCGTGAACCGTTTACCAACGTACAGTAACTCGATACCGTGTGGTACAACACCGTAAGAAATCTACAGGATAATTAATGATAAAGTTATTGGGAGGATCTTTATTAATGATAAGTTGACCGGTCCGCGTTATTTAGAAATTTTGCACTAATGCAGTGCCTAAACTATTACAAAATGTGCCCGAGTCTTATCTTGCCGTTATGTAGGTACTTCCAACAGGAACAGGATGGAGCTCCGGCTCATTATTTCAGTGAAGTGTGGGCTTATTTATGAAGTGAATACGGTGATAGGTGGATTGGTCGCAGCGAACCCGCAGCATGGCCAGCACGGCCACCGGACCTAACACCGTTACTTTTATTTGTGGGGAGAAATAAAAAAACTCGTTTACGAACGCGAGTCCGAAATTTTAGTCGAGTTAAAAACAAAATAATCAGTGCATTTGAAACTGTGAAATCACAAACTTTAGTATTAATAAAACTTAAGGACAATTTGAGGGCGGCGCTATTTATTCATAGCGAGATCGTGCCCACTAAACGAAAACGGTGGTACGCGAATTTCTTTGATAATTTAATTATTTTTACATTTTTCGTAACACTGATAAAAGTTTATTAATTTTATATTTGATATGTTCTAAATTTTCTTGACAACACGTATTATTGTATATTTAAATTTGTTGCATCTATTCAATTTCACCCTGTATAAAGCATAAAACATTTAATTAAAATTGATTGATTATTGCTTGATTAAAAGTGATTTGTAAAAAAAACAATGTTTTTTCTGCAAACGTTGCTTGAATCTATAATTATATGTAAAATCTTCGTTATTCAATTTCATCAGAATGCTCATGACATGTCCGTAAGATCGCCGAGACGGTTCCAACATATTCATATCATCGAGATCGATCAAATCAATCGTATTGTTACAAACGTGAGTAATTAAAAGGCCGATTTACTAGAAGAGAACTTTAACAACCACAAACAATAACAAATTGTTCCGATCAACTTGGTCCTAAATACAATTGTCAACACTAAAGTTCCGTTTCCGTATCACTTGGGTCGGTAAGTGGACGGACTCTTATAAAACTCTATTTATTAAACAAAAGCTGCTGACCCTCCCATCTCTACGAGTATATATATTTGAAATCAACTAATTACTCACTTTTTGAAAAAGATAAAAAGCCTAAGACAAAGAGGAAAATAACACAAAAACCACTAGTAGTTCCGCGAAATAGATTAAAAGTATGCAACAAGAATTGTTATACCATGGCGGTGAAAATATGTAACCACTTAGCCGAAAAATTTAGAAGTGCTATGGATTTGGAATTTAATAGAAAGCTATATGACTGCTGTGAGAAATGTTTTTATTCCGTCAATGAGTATTTTGAGCATAAAATGTGAAATTTCTATAATTGTTATGATATTACTTTTCATATTTTTGTTATTTTTTTATTATATTGACATGAAACAATTTTTATTTTTTATTGACATGAAATCATTTTCTTTATTCATTAATAAACTTATAAATTATATTTTTAAATATTTCTTAAAAAAAAACACATTAGAAAAACACATTTAAAAATATAAAAAATAGTGTCCCATCGGTATCGTCGAAATCATTTTTATTGTTAATATTTTTTTTTTGACATGTAATCATTTTCACTGTAAATAATTTTTTTTATTGAAATGATATCATTTTTACTCTAAATTATTACCTACTTTTTATTGACATGAAATTATTTTTATTATGAATTATTTGTTTTCAATTGTTAAGAATTTAATTTTAATTTAGTGGATGAATTGTTGATTGAAATGATTATTGGTATTTTATGAAATTCCTTAAACTAGACGTGTAACTGTAAGTCTGTAACTATAACTCGATGTGTACCTGCTGCATGCTAAAGATGTAAAATCTAAATATTTGTACGGCTGAAATGCCGAATATAGTGAAACCCCATAGTATATCCTAAGAACTTGTTAGCTACCTATATTCTTGCAAATAAATATATCATTCATTCATTCATTCAATCGCACTTGAATCGCAGACGAATTCAAACTGACTCGCTTCTAGTCGGGGGCGCCTTTTTATATGCGGAGCCAGGAAAATTCTAGATAAAGACGTTTCAAGGTCATTTCATAACAATAGAGTCACATCGCGGGGCAATCATGTTAATAATAAAAATTACCACCTCATGCAAATTTCGACTTTATCATATAAGGCGGAAGGTGCGAATTCCCTTACCGGCTAACACTTTTAAATAATAGTAAATAATAATAGTAGGTACTTAAGGCGGACTTTTCTAGAACTTGCCAGGCCTAGGTACATACTTCTATTCTGCAAGCTTCTCACAGCAATGCGTTTTAATTATTTGGTGCTACTCTTGATTTCATCGAAAATACGGTGTGTTCAAATTTCGCGGCGTAACAGTATTAATATCCATTTTTAACGACTTTTATATGAAATAACACACAATAAAAATCAAAGCTAACCACAAATATATTAGTATTGAAGTTGGTACTATAGGTTGATTCTCGGCGGTCAAGATAGTTCAGAAACTAGTGACAAACTTCATTTTATAATAATGTTTTCATTAGTCATGGTACCAGCCAGTAATAGTCCCGGAACTACGCTTAGATCGCGTTTTGGAATAAGAGAGTATATGACTAAAAAAATATTATAATACATACAACACTACGCTAACAACAAATTAGAAGTAAGCATCACTGCGCACACGGACTTCGCATGTCATTTTAAGTAAACTTACACAGTCGAACCATTTCACTTCATTCATTTCATCATCTCTTCGAAAGCCTGGCATGATTTATTAGAAGAATTTTCAATGACTATTTGCACATAGTATCAAATTTTACTCACACAGAATCACATTCTTATGTTTTTTCAGCGAAAAATGAGATGGGAGATAGAGCCACGTACAAAAGCTAACACATCGATTGAGACAGCAACACACTAGTGTTCATCTCTTTTTGTTAGGTGCTTAACACTCGAGATCGGTGATCGCGTATCATTTTTATGTAGAACCGCGCAGAGTGCAACGTTGCATTAAGTATCATAGATATCAGCAGCGTATCGTATTTTATGAATGAATCTTCAATTACGTGAGGCGTTCATAGTTTTCGTTAATTTATTCGTTTGATATGTTTGATGATTTAGATGTTAGGTGTCATGTATTTTCACATAAAAACCGGGCTTATTTACTTGTATCGCTTACCACCATAATCACCATAACTGAAACTTCTTATTAGGGCATTGTTCCTTCCTTTGTAGAGGACATGCACTGACAAAGTATCAGATTTTATAAAATGACGAAAGTCTGGCAACCACGGACTCTCGCTCTTTCAACTTAAAGGAAAGAGGCCAATTACACCGAGTTGCTAGTTGCTCCGTCTGCAAGTTTAGACAACTAACTTTTCTGTTAACGGTTCCGCCAAACGCTTAGTAAAAAAATACGGCAATGACGTCACATCTCATGTCACGTGACTTTTTCGCAGGTAGTGTTATTGCCAAATATTTTTAGTTTCGAGAGCGCGAACACAAAAGCCATTTGTCTAAGCTTGGATCTCCCAATAGAAATATGGAATTAAATTTTTAACGATGGGTTTCACAATGTAAATTGTTCCTGAAATAAAAATTGATTGATTGATTGAATGTTTAGGTGGATAAGCTAAGTGAAAAAGGTTAGGTACCTTTATCATTCTGAAAGATTATAATAAAGTTATAAATATATAATAAGCAGTATTGCAAAACTTATCTAGTGACCTATGTAATATGTCTATTAGTTATTTGTCTACAGTAATATTATGAAAAGAAAAATTAGGGCTATTTAGAATGTAATCTCTAGAAAGAATCTCTAATCTATTTGAAAGATACATTATTTCTGAATGATATAGAATATATACTATATTTTAACGCCAAAAATATTTGAGACACAGCGAAATGGATTGGCCGTAACTATAATAGTCCAATTATTTTTATTACAAACTCGAAAGTTTGTGAATGTGTGTGTGTCAATATTTGTTACTTCTTTAAGCTCGAACGGCTGAACGGATTTCGATGAAACTTAGTACACGGGTAGACCATGTCGTGGAATAGCTCGTAGTAGTAGTAGTACCCATTATATGGAGTTAAGGTAGGCACATTGATGTTTCCTATGGAACGGGGCCGGCAGCGAAGTCATATACGCACCAGCAGTCTCCGTTTGTATATGTGTGTGTGTGTGTGTGTAAAGGAATACTAACGGTGTTTTACTTTGTAAGAGTAACAGACTCTTTCACCCACTAAAGGACGAAGGTCATTCTTCTTTTCAGAGTCATGAGGATTTATTATTATTATTATTTCCTTTTATTATTTGTATATACATATAAATTACATTTTTAAATATTTTCTATAGAAGGTTATACAAAAAAAAAAAAAACATTTAAAAATATAAAAAATAGTAGCCCACCGGCATCGGGAACAGGGTCCAAGCTACCGGTGGTCAGGGCTCCTGAGAGAGAAACCTCCGGACAATACGCGCCGTGTCCAGGAGTACTGCCTTCTGAATCAGACCCTTGATCCAACTGCCTAACGAGAGCCTCCGCAGATGTTGGTCGAGGCTCTTGGCTATTAAGCCATTGGCCGTAACGACTATCGGCACAATGACTGCTGTGTCCACTTCCCACATGTCGACAACCTCGCGAGCCAAGTCAAGATACTTAGTTTGTTTTTCCTTCTCAGCTTTCACGAGGTTCTCGTCATGAGGGACCGCTATATCAATAATCATTGTGCGACGCTCTAGTCGATCTATGACCACTATATCAGGCTTATTGGCAACAATAGTCCTGTCAGTGATTATAGATCGATCCCAATACAATGAGATATTGCCATTGTCGAGAACTGGGTCGGGCACATACCTATAGTACGGTACTTCTGTTTCCACAAGATTGTATTTAAGAGCAAGTTGCTGGTGGATAATCCTGGCTACGAGGTTGTGCCTATGCAAATAGTCTCCGTTAGCTAGATGAGAACATCCAGAAATAATGTGTCGGATTGATTCCCCGGGCCGGTGGCATGCCCGACAGATGTCAACCGTACCGTCCTTCACAATATATTTCCGGTAGTTGTTCGTCATCATAACTTCGTCCATTATCGCACAGACAAAACCTTCGGTTTCCCCGAAGAGGTCACCAAAACGGAGCCAAGATACGGACGCTAATAGGTCTACAGAGGGCCCATGTAAGGCCCGGTAAAAGCGTCCGTGAAGCTCCTTGCTCTGCCATACTTCCCTGCGGTCATTAGTGTCCAGTATTATAGGTTTGCGCCAGTTCTCGTTAGCCAAGGAGAGCGGAGTGAGGCCCTTGTCCACCGCTACCACATCTCGGTGCATGCCCACGTCGGTTTCCAGGAAGTATTCCCTGAGACTGCACACCTCGCGGTTGTGTAGGGTCTTAGCATTTAAGAAGCCGCGACCCCCGCACTTCCGCGGGATGTACAGTCTCATCACCGAAGACCGTGGGTGATGCATCCGATTTGCGGTAAGCAGTGTGCGGACCCTCCTATCCAAGGCGTCAAGTTCTGTCTGAGTCCATTTGAGTATGCCGAAAGAGTACATCAACACCGGCATGACCCAACCGTTGAAAGCGCGCACCTTGTTCCCGCCTGATAAAAGACTATTCAGAACTTTTTTCAGGCGGCCGAAGAAGCGCTCCTTCAACGACCGTTTCACGTCATCAGCATTGATGCCTAACGCTTCCGACATACCCAAATACTTGTAAGTTTCAGTTGAGCAGAGGGATCTAAGGTGTATGGAATCCGTAAGTTGAATTCCCACGGATTCCATAATCTCTCCTCGCTTTACATGCATGACTGCACATTTGTCCACACCAAATTCCATCCTGATGGCACTACTAAAGGTTTCAGTTACCTTTAGTAGCTCCATCAGTTGCAAGTCGTTGGGGGCAAAGAGTTTCAGATCATCCATGTAAAGAAGGTGAGATATGACCTGACCACCTCTTTTCAACCGGAAGCCTAAGCCAGTACCCTCCAGCAGTGTGCTGAGAGGGTTCAAGGCTAGGCAAAACCACAGAGGACTCAGACTGTCACCCTGGAATATGCCACGCTCAATCCTTATCGGTTCACTGTTCCCCCGAATCTGTCGACATCCCGGATAGCGAAGGACTGTTCTCCACTGCCCCATACACGACATCAAGAAGGTGCGCAGAGTTGTATCAACTTTGTACAGTTCTTTGTTTATTATTATTATTATTATATACTTTATTGTACACCATTACACATACAGAAAAAACTTAAAACTAAAACACATACATACAATGGGCGGCCTTACAATGGGCTACTTTGAAAAAAGACAATGATGTAGTACCTTGTGATGAGGGCGCGTGGCGTGTGCGATGCGTCGACAGTTGTCGCACAGTGCGCCCGCTTCTAGCGCAGCACCCGCGCATGCGCTGCACTCCCAGCGCGCCAGCGATCCGCACACTGTGCACTGCCGGGGTACTGAGACAAAATAATCATACAGATTTGAATAAAATTGAAATCCATATTATTATGACGTGATATTGTGATGATTATTTAAAAAAATATATATCCTGATCAAGTAAGATTAAGCCAAGAAGAAAGTTATAGCACGTATTATATTAACTCGGAAACAAATTATCACCGCTTTAACTCGAGCCGGTCAGTATTATTTGTATAAAACTGCCGTACTGGTAGGCACACGTATTGTTGCAGTATGGAATTTTATACAAAGAATACTGACCGGCTCGAGTAAACAGCATCGTAATAGCATCGTGTCGCCTCGGGATAAGTTCGCAAAACTCAAGCGATGCGTGATAGGCGGCCAGTAGGTGTGGCGAAGGTGCTGATCCTCTCCAGTAACGAGCTTGCGTAAGGCTGACGATTGGTTGACAGCGAAGCGGTGACGAATGTGCCACAACCTTACGGGTATTGTTTTTGAGGCGGGAATAACTTTTCTCGCTCTAGGGTGGATCGCTCCACCCTGCGCGTGTCAGATTTTTAGAGCCGAAACTGCGAAAAGTGGACGCCTGCAACGGGCTCCCGTCGCGTGACAAAGCGCATGTGTCGTGTGCGGATGTCCCCGTCGGAAAACGATTTATTACCTGCGTAGTGTCGCTAGTTCAACTTTAACGGTGTGTATGTAGTCGTGTCGATGGAGAACATAATATGTACTATTATTGCGTCGCAAAACGGGCACGGGACCCGGCTAACCTCGACGGATGCCCGCGCGGGTCCCCGCAACGGAGCACTTTTGTATAGGGCAGCGCGGGCATCCGCTTTACGCAGTTTCAGCCCTTAGTAACTAAAAGCCTTACGGGTCTATGGCTGCTGTGCAGTAGTTACTTGAATTATAAGTTAGAAAGAAAAAAACATTTTATATTCATTAATTACAAACTTATCACATGGCTGACGGTGTGCTACTTTTAGCACCGTTAAACGTTCACTTAATTAACTGTTCAAATTAATACTCACAGCCTTCTATTAAATCGGTGACGTCCAGTAGAGGAGAAGGCAACACTCTTTGGTATAACTTGTATTGCTTTCCGAACCGCGGCATTTGAATGATGAAAGCTGCTGGAACCTGTAAAAATAGTACTAGTCCAGTGCCCAGGGGTTTTTGTTGATGAAAGGATGGAGGTCCATAAGGGGGTTATCTGAACCAAAAAATTAGTAAAAAGCCAAGGTGATTGTGCATATGTTTTAGCAGTTTATTATATCAGAATCTATGTATTTTAAGTTTTCATTGAAATTATTTGCATTATTCTAGTAATTGTTTGCTCCCCAGGGGCCCAAGAGATTTGATTTCTTGTTTTTATATGAGCGCAAGGGCGCAAAACCTGCTAATTGAAATATATAATGAAACACTGACACAAATTATACCTACATATATATGAATAAATGTGTTGTGCCCTTGCGCTTATATAAAAAATTGTATTCGAATCTCTTAAAACGGTGTAATTTCACGTCGTTTTGGGGACTTTTTATATATCTATCTCATCTCGTTCATACGCAGACGAAGGACTCTAATGGCATTCTTAAAATCTCAGCCGATAAATATTATGCACTTATGCTCAATCGCTGGTTGCGGGTGCTGGTGCGGTAGTAGATAAGGTTTTTTTTAGGTTTTTTAAGTATTACTAACACTTTAGTTGATAACTTGTTGCTAACCATTGGAACGCTGTTGTCATTTAAATAAATATTATTATTGTTTAAGGTGAGTATATCACACTGGGATCCAATGAACCCAGCCAATGAATGCTGACTAGAGTTTAATATGATTATTGAGAGTATTATTTTATTATATGGAGAGCTGAGTTATACCTCACTTAATTTCACGCCAGATGTGGTAAACGACTGCTCCAAAAGCTGCTGCACGGTGGGTAGCGAAACATGTTCGTCTTTCTCTACAAACAGCTGATAACAATATGCCTCTTGTCCCGAAGACAACTTCAGGAACGGCTCAGCTCGTAATAACTGAGCTACTAAACCGTTTAAAAATTCTTCTGGATCCTGAAATAATAATCACACCAATATTACAAAAGCGAAAGTTTGAACATGTATGCATTTTTCATGCTCATACGGCTCCACGGATTTGGATGAAACTTGGCACAAGGGCGGAACACGTCAAGAATGTCACATATACTTTTTATCTCGGGAGTATTCCCTTGTCCCTTGGGTTTTTTTTATTTTTTTTCTAATTTTACGCGGTCTAAGTCGTTGGCAAAAGGTAGTGCAATATAAAAATATATTTTTAGTGAAAAAAGGAAATTACACTACAATTGACATAGCTACTCTAGCGACATACTAACATAAAATTTTTGAAAGGGAGATATGAATAAAACAATGGTTTTACCGCTATTGTTCATACCTTTTCTTCGGATGTTAGACCAGGCACG
Source organism: Leucania comma (assembly GCA_958295575.1). Taxonomy (NCBI): domain Eukaryota; kingdom Metazoa; phylum Arthropoda; class Insecta; order Lepidoptera; family Noctuidae; genus Leucania; species Leucania comma. The sequence continues at coordinate 18,671,223 of OY282468.1, forward strand.
TCTGAGAGTCTTTCAAGCAAAGTACGTAACTTCATAACGCGGTCCGCGCGCACATAACCGTGCCTTCTTAGTGGATTCACGATTTCTTCTCGAAGAACTCGCTGGACTTCCGAATAATGCGGGGAATCCTGTAACAAAAGCTCCATAGTTAAAATCTGCATAGTTCTCATGTGATTTGACCATTACAAATTTACTGTATGGACTTTAAAAGAGACTGTGACTCCTGAGTTTGTTTCGGTGTTTCTTCTCAGGGTAGTCAGGTAGGAAACACCAGCCTCATCTAGTTTAAACTGACGAAAAAAATATTGACGTGTAAAAGTGTTTTTTAAAACCTATTTGCAAATTAAATATCATTTATCATTATCATTTATCCATTCAATTACAGTGCATAGGCTAGTTTTCGGCAAAACCAATATTACACAACACATACAAACAGTATTTTTTGCTATTCATTAATATGCAAGTAGGAATATATTGTATGTTAATGAAATTGTATGAGGAATTTCGCATAAATTTAGAATTATTTACCTCAGGCTCAGGCGGACGATACAAAAGGGCATCGAAAACGCTAGTGAAGGTAAACATAGCAAAAAGTGTAGCATCAAGATAACAAGAGTTGTGATGTCCTTGAATGCCGCGGTTCTTGCCTGCCAGCTCCCCGAGCGAACTCAGCGGCGCCACCACCCCAGGGACCACGGGGCAATCCGGCTGAAACATTTTGTAAGCTATTTATTTATTTACACAGCGGCGCCTATTTATGTCTATGATTGTTTTCTTCTATTAAGCTGTACCTACAAAATAGTATATACAATGACTACTACCTAGTTATATAGAAGAGTGAAATTGGAAAGCAGGTCGGAGAGCGAGTATGAGTACGTACTTGGTCGGCGTGGTCGGCGTCGTGCAGGCCGGGGCGGTCGGGCGGCGGCGTGTCGCGGAAGCGCGCGTCGCGGCGGCACAGCGGCAGCGGCACGAACAGCGCGCGGCCGGCGGCGCACGCGAACAGCCGCGCGCCGCCGCGCGCGCCGTCGCCGAGCCCGCACACGCTCTGCTCTAGCTCCACGCCGGCTGTCGCTGTGTCTACGTTATATTACACATGTCATATTCAATTCTTTATTTTCAATACACTTACCCAAAAAACCGCTCCTAGCTCAATCGCTTTTAGACACGCAAATTACTTTTTTCCGTACTGATATGGAAAAGTGCGACAGCCACAATTTATTATATTGATCGTTTGATACACGTGGAAAGTCCCTGCAGCACCTGGCTTCATAATGCCCTCGCATGCGGTTCGGGCAAATTCCACCTCGGTCGCGATGGCAAAGTTTCTCCACTTGTATAAAAATGTACTAATATTAATATACCAGTGTATTTCTTAAGGCGGCATCGTGCCTGTCAAATTAGAATCTGGTCTTCAAGGTTATCCAAAACTTGACAAGGTTGATCTGTAGATACGTTAACCATTACACACCAAAACGCTTCCATGTACCGTTGCCATTTTTTAGATCTTTTACTGTCAACAAGTAAACTTACACTTGCAAGTAGTCAGGCTAGTCAAGGAGATCGTTAGCCCAGTTTCTGGGTTGTGGAAGGCATATAGTATAGATTCCACGTAAATTAACTAATATCCAACCATAATTGGATTCAATGATATTCTAATAAACAAATATGTTATACACTCACAAAACAACCGAAAAATGTGTTCTGCGCAACAGCGGCAGCACAAACACACACTTTTTATTCATTGTACATTTCACTACAAGTCAAAATAATAGAAAAGGGATAGCATAATAAATCCAACAAGAAAAAAAGAAACAGCTATTGTTGTCAATTACGCGTACTTAAATGTAAACAAACATTATTCTGGGCACCAATCACCTAAAAAGGTCCTAATTTGGACCTTTTCGAGTCTTCACGATTGTGCGCTCATAACATACATATCTGTTTAATATAATAAATTGGTTGGAATGGAAGCCGACCCCACTGTAATTGTCACTGGATTCACAAGAAGATTATGCTGTTTTCCCGTGCCTGAATGCGACCCGTTTCATCATTCAACGCACAACGCCTTTAGTGGAATGACTCTTATGGACTATAAAATGACGTGGGCTTAAACGTTTGTTCTGAAATGCTAAGATTTATCTGACAGAACAAAAAGATAATAAGGATGGATTGAGAATACGAGGGGTGTTTGACCGTTCGGTTTACAATTTCTCAGTGGAAACCCGAAGTTTGGTAGTTGGTGGTGTGGTGGGCGTACCGTACCCACCCTCTTTGTGTCTAGAAACGTAAGTACGTTAAGTCATTGGTCCTGGGCCTATATCTCTTTCCGGTCGTGTCAGATTGTCTACCCTACGAAAGGCTATGAAAATCGCGGAAGTCGAGATAGTGTAGGTACCTGTGTTTGCGATATCTCCCGCGCTGTTAGCTAGACTAATAGCCACTACTAGCGGCTAGAATAGCCTGAGATTGGCCTCCATGGCCGAAGTTTCAAGTATTACTACGCTCAAATAAAGCATAAACAACTTTCAAATATAATACATATTTAAAATCATCCATAATTCATTCAGTAGAGACCAAAAAATAACTCGCAATTCTCATAACTTACCATCAATGACACCTATCCATCTGACTACGCCATAGTAATGTTGGTCGACGTCTGTAGCGACTTCCACCAGTGATCCAACTCCGATATCTTCAGCTACATGTACGGGAGAGGGTCTAGAGGCCGAAGGAGCTGCTCGAGGCGACCCTAGCGCCGGCGAATCATATAACTCCTCAGGGACAGCCTCTGCATTACATATATCTGAAATCATACAATAAAAATGTATAATTCTGTATTATGTGTAAAACAGAAAAAAATAATTTTAATATGTGAAATGTTTCTATTTCACGAATCTCCAAACTGAATTGGTCCAGTTTGAATCTGGGACACTACTACACCAACGGAGAACTAAATTGTACTTTGTATTCTACTTTAACTCCTTTGTATTTTAAGAAAATAATAGGTATAAAAACATTTTTAGGGTTTGAACAGAACTTTGTAATAGTTTAAGCCATACACTGTTCACATTCAAGCACACAGAGTGGTATTTCATCAATAGATAAGTCACGTAAATAATACGACATGTTGGTGGACGATGCACTGCGCGAGCATGCCAGCCGGCCGGTCGCCCCCCTGCCTCACTAATGCCTAAAATTAGATCCATATGCTATTATTGGCCGATAGATAGACGCGAGCTGTATGCTCAGTGCTCTAGCAAAATATTGTGGTGTTTGTCAATACAATAAAGAAGTTATCTGTGATACAATTAATATACCTACTCCACAGCCATGAATAAACCGGTAAAGAATTAATTATTTTGATAAGTCGTAATAAAAAAAACAGTGCTCAACATTAAGACCATTGAATAGAGATGTATTAAAAAATATTAATGAACATGATAACATTGACGTTTTGCAAAGTCACCTTAGTAGATATTTTTTGTTTTGATATGAAATTTCAGTCATTCAATTAAAAACATATCGTTATGATATTTTTTTGGATATGAGAGATAAAATTAACGTTGGAGATAAAATGAACGAAATTCTAAATGAAAGTTGGAATGAGATGACTAGGTGTAGATAATAGGCGTGCACACGAAGAAAATTCTGGGGGAGACGAGAGGAAAAAGCATTATAGATAGGAATGTTGGTGGTGATCTACAGAAATGCAGAATGTGTTAAAGGAAAAGAAAAAGAAATTCGGCAATGCGAAAGCAAAAAAAAGCCGTGGTAATAGCGGAACCAAAAACTCAGAACGATTTGTAGACTTGAAAGCCCAGCAGGTCAAAAAGAAATGTAGGGCTTGCATAAGAGAAAGGCGAGGAATGTTTGTCAGGTAAGATCTATAAGTGATGAAGCTGGTGGAATGGTTCCATCGGGAGACGAAAAAAATCAAGGAGAGGTATTTTTATGTTTTTTTTTTTTCGCTGGGTAATACCAATGACATCTCCCTGAGCGGGAGATAGTGTCAGACTTTTACTGACTAAAAAACCCACCCCGTTCCTTCATTGCCTTCGTACCAGGGCCCTGGTGTTCACTTTCACATTTACCCAAGGCCCCAGGGTAAGCTTCGACCCTGCTGGGCCCCTACAGTTTGCTGACGACTCCTTAAGGCGCGCGGGAACAAGGGGTGAGTACGCGCCGTCGACGACTTGGGCTTGGTCCGGACGGTTACCTGACGATCGGACAGCGAACTACCCATTGCTCGCCGTCCGCAAGCCTGCGACTACGGAGGTCAGAAATCGGAATCGGAATCCTGGCGGTGGCTGCGGCCAGACCGCCGTTGCCTCATGCGGTCGGCTTCCTCCTTTGGTAGCATTACTGCTTCGCAGAGAGAGATATTCGCCTGCCACTCCTCCTCGCTCCGGATCATGGTCTGTACTAAGGCCCGGCGCGTGAGATCGCCACCGGCGATCGCCCCCGCAAGGACACAGCGATGCTGTGCCCAAGCGGGGCACACCTCTACCGTGTGCTCCTCCGTGTCCTCCGGGCGGTCTACACAGTGGCAACACCTGGGCGTCACTTCCACACAAATCCGGTGCAGGTACCTCCCGAACTTACCATGTCCGGTGAGAATCTGCGTCATGCGGAAGGCGTTGACGCCTTGAGGTCTTTCCGGCCACGCCTCAAAGAGGGGAGTTACCGCCATAATGACGGTGTGCCCAGCACTGGGTTGCGCGCAGATCGTGCCTGTGTGCAAGGATTGTTGCCTCCAGATCCCACGGTGGCAGACCAGCAAGGAGGCTAGCTGCTTCGCGGGACACGGTGCGGTTTCCCCGCTCCATCCGTATGGCCATGATCTGCTGGCAAGCGTTTAGCTGGGCCGCCCGCCGGTCGCATTCGCAGCGACAAAGAGGAGAGATGAAAAATTAAAATGATTGAAGTGAGGTTTTAGAGAATAAACCGGTAAATGTGGGGCTAGCGAGAATGGTTTGTATGGACGGTATGGATGCAGAATGTTAAACTGTGAAGCCCCAAGAGGACACCGGTGTCTGCCACCTATTGTCTTTCTATTGTGTCTCTAATTACGGTATAATTGGGTCAGACCGAATACCAGTTGAAGTGTGAAAGTTGTTGCGGGTAAATTAATAATTCTAAAATAATTATGTTGTTGTGGGAACCATACTTGGTGATTATGGCAAATTGGCAACAGCTTGTTGGTGCTTCTTTAAAAACAAAGGTGATATGCTTGAGTGCAACAAAATTATAGTAATAAAGTTAATGTCACATACTATGAAAGCTTGGGAGAAATTTAAAAACGGAGATAGTTAAAGACGGCTCAGAGAAGAAAGTGAAACACCTCCACCTCCTTTAGGAGTAGGTATATGTTCTGTGGAGTGAAATTTCAGAGAACCAATACGGTTTTATACCTTGTCGGGGTACAACGGATGTCATTTTCGCTATACGACCGCTTTAAAATATTTATATAGGTGCTCGTATTCATTGACCTCGAAAAGTCATACGACCAGGCCTACGGCCTTGTGAGGTTTTGTGGTGGAACCTGGGCCTGAGAAGTATACGCAGTTGATCTAAATGATGAACAGTCGATGGCATACCCAAATTCAAACTGCAGTGGGCATCACTGGCAGCTTAAATGTGGCTGTCGGCTTACATCAAGAGTCGTTCCTTAGCCCTCACCTCTTCCTGATGATATTCGACGCTCTGGCATCGGACATCTAGGAAGAGGCTCCGACCTACGGTACTTCGGCTCGCTTCTCCAAAGAGATGGCGACGTGGACCGAGACGTAAATTACCGGATCAAATCAGGATGGATAAAATGACGACTAACAACAGGAACAACTTGCAACCCACGGATTCTTAAGACCTGGGATTCTTAAGACCTGTGATACTGTATGCAATGGCGTCGCCAAGGGGGGCAGGGGAGGGGGGGGAGGGGCCGTAGTCTCCTTAGAGGCTTGCTTTACAGCTTCAGAGTCTAGTTTAGGCACCAGTCTCCCACAATATAATCAAATATAATGCCCATCCTATATGTTACCGTAGATATAAGGCTAGAAATTAGGAGTTATATTGAAGAGAAAAAAAACCTTTATTATTATTTTTAAAAAAAACTTTTTTTTTATTCTCAATACTTCCAATAGCCCCCCCCCCCCCCCCTTGATCATCGGCTGGAGACGCCCTTGGCTGTATGGATCAGAATGTTGGACTGTAAAAGAAACAAATGAGAAAAGATTGATGTAGTGGAGATGACAATGGGTAAAGTGAGAAATGAGTACATTAGAGGAAGTTTGAATGACGCCAGTGACTGAAAAGTTGAAAGGAAATTGTTTATCCTGGTACCTATGGTCATAGGAAGAAGAGTGATGGAGGATGGATTTTTTTTTTTGGTAGGTATAATCATCCTTTCCATTCCTTGCCTTTGTCCCGGGGCCCGTAGTGACACTCTCGCATAACCTTTGGCCCCAGTAGGCTTCGGCCCTGCTGGACCCCTACAGTTATGGAGGATGGATGGAAATGGAGCGGAAGACCAAAGAACAATGAATTTATTGTGTGAGGACTGATATGAGAAGAAAAAATTGAGTCAGTGATGAAGTGACTGTTGACAGGGTAGAATGGAAGAAAAAAATGTGTTGCAATGTCACCAAGTGACATGGCAGAGATGTTATAAGAGAATATTTTTGTGATTAGTTGCAACATTACTTTAAGATAATGATTAATTAATACAGAAAATGTTTTTGGTGTTAATAGATTAAGGTATTTACAAATGAAATAATTATATCACTGATTACTTAGGTATCTAAAATAGTTATGATTTTAATGTTGGAGTTACTTGAGTTGGGAGTGTGCACATATGTGTGTACATATACAAGAGTTAGAGAAAGTTTTTCCAAAACTACATAACTGTGAGTGTAAACACATGCAGTGTTTACTAAACTACTGTTTATTGTAATTGGCCTTACTGCAATCAATAAAGTTATGATTGCTGATTTTTTTTCTAAAAGGTAATGCAATAGATGTTTTTGTTTTTATGTACAATTTTAAATGAATTTTACTTTGACCATATTTTGGTTACAAATGGTTCAACTTATTCGCCGCATACTATACTATGCTTACTCTTCAGATAAAAGTTAAGTTATGGTCGAAAAATCATTCCTTAGTTTAAAAGTAATAAACACTAACCAACTAAAATTCCAGTCTCAATTTTCTTTGGTTCATGAACCATTTTATGTTGTGAGTCTTCACCAAGTATTGAAAGTGGTGGAATGGTGCTTGTTTTGTTGCGTCGTCGTTCTGGTGCTAAATGAGCCAATAGATTTACAGACTTGACTCGCTCATTGTGTGAAGTTCGCTGCATAGTGTGTTTGTAGTTTTGCTGCAATGTGCCATACTCAGAGTGCACTGGCTCACGTGGAGCTGGGGGCCAGCTACCTCCAATCAAATTAAACAAGTCGACCTGAAATTATTCAAGACATTATAATCCTGATTGTAATTAAAAGTTGATCTTTATTCCCATTTATGATACAATTTCAAAACATGCAATTTTTAAGGCATTCACCACATGCAAGTTTGCATTATTCATTGCCTTGTTAGTTACAGAAAAGATCCAGGGATTTATAATATTGCCCAGTCCTTAATATTCCCTCCAAAGTGATTTTTATTCTTGTAGCTAAAAGATTGCTGTTACAGGCAAAATAAAGAAAGACTGTTACTGATTTTTCATGCAATATTAGGATATAAATGAACTCAATAATATGTGTATAAATTAAAAAAATATGATGTCAGATTAATTGTCTAAATCCTACATTTTTATGTAGGTAGTTAACTTAAAAATAATATAAAAATAAAATAAAGTACCTACAAAGTATAATAACAATACACATAATTAGACCTCAACAGTTAGCTGTTAGGTTCTATTTTATTTATGTTAGAGTTCAAAGGTGCCAAATATTTAATTGCTTTGTTACATTAGTGTAATAATTTAATTGTTATTAAAACCTGTTGGGTATCTCTGCTGTGATTGTTATCACTTTCTGAAGAAATTTCACTCTTGTCATTCATACTCGTGGACGAAGTGGAATTACAAGCTCTATTTCTACTCACAAGCACTATTCTACTGTACCTACATAAAATAAACATTAATTTATGTCGTTCATTATTTATATAGAAGTTGGATTCAATCAGAAAATAACCAACCTGTATATATCATTGACTATAATTATTGTAATGTACTGTTTTAACAGACAATCAAAGTAGACATAAAATAGTTTTAATAAAATAATTTAAGCAATTACACATCAATAAAATAATGATCCCAGGGCCAGGCTTGGGGCCAAGTTTTGTGGTTTTGTTTAACAAAATTGCAATTCAAAATAATCTTTTTATTCTTTGAATCAGTCAGATCAGTCAGATACTCTTTGTCAGTCAGATGACAGATAGTTGGATGTCATTGTCATTGTCATTGTCAAATGTCAGAGAAAGATGAATGCATGGATTTAGGAGGTGAGATGTAAATGTAACGAGCCTATTATATCTATTATACACTACTCGTTCATTCAAATTATACACGGACTGTCTAAAAGGTAATTATACCATCCTAAATATCGGCCAGTTACCACCAGTTAGCCGAACATAAATGTACTAAACTTGGCAGATTTTTTCACGATTTCAGGTTTGGTCGTATAGTAAAAGTTGTTTCGTGGTGTTTAAGTATAATTTACTAATTAAATTTACCCTATACATATTTCTATTATAAAAAAATTGTACCCAGATACTGAACAAATGATAATAATCATCACAAAAACATGTCCTGGGTGGGAATCGAACCCACGATCTCTGGGACAGCAGTCAGGGGGGCCACTAACCACTAGACCAACAAACCAGTCTAAGAAAAATCTCAAAATAAATATCTAGTTTTCTTTGTTTCTCTTTTTTATTGAATAAAAACAATTCTTTTTAATTTCTCGGAGGCCAACCGCTAGGGCTACGATGACATTTTTTTTTGGTTTTTCTATAATATGGAGGCCAATTTGTCATACTTCTTTCCACTAGACTAGTCCGTCATTAGTCGCTCGTCCTTAGCGACTGATTCAAAGCCCTGAATCAGTGAACATGTAATCAGGAGCTTCAGCTTTTAAATTTCATGTCCTAAATCGCACATCGGATCCGACATTAAGGATGGTGTATAAGCTGTATAGAGACAGACTCTAAGTATGTACACGTATTTTATATTTAGAGAACCATTCTAAGTAAACAGTTCGTTATTACACCAGTCTGAAAAATACGGAGTTGCTCATTCGCAAGCACGACGAACAGCCGATTTACTCATTCATTCCTTTCTTTCTTATCTAGAACTAAATTCGGACGGAAACTCATAAAAAAAAATATCGATCTTGATAACCCGAAAAAAATATCGATAATAAAATCAATATATCGAGATTTAAAAAAGCGACCATAAATATCGTTTTTTTTTTTTAATAATATCGAAATTGGTTTATCGATAGGTTTTACCCAAGCCTAAATCACCTACCAATAGAGATGGGCATATTTTTTTTTCATTTCATTGAAAAGAAAAATATGAAAAAATTCACTTTGGCTTAAAAAATTCAATTAGGGTGAATGTTATCAAAATAAACCAAATTTGTAAAAATAATATGTAAAAATTTCAATGCTTGTAAAATTTCATGCAATTTGCCCGTCACTACTCACTACCTACCAACCAATGTCAAATAGTGGTCAAAATAAAAAAAAATTGCAATACAAAATAATTGCAATTAAATATTTTTTATTTATAAGCTAAGAACTAAATAAAAAATTAAATACTTAGATATTTGTCATGATGTGTGTCCGTAGTTCGAACCAGTCCGAACGTTATTTTTGCTAAACTGTAAAATAAAATACAATTTTATGAGTTTCTGAGTAACGTTTAAAAGGATCGCAGGTGTTTTTTTATCAATTTTTATTCAGTTTACGTGTATTCTCTTTTATTTATTGTTAATATCAACTTTACACTTTTAATAGAAGAAATGCTAACAAATATGAGTTACAAATGTAACCAATAATAGTGTAGTATTTTGTATTTTGAACTATTTTCGTATGATTTTACAGCCTATTCCAGACATAATGATCCGTCAAGGAAGTATTGATGATATAAATTCTCATCAATTTTTAAAGATATCTAATTATGAAGACACTGTCCGCCAGCTAGATATATATTATGCTATAGGTATGTTGATGTCACATCAGATAAATATTATTTACATAATAATTAATAAGCAATTAAAATGTTTAAAATTACAGTTTTTAATAAGACTTCACAACACAATGCTGTTATCATATATTTTTTTTTTCTAATTACTTATTTATAACACATTGAACTTCCTGCAGATTATTTACAAAGATCCTTGATAGTGTGTTGATGGCAAATTTAGTTCTTAAATAGTTTAGTCTGTTAGATTTATTACAAACTATGCTAATGTTATTCTTTCTTTCAGTTAAAAGACAATTATTAAGGTTTCAAAGCCCTATCACTGGACTGTTTCCAGTTTTGTCATCAGACCTCCACATAGGCAGTGTGAGAGATAGTATTTATTGTGCTTCAGCAGTATGGGGCTTATATCAAGCATATCGGTAATGAATATTTTATCATAACTATTTAATAACTGACTACTTTATTTTATGGCTGCTATAGCCTAATTAAAATACAAATTTATAATCTGCTCCTTTGACTTAAAATAATTTTAAAATATTTCAGACGAATTGATGATGATCGAGGGAAATCATATGAGCTGGGTCAGAGCACTGTTAAGTGCATGCGTGGCATCCTAGAGTGCTGGGTGAAGCAGTCGGCACGGGTGGAGGCCTTCAAAACGCGCCAGAGTTCTGCACACGCTCTACATGTCAAGTTTCACCTCACCACAGGGGAACCAGTCCTGACTGATGAACAGTACCATCATCTACAGATAGATGTTGTCTCACTATATTTGCTGTTTCTAGTACAAATGATCACATCTGGACTTCAGATTATTTATACCCAGGTCATTTTTCAGTTATATATGAAAAATTGAATTAAAAGTTTTCCATAATAGTAACATAACCCTTTTTAACAGGATGAGGTGGCATTTGTTCAAAATTTAGTATATTATGTGGAGCGTGCATACAGAACACCAGATTATGGCATGTGGGAAAGGGGATCCAAATATAATGATGGAAAGCCTGAAATCCATGCATCTTCCATTGGTATGTTAAAACATAAATACTACAATCATAACTTATAGATACTAGTGTTGGGTTTTGTTTACTAGTCAGCTGATCAGACATGACAACAGTCATTATTGAAATATTCCATCACAAGTAAAATCAATTGATTCTTTTTGATTATTAATCTACCTAATCATAAGTAGATAGCAAAGTTTGGAGGACCAACCTATGCACTATTTAAAGAAAGAATTGAGGATACAATACTCACTTCTATCTAAAAAGAATCTAAACTTCTAAAAGAAAAAAAAAATCTTAAGAAGATACATATAACATAAAGTTCATTCAACTGACTGCTTGAAACTTATCAATCATTAGTGTTAAATCAAACAAAATGTTGCACAACCCAAGGCATTTTGGATTAGTCAAAATACTCATTTGTGGTATTTCAGGCATGGCTAAAGCAGCTCTTGAAGCCATTAATGGATGCAATCTTTTCGGAGACAAAGGAGCATCATGGAGTGTAGTATATGTAGATATTGATGCTCATAATCGCAACAGAAGTATTTTTGAGACTATGCTGCCACGAGAATCAAGTTCGAAGGTAAATTTGTGTTCAACTTCTAAATAGAATGATGTACCGTGTGATGGCATATAACGGTTCAATTGCTACAAATCAATTAACATCATAGCATAGCATCAGCCTTATAATGTTCCCACTGCTGGGACTCAGGCCCCCTCTGAGAGAGGGAATGGGCCGTAATCCACCACGCGGACCCAGTACGGATTGGCAGATGTCACATGTCTTCAAATTTTCGGTTCTAAGACATGTCGGTTTCCTCACGATGTTTTCCTTCACCAGTTTGGGAGCAATGTTGATGAAATAAATTACACAAAGTAATGCGCCTGGCTGGGTTTGAACCCGCGACCTACAACTCGTAAGTCGCGTATAAAACAATTATTTGTTATTTATTATTAATTAAAACAGTATTCTAATTACATTCATTAGCATAGAAATGTGAAATACCTTTTATTAAAAGATAACATAACAATAATATGCTACTCATAACCAAGATCTAAAATCTAAATATTTGTATGGCTGAATCTAGTGATCTTATGAACTGGTTAGCAACCTATATTTTTGCAAATAAATATAATTATTCATTCAACATAAGTTTTTGTAATTTTATAATTTTTTAGATAACTGGTCTAATACTATGTTTACATGTGGGCCCAGCCTCAACCAATGCCTAGTATGTTAACGGGGTATCCATGTTTATACAATGACTACTCAATAGCTATTGGCCGAGGCTGGGCCCACATGTAAACGTAGCATACGATTGTAATTCTATAGCATAATAAATATGTAAGGTTATTTTTATTTATTTTTTTGTTTAGGTAGGTAAAATCATCCAATGACACCTACCCCGTTCCTGCGTTTCGTATCGTGCTGGGGTCGGGTATTCCTTTCGGAAGCTGACCCATGACCCCAGCAGGATTCGACCCTGCCTACCTGCAGCTAGCAGGCTGGGCCTCTACGGTTTTCTGACAGCTCCTTGAGGCGCGCGAGAACAGTACGCGCCGTCGACGACTTGGGCTCGGTCCGGTCGGTTACCGGACGATCGGACAGCGTGCTACCCATTGCACGCCGTTCGCCAGCCCGCGCCTTCGGTGGCCGGAAATCGGGATCGGAATCCCGGCGGCGGCGGCTGGGGCGAGCGCCCCGTTGCCTCTGCCTGATGCGGTCGGCCTCCTCCTTTGCTAGCATTTCTGCTTCGCAGAAGGAGGCGATCGCCTGCCATCCCTCCTCACCCCGGACCATGGCCTGAACCAAGGCCCGGCGAGAGAGAAAGCTGCCGCCGATCGCCCCCACGAGAACACGGCGATGCTCCGCCCAGGCGGGGCACACCTCAACAGTATGTTCCACCGTATCCTCCGGGTATTCCGCACAGTGGCGACACCCAGGCGAATACTCCGCAGTCTCTGACGCCATTTCGCCATGAGATCCCGCCGGAGCTCTGTCCGCCATGCCTCGACTTGTACCGGCAGCGGAATTTCGCCCAGGCGTTGCATCTCCATGTGCTTATCGTGCATGTGTGCAACAGGCAACAGTCCTTCTGTTGCCTCCAGATCTCATGGCGGTTGGCCAGCAAGGAAGAAGAGGGTCACCGCCTCGCGGGAAATCGTTCGGTACGCACCATGCGTATTGCCATGACCCTCTGGCATGCATTCAGCTGGGCCCTCGGCTGCTGTTGCAGCGACGGTGCCCACACAGGAGCCCCGTAGAGGGCCATGGACCGAACGATCCCCGCGTCGAGCTTCCGGCAGAAGGCTTCTGGTCCCCTGAGGTTGGGCAGGAGCCGCCCGAGAGCAGCCCCAGTCCGGTTCAGTTTGGGAGCCAGACGTCGAAAATGCTCCTTGAAGTTCCACCAGCTGTCGAGGACGAGTCCCAGGTACTTCATCGTCGACCCGACGCCGATGTGAACCCCTCCTACCGTTAGCTGGGAATCCGGTGGTGGCGCACCCCGAGGGCCGTGAAAACACATGGCCTCGGACTTGTGCAGTGCCACCTCGAGTCCCAACTGCTGGATCCTTTCAACGACTATCGCAACCCCGCGTGTCGCACGTGTCGTCCGCGTAGCAGACCACGCTGACCCCGTCGGGGAAGTCGCCGCGCAGCACGTAGTCGTACCCGATGTTCCACAAGGGTGGCCTAGTACCGATCCCAGCGGAACACCGCACGACATCTCTCGATGTTTCCAATTTCCCTGGTGACCGGGGTAGATGATATACCTATCTGACAGGTAGGCCTCGATCACGCGACAGAGGTAGTCGGGCACCCGGTGGTACCGGAGTGTCGTTGCAATGCTACTCCAGGGCAGGGAATTGAAGGCGTTGGCAATGTCCAAGGACACTGCCACGACACACTTGCCCTGGAACACCGCATCCCCCGTCATGAGGCGCACACGCATGATGGCGTCCACCGTGGAGCGCATCCTGCGAAAGCCGAACTGTCCGTCCGAAAGGTCCGGCCCCACCCGTCCTAGGCGCCCGACGAGGCGGTTTGCAATGACTCTTTCATGTCCACCTCGTCGAGCAGCACAATAGGCCGGTACGCGGACGGAGAGTCCGCATGGCGCCCCGGCTTCGCTATGAGGACCAGTTTTCCCGTCTTCCAGCGAAGTGGGAACTGGCCCCTCTCCAAGCATGCGCTAAAGAGCCTCCTCAATCGAGGCCCGAGAGCCTCCATGGCCAGGACCCAGGCCCTCCCATAAATATGTCAGGTGAAATCCAACTTTTATATCAAATAATCTTTTTCGTCATTTAATTTATTTACGTAACATATCAAAAGGTGCAAAAAAGATAGAACCCTTTTTTCGTTAGTAAATGCTTGAATTGTAGACACATTTTAAGTAGGGCATACTACTTTGCCAAAAATGCTCCTATAATTTGTATCTTACAAATTATAGGAGCATTTTTGGCAAAGTTGCTGACAAACTGCATTTATCAAGGAATTGTTAAAATTATTTTCATTGCTTCACCTGAACTGTTTCACATTTATGTTTTAGGGTGTTGATGCTGCATTATTACCAACAGTCTCATTCCCGGCTTTTGCCACGCATGAAGAACACCTAGTTCATTTAACGAAAAATAATATATTAAGACGTTTGCAAGGCAAATGTGGCTTCAAAAGGTTCAGCCGTGATGGGTACAAGTGCGTATTGGAAGATCCGCACAGAAGATACTATCATGAAGGAGAACTCAAGGAGTTTGATGGCATCGAGTCAGAGTGGCCTCTGTTCTATGTAATGATGATAATTGACGGCGTATTCCGGACCCTTCCTGATCAAGTTGAAGAGTACCAGAAACTATTAAAAGCTAGAATATATATGGATGAATTTGGAGGTATGTTAAATTTTTGGCAGCTATTTCAAATTTAACTAATCTTTTTCGATTCATTTGAAAACTGGCTTCTAAAACATTACTTAAGGCTCACAATGCAATGTATTTCATGCGCAGTGTGTTTCTTCTTTGCTATTGCCCTTAATAGTGGGTTACCCGCCCCCATTATAGTATTACATGCACAAATTTGGTACGACGGACCGTCTTAATATGGTAATGTCACGATTTGGAATTTCCAAACGGTATAGATCGTTGATGACCAGAAAGAGGTCTCAGCATACTACCATGTGGGACTCCAAAGGTAATATTCATGTCGCCTCTGTACAGTTTACCGCTTTGGCTTCCGCACTGGCTTTGATTTGTGGGATAGTGGGTGAAGATTTTAAGTGGAATTTTTAGGACTCCTATACTCTCCAAGTTTTTTAATAAGAATGGAGACAGCAACTGAATCGAAAGCTTTTGACAAGTCTAGAAAAACTTCATAGCACTTTCAGTTTACGTCTAGGTTGCTTATGACGGTATAAGAGAGCAAAAAAAGAGAGATAGCGTCTGACAACTCTGTTGGCATTCGGTATACAAAATTATTTTCGTATTTGTGTTTTCACGTGGGCTGCATTTGCGTTTTATATTATATTTGTTCTTTAAATTGTGAAGCCCCAAGAGGACACCGGCACACACCGGTGTCCGCCACATATTGTCTTTCTATTGTGTCTCTAATTACGGTATTCAAAAGGTTAATGAATATTTGTGTATATACTTTTCAGATCCTGTTATTCCTTGGTATTATTACGTTCCCCGCGAGGGTATAGAAAATGAACGCAGTGAACCAAATTCAGTACGAAGATTGCCTGCAAGTAAGTACTACCGTCATTTTCAATCCTTTACCGACGGGGTCTTATATGGAGCCACTACAAAGTTCATTGTTGATGTTGAATCTAGTTTGCCAAGCTACACAACACAACACTTTAATGATGAGTTCAGGAAAATTAAATTGTTAATAATAAAAACATACCGTGTGCCAGTCAAGTCAAAAGCATTTATTCGTTGTGCAAAAATATAATGTCGATATTTAAAATTCAATTCAACAATTCCAGATCATCCCAGTGACAGTAATGAAAAAGGTAAAAATAAACTCCATTGAGTATGACTCTTCTTCTTGTTTAACACTTGTTTGTTTCATGTTGTATATAACCAAATCAACTTTTATTACTCGAATATTTCGCTATTTTATTACGCTTTCATTTAGTTTTTCATGTAGTAGCTAGATGACCAATTTTCCTTGTGCCTTTTCACTCTTTTACTACTAGTTACGATAAACTTTGCACATTGTACTAACTTTTTTTCTTGTACCGTCGGTAACTAATACGCTTTTTTAATGCGATTAACATTTCTTCGATAATTCATTTTATGTACCTATAACAATTTATTTTGGTAGGTACATATACAATTTCACGTGCTTTCCTCAATAGATTAGTTTGTGATTACAGTATCTAAACTATAATGTACTTACACACCAGTGCTAGACTATTGTATACCAGCGACGTTACGGAGGACAAGCCACATTCAAAGAGATAAGCCGCCTCTTTGAGAAGTGATTAGAGATGCGACGGCGCCCTTTCTTTCCGCTTAACGCAGGCGTGCCTTACAGGGCACGTTTGTTTCGACTGATTCGGGTTCGTTGGGAAGAAACATCCGTATTACAATAGTGCGGATCACACGGTGGATCACACGGCGATGCTTCGCCTAAGCGTACATCTCGTACGCTTAGGCGAAGCATCGCCGTGTTCTCGAGGAGATTGCCTCACGCGTCTAAACCGTGTGCAAGCCGTATGCAAAACTGAGCAACGGGGCTTAAGAAAATATCACTTCCTTCTGTGAAGCAGTAACGCGAGAAAAGGAGGTGGTCCTTACGCCTCAGCCCCTGCTGGAGATGTACTGGATCTCGAGAGTGGCAGGGTTATTCCTGGCCACCGTAGACTCGGGCTTTGGAACAACAAGTAACGGGTAGCTCACAATCCTCTAAGTACCAGGCCCGGGTCAACATAAGCTTGTTATTCTACTTATATAAAGTTACACATCGAACCCTGTGTACTATGTTTGTATTTTATAATGGAAAAGATTTTAATCTATCTGTTATGGTTGGCAAAGTTGTATTATAGCAACTTATCCCTGTTCAAATGTTTATTGCGACTGTATCTATAATGCAGTGGTTGAGGGTGTAAGGCATGGAAACGACAGGGGCTTTGGAGAAAAGGAGGTGATAGAAAAAGACTGCGTAATACTAAACTATTTATTCAATAGGCCTCATAAGAAGACTTAAAGTCACTCAAAGGGCAATGGAAAGGGCTATGCTCGGAGTTTCCTTGCGTGATCGAATCAGAAATGAAGATATCCGCAAGAGAACCAGGGTTGCCGATATAGCACGTAGAATTGCCATACTTAAATGGCAATGGGCTGGGCACATTGCACGCAGAACAGATGGCCGTTGGGGCCGAAAGGTTCTGGAGTGGCGGCCGCGGACCGGAAGACGCAGCGTTGGAAGGCCTCCCACAAGATTGACCGATGACCTGGTCAGGGTCGCGGCCTCGCGGGAGTCCGATGGATGCGAGACGCACTGGACCGGCCATTGTGGCGACGCTCGGGGGAGGCCTATGTCCAACAGTGGACGTCTTTTGGTTGAAATGATGATGATGATGATAAGGATTTAGATTATTTTGTGTAATTAAGTACTTGATACTTACTTACTTGGTCTTGAATTTTTTTTACTATTATTTATATGAAAAAGTAACTTTATGTATGGTGACTGGTAATTAGTGAACGATACTTAATTAAACACGAACAGCAGAGGGAGAGCAGTAGAGCAGTGGTGGCCGAGTGGTAACGGCCCCGACTTATGAGTCGTTAGTCACGATTTCAAACCCAGCCAGGCGCATTACTTTGTGTAATTTATTTCATCACCACTGCTCTCAAAACGGTGAAGGAAAATATCGTGAGGAAACCGGCATGTTTTAGAACAAAAAATTCGAAGACATGTGACATCCGCCAACCCGCACTAGGCCCGCGTGGTGGATTACGGCCCATTCCCTCTCCTAGAGAGGAGGCCTGAGTCCCAGCAATGGGGACATTAAAAGGCTGATGATGATGATGATAATTTAAACACGTGATTGTATTGTAGTCATGATAACAAACAACTTTTAATATGGGAACAAATCTGAAATTGCGAAAAAAAATCTGTTGGTGTGTTCATTACATTTGTTTTCGCCTAACTGGTCAAACTGGCACATCATCACTGCATGAATGCACGAGGAAGGCGGCCATCAGAGAAGAGTGGCGGCGTGTTGTGAAGCTTGCGACCAACACCTGAAGTGATGACCACGACCACTCTGTCAAGAGCGATACCGACTAAGAAGAAGAAGAACTGGTCAAAATGTAATGAACTTGCCTGATTTTTTGATGACTACAATCACGTGTTTTTTTTTTATGGTAGGTAAAATCATCCAATGACAAATCCCGCCCTTGGGCGGAGCGGGAAGTAGTGTCAGACTCTTACTGACTAAAAACCGGAAGTTAACCCATGACCCCAGTAGGCTTCGACCCTGCCTGCCTGCAGTTAGCAGGCTGGGCCTTTTCGGTGTGCAGACAGCTCCTTGAGGCGCGCGGGAACAGAACGCGCCGTCGACGACATGGGCTCGGTCCGATCGGTTACCGGACGATCGGACAGCGTGCTACTACAATCACGTGTTTTAGTATCGTTCACTAATTACCAGTCACCCCATATAAAATACGCTAACGATAATGTTGATGAGAAATCTTTGAAATCTGGTGGAAGGGGAAACTGTCAAATAACAGAAAAAGGATGCACAAACTACAATGTGACGTCACCGCCATCAGGTTAAGCGCATAGAAAAAAAATAGTGAGATAAATAAAATAGAAATACTTATACTCAGCACAATGGTTGCAACCGTTGTGCTGAGTCTGTCCCGAATAAAAAAAAAAAAAAAAAAAAAACAAACAAAAAAAGAAAGACAAAGTAAATAAAAAACAAAAGTAGAGAAAGCGTCGAGCGTGCTTGCACCGAAAGACTGACCACCTCAGCATTTACTGGGCATCAGACACGGAGATGTTCTCACCACGCACCTACTCCTTTTTTGTTGTGGTTTTTAGAAAAAGATATTTTTATTGGTATTTGTCGTTAAGTACAAAATATTTTACAAAAATAAACACAGGCAAGTGTCCAATTGTAGTTGATAATTTTCTTAAATAAAGCTACATGATCTATCGAAATTCCGAATTATCCGGAAAAAATTATGATTTCTATGGATTCTGCCATTGAGCCGAAGTCTCGGGAAACAAGCTAGTTTTAACATTAAACAAAACTCAGATTACTAGAATAATAAAGAAAAACCAGATCATAATTATTTTATTTTATAAGTAATCAATTTACTTGATGTGTTAGATACGGGTGGTCTTTTCCTCTGGGCGCAGTCGTTGTTCGTGCTGGCTCAGCTGCTGACCGGCGGACTGCTGCACGTCAACGAGCTGGATCCCATCAGGAGATACCTGCCTTCGTACAACCGACCTCGACGGGCCGGGCGCTATTCTGCCTTTCAGGTATTGTCATGTCATCAATGTTTTAGTTATAACCCTATACACCGTTAAATTTTGATCGTTTTAATCCCGTGGAGGGTCGATACGGCACATGAAACACTACCGAGTTGTAAAGGTAAAATAAAAAAATAAAGTTTTTTTCTAAAACTTTAATTAATACGCATGTACGAAATTAATTTCTCTAAGTAAACGAGTCAATGACCTTGTAGGTAGTTGTCGATCGTTGCTACTATACCTATAGGTCATTAGACTCGCCCAGCTGACGTTTACTTAAAGAAATTGATTTCGTACATGCGTAAATTAATTTGAGTTAAAAAAGTACTTTATTTTTTCATTTTATCTTTACAAATTGATAGTATTTCATGTACCGGATCGACCCTCCACGGGATTAAAACGACCAAAATTTAACGGTGAATATTTATATCGCGATTTCGAGAGGTCCATGTCCAGCCATGGATGCCTTTTGTTACGCAAAATTTTGCTGTAAATCCCATCTTTTAATTGATATTGTTATTCATTGGTTTTTAACTAAAAATATTTTACTTTCATGTCTTAACATGCAGGGTAAACCTACTGGTGTAAGTAAAGTAGGATTAACTAAAACTAATGCATTCTGTCATCTGTGTAATTCCCAAAATATAAATAAAAATCAGTTATTTAGTACATTTTTGTTCAAGGATGAACTTTATTTTTAATAACAATGTTTTTACATAAAATACCAATTCCAAGTTTTTTTTTCGCAGGGTATAGCAACAGACCTGGTGGTCCAGGTGGTGTTAATAGCAGAGTCTATGCGGCTACAGGCCATGATGGGCACGTACGGCATTCAGACGCAGACGCCGCACGAAGTTGAACCAGTCCAGGTTAGATTAACTTATTAATATGTATCTACCGGTGTTTTAAAATGGCACAGCAAGTTTTAGAAAGACGCTGGACGATGCATCGAAGTTCTTGCAGTGGTTTCATACAACTGAACAACACGGTATTTTAAATTACATTCACGTTCGCGATTCAACTGACGGCCATCAAACGGCTGTTTGCCGGAATGTGCCCTTGTTGAGCATGTTCCGCGGATGTTGTTTATTGTTGCATATGTAGTGGTGTCGGTGGTGGTAGGGACAACTGGAGACATCGTGTTCCGATACATTTTTCACTACGTAACATATTTCTTTCTTTCTTATATCTATGTAACAGATCTATAAAATATCCGTTATATAATAAACTTTTACTATCCTTTTCACGATATTATTATGCTAAAACAAGATTTGAAACATGATGACATATTCCAATTTATACAGGGGCATATATGACTAAATATGTATGTGGCCAAGCAATATTCATAAATAATTTATTCCTGAAGGTGTGCAGTTCAACGCAGCTGGTACATGTGTACCGAGAGTTGGGAATCTGCCCAAAGTTGAAACTAACCGGACGTCCCATAAGACCCGTGGGCTCCCTTGGCACGAGCAAGGTATGTGATTGTACTCTAACGGGTAAAGAAGCAAAATTACATAGTGATTAATTGATTTTATGAATTCACTACTAATTTTAATTATTTCCTGATATTTTAACGATGAAGTAACTTCTGGACCATTTTGATAGTGTTAATCGTAACTCAGCTCGACGCTGACACAGTTATGATAACCATTGGCTTATTATTCATATACGATTAAATGTTCCCTGAGATAGGATTTCCAACTGTTAATTTCTGCTACCACTTTCATACTTCTCCAGGTACAGGTTTTTTTTTTATGGTAGGTAAAATCATCCAATGACAAATCTCGCCCTTGGGTGGAGCGGGAAGTAGTGTCAGAATCTTACTGACTAAAAACCGACCCTGTTCCTTCGTTGCCTATCATACCGGGGCTGAGCTTTCTTTTCAGAAAGCGGCCCTTGAGTATGCTTCGACCCTGCCTGCCTGCAGCTAGCAGGCTGGGCCTCTATCCAGGTTTAGTTTTTAGATGAGGGATTTCTTCTATGCTTCAGATTTACAGGGTTTGCGGCATGACCGTGCTCTGCTACCCACTCATATTCGAGGTGTCAGAGTTCTACTTGTACAGAGACATGGCCTTGCTCATCGATGATATCAAGACTGAACTGCAGTTCGTTGGCAAGTAAGACAACTATTTAAATATTACTTATTTATTTTGTTGGACCTATTTTTCATTGATGGTTTACTGTTATAGAAACGCTTTAAATGCGATTTAATCCACACTTTAAGTTTTAGAAATGTAAAAGTAACTCTGTCTATCTGTTACATTTCCATGGTTAAACTGCTCAAAAGATTTTGACGGAATTAGGTACGGACCAAACTGGAACTCCAAGGAGGGACATAGGATACTTTTTATCTGTCTTGGACTACGCATCCGCAATAAAAACATTTATGCAGTCGAAGCTGCTGGCAGTAGCTAGTATGGTCAAATTCAGGTATTTTAAGATCATCAATCGTAGTCCGCGGGTACGAAATATCCAGCGTAGCCGGCGGGTGACTGTGCTAGGCGACCTGGCGGTCGGAAAGACGCGCAGTCGTAGTAGTAAGAGTAGTGAGAGTTATTTAATCAGCAACGGCTTTATGTCCAGAGTGTGGCTCAGTTTCATGAGCAGCACATTACATTCGCAGATACTGGCGCCTGTCAGGTCGGCCGACGGTGTGCCTGCTGGTGCGCGAGGAGCACATGCGCGACCCGCACTTCAAGCACATGCTGGACCTGTTCGCGATGCTCAAGAAGGGTCATTGCGACGGCGTCAAGGTGCGCCTCGGGAGGCTCCAGAACTTGATCTCTAGCTCCTGTATGGGTAAGTACTATTTTACTTATATTAATAAGCAGTTTACACGTGCATATAGTGTGTAGTTCTAAACTTTGAATATGATGTTGTTCAAGCTGGTCTCACTTGTTGGTTTGGGTTGGGGTAACTTATGCACAACACTAACTTCAAATATAAACTATACGCAAAACACAATCCGCCGCGACATAACGCAGCACAGCGATATGATCGTATTAATGTGCTAGGTATCAATTTGAACATAGCAATAAGTAAATAACTGTACTGAATTTTTAATTTTATCAAATCTAAACTGCCCACAGAACATTTGGACTTCATGAGCCAAGGCGAGTTCCCGTCGGAGATGTTCACCCAGTTCCGGCAGCTGGAGCACGAGTACATCGGCTACCAGTCGCTCACTGACGTGCCGCGCACGCTCACGTACCGCGAGGAGAACATCTCGTACGAGGCCTTCCGCCACCGCTCCACGCCCGACGTGGTGGCCGCGCTGCGCTCGCTCGACAACATCTTCGCGCAGTGCCAGCTGTGGGGCATCCTCATACAGCGGGAGGGCCCCATGTTTGAGGTGCGTATTGTTACGTACGAGGCCTTCCGCCACCGCTCCACGCCCGACGTGGTGGCCGCGCTGCGCTCGCTCGACAACATCTTCGCGCAGTGCCAGCTGTGGGGCATCCTCATACAGCGGGAGGGCCCCATGTTTGAGGTGCGTATTGTTACGTACGAGGCCTTCCGCCACCGCTCCACGCCCGACGTGGTGGCCGCGCTGCGCTCGCTCGACAACATCTTCGCGCAGTGCCAGCTGTGGGGCATCCTCATACAGCGGGAGGGCCCCATGTTTGAGGTGCGTATTGTTACGTACGAGGCCTTCCGCCACCGCTCCACGCCCGACGTGGTGGCCGCGCTGCGCTCGCTCGACAACATCTTCGCGCAGTGCCAGCTGTGGGGCATCCTCATACAGCGGGAGGGCCCCATGTTTGAGGTGCGTATTGTTACGTACGAGGCCTTCCGCCACCGCTCCACGCCCGACGTGGTGGCCGCGCTGCGCTCGCTCGACAACATCTTCGCGCAGTGCCAGCTGTGGGGCATCCTCATACAGCGGGAGGGCCCCATGTTTGAGGTGCGTATTGTTACGTACGAGGCCTTCCGCCACCGCTCCACGCCCGACGTGGTGGCCGCGCTGCGCTCGCTCGACAACATCTTCGCGCAGTGCCAGCTGTGGGGCATCCTCATACAGCGGGAGGGCCCCATGTTTGAGGTGCGTATTGTTACGTACGAGGCCTTCCGCCACCGCTCCACGCCCGACGTGGTGGCCGCGCTGCGCTCGCTCGACAACATCTTCGCGCAGTGCCAGCTGTGGGGCATCCTCATACAGCGGGAGGGCCCCATGTTTGAGGTGCGTATTGTTACGTACGAGGCCTTCCGCCACCGCTCCACGCCCGACGTGGTGGCCGCGCTGCGCTCGCTCGACAACATCTTCGCGCAGTGCCAGCTGTGGGGCATCCTCATACAGCGGGAGGGCCCCATGTTTGAGGTGCGTATTGTTACGTACGAGGCCTTCCGCCACCGCTCCACGCCCGACGTGGTGGCCGCGCTGCGCTCGCTCGACAACATCTTCGCGCAGTGCCAGCTGTGGGGCATCCTCATACAGCGGGAGGGCCCCATGTTTGAGGTGCGTATTGTTACGTACGAGGCCTTCCGCCACCGCTCCACGCCCGACGTGGTGGCCGCGCTGCGCTCGCTCGACAACATCTTCGCGCAGTGCCAGCTGTGGGGCATCCTCATACAGCGGGAGGGCCCCATGTTTGAGGTGCGTATTGTTACGTACGAGGCCTTCCGCCACCGCTCCACGCCCGACGTGGTGGCCGCGCTGCGCTCGCTCGACAACATCTTCGCGCAGTGCCAGCTGTGGGGCATCCTCATACAGCGGGAGGGCCCCATGTTTGAGGTGCGTATTGTTACGTACGAGGCCTTCCGCCACCGCTCCACGCCCGACGTGGTGGCCGCGCTGCGCTCGCTCGACAACATCTTCGCGCAGTGCCAGCTGTGGGGCATCCTCATACAGCGGGAGGGCCCCATGTTTGAGGTGCGTATTGTTACGTACGAGGCCTTCCGCCACCGCTCCACGCCCGACGTGGTGGCCGCGCTGCGCTCGCTCGACAACATCTTCGCGCAGTGCCAGCTGTGGGGCATCCTCATACAGCGGGAGGGCCCCATGTTTGAGGTGCGTATTGTTACGTACGAGGCCTTCCGCCACCGCTCCACGCCCGACGTGGTGGCCGCGCTGCGCTCGCTCGACAACATCTTCGCGCAGTGCCAGCTGTGGGGCATCCTCATACAGCGGGAGGGCCCCATGTTTGAGGTGCGTATTGTTACGTACGAGGCCTTCCGCCACCGCTCCACGCCCGACGTGGTGGCCGCGCTGCGCTCGCTCGACAACATCTTCGCGCAGTGCCAGCTGTGGGGCATCCTCATACAGCGGGAGGGCCCCATGTTTGAGGTGCGTATTGTTACGTACGAGGCCTTCCGCCACCGCTCCACGCCCGACGTGGTGGCCGCGCTGCGCTCGCTCGACAACATCTTCGCGCAGTGCCAGCTGTGGGGCATCCTCATACAGCGGGAGGGCCCCATGTTTGAGGTGCGTATTGTTACGTACGAGGCCTTCCGCCACCGCTCCACGCCCGACGTGGTGGCCGCGCTGCGCTCGCTCGACAACATCTTCGCGCAGTGCCAGCTGTGGGGCATCCTCATACAGCGGGAGGGCCCCATGTTTGAGGTGCGTATTGTTACGTACGAGGCCTTCCGCCACCGCTCCACGCCCGACGTGGTGGCCGCGCTGCGCTCGCTCGACAACATCTTCGCGCAGTGCCAGCTGTGGGGCATCCTCATACAGCGGGAGGGCCCCATGTTTGAGGTGCGTATTGTTACGTACGAGGCCTTCCGCCACCGCTCCACGCCCGACGTGGTGGCCGCGCTGCGCTCGCTCGACAACATCTTCGCGCAGTGCCAGCTGTGGGGCATCCTCATACAGCGGGAGGGCCCCATATGTTTGAGTCGGTCACATCAATGAGTAAGATGGTAGATAGATAGATAGATAGATATATTCTTTATTGTACATCAAAGATAAAATTACAATAGGAACTTAAAATTAATAGGGTGTCACAATGGGCGGTCTTATCGCTAAAAGCGATTTTTTACAGACAGCCTTTGGATGGATTTGGCGGAGAAAAAGATACGCAGGTATTTCATGGTGTACTATTTACATATATACAATACATAATTAAAAATAATATATATAGATATATATGAATAAAAGCAGCGAAATAATTTACTTAATGATGTTCAAGAGGAGAGGTAGTGATCCTTAACCATAATTTTGTGTTTGAGCTTGCCTTATCGACAAGTGGTAAAGCATTCCACAGCCGCACCGCTTGCACTGCAAAGGACTTGCTTGACGGTGACGTCAATAATGTGTGTCTAACTGTGAACTTAAATCTCATACTATGTTAAAAAAATAAAACATGTAAGGATAAGTAGGTTATGGTAGGTACGGTTGGTGTTGGTGAAGTGTTATTAAAATGGGAATTCTTTTTTAATCCAGGTGAACGGCACGAACGCCCTGGAGGCCCTGAAGAGCCTGTACCAGAGCGCCGGCGTGCTGCGGCACTGGCGCGCCGTGCGCTACTGCTCGTCGCTGCTCAACCACACCGTGGACTCCATCAGCCCCTTCATCACCACCGTGCTGGTTAACGGGAAACAGGTCATACACTGCTCTCTGACCTATTTTTCTTGTAGTTTTTCATTGCCACTGAAGACTTATATTTATGATACTATCAACTAAAATGTTTCGCTGCATCATCAGCTTATGCACACAGACTAGCATAATCCACAGTTGGACCTATGTGGGCAATTCAACGCGATTGTGGTTACGGAGCGATCCGATAAGGGGAGGGTCACGTGAATACATTGCTTATTGTCCTAAGTAGGTGCGAAGTCGCCGCTTCAACCGACATTTGTATAAATAAATTCACCGCAACGCAAGAGTTCGCGTGAAAATATCAAACCAACTGATCGCGTCCTCTTTGTTTCGCTCATCACTTCAACTCACCCATGTGCCACATAGTGTGGTCACATAGACCATCGTAATAGAGTATCAAATTTTGGTTCGATTTGATCTGCATCGCTTCGCGTTCGCATTCGCAGTGAATCGCCTACAAAGGACACCTCGTGAAACTCAGCTTTCAAAGCGGAAGCGAAAAAAGATATCTCTTTCGTACATTCTCGTACATCTCATCTATCACTTACTTTCATGCACTTCAAAGATCCATGTCAAAAGCTTTAGAGATCGATCGTAAAAGCGGGCTAAGTCGGTCGGTACTATGAATCCATGACGTCTCCAATAAAATCAGTCTCCTTTTCGCAGGAGAGGTAAATTAAGTGTCAGGGGCCATTCAAGTATTACGTAAGCACTACAGGGGGTGGGGGGTCTTTGTTTTGCTTATTTTTATGACATGGGGGATCTGGTCTGGATGGTGATTACGTCAGCAATTTTTTTTAAGAGTACAATCTCGATGTTCCAGAATAATATGAAAATGAATAGACGGACACATCACTGAGCAATGTTTACGTAAGCTTGCGGGGGAGGCTTAGATCTTTGCTTTACTTTTGCTGACGTGGGCAAGGGGGATTAATATTTGCGAAAAATCTGCTTACGTAATATTTGAACGGCCCCTTATAAGCTAGCTTTTTAACCAATATCTTCATTTTATTAAACAGCTAACAGTTGGCGTGATATGTCAGAAAGAGACCGTGTTTGACAAGCCCATGACGCCCGGCGAGATACAGTCTGTCATGTACTCCACAATACAGCCCTATGATGTTATTGGTGCAGTATTGCAACAGGTTAGTATCACGTAAAATTTTGATTTTAAACTGTAGTTTCTTGTATGTTAGAAGGGAAAAAAATATAATATAAAAAAGCTGGCTGATAAATTACTAGAAAGGATTAGCTATGCCGGAGTTGCTATAGTAGATAACGTGGTAGTCTGAGCCCACCTTCCAATAGTTCTGTTATATCGTTGGATAGGTATTTTTGAGTTGAATAAAAGTTACTATGACACCAAGTTCCAAATCTTAGTCTGTTCAGAGTTATTCTCGGTTTATAATCTTAGTTTTGCCAATAACTAAGCATGAATAGTACGCGGCAAATAAGGTGAACCAAAATTACGATCGAGCATCAATGCGCAGTAACAGATTTTAGGGTCTATCGAGGTGGGGGCTGCGCTTAATCTTGCTTGCGACTCCCATTTGGATCAAATTATTTGCCGCGTACTATCCATATTTGGTTATTGGCAAAACTAACATGTTGAACCAAGAATAATTCTTAACGGACTTTAATTCTTTTTATTTTGCGAGAAAATAATCGAATGACATCTCCGCGCCCTATGGCGGGGCGGGAGATAGTGTCAGACTTTTACTGACTAAAAACCTAATCCTGTTCCTTCGTTGCCTGTCATACCGGGGTCGAATCTTCCTTTCAGAAATCGATCCTTAGCCCCAGTATGCTTCGACCCTACTGGGCCCCTACGGTTTGCTCATAACTACTTCAGGCGCGCGTGGAACACTACGTGCGGTCGAAAACTTAGGCTCGTTCCGGACGGTTACCTGACGGTCGGACGACGAGTTACCCATTGTTCGCCGTCCGCAAGCCCGGATCTACGGTGGCTGGGAATCGGGATCGGAATCCCGGTTGCCTCACGCGTGCGGCCTTCTGCGTTACTGCTTCGCAGAAGGAGGCGACCGCCTGCCACTCCTACTCGCTTTGAACCATTGCCTGTACCAATGCCTGGCGCGAGAGGTCTTTGCTGCCGATCGCCCCCACGAGGACACGGCAGTGCTCTGGCCAAGCGGGGCTCACCTCTACCGTGTGCTCCACCGTGTCCTCTGGGCGGTCCATACTGTGGTGACACCCAAGCATCACTTCCACACGAATCCGGTGCGGGAACTACCCGAATTGACAATGCTCGGTGAGAACTTGCCTCATGCGGAAGGTGAACTCTTACTAAGATTTGGAACTTGGTGCCATAGTAACTTTTATTCGCCTGAAAATACCTAACCAACGATATAATTATTGGAAGGTGGGTCCAAAAATGGCATTCTCCTTTCCAAACACAATCAAATTGAAGCAGTAATCGTGTGATGCATTTGATAGCAATTAATTATAATTCAGTCTCAGATTTGATGTCACCAACCCTCGTGGAACAGCCGGGTAAGCAGTTTCGCACTTTCGGTTCGCACCGTACTTTTTTTTGCTCCTCATTATGAAGCGGCAATTGGATGCTAGTTTTTCGGAAGAGAAAAGGATTAAACAAGCATCGTTATCTATAGGAAATAGTGTTATATTCGGGGCGACTGATCGGCACAAACCCGGACATGTTCCGCGGCATCCTGAAGATCCGCGTGGGCTGGGTGCTGCAAGCCATCCGCATCTACCTGCAGCTGTTCCCGGACGAGAAGCGCGCCGACGGCACGCTGGAGTCGCTGTCGCCCTACAAGCTGCGCACACTGCTGCAGCGGGTACTCACTGTATCCGACTGGGCTGAGGAGAGAGGGTAGGTCATGTTTGTTGCTAGCCTAAAATATTCCGCGTCTGGGCAAAGGGGTCCCTCATATTAACTTTCCAGAACCTCTTTTTCGCCATCGCTTTCGTTTTATAAGCGGCATAACTCTGTGTAGTGTGGACTAGCCCTATGTAGACTTGAATAAAATAACATGACGTCTGTAATAACCGAAGTATAAGGCAGAGATGGCTAAATCCCTGTTTCGAGAGTTTTGGTAAAATCGCAACGAAACATGCAATTTTTTGTCACAAAAGTAGTGATGAAAATTCAGCTTTATGAAGATCTACCAATTTTTTGAAATGATAATTAAATTAGAGAGCGCTTTTTAACAGGTTGACACCGTTACAAAGGCGACAGTTAGAAGGCTGCCTGTGTCGTGTGCCGAAACACTTCTACATACAAGTCTGGGATATATTACTGCGAACACCGAAAGGAATTATTATTCAGGTAAATGCATATACATTTCAGTTTATTTAATATGTTTATTAATCGTGGCGGGTGAATTTTACTGCCATATACGATGGTTCGATTATTTCTGAAAATACAACATTAAGACACACACACATTTCTTTGTAACAGTTGGCCCTTTCTGCACAGTGTATCCAAATCATTATCATTATCTGTTTGCTGCATTATTTTGGTCATTCCACAGACGAGCTGCTTGAACAGTAAACGACTTGTCAAAAAAGGAAGTGAAATGCATACGAATACTTAATTTCAGATCTTCCGATGATCTCAAGGACCTAAAACGTGTGTCACAAAGGAACTGAAAGGGTTCTCTAAGATAAAAAAGAATTCACCCTCACACAAACAGATTACACACATAGGCACAACTAGGTAGCAAATGCAATACACCAAAAAATTGCGGTTAAGTACGCACTCATACAGAACACAAACACTCCTTATTATAACTATACACCTCAAACTGTACTGGAAAATGACACACATAAACTCTACTATGACCGCGCCATACTCACCGATAGAACAATTCATTATTATTATAATGAATTCTTCTATCGGTGAGTATAACCCTTCAAGATAAAATAAATAAAATTACATACTTAATAGATATTGCTGTACCCAACACACATAATATAAAGAAAACAATAACTGACAAAATAAGTAAATACGCAGAACTCAAGGATGAAGTTACTAGATTATGGCAACAAGAAAAAGTTTATGTGGTCCCAATCGTCATTTCCACAACAGGCGTTATTCCGAATTGTCTTCTAAATACAGTCTGAAATTACTAAACTTAAAAGAAACTCTCTATATCACCTTACAAAAAGATGTCATCTTAAATACTTGCCGAATTGTTAGAAAGTGAAAACGAATTATTTCCCTATCATAATATACCTTCAACATCATAACACACCAAACGCTGCATTTACTTGCTCGTAAATTTAGTTAAAGACCAGCCAAAGAGCTGAGAAGAAAATACACTTTCAAAAAATAATAATATTACCGACACCAGCAGACTTCTGTTTTTAATCGACTTAATAAATAAGGAGGTTTCTCAATTCGACCGTATATATGCTTTTTTATGTCATCCATCGTTTATGGACCGATTTGCAAAAAAATTTCCTCGTAAAGAGTATGCTTCCAGATTGGTCCCATTTTTTTTTAAATCCAGTTCTGTTGATGGGATCCATGAGGAATCGAGGGAACTCCTCAAATATTATAGTCAACCAAATAGTAGTTTTGGTATTTTTATCGAGAACTTAAGCATTTACAGTCAAAAAGTAACATTTGATAAAGTGGAACTGATGAAGAAGACCAGAAATGGCCAACGGAACTTTACACTCACATAGATATCACAATGAAGATAGTTATGCGACTGTGGCAAAACAAATAAATAAATGGTTCTGAATAGTTATGTTGAAAATGGTATCATCAAAGTGACTTGATGATGATGATAGAGCCGGAAGATAGTCACCGGAACTCCGTAATGAATCCATGTATCCTATCCGTGTTTGGGCTTGTAAGAATTGTCATGAGATGCACTTTGGCTATAAGGTACTAATAAACTGATCTGATGATGGAGCTAATAGGTGGAAGGTAAACTCGAGAATTTCATAATAAAACAATAAATCCTAACAGTGTTTGGGTTTATTGAAATTATCATGAGAAATAGGCACTCTGATTATAAGTGCATCGCAACTAAAAACTGTTTTTGTAAAAATAAAAAAATGTTTTTTATATGTATTTTAAGTATTATTTAAAAATTGTAAAAATATATATAGAAAATATATAAACGGAATAATAATAATAATACCATTTATTTTCTCTCACGATGGTTTTGTTGCAATTCACAGTTTAGAACTACTTAATTATATGAGTTAGCATTGTGAGAGCTGGTGCCTGTTGTAGGTTTCGAAGAAACCTGTGCTACAGGTCACCACCAGAACACACTTTACGGCCTCACACAAGTTTGCTGGCAAGTAACATGAATCCGCTAAACAACTGCAAAAAGAAATATAAATGCAGTTAAAAAAAAAGATAAAAATTAAACAATAATAAAGAAACAAAAAAAAAACAAAAAGTAACAACAGAGAAAAAAACACAAAGAAAACAAAAACAAAGCAGTCAATGGATGTGTGATGGAGCGAGGTGAATGTGTTGGTTATGGAGGCGAAATGTAAATGTGGATGGTGGTGAATGTGATATGTGGGAAATGTGAATGTGTATGCGTATTATGCCTACTAATAGTGTGATTCATAACTATAATAATATTATTTGTGTGTATATATGTGAATAGTATTTATTTTAGGAATTAGGTTTAATAATTTCTTGGTCTAGGCTTAGGTTGCAAATAGATAAATTTCTAAAAATTTTGACGTCGTCGTAGTTTTCTTGAATGTCACCAGAGGTCGTTAAAAAATAGCGTCATTATATAGAAGTGAGAGGGTAGACATTTGGCTCCCATTAGCCGATGACCTTTAGCATTTGCTCAAGATCATCGGCTAATGGGAGCCTTTTAAAAAGCACATTATAAAGCAAACAAAGTATATGAGCATTCCGGCGAAAGCGAATAGGAAGCTATTTGAGCTGAGTACAAAATTCGGAAACGTGGTCATACTTGCGCAAGCCAAATACAAACCTGATACAGAAATTTTGAAGTCGCTCAAGCTTGTTCAATTGACTTATTATCAGTTTATCAACTATATTTATTTTATTAATACTAGCTTTTGCGCTGCTTCGCTCCTGCTCTACCTTACTCTACTATACCCTGTATCAGTTTATGTATTTTTTATTATTATTATTTAACGGGATTAAAATTATCCTATGTACAGACGCCAGCACGTTAATCTATCCAAATCTGTCAAATTTTACCAATCGAACATTAACCTTCCACTATTGTGTTAAGGTTGAAAATCTATTAAAGAAATTTGACAGATTGAGGTAGGTTGATGTGCTGGCGTCTGTACGTCTCCTAGTTCTAAGCTACCTCCCCACCAATTTTCAGACAAATCGTTGCAGCCATTCTCGAGTTATAAATAGTGTAACTAACACGACTTTCTTTTATATATTGCTTTTGCCCGCGGTTTGGCTCCAGCTCTACCTTACTCTATCCTACTCTACTCTACCCTATACCAATAAATGTGCAGATTTTGGATTATTTTTTATTTATTTAACGGTATAAATCCTATGTCCTTCTCCTGGTTATAAGCTACCTTCCCACCAATTTTCAGCCAAATCGGTTCAGCCGTTTTTGACTTACAAATAGTGTAACTAACAAGACTTTCTTTCTTAAATATAGAAGATACCAGCTTTTGCCCGCGGCTTCGCTCCCGCTCTTACGCCCTACTCTATCCTACACTACCTTACGCTACCCTACTCTTTCCTACACTACCTTACTCTATCCTACACTACCCTACGCTACCCTACTCTATTATACCAATAAATGAGCAGGTTTTAGTTTTTTTTTTTTTACTTAACGGTACAAAAAATTATCCTATGTCCTTCTCCTGGTGCTAAGCTACCTTCCCACCAATTTTCAGCCAAATCGATTCATTCGATCTTGAGTTATAAATAGTGTAACTAACACGACTTTCTTTTATATATATACACGCGCGCACGCGCTTTTTCTGCACTAGTGCGGAAAACAGTTAATTGCGTGCCTAAAAGCGGTGGGATAAGAGCGGATTTTCGAGTAAGTGTAATGAAAAAGACTTTTTCAAACAGCTATTTTACTTCGACTTTGGTAATTGCCTGCGACCCAAGCGTATCAGTTTGTGACGTCTCTGGGACAGCATCGCGTCGCATCAGGGAAGTGCTGTCCTCCATGGTTGTGTCAGGATCGACCTCGTGTTATACAACATTAGTTTTAGTATGTGTGAAACACGAAACACGTGTCTAGTATTTTAAATATCATGAAAAATCACTAAGTTATAAGCCTGTTATGTTATCTGGTTGTCAGCACAAATACATAGTCACCGGGCTGTTTTTTGCGGGCGGGTTGTTTTGCCGCCCGCTACGACCTGCCGTGACTTGTGATGCACTTAGTGGCGATGCTGTCCAACTTCTGACCTTTTTTAAATATTGTTGGGAAAAAATATAACATGGTGTAAAAATTATTGGAATCGGTTTAGTTACTGATTCTGAACAAACTATATTCAGGTTTCGCATAAAAAAAAGAATATATGATTCGTAAAGTTGTTAGGTAAGCTTTCGTTTGGGCACAGGGGCACGCGATCCCGGCGGAGCCGACGCTGGTGAACATGTCGCGCTCGGAGCTGGCGTTCGCGCTGCTGGTGGAGGAGGCGCTGGTGCGCGTGGAGGCGCCGGCGCGCCGCCAGCTGTGCGTGGAGCTGCTGTGCGTGCTGGCCACCATCCTGCGCCGCAACCCCGAGCTGTACCTGCAGCAGCCGCTCTACATCGACCAACTGCTCGACGACGCGCAGCTCACCTTCGCCAAGGTCACAATACCCCTAGCATCCTATACTATTCAAATTGATTCGAATGGCTTTCCGATTCCATCAAATTTCTACAATTCGGTTTATCAAGAAGACTAAAGATGGCGGGACTAATCGATGTCATGGTTAACTTTGAGTGTACAACTCTTGAAATAAAAGTTGCCTATCTACATTTGTTTCATAATTTACTGTTTTACAGGACGGTGGGCCGACAGACAGCAATTCGCTGTGCTCTGCAGCACCAGGCGTTTCTGTGGGTTACTTAGCACGCGCTGTCGTCAACAGCGTGCTGCAGGGCTCCGCCGCCGCGCACCTGGAGCCCACCGCGCAGCCCTCCTGCCTCGTGGCCTGACCGACAAGCGGGCTAAGCACAAACCACGATAAAATCTCATTGCTCGAAGTCGAAACCAAGGACCCTTCAAGGTACTCCCCTCAAGCCATTTATACATATCGAGGTTCGCGCGATGTTATCGATTTCCTCGGTAACCAATTCCAAAGCCTAAATGACCGAGCGAGAACACCACTTTTATGCCAATATATTATTATATTATTTGCCTGTATAGACGCAAATGTGTCTGCAACAAATAGCGTTACAGGCATTATAGCCATATTTAGATATAAGCTAAAAATATTTTGATCGCGACTGATATTAAGATTATAAAGATGTTATATTGAATTCACTTCCGTTTAAGTATAAGCCAGGTCGTACATTTTGTTGAAATAAAATAAAATTGATGTTTTATATTTATAAGAGACATGAACATTTAATTACATATTTTGACGGAAATATATTTTTTACTTATTTGTTGTTTATTCGTATTGTTATTTTTTATTGTAAATATTAGGCATTGAAAAGACATTGACATTCATTCCTGTATTGGCTGCGGGTAGCCACCACTGAACGCTCGGTACGACCGACCACTACTACTAGCCAAGTTTACGTCTGCGCTTAAGAGCCACATTTCGATGCTGCTAAGTATGTAACATACAAAATAATATTATTCAATATCAATAACTCGAGCTGCAACATAAAAATGCTACACTATTTGTTGCTCTCGTAAAAGCTTACTGTCTAAGTACGATATTGATTATTAAGCTTCTAGACATGGCAGACACTTAATCCTATTATCATATCCTACATAATTATATTGTTTAGATGTAAGTTGATCAATCACGCCTCTACGGCTGGTGTGTGCTATGTGAGCTCGACAAATGGAGCGATTCGTAGTACAGGTTTTGTCCCACAAGCGTTGATCACATCCATTTGTCAAGCTCAGGCACTTCACGCTTCAACGGCTGAACGGATTTAGATTAAATTTGTTATACAGGTAGACTAGACTAAAACAATTGAAACTTTGTGTTTTTCGCGTTCCAGTGGGAGATCATATTTTGCCGATTCATTGATAGGATTAGACAGTAACGAAACTAATCTTAGTTGATTCGCTGTCTAAAGATAGCAAGTACCTAAAGTATAGGACAATCGTGTTACTACAGCAGGTCTAAAAAGGCCACTTTTGTAGAATCATAATATGAATCATATTTTTTTATACGGCAATATGTATTTACAAGGAATATGATTCTGATATGCAGTGAATTGAGTATGATTCGACTAAGTTGTGCAACCATTTTACGAACATTAGAAGATTTGCTTATGATCTGCTAGGAATTCGGAACATGATTTGCTCTAGATGAATTGCTTATGTGACTTTTTTAGGCCCGCAGTACTCGTGTAACATAACATCTCAATTCGTCTCTTGGTATGCTGCGGCTACAGGCTGAATAGTCAATGGCGTACATCTAATGTGCCAAACGTACTTAAATAATATCACTGATTCGCTAATGGATCTAAGACACAGACATATTATTAACTACTAAACGTTGACGCCTTTATTGAATAATATTATTTTATATAAAGCAGTATTAAACACAAACACCTCTACCTACCTTTGTCATGTGTTTTTTTAACAAACGCTATATGAATTAAGTTTCAAAGAAACTGAGACTAGACTTCGTCTGTATATGTTTAAAACTACCCGAAATTTTTATATCGGTGTCGGATATTTTTTTTTCGGATATCCGATTGTTTCGATTACGGTTACGGAGTTTCATAACATCCCAGCAATAAAAATCTGTATTTTTTCTTGTTATTATGCTGTGAAAATCCTATCGGGATTTAAAATTCTATTACATTATATTTTTATAAAAATAAAATTATGGTACTATAATTATTGTTTTATTTTACTTATCTACAATACGATTTTTTCCTTTAATTTTTTTACGCAGACAGACACGAACTCAGCGGGTGCGAGGAGGCAGCAGCGTTGGCAAGGGAGCCGGTGCGTTTTCAGTAAATAATTATGTCGCAGTCATATGGTATAGCTCGTTGTATTACAAAAAGACGCGCCAGATTGAAAACCGTCGCTATAATGTAATGTGGCTACCTCGCATTCAGTCTCGCGGGGTTTAACACGAAGAGGATAACGGTGCCTTCGTTCGCTCGCTGACTATACTCCGTAACCCTTCTAACCTAACCCGTCTGTGTCAGGGTACCATAAAAGTTTGAGCTGGCCTCGTTCGCTCTTGGACTAATTTCTTATTAATCACAAGTGTACTAATAGATTGTGAATTAAAAAATAGATTAAGTAACATACTACTATTTTAGATAAAATTCACCTTATTCATATTCACTGTGTCGGTTTTGACAGTGTCCGTTTGTATTTTTATAAAGGATACTTGTGGCGATTATTTTAACTATAACATTTAAAGCGGCGTATCGGCATATCGTATGCGCCCGTTTGTATGTGGGCTCCACGTTTCTAAGCCCTTTTGACGAAGGCGAAGTGCGCATATGCGGCGTACTTTATTTCAACCGAATTTAAATCTATCTGAACTTGAGGCAGCTACTTTTTTCGATCCGGCGCCCCTACTTGTAATACAGCGTGTTGTACGATATGGCTGCGACAAAGATTTATATGGAACTGGCGTTGAAGACAGCAGTGCACGAGCGATACATACTAGTCAAGCGGTGCCCACACAAATGCTTTGGCGTAGTGTTATACAGGGTGGACAGTTTATAGAGGTCCAAATCAATATTTTTTTAGCTAATTAAAAATTTATAGTAATTAAAAATATTAATTACGATGCCCTCGTAATTAATATTTTAGGAAAAACATTTCTGCGAAAATCTGTAGTTGTGATTTTTTTTCCTCAATTTCGTAAACCTGTAGCGACATTTATGGCGCCACATATGAACTACGAAATACAGCATCGCGCAATTTGAGCATATACAGCAGACCGAAATCATCTGTAGGGCAGGTGCCCAAACCAGGCGTAATACCCGTCTGGTCGGAGGGTCCTCCCATTTTTAACGGAGGCATGTGGGACTTTACATTATGTTCCACATACCTCCAAACTGGTGACCCTCGACAAAGTATGTCAGCGCAGCCTTCGTGCAACTACTACTTCGTGACTTCATCATCACATTCACATCCTCAAGCTTTCGAGCAGCGAGCCATTCAGCCAGCACAGGCTATAAAGGATATCCTGACCACCAGCATGCCTTCCTGGTCATACCTAGTCATCACCCTCAGCCTCATCCGCGACCATGGCTAAGCACACCGCACCTTCAACCAGTCACATGAAAAGCTATGAAGAACCTCTCCTGGCCGACGCCAGCAGTCGAGCCCTACGTCGCACAGCACCGCTTCGACTCATTGGAGCCAGTAGCACTACTCCGACTCAGTGGACCCTGCAGAATATCCCAACTCATTGAGACATCATCACCCTGACTAACTGGGGCAGTATCCCGACTCACTGGGGCATTATCGCGACTCACTCGGGCATTATCCCGACTAATTGGGGCATTATTCCGACTCACTGGGGCGTTATTCCGACTCACAAGGGCATAGTCCTGACTCACACGGGCATAATCCCGACTCACAAGGGCATAATCCCGACTCACAAGGGCATAATCCCGACTCACAAGGGCATAATCCCGACTCACAAGGGCATAATCCCGACTCACAAGGGCATAATCCCGACTCACAAGCGCATAATCCCGACTCACAAGGGCATAATCCCGATTCACGGGCATTATTCCGACTCACTGGGGCATTATCCCGACTCACTAGGGCATTATCCCGAGTCACTCGGGCATTATCCCGACTAATTGGGGCATTATTCCGACTCACTGTGGCGTTATTCCGACTCACAAGGGCATAGTCCTGACTCACATGGGCATAATACCGACTCACAAGGGCATAATTCCGACTCACAAGGGCTTAATCCCGACTCACAAGGGCATAATCCCGATTCACGGACATTATTCCGACTCACTGGGGCATTATCCCGACTCACTAGGGCATTATCCCGACTCACTGGGGCATTGTCCCGACTCACTGGAGCATTATCCCGACTCGCTGGGGCATTATTCCGACTCACTGGAGACATTATCCCGACTCACCGGGACATTATCTCGACTTACTGGGGCATCATCCCGACTCACTGGGGCATCATTCCGACTCACTGTGACCCCATCACCCTGACTCACTGGGGTATCATCCCGACTCACTGCACACAAGACAGCAGTACCCCGATTCAGTGGGGCATCAC
The DNA here is from genome assembly GCA_958295575.1 of Leucania comma. Lineage (NCBI taxonomy): Eukaryota > Metazoa > Arthropoda > Insecta > Lepidoptera > Noctuidae > Leucania > Leucania comma. The sequence continues at coordinate 18,709,859 of OY282468.1, forward strand.
CGCAGACAGTTCCCACTCATCGACAACTATGCGGATTCCGGTTTCGTCCCATTGGAATCAACCTCCACTGGCCTGGCATGCATCATGACGCATCAAGAACCATCAATCTCCGATCTCCGGAGGGGGAGTGATGTAGCGACATCTAATTATGGTGCCACATATGAACTAGGAAATCCTGTATCGCGCCAATGAAGTTCGCCACGCGAGTTTATGCATCCACAGACATGAAGTTGGGTTATGTAATTATAACGGGACCCTAGAATGCAAATGCCAACTCCAAATGAGGGTACATAAGTAAGCTTTACTCAGCGCAACTCTGACACGTCTCCAGTGTTGGGTAGGAGAAATCATTTAATGATTTCAGATCTCAATAAAAAGTTAATGTAAATAAATGATCAGCATAGGTACAGCAAGTACAAAGAAAGAGCTTTTTTCTACAATTACAATGTTTTATTATATAAAAACAATCACATGTATTCACAGGTAACGAAAAACCCTTCACACAAAACAGACTTTGTTCATACCATAGCACTCATTTCACTACTTAAATAAATTAAATTGGCAGTATGGCTACTATAGTCCATTGTATACTTTATTATTTGGTGATTGTTTAAGTATTTTCCGAAGTGCTGAAACAAAAAATCAAATTATTAGCAAAATTAAAATCAAACTTTGAACAATTATAGCTTATATATTTAGAAGTAACAAAATACCTTCTTTATCAGCATCAGTGAAGTCCTGTTTTGGGAAATCAATATCAAATGTAATGTAGAGATTTCCATGTAGGTTGTTGTTTTCAAAGTTGGGCATACCTTCGCCCTTCTTGCGGACACGGGCACCTGCCCAAGTCACCTTATCACGGGATACAGATACTTTGTGACCATCTAAATGCACTAATTCCATTGTGAAACCAGTTAATGCATCCTGTAAAAATAAATATTAAGAACATAAAAGTTATATCATGCAGCATTTTGCATCTTTAAAAACTAAAGTTTGTAATTAAACTTCTAGTTTTTATAATATTGAAAAATGAATCATCATTTTAATCATAGCATGTTAAATTGTTTAATAACCACACGAAAATGATTAGCGACTATTCAAGATAAGAATTTAATCTTATACATAAAAACTACTACAATTTTTTTTACATACATTTTTACTTAATATATTACTTTTAGGCATGTAATTGAATGGTTCACTACAGCTATGAAAAGTAACTTACAATTCAAAGTAATTACATTTCATCGTTTTTTTTGTTGAATATTCTACAACCCCCATGAAGGGTTCACTGTCTAATCTAAATTTGTTTTAATAGTTGATTAAAATGACGATTATAACAATGCAATGCAATAAGGTATCATACGTGAACAGAGGTGTGATATTTTATATTGTTTTAAAAAAAATATTTTATTAAAGAGAAATGACTGAGACCACCGATTTTTGTTTAACTGAGACTACAACCTACCTGTAGAGTTATAGTGACATTGGTGTAGAGGTCATCTCCTTTACGTGTGTACTGCGGGTGTCTTTCAGTTGTGAACACAATGACTAGGTCTCCAGGGTCTCCATCCATATGCGGTTCACCTTCTCCTCGTAACCTAGACTTATGGCCATCTGGTGCACCAACTTCTACCTGGAAATATCAAGTAGTATTATGGCAATGTATAGGAAATTGGTTGTTTTGTTCATTCAGCATTATCTCTGCTGATTAATCAGTAATCCAACACAATAGTATAGAGCTTAAGTAATACAAATGCAAGATGCTATCAACATGTTTGGATTAATTATCAATATCAGTCATGTAAAGTTATGATTGAAGTAATCTTTCATATTTCAGTGGATAAAAAGGTAAGCAACAATTTTTAATTTTTAAACCAAACATGTATCACATATTTAATGTAAACCACATCTATGCTTTTATGGACAGTTTACAAATATAAACTCAAAACTGTAATCCAAAATATTTTACTACACATAGTCCTACACACACAGAGAATGGAAGAAAAAAATGTGTTGCGCCAACCCCAAATAAAACAGGATAAGGGCAGGAAGATGATGAGTCCTACACAGCCACCTAAAAAATGTCAAGTGCTAGAGAATGACATTGAATGCAATTTCTCTGATTAGAATACCATGATCAAGATAACAAATCCTTGGTCTACAGTAAATGAAGATAACACGGGCAACAATTGAAGTTCCACTCTTCAATCATCCAAAACACACTTGATATCTAGCAGTACTGGACATTTATTAAGTTTTATCAAAATTACCTCAATTTCGAGTAGCCTCTCTTCATTGACAAACTTGACATTAGGACATTCATCACAAACAGTCTGTTGCATCATCTGGAAACGGCCAGGCCCAAGGTTCCTTGTCACCATCTCCTGTCTGCAGTTACATTTGCGTGTGCCTGACGCTGGTTTAATTACAGGCTTGTTTCTAGTTATCTAAAAATAAAGATATCAATATAAAGATTTTGTCTGTACTTTCAATGCTATATGGCAGATAAATAAATTGTTATCGGTCAGAGGGACATCTTAGGAACGGTTTACTAACCTCAATGAAATTTCCATTATAAAGCTCTTCAAGGGTAACTGTTAGATCCATTACAATATCCGCCCCTCGTGGCGTTTCGTGTTGTTGTTGTTCGCCACCAAAGTGAAAACCAAAATCTCCAAAGAAACTTGCAAACGGATCATTGTTATTCATCATACCGTCTTTCTTAAGACAGTCCTCACCGCAACGATCATACAGCTCTCGCTTTTCGGGATCCGAAAGGGCTTCATAAGCAGCACCAAGATCTTGGAACTTTTGAGACGCGTCAGGATCATCTTGATTTTTGTCTGGGTGTAAGGCTTTTGCTAATTTTCTGTAAGCTTTCTTGATTTCATTTGTGGTAGCAGAACGACTCACACCAAGGATTTGATAGAAGTCCCGACCGGCCAAAGTCAGCACTAACGCAGTCGTTAAATAAATTAAACATAAATAGGCAGAGTTACAAAACATTTTGTTAACTTTACACCTAGGAACTAATTTAGAAGCTAAAGCAGCTTAAAATTCAAGTAAAAATCTGGAATGGTATTCCTCAACACATTTCGTCTTTTGACAACAGCACTGCAAGTTTGACAAATAGCACACGAAGACCAATTCGTCCACTTGCGATTGGTCCGCGACTTATCAGAACGAAAAAGTCGAAAGTAAATAAATAAATCAATAACGTAGTATCTAAGTCCTAACAATAGGGTTCACAATGGCATAAAGTTTAAACAAAATATCATCCAATCATCTGAAGACTCGTAGGTGTAAAATTACCAGATTGCAAAAATATTTTTGCATAATGGAAATCCTAATTACATATTTTAGTAATAACGTTTAAAGGGCTGGCAACAACTAATTTAGTCGATTTTTATTTTTGTTCCGAACTGAAATTAAATATATTTTAATCTGTGGTATGATAGCGTTTTTGAAAAGTCATTGTGATTCTGAAATTGATCGTTTGACAGTGACGTTTAGAAGCATTGCTTGCAGAAATAATTCGGCTTTTTCACAAAATCTAATCAACACAAATAAAACTAAACCGTTAAGTTCTACAAATAACCAGTAAATAGACATGGCTTCTATTCTTGTACCAGAAGTCCCTGCTCCAGGATTCTCATTTGAGAACTGCCAACGGTAAGCAGACATAGTACACACCGATTATTCATTGCTAACTTTGGAATTTCAATAACTTTCTTCTTTCTTACAGCAATGCTTTCTTAGCCCAAAAAGGATTTCCGGCCCCTAAAGCTACTAAAACCGGTACTACCATTGTTGGTATAATATACGCTGATGGGGTAATTCTGGGCGCTGATACCAGAGCGACTGAAAACACTGTCGTTTCCGATAAAAACTGTCAAAAAATACATTACCTGGCTGGCAATATGTACTGTTGCGGTGCCGGCACTGCTGCTGATACTGAGATGACCACGCAAACAGTTGCATCTCAATTGGAGTTACAGAGACTGCACACAGGGCGCACGGTACCCGTCGAGACCGCTGCTACACTGTTGAAGCGTATGCTGTTTCGCTACCAGGGTTATATTGGTGCTGCTTTGGTCCTCGGTGGTGTTGATAGAACCGGACCACATATCTATTGCATTTACCCTCATGGGTCTGTAGACAAATTGCCCTATGCAACTATGGGTAAGGTTTTGTTATAGTAAATAAATTTATGGTTCATTATATTCATTGGCAGTGTATTCTAATTATATACTTAATTAACAGGGTCAGGCTCCTTAGCTGCCATGGCAGTGTTTGAATCTGGTTGGAAGCCTAATATGAGTGAGGAAGAAGGGAAGAAACTTGTTCGTGATGCTATTGCTGCTGGTATTTTCAATGATTTGGGATCAGGTTCTAATGTTGACCTGTGTGTCATACGCAACACAGGACCTGCTCAATACCTCAGGACCTATGAAGAAGCCAATGTTAAGGTAACTGTTTTGAGAAATAAGCAGTGTTTCACCTCCATCTAATTAAACTCAAGTCCCAAGAAGACACCAGTGTCCGCACACCTATTGTCTTTCTATTGTGTCTCAAATTACGGTATTCAAAAGGTTAAATACCTAATAATATAATAGTCTTTTATTCTGAATTAATTCACCCTTTTCTCATTCACTTTCTTATTTATGTATTAAATGTTTTAATAATTATTTTACAGGGCAAGAAGCAAGGGTCTTACAGATATGCACTGGGCACTACAGCTGTGCTGAAACAGCGTGTCATTCCCCTGGAGGTTACATCTGTTAACATCAGCAGCCCGCAGCCAATGGATGTGGAGCCTACCCACAGTCGTCGTTAATTTCATACAATTATTTTACATTATTCTGCATATAAAATAAATGTAATTTTTTCTTACAATATTGCATTTATTTCAATTAAAACAATCATATTTGAGTATTTCTCAAAATAAATGTACGTAACGAAATGGTAGTAACGAAATATTGTTACGAAATAGTCCTTAGATGTAACTAAATAGTAACCATAAGGCTGGTTACACATTGGCGAAATATTGTGAATGCTCTTCATTTATTCAATACGAAATATTTGTAAATATGTACCCAAATACTTAAGGGGTTAGAAATAAAATAAGGGAGTAATCATTCATACTACTTTAATCAAATTATTTTTTTTTCCCAATCTTTTAAAAATGAAAACCTGACGTTATTTTAAACATAAAAAAACTTAATTAGAATCACTATCCATTAGCGCTTTATAAATTTCTTCCTTAATAAATTGGCCTAATTTGTTGGGGTAGTCGTTTTTTCAGAATTTCCACTCGCTTTTTCATCCGATTGCAGGCCTGTCTTAAATTTTTATTTCGTCGTTCTAATTGAGTATTTTCTTCAGTAAGCTTTTGTAGTCTCTCCTTTAGGATATTTGTATTATTTTTAGCATTTTTTCTTACTTCCAATGTGTTGTTTTGTTTTGTCGTAGAGTAGGCCTTTTTTTTTCTTTCAGCTCTTATAGCATTGGCTTGTCTCCACTTTGCTCGTAGCTCTTGTTTTTCTTCTTCTGTAAGAATTTCTTTTTTCTTTTTGATATTTTCTTTAACTTTTTCCAAATGTTTGACACGGATTTCCTCATATTTATTTGGTTTATCCTTTTTGAGTCGTTCTCTGTAAGCTTTTTGCCTTTCGGCATTGGTTTTTGGCGGCATTCCTTAAAAAACAAAAGAAGTAATGCAGTTGTATATAAGCAGTTGTAAGTAATAACCAATTTGATAAGTCAAACCAACAAGTATAGTGGGCATCTCTACAGAAGTGTCATTAGCAAGAGTTAAGTATTTGTAACAATCGGTATAATTCTATTCTCAAGCGAATTGAAACAAAGCCGCGAGGTTTTTTAACCGACGAAAAGGAGGAAGTTCTCAATAGAACTTCATGTAAGTAATATCAGGGGTAAAAAGTTATTAAATCACATAAAAACGTAATTTAAATTATTTCATTATTTTTTGCTGGTGGCACTTCTATATAGCAGATAATATCCAATCCTTTAGTTATTGACGCTCTATATATTTTTTTTTCATAAATTAAGTAGTGAATATTACTATGCTTAGTCAGGTTATAACAGTATACACTCAGCTTTATGTTGTACTTTTTCGTTACGTAACGAAATTCGTAAAAAACGTTACGAAATATTAGACAAATTGAGGTCAGAAAAAATATATTTATTGATAAAAGCTGTTACAGCAAATATAAAAGCTTATTAAATATTCGTACAACACGTATTACAAAAAATGGGTAAATGAAGACTTACCGTTCTATGAAAAATCGTTGATTTTACTTCCTGTCTCGAAAAAGTAACCCCACAAAACACACACGTTCTCACTGATTTTCACGATAGATGTAATGGCGGAGACGTCAAACCAATAGCCAATCAGAGTGAAGCTAGTGTTGTCCGTGTAAAAAAATTACGGAATCGTTCAGAAATCATGGGAAAGTAGAAATAAATCGTAACTAAAGAGTAATAACTAAATAGTAAATGAGAGCGACTCATTTTGTTTTTTTGCTTTAAATTGCCAATTCACTATGACACCCCATAGAAAATCAATTTGATACAGAAACTGCGATTACTGTAGAACGATGATACAAAGAAATTTACAATAATTTAGTTACGTATCGCATTTTATGAAACAAAAACACATGAAAAAGGTAGAGTGGCAAACAGGTTTTTGTATGAAAGGTAAAAAAAGCTATTTTTAAAATATCGAAATATTTGATAATAAGTATGATTATAGCTATAATTCTTCGTTATCTTAAAGATTAATATTCATCCTACAAAATTGAGTGTGTGTTTTTTTTGTGTGATGATTTATAAATATAAAACTTTTGAACTGTTTCAAAGCACACTTTTTTTTTCAAAGATGTACATGTATTTTGAGAAATACTCATTTCATTAATAAAATAATAATTTAATAAATTCTCAATACAAAAATAAAAATACTTATGGACGGAATGACTTCAATAAGTAGCCTAACCAAGCACAATAAATCTGAGTATTATACTCCTTTCAGTCTATAATAAATTATTGTACTTAAATTACAATTGATATACTTTAAATGATGGCTGCCTACCACAGAAAACCGTTGAACCTACTCAAAATTGCATGAAAAAATTAATAAGTAGATTGGTAGTAGATAGATACACTAAAGTTTGATTGTCTTAACTTAGTGTGATATAATATTATGAAGGTGGAAGCTCTAAGTAAAAAGGGCTAGATGAATTTGTATGAAATTTCATAAGACAAACTGATGTCACAATTTTACTTATGCCTATACAGACTGTGAAGTTTAGACTTAGCATAACTTACAATAAATGTTACCCTTTTTAACCGATTTCAAAAAAGGGAGGTTCTATGTTTGACGTATTCCTGTAGTAGACTCATTTCCCCAGATAGGATTGATTCCCATTATGGGGGCACCAACATACTGTCCCAGGTTTATAACTTATATTAATTATATTGATTAATAATTATACTTTCTAATTAAGTGTACTGATTTGTATATAGAAGATAAAGTGACAAGATCTTTGAAATGGCAGCTAAAATAGAAATTCATTTTGGTAATGTCTATCAACCTTTTTTATGGATTATAAAATCCCAAGTATCTTTCCATCTGAGATTCAAAAGGTCATGTTCTGTCAAATCAATGTTGCCATAGTTGAGAACACTAAATTTAATGAAAGTAATTACAACATAACCTAACCATACTGCAACACACAAAATAAATATGTTTGTCAGTGCACGAGTTTTTTCCCGCGACTGAAGAATGTAGTATACGTGATCCATGACAAAAGATAAAAGTAAGATTTTAAACGTGTATGCAGGCAAGTAGTGATGAAGAAACAGTGTACGGTCCATAAAGAAATAAGGTAAGTAGTGAATCCAGTAGCCCAGGAAGAGAATGTAGCCGGCGTCATAAAACTTCTGCAACGCTACCGGTGGTACATCGGTACAGGCGCGGCGCTGTCGAATGGCATACAGCGCGAGGAAGGCACTGTATATAAGAACGCAAATTGACCCGGTGTACCATGTTATTAGATTTCCGATTAAATGTACTTGAGCCTGAAATATAAAATAAGCAATTGGTTGGGTTAAAACGATCCTTCAGAATTTTATAAACGACCGGGTAATTAACAATATTCATAGCCTAATTTACATTATAGAACCGATGAATTATTCCAACTTATGAAACGATTTAGAAAGTGTTTTACGCAATTAGTACTATCTCTCTTTTGTGCAATTAGTGTGCAGATCGTGCAGATTTCCAAAAGTAGGTAGGTACATTACTCACGTTTGAATTGGGTGATAACCAATATGCGATTGACCGGACGAGCAATGGCCACTCGGTAGGCTCACTTGCGAACATATGGCCATGAGGCGCATCGGGAGCGTGTGCTATCATTTTGTATTGTAGCTCCGCAAACTTCTCCCAAAACGTTAACTGAGTCACGGCAGTCGGAATCATTTCTGCAGTTACAAGTTCACGTTCCCTTTCTTTTCTGTCTTCAGCTAAAAAAAAAATAATTAAATTACATGCAATTTTTTGAACCAACTGACTTGACTTGACTGCTAGACTCCAGAAAATATCGGATGCGCTAGTGGATGAATATTTTATGTGACAGCAAATTTTTGTCGTCACGGACAAGAAATGTCGGGTGTTTTGCAAACCCAGCATAACTGTAAAAAAGTTGTTTCGTAACCTCGCTTATAAGCATTATTATAGGTACGGTGCTTCTCACAGTTGTTGGGCTCAGTAACCCTCAACCCGCTCCCCTTTGTACCGCCCGTTACAAGCTCTGAAATGTTCCCAAAGTATCTTTCTTTCAGAATTAGGGGACCTCAATTTTTTTTTCTTATCTGTTTTATTTGTGACGTTATGGGACACATTCGCTTCATGTAGAGTGGCCAAAATTTGATCCAACTTTAATCGGGTCCGACATCCGACTAATGTGAACAGTAGCCAACATCCGATTGCTTTTACTGAAGGCTGTTAGTTAATGATGTTCAAGATCTTGGTCTAAGTTACCTTTCGTGTATCTATGCTCTTCAACATTCCATACTGTATCTTGATGTGTCAAAACTTTATCAGCAACCACCTCATGTTGGTGGAAGCCCCACGAAGGTAATTGGCGACCACTGAACCGCAGCGCAGAGCCAGAGTCGACGTGTACTAATCGAACCATAGACCGAATGCTGTCCCACGTGGCGTCTTCGCTGTCGCGGTTCACAATATCAACCCGCCAGAGATTCTGTGCTGACATCGATACGTTATAATCGATGTAGCAAGAAACTTCCTGAAAAATGATTGATTGGTATTATTATCAAAGTTTGGATTAATTAAAAACGCATATTAACATTCTTGCTTCTCCATACCTGAGACTGTGGTGACACAGGTGCAGCCACGTCGTGCGAATTCAGAGCACGACTAGTGATGCCGTGAAGCAGCTGCACGACGTCTCCGTGTCTTATGGCATCGGGCGGGCGCGACACGGTGAGCGACGCCTGGTCAGGCCGCTTCACTATCCACCAGTTGTTGACATCCTTGAAGCTGTAGCACGTGACCTGCTGCTGATGAGATGAGCCCCGACCGTCCGTGTAGCGCACTGGGTACACGTGCGCATGCGAGTGTAGCCAGCATGTACGCCCGTGAGTATGCCTGAAACGAAACGTGTTAATAATAATATTGTACATATTGTTATAATTAGCCGACTTAGAATAAGATTTAATCGTTAATTACCGAAGGGTTATTTGAGATCCATGTGCCACATGTAATGGTTGTCCTCGAGTTATACTTGCGAGTCCACCCTGTAACGACGCTTGAAAAGCGCTAGTCATGACACTATCGTGCGGACCAGCTTTTGGCAACATCGTCAAATGGGCATAAAATACAGCCACATACACCGCGAACGGAATAACGGTGAGTACAAGGAATCTCCATAATGCCGATAAAGCAAGGCGAAGTCCGGATTCCGTATAACCGATCCATTGCCAAATCTGTCTTCCTACCAAGAAGACTGCTAGAAAGTACGAATATACGCCTGAGTATTTGACTCTGAAACAAAAGAAATGACGAAATATTATTGGATAAGTACATTGTTATTTCTATCAATCAAGGTCTACGTATTGTGTATGGTAATGAGTGTAAAAGGAATGTGCGTAACGATAACAAATAGGACTTGAATCAACCGCAGGCATTTGATGAATGTATTCGTGGCGAAAATGCGATACTCAACTAATTGATAAAATTATACTTACGAGAAGCAACAACCAAGTGAGAGAGCAGCAATGCAAAGCCAAACAACGGTCGCGACGCCCTTGCTGCGGGTACTTTTAATGGCAAACAAAATTCCACACAGTCCAAATAGTATCTGTATACTTTCCAGTAACATAAATCTTGACTGTGCTAAAAAACAATTTTCTGAAAGCATGCAGTAAATATTTATAAATGACTTAGCAGGTAGTTAACTTGCCATTTATTAAGCAGAAATTCGAACCTAGTGTCTTTACTTCCACTTTTTATCACCTTGAAAACTGTATGAGTAAGGTCATGACATTCATAACTATAGAATGTGTAGTCTAGTCAGACAATCGCTTTACGGCTACAAAACAGTTGCAAAATACAATAGTAAAATCATTTTAGCAACACACTGACTGAAAAACACAGACTGATTGTACGTTGTAAATTTTAGTACCAACCACATTAAATGTTGAAAATAATAAAAATTAATATTAGAGAATGCGACTTATTACTCACCAAAAAGGACGAGAATGCCAGCCAGAACAGCAGTCCAGTGATAAAAAGATATCTCCAACATTAATTGATATGTAACTGCTACTAACATGCTGCCTGCTAGTGCAGGAATCAAACGCAACGCCTTCACTGGCACATTATCTGTATATGGAGTTCCTATTCGGTCAAAGGTAAAGTTTCCATCATAGCCAGCGGCACGCCCAGCCAAGTATAACAACTGTTTCCCTAAAGGTGGATGAGCATCAAAGAAAAAAACTCCCTTTGTGCACAAAGACACATAACGTCCATAGTGTAATTCATCAAACCTGCAATAAAAAATATATAATGATATACCTATATTGTATAAACATTATATTAAATGTTATGTAATAATTGAGTAATACAAATATTAATATACCACTCTCACCGTCAGACTAGAAACCAAAATCAGTAAAGTACTGTATAAAAAACTACTAAAAACTATTTTCAATTATGCGACATTATACAATCTAGGATCTTGATGAAACGCAAGATCACGTTTCATCGCTTTAATACCGAGAGGTGTAGGGACGCGATTGAGCGGAATAAGGGCTTCAAAATGTTTGCAAGAGATCTGTCTATTGGGCAGAGCCAGCTCACGAAACTGATGACCTACGATGGCTGAGTCATATCCGTCAAATCGGAGCTTCTGGAAGAGATCGAGGTATTCTATAGAAGTTGTTTACGTCAATCACTAAACCCGCTGCGAATCTAGCAAACGGACCAAGAGCTAGATTGACCCGACATTATACAGAAGATAACCCTTACGTCAGCCTGTACGAGATTAGGATGGCTCTGAAGCAAAGCGCTAAAACAACAAGGCGCCGGGTTATGACGGCATTACGGCCGCACTCCTGAAGGCGGGTAGGAAACCGATCCATAAGGCCCTTCAGAAACTATTGATTCCTTCATACTCAAGGAAAAAACGCTACAGGCATAAAGCAGAGGTAAAGAAGGGCGACAAGGTCCTTCTTTAAAAATTATAGGCCTATCTCACTTTTGCTCCATGGGCCATGTCTACAATTTGTTTTCCAAAGTCATCACAAACCGTCTCGCACGCAAGTTCGACGATTTCCAGCCTCCCGAATAAGCCGTGCAGATTCAGAAAAGGCTTCATCCTGGCACCGTGGACCACATATAATTAAGTGCGAATAATTTAGTTATAAGCAGTAATTATGTTCGATGAGTAATTTTGTTTAGGCTACAATAAAGTACGCATGTTATGCTTGCCTGTAAGAAATTGCTACACTAGCCTATAAGTTCATTTGATGTATTTCATATCTTTGTATATGTGTAGTCAATTGTTGGTGAGCCAAATAAATAAAATAAAATGTATATGCTGCGGCATGTTATACAGAAGACTGAGGAATACAATCTGCCTCTCTGCTTAGCTTTTGTAGGATATGACAAAGCTTGGACTGTACTACAATCTCTCCACCAGTGCCAGATTGACTAAGGCCCTGAACGCACTAGCGGCTACCCGTGACGCGGCGTGCCACTGCGGTTAGCCGCAGTATACATATAACGGACCGCCGCAACAGCACGCCGCATTCACGCTAACCGTATCGTCGCGGTTCTGTTGCGGTCCGCAGCATTACGGTTATTAAATCGCTACTTGCTGGTAGCGGGGAGCGCGAAAAAATTGAAGTGCGGCCAACCGGAACGGCACGCCGCATTATGGCTAGCCGCTAGTGCGTTTAAGCTCTAAGCTATCGGTACATCGAAGTGCTGAAATGTTGGTACAAAAACGAAATCATGTCAGTCAGACGTCAGGATCAGACCTCGAAACACATAGCCCGAAGAATCGCCTAACTTAAGTGACAGTGGGCAGGGCACATTGCTCGCAGAAAAGATCGTCGATGAGGACAATAGGTTCTGGAGTGGCTACAAAGTACGTGAGTCGATGACCTAGTGAGGGTCGCGGGATTCCGACGGATGCGAGACACATAGGACCAGCCGTTATGGCGACATTTGGGGGAGTACTCAAGTACGAGTAATTTAAAAAACTAAAAAACCCGACTGCTTTTCTGAGTATTCATGAAAAAGCCCTAAAACAAGAAAGTCGTTTTACCCGATTGCACTTAACTATATAATATTTTAAATACAAGATAAATTGTAGCAGTCTGGACCCATTCTAGAAATGGAGGCTTAGTGAATTTAGAGCACATACCTGTATTACTCCAATCTACTGACTAGACGGCTGACAAAAATCCGCCACTTTGTTTTTTTTATTTTGATATACCCAGTGTCACTCTCACAGTAAATACGAATCTAACGACACCTCTCAAGCAAAAATCCATCGAGCCGTTCAGGCTGCAGAGTGTGCCAAACAATTATACATACATACATACTCTCGAAAAACATAACCCTCCTTCTGGCGCAGTCGGGTAAAAAATTAAGATATGGACAATAATTATTTTAAAAAAATGTGACTATTTATTTCTAACAAAAATCCGTAAACCTCTATAAAAGGTGCATTTTTAAATCTGCAAAAAAATTCTAGAGGATTATGTTAGGCGTAGATTTTTATAAATTTTATTTTTATTTACAGAAATCCGTAAGTTTCGTAGAATAAGCGGGCGGAGCCTCGTACAGGCTGTCGCAGTCACGCACACAGCGACATAAGGCGCGATAAATCGCAATGGGTGATTCTGTTTTTTTTTAAGAGGTTTATTAAGATTAAGATAAGTTATTCTGAAAAATAAAATAAAATAACAAGTATTATTGACCAGGTATTGACCAGCTACTTAACATATTTTTATATGATCAAAATTTCTCCTGAAATTTTGTACAGATTCAAAACTGCACCTTGTATATTAACTATTATATTAGCAAAACTCTGTAGATACTTTTAAGATGCATATTAAAAGCTACTTACACAATATAACGAGGTTCCTCAAGGTTGGGTAGTCTAGTGCACAGTGCTAATGCTAGCAAGCCAAGAAACACCACATTTATTTCCAAATGTAAATACACACCTGAAGGTGACTGGTCTATATCTTTAGACAATATTGTGTCTATTGGCTCTATTTCATTTTCAGCTGTTACATTATCTTTTTGCTAGAATAAATATAACTTTCATTAAACCTTGCAAGGAAAGATGTAAGACAGAACATATTCAGTGTCTAAATTAAACGAAAACTTTTTAAAAGTAAAAATTTAAGATATAAATTTTTGTGTAGAATCTAATCTCAGCAAATACTGATCTAGATTAAAAATTTATTTCACTGACAGCATTTATTTACATATTTATTTACTTTAGCATTATTATTGAGCTACTATATTTCAGCCTAGAACACACACAGTTACTGTAGTTGCTGTGGGGTAAATTATTGGCTGTGGGAGTGAAGCTGCAGGTAAAAAACTGTTAATTATGCTGTTTACAAATATTAGACAATATACCATTCGTAACCTATTGAATACCGTAATTAGAGACACAATAGGTGGCGGACACCGGTCCTCTTGGGGCTTCACAGTTTAATAGATTAGAGCAAAAATTACTTAAAAAAAATTAAAGACATCTCTTAACAAATTCTTATAATTATGAATTATTATCCTAAGTTTATTACTTAACAGTTATCAACTACACCTACTTCCTACTAATTCATGCCTATTAATGGAACATATTTGGGCAAAATATGAAACACAGGTAGATTGTGGTTTGGAATAGAACAATGGAAACTTTTAATGCCAACACTATTTTCTCCTGAGATAGTTATATGATTTTCATGTAAGTCAGTCTTTTTCTTGAAAGCCTTGCCTGCAAGGCTTTCTTCAAGAAAAAGACTGACTTACTTATAATGAAATTGTATAAGACATCCAAAGTATTTTACTCTGGAAATAAAAAAAGTTTCTATACTTCATCGGTTTAGGTAGTTAATTAGAGAAAAGAAACGTAAAGAATCTTGATGAGTCTTTTTATTTTAAAAACATCGTATACAAGGCATGCAAGGATTATTTAAATTTAATTAATTACCTAACATCGTTTTAGGTAATTAATTAAAAAGCTAAAGCTAATTGTAAACATTATTAAGATAAAAGACATGTGAAGATTGTTTACCTAAACAGATGGATTAGAGTTAGGTGCTGCATAAACAAAATAATAGAATATTAATTGCTGCTACAAATGTAACTTGCTTTTAAACGTTACATTTTTATAATATGAAACGTATTCCTTGATTATTATGAAGGAAGGTACCGCTTACGTTATAGTAGGCACTTACGACTTCTTCGGTATTTACTGGGGCTTCTAAATAACTGTCTGCACCAAGTTCGCTGACCTCTTTATTTTTCTTTTTGATTAATCGTCTTTTGACACTTGTAGATGCTTCCATATTTAAACTTCAACTATTTTCACTTTGTTTGACTGGGTTTCATTCATAAATACTCAATAACTATCAAAATTAATTACGAAAACTTATGTTCACATCATATTCTTGTCGTTTTAAAACTTTTCGTCAGTACGTACCTACGTGACGTATATTTTATGGTTTGACGTTTGGTCATGTCATAATAAAGACCTTAGAATTCATAGACCAGAAATACCTACAAAATAAGCGTGCATACCTACTAATAGCCGGGCACTAAAGATGGCGGCCATTGCTAGGGAAGCACTTAGATAATCAAAACCAAAATGTATCGATTTCGATACCAGACTTTTATATTTCTAACTTGAGAATTGGTTTTGGAATTGGACATTGTTTACAGATATTTAATAATATTAAATTGATTCTCGCCACGAGTTTTTTGGATAGCACGTGTGTTTTGAGAGTTCTTACCGTTCTTGTGTGATTGTTGTATCTTTTGTGTTTTGTTCTGTCTTATAAAAGTGTTGTCCTAGTGCTTGTTAACAGGTTTGTATTGTGATCGTCTTAGTTAGTTAAAACAACAAAAAAATGGATAAAAATAAACCCCCTGATCCCGACCCCCCAGACATTTCTGCAGCTTCCCCTAACCTTTTGACCCAAAACCCTCTTTCCCAGTTCGCCGATGTTGTTTGTAGCATCTCGGAAATGGATGTGACCCAAAGCTCACGTAAACGCCCCAGTGGCGTGGAAACGCCCACACCTACTCCACCTAGCAAACAACCCAGGAGCCAAATCGGCCGTGTAAAATATTCAGCTCTGGACAAGGGCCCCTTCATCGTCCACGTCTCTAAGATCGAGGCTACACCAAACGCAGGCACCACACTCCACCCAGTAAATTTCGGTAAGTTCCTTATCTCCAACAACATCGCTAATGTTCTTCGGGATGGCGTTAAAAGAGTCGGCCGAAACCGTGTATCCGTGGAGTTTACCTCCCCTCAGGACGCAAATGCTTTTCTAACGAATAACCTTCTTGCGAAATACAGCTTTACAGCCTCGATTCCCACTTTTAACATCACAAGGATGGGAGTAATTACAGGTACCAGTTGATATTTCGGAAGAAGAAGCTCTAACCTACTTGTCAGTGCCCTCCGGATGTGGACAAATCCTGAAAATGCGTCGCATTAATAGGAAAATACATATAGACGGTGCAAATGTATGGAAACCCACGGAAACTTGCGTCATCACTTTTGATGGCCAAGTTCTACCACAACGGGTATTTTGTTGTTACACATCGCTTCCGGTAGAACAATATATCTACCCCACTATCCAATGTCGAAAGTGCTGTAGATTTGGTCATGTGGCTAGCGTGTGCAGGTCCAAACCGCGCTGTAGTAAATGTGGCCACGATCACCCTGGTGATGGTTGCGACATTGCTGAGGGCGAGGCTTTTTGTGTGCTCTGCTCTGGGAACCACTTTGCTAATAGCAAGTCTTGCCCCGAGCATGGTAGACAGAAGGCTATCAAAACGGTTATGGCAGAGAAATCAATTCCCTATGTGGAGGCCAGTAAACTTGTCCCTACACCTTCCCAGAACTATGCCAATGCTGTTAAAACCCATTCATACCGCAAGACCGTTGCAATAAAACCTAAGACCCATGCTCCTCTTTCCGCATCCTATGACAAATTTGCTCATCAAAATTTATTAGCTCCCCTCAACCCTCACAACCTAATGGCTGTGCTCTTAACAATAATAATATCTCTCCCAACAATTCAATTCCAATTATAGAACTACTCATCCAACTCCTACCTACAATTATCCCTACTCTTCCCTCTAACTCACAATCACCGTCCAACGTTGCCGATAAACTTTTAAAAACCCTCTTAGAGATTAGAAATGGCGTCCAGCCAAGTATTCCTACAGTGGAATGTGAGGAGCGTGTGGCATAAAAAGCACGACCTCATATTCCTACTTAATAAGTACAAACCCCTCGCTTGTTCCATAGCCGAGACTTGGCTCACCCCAAGTCTTAGCTTTCGTATTCCACAATACAACATCCTCCGATGTGACAGATCCGATGGCTATGGTGGGTCGGCCCTCCTGGTTAACAACCGTGTGCCACTTTCCCCCCTACCACTGCCCTTGCTTACAGGAGATATGAGTGTCGTATCTGGAAGGATAGAAGGTATCACAGTTTTTTCTGTATATATTGCTCACCCTCATCAAAACTTTCTAACTATCCTCAGAAATATTTTTTCCAATACTCAGGGCCCAATACTAGTCATGGGCGACTTTAATTGTCACCATTACAGATGGGGGTCTGAGCGTTGTGATACGTTTGGTGTAGCTTTGGTTGAAATTTTGGATGACATGAACCTCTGCATATTAAATAATGGTTGCCCAACACGCCGGTCACTTCCCGGTCAACACAAAAGTTGTGTTGATTTAAATTTTTGTTCTGCTGAATTAGCCTCTTCAACCCATTGGGAATGCACATCCTTGTCGCATGGTAGTGATCATTACCCTATTGTTATTTCTTTGATCAACAGGACCTATTTAGAGAAAACTTCTCCTCCATTTTTGAAGTACAATTTGTCCAAACCAGATTGGACAAAGTTTGCTTCATTACTGGATCAGAAAATTGATGTCCTTCCAAATTTAAATTCAAGTTTATTCAACCCTTCTGATCACTGCCATGCCAAAAGCTGCTATGAGGGATTTGTCGCAGCTATTACATCCAGTGCAGATTCTTGTTTCCCTCTTAAAAACAGTGCCCGGAATAAAATCCCTTCACCGCCATGGTGGGACCAAGAATGCACTTCAGTGGTTAAGTTGCGAAACGAGGCTGAAAAAGAAGGGAAATGACCACACAAAATTTGATGGCTTACAAACAAGTCTATGCACGATCCAAACGTCTTCTACGTAGGAAGAAACGTGCTGGTTGGGCCAAGTTCTGCACATCTCTATCTCCTTCCACCCCAATTTCAGTTGTGTGGAAGAACATTAATAGGTTTAGACGTGGCTGCTCACCATCAATATCTGCACCAATCACCAGGGAAACAGCTGAATTTTTCTTTGACAAAATTGCTCCACCTTATGTTCCCCTTCCTTCTGAATTTCTTAACATACCCCCACATATTGTCTCTGATGACCCTTTTGATGTGCCATTTACTTTAAAGGAATTAAATGTGGTGCTCAGTCATGTCAGGGACTCAGCACCTGGTATTGACGGGGTGCCATACTCTTTTATAACACATTCTGGTGATAAAACTAAATTATATTTCTTAGACATAATTAATTTTTGCTACAATCGTGGTTGGGTCCCAGACCAATGGAAAGTACAAATTGTTATCCCCCTGCTGAAACCAGGAAAACATGCAGATGATCCGAACGGCCTTAGACCTATTGCTTTGTCTTCAGTTCTAGCCAAATTGATGGAACATCTAATTAAAAACCGACTAGAGTGGATAGTCGAATCCAGAGATCTGCTGCCGAACTACCAATTTGGTTTTAGAAAAGGGCTCAGCACAATGGACAGTGTTGGAATCCTAGTAACAGACATTCGTCTAGCATTCTCCAAAAACGAATCCGTGGTCGCAGCATTCGTAGACATTTCCTCTGCATATGATAATGTTCTTCTTCCTGTTCTCAGGCAGAAACTGCAACAGCTGAGTATCCCAGCCAAGATGATCGAATGCATATGTGGACTAATGCTCTGCCGCTCATTGGTTCTGAGAGTCCAGGGTGAGGATTTCGACAAAAGACAGACTTGGAGAGGCCTCCCACAGGGCTTCGTCCTCAGTCCTCTACTTTACAACTTATACACTTTTGATATCGGCTCCTGCCTAAATAATAACTGTCACATCCTTCAGTATGCTGATGACTTAGCCCTCTATGTGACAGATGCCTCCATCGCTGACGCTGCATCGTCTCTATGCCTCTCTCTGGACTCTTTGAACCATTGGCTTTTAAACCACGGTTTATCACTATCTGCACCAAAAAGTTCGGCAGTAATATTTTCTCGTAAAAGAACTGTCCCTCCCATCTCAGTGACCATTTCAGGGGAAAATATCCCATTATCAAGTAAGGTGAAATTTTTAGGCGTTACCCTTGACTCAAAATTAACAGGTAAGTACCATATAAATTCATTAATCCAGAAATGCGAACGCGTCATTTCTATTTTAAAAGTCCTCGCAGGTGTCTGGTGGGGTGCCCACCCCTATACCATGAAACTAGTTTATAATGCCCTAGTCCGTAGTATATTAGACTATGGTACGTTTCATTTTATTCCATGCAACAAAGGTGCTTTGGTTGGACTGGATAGGATCCAGTCTAAGTGCCTTCGGATCATCTCTGGGTGCATGAAGTCTACTCCGATCAACGCTTTGCAGGTCGAATGCGCTGAACCCCCCCTAGCCTTGAGGCGGCAATATCTAGCTTCCCGTTTCCTGTCACGAGTAATTTGTAGATCTTCCCATCCTCTCATTGCAAAACTGAACGAGTTAAATACCATATACAGAACCTCAAACTATTGGAAAAATAAAGAAATCCCCCTAATCCTAAAAAACTTTCGCACAACTCAAAATTTGGAATGTCCGCTTGTCCAGTATCCCAAATTACCCCTTTTTAATTTCGATTATGACGTTCTATGCTTTACTCCTAAAATTTTTTACAATATCGGCATATCTAAGAACTCCCCCTCGGCGAATTCGGCTTTCAATGTGGCGGTAGGCGAGCGTTGGAACGATTTTCAAAAATTTTTCACTGATGCTTCAAAATTCACTGATTCTAGTTACACTGGAGCGGCAGTATATTACCAAAGCTCCAGTATCATTTTGCAATTTAAATGTCCTAAGGAGTCCTCTGTGTTCACAGGCGAGTGTGTGGCACTACTAGAAGCATGTCGTTTTATAGAGTCACACCATAATATCGATAAGGCCGTAATTTTCACTGACTCCCTTAGCTGTCTTCAAGCTTTAGTCCAGAATCCCTTCAAAAGTAAATTACACAGCTCACTACTTCTAAAAATAAAAAAATCTTTATATACATGTGCTAATAGTCAAAGAGAAGTCCAGTTAGTTTGGATACCTAGTCATTGTGGTATCAAGGGCAATGAACGTGCCGATGCCTTGGCCAAAGACGCTTGTTCTTCAACTACAGCTGACCTTTCGCACAATTTTATTCAGGGGTATGACTTGCTGAACCTGCCAAAAGCAAGTCTTCAATGTGCATGGCAGGAACAGTGGAATACCTCTGGTAAAAAAAAGGGTAAGTTTTATTATGCAGTACAGCCAACCGTAAAATCAAAACCTTGGTTCTACACTCACAAAAAAATATCTAAATCTGTTATTTCCGTCCTTTGTAGAATCCGTTTAGGTTTCTGCTGCACGCCTGTTTTTTTGGAAAAGATCCGTGTTCGTGACTCTTCTTTATGCGAGTGCGGATTGGAGGAAGGTACGCTTGATCACATATTTTTTGAATGCACAAACAACATTCCACCTTTAGACTTATATAGTCGTCTCCCGAAACTCAAAATTCCTCTCCCAATTAATATCCCCGCCCTCCTAACTTATCCTTCTCCAGAACTGCTTGTGGCATTGATGATCTTCATCCGCCACAACAATATAAAATTATAAGTCATAAGCTCCAAATATTCTGTCTAAGTAATTGTGGTTTACGTGTGTATTTAATGTTTTAACAATTATATTATTTATGTATCTCTATTTTATGTTTGTTTCAGTCCAATACTAACACATCAAGTGCAACTGTACCACTCGAAGGATTTTTAAATCTCCAGTCACAAGCCCTTTTATTATTATTATTTTTTATTTTTTTTTATACATCACTTGCTTCTCCAATTTACTTCCGACATTGGCAGAATAGTCGACATCGGCTCATTTGCCATTAACAAAAATAGAATAGAATAGTATAATATTAAATTTAAGTAAACGACAATAGTAAAGAATTTGATGAACCATAGCGAAGAATAAAATCAGTAGGAAAATTAAAAAAATATGAAATTAATTGTTTTAATTTTTTTAATTTCGGTTTTATTGAACGATGATTCTGTAAAGTAAAATGAACAGACACACAGTGCTTTCATTCCATGTTTGATATTTTCCATCCCAATGACTTCAAGCCACTTCTGGGGCAGCACTTCACACAAAAGCACACACAAAAGCAAATGTGTAGGTTTGTTTTAAAACATAAAATAAATCCGTGTACAGTACGGCCGCAGGATCTCGGCGCGCCTGAAGTTAGGCTCTACGAACGTTAGCGCTTGTGCACTCGTAAAAAAATAAATGGTTTGAAAAAATAAATGCCAATAGCAGTTGTTATTGCTTGTAACAACAGTTATTGGCATTTGTTTTATAAATCATTTATTTCGCGCGCTGATTTGGAGCGCTAAAGTTCGCAGAGCCTAACTTCAGGCGCGCCAAGATCCGTCGGCCGTACTGTACACGGATTTATTTTATGTTTTAAAACAAACCTACACATTTGCTTTTGTTTAGCATGCTTTTTTAAAGCATATTTCTAAAAAGCGTGCTTAAAGCACACAACTGAACATATATGCTATTTAATCGCTGCCGAAAGCTTCGGTATTCTTTTCTAATGCAAAAGAAAAATGGAAAACCAAGTGGTCCCCTCCACAAAATTGAAAAAATCATCATTTTGGTTGCAATACAATGTGTTCAAAAACTTGTCAAAAAGAAAAAGAGAAGGATTAAGAAGGTTTAGGTTCGTGATTGGCTAAATAAAAGAGAAAGACTTGGAGCAAGTTCTCGATTGCTAGTAGAAATGAGAGAGGAAGATATTGATGATAGCTTATTCAACAAGCAAAGCTGTTCCTTGATTATTATGAAGGAGTTGTTGTTCAGAAGCGCTAAACGCACGCCCCTTTTCACCCACACTGTAGATAGATAGATAGATATATTCTTTATTTTACACCAAAAATAAAATTACAATATGAACTTGAAATTAATATTGGGGAGGTAGCTTGGTAGCATGCCCAATAATCGCATGACCGTCGACTTTTTTGAGCAAATTTAAAATTAGCATGCTCATTATAAACCATCTAAGCATTGTTTCCACACACATGTGACTGTACCTTTATGATATAAGGTCTTGTCATGCCCTTGCCCAAAAGAGAAAAAAAGAAAAGAAATTGTCACGAAATTGTTTAGCGCGGGAAAATAAAGTGTCAGTGCCTGTCAAATTAGAAAATATTTAATATTATTAATAAAAAACATAACACTGCTTTCAGTGTTACCAACTTAGTGGATTTTCCACTAAAACTGGTGGTTTTGACCCCCCTTTTAGTGGCAAAATATTGCTTTTAGTGGCTGGTGGATTTTTCTAGTGGTTTAGTAGAATTCAGTTTCAATTACTGAAAATGCGATTTCTCAACCCCTGAACCACTTACATGTTTCGAAATATTTTATTTCTACTTATAATATTGTGTTCAGGAGTATTTATTTACCTTAACTGTTCAGGCAACACTGATGCTGATCCGTCAAAATTGGACAGAAACCGCTAAAAATAGTTCAAGCATGCCAGACAAGGTGGTTGTCAATAGAGTCCGCTGTTTCGAGAATATATACGCAATGGCTAGAGTTAAAAACACATTTTTCCATAGCTAAGGTGCATGAAAGGTGTCACACGGCAGAGTTATTGCACTCTATGTATGCGAATGAGATGAATTACGCATATATTTCATTTTTATATCCAATATTAATTGAAATAAACAGAGTCAATAAAATGTTCGAGTCAAAAGATACAGACCACACAAAATTGTGTGGTGAGTTGACCAACCTGATAGATATGCTTGTCAGTAAAGTTACGTTACCTACAAATAAACTTGATATTTTTACCCAAAACATTCGCGACTTCTTGGATCAAAGATGTTATCTGGGATTCCGATTTGAAAAGCAAATACTGGAAATGAGAGAAAAAGGATTACCACGGCAAGACGAAGAAACGATGCGGAATCGGTGCATACATTTTGTAGTACGACTGATTGAAGAAACAAAAAACAGGCTACCGGAAAATTTGTCATTGATGAAAAAAAATTCCCGAATAAGTGTTGAACAAGCACTTAATCACAATAAAGAAAATCTAATTGACATAATGGCTCAGTTCAACAAAAGTGCAGAATTTATAGCAAGAGTCGATGATCAATGGCGACAAATTCATTTATTGAAATGGAATGAGACCAAAGATACAAAAAAGTTTTGGAATGAAGTATTGCATTTCAAAGACGCTCAAGGGGAATCTAGATTTGAGGAACTGGCGAATTTTGCGATCACTCTCCTAATTCTGCCCCATTCCAATGCCGATGTTGAGAGACTATTCAGCAGTATGAATCTAATAAAAAACAAGCAGAGAAATAGAATGAAGTTAAAACTTTTAACTGCTTTATTAAGAATACGCTGTGGTTTGAGGTTGGAAGGCAAATGTTGCAACGACTATGAGATTCCAATGAACGTTTTAAAACAAATCGGTACCAAAGAATCGTATCAAGAAACCGACGACGATGATGCGGGCCACAATGATTCATCTGAAGAAGACGAATTAATTTAGATAGCAGTTGTTAACATTAAAATGAACATTAAAATTGAATTGTTGATTTTACTGATTGTTATTATTTTATTACGTATTAATAAAGGAAACTACTAAGGTTTTCTTTCGTAAAAACTAAACATCATATTTAGTGGAAAATTTAGCGGTTTTGAGAGTAGGGCCGTTTTCTGTTAGTGGTTTCCTGGTGGTTTTAGAAGTTGAATCTGGTGGAGAGCTCGTGTAACTGTTGGCAACACTGACTGCTTTTGTGGGGCAGTCGTGTAATAATAAACGTAGTGCTTAAATATTCTCTTTGATAAAACTTGTGAACTTGTCGCAACTTGATGAGCTGGATGAGCTCGTCAGTTATTTTTTTTTTTAGTTTTTGTCTTTGTTTTTGTTTACCTATAAATTATAATCGTCGTCAAAAATGGCTTCGATCAAAATAGTTGAAAAGGAACCAGATTCTGAAGAAATTACTATTTCATGCCCTATTTGTAATAAGGATTTTAAGAAAGCCGTGATAGAAGAACATGCTAATAAATGTTTATTTTTGAATACATCTGAGAAAAGTAAAATAAAACAAAATAAAGACCAACCGAATCACAAGCGCAGCAGTATACACTTTCAAGATCCTAATTTACAAGAAAAACGGTTACGAATAAGCACAAGCCCAAGTTCTGCTGCAAGTGTGGTAAGTAAAGAGTTTATGAGACCTATAATATAAGTTACAATCTGATTAGTTGCTGTACAATTATTTAGAAATATTTATGAAATTTATATGTTTCTCAGAATCCACAATTGGCCGAAACTAGATCTAAAGTTCAAACAAAGGAAGTCAAAAGTATGCCTCTGGCAGAACGTATGAGACCTCTATGTTTGGAAGATATTGTTGGACAGAAGCAAGCATTTGGTCCTGGATCAATGTTAAGATCTTCAATAGAAAGGAAAATAATACCCAACATGATTCTTTGGGGACCACCTGGTTGTGGGAAGGTATTCTTGTTCTTTGTTACCTGCTGTATTAAATCATTTGAGCAAAATTTTTCCACAGGGTTTGCTCTAAGCCTCACCATATGAAGCTGAGGAAGTTTAACAACTAATACAACAACCTTTCTAATCAGAGAAAGAGTCTATTAATCTAGAGAAATCAGTACATACACAATGATTATAAAATCCAATATTTGTCATAATATCCAATTTTTTGCTTTCAGACCTCATTGGCTAATGTAATATCTAATATTTGTAAAGAACAAATTAACATGAGATTTGTTAAGTTATCAGCTACAATGGCAGGTATAAATGATGTTAAAGAAGTGGTAAAAGTTGCCAAAAATGAAGCCCAGTTCAAAAGGCAGACTGTACTGTTCATGGATGAAATTCATAGGTATAATAAAAAATATTTTTTAAATTATGCTTAAATGAGGTAATTTTATGTATAGAATACTGGTTTCTAATGTGTGGTTTGCAAAAGTTGATACATATAAAAAAGAAATTTCTGATGTAAGTTTTATTAGATTCACATACATAAAGGACATCACCCACGGTCCAAACATTTTTGGTCCAAATTTAAAAGTAAAGCCAAAGAAAAAAAAACACAATATTCTGTTAGAACTTGTTCTTACGAAAATTTTTGATTATGGCAACAATGCTGTGGGAGCATAAGCCTTGGTATTATTTAAGTTCAAAAATGATTAGTTTTCAAAGAAAAACGTTCTCAAAAAATGAAATATCCTATACATGACAATAGTTTTTAAAAAATGCTACAAAAAATAAAAACAGCTGTTGTATTTATTGAGATTTTCGAAGAATAAAAATACATGTAATACATATATGTAATGTTTAATGCTTTAATTGTTTAGAAAAGTCATAACAAGTACCCATATATTTATCTTTTAGAACCACAGTAATATTTTCTAAACCCAAAAAAAAAAAAAAATAATAAAAATAAAAAGCATATGACGATGAATTTCGAAAATGAGTGGACGGTCAATATCAGAAGGCGGGGTTGCGGTGTCTCATAGCTGTGTTAAAGAAACGCTTGGAAAGCGTTTCATGAAATACTGGATGATGGGGATTTTATGATCTCCCTTGAAAATCCCTTTTTGTGATAAAAAAGAACTCTCATTTCAGACATGATAGGCCTCGCGGATTTTTAGGAATCGCTTTTGAAGTATTTGCCTTATATGGAGATGTTGAGGCTTTGCATCTGTGAAGACAGAGTATTAAAAATGCGACCATACCTACGGGTTGGCAAAATTTAGTGGAGCCTGCTTTGTGTGAATGCGGCACGCGTACGTACAAGTTAGCTTTATGTACGTCATTTCCCCTGGCCTGATTAATTGCGTAAAAGACTTCCTGAGTGAACGGCCTCTCCGAGTTGTTGTCGACGGATGCTCATCAGAGCCCATGACGACTAATGCCGGAGTTCCTCAGGGGTCTGTTCTCTCTGCAACTCTCTTCCTCCTGCATATCAACGATCTGCTGATACCCGGTATCTATGGGTATGCAGATGATAGCACAGTTGTAGACAGATACCTGCCAACTCCTCGGGCTAGTAAAGAGCTAATCCAGTCTGAAAGGGAGGCTATGGTGGAGCGGACGAATGCTTCACTTCAGGCAGTCTCCAAATGGGGCGAAGCCAATCTTGTGGGATTCAACGCCGCCAAAACACAAGCGTGTTTGTTCACCGCCAAAAGGAGCCCGTTCACCTTGGCTCCTGCTTTCCAGAATGTATCCCTGGAGTGCACCGACCGCCTTCAGCTCTTGGGGGTAGAAATTTCCTCAGACCTCAACTTTGGGCGGTTCATTGAGTCCAAAGCCAAGGTAGCTGCTAGGAAACTCGGCGTTCTAGCAAAAGTCCGGCGGTACTTCACACCGGAACAGCTTCTAATCTTATACAAAGCACAAGTCCGTTCGTGTGTGGAGTACTGCAGCCACATATGGGCTGGTGCTGCAAAATGCCACCTGGCAGCCTTGGACTCGGTGGAAAGGCGTGCGAAGAGGCTAATTGGTGATCCAGACTTGGTTAAGTCCAATCTACAAAGCCTCGAGCACAGGCGTAGAGTAGCCAGCCTTTCGGTGTTTTACAGGATGCATTTTGGAGAGTGTGCGCGGGAATTGCATGACTTGATACCGCCATCTCCTTTCTACCATCGAACAACCTACCTTCCTACCTTCCAACCAACGTACGGCGAATATCCACCCTTACGTTGTTGAAACTTCCACGGTCCGGACTAAGCGTTTTGCCTCGTCGTTTATACCGCGTACATCGAGGGACTGGAACAATTTGCCTGCTGCGGTTTTCCCGGCCAATTATAATTTAGGCGTCTTCAAGGCTAGAGTGAATAGGCTCTTAATACACTAGTGCGCTTTACCATCGACGATTGCATCACTGCTTACCATCAGGTAGGATTGCAGTCAAGTGCTAGTTAATAAAATATATATATAAAAAAAAAAAAAAAAAATGTACTCAGCTAAGGTCAAATGCTGATCTAGGAACACACCAAGCTTGCTTCTCCCAAGGGATCGGATTGGTATAGGTACGTGGTGATCAGAGGGAGACTCTTGAAGAACTCCTGCTCGTATGGGTGGAGATCTCCCCACTATCGCATAGAGGGAGCGCTACCATCTGATAGTCAATAGTGGAAGGTACGATTCAACAAAAAGTTTCGCAAGTACTAGACAATCTGGCACACCGAGTTGATATAGCTTAAATGATAAACCATTATGTTACACTTTGTCAAAAGCTTTCGCTGAGTCAAATACCTAGACGTCCCTCATTGCGTTATGCTGGAAACCATTGCATAGGTGTTCGACGATTCGCTGGAATTGTTCGATTCGGAAACCAAACTACAATTGGGAATAACACTCTTAACTTCAGCATAATCTCTGCACCACTTTAGATTTTATCGAGGACATTGAATGGACTGATGAAAAGGTAGCTGGAGGGGTCAAACTTGACTTGGACTTGCATGGTTTAGGAATACCGATATTAGTGACCTTGATCCACGCTTGGAGGAACATGTTATTCCTTAATGCACCATTGAAGATGACGGTCATTAGTATTATGAGTTGGGATGGGAAGAGTTTAAACACCTTGTTGATGACACCGTCAGAGCCGAGGTCTTTCTGGTTCTGGAGCTTTTTGTTGATGTTTCCCACCTCCCCTGAGATAAAGGGGGACAAAGGATCATTAGGATATTCGATGAGTGCGAGGGAAGCTCTACGTTCAGCTTTAGCGTCTCTCTATTTATCAAGGTAAGTTTTGTCTATTGGTTGAGGGCATTTATTTGTTTTCTCGTTGTATTTCGCTTTGTCAGAGTTATCGTAAGCGATACTCTTATCGTAGCGAATAAGGACAGACATAGAAGCCTCTACTTCTTCTGAAGGTGCTAGAAGGCGAGGTGAACGGGTTCTAGCTCGCATTATCCCAGAGCGCGGCACGCTGCTCTGTTGCTTGAGCTTTGTTTACTTCGCCGGGAGTTGCATTCTTTTCGGTTTTCAGAGCACTTACATTGCTCAGGAGTTTCCACCGATGGTCATCAGTCACTGTGCTCTCCCCTGAAAAATCATTCAGGACGGATCGTACGTGGTCCATAAGTGAATCGAACGCTGCTGTCATGTCAGCGACTGAGACTCAAGAAATCGGGGATGGCATCTAACTGATTCAATATGGTAGATTTTGGTCTTCCCGTCCATGATTAATTGGGACGGGAGTGGTACAATATCACACGCGTTGCTTTAGGTACCTACTAAAGTAACAGATAAGATATTCGAGGTGGGGCGAGTGTTCAGTGGCTAGGGGAGGATGTGTGGTGGTAAACGGCAGCTACCTGGAAGTTTCTATTCAAGCCCTAACTCTTTGTTTTTACAATTCATGTTACCGAAAATGTACGGTAAATGATTTTTTAAAACTTAAATAAAACCCAGGGCAATGGTCCTACAGTTTTGGTGCGATAATAAAAAATGCTCAAGGGGTCAAGCTCTAACAGATTGATATATTATTTTTTCTTGGCTATTGAATTTGGACCAAAATAAATGATCTCCTTTCTTCTGGACTTCTTGTTCCTGCTGCCCACAATAAATCCACAGTGCTCCCTGGTCCAAGAAGGTTGGGAGCCACTGGTCTTGAGGATCAACTAATATTGATCCCTTTAACCAATTTATAAAATGATTTAAACTAAAGACTTTGACAAAAGACAATATTTTTATGTTGACTAGATTTAATTGAAAGAAAAAAAAAGAAAGAAAAAATGTTTATTTTGCCCAAATAGACGCACAAAATCTAACAAACTGCCAGCCATGTGTGACATTTTTCATTTAAGGTTTAATAAACTCCAGCAAGACACATTTTTACCCCATGTAGAAAATGGTACAATCATTCTTGTTGGTGCTACTACTGAAAATCCATCATTCAGTTTAAATAATGCACTGCTGAGTCGATGTCGAGTGGTTGTAATGGAAAAATTAAGTGCAGAAGAAGTATTAATTATTTTAAAGCATGCAATCCAGCAAGCAAGCAATATAAAGGCAATTGTAGGAAACATCTCAGACTTACAAGAATCATCTGATCTTCCAGAGTAAGTTTCAGTTCTTAACAAATTGAAATAGGAACTACAATTTCTGACTAAATTAATTATTAATGTATTTCTTTATTACTTTTTTTTTGTTTAGTAATAATTGAAAATGAATGGTACTTTATAAAAAAATAATAATATCCAGCTGTGTAGGTACTGCTCATATTTCACATGTTCTTATGCAGTTGGTTATACCATTATCATATACACTGTTAAATTTTGATGGTTTTAATCCCGCGGAGGGTCGATTCGGTACCTACATGAAACAATATCAATTTGTAAAGATAAAAATAAAAAATAAAGTACTTTTTTTTTAAACTCAAATTAAGTTACGCAAGTACGAAATTAATTTCTTTAAGTAAACGTCAGCTGATCGAGGCCAATGAACTGTAGGTAGTTAGTACGCAACGACGGACAACTCCCTACAAGGTCATTGACTTGTTTACTTCAAGAAATTAATTTCGTACATGCATATGAGAAAAAAAGTACTTTATTTTTAATTTTTTCTTTATAAATCGATTGTGTTTCATGTACCGAATCAATCATCCACGGGATTAAAACGACCAAAATTTAACGGTGTATTATCATGCTCCATATCATATTTCAGTTTATTTGTGTTAGGAATGGATCATATTTTTTGTTGTTTTTTTCGGTGGCAATCGTCGAAACTTTTACCACTCTAGGGTGGAGCGTGACCCACTCCTATGTTTCATCTTTTTGTCTTTTAATTGCATACAGTGTGTACTTTCGTCCTACTATGCCCTTTAATCTTTCACATATCAAATATTATATCAAACTTTTTTAGATGCATTGTAGAAGAGGCATCACTGCAGTGGCTAGCTGAAGTGTGTGATGGAGATGCAAGGGTTGCTCTTGGAGCCCTGGAACTGGCACTTGCAGCTAGAACACCTGGATCTGCTCTGCTAAACACAGGGCCAGCAATAATTACTCTTGAAGATATAAAAGATGGTATAAAGGTGTGCCACATTGTTAGGGATTTTTCTTCTTTTAGGGAGTTACTTGTTATTACAAGCTTTTATTTTTGTAAGTTAAAGAATTGTATTTTACTTCAATATGGAAATCAAATGAAAATGCAATATTAATATCACATGAAGCTGATCAAATGAAGGAGCCGAAAGGTCTGTACGATCTGTACTCGGTAAAAAAATGACGCGAGTTTGGGCTCGTTTGATTCTCCTTGGATCCTTGCATTGGCAAGGCAAGGCTTGCATTGGCAAGGCAAGGCTTGCATTGGCAAGGTAACTTAGTTATTAGAGAACCTACCCTATTTCTCTTCCTAGAACCAATGTTCTACATAAATCACCCCTCGTTTCGGACCTCTTCTTCACATGATACCCCTAATACACTTCCCGTAATATACTAATTTCTCATTTATCACCTACATATCTATTATAACTATATTATTCGGCTAAATAGCTGAAAATATAACATCAGGCAAAGTATAATTTATTTTTATTATTATTTATTAAAAAAAACTGACTGATAAGTGAAAACTAATTTTAAACCTTAGTATCTTTCAATCTCAAGCTTTGAAATAAAAGCGTGATCAATTACATAACGTTGTTAGGTACCTGATAAAAGATATTGTGATTATTTTTTCTTAACTGATCTTAGGCAATTTGCTTTGCTTTTACAGAGATCACATATGATTTATGATCGAAAAGGTGAAGAGCACTATAATACTGTGTCGGCGATCCACAAATCAATTCGAGCAAGTGACGACAACGCCGCCTTGTACTGGACCACGCGAGCTTTGCACGGTGGCGAGGACCCTTTGTATATTGCGCGACGCTTAGTGCGGGCAGCTAGTGAAGACATAGGTAAATCACTTTTATTTTTAGTGTGATAACAAATTGTATACAATATACATGTAATTGTATACATTTTTTTACCTGATGCTAATCTCGCCCGTACGTTTTTTTTGTATTTGGGATATCGTCTAATGCTTTATCCTGCCAATGAATCTCGCCCGTGGCCCTGCAATGTAAAGGGATGCTACACATTTGTTTGGGTCAAAACATTACAGTATTATATTTGGAAGCCTGTCTTTTTCCAGGTGTCGGCTTTTATTCAGTTCATGCTGATATAGACTTAGCCGATCAGTGCCGATCGGTAAATATAATGATAATCCTTCAGCGAGGGTAGATGATGAGTGCATCGTCTACCCTCGCTGCAAGATTACGCTAAAACTTGCCAACGTTTGTATTGAAAAATTTAAAGAGCACTAACAGATGCAGGCACTTGCGACAGGTTTTACTAATAGATTAAACGCGACGGGAAAATCGATCTTCACATTTAATGTAGGATACATAATTTAGGAGAAACTGAATTTTTTCAGTCTAACACACAGTCTAGTCACATGTGGATGGAGCTACTGGATAAACAGACAGGCGCGAAAGTTAGTTTGTTTTATATTATGTCGAGATAATAATCATAATTCTCCCGACCGTACTCTCAACAGAGATTAACCAAGTACTCGGAACGAGATATTATAGTGCACAAGTGCTTGCGCAAACACAGGTGCACTCGCTATTCCTTTACTATAGTCCGATGAGACGGCATGCAATCCGCTATCATTGTAGATATTTAATACTTTTATCTGCAAATATAAGAATTTTAGTCTACTTTACAAAATGTATAGATATGATGAACATTATGGTCACCCTTCAAAATTTTCTCCCATACAAAAATGAAAATCGGTTTTCTTCTAAAATATAGCATTTAGAAGAACGGACGATATGTCAAGATTTAGTTAAAAAATAGTAAAAAACCTCAATCTTTGCTTTAATCTATGCGGTAAAGTCTAGTTAATAAAGCCGAAAATCTTGGGCCCTCAGTTCAGACGTTTCAGTAAAATTCAACTCTCATTTACTTTTTATCGATTAACTTTTGGGTCATAATTTCTTTTTCAATTCATAGAGGTATCTAACTAAAATATTATTAAAGTCGTATGATGGATTTCGTCAAATAAATTAAGTTTTTGCAGATTCTTAAAAATGACATTACTGAATTGAGGGCCCAAGATAAATCGCCATAAATCTGTAATTCGATATTCCACAGATTTGAGAATTTCTTAAAATATTTAAGAAATTCTTAACTAAATTCCTAAGTAAAAATTATTAACCCAGACATAGTTCTTTCCGAGATTTAGACTATGCGTCATTATGCCAAGCGTCTGGATTGAGGGCCCACGTTATTTAATCATAACATTTTTATTTTACGCTTAAGAAATTTATGAGTCATTGCTTTAAGTTTTACTAATTTTTAACTAAATTCCCTGTAAATTTTATTTCGTTTCGTAAGGATTTAAAAAATGGGCCCTCAATCCAGATGCACACAAATCTGGGACGGGTCATTAGTGTGGATATAATTAAGAATGCGTCCATCGTCGCCGTCTCGTCGCGTCTTTCTGAGTCAACTTTATCATAATGCGTTTGCGGCAAAGATTGCTCTGCACTCGACACAATTATAAATAATTATGTATGCAACCTAATAGGTAGGTACAGGTACCTAAACAGAACTCGTCATTTAATAAGAGTCAAGATTTACGCTGTTATGCTAGGACTGGTAGTCTTAATACTTTAATAATCCGTGAATACTTCTCATTTCGCATTCACAGATTACTGACCAACATTTTTTGATGACATATATTCAACAATATACGAGCTTGGGAGGCTGTATCTGGATAGAAGCAAAAAATTTTTTAATAATTATTCAAAAGTTGCGTGAGGTGTTACAATGGAACAACTCCAAGATGCCTCCTACAAGGTGGGCCGATGACATGGTAAAGGTTGCAGGAATCCGATGGATACGGTACGCACAGGACCGTTCATTGTGGCGACATTTGGGGGAGGCCTATGTCCAACAGTGGACGTCTTTGGGCTGAAATGATAATGAATGATGACGATGGAACTTATTATTCTTCTTTTCCCGTAGACTGTATGATCAGTTTTCATGTATATTTTACAGGTTTAGCAGACCAGTCGGCCTTAGTTGAAGCTGTTGCATGTTTACAAGGTTGTCAGCATATTGGCATGCCAGAATGCGACGTTTTGCTCGCACAATGTGCTGTTAGACTTGCCCGAGCACCCAAAAGTAGAGAAGTGTATTGTGCTATGAAAAGATGTCGAAGTTCGCTGGTGGAAATGAAGGGTCCTCTGCCACCAGTTCCACTCCACTTACGTAATGCTCCTACAAAGCTTATGAAGCAACTAGGTAAATAAAGGTTCTATACAAATTAATAAAGTAGAAGTGTCTTGTTGACTTTCCAGATTTTTAGGTAGTTTGTTAATACACTAGCTTCTACCAACGGCTTCCGCCGCGGGAAAGTCGGTTTCTCCATATAAACTTCCAACCCCCATTTTATCCTATTAGGGGTGGAGTTTCATAAAATACGTTTTAAGCGGACGTCTACAACTTATAAGGAACCTAGCTGTCATTGTGGCTGCATAAAAAAATTCTAACGATCTGTAATACATATGTTGCGGTGTCTGATATACACCGTTAAACTTTAATCGTTTAAATCCCATGGAGGGTCGATCCGGTCCATGAAACACTATCGATTTGTAAAGATAAAATAAAAAAATAAGGTACTTTTTTTCTAAAACTCAAATTAATATATGTATTTACGAAAAACGAGTCAATGACCTTGTAGGTAGTTGTCGGTCGTTGCGTACTAACTACCTCCAGGTCATTGAACTCGCCCTGCTGACGTTTACTTAAATAAATTAATTTCGTACATGCGTAAATTGATTCGTATTAGCAAGAAAAATACTATTTTTTAATTTTATCTACAAATCGATAGTTTCATGTACCGAATCGATCCTCCACGGGATTAAAACGATCAAAATTTAACGGTGGATTAGTATTTAGTAACTGATTAAACCCATATCCTAGGGAAATTAACAATTTTATATCCCAGAAAACAATGGTTTTTCCGTACAAAATTGCTATCAACTTTTGAAATTGCTGATTTCTATAATATGGGCAGAAACTGTATTTATTTTTTTATTTTAAACTGTATTTATTTTAAAGATAAATAAAGTAGTTGGATAGATATTAAGTTCAAAATCTTCTCGACCGTATTTCGATCATCACCTTATCTGACATGACCTGAGAGATCTCGCGCAACAACAAAGTAATGGAAAAGCCTTCCAGCACTCTTTGCCCAATACGGGAATTTAATCCTGGATGCGCTTGGCAGACGCAGTACGGGGGAGGGGGAGGGAGGGCTAGATTAAAAGTTCAATAATATCATTTTATAATCCCTTAAAAATAAAATAATGACTATGGGAGAGGGAAGTCAAAGAAAAGATGAATGGATTGTGTAAAGAGTGATGAAAGAAAAGGAAGCTAGTGATAGTTTGACGGGAGACAGGAGTACAGGACAGAATGGAAAAAGAAAACGTGTTGCGCCGACCACAAATAACATGGGAAAAGGACAGAAAGATGAGGAATGACTGTATGATAGGATGTTCCAGTTTTATAGCTTTCTCTGCTTGATCTAGTATTATCTACCTATATTAAAAAATATAAGTTCACAATAAAAAAATAAACTTATCTTACTTCATTTGCTCCTATAAACGAGCTCATTTTCTCAATCAAGACTTGACCTAGTCATAGTAATCCCACTTTTCGAGCTCAATCTTTCATAATAATTAAATAATTCGGTTCGCCCGTACGTTTTCTAGTTAGTATGGAAGTAGTCTATCCAGTTATATCTCCTTTGTGGCCTATCGGAACCCGTTAGGCTGTCTTAGAATTCATGAAGCGGTTTTCTCCCTCTGTCGCCACGGTAGCGGGCTGTAGAATGCAAATATACGAAAAAAATTAAATCAGTTTTCACGACGCGTTTACGGCCGCGGTGTGAGCGGTTGTCTGCGACTGCCGCTGACCGACGCCGCGGGCGCCCGCCACCGCCTCGGCGGTTTGCGCCCGCACGCTCTGCGGTCGGTTGGCGGCGACCGCGCCCTATCGGCCGGCGGTTTGCGGTCGAAAATCGCAGTCCTTCGCGGCGGCGGCGTCGTATCAACCGCCTCGTGAGTTTGTATCTGCCGTGGCGGCCGCGGAAAAAAACCGCTCGTGAGTTTTCTCTCTTGGGGCATCAGTTCTTTGGTGGTAGGCAAAGACATTACATATACACTTATTTCTTTAAATCACTTTGGTAGTAAGGCTTATCATCTATACATAGTCATCTAGTGAACAGATTTTATGTTTGTATGTTACGCTGTTTGTTTTTACAAAATCAAGAACTAAGTTCCCACATTATTTTGACTTTTAATAATTATCACCAAACATGGATTGATATATCAAATGGTAACTTTTAAACAATTCGGTCTGTTTTAGTTAGTTACATTATCCTGAAATGGTATTTCATCAAGTGATCTAATTGAATTCTAAAATCTGTAGCCCGATTCACGTAATCAAAACCGTAACGATTCGTGTAGACCATTAGCATATAATTCACATCCATCAATCGAGTTTGAACGATACCAATTTTAAAATCGTTAAAAAATTATGTACTTCATTATCTTATTAAAACACAATAATTGATAGATGGTTTAGTTTCAGTGATTTTTCTTTCTATTGAGTTCCGTTCAAGGAACGCGTGAATACAGATTTTGGGTAGGACTTCGATCGAACGACTAGGTATAAACAAAATTTCAACGATATTTGGCTTGTTTGATTTTACGTGAATTAGGCTTACTGGCCACTACATACACATGATTAAAATAATCCTGGTTTTTCAGGTTACGGCAGTGGTTATAATATGTCTCATAAAGATCAGTCAGGATTAAGCTATATGCCAGAGGGGATGGAGGATACCGATTTCTTCCATGATGATGATTAGGTTTAAAAAAATCAATAAAAATTACTGAATTACTAGTGTCAATGTTTTATTTATTTGGATAATCTCATTTCACAATTATTGTTTGACATGGTAAAAATTTACTATATACAAGACGCACACATTAATCTGTCCTAGCTCAGAGGACACCGGTGTCCTCTCACATCCACGCCACTATAGGCCTTAATTCCGATGTTTAGAGTCTACTTTTGTATGAACAAGTTGGGTAGTTGTGGATCGAAGTGTTAATGTATGTAATATTACAAATTTACCTAGAACATTGTACCTTTTGTAATATGAAATGGCGCTTGCCACGATTTTCCGATCCTAATTTTATAAAAATAAAATAACATTATTTCTTACTTACAACATTTGCTACTGCACAGATTGCGTACAATTTCCATTACATCTGATGCGCCTATTTTCTTTCGGGTTCTCAAGTTTCTTATTGAATACTTCTAAGAATAATCTAGTGATCATTAATTTGTAAATCAAAGGTTGCATTAAGTAGGTGGCGCTTACTGTTTAAAATATAAACAACAAAAGAGCCTCATTTTATATACAAATCACTTGAACTGTTACAACTGCAAGGTACCTCACATTCTGTCATAGATGCTGGAAATCTTTAAATTAGTCACTAGGTATTCATAAATAGCAATTAACTTTTGAAGTAAAATGCCTACTGCCTCATTTTTAATTTTGATACAATTGAATTAATAGCAAATTGCTGTAGAGGCTGCAAGTTATTTAGAAAAGAATTCTACTTTTAACATCAAAAACTTCGCAAATCTATACAAGAAACTCTTAAACTTCGTTTTAACACTAGTCTTAGCCTACAACTAATTAAGCTAAAGAGAACATTGTAACTAAATTAATATAATAAATTAGAATCAGACTTCTAATTTGGATCCTAATCTTGAGAGGAACACTATTCCGTTTGGGTCCAAATGATTTTTTTTTATATCAATACTATAATCACTGAATAAAAATTTACGTCAGAAATCCATAAAATAAATTCCATGTGAACAACTTTAAGTGGAACGTTTTCAGATTTAACGAAAATTATAAAATATTTATAGCTAATGCTAATATTGACCTTAGAAGATATACTCCGGACCGGCCATATCAATCGCCCAGCGGAATTTATCACGTTGAGTTTTGTTGTAGATTTTTTCAATTGGTACACCATGTTTTTTGCACCTGTAAAGAAAAACATGATTAGGATTGTTTAACACCGTGGCTACGGGGAACTCGTCACGCTAGTCCACCAAAGCTTATGCATATGATGCAAGCTCCGCAAAGACGAAATTATTCTCGCCAAAATTTTAGTGCGGTAAAATACAAACGATTGAGAATCGACGTGACGTGCAGAGCTACGGCAGTGTGGTTTTACAAACTAGGTGGGTTTCAATTCTTAAATTGATCAGTCTACTCTTATATCTAATTAGAAAACGACTTTTTTCTGCAGCATTTTTGTTAGATAAGATCAGTAGTTTGGTAAGAAAATAATAAGAGTTGGGGTCATTTGTGATATAAGATTATGAAACATCTACAAGAACGAACAATGACATAAGATAATCAAATTAAAAAGATTTGCACTTAGATATATAATAGGGTTAAGATCTATTGTGAACTCCTGGTTAGTAAAACCAATAAAACAATGAAAGATTATATTATAAATCATTAAAACGCCTTGAAAGTAGTTTAAAAACGCTGAAAACCGTTACTGTGCTGGAATTGAAAAAAAATGTAGCTTTAAAAATATCAATAGTTATAAATAAAATTAGGTCTATCTATATCAGCATGCGCTAAAATAATGTTCTGGTAATATCAATTTAATGTGTTTTTCTATCTATAAAAGAAATTAAAGATGAATGCAAAAATTAGCAGTCACATCTAGACTTGTGAGACCTATAGGAAAAGAATGTACAACAATGTATAAATTATAATGGCATGGCAAAATTTAGAAAATACACCATGTGAGCGCAGCACACACGCGTTATATTTGTAATAACACAATAAATCAAAAGTTTTCTACAGTGAATGAAGGTGTTAAAGAATATGTCAATATATAAAAAAAAAAAACGCAACTTACCAAGCAACTGAGATACGTGGATCCAGATAATTCAGTTTAGAAGTGCCAAGAGCAATTGTTTTATTTTCGTCACGATCGGTCTCCTGGAGTTCTAGTTTTTTCAGTTGATCTCTCAGACGTTCTAGTGCTTTCTTTTTCTTATCACAAGCAAGTTTCTCTTTGACAGAACCTCTTTTAGCCGCCTTTGTTGCCTGTCGTAAGTCTTCTTCTGCTTCATCAACTTGGTCACGTTTAGCTTGGATTTTCTCCTTCAAAGCTTCCATAGATTTTGAATGACCTGAAAATAATAGTTTACATTTAGTGGAAGATGCAATGTATTTGAAAATTTTATACATGGTTTTGTTAAATTAATGAAAAGCCAAAAAACAATCTTTATGTAAAATTGTACCTTTAGGGACAGCACGTTGATGGTTACAAAGAACTGCAACTGCACGGTTAGCACGATTGTAAGCCAATATTTTCTCTGGTATGGAAGCATCAGCATCTGTAAGCTCATCTAATTGTCTTTGTAGTGTAATAGATGCGTTGTATGTACGGAAAACCTTTGCAGTCAATCCAGGCATTAAATCTTTTAAGTGTTCATTTAGCGTTTGTGTATTGAGTCTGTCAAAGAGATCATCACTATCTTTTTTATTTTCCATGAACAGTTCGAGATTCTTGAATACTCGTTTTTCAACTGGCACTTCATTGTAGTATCTGATAGAATCTTTACCAAGAAAATCAAATACAACAACATATTCTTTACCATCCTTTTCTTTATGTAAAGCAATGTGTTCAACACGCAATGAGCAACAACCCACTGTGTCTGCTTGATCATCATCCTTTTCATTACCTGCTCTCAATGCTAGTTTATCAATAAAGTATAGAGCAACTGCACGCTGACGAACACGCATTTCTTTAGCCTTCCAATCATTTTTATAGTTCTCTCTGATTACATCAATACACTTGTGAAGTTTTCTGGCAGTTTCATACTTTTGCCAATCTTTTTCACCTTTTAATTTTGAACTAGGATTTAACATGACATACTTAGCTTGTCCTTGAACATTTTCAGTCCATGAAGCTAACCAAGTAACAGTATTGTCATGTCTAACTTCTTTCCATTTGTGCCCTGGGGGCGGTTTAGGTATTTTACTATCTTTAGAGCAGTTAATAAGCACATCCTCAGGCATTACACGTCTTTTCAACATTCCCATTTTTGGGTGTTCACCTCGTCCTCTGAATAGTCCAGGAGGTTCTATCCTAAAGTTTCCAATTTTCTCTTTATGGCCATCTATAGTACAGAAACCATACTCTTTTTGAATTTCCTCATTCTTGGCTTTAAGTAATGCTTTTTCTTCTTTTGTTCGATTCCTGTTTTTTTCTGAAACACTTTGGAAATAAGCATGCAATTCCTTAAAATTGCATTTTGAGAGATCCTTTATTGTTTTTGTTTCTTCATGTGTCATTACTTTGCGCCAGTCAGTAAAGAAATTTGTATTAAATGTAGATTTAGTTGTATAATCATGGTCTAACATTCGAGCATAGAATCCTGCAACTTCTTCAGCATCTTGAGACAGTCTCATCTCTTTGCCATCATAATAGAACTTAACATTTTCA
The DNA here is from genome assembly GCA_958295575.1 of Leucania comma. NCBI lineage: Eukaryota > Metazoa > Arthropoda > Insecta > Lepidoptera > Noctuidae > Leucania > Leucania comma. Next base: position 18,749,668 of record OY282468.1, read on the forward strand.
GGCAAAGGTTCATAATCTGGTGCAAATACAGGTCCTTTGTGCTCCAAAAATTTCCATTTAGTGCCATCATCCTTTTTTTCTTCCTCCCACCTTAAGAAATAAATTTAAATGATAATTGTATGATAATGTTAAACATAGTCTATTAGATCCACATGTCTAGGTTAGGTAGTAAGAATCAAATAACGTACACACACATGGGTCGGCGGTAACGTAAAGTCCTCACTATAACTATAGGTGTTACCCTAAAAACTGATTTTACTTTTAAAACTTTTATTGACACATTTCTAAAGAACATCTTCAACATAACCTCAAAACTGTAATGTCATATTGTTGTAACATAGCGCCATCTATTAGTTGCCTAGGTAAATACGGCAACGAGGCTAGTGTGCTATTTAAAATAAATTGTGATTACTTTTGATTTTTGCTTTAGTTCTGAATTTTATAAACTTACCATTTCCATACTTCTGGTTCATCTTCTTGTTTCTTCTTGCGTTTATTGGGGCTGGGGCCATCATTTGGCTCATGCTTCACTTTACTTTGTTTAGTTGTTGCTGGTTTTGATTTCTTCTTTTTTGGTTTTTCCTCTTCTTCATCATCCATATCATCATCGTAAATAGGCTCTAAATGTACAATAAAAATTAATACTATATAGGAAATCACTTTGAAGATGATAATAAAAAGAGATAGACTTAAAACAAAGCACAAACCTTTTTTGATTTTTTTCTTTTTAGATTTCTTACTTTGAAGTAATGGAATGTCTTCTTCACTCTCATTGGGCGCACGACGTTTTTTGCCAATGGGCTCAGACTGTTTAAAAAAAAACAAAATTCATTTGGTGCCCATAGTCAATAAGTTGAGGATTTAAATATAATTATATCATATGATTACCGATGGGGAATCTTCATCACTTTCATCTTCAGGTGGGAGTTCTGATAATGGCTCATCCTTAAATTGTGATAATGAATAATCACAAGAAGAAGCTGTTGTGTTGAGTCCTCCAAAATCATTGCTTTCATCATTCATCTCATGCTTGACATCAACTTGTTCAACCTATTTTAATAAATAAATAAAAAATAGTTAATGTGAACTGTTTGATCTATACTTTGCATGTGTTATTAATTTGAAAGAAATCACCTGCATAGGCTCATCCTTGACTTGGGAATCTTGATAATCCGATTCAGATTTGATTTTATCATGTTTTTCACTGCTGCTTTTGTCTTTGCTTTTACTGGAGCTACAAAAGTAATTCATTAAATACTTATTCTATCCAGGTAATAATGTAATTTAATTCAATGATCTAGATAGGTGATGAGATATTAACTTGAGCATAATAATAGATGCATTCATTACAAGCAGCACATTAACACAAAAGAACATCAAATCCTTAATATGGGCATATAAGGAAGACCCACTATAATTTTGCCAATAACACATATTTTAAATACTGAAATACACAAAACAATTTTGACATACTTGACATATCTTTATAGAAATGACATATAATTTTTTTAATCATTAGATTGGTAACTATTTGGGATAACCTTCAATGTAAAATCAAGCTCATCAGTAGTATGTATAGTATGAGAATAGAAAGTAGGCATTTTGTATGACCAAATAGGTAAAAACTATTATTAGCAACCAACCTGTGTTTATCCTTAGAGCTTGAATGTTTGTCTTTATCGCTGCGATGTTTGTCACTTCTGTGGCGATCTTTTTCACGTTCTTTATCCTTGTCCTTTGACTTGTGATCTTTAGATGAACTCTTATGATCTCGGTCCTTATCCTTAGATGATGATGAAGATGATTTTTTATCGCTACTGCTGCTCTTGTGTTTATCTCTATCACGGTCACTCCTCTCCTTGTCCCTATGCTTGTCTCTCTCACTGCGGTGCTTGTCCTTGTCGCGATCTTTGTCCTTGCTGCTGTGCTCTCGATCACCGCGCTCTTTATCTTTTTCGCTGCGCTCTTTGTCTTTAGAGGAGGACTTGTGGGAGCTACTGTGATTTTTACTACTTGAGTGCTTGTCTTTATCGCTATAAATTAAGCACATAAATAACAACAAGAAATGAAGTAATAGAAGACAGATGAACATTAGAGAAGGCATGTTCACACAGAACCTTCTGGAAAAACTAACCTGCTGTGTTTGGACGACGAGCTCTTGTGGTTCCGATCTTTGTCTCGGTGCTTGTCCTTACTTGATGACTTGTGGCTGGATCTATGCTTATCGGAGCTACTGTATCCATTGTGAACACCGTTCACGTGTTCATTTCTATTACCGTTTACCTTTTCCTGAGAACAATTTGCGATATTTTAACATTGCAAAAACTAAGTGACATCAAATTATCGTCACGTAGTAAAAATATGTGACGCGCTATGAAACACCATTCATTTTGATGAATTTTATTCTCGAAACTTTCCAAACCGACGCCTAGCTTCGGTTTGTTCGAACACTGTAGTTGACGCCATATTGGGACTTAGAAAATTTTCGCTTCGTGGAGACCTGTGTTCATCCCGTAAACAGCACAATTTAAATTATCGGATGGCATAAATGTAACATTAACTGATGGATTTCCAAAGTATAAACCTATTTAATCACTTACTGATTCACAATCATTGTCGCTAGCGGGATTTTCGACACTCATTTTGCCTACGTATTACCGACCAACGTTGGTACAAAAAGTACGATTACATGAGGGCCGGTCAAGCGAACGCAAATTCTAAGTGCTGAGAAGTGACGAATGCGCATGCGCCATTCCTCACAAGATTGTTGATAGCTTCAGGTGAGTTGGTTCAATGTGCCTAATTGGACGATGTTCAGACAGTTCAGACAGAAAGTCGCAGACTTCGTGCGTGGTGTTGCAACGTAAAAAACCCATTTTTTCTAAGTCCATGTTAAAATCCGTAAAAATAAAATACTGAATAATAATCAAAAGAGTTTAGTAAAAACTTCAGTCCTGTTAAAACAGGGGTCTTATGACTGAAGTTGAACTGCCCGGCGTTTTTGTACTATGACTTCGTTTATAGCAGGTTTGCGACTGGCCTGCTAAATGACGTTTACGAAAACCGCTCAAAATTCGTCCACCTTTTTCTATATAGACTTTTCGTACTATGACGTGCTATTTGATGTGTATTTGACAGCAGAAAACCGTCTGTAATGACAAAATAGATAATAAGAGCTAAACGTAGTGCTTACATACTCTTTGATAAGAGCTATAATCAAAAAGATACTATTTAGAAGACTATTCAACCACATATTCAGCATTTTGTTGTGGACGTAGATTGGTATTCCACTGTGCTAAGAAGTGAGTTATTGCGTGGTTGAATAGGCTTCTAAATAGTAACTTTTTGTGAATGAACATCGCTTTATTTGTCAACTTTCAAATCTTCATTAATGGCCTTTGTGGAAGAGACACCACAATTTTGCCAATAACACGTACGAACTGTTGCTTAATTTTTCATTACAGTCGCTCAAAAGACGGTCAACTGCTGTCAAATATACATCATATATCATAATCGAAACCTAACCTAAAATACCAAACCTACAACCCCAATCAATAATAAAAAACCTAACCTATCAATAATAAAAAAAAAAAAAAAAAAATGCCATAGTACGAAAAATCTATAGAAAAAAAGGTGAACGAATATTGAGTTAAGCCCTGCGAGCACCGGTGACTTTTAAGTGTTCGTCACTGTCACCGTGGCACGTCATGTACTATGCGTTCCAAATAATAGGAAAGCCAATAACCTCGATCTGTCAAATGTTGAGTGAAAAGTACGGTTTGCAAAAAAATCTTATTTGCGTTTTATAAATCTTAAAGGGTTTTTTTTTTGCTTTGTATTACGTAGTCATAGTTAAGTCTAGGTGAAGTAAAAACGTTATTGTTTAATATAAATTAGCTAATTATATTGTTTTAAGTCATAATTAGTTAAAAATAAAAACTATTTTCTTTCTTATTTCCATTGTTAGGAATAATTCGCCTTCTCCTTCCATTTGCTACTAATCAGACACTTCACACAGTGACGCTGAGATGAGAAAAATTGAAGAACTGAATTCTGATTAAAAAAAAATTCGTTCACGATTCGTACATAAATTAAATTAAAAAAAAAAACTTTTTTTGCTCACCGTACCCAATTTCTTCAATTAGACAGTTCGACGTGACGTCACAACATGGCAATCGATCCTATTCTCATTTGGACCGCATTGTATCCAAGGTGGAGTGCGCGCACGACGAGTGACAGTGACAAAACTTTTTTGAAATCGAATCGTCATTAGTTGCAGTGGCGTAGCGTGGGTTATCGCTGCATGGGGCCAAGCGAAAATACAACAACGCCCTTTGTTTTTGTTATTAATGGATTAAACAATTTGTTTAATAGACGTAATCAGTAATTCGTACAACTTATTGAAAGTCGAGACAAGGGCGTCGCCAAGAGGGGGCAGGGGGGCTACTGCCCCCCCCCCTAAAGGCTTGCTTTACAGCTTCAGAGTCTAGTTTAGGTACCAGTCTCTCACAATATAATACCCATCCTATATGTTAGCGCAGATACAATGCTAGCAATTAGAAGTTATATTGTGGAGAAAATAAAGTTTTATTATTATAAAAAAAAAAAACTTTTAATAATCTATATACTTCCATTAGCCCCCCCTTGATCATCGGCTGGCGACGCTCTTGAGTCGAGATATACCACTGCTTCAGAAGGAATTTTTCTTTGTACCATATATATACATCAGAAATTCTTTAAATACCTAAACTGTACCTAATGTTAATTATTTTAAAAGATGAACTCTCAGGGTAGGTACATGAAATAATATAAATAAACAAGAATCTATTAAAGTATTTATTGCCAATTGTATAACATCAGTTGAAATGAACTTGGATTAACAAAAAGCAATAGACCCACTGGAGGTATCGAGTTGAGATTAAAACCTTATACTCTGGTCTTTAGTCCCTAGAAGCTGTAAAAAAAAACAAACTTCTAATCAAAATTCATAGAAAGAACGAAAAACATTTTATTTTTGTTGGAAAAGGTGATGGTGTTGTCATAAAGACGTCGCGTTGGCGCGGTTTGAGTGCTAAAAGTTTTGAATAAGATACTTAGATAAATAAAAAGAAAATTTAGGAAAAAAAAATAAAATACGGGTACATAGAGTACTTCCCATTGACCTAGGACCCTAGAAATTACATACTCATATTTTTACATTTTCCAAATTAATAAATTGGCGCTTCCTGCCGCCCTTTTCGTATGGGCCATGACACCCACCGCCAATGCCCCCAAAATTTAATTATTTTCCGTGGCAGTTAGAATGTAAATGGCGAACGATCAATGACGGGACTACGGGAGTGACTATTTTAGCCACTAGTGCTCGCACCGCTATGATAACATAAAGGCGCGGTTTTTTTTTATGGTAGGTAAAATCATCCAAAGACAGAGCCCGCCCTTAACATAAAGGCGCGCCGGTGATATTTTCGTCACGGGCTTGTCCGATCCATGGTCGGCGTACAAAAATGTCACCCAGTTGTCACGTCGTAACGTGAACACTTAAACGTCACCGTGACAAAAGTTACCGGTGCGCGCAGGGCCTAGCCTAACGTGCGCGCATCTCCATACATATCCATGGACCTGATAAGGGTGACAAAAAAGTCACGATGACAAAAGTCACCAGCGCGCATTGCTTTATTGTCTCTTTGGAATTTTGAGCGGATTTCGTAAACATCATTTAGCAGGCCGGTCGGTGGTCACAGGCCTGCTAAATGATGTTTACTCTCTACTCAATCGACAGGCAAAAGGTGTCGATTGAATAGAGTGTTAGATTGGATTTAATTTGAACGTGTGCTGTGTGTATATCTGGCGCTACAATTCCCAGATATCCTGATTTTCACTAACCTCCTTAGTCTATTAATTATATTTAGCCAGGGACCTAGCCATGATGTGTTAAAATGTCAGTCATGCGAACAAGAAATAAGGATGGAGCTATATAGTTTATATACACCTTACAGAATTCCATCTCTTTAAAACAGTTCAGTTTAGGTTGTCAAATAGATCGCGTCAAGAGTTCGTGGTAGGGACTTTGTACAATTGTAAAAAGTCCCTTACTTTTATTTTTCAGCCGATTCGTCTAATGAGACATTTAATGAACTGGCTGACAATCTGCATTAGCTTAGGGCCTAAGCTATAATGCAGAATGCCAGCCAGTTCATTAAATGCACAATTGACCTAAGCCTTAGGTCAATTATGCAGTAGGATGGCAATGTGACAAAAAGACTGGCACCACAAGATTTTTTTAGTCCGTAGACCGGTTACATACAAGATCCTTGGGTCACCACGATACTGACAGGTTAGCTTCAGATGTTACATGCTACATTCTCTTTGGGAGATGACAGGTTCTACAGTGAGCGAGCAAACGAAATCCCAGTTATACTCTCTATATTTATATCTACTAAATTAACTATGCCCTTTCAGCCTCGTGGATGGGACCTTACTCGACGTAGCAACCACTTTTTTTATCATCATCATCATCAGCCTTTTAATGAACCCACTGCTGGGACACAGGAGGATTACGGCCCTTTTCCCTCGCTTAGAGAGGAATCCAAGCGAGGGAAATGGGCTGTAATCCACCACGCGGGCCCAGTGCGAGTTGGTGGATGTCACATGTCTTCGAATTTTTGATTCTAGAACATACCGGTTTTCTCACCATGTTTTACTTCACCGTTTTGAGAGCAGTGTTGAAATAAATTACACAAATTAATTTGCCTGGCTGGGTTTGAACCCGCGACCTACACCTCGTAAGTCGGGGCCGTTACCACTCGGCCACCATTGCTCTCCAGTTTTCTCAATAGTTTATAATTACTAATAAGGCGTTAAATATTAATTAAGGTTGAAATTTTTGTAACCCACCTCAGATAGCTTTGTTTTTCTTTTGATCGTTCATGCTTAATCTACATACCTACTACATCTATTTAAATAGCGTGGAAAAATAAGTCGCACCCTGGCAAAGACCTTAAAGGAAGCTACCCTAAATTCTTAAGATGTCTCATTTTACCTAAAGGACATAATATTCAAAGAAACAAAACTGCATTCAAAGCTTTTCTAAAACTCGCTTGCCCCGCCTGCGAGTCGAACCAACTAAAAAAAAAAAAACACTCGTTATTTTATTATACTAATCGATAGGATTATTCAAAAAAATAAAATATTTTTATTTCATTTATCCATTTGTTACACTGAAATCAACTGGTTAATTGATCGAAATGAGCGGGCCCTCGTTCCGGCTACACAAACAAAGTCAAACGTTCCATATTTTTTTTTACTTTTTCACTTCTTCATCTTCTATAATATAAAAATGAATCACTGAATGTGTTGCTAAGCGCAAATCTCGAGAATGGCTAGACCTAGGCTTTTTTGTTGTGTTTGTTATTGTCAAGAGAAGGTTCTTAGGTAGGGTAGGGTAGAGTATATAGGATAAAGCGGGAGCGAAACCGCGGGCAAAAGCTAGTTACCATTAAACGATTTTCATAACGAAGATTTCGACAAGGGCAAACTGGGTTACTCATATTTATAATAATTTTCTGATTTGTATAAAGGTACGTTGCGTACGTGCGTACGGTTTCGACGGGACTTTCACTGACATTACTAGGTAGGTTAATTTTATTTAAAAAAAACAGATCTCCGCGCAAAAAAAATCTTTTTAAAATTTTGATCAAATGGTAATATGCTGTTTTATGAGTTTGACGCTTTTTAGATGAGCTCAAGAACTAAGAGAAGGTAGCAGCAGGATCAACCGAAGCGAACTTTAATTTTTGTGACCGTCCAAGAAGGTATAGGTACCTACTTTTGATCAATATCTACATATTACTTGTATGATGTATTGTTGATCTTTTCTTTTTTCTTGAGGTGGGAAATCATCCAATGAGTTTTCCCGCTCACCGTTGTATTTTTTTTTGTAAATATAAAAAAAAAAAATACAAAAAAATACAACCGCTTCAATGACAAAAAAACCCAAAAAAGAGCAAAATAACTTTAATTTCGGAAGTCGGTGTTTCTATAATAGTTTAGTCTCTTCGTTATTAAACACCGACTTCCGAAATTAAAGTTTTTGTGAAAAGTTTTTTATTTCACACTTTTGAGTTGTAGTACCCCCAGTCAAACTTAAACAGATACCTTTCGCCATTTGGTTCCATCATCATGACAATTCTAATAATACCAAACACGGCTAGGATATACACGGATTTATTACAGAATTCCGGTTCTTACCTACCTTCCGGTTTCATCATCAGATCAGTTCTATGTATCCCCTCCCCTTCTTCCTTCAGTCACTCACCGACTACATATGTATAAACAAAGCAATTCTACTTGTGACGACAGTTCTGCTATGATTTTTTAAAGAGTTCCGTAATATATCTTCAAAGTTCATCATCAGATCAAAACTCGGGAGTACAATCTTTCATTCAAAATAAAAATTTTCAAATTCGCTCCACAATTGACCGAGATATCGGCGAACAAATATATGCAAACGACAGTTCTGCTATGATTTTTTGAAGAGTTTCGACCTATACCTATCTCCTCCTCGAAAAATATCTGATGATGACTTCATCATCAGATATTTTTATATCCCCACAAAAAGGTCCCACAAAAAGATATTTTTATGGGACCAATTCGGAAGTAAAATCTTTAAATCAAAACAAAAATTTTCGAAATTGGTCCACAATTGACCGAGATATCGGTGAACATACATAAAAAAAAATACATACAGCCGAACATAGAACCTCCTCCTTTTCAAAGTCGGTTAAAAACCCACCCACCTGTATACTTCAGTTCCCATATGCGTTCGATTAGGTATGTACCATTTTACCTTTCAGAAATTCTGCGTGACCTTAGCGGGCATCGGCCGTACTGGGGCCAATGGCCAACGGTTTTGCTGTCATCTCTTTGAGACGCGCTTGTATAATAGATATGCTCCATTCGAAATAAAATTAGACATCAAAACCAGCCTTATTTTAGTACTTTTACCTGTTCAACCGCTTTTCACTTTTATACTGTAGGCATAAGGATGAGTGTACCACGAGAGATCGACAAATGGATGTGCGATTAACGCTTGAGCGACAAAATTGGGCTGCGACACCATAGTTCGATAATGCACGATTGTTCGCAACACTGAAGCTCGTCACTACTCTAGTGCGACATGATGCATTAACATTTGTATTCATAATCTTAAGTATATTGCTTAGCTGATAACTTCGATAGCTCAGTGGTGTGGTGACCGAGAGAGCAGTGGTGGTCGAGTGGTAACGACCCCGACATACGAGTTGTAGGTCGCGGGTTCAAATCCAACCAGGCGCATTACTTTGTGTAATTTATTTCATCACCCCCGCTCACAAAACGGTAAAGGAAAATTTCGTGAGGGAACCGTCATGCCCTAGAACCAAAAATTCGAAGACATGTGATATTCAACAACCAGCACCGGGTCTGTGTGGTGGATTACGGCCCTCTTTTAGAGAGGAGGTCTGAGTCCCAGCACACATTATAAGGCTGATGCTATGCTATGCTACTGCAGCCATACATTTAACATGCCACAACCCAGAGCACGCAATAAGAGTCAAAATCAGTTGTATAGAATGTGTATGTGTTATATGAATGGTTTAAATGTCTAATCTTATTTCGAATGGAGTATAGCTACGATCATTACAAACTACTGAATACGTCTTCGAAACGGTTGAACAAAATTTTATGGAATTTTCACTGGTATATTGTAATGAGTAATATATTTATACCTAGGTAGGTAATATTATAATGAGTAACTTGAGCTGCTTTTTCCATGCTGGCTTTTATGTGTTATATGATCTTATACAGCACGCGAACAAAATCGTGGGTATCAGCTACTACATAATATATGTATGTGAAAGTAAAATCCATTCCTAAACCAGGCAAGAGTGACTGTACAAGCGCCAAATCCTATCAATCTATAAGTCTAACCTCCTTCCTATTAAAGACGATGCAAAGGTTATGTGAGAGGGAACTACTAGATGGCGCTTTAAAAACAGTACCTCTACATGGTAACCAACATGCATACAGCTCAGGTAAGTTGACAGAATCTGCTCTTCATCTGGTGGTAAGAGGAAGCGATTCATCATAAAGGTACCTGCTTGGGCACTTTTATAGACATCGAAGGAGCCTTCGACAAAACAAACTTCTCTAGCATAAACGCCGCCCTCTCCAAGCACGGGATAGAACAGGTATTAATCGACTGGATTACAAACATGCTAAGCAAACGAGTAGTTCGCCTTGAAGAAGAGCAACAGTTGGCTTTGATAGCTAGAGGCTGCCCGCAAGGTGGGGTAGGTACTCTCCCCGCTACTGTGGGATCTTGTTTTCAATGAACTCATCACCATACTCAACGCGAATCGCTACTACACCATAGGGTATGCTGATGACCTCGCAATCCTTGTACCTGGGAAATTGACTGGAACGATCTGTAACCTTATGCAACAAGCACTGCGCATCGTGGAAAGGTGGTGCAGAGAATATGATCTCTCAGTGAACCCCTCTAAAACTGAATTAGTCATGTTTACGTAGAAACGAGCACTAGGTCGTTTCAACCTGCCTAAACTGTTCAATACAGAACTCCAGTTGTCGAACGAGGTCAAGTATTTGGGGGTTACCCTAGACAGTAAGTTAAACTAAAGCACTCATCTAGACTTAATTAAACAGGGCTTGCATCACCTTTTGGCAATGCAAGAAAATGATAAGTAAGAGGTGAGGCCTATCCCCGAAAATCATACTCTGGTTGTATACCGCAGTAATTCGGCCCATGATTACATACGGCGCTGTGGTGTGGTGGCCTCGCACCAAGTTAGCCACAGCCGTAAACAAACTACAACACATGCAAAGGCTGGCCTGCATGGCTACTACGGGCTGCATAAAGACCACTCCGACTGCAGCGCTCAGAGCTATGCTGGGACTTCCCCCGCTCCATCTGTTTATACAACAGGAAGCAACGATGGTGGCAGTACGTCTTAAAACACTGGATCTCTGGGGTAAGAGAGAAACACAACACATCGCTCTGTTTGGGGAACTCAACAATGAGCTTCCCATAACGAAAGCAATTAATGACCGAATACCTAAGCAAGTTATCTTCGATAAAAAATACAAAATCCAACTGTATGAGGATCACCGCTGCGAAGGGCTGTGCCCTGCAGAACTGCGGATCTTCACTGACGGATCCAAAACAGGTAATAGCACGGGTGCTGGAATCTTCTCGGAGGATCTCAACATCCACATAGCCACACCTTTGGGGGTTCATAACACGGTGTTCCAGGCAAAGTGCTTGGGCCTTTCCCTGGCAGCCTTAGCCGTTTCAACCAGGAAAGTTAAGGACCACTTGATACGTATACTCTCGGACAGCATGGCTGTACTGCAAGCGCTAAACAGCCACACAGTTAACTCTGGGCTGATTTACGAGTGTCATCAACGCCTCAACCAGGTGGGTAAACACAATCAAGTAACCATTCAATGGATTAAAGGACACAGCGATTCCCGAGGCAATGATGCAGCGGATGAACTCGCCAGGAGGGGATCGAGTATGGCGGCCATAGGGCCTGAGCCCATTGTGCCACTCCCCTTCGGATACCTACGCAATCTGGTATGGAAACGAACTAGAGACCTATACCACAAACTATGGGTGGACCACAGTGAGTGCAGGCAGGCCAAGGAGGCACTACCCTCCATTGACGGCCCCTTTACGAAACAGGCCCTAAGACTGACTAAACCTCAGTTACGGAAAGTGACGGCCGTTCCAACTGGCCATGGGACCTTTAATAACCACCTCTCTGTCATAGGAGTTACAGACAGCCCACTGTGCAGAGCCTGCATGGAGGAGGACGAGACAGCAGCACATCTGCTTCTAAGCTGCCCTGTGGTCGCTGAATACAGGACTAAATACTTCAACAACCCAGGTAACCTCCGCGAAATGGTTAGTGACACCAAGGCGCTGCTGGCCTTCCTTGAGGAGCTGGAGTGGATCGAATGACATATTTCTCGCACCCGTACGCAAAATACGCGCTTAGACGTGGAGTTGCGGACACCAGCCCGAAATACATATACAAAAATACATAATATATGTATATCATATTACTTTATCGACTGATGCAAAAATGTCAAGGTTGGCGAAAGTTATCCCCCCATCCCCCTAACTACGCCCCCCCCCAAAATGTCAAAATAGGTTTAGATCATAGAATTTGGCACTGGCTTCAGAAGCCAGATGTTAGCTTGAAGTTATTTATACTTTTTATATTTTTCTCATATTATTGTGATTTTCTTATGCACTACACACAAAACACAGACACACAATACTACTAGATAAAATAACTGTAAAAACTGCAAGTATATTTATTTAAATTCTTTAGTTGTCCATATGTCCCTGAAATAAAAGGGTAATTGTAAGGGCAGCATTTTAAATAATTGACCAGATAATTTTACACCATTTTTTATATTTTCTTATTTTAGACAAAGTTATAAGCTTAAAATAATTTTCATAATTCATTAGAAAAACAATTTTATTCAGTAAAGGTCAACGTCTTTGTCAATCTCAGTCCAAAATTTTATAGTCAAATATTTTCATACATTTGCTATCACATACTAAAGGTATTATGCATATTTGTTTATACCATGATTTTTAATTAGACGAACCAAAGTGACAGCAGTGGACAATGCCCAACTGTCAAATAACAATGCTCAACTGTCAAACAACCATTGTTATAGCTGTCACTTTAGTCCATCTAATAAAAAATCACAGTATATGTAAAATACCAAATTTTGTAGTCTACATTTCTTTACAAATTTAATTTACACCTTTCCAATATCTCCTGAGTATACTGAGTCATCTTCTATTATTATTAATGTCAGTTGACTCATTATACTTGAATAGGTATCATTTTGGCAAAGATCAGAATGAAAATAAAATTATGTAGCTAATTTTTGTTACTTGATTGACTCTCTTCTTTTGGTTTTGAATACACAGGCTTCCCATTTGAATCCCAGGTGCTTTTCAGTTTTCTAAAGGCAAATGCCATGTAAACAGCTATAAAGAATAAAAAGAATATATTATAAAATTAGCATTAGTGTAGATAGCTAAATAGAATATTTAAAGAATAGTTCCATTTAGTAAATTCACTTTATTAAATGTATACTTACTGGCAACTTCCCATTCACATGTACTCATTGTGCCTACTCGATCTCGCTCAGTTTTGTTGTCCTTGCTCTCCCAGAACTGTTTTGCATGTTCATACTCTGCTTCGTCAGCAATAAGCATCTTCCCCGGAGGAGGAGGATAACTTTCAAAACATACAATTCTTTGCAATAAGTGTCTGTATTTTTCTGAGTGATCTTTAAAAAAGTCTACAAATCTTGCTTTGTATACTAACTCCAAACCAAATTCAGAAGCAAGCTTAGTAAATAATTTAAAATTCACTAAAAACTCAGGACAATCTACAACTCCTTCTAGATGAAAATCATACTTTCCACCAAAGAGTGGATATCCTTTCTCAACATCAAACAATAATTTAATGTTATAAATTCTATTACCAAAAGACCCATCTGGTGATTTTTGTGCACGGGACACAATTTCATTTGCATCAGGAATAGTTCCAAAAAAATAGCCACCAGGCTTTAAACACTCAGATATGTTGGTAAGCATCCGCTTTGCTTGAGGTAAGCTTTCAAAACTATAATGTAGGCCAAACTGGCAGCTTACAACATCAAAACTGATAGAGGGATCTCTATATTTATCTCTTAGTGTCTCTTTAGAGCAATCCGCTGCAATAAATTGAGCAGAAAAAACTCCCCCACGAGTACGTGAACGAAGATCATCATGTCTTGTCTGACACTGCTGCACCGACACCTCAGCAATATCAGCAAAAACAACATGGTCTACCCTGGCTTTTTGCCATTTACTTAAATCACCACCTTTGCCACAGCATATGTCCAGTACTTTCAAGGATCTACCATAATCCTTTTCTCGTATCTTTTCCGTATACTCTTGAATAAGTACACTCTTGACCCAATTATTAAAATTTCTAAGGTAATATATAGGTGAATTAAATCTTTCACTTATGCCTTTCTCTTCTAAGTGGTTATAGTGCGCTGCCACTATAGAACTGTGTTCTTTAGCTTTTTTTGGAGGCTCAATGCTGTCGTCATCTTGGTCAGCATGACGTTTAGTTTCGACATTCAAAGTCTGCTCTTCGTCAACTTTAGGATCACCGTTCTTTTCTTTTGCAAGGGAAGTACACGACATGTTCGGTGATTTTATTGGCTGCTTGTTTATATTAAATGATCATTACCTTTCCAATTAACCTTTTTCACTTTATACTTTTAAAAAATAAGTCGTGAACTCATAAATTGAATAAATAAAACACAAGCGTTACAGTACAGCACAGTACAGCATACCAAAACCAAAGCCAAACACACTTGACAAGGACTTGTCACTGTCAATCAATCTGACAGCAGAACGCCTCGCTCGCCGCGCGGCATGCCACGTTTTTTTTTTAATATTTGAAACCTAGCTTTTTGAGCATTTATGTCAAACAAAGAAAAATAAGATAAAATAAAATAACGTAAGATTCTCATCACATCATTTATATAGACCGTTTTTAGTAAATCCAATAAGTAATATACTACGAGTCTATATATCAAATTCATAACGCGGGGTTTTTGTGGGCCTTATAGTCTGATGCTGTAGCAGTTTATGCGGACTTCGAACAATTAAGACAAACATAGAATTTTCACTTAGGTGTGATGTCAGTGTAAGGGTTTAAAACGGGGGTTATAGTCTGTAAAGCGTGCCCTGGTGGAAGACTTTCAAATAGATCAATGACTTTATCAGGGTTGATATACTGGATAAAGTGCTCGTATTGGGTTCGGTAGTACCTAACCTACAACTATAATCCACCGTATTTTATGGATAATGATAAAATATGATGATGATAATATTTCACAACTTTCACACAACGCCATCTAGTTCCAAACTAAGCAGAGCTAGTGCTATGAGTACTAGACAACTGATAAACATACTTATATATTTCTAAATACATATACTTATCATAGATAAATTACACCTAGACACAGAATAATTTTTATTTTTCGTTTTGAATCCCGTGGAGGGTCGTTTCGGTACATGAAACACTATCGATTTGTCCGGCCCATTCCCTCTCCTAGAGAGGAGGCCCGAGTCCCAGTTGTGGAAAAATAAAAGGCTGATTATATAATAATAAAATACCATAATGTTCATATAACGCCATCTAGTTCCAAACTAAGCTTAGCTTGTGCTATGAGTACTAGAATGGTACTAGACAACTGATAAACATACTTATACACCGTTAAATTTTTTATCGTTTTAATCCCGTGGAGGGTCGATTCGGTACATGAAACAGTGTCAATTTGTAATTATAAAATTAAAAAATAAAGTACTTTTTTAAAACTGGAATTAATTTACGCATGTACGGAATTAATTTCTTTAAGTAAACGTCAGCTGGGGGAGTTCAATGTCCTGTAGGTAGATAGTACGCAACCATCGACAATGCACGATTCAATTTATTATGGCATCCTTGTACCTATCTTATCTGAAGTCGATTTAGCATAGCATAGCACCAGGCCTGCTGGGACTTAGGCTTTCTCTTTAGGAGAGGGAATAGGCCGTAATTCACCACGCAGACCCAGTGCGGGTTGGTGGATATTACATGTATTCGAATTTTTGGTTCTAAGACATGCCGGTTTCCTAACGATGTTTTCATTTACCGTTTTGAGAGCAATGGTAATTAATGCGCCTGGCTGGATTTGTACCCGCTACCTACAACTCGTAAGTCGGGGCCGTTACCACTCGGCCACCACTGTTGTCAAAGAAGTCGATTTACTGCTGGGTATCACCTAGGTACCTATTCTTCACCGCCGGAGACGCCCCCGGCGGCGTTTGGAATCGCAGGACGGCTACCGGTGCGGGTTTGCGGAAGGCGAGTCATTGGTAACTCACCGTTCAGCCGTCCCGTAAGGACCAAGCCCTGGTCGACGGCACGTTGTGTTTCACGCGCGATAATCTAGTTGACTTTGACAGCGACTTTTTATCGTTGCACAGGGCGCTTTCGTGGTTAAAGTATTAGATCACGTGTACCTACATACGTTACTGACTTGACTGGCCTGCCCCCCTAGCCAAGTTACAATTGTTTCGTTTTGCGTTAACGCTTGGAGTTGGCCACGCCCCTAATTTCTTTGTTCGAACAAACGAATTGGGGGCGTGGCCAACTCCAAGCGTTAACGCAAAACGAAATGATTGTAACTCTAGGGGGGCTGTTGGTCTAGTGGTTAGTGACCTTGACTGCTATACTGGAGGTTGAGGGTTCGATTCCCACCCAGGACAAATGTTTGTGTGATCATCACGATCATTTTGTTCTGTGTCTGGGTGTAATTTATCTATAATATCAACGATTGTATCACTGCTTACCATCGGGTGGGATTGGAGTCAAGCACTAGTTTATATTAATAAAAAAATCATTTGGCTTACTTTTTTAAGACCTTTTATTATCATAGAAATTCTACATCAATGATATGGCCAAACTAGGATTGACATATGATGGTCAGTTTTAGTTGGCCATATCATGTAGTAATCAATTCTAAGATCTGGCCACAACATATAAATGAATATTACATGTTTTTACGTTCGACCCTAAAAGCATGAAAACTAATACCCGTATATATAAACAAGTAAGTCTAATTACTTGAGTAAAAGTAACTACTTAAGTGACAATTTTATTCTATATTTACATAAGAAAAAAAATAATTTTCCATGAAGGTTTCTGACTTTAAGTAATGACTCAACAAGAAATTACTTAGCAACAAGTAATTACTTTTTTTATATACGGGTGTGAGAATCGTAACGATTTTAGAAATGCGAAGAAATAGATGAAGAAATCGCTAACGCACTTGCGTCCTGGACATTAGTACATATTATTGGTATTGTTTACAGATTAGCGATTTGGTGTAATGTCCAACGATTATATAAATGTTGTGCGGGGTTAGCCTAATAAGTTGTAGGGCGAAGTCAAAAGTGTAGCTCCAAATGTTTCGTCTAGAACTTTGTGTAAAACACGGGCGTGTGCTTATGTATGTTAAACTGGCTTTATTAGGGTGTTTTTAATATCGTGCGGATTTCATTACGCATGCGGAATTGCTCTGCGTACGGGGATGCTGCCCGATATCACGCCCCTCATCACAATAAATACTTGTATAAAAAGGGCATTTGCGGGGGACATTTTGAAATACACATGATATTAAAAACACCCTTACTGCCGCTGCCGTGCAGTAAAATGTGTCTGGATTGTCTAGTCTAGATACAACTGACGAACTGACGACTCATACTAAGTATTATGAAGACGACTCGTCAGTCGTTTTCATATTATACAATTTAGGTAATATTAGAACTTGAGAGGGTAACACCCACGAAAATTATATTAGGGGTCGACATCCTTAATATTATTTATTTATTATATACTTTATTGTACATACTTATTTAAATAAACAAAGGAAAACCATTTAATTAAAGCACATACAATGGGCGGCCTTATCGCATTCCGCGATCTCTTACAGGCAACCAGGAATGGAAAGTAATTTTCGGGACATGATATGGGGCTGTCACAATAAGCACCAACACTTATTACAATATATACAATAATAGAAACACAGATACATACATATGCTATATAATAGATACATAAATACATATATACAAAAATATATACAATAAAAAGAAATGGGAACTTTCGATTATCACAGAGACAGGTGATCTTTAACAAGTTTCTTGAATGTAAGCAACGATTGAGCACGTTTTACAGCATCTGGCAATGCATTCCGCAGACTAGCTGCCTGGACAGTAAAGGATTTATCAAAGAAAGTTGTGGAATGCACTGGCATTTTAAGTCGTAAGCTATTTGAAGACCTAAGAGATTTCGAATGGGAGTCGCAAAGAAACTGAAAACGATTCTTGAGGTAAAGAGGGGTGCAAGGAGAAAAGAGTACCTACATTATATAAAATGCAAAGAATATGAGTATTCCGGCGAAGGCGCATTGGCAACCACTTGAGTTTCACATGAAATTCAGAGACATGGTCATATTTCCGCAAACTGAATATGAACCTTATGCAAAAGTTAAATAATAGTTTAATATAATTTTCGTGTGTTGGGATTGGACCATAAAATGTCCTTAACAACACGTTCATCCTGGACTCATGATAGCTGGTACTGTACCTATAATTACGTCGGCACTACCAATCTATTTTAGGTAGACACCTTTATGAAATGCAATAACTTAGATTTAAAGGTCCTTTTCAGTGTACCTGCCTACTTTTTGTCAAATTGTAAATTCCATGACGTTAGCTAAGTGTCTACTTAGCCAGGTTCGTCAGTAGTTCAGTACTAAGTGATATAGTGATGGTGGCCATTTTGTTAGCTCCACGGCGACAGAAATCGCTATGATGTGCTCGATTCGCAAACGTATTGGTGTTAGTAATCATAATGTGGTGATTATGAGAACGGCTATTCAAAATATGCAGGCGATAGTGAGACAGGGCAGGTCCGGAGGAGCCCGCGAGGGGAGCGGTGGCGGCGGGGGTGGGTGCCGTTACGTGGTGCGCGCGCGGCGGCAGCGGTGCCACGAAGCGGACGTGCTTCACTCAGTTCGTGCGCGAAAGTCGTTACCTGCGTCACACGATAGCACTATTGCCCACACGCGAACATTATTCCTACAGCACGCTAAAGCGAAACGAATCAATTCATCAGCCAAGAGTATCATTGTTTGAATTTTAGTGATCGAGTGCACAGGACCTACAGGCATCTAATGCGTTGTTACAACCTTGTGAAGTGGTGAGAAAGCGCGTGACGTCAGAGACACCGGCCACCGCGATCATATGTTGGACGCGGATGCAGTGATGGAATGTGGCGTGTTGTTATGGTGACGTGCGATGGTGCAGTGTCTTGGATTACCTGGATTCTAGCCGCAAAGCCGCCGCAGCGCGGTTCCTCGACGGGAACCATGCGTAGAAAAAGATGAGCCAGGATGCTGAGAGCTTGGTAATATCATTTTTGTAGTTCTTCAAGACTCTACTAACACGTAACACTGGCAATAAGTGCCAACTATCTATCACTAAACATCTTTTATTAAGAGCGAATAGCGTGATGACCTGTCACACGACTACTGACAAGTGCTATTAGATCACTATTGAGAAAACTGCAGAGGGGATTTCAGTTTGGCTATTTATAATGATGATATTATAGACAGTAAACGTTGCTTAATACGCGAATATTTACTTGAACTGGCGACATTCAAGGCTGGCTAAATACATTCTGCTTACTGGATGAAAATTATTGTTACCATAAATGCAAATTTTACTAAAACTGCTGTTACTGATATTGAAGTAGATAGATTTTTCCTGTTATAAACAGAAATAGTACCTATTGTATACACAACAGGAAAACTGGAACCTGGAACACGTACAGACATAGGTATACTACTACTAATAGCATCCACTAGAACAAACAGAAGTCTGCTTTCAATAACAACTCTTTTAACCGCTACTGGTTCTCTGGACTCAGTTAATCTTGGCTATCGAATGGTCGATTGGGCGATGATTCAGTGCGTGGGCGCTATTTCTCGCCCACAGAAGCGTAGTGATCAATATAGACCATGTAGGTCTCCTCGACTTATCGGAAAGGTTATTGACTTTTTTTCTGTTCACCGCAATGTTTGCAGGCATACCTACAAATCGGAAAATTCAAATTAAATATGTGTGTGCATTTGCACATTTGTTGGTGACTTCACCATCGGCTATTTTTACGAGTATAAATTATGACTTTGATCATCGTCAGGTCGAGGCCACAATTCTTCTATAGGTATTTCTGGTAACCAGTTCACAATCGGCACCCAAACCTTTGGGCTCTGGCCCTCTGCAACAATCCTGCTTTAGCGGGAAGTAGTCTTAGGGAGCTCTTGTATAGTATAAAAGCAAACAAACATTACGGTTGTTTGCTGCCCAATTCTATTAAAAAGGTCTAACCTCTGCGAGTTGGTTTTGTTCCTTAAGCCCAGGCCTCTCCGGCAATGACATACTCGTAAGTGAAAAACATTATAAATATCGTGAAAGTAGCTGACCCGGCAAATTTGGTACCGCCTAATAGCCGGTTTTTCGTAATTTTTTCGATATTTTCTCACCATTTAAACCTTTCCTGGAGTATCATAAATATTTCAAGAGCAAAATTGGCCAAATCGGTCCAGCCGTTCTCGAGTTTTGGCGAGACTAACGAACAGATATTTATTTTTAAGAGGATTCTATGATAGATTATGCGCTATATGTATATTTCTCGTCATTACAGTCGTTGTACGCCTTCGCTTTGTGATTTTGAGTTACTTGAATAGCTGCTATTAATATACGTATTTTAAAAACAGGTGAATTCGAAGTTGTACATTCTCAATTGCATAAAAGTACGGCACAGATGTTGATTGCGATATTTGTTTTGTTATTCTAGCAATAACGCAAAATGTTGAAAGTGTTCGTGGGACTGGTGGCAGTGGCTTGCCACACGCGCGCTTGCTCCAGTTTCTACACCATTGTTAACTTTCAGATTTTCTTCTGTTCTATGATAAATGGAGTAGTGTGGAAGGCGAAGCGAGAAATTGACAACGACATCGGTTATATGAAGCCTTCCGACAAAAAACCTTATACATATAAGGTACGCGATAATATGATGGTCGCTTCCCCAAAGTCTTCACTCGTGACTGAAAGGTTGCCTTTACCGCTATCGGGATCCACGTACTCCGGAAACGAATTTCTCTGGTGCAATTAGTAAGTATGTATTAGTGGAATGACGGTAGCACATTGTTGTAAATATAGTGGACAGGTACGTTTACATTATGGAATTTAAAGAATTATTCCAAACCATTTAAAACACCAACAGTTTTCAAGTCTTCTACGGTATTAGTGCGGTAAGAGTCTGAACAGCGTGCGATGGACGAAGTGCCTCCAGTAACACAAGTTATTTTGACTTCCACAATTTTGCTTTAACTCGACTCTTTGCTTTGGAATTGATGATGATGACCAACACGGAAATTTTAAACCTGAAATTCAATATTTTCGTTAGGGCCTACTCATTAGTGTTATAAACAGGTAATAAGGTATTTATTTGACTGTTGAGAAGTCTGTAAAATGGGGGTTTATTTTTTGTTTTATGCTAATAAGATAGTTGTTATATGACTTGGATAGTTGACGTCGACGCGCGAACATTTCGACAATCGCATTTTTCTGTAGAAAGTGAAACGGCCGCAGCCCCGGACCTTCGACTAACACTTTCACGTTACATTGCGTTCCATAGAACTCTAAGTAACAGCTCGCGTAATTATCGTTGTTCTTTTTATAGAAGGTAATCTTCTTCTTCTAGTATCGATGAACTCAAATTATTTCTGAGTATTTGGCAACCTCTGCAGTTTTGTTATTGGCCTCGTATAAATCCTGAACGGTGCAGGACGGTGAAGCATATCTTATGAAGTGGCTCCACATTGGCAATGAGTTTGAGATGGGTCAAAGAAGTTCCATTTGGCCAAATTGGTTGTCTAGTACCCAAACTAGATCCGCAGTCCGTTAAGAGTTTTCTATATTGGTTACTGCGGTTCCCGTTTACATATATATTATTCTGATGGGGTGATATCGTATGGAGGAATTGGATGTTTCTACTTTCTTAACGCACATATTCTCTCAGAAGGTTATTTATTACTTAACAGCAACTCGGTTGGTTACCAAAAACAATAACAAGTTTCATACATAAATGTTTTTTTTTTAAACATGCGTACAAATTACAATTTTATCTTGTTGCTGTTTTAATTTTAATTATAAAGTGTCAAAAGAAAATAATTGTGTTACAAAAGAAAATCTGAGCGGACCGCGCGTTGAGATCTTTTACATAGATATATAATGAGAGATAAGTTTTCATCTCTTCGTGTCTATTTTAGTTGTAATAATTGTAATGTAACTCATATCATTTATGATTATGAAAATACTGGCAATACATTTAGCATTAGATATTATTATACAAAAGGCACTTTAAAAAAATATTGGGAAATTATCAAATAACTTCTTTCGCTCTGGGTGAAACGAGGCATGGGTAGCTCACCGTTCAGCCGTCCGGTATGGGCCAAGTGCTGGCCAGCTGTATTCCACGCGCGCCTCGAAGATATGTCAGCAAGATTACTTGCATCACTACTTACCATCAGGTGGGATCGCAGTCAAGCAATAGTTTATATCAAAGAGAAAAAAAAAATTACAGGTTCAGTTAAGGACCGACGCCTGCCAGGGCTGCAAGTGAAGTTATTTGATGATTTCTAACCTAAAATAAAAACCCTAAGTAGTCATATTAGAGTAGATATTGAATATTTATATTTGAATTTTATTATTTTGAAAATTAAATAACTGTAACATCATCGTTCGCGCAGTAGATTGTACTACATTTTTAAGTACTTGCGATTTTCTTTTAGCTGTTTATTCAACTAGTTATTACGACGCTGTTGACTATTATTATTATATTCAGTTAGTTGCTAAAGTAGTGACGCAATGCGGTAAATTTAGAAAAAGTCTCATAAGACAAGTACAAACAACCTAGACAGTGTCGTAGGACGGAGAGGGGAGAAGATGCGCAATGAATATCTTACTCCTGAGCTTCACACTCAGACTGTGTTTGGTATGGGTCGATGCCATAATGCGTACTGCACTATGCCCGCAGTAGGTTTACAGATTTCCATATGGACTGCTACAGTTTACCACCGGGAGTAGGTGCTCTACCAGTCCCTTGGTGTAGCAATGTGGAATATTGATTTCTCTTCAAAATCGAATAGGTACGAAATGTAATATTTCAGTATATGTCTATGTTGTGGTGTTCTCATTTATTTTTTTGGTTTTTTGTCTAAAAATCGTTTCAAATTGATTTCGAAAATTAAAAAAAAATAATCGCAAATTAACAAAATACATATTTTTTTTCCAATTTTTATGCGGTGCTAACCCTAAAATTCCACCAGTAAAGGGTGGGATTTGCTCGTCCTAGCGTCCATAACGATGTGGCAAGGTTTGTTGGGCACTATATTATTTTTAAAGTACATAATAGTATCAGACAATAAGTAGTTAAAAAAAATTTTTCAGTAGTCATGTAGTCATATGACTACTGAATCCTTTTTCACTTTTTTTTACTTTTTTTCATTAGCTTCTATTAGCGACTTCGTCGAATGTCGGTTTTTGTGATCGCAAAGTCGAACTTGAAACCAGATTTAAAATAGCCTATATCCTTTTTTGGGGTGACAGCTTAACAGATGAACAGAGCTATTTACCTACTTTTACATTTACAATATTAGTATAGATTGTTATGATTTTGAATAATTACGAAACCTACATATAGGCCTATGTTTTAATAATAGAAGTTCTAATAATATTTCGATTAATTACTGGCTATGCTGGCATTTCTGGTGGTTGGTGGATAAGCATTAATTTTGGTGGATAAACATTTAACTAATACTATAAGTAGGTTAAGGACGTATTTACGAATTTGCGCGCTTCAATTCTAGGTATTTCGACTTACTACTACACGTGCACGGCTCACACACACAGCGACTAGCGCGAAGCGGCGAAATTATGAGTGAACTGACACGGCTTGATCCTTGAGCCTACTATTATTTATATTTTAGAAATGTATTTTTTTTAAACTTACCTACGGTGATTTGTACTCATTTTTTTTTATTGTGAAATAGTAAAAAACAGTAGTTACCATTGAACAGTGATTGGTTGGTAAGCAATCTAAGCGGATCTCTCACTGTACGGGAATTACTTACAAAGCAAGGGAATGTTATACTGGTAATGTACCTGTGTACCATGTCGCCGTGTGTACCATGTATTTATTTATTTGTTTATCCCATTGATATATTATAAGAGAAGATACGTTACGCACTAACATCGCAATCAGAAAACCTGGACTCGAAACTCACACATCTATGATCAGTGTCGACACAGTCGCAAACGTATATAGTCTATAAACGTATGTAGTCCTTGTCTATCTTCACTGATAGTCCTTGTCTATCAGTGATGATAGACAAGGACTAAGAGCCGGCGCTGTCGAGCGAGTGAAATCGCGTTAGTCGCTGAATGTTTACGATTATAAATGACGTGAGCTCTATCTATCTCGCTTCGCAAAATGGCGATCAAAACAATAAGCGTAATTAGAAGAAGAGAAATTAGAGTGCGAGTCGCCCAGGACCGTTCATTATGGCGACATTTGGAGGAGGCCTATGTCCAACAGTCTTTGGGTGGAAATGATGATGATAAAATGTTTTATACATTGTCAACTCTATAGATGTTGTTGAACTGTCCAGCTGGAATCGATTGACAACATTCCTAGTATATCACTACGCAATTAGGATGCTGTACAAAGCAAGATAATGATGCAATGAATAAACACTAACAAAAATAAGAAGCAGGTAAGCAGAACTAACCCTATTTAATAAATAAAAAAATCTTAATCAATTCTTAGTAGTAGTTTTGGAGGTATACCTTCAGGTCGCTCCATCAAGTCCTAAGGTAAGGTCTCATCATAACTAACACAACGAGCCCAAACTCGGTACTCTTAGCTCTACTCTTTTATTAGTTCCAGTAGAAGTCTTGGAGGTATACCTTCAGGTCGCTCCATCAAGTCCTAAGGTAAGGTCTCATCATAACTAACACAACGAGCCCAAACTCGGTACTCTTAGCTCTACTCGTTTATTAGTTCCAGTAGAAGTCTTGGAGGTATACCTTCAGGTCGCTCCATCAAGTCCTAAGGTAAAGTCTCATCATAACTAACACAACGAGCCCAAACTCGGTAAACCTTGCTCTACTCGTTTATTAGTTCCAGTAGCAATCTTGGAGGTATACCTCCAGGTCGCTCCATCAAGTCCTAAGGTATGGTCTCATCATAACTAATACAACAAGCCCAAACTCGGTACAGCTAGCTCTAATCGTTTATTAGTTCCAGTAGCAGTCTTGGAGGTATACCTTCAGGTCGCTCCATCAAGTCCTAAGGTAAGGTCTCATCATAACTAACACAACGAGCCCAAACTCGGTACTCTTAGCTCTACTCTTTTATTAGTTCCAGTAGAAGTCTTGGAGGTATACCTTCAGGTCGCTCCATCAAGTCCTAAGGTAAAGTCTCATCATAACTAACACAACGAGCCCAAACTCGGTAAACCTTGCTCTACTCGTTTATTAGTTCCAGTAGCAATCTTGGAGGTATACCTCCAGGTCGCTCCATCAAGTCCTAAGGTAAGGTCACATCATAACTAATACAACAAGCCCAAACTCGGTACACCTAGCTCTAATCGTTTATTAGTTCCAGTAGCAGTCTTGGAGGTACACCTTCAGGTCGCTCCATCAAGTCCTAAGGTAAGGTCTCATCATAACTATAACAACGAGCCCAAACTCGGTACTCTTAGTTCTACTCTTTTATTAGTTCCAGTAGCAGTCTTGGAGGTATACCTTCAGGTCACTTCAAATCCTAAGGTAAGGTCTCATCATAACTATAACAACGAGCCCAAACTCGGCACTCTTAGCTCTACTTGTTTATTAGTTCCAGTAGCAGTCTTGTAGGTATACCTTCAGGTCGCTCCATCAAGTCCTAAGGTAAGGTCTCATCATAACTAACACAACGAGCCCAAACTCGGTACTCTTAGCTCTACTCTTTTATTAGTTCCAGTAGAAGTCTTGGAGGTATACCTTCAGGTCGCTCCATCAAGTCCTAAGGTAAAGTCTCATCATAACTAACACAACGAGCCCAAACTCGGTAAACCTTGCTCTACTCGTTTATTAGTTCCAGTAGCAATCTTGGAGGTATACCTCCAGGTCGCTCCATCAAGTCCTAAGGTAAGGTCACATCATAACTAATACAACAAGCCCAAACTCGGTACACCTAGCTCTAATCGTTTATTAGTTCCAGTAGCAGTCTTGGAGGTACACCTTCAGGTCGCTCCATCAAGTCCTAAGGTAAGGTCTCATCATAACTATAACAACGAGCCCAAACTCGGTACTCTTAGTTCTACTCTTTTATTAGTTCCAGTAGCAGTCTTGGAGGTATACCTTCAGGTCACTTCAAATCCTAAGGTAAGGTCTCATCATAACTATAACAACGAGCCCAAACTCGGCACTCTTAGCTCTACTTGTTTATTAGTTCCAGTAGCAGTCTTGTAGGTATACCTTCAGGTCGCTCCATCAAGTCCTAAGGTAAAGTCTCATCATAACTAACACAACGAGCCCAAACTCGGTTAACCTTGCTCTACTCGTTTATTAGTTCCAGTAGCAATCTTGGAGGTATACCTCCAGGTCGCTCCATCAAGTCCTAAGGTAAGGTCTCATCATAACTAATACAACAAGCCCAAACTCGGTACACCTAGCTCTAATCGTTTATTAGTTCCAGTAGCAGTCTTGGAGGTATACCTTCAGGTCGCTCCATCAAGTCCTAAGGTAAGGTCTCATCATAACTATAACAACGAGCCCAAACTCGGTACTCTTAGCTCTACTCTTTTATTAGTTCCAGTAGCAGTCTTGGAGGTATACCTTCAGGTCGCTCCATCAAGTCCTAAGGTAAAGTCTCATCATAACTAACACAACGACCCCAAACTCGGTAAACCTTGCTCTACTCGTTTATTAGTTCCAGTAGCAGTCTTGGTGGTATACCTTCAGGTCGCTCCATCAAGTCCTAAGGTAAGGTCTCATCATAACTAACACAACGAGCCCAAACTCGGTACACCTAGCTCTACTCGTTTATTAGTTCCAGTAGCAGTCTTGGTGGTATACCTTCAGGTCGCTCCATCAAGTCCTAAGGTAAGGTCTCATCATAAATAACACAACGAGCCCAAACTCGGTACACCTAGCTCTACTCGTTTATTAGTTCCATCAGCAATCTTGGAGGTATACCTTCAGGTCGCTCCATCAAGTTCAAAATGAAATGTTTTATTCAAGAAAAAATAAAAGAAACGAAATAAATCTTATTGATAGTCTCAGCACAAAACACGTGAAGTATCAAATTAGGTTTATCAAATATTTTGTATTCGTACAGCGATCTTATTCCACACGAATTTCTGCTTACAAGCGACACAGTGTCCACTCACGACGGCGGCCGAGCGCAGACTAAAATTTTTATTTCAATTCTTATGCAATAATTCAAGACAGTGACTAGCAAAATAACCCTTATGTTCAATGCATTAAGATTCGCGCGATAGAGCTAAATTTGTTGAAAAACTAAAATCGATTTGATTTTTTTCTGAGACTAATTAGAACATTTTGGTAGTTTTTTTTAACGCTTTTTTTAGTTGATTATGTCTCCTTACATAATATATTTTTAAATAAACAAAATCTTTTATCAAACGGAAGAAAAATGTTCCTGAACTCAATACGAAATCTTCAATTTTGTGTGAAGAGGTACGGGAAATGATTTATTACAGTGTTATAAACCAAATTTTTCAAATAAAAAAATAAGGCGATTTCAAGATGAAGGAGTAATCTATCCGTGGAAATTATTATTTACATTTAGTTTAGTTTAATTCTGCTGCAAAATGTACCGAAAAACTGCTTAATTTGGTCAGTTTTGTAAACGCGTCCTTAACCGAAAGGCCTGTTGGTCTAGTGGTCAATGGCCCTGACTGCTATGCCGGAGATCGTGGGTTCAATTCCCATTCAGGACAAATGTTTGTGTGATGAACACGATCATTTGGTCTATGTCATGTGGTCCTGAGTTGCAGGAAGTTAGCCGCAAGATGTTTGCGTCTGCGGGGTCGTTGCGAAGGCTGCGTAATTTTCTGCCAACTGCCACCAAAACTGCGCTCGCCCAATCGGAGGGATTGGGCGAGCGCAGTTTTGCTTCTTTCGCAGTTCTTCTCCCAAGCCTTGATTATGCCGATATCAGTTATTTAGACCTAACTGAAGCGCAGCTAGATAAGCTTGAGCGACTCCAAAACTTTTGTATTAAGTTCATATTTGGTTTACGCAAGTATGACCATGTTTCTGAATTCCGTATTAAGCTCAAGTGGCCGCCAATCCGCCTTTGCCGGAATACCCATATCTTATCGTTACTTTACAGTGTCTTGTTCATTCCTACAACCCCTTCTTATCTCAAAGAACGTTTTTAGATCCTTCATGACACATACTAGACATTTGAGATCATCGGAGAACTTGAAGCTTTTGATGCCCTCACATTCTTCCAAATTCTGCGGCAAATCATACATGGTCCAGGCGGTTCGATTATGGAATGCGTTGCCGATGCCAGTTAGGCAAGCCCAATCGTTAAGTTCTCTTAAAAGTCTTGTCAAAGAAGATTACCTTTCTCTCTACTATGATTTTGCTTCTGCCTAATTTCGTTTTTTCCAACACTATCCTTTATTCTTTTCTTGATTTTACTTTGTCCGCTTCCATTTAATTGTGTAACACATAATTATATGCATTATATATATATTATAAGCATATACTGATTTAAGTATATATATTTTAAGCTTATGTATAGGTATATTTTATCGTGTTTTATCCGTTTGTTGTATTTGTATTTTTGTTTATTTGAGTTATAGTATTACACCGCAGACTACCCCCTTTTTAGTTTAAGTTCTTATAATCCATCCTAAGGTTATCTGGTAGATATCGCTGTCAGCGATAAAACCGCCATAAATTGTACCCATAGATTTCAGTTCCTGTAAATTGTTACTATTTTGGTGTACAATAAAGTTGATTCTATTCTATTTTGTCTGGGTGTAATTTATCTATAATATGTATGTATTTAGAAATATATAAGTATGTTTATCAGTTGTTTAGTACTCATAACACAAGCTTTGCTTTTTTTGCTTGGCACTAGACGGCGTTGTGTGATTGTTGCAGAATATTTAAAAAAATGTTTTAAATTTTATAATAATAAAATTAATCGTGTTTCGAATTATACAAAGCGCTTAAAGCTAATGTGTCTGTCTAAAATTTATTCTTTTTTGTAATTTAAATGCTAGCAAATAGCATATAATTTGCGTCAAATGACCCCTTTTGTCGCCTGTGTGGCATGGCCAATCTGAAAATCTCGACCCAGCCTAGGTTAGCCGCTGTAAAAACAATCTGATCAAATGGGGCTTCTTCGACTCATGTCTAACACAGTGCCAGTGTGGAGCCAAGTTACGCTGATCATCCAGCACTTTTCAGGATTTATACGAGGCCAATAACAGAGCTGTACAGGTTGCCAAATTCTGGTAAGAAATAAACTTGAGTCCATCGACGCGAAAAGGAAAAAAAAGTGTCATTTTTACACAACACAATTAAAACGCTTGTTTGATGAGGCGGACCTGTGTAATTTGACATTTTCAACCAATGACGAACAATTGCTATTCTAGTTCCAGAGGCGCTAACTGTTCCTACTAATTATGATATACGAGTTTGGTTTTAGTTAGGGACCGAACGAAGATTTGGTTTTGGCAAGTTTCGGCAGAAAATCTGTCAAACCTTTGGCCGCACCAAGGATCATAGATTATCAAAAATCCTTGGGCCGCACTGACATTTTGAGTTCGCGAATTATCGTGTATCGTTCGGCTGGCTTCGGGTAAGTTCGCGGTGCGTGTGTCACCCGCCATCCCGCCATTATCAGCTGAGTTCACCGGCCGGTCTCATAGGTCGGTCTGTAATATTAGTGAGGTTTTTCCTTTATAATGCAAGTGTTAATTACTGACAACATTTATATGTTTGTAATTTTTTTTTGTTTTATTTCAGTAATATAAAAAAAAATCTTTAATGGTTACACGTGTTAACTGTCTAGTGTAAACATGTAACCAAATTTTAGTAAATAATATGTTTTTTAAAATATGGCTGAAACGTTTGGTTTCGTTTTCCGCAGGTTGGGATTCGATTTCGGTTAGACACTAATACTATTATAGTCAGATAAATACTAAAGGTAAAATTGCTGTAATAGGTTGGCTTAGGTTAGCTCTTTCGGGAGAACTGGACGGTCGGTGTCAACACGGCGCCCACTGTCTGGAGGACTGGGTGTTGCATATGCTGACCGAGTGAGCCTGAGAGAAACCGCATCGTGTGACCTCATTTCGGAATTGGCAAGCGACCTATCGCTGTCGACCGTGCTTTGTTCGGAAGTACGAACTCCTAGGGATATGGTGATCTTCGTTTGTAAGAATTTTAACTCGTAAAATGAGGCTGTCCCGTTCAGAAAAAGGAATTTATTTTACAAAAGACCCAAATAAGACGGATTCGAGGATATCCGTCACTCCATCAATCAGTATTCGATATGGCGGTTCTTAGTGTTCTATGTGTTCTTCCCGAACGTAAAAGGGGAGATATCAACCCACTCCTCACTACGAGAATTAGCCTTGCAAACAGTACGAGCGGCACTAGTCTAGAGCAAATGAAAGTCAGGTACGCTCCCGCAACCAGCGACTAACTGTGTGCGGGAACACCGGAGTGGTTTTAGTCAAGAGTCTGGCAGACCCCTCAGCCCGTCTCAAGGCAAAGCACATTCCTAATATGGATTTCTAGAACGAAAAAAAAAAATTGTTTAAGTTAAACATATTCTCCTCTATGATAAACTTTTGACTTTAATTCGGTACACCCTGCAATATTCAATTTGCCTTTACAAAAATTTTGACGCTAATTTTGAATTGCGTTAGGTCAACAGTCCACTGACTCATAGCTTCTCAAACGTGTATTCGTCACTATACGCTTAATGTACATCTTTGTGAAGAAGCTTACATACAAAAGTGTGAAACTTTGTCGAATAAGCGGCAACGACACAACGGCATAACGTTGCTGCTTCAAGTCAAAAATGTGTTTTAAAGGGTTTTCATGTGTAAGCACTGTACTATCAACATGATGACTTAATGTGAGTAGACTGTGCTTCATTTATCGTTTTGTTGCTTATTTTCATAAGACCAGGTTCCAAGATGCTATCTTGTGGGCCAGCAAAAGTATTTTTGTTATGTTTTCTTGAACAAGCTCAACAATTTCAGCGAGTTTGTCTATCTCAGCTGTTTAAGAGTATCCATGCGTGACAATGTTTTGTTTTTGCAAACCGCAGATCACCAACTTAGTCCTTGAGAAATTTATTCTAAATGAATCTTGATTCCAAACTTTTACATCATCGAAATGAATAAATAATAACATAACATAATTATATAATAATTTGTGAAATGTTAACAATTTTACCTGTTATAGTGCAGTTCTAGTGGACGAATATTGCCTAAAACAGAAATATGTGTACGATTTAATGACGTAGCTGTATGCGACGTCATGGTTGTGCCGTGTCGGAAAACCCGAGAGAATCCTGCACATGCGTGGTTTCCTTGTCGAGTCAGTCCTCGGAGCAGTGCGATAGAGCTCGACGCGGCTCAGACGACGCGCGCCCCGCGTCGAGTGCGGAAGGCCATTACTTGTCAACGTTCGATGCCTTTACATTCAGTGACACCAAACACTTCCGAAAAACCGCGATTTAATACTTTAGTGAAGTGTCTTCAGTGAAAACAACATTTTTAAATCGCCAGTTTTATATATTTCTTATGACTGTTAAAGATTTAAGTGACTGTGAACAGTGAGATAACATTTTTGTCTTTTTAAACGTGTTTTGAGTTCAAGTGTACATAATTTGCATGGTAATTAGTGGTTATACCAATTAGTTAGTTATCGGATATGTAGTTAATGCCATGAGTTAAGACACCCTGGTTTATTGTAATTCGTCCTGTACTGGATGTTATGTCAACTGTAAACTTGTCTCATCAGCTGAGAGTTTCGCACAAACTATATAACTCAATGGTACCATGAGTCCTGAGAAGGCACAAAGATGTCCATCTGGGTATGATGACTAATACGGAGTCATGTGTTCATAAATCAGTCATAAAAGGTACGCTATTTAGTCGTCGTTACGAGAAGTCCAAAGGTTGACAAAACTTTTTGTGCGTATTTTGATTTTTTTTTGTAAAGATATTTTAGTTAATTAGGTACTCTGTGGTTATATTTCTTATCTTATATAAAAGTTTATAGGTATAATTTTACCTTAATGTGATGCTCACAGTTCTCAAAATTCTGTTTATTGTGAATTGTCTGTACACAAATGAGTTAGGTAAGGTATGCGGAATATACATACAAGCTAACGCAAGCTAACTTGTGTACATATTTAGTTAAACATACATTGATCAACCTCAAAAAAATCACCACTGTCCTAATACTCCTAATTGTAGTCTTGGAACATCAAGAAGTTAAAATAAAGTTTTCAAACTTAAAGCAAATGTTAATTAATACTCCTACATATTAAGTACTTATTTAACTTTATGAATAATCCTATATAGAAAAAAAAAACTTATCATATCTGAACAGTCAAGAAGCGGTGATAACCGCTACCTAGGACAATATTCTAGTGAAACACTAAACACATTGAAGTATATAAACAAAGTGTATAGTAGTTATGTTCGCTTTTATTACTGTAACGTAATTCTTCCATTCACTGATTATAATAAGTAAGCTAGCCTACTGCCTAGATAATGAGCAGGGACACAAAGTCATAAAAAGGCTAGTGTTCAGGCAAATACTGGGGGATTATGTGAGGAGATGAATAAATTAGCAAGGAACGTATGGCAGGCAGGTAGGGTTTAAAAAACCTTTTCGGTTCTTTGTACGATGTACACCTGACGGTCGTTGCCTGCCACCTGTCGTTTTCACTCTGATTCGGTACTCTCGCCGTATGCACAAGCATTAAGGGCGAAATTTCGGGGCATTCAATAAATATGGGATAGCACCTGGCGACGGCACGGCTTGTGCTCAGTGGTCGTTTAAAAAGTTGTACCCATAAATTTAGCTTTAATTTCATGGGTCTTTAACTTTTGAAAAATTGCATTGTTTTTTTGAAGCAATTAGTAGCGATAGATGCAGTAAGAAGTCTGAAACTGTACGAACCAGTTTTACTAAATAAACAATTTCTTCAGTAGAATTGTAGGCTTTAATTAGAAACTGAATGTCGTAACCAATATCTATCAGTTAAGTCTACTTATCTTTAATACAAATAATTAGAAAACATAATTCACAAGCAGTAATTAATGCCAGTTTACGAGCGAGATATCTCAAAATACACTCACACTGACCCAGTAACGAGTTCGGAATTCCTCAGAAAATGTTCTGCCGCGAAACACTTAACTGTTGCAATTTATTGCATTTTTAGCGTGTTTAAGTATGTTGAAATTACAGTTTAGGCTGGAAGACCCAAGTCTTGAAGTACTTAGTCTATAGTTCCCATTTTACGGACTATTGAGGTGGACATATTTTTAATATAAACTGTAAATTGCAGAAGAATCCGTACTTAGTACATTACTATTGAGAAGGAGCCAGATGTACAGTCATCCGGGTATTTTTTAATGCCACAACAGCGTTGTTATTGAGCAACATGTGATATCCATAGTAAAAGATATTAATGCATCGAGTGTACCTAGTTCTCGGCGCGACCGCTCCCTTCCTCAATTATCCAATTTCCTCGTCAGATATCGACCTACTCTACAGACATGTATTCTACAGCTAAGCGAGTTAACTTGCAATGCCGTAGTTATTCAGAACAGATCGTGTTTTTGCAACATATAAAATTAAATTTAACTAGGGTGCTTCGACGCCATTTAGACGCGGCGGGTACGCGATATTATCGCATTTTTTGCAATCGGACTGGAAACTATTAAGTAGTTCAATAATCTATCTGTCTATTACATATATCTATTTTTTAATTCTTTTTGTAGTTTTAATAAAAAAAATTATGTCAACCGTAAGTAGTGTTTCTAAATGAAAAATAATACTACTCGTATGATGAATAAAGTGGCGGAATGTCTAAGGCCTACGTAGAGTCTACGGGGGTTTGCGCAGCGTCTACGTAGTTTCAACGCTTTTACTGTGCAAAAGTAAAAACACATTTACATGGATTCATAGGATTACCCACTGAAATGAAAGTCGAGTGACCTTTCAGGATTTCTATTTATGGTCGATTCTGGGAAATTGAATGGTTCCTGCGGAAAATTAATGATCAAAGGTTTTTTTTTTCTCCGAATGGAAAGTGAAGTTTCCGGAATAAACAGTTCGGGTAGTCTGCGTTTATACTTTAAAGAAGATATATTGAATTTAGTTTTTGCAGTTTTAATAAACACAAGAAGAAGAATGTTTTGATATCTTTGAACGAATGTGCTATACCGACTACCGTTATCAGACTTTATCTAAATTCCACCGACTGTGACAGCTCCATCGATTGTTATTTGTTGCTGTACCTACTATATAATGGGTTTTTGATAAACTTGATTGAATAATTTCCCACATAAATTTTGATAACCCCAGGATTATAATTCAAATCTTGAAATTTCCCATTTTCGTTTAGGGTCTACATCACATTCTCGTATTATAAAGGTGAGCGTGTGTATGTTTGTTACTTCATCACGTTCGAACGGCTGAAAGGATTTAAATGAAATTTGGCGCACAGCAAAGGAGATTGTTCCCTTGGGACGATGCCGGTGGCTGCAGCTAGTACTTTCATAATTTGCCTATATACTAACATAGAATGTAATTGCATGCATTTGAGGGCTCGCAGATCTTGCATAGCAATACATATATTGTACAGAAAACATGAAAAAGTATATATACAGACAAATCAGTCCGTAGGAATATTGACCTTAGAATAAATATTTTGAAGTATTATTCTAAAATATGTTTTTGAAAATAAAAATTAAAAATAAATATATATACGTAACAGTGGACACAAATGTCGGTCACAATCACAACCTGTCAACGGTGGCCGGCGGGCCGGGCTTGACAATGAGGATGTCCTATATCTGTCGCCGAGCACTCAAGTCACACCTTTCCCATAATGACAGTCAATTTCAATGGTTTAATCCGTTGTACTCGGCTATGTCAAACTTCCAGACAAAATGAATCATTCTACCGAACAAAGATCATTGCCGCAGAATCTATCTTTTTGTTAGGACTTCACGGCTTGTACATTTAAAGTACCTACATTTAGTTTATCCCCGCTTCAAACGGGGTTTTATGTTAATCAGTCAATGAAAATACACAGTGACACATGTTTGTGATCCGAAGTCGTTGCCCGGCAGAATGCGTTTAGTTTACTCGTGTCAAATGATAAACAGCTAGTTACTTGCGCGACCTTATCATTCGACCTAGACCTTGATGGTTCGTCTCGTTCATCTAATCTAAGACAGTTACTATCAATTTATTTTTAGCTACAGAATGTAATTGTTGGGTGCGACAGTTTCCATATATCTCTGTACACATTGATGACTATTACAGTTGACATCTTATCTTGGCATTAATTACATAACCGTTTAGTTGAATCGGCTTTAATTGATAGGTCCTGTTCTATAGCATTATCTGTTTATGTTAGGCATCGCAGCACAAATTGGCGGAAGTAGTGTGAAGGAGTCGCGATGAATGATATCGTAGATGACGACAGTGTATCGGAGGAGCAAGTGGAGGTCGGTTGAGATGCTGGTGCGGGGGTGCGTGGGGGGCGAGCTGCGGCACTCGCTGGCCGAGCGCACCAAGGCGCTGGCAGCGCAGTGCCACGCGCTGCGCTCGCCGGCGCGCGCTGAGCGCAGTGCGGAGCGCCGCCGGACCAGGCACCGAAAGTCACAAACGCGGTGGTATGTCAAAGTAAGTTTGGTTCAAGGATTTCAATCATGGACTTTGCTTGGGAATCTAAATTCCAAACTACGCCGTGATGTTCGGTTAGGCTCTTGAATGGGCCTCATTGGGTCTATTAACTGTCGTAACTTGTTACATACACAATTACACATACTCATACATGCATATTCACGAGAACGCAAAGCACAATCACGATGAAAAAATTGTGTTCGGCGTTTCTTACAACAAAAGCAAAACTGAAAACGCTGAAAATGCTGTTAATTTTAATTGCTGTGTGTGACACTGATTAAATCATCTGAGCCGTTTGTTTAGTGTGATAATCTACCTGTAGAGTGAATATTATTATTTAGATTGTAAAAATATAAAAGGTTCTGTTGGGTTTAGATGTGTTGTTGGAATTAAGATAGGTATATTTGATAAAAATCATAACGTAAATGGGATCGAGTCAAATTCTCAGAACACGAGTCACTGCCTCTAAATCAGCTTCATCTGATTTTCATTTTTCGTTTTATTGATAAGTCACAATCACAATACAACTATAGATACTACCTCAGGATGTATTACACACCGGATATTGACATTTGTTTTAATCATCTCAACGGATGAATCAATGGTTTCTATGATATTTACATGACAAAATGACGATCTTCGGCCGTTCGTTGAATCATTCAGTGACCCGTCATACATATGTAAATGTAATAAATACACCGTATTGATGGGAGTCGTTACATTGAAATAATTTGAATTCTTTGGCGATCGACAAATGTGATATTATATCTACCTACCTTTAAGTTTTTTTTTTAAACAAAGATGCTAAGTACAGGATTTTGCTTCGATTTTTTCCTTACCACTTTGTCAGTTTAAGATAATTGTAACCAGTTATTTCCAGTCATTATCTGTAATTTTAAAGCGTTTGTAAACTAGCGAACTGATTTAATAAAATATTTACTTATTTTATTTATGAGCCGGGTTCAAGTGAGCAGATTATTTTGTATTATAGAACTCATGTGTGATATGACCATGAGCTATTTAGGCAAAGATTTGTCAACTGACACATCTCTGTGAATGAATAATATCAACTCAATTTCCATTACGATTCAATTAAAAACCGTATTATATAATAAAAATAAATAACGAAGGTTAATACAAGGATGGATCCTTGTATTAACATTCGTAAATGAAAACGGGATTTAAAAAAAAAATATGTTATTATTTATATTTGCCTAGATTTATTGAAGTAGTAAGCCGGTTTCGATATAGATGAATGCGTAGACGAATGATTTACTAAACATGTATTGATTTTGTATGCGTTACTACATTCTGACGTCATTGGTATTTAGATTCTTGATTCATGCTATTACGAATCTGAACGCTTTTCAGTAAATACTTACTTCCTTGGGAAGTCGGTCGAAACCTGTTGATTACGGTCCACTTTTTTGGAAGGTTTTTTTATTTGTTCATTCGCCTCATAATTATTCTGTTGTTAGTATCTGTGTTAACAACTATGGAATGCAATAGTAACAGTGTTTAAAAGTTTAGTTAATTTTGCAATCGGTGTCAGTGAATCGTCTTATCGGGTACGTCTGCAGGCTTCGTTAGCAATGCAGGTCAAGGCTTGAGTTATGTGAGCGTCGGTGGCGGTACAGGCGGTGCTCGCGCATAAGAATGCATGCGGGCGCGGGTAGCCTCCGACAACGCGGCTGGCTGCTATGCGGGCCCTGGATACAAGTGCTCAGTTATTTGGTAAATATTTTCTACCTGAAAAGCTACCTAAATCCTACCCAAAAGTAACTTATATACATATTCATGGCATTTTCCTCCTTCTAACAAAGCGCTATCGTCGCTCGGTTTTGCGAGACTAAATTGAAATTGACATAATCTTTTTAAATAAAAAAACCAGAAGGCATTTTAAGGCTTTTAATGGATTTATTCAAATGAGTTAAAGCAACTTAATAACGATTCCAGGCCGGTCGAAATGTAAAGAATCTGACAAAGAATTAATATTAAATTCAGGCTACGCCTGATATAAATCTTTGCGCAAAAAAGTTTTGCTGAAAATATTATGTATGTAGGTATTATAGAAAGTAAATAGCACATCATATAGTTATTATATTGTAATTACCTGATCGTAGGGGTTATAACCTGATATTATAATCGAAGAATCAGGACGCGGGGTGAAATAGGCCGTGGGGTGGGCTTTGGATACACAAATGTAGCGACTTGGAGGACGTCCTTGAGATGAGAGCTCGTACTCAATCAGTTTGTGGCCCGAAACGTTTGAATAACCGATATCAAGGGGTCTTATGAGAGTAGAGAGGTATTAATTTATTTTGGGCACAATTGAGGACCTACCTGTAGGTTCTTCCATTCCTAAGCTAATATTTCTGTGAATATTTTTGCGTTTAGTACAGCGATAATTGTCTGAACTAGATCGTATTTGTGACTGACTCGTTTGTGGCTCAAGTACCTCAGCTTACGAACCCGTCGTATGAATCATAACCTCGTAAGTGACGAATCGTTTGTGGACGTACAAAGGTGATCGTATTATGATAGGTACACAGTTGTTCTTGAGTTTCCCAGAATTTTGTGGCAAATATGATAATACTTAGGTAACTATAAAAACTAACTTTTTTATAAGAAGTTGTTGTTTTAAATTCATACCAATTGAATAGTGAGTTACTACTATGACTATGACTGTGGGTGTGACTATGAATATGCCGTCATTTTTTTAGTTCTTAGGTATTACATCTAGTACCTAAAGTAATATGAATGATCTGATATGAAACATATAAAGCTTCAAAGCTGATTATTAGAAAGAGAAGTCCGACATGAACTCTGACTTTAAAATGTCTATCATGACCATTTGCCTGGCATTTAAAACGGTATTTTTGTGAGAGAATTTTTGTCATATTTTGTCGGCTTTTTGATCAATTTTGCTGTTGTTTTCACCGTTAGTATTTTATTTAGAATATTTTATAGATAAACTAGTTAGGTAACAAGTATATAAAAATACGTGTACTAAGGTAGGCGCCAAATATATTTGCCATAAAGCACGTTGACCTTTTCCTAACTGGTATCTCTGCGTAGGTACCCGTTATACAAACAATGAACGGTTTTTCATTACTACAAAATGTAAAGGATCATGATTACATCACGATTGATGTCGATTCTAGAGAGCTTTATGTCTTTATTTGCATTTTTGACATTAAATATATCAATAAATGTAACATAGCGGTCTTGCTGTGGCAAAATCTGCCTCCTAACATAACAAGTACCTGGTTGCTTAATTTTTCAATAGTAAGCTATACGTGTTCTTGTTATTCTGTACTCATAAGAGTGATGTTTGTGATTGTCTTCAAATTTTGTTTTGTTTCGAAGAGCTAAGTTTTATAATTTAGGTTATCTTTTGTGCATTGTCTGTTTATTTTTCTGTGTTTGATCAATCTTTCATGAATCTGTGTTGTATGATCTATCTATTCATTACGCAATTATTTCGAACGTATTACGAATTTGTTTTAAGTATTTAATTTTAAGTTCTTTAAGTAATTTTATTTTTGGTGTACAATAAAGAATACATCTATCTACCTAGGTATCTATCTAATAGTGAGACTATCTCAAGCTAAAGCCTAAGTTCCTATCACCTTGAGAAATTGTTCCAAACAACTTACATGTGACTCTGGAACAAACGTGCTAACTGAATAGAACGCAGCTGGGTTTTAGTCAGTAAAAATTGCTACAATTGCATTTGTTTCCATTGCTTGCAGAACAGATGATTGAAAAGAAATAAAAGGTTCTGGAGTGGCAACAGTGTACCGGAAAAGGCAGCGTGGAAAGGCCTTCCACGATGCGGACCTGGACCTGGTGAGAGTCGAGGGAAGCCGATGAATGAGACTCAAGGCAAAGGCCTTCCCCAAATTCTTTTAAGTATTCCTTTTTCGAGTCACCTCGAACAAGCCCTTGCAGTAGACGTCTAGGTCGTCCCGCCCTCTCTTCCCAGGTTGATCGCCGGCGCCGTCCATTCTCAGGAATCCGCTTTGTGGAGAGTCTTGCCTAAAGGTTAATGTGCATGGGGCTGACGTGACCCACCCAATCCTGTTTTAGCCTCGGAGCTTTTTTTCTTGCGTCTATGATCATGACCGCTTTTGTGCAGAGTAGCGTGTCTTATTCGGTCCGCCCTTTTGTTTTGACACCCAGAATGCTGCGCTCCTTTGCTCTTGGGCAAAACTTTTGCGACGAGGTCTGAGCACCGCAGGTTACGACGGGCAGGATACACATATCGATGAATTTTCACCTCAAGAAGATCGGTAAATCTCCCTTCACTATCGTCTTCATGGATCAGTAGGTTTCCCAGGTGTTTCTGAAACCATTTGTTTTACGTGTCACTAAAATACTACTTTTTAGGGTTCCATACCCAAATGGTAAAAACGGGACCCTATTACTAATACTAAGACTTCGCTGTCTGTCCGTCTATGTGTCACCGGCTGTATCTCAAGAACTGCGATAGCTAGACAGTTGAAATTTTAACAAATTATGTATTTCTGTTGCCGCTATAAGAACAAATACTAAAAACAAAATAAAATAAATATTTAAAGGTAAAAATTTCCATACAAAAAACGCCATTTTTTTTTGTTGTTTTTCTGTTGTGCACCTAGTTAATGGTACGGAACCCTTCGTGTGCGAGTCCGACTCGTACTTGGTAGGATTTTTCTGTCGATTTCGCTCCATTGTTGATATTTAAGCAATTACACGCTTAATAAATCATAAAATTCAATTCAAGGTTCACACTTCAATAAAAATATTTTTCACCTCTAAATGATATTTTCAACCAGAAGTGAACTTTTTACAAAAAATTTCAATGCTTGAAAAATGTCATGCAATTTGCCCATTTCTAGTAGGTATTTCTTTTCATTGTTTTCTTTTTTTTAATCTTCTTTGTATCCTGCGAGCTGTCTTGTTGACATTCAACCGGAGTTTATGTGTTTATCCATTGTTTTCTGAGAATTATACGTATTTTTAAAAGGATAGACGGTCTACATCGTTAATTCTTACAAATCCTCACTACGCATGTAACCGGAAGCCGAGTACTATTTTCCAGCGTACAAACAACAAACTAAAATAGGTCAGCACGGCGCTCCGTGCATGGAGGACGCTTCAGCTCTAACCAACAGACACCTGGCTGCTAATTGTGTGCTATTGTCATTTTCAACAGTTACAGAACAATATGGTCATTCTCCTTTGTTATGCACCCTATAGAGGTGATGTTATTAAAATCTGAAATGACAAAAATTTACGAATTAGTCTAGGATACTTAATATTAAGAAACTTAAATATTACTTATAATATTTACTATTTTAAATACTAAACCTAGTACATTTATACAAAAACAAAATACACTGAGGCGTCGAAGTACTCTTCCACATCGCTTTATCTCCGCATCATTGTCGCGTTGAATGGCAATGCTAATGAGCCAGGATTAAATTTAGTGATCTCTATTTGTCTGTGATTACTGTTCTTCGCTTCATTATCATTACGGTATGAAACATCAACAGTAGCTGAGTACGTACCTACGTGAATTTCAGCGAGTTGTTAAGTTAATTACTCGGTAGCTAATCACTGCGATTGCATAGCTACTATAAGTAGCGGGTCACCCAGTGTCTGAGGTGGCCTGAGGTCGTTGTCACCGTGACTATTCGGTCCGATGCTCCATCGTATCGATTGCTGAGGTGCTGACGAACTCAGACTTGTTTATTCTACTAATACTTGTAGTTGAGTATAAGAATGTTGAACTTATTTTCTCTCCTTTTAAAGCAAAATAAAGTTGGTTTGCCAGCAGCCGCGATATTTTTACAATTTAATCGTGAAGTGAAGTAGGCTTGTATTTGTATTCTGATTGTGACGGACGCACGATTATAACAATGCTCGTGTGCATCCAGTATGATTTTTTTTTTTTTTTTTTTTTGTGGTAGGTAAAAATCATCCAATGACGAATCCCGCCCTTGGGTGGGGCGGGAAACAGTGTCAGACTTTTACTGACTAAAAAACCTACCTTTCCATTCCTTGCCTTTATCCTGGGGCCTTTGGTGACAGTCTCACATAACCTTTGGCCCCAGTAGGCTTCGGCCCTGCTGGACCCCTACAGTATGCTGACAACTCCTTGAGGCGCGCGGGAACGGTGCGCGCCGTAGACGACCTGAGCTCGGACCGGTCTGTTACCGGACGGACGGACAGCGAGCTACCCATTGCCCACCGTCCGCGAGCCCGCGCCTATGGTGGCCGGAAATTGGGATCGGAAACCCGGCGGCGGCGGCGGCGTGTCCGCCTTTGCCTAAGGCGGTCGGCCTCCTCCTTTACTAGCATTACTGCTTCGCAGAAGGAGGCGACCGCCTGCCACTCCTCCTCGCTCCGGAGCATGGCTTGAACCAAGCCCCGGCGCGAGAGATCGCCGCCGATCGCCCCCACGAGGACACGGCGCTGCTCTTCCCAAGCGGGGCACACCTCGACTGTGTGCTCCACCGTGTCCACCGGGCGGTCCGCACAGTGGCGACACCCGGGCGTCGTCTCCGCACGAATCTTGTACAGGTACGGACCGAACTTGCCGTGTTCGGTCAGCACCTGCGCCAAACGGAAGGTGACGACGCCGTGGGGCCTTTCCAGCCACGCCTCAAAGAGGGGCCTTACCGCCTCGATCGTGGCGTGCCCAGCACGAGGTTGCGACAGTCGCTCTCGCCATTTCACCATGAGATCCCGCCGGAGCTCTGTCCGCCATGCCGCGACTTGTCGCGGCAGCGGAGTTTCGCCCCGACGTTGCATCTCCACGCGTAAGTCATGCATGTGTGCAAGGACTGTTGCCTCCAAATCCCACGGTGGTAGGCCAGCAAGGAGGCTCGCCGCTTCGCAGGACACCGTACGGTATCCGCGGATCATCCGGATGGCCATGACCCTCTGGCAGGCGGTTAGCCGGGCCGCCACTCGCTTCCGTAGCGATGGCGCCCACACCGGCGCACCGTAAAGGGCCATGGACCGAACGATGCCTGCGTAGAGCCTCCGGCAGGAGGCGTCTGGACCCCCTAGGTTCGGCAGGAGCCGCTTGAGCGCAGCCCCAGTCGCATTCAACCTGGGAGCCAGACGTCGGAAGTGCTCCTTGAAGTTCCACCGGCTGTCGAGGACGAGTCCCAGGTACTTCATCGTCGACCCGACGCCGATGTGAACTCCTCCTACCGTTAATTGGGAGCCCGGAGGTGGCGCGCTCCGAGGGCCGTGAAAACACATGGCCTCGGACTTGTGCAATGCCACCTCGAGTCCCAACTGCTGTATCCTCTCCACGACTGTCGCAACCCCGCGCGTCGCTAGTTCGACCGCCGCCTGGTACGACCGTCCCCGCGCCAGGACCAGCGTGTCGTCTGCGTAACAGACCACGCTGACCCCGTCGGGGAGGTCGGCGCGCAGCACGTAGTCGTACCCGATGTTCCACAGGGGCGGCCCTAG
Source organism: Leucania comma (assembly GCA_958295575.1). Taxonomy (NCBI): domain Eukaryota; kingdom Metazoa; phylum Arthropoda; class Insecta; order Lepidoptera; family Noctuidae; genus Leucania; species Leucania comma. The sequence goes on from OY282468.1 coordinate 18,792,887, forward strand.
TACCGATCCCTGCGGAACGCCGCACGACATCTCTCGCCGTTTCAACTCCCCCTGATGACCGGGGTAGATGATGAACCTGTCCGACAGGTAGGCCTCGATCACCCGACAGAGGTAGTCGGGCACCCGGTGGTACCGGAGTGCCCTACCAATGCAACTCCAGGGCAGGGAGTTGAAGGCGTTGGCGATGTCCAGAGACACCGCCAAGACACACCTGCCCCGGGACACCGCATCCCCCGTCGTGAGGGCTCGCACGCGCATGATGGCGTCCACAGTGGAGCGCCTCCTGCGAAATCCGAACTGGCCGTCCGCAAGATCCGGCCCCTTCCGTGCCAGATGCACGACGAGGCGGTCTGCAATTACTCTTTCAAAGAGCTTGCCCACCTCGTCGAGCAGCACAATGGGCCGATACGCGGACGGAGAGTCCGCAGGGCGCCCCGGCTTCGCGATAAGGACCAGTTTCCCCGTCTTCCAGCGAAGCGGGAACTGGCCCCTCTCCATGCATGCGCTGAAGAGCCCTCTCAGTCGAGACCCGAGTTCCTCCATGGCCAGGACCCAGGCTTTTCCAGGCAAGCCATCGGGTCCTGGGGCGGTGTTCTTGGCACTCAGCCTTCGCACCGCCACTCTCATCTCCACCTCGGTCACCTCTGGAGCATTGTTGCCGTCGTTGCCGTCGTGGTCCGCATCGGACACCGCTGCTGGTGGCGGAGCCATAGGCGGGGGAGTATGCTCCCCTCGCGTAGGGAACAGAGCGCTCACCACACCCTCCACGAGCTGGGGCCGGAGACTCTGAGTCAGCGGGGGAGCCCATGGGCGGAGTTTTTCCATCACCATTTTGTATGGGCGTCCCCACGGATCGACGTTCAGAGACTCCAGCCACACGGTGCGGGCCTCGAGTTTGGCCCGCTTTATCTCCGCTCGGAGGGTGCGCTTTGCAGCTCTGTATCCCTCATACAGCTCCGCCTCTATGGCCTCCGCACCCGGTGGACGGGTGCGGCGCCTGCGGTGTCTAGTATACCGGCATCCAGTATGATTGCCATTCATATACGATCGAGGTTTACATTATTACTTTTATACCAGTGTGTACCAATGTCTGTACCTATAAATGTTTGCTTGATTTTCAGGATTGCATTTTAATATGCTATTAAATAAATTGAATAAAATTGTCTTTAATGTGGAGAGAGTCTGTTTAAAGTACCTATGTACGTGCTTTAAATGCTTCTTGTAAGATTTCACCATAAAAGTAGTTGCTTCTTACTGCTTAGTATGTAAACTGTGGTGTTTACGTCGAGACGAGCGAGGAAAGTAAGGAAATGTGTGCAGTGCCAGTGTTGTTTTTCAAATAAGGAATGGTGCGAGTACTCGCCTTTATGAGCTGCCTCTCAGCTGCGGCGCACAGAGCCAAAGGAATGACCGACATTTCTTTACATCGGTGTCAGCTTTTGCTTGCAGAATGCGGAGGGAGGCTTTCTGCATTCAAATGAATAGTCATGTAACGTACGTACTATGTGCCAAGCTCGAAAGCCAAGTGTCGTAGTTTGCATAAGGTTGCCAACGACGGCACCGTCTTGCCCAATAGTTGGTTGGTGGGTGTTTGTTCCGGGTAGCATCAGTCGCGGGCAGGGCTCGGCGCCGGCCAAGCGCGTCCGTCACGCAACACGCCTGCCCCGCGTGCCCGCGTCCCCGTCGCACAATGCCCTCCGACTTCACCGCTGTCCTTTGTTTAACAACAGTTTTCTAATAAGCAACGACCAGTTTTTGCCTGAAGACACGGTTCAACGATTTAAGAAGCTTGACTTATAACTAGAACGTTGCCTATTACCTACTTCTATTTCCTACTTGATGGACATATCGATTTAATATTAACAATACAGTTAGCGGATAGGTATCACGCGTTTCTTTATTCTGCGTATGTTTCGTCGTTGGTAAATGAAAAAAAAAAATCAGTAAAAGTCTAACTTGATCAAGCCCAGGAGCAGTCGTTTTGTAAGGCCTTGAATCAGAGTGAGTGCACTCTTTGGGTTTATTAGAAGGTGGCGAGAGGGCGCGTACGTGTCAAAGTGTCGCTCGTCTGCGTAGGAGGACAGTACAAAGGACCTCTTGAACGCAATAAGTAAATGGATTTGTAGATTAATGGCCTTTTTACTTGACGAAAACGAATACTAAATCTGATCGTCATATAAACCTTTCTGTGTTTATAGTAAACGTTGTCATACGATACTATCCAAGCGGTGTTTCTTTTGTATCCACAACCAAATCAATACCTCAATATTAATAAACGTGTAAAAATATCCGAGTGCGGGTAGTCGCGTACGTTGTGCATAAGGGTTGCAGACGTCACTTCATTATACCGGCGCGCGGTGACGGCGGGCGTGGGCCAGGGGGAGTGCGTCACTCGGGAGAGCCACTCGCCCGGCTCGTCTGCTGTTCGCTCCAACTGCCGTTCTATTTCAAGCCCTGTCTGTTAGCATCCTAGCCTCTTCACGTTTTATTGCGTTCACATAACAACCTACGTCGTAAACCTAGGGAGATACAAATATCTTCATCTTTCTCGAGGTCAACAATCTTATCGAACTGATAGGAAACATACAGGTGAGTGCGGAATGCCAATGTTATGAGATAAAATGTCAATACCTTCGTCATTCTCTGAAATATTCATTTCGTTCGCTCGTTCTGAGAAATTGTGTTTTTCGTAGCACTGCTACGAAATTCGTAGCAAAACTTTATTTTCTTAGTAACAGCGTAGGCCCACCCCTACCTTATTTATTTTAACTACAAAACAAAAATGATAATAATGTGGAATGTCTCAAAAATGCTTTGCGTTCCAATATTATGAAGGTGGATAAAATGAAAAAAGGTTATGCTTTTGTCTTGAGTTGTAAATGCTGTAACGAAACGAAATTAAAAGCTGTCTGTCAGTCAGTACCTAAGCCTCTGCCAAGGTATTAAAAATAATTGAGAGGCGTAGTAGCTATTTTATTCTCTGAAGAGAAAAAATCCAACATTCGTTTTGATAAGGCCAATTATTTGACTCTGACGGCGACAGCGCAGACAGACAGTTGGCGGTAATTGGGCTAGCATGGTGCTCGGGACTGGGGAGGCACTCGGGGTGCCGGGTGGCAAGGAAGTTACCCGTCTTAGGTCATTCGCTATATTTAGACTACCTTGCTGTAAATTGCATGCGCGATCGATATTGCCACTATTAACTTTCTAACCACTTAACTACAGGTTAAACTGGAATAAAATCGATGATAACCCCGCGACCTATATTCGGAAATACGATTCACAATATTGTGGGGTAAATATATCTAATACCGACTATTCATCACGATGACTACGCAACAAATGAAATGCCTTGACATCGCACAGTGGATGGCGTGCTAGATCTTCATTGTAATTTGAACTTTGTATTAACACTTTTACCTTGGATACTGAATTCTATGGACTTAACAGAATTCAGTATCCAAGGTAAAAGTCTTAGTATTCTGTTTTAACATGTGAAAAGATTTATTTCGCTTTCTAGGGCTTCGTAAGTCTGTACAGTAGTAATAACAATCGGATTGAAAGGACGTAAATCGGCTTGAGTTCCAAATTGTTCGTCGTATCCTTAAAAGGTTTTGTTAGAAGGGTCCAATGTTTAGTCATGAGAGATTTTTCAAGCGATTGCGCATTTTCGAAGGGATCCAGATGGTTAAATGCGTGGGACGACAATCTACGAAATCAATTGAGTATTGTTGCTTGCTCCATCGATCGGTAGAATGTTCTACACAGAATTGATAAATAAATACGTGCTCGTTTGTTGTTAGTTTTCTATGAGCTTCAATGTATTCAAACAACTACTATCAAGGTAGGTAGTGTAACTACTACTTATAGGAACTTTACATAGTTAGGTAACCCTACCTATCTAAAGTTCCTATATGTTTCACATTGCCGGTTCAGTAGGACTGACAGAAATTTTGCTGTCTGCTCGTGAGTTCCAATAAGATATTGAGGATCGTTTTGGAGGCTCATTTATATTACGTACTTCCGAAGTACTTACTCAAAAGAGTTTATGTTGAAAAGGATGGCATCTAAGAAAATTGTTTAACTAACAAAATTATAGTGCGTAGTAGGTACATTGCTACATTAGAGATGAAAGGTCAGGCGAGGTCAGGCGGCGCCGGCTGGGCTGCTGGAGTGCTGGCGCGTTGACAACTTTCGTAAACCACAACTTGTACGTCTACGTTTCATGTAACAATATTTTGGAATTGCTACATGTACAACACATTAATATGTAGTTAGGTGTTCATTTCAATTTTCAATTGATCGCAACAACTTCGTAGTTGAGCAGGCAAGTTATTAATCGGTTGATTGGGTGCGCGCGAGCATATCGCGTCTCAACTCACGACTCATTACGAGTGCGACCAATACTTGCGATAACACTTATTTACTTTTCCGAAACTACGCGAGTGGTTTCTGGTAAACAGTTTAAAAGAAATTTTATCGTTAAGTAAATGTTGATTTTTTAATTAGTCTTGGCGGCATCGCATCAAACTTCTAATAGCTCACGCTTAACGATAAACTGTTCAAAGTGTTTGTGTCACTACACATATTTAATGTTTTGGTGCTTTTGAGACTTCGTCTTTTTCGAAAGATGTAAAAAGGACCTGCATTCACGGGATATATTTTACTGGACCTTTCTAATTTTGTATTATTTCAGGATCACCCGAAGTTATTTTTTTGTCTATTTAACCATGGAACAAATTAGTACTCATAAAAGCACTCCGCCGATTGAAAAGCAACTTTGCTCATTTAGTAGGAAAACATTGCCCTAAATATCGCTACTTATTCTTGTTAGACCAATGTGTCGTTCTGCTATACACACTTTCTTGTGCGAGATTGTTGTGTAGGCACTTTATTCTGAGCGGTTTAGTGTTATGTGGTATGGTTATGGATCTCTATTATGTCGTAAATGTCGGGAGCGTAAGAAATTGCGTTATGTTACAATTTCAACGAAGGTTAGAACAGTCTGGAACTTTTTAGAGGGTGATTTAAAGTGTACAATATTTCATGGCATGCTCCCTAGCAACCCCATCATCTATTTTGCTGTTTCTAAATTCATATAACAATTGTACGCAATCTGTACCGAATTAGAACATACTTAAAAAAATACGTATCATACAAAGTACAGGCAATTTCATCATTTTATCAGGTTTATGGGTTGCTGTAGAGCAATTTCCTAATAAATCTCATCTGTAGCTCTATTGTGCATAGGATCGCTGATGAGACCGCAAAGGGATAGCCTTTATAATATAAAATTACAGCACGGAGACTGCAGTTTAGGCAGACTTTTCAATAAAGTTAGTTCGCAATTTGTCCAAGAATATACTATCTCATATGTATTTATTTGCTGAAAGTGATTTGTAGGTAAACTTATTGGATGTACGTGTACTTGTTTGTGCTAATAGGATAATATTAACGTTGCGTATATTTAAGCCTATTTGATTCGACTCACACATATGTGCGGCACGTGTTGTTGTGTTATGAAGCTAACACCTGGGCACAGGGGCGCCGGACGGTTGGCGGCGTCACTGACGTGCTCTATCGGAGTTTTTCACGCGATCTCTCCGCGAAGAGAGCAGTCATCGTGCGCGCGCGCTGCAGCGCCAGCGTTTCTCTATCACCTACATTACATATTTTGCAAACTTTTATTATTATTTCTATAATTGATTGTGGTTGTTACGTATATCGTACATTTACGCAATTCATTTTCAAAATCTAATAGTAGCCAGTTCCAGCAATAACATTCTCAATATTAAACGTGTGAAAGTTTTTGATAGATTGTGTTAGTTATGCGATGTCCATGTAATATGCAAATTTACGATTTCATAATATCAACGAAGTAAAATGTGACGATAATTACACAATTTATTAGAGTGTAACGCAGCATTTAATAGTAGAAAACTTGTTGTTATCGAGGGAGAGTTCGTTTTGGATCATTTGCCGAGTGTCAGTGATTAAGAGGTGACAGTGGAGCTTAATTGCGTGAATCGATTAAAAGTTGCGTAGTGTCGGCTCTGGAGCCGGATGCTAGGTGGACAAGTGTGCCGGTGTCCGCGTCCGCGCGATTTCTCCTGCGTCACGCACGTCCGCGCGGCTCGCATACTCGCCCGCCTCTCGCTGCTGATTGATCCAATTACTGAATTACTGGATTTGCATGTGGATATATCGTAGAGCGCGGGCGCTGTGTGCAGCAGTAGTGAAAGTGAGCGTGATGCGGGAGGCGCTCAGCTGAGGTGACGTCGCGTGACGTCGCCGACATGGGCCATGTGGAGGATCTGCGGCGTCAGTAAGGCCGAGCCCGCGCTGTTCGCTCGTAACCTAGACGATGATTATGTAAGCACTCGATGTTGCAAAACGTACCTACAATTAACAACACTATTATGACATGTTCCTTATCTTCACAGCTGAACACGTTGTTGTAATGCACTTAATAGGTACATGACTAAGCTATACCTCGAAATTGAAATAGTGTCCCTACGCACACGTTCAATAGGTGACATACCTATGCATTTGACATGATAAACCACCGACCTATAGTACATATATATCGATGTGATAAACAAATGAAGTTTTCTTCTTCTAAATATTCAGTTCTAAAGAACTCTATGCATTCAAGTACCTTTACATACATTCACCGTAGTGGGTGATACAGGTGGAATTAATTACCTATCTAACCTTTCTGACTTGAATTATCATGATGATGTAGGATGAACAGAGCTGTGTAAGCGAGCAACTTGATTGCAGTCGCTTTAAATCATCTCGATATATGTCTTGTTTAATGCAACTAGGAATTGCACCTATGTGTTTCGATCCAGCGAGGCCACTCGAGCTAGACCGGAAAAACTAGTGGCATTGCTTTGTTTGTTATGTAATGTACCTCACGAATTTACTGACAACATCCAAGTACGTCAACTATTTTTACAGGAATTACAATTAATGGCCTCATTCATCCAGCGGGGCCATCGGTTCTATTACTCTCGGAACACATAAAAATAATAATAATCGTAACTTTTAACTTCCAGTGTTTCTCGCGATTCATGTATTAACTCCAAGAGATCTTTAACGGTGAATTCCAGCAGGAATAATTTGTCTATCCAGCAGTGCCCTTTGTAATATTAGTTCAACGGTGTGCAAAAAGCACACCGTTATTATGTGTAACCAATGCACCTTTAATTTCTTCACTATTGCCAATTTTTCACGAGTTTTCTATATTTTTATTTTAAATATGTACAAAATAATCGATCGAAATACTTGTTGCACCTTTATATTCATAGTGAAAGAATGTTGTTATGAATAGTGAATGTTGGTGTTGAACTATTATGTTGACCTATGGGTGGTGTGTTCCAGCAGCCGACATGGCGGTTGTGGGGCGAGGAGCGCGTCGACGGCGCCATCTACACCGTCTACCTCAAGAAGGTTCGCTACCACCGACCGACGAGGAGTGCTTCTAATAGTGTGAGTATTTACACATCTATGTACGGTCAGGGGTCAAAAGTGCAGTTGCACTCTAACAATGCTAAACTGTTTAAAATTTCTTTGTAGTAGAATTCCATTGTTCTGGAACTAGTTTATTCAATATTTGAGATTATATGCTACAAACTAAATCGGTCATGATCTATTGACCCTCTTTTACAAAGAAATTTTACATACTTTAGTATCGGTAGAGTGCAACTGCACTTTTGAGCGCTGACTGTACAATATAAAATGAGAAACTGACTGACTGACATATCCACGCACAGCCAAAACTACTGGGACTAAGAATGTGAAATGTTGCACTAGGTTTTCTTTTATAACGTAGGCGAGCATTAACCTTTTAACCACCTACGTCGGAAATATCCGATAAACACTCTCGCTATTATTCCGCCAGGGTCGCACATTCACGACCAAATACTCCATCTCGTCAGTTAATTTGTCATAGGAGATAGAAGAGTTAAACGAGATAGAACGAATAGGACACGAAAATATCGTCGGTCCAATCCGACACAAACTGGTAGAAGCTAGTCTATTCATAAGAATAACCGGCAACTAGCTTCACCTTGGTAGCTCTTCTCCATGATATCATTCAAGAGTGCTTTTAGTTTGGATGTCGAATGCCCGAATTTCTGAAAGGGCTACAGAGCTGGCACTGTCGGTAGTTTCTACTATGCACCAGTACGTATATAATGTAGATGTAACGGCAGAACACTGACTCCTAAGTCACAAGTCTCACCTAGTTTAGGAGGCAGGGTCTTCATAATAGAAGATACCTTTCAAATTTAATTTACCTATTTATAATCACTACATATTTAGTATAAAACAAAGTCACTTCCCGCTGTCTGTCCCTATGTATGCTTAGATCTTTAAAACTACGCAACGGATTTTGATGCGGTTTTTTTAATAGATAGAGTGATTCAAGAGGAAGGCTTTATGTATTTAATATCACATTACACCCGTGCGAAGCTGGGGCGGGTGGCTAGTTAATAATATAGTAAAGGCGACTGATGGATAGCTAACGCGAGCGTGCGGCACGTATTATGGGTAAACACATAAATTTATTTTATATTGATAAATAATTATTTAATAATTACTGTAATAATGTTATGTCACATTTTTATTAAAATAGGTATTAAAATATATTACACAGGTTCTCATGTAAAAGTATTAAAATAAAAACCCATTGTTTTATAAGGCTATATAATTTTTCGGCAGTGAAGAGGTTAAAAGCCCACATTGGAACTTTAAAAGGCCATATTTGTAAGTGCGAGAAACCCTGTTATAGTGGCATAGTCATAATGGGTAAGGCAGTACAAGCATATGATGAAACCATATCGCAAATACTTTTTAATCACGCTTATCAACGTGTAAATAAAGGTTTTAAATATTAATTAAGTTCGTATGTATACAATGAATATTTAAACTATATACGTAATTAAGACAATGTAACTATAGTTAAGTATGCTTATTTATTTCATACTCGCTACCGTGACTGGATGACCTATGAGGAATCACTTATGTTGGTACCTTGTGTTCTAGTTAACAAAGCAGGGACAATATGTTTTAATGTACCAGTCAATAAATGAATCATGTTAAAATGCATAAATGTAACGCGATAAGACAAATTTGTTGACAGTCTTTTAGTTTCTAAAAAACAATTCTTTAGTCTTTTAATTTTGAGGCCCGCTGGGGTCGATGCCTGCCGGAGCTGCGGGATTTGGATTGGTCAAAAGATTTTGCCGAGGTACTGAAACGCGAAGAGAAACTAAAGGACTAAAGGGTTATTTTGTCAGTAAAACCCTGGCACTCCCTCTTGCTCAACCCAGAGAAAGAGGACTCGTTAGATGGTTTCTCACCAAAAGTCTTTCAGATTCCACACCGTGAAAATAATATAGATTAGACATACTATAGATTAGTCATACTATACATTAGGCATACTTTCCATACATATAAATGGGGAAACTGACTGACTGACATATCCACGCACAGCCGAAACTATTAGGACTAGGAGTGTGAAAGTTTTTCCCAAAAAATTCCCAAAATTCACCCCCTAAGGAGATTAATCGGGGGTCCAAAGTTTGTATGAAGAAACCTACTTTTATGCGGGCGAAGCCGCTGGCAAGAGCTAGTATATTTTTTAAAAATGGTAGATAGGCTCGCGTTTGACCACTACCTCACCTGATGGTATTTTTTTATGATAGGTAAAATCATCCAATGACAAATCCCGCCCTTTGGTGGGGCGGGAAATAGTGTCAGACTTACTGACTAAAAACCTACCCGTCCATTCATTGCCTTTGTCCCAGGGCCCGTGGTGACATTTTCACATAACCTTTGGCCCCAGTAAGCTTCGGCCCTGCTGGGCCCCTACAGTTTGCTGACAACTCCTTGAGGCACGCGGGAACAGTGCGCGCCGTAGAGGACTTGAGCTCGGACCGTTCTGTTACCGGGCGGACGGACAGCGAGCTACCCATTGCCCACCGTCCGCGAGCCCGCGCCTGCGGTGGCCGGAAAACTATTTGCCTAGAAGTAACCTATTCACTCTTGACTTAAAGACCCCTGGGTTATAGCTATCAGGAAACACAGACTCTGGCAGGGAATACCACTTCTTAGCTGTACGCATAATGAATGTGTTCCCAAAACGCTTTTATATACTCGTAAACTAGGTTGTACAATTTACTAACAGTACTGCAATTTATTATTGCATTATAGTAAGACGGTGAACTATAAACGTATACGATAAACTAATTCTAATTACTCGTTTTGTTTATTACTCTATTTGGTTGGTTTTGATTACACTAGTGTAATTCAGTACGTAATGCCTAGTAGGTACTTACTTACTTTTATTGTGAGCTAATAAATGGGTGTTATACGACAGTACGACTGCTAGCTATTTACCAGTTTCAAATAAAATTTTGTAATTAGTAAGCTGTTTCAGATTCACCGTTGTAGCCTTCATATCTTTTGTATGTTTCCAATAGTCTAGTGCCTGGGGCGTTAAAGCTATTGACTATTGTAATCCTCTTTTTTTTTTTCAATATCTTGATCATAATTTTTTAGTAGGTAAACTTTTTTTCTACATATAATTAGTTACACAAATCATATTTTCTTTTTAGTACAGAAAAAAATAGTCCGAAGCAAAAACTCCCAGGCACTGGATTACAAATATTTGTTGAATTACTAGTTCAGTATTAATTTAAATCAAAAGATTAGCATGTTGGTTTAGTGCTTAGTGGCCCTGACTACTATGCCGGAGGTTGTGGGTTCGATTTCCACCCAAGACAAATGTTTTTGTGATGAGCATGATGATTTGCTCTGTGCCTGGGAGTTATTTATTTATGATAATTATGTATGTATTGATGATGACCTATGTATTTATATATGTATTTTCTATTGTATTCGTTTTTGCAGCACATAACAGTTTCGATTTACGGTCTGCGATAACATTTTGTAGAGTATAAAGTGGCTATAGAACATCGCGGATCAGTCACAATCTGACAGAGTTATATTCATGTTTATATTAACTGTTCCGTTGGTTTCCCGGACGACCGACAATGGCGTACAAGGTTGCACATGACAATTGCTGAATGTAATTTTGGCGTGTACCATACAATTTTAATTCTTTATTACCGTGTATCTTTTAATTAGTTAGCTCTGTAATGAATGGTTTATCACGATCGCGGTTATGTAGAACAATGTGGTGATGATTAAAATGCACGTACACAATTAAAATGCATGGACTCTATATAACTTTAGAAACGACATCAACATTCAGATTTGCATCAAAATATTGTTGTTGTTCATAAAGTTGTGTGTATGTAGATACGTGTGTGCAATGACGTCTTACACTTGTATCAAACCGTGTTTTTATAAAACAACAACTCATTTTATTATTTAAACATTTCATTATTGAAAGAAATAGTATTACTGAAAAGGATACACAAATGATTTTGTTGGAGATTTTATAGTTATTTTTATAAATTTAATTCTTTTGTATGGCTGTGAATGTCGGGAGATGACGGTATGTAGGTGGAAGGGTAATTTGATTCCTCTTTAGTAATTATAGGGGGAACCGAAACATTATTGGAATTTGTAGTAGAACAGCCTCCTCTACTACAAATGCCAATAATTTTGTTTTGTTCAAGGCAAAACTACTGCTTCGCAGAAGGGTGTAGTCACTTTACATTCCCTCTCGCTCCTTACTATGGTCTGTATTTGTACCTCTACCATGAGTTTTAAGCAATAGTATTCGTCGCTACTCGATATCGACGCCGTAAATATTTTGTATGGCAAATTTTGGTTCTGCAAGTGACCGCTAGAGGCGCTGCAAAATTTGCCATACAAAATATTTACGGCGTCGATATCGAGTAGCGACGAATACAAAGTATTGCTTAAAACTCATGGTAGAGGTACTGTACTAGGGCCCGACGTGAAAGATCGCCGCCGCGTTTATCCCGCTGATTCCTCAAAGAAGAGCCTTACTGCTGCCGTGGTAATGGTGTCTCCTTTGGCACAGCATAAAATATATTTTTACCAATTGGTTCAATTGTACATTATTCCTTTTTGGGGTTTTGAAAAATTCGAGGAATGTTTTTCTTTACTATGTCATTAAACGGATTGTAAATAGTAAACGATCGTGGAATCTTACTGCTTGTATTAGTGATGCTGATTATGAGCATTTTTTCCGTAACTTTCTACGTCTTGTTGCTGCTTTGTACTCGTACGGTCTTCAGTAATTTCGATATTTTTTCCGAATATAAACGCAACCTTAAAATAATAATAGGTACTCTTCTTAGAAAGTTAAAAAGTAATAATATCTTGATAGAAAATTATATGCCTCCTACCTAGTTCTACTTACTTTTTTACCAGACGACTATCTGGAGCTCAATTCATAAATTTTTTAACATAATTTGGTGAAAATACATTCTTAAAAAATAATGGTGTATTTTAGAATTTTTTCATGATGGCCCTGCTATTTTTTTTTTTAATTTTTTGTTTGTGCCATCGCAATTGTTTCCGGCGGCATCGTAGCATTCGTAGCTTAAAGTTTTGATTTTCTTTGTAACTTGAAGTCGACACAACCCACGACGAATAATCGATTTAGGAAATTCAATCTAAGAACATGCTCATAAAATACTCAAAATAATTCTATGGTGTTCGAAGTCCTGTTGTCTGAATGAACCATTCATTCAGACAACAGGACTTTCATTGTGACAGTTGATAACATATCACATATGAGTAGGTACTATCATCCCCTGAAAAAAAATCCTATCAAATAAAAGCGGCCCTGTAGCTGTGAAATAATAATAATTGTTTAAACTTAGGTTTAATCTTGCCTTGGAAACACTTCTAAGGTTATACACAATGAGAAAACTTTCAACAAGATATTCATAATACTAGGGTTCTGCCTATTGTTATTGATTTTATTGGTTCAGTTCGAGGAAAATGCTTTTCAAGTGCGGTATTTATGTGGGCCGACCGCTGATTGAACAAATTGGCACTCGAGACGCACTTGATTGCTTTTGTTTGCGTCAAACAAACAAACCGGCGATCAGCTTAGTAGGTATTTAACTTCCATTATTCATTCATCACTTTATTTTACTATAACTAAACGTTGGAGACGTGCATTAACACATATTGTCATATTCAATGACATCAGCAATACATTCATGACAAAAGCAGCTTTGAAAAACCTGCTTTTGTTTGTGCGTATTTTCCTAGAGATTTTAAGTCCGTTGTATAAACAGTCCTAAAGTAATTTGCTTCTTTACGACAACGAGACATTGTAATGTCAAAATAGAAGTGGTAAAAAAGTTTTGTGTTTTCTAAAAACATCACATCGATGCTTGTTCAATTGTGCGCTTTACAATAATATTGATTTTCAGTACTGCAAGGCCGCGGTTTCAATGTCGGTAAGATAGCAATCAAAACAGTGCAGGTATAGGTACAGCTGATGACAAAGACACTGCTGCACGCAGTGTAAATATCATGAATCATATACATTGTTGCCATTCCTCACTTATCCTCCTGCTAACATTCCCAAGAGGTCGTTGAATGCCTGCGAATTATTACGAAATTATTTATAATCATTAGCTGAGATAAACCATAATGCGTTTACACATAAAATATTAAGAAAACAATGGTTGAATGAATGAACGACAAAGTGCTTTCTTTTCATTATAATAATTTGCTTTACAATTCCATTCTTCATTTTGTTTATGTAACAAACACTGGGAAAAACACTTTAGGTAATATAAAATGATTGACATAAGTAAAAGTGTTGTTGAGAATCGCGTTTATGTAAGAATCCATTTATTCAGTCCAAAAGGATCTCTGAAATATTTTGTACGTCAGTATATAAAACAAGAATCAGTGGTGTAATACACAATGCATGAGTTATCTAATTATCCAATAAATATTATTTTCTTCTGTACATGTTTAGAGACAATATACACATTATTCATATACAGTGAGCGAAACACAAGAGGTACAATAGTAACTGTGAGATGTGGGAACCCGCAATCATTAATGACTTTAGTTTTGTTCGCTGATCTCACAAAGGCTTGACGACTAAATTGCATAAAATTACATATGTACATGTACATAGTTACTTGATACAGTGTGTTATTATGTTTGAAGCTTGTTTTGTTCTATGTTCAAGTAGCTTTCTTAACAATTCAGTGGGGGTCTCTCGAGAGGCTCTCACCGCACCGTTTAAACATGAATTGAATTCCGTTTGCTTAGGGTTTTAGTGTCGCAAAGTTTTTATTTATTTTAGGTACCTACGTACGAAATACTTTTTTTTTAAGCAAACAAAAGATTCTGGAACTATAGAATAATTTATTTCTTAAACTTGATAAATAATTTATTTATGGACTGTGTCAAGGAAATTAGGTAAATACTACGAGTATGTTGCATATTCTTTTTAGGTATTTATTTTTCGGTGGGTAAAAATCATCCAATGACATCTCCCGCCCCTGGGCGGAGCGGGAGATAGTTTCAGACTTTTACTGACTAAAAACCCACCCCGTTTCTTCGTTGCCTTTCATACTAGAGCCGAACCTACCTTTCAGAAACAGACCTTTGCCCCAGTAGGCTTCGACCCTGATGGGTCCCTACAGTTTACTGACATCCTTTTAGCTTATTGACATGGAAATACTTTACAATGGGTTTAACTTAGTTTATAGTTTTGAATATCCTTCAAGTGACCTAGTATTGCATTTTGAAAGTTATCTTGATAAACTAAATTGCAAATCATGATTGCATGATAATACGTTTAGATAGATAGATAAAATATACTTTATCGTATACGAAACAAAATCAAGCTAGTGGACATCTCATCCACACACACAACATATTCGTTCACATTTTCGTTTTGGAAACACATTTATTGTACGTAAATCTAAGGAGGCCAGCTCCCTGCCGGAGTCTGTGTTTCCAGATTGTTAAGTTACTTCTAGGCAACCGTGCTCCATCGTCGATCGCATCATCGCTTACCATCAGGTGAGACAAAGGTCAATCGCGAACCAATCAATAAAAAAAAAAAATATATATATTATGCTCGTATGACAACTCATTCGGAAGATCTCATTCGAGGAAAACTTGCGAATAATTACAATGACTCGATGGTAAATCTGTCGCATGATGTTATAAAATAACAATGATTGGTAAATTGCCTTAATTTCTAAATAGCTTCTGGTTTAATCATGCTAGCTTTGTGAATGAGTGCAATTCAGTGCGTGTATCCATACTTTCTGCCACGTAGGTATTAACAACAAAGCATTTTCCTCGTTTTTTTTTTTTAAATGCACTACATAATAAAACAATTGACTAATTACCATTAGACTTGTAAACTGGATTTTTTACTCATCGGGACAATACTATGACGAAATGTAGGTATGTGGGGTTTTTCTTCTTTTACAGTTTATGAAAACTAAAAAACAATTCGCTGGTTTTTTTTAAATTATTATTTTAGCCAAATCTGTTTAGATTTTTTAGGGCTGTGGAAAATACACATTTTAATCTTCATTATAGATTTATATTTTTGTAAGAATTGTTTTGCTGTTCTATTTCAGAAGGTCTATCTAATCTAACAAATATTACAACTTAACATGTATATATACAAACCAAAAATATTAATATGTACAAACGGGTAGAAAAAGAGCTCATAGGGCATCAAAAAATTCAGCCGCATCGATGTCAATGGGAAAAGCGCCCAGAACGCTGGCAGCATCGCCACGTAATCTTTATTATATGTATGAAAACTTTGTAGGGATCTAGTTTCAAAAAATCATCGACCTAACTCAATGAACAAACATTACTATTATTTATAACATGGTTTGTTACATGTTACACCAGTAAATAATAGTAATGTTTGTTTGCATGAAACTTAATCATAGCTGATGAATAATTGTAGGTGTAGTTACCTACTACTGGTAACCTGCGTAATCCTTTGGGGAATAAATACGTAATTTTTGTTCCCAGAAAAGTTATTGTGTCAATTAATTATTCTTATTTAAAATTCGAAACTAAGCAATTCTTGTCTCTTAAATAACGACCACCAAACCTTTTACCAACCTCATAGTAATCTTTCAAAATTCAAGCAGCTCATTTGTGGAATGCATTATCCATGAAATGAGAAGTGCCCAAACGCTACCGACGTTCAAAAAAGTGGTGCAGGAGCATTACCTATCATGTTTATTTTTTATCTCCTTTCTATATTTGATATTTATTAGTATATTATCTAGTATTGTATTAATATATTTTTATTGTTTTTTTTTATGCATTATAATTTATCGTTTGTACACTGACAGCTGTAAATCTATTTCCTCTCATTCAGTCCATCCAAAGGTTGTCTGTAAGAGATTGCACTGTGCGATAGTACCACCACCTATTGTACACTAATATTTTTTATAAATATTTATCCTGTGTTAACGTAAGGTATATACATAATATATAAAACACTAAGTTAGAAAGCTCATGTTCATATGATAATTACGAGCCTATATGATTCTGTTAGTCTGTCTGTTGATGGTATTTACAATACAATTTTGTTAACCTAAGGGAGCTTGTCCACCAGAAATGCGTTATGCAGCCATGCTGCGAAGATGTGAATGTTAAGCTACGAAATTATTTGACCGTTGCCACTGATACTAAGCTATGTAGCGGGGCGAGTAAGACTCGTGACCATTCATAGCCCGCATCCATACCACGCATCCTTAGCACGCATTCTGAGCACGGATCCATTTATTATTTGATTATATAAAAAGCTTAGTTAAAACCCGTTTTTAGCAGTGCCAATAGAATGTACCAATTAATGTGATATATGACGTAGAGTCAAATTAAAACAAAAAAAGAAGATATTTTTTAATAATCTGAGGACGTGGATTTCAAAAGTATCTATCCATTAGCAACGTAGCATCTCTGGTGGAAATTACCTTAATATTTCCCCATTTTGAAAATTATGTTAACAATTGACCATATGGTTTCCAGGAGTCAGACGACGAGATCTCCCATCTGGAATGGGAGACGGTCCGCGTGCGCTTCGTGAAGGCGGGCACCGTCGAGCGACTCGTGGAGGCGCTCGCCACCGACGACGGGGAACTCGAGTCCACGTACGTCAACGTGTTCCTGGCTACATATCGGTGAGTTATTTAAACTTATGTGTGTGTGTAACTAACTCACTCAAAGTGTTAAGTTTTTTTTTTGTAGGAGTTTTTTTTAATTATTATTATGGTAGGTAAAATCATCCAATGACAAATCCCGCCCTTGGGCGGAGCGGGAAGTAGTGTCAGACTCTTACTGACTAAAAACCTACCCCGTTCCTTCGTAGCCTATCGTGCCGGAGCCGGGTATTCCTTTCGGAAGCTGGCCCATGACCCCAGCAGGCTTCGACCCTGCCTGCCTGCAGCTAGCAGGCAATAAATAGCTCTATAAAATCTCTGGAAGTACGTACTGATCGCTTGCAATCATTCTTTGACTGACAAAAAGTTACACTATAGATGAGTTGTGGCTGGAAAGGCCCCACGGCGTCGTCACCTTCCGTTTGGCGCAGGTGCTGACCGAACACGGCAAGTTCGGTCCGTACCTGTACAAGATCCGTGCGGAGACGACGCCCGGGTGTCGCCACTGTGCGGACCGCCCGGTGGACACGGTGGAGCACACAGTCGAGGTGTGCCCCGCTTGGGAAGAGCATCGCCGTGTCCTCGTGGGGGCGATCGGCGGCGATCTCTCGCGCCGGGGCTTGGTTCAAGCCATGCTCCGGAGCGAGGAGGAGTGGCAGGCGGTCGCCTCCTTTTGCGAAGCAGTAATGCTAGTAAAGGAGGAGGCCGACCGCATTAGGCAAAGGCGGACACGCCGCCGCCGCCGCCGGGTTTCCGATCCCAATTTCCGGCCACCGTAGGCGCGGGCTCGCGGACGGTGGGCAATGGGTAGCTCGCTGTCCGTCCGTCCGGTAACAGACCGGTCCGAGCTCAGGTCGTCTACGGCGCGCACCGTTCCCGCGCACCTCAAGGAGTTGTCAGCAAACTGTAGGGTCCAGCAGGGCCGAAGCCTACTGGGGCCAAAGGTTATGCGAGAGTGTCACCACGGGCCCCGGGACAAAGGCGAGGAATGGAAAGGTAGGTTTTTAGTCAGTAAAAGTCTGACACTGTTTCCCGCCCCACCCAAGGGCGGAATTCGTCATTGGATGATTTTACCTACCAATAAAAACAAAAAAAAAAAAAAAACACTATAGATGAGTTAACTAGTTTGTTTTTTTACCACCTGTAAGTAAGTACCATTTAATGGTGTATATGATACATTGTATGCAAGATAATAACGAAATATAAGGTCTATCATGTTTAACCGCATATCGTGGCATACAAGTTTGTAGGAAGAGAGGGTGCATAAACTGTGATTATTAGACATCAAAATTATATAGGTACTTCTTAAATTTAGTTTAGGAATGTAACGATATTTAAATTTCAACAGCATAGTTTTAGATTTTATTAGTAAAATCCTGAATATAATTAACTGCGTAGTTGACTGACCAGGGTTGCACTTGAAAGAATTAGTAGTGTAATTACTAGGGAACTTCAAAGTAGTGTCCTATCTTTCCAAATTTGTTTGGGAGCACCAATCGAGCCCAATGGGAATTAGAGTATGGGCTTTTCTGACGTGGGAAAGTCATGAAATAACTTCTCCCACTTTGGGTGGAGTGACAGAAAATGTCAGACTTTCATTGAATAAAATCACTTGATTTGCTTCAGTTGCCTTTCGTGTTCTAGGGCCACAGTAACTATTTCGAACATATCCGTAGTTCTAGCATACATGAGATCTACTGGGGCCTGTCCATTGGTCTTTTATCTTTTTGAAACATACTTACCTTAAATTCCTTTTACCGAGAATAGGTATTTGATTGGTAAACAAACATGAAGAATCCAAACATGAAGAACGTTCTTGAACGTTCTGAGAACATTCTTCATATTTGGAGATAGGCACTTTGAACTCCAATAGACATTTTTACTTTCGCGATATCACTGAAGAGTCTTCAGATATTACGTAACAATTGAGAGGATTTAAAGCATTTTTTAATGGCGCCGTATGGTTGACTATTTCAGTTCATTTGCGGAGTGCGGCCGAGTGCTGGACCTGCTCTTGCGACGATATGAAGCGCTGGCTGCGGAGGAAGTGCATCCAACAGCAGTCGACACATCGCTGCAACACCGGAAGTGAGCTTTTTGTTAATAAAAAAGAGTATTTTATTTATGTATTTCAAAATAAATTACAGTTTCATGCAATAAGTAATTCAATTGTATTGCTTTGTACAAAAAAATAGGCAAAAAAACAGGTTTGAAATAACAACTGATAGACGAATTTTATTTATTTATACGAATAAGAGAAACTAGGAAATGGAACCATATATTCAGATACTGGTTTTGGCATGGTTTAAATGCTTGTTGATTTTTTATACGCAATCCAATGCGATGTTTGATGGAAAGGCAACACGGAAAAAGAGATATAAAACCTGAAAACTCTCTTGGCATTCGGTAATTTCGTGA
Organism: Leucania comma; assembly: GCA_958295575.1. Classification (NCBI taxonomy): domain Eukaryota; kingdom Metazoa; phylum Arthropoda; class Insecta; order Lepidoptera; family Noctuidae; genus Leucania; species Leucania comma. The sequence goes on from OY282468.1 coordinate 18,812,437, forward strand.
TTTACTCGAATATTTCACAAAACTTGTTCCAGGGAATATGTGTTTATTTTTTAATTTTTATAAGTTACTACTAGATATACTTTTTAATCCAAAAACTTTTTATATTTTTACCAGATTTTCAGAGGTTTTTACTGGATTAGTTTTATACAAATTCTTGTTTTAATTTCTATAAAAGCCTAGATAATATACACAAAATATCTCTGTAGCCACAATATCTAGAGAAAGATGTGTAATAATATCATAATCACGTAAGAGCGGTTGTATCTGTACCTCGGTTTGGCCGCTCTCTTCTTTTTCCCTTGTCACATAATCTACTATTTTTTATTCTTCAGCTTTCATTTAACTGGTTATTTCAATTTGTTTAATGCAACCTACTACAGGTAATGTTATGCGAATCTTGCAAGGATCCCTCAAGAGAGGGTGAAGCACTCCTGCCTTTCTCAACCGACTCTATCTTTTACTAATTAACCTGGGTTTAAATAACCTCATTACTTTAGAAACTCTTAGTAGCGTAATCTTTAACGTTTTTTTTTCGTTATTATTCTAATAGTTTCATGATAATTACCTCTCATTAAAATATAACCTACCTACCTGGTACCTACACACTTTAAGTTAGTTTGATGTAGACCTTCAGAAGATCAGGTTCATGAACCATGTGGTGAATATTCCAGGACTCTGGTTGCGTGTCTCCACGTGTGGCTGGACACGTACCCGGAAGACTTCCGCCAGCCCCCACACCACCCCGCACTGCAGCAGCTACTCGCCTTCACACAGGTTCACCTACCCGGGACGGAACTACACACGAAGGTATGCATTGGACGCATTATTAAGATTTACCGCATATTAGGTACCAGAAGAATTGGATAATAAAAATAATTGGTGGGTGTGATTATTTGCAGGTATTACAGAAGTTAGCTGTGTTCAGTGCAGAGCGCAATGGCGGGTGCGGCGCGGGCGGGCTGTGCCTGGCGGCCGGCATGCGCGTGGCGGCGCACCACACGAGCGCCTACCGCCTGCCGCACGTGCCGCACCGCCACTTCGCCGAGCAGCTCACGCGCATGGACATGGAGCTGTTCAAGAAGCTCGTGCCGCACCAGTGCCTTGGCGCCGTCTGGTCGCGCCGCGACAAGGACCGCAACCACGACGCCGCCACCGTACTAGCTACCGTTAACCAATTCAACGCTGTTTCGTTTCGAGTCATTTCGACGGTCCTCGTTGAACCGAACCTCAGGCCGCTCGAGCGTGCCGAAATATTGGCGGCCTGGCTCGACATAGCCCGGGAACTGAGAGTGCTTAAAAACTTTTCTTCGTTAAAAGCGATCATTTCTGGACTTCAGAGCAACCCTGTTTACAGACTGAGAAAGACGTGGGCGCTACTAGCCAAAGAAAAAGCGGAATTGTTTGACGAACTCGCGCGTATTTTTAGTGAGGACAATAATCGGTGGGCTCAGCGAGAGTTACTGATGCGCGAAGGTACCGCAAAGTTTGCAGACACAGTGGGCGAGAACGATCGCCAGCTGCAAAAACTTCTACATGAACGGGGTTCACCTGGGGTCAGTCACGGGACCATTCCTTATCTGGGAACTTTTTTAACCGATCTCACTATGATCGATACTGCCATTCCGGACACGGTATCTGATGGTTTAATTAATTTTGATAAGCGAAGAAAAGAATTCGAAGTCCTCGCGCAGATAAAGTTATTGCAGGGCGCTGCCAACGCCTACCACTTGCCTCAGGATTCGATGTTCGATAGGTGGTTTGACTCGGTCATCGTGCTGGATGATCGGGAGTCGTACCAGCTATCTTGCCAGATCGAACCGCCGACAAATCCTCCCAAGGAGAGGCGACCGAAGAAAATAAACGATTCAAATAGCCACGGTCACAGAAAGAACGACTCGATTGCTAGCACCAGTTCGAGTAATAGCTCGCAGTTCTACTGTGAGACGGACGGCGCGGCGAGCGCGTGGAAGCGGGACAGTCTGGAGAGGCGCGCGTCGCCCACGCGGCTGTCGCACGGCTCGTCGTCGTCATCGCTGCCGTCGCTCGACGTGTCGCTGTCGAGCGGCAACAGCGGGCAGAAGGCCGCCAACGGCGCGGCGGCGGCGCGCGCGGGGCCCGACTTCTACATCATCCGCGTGACGTACGAGTCGGAGTGCGCGGACACGGAGGGCGTGGTGCTGTACAAGTCCATCATGCTGTGCAACAACGAGCGCACGCCGCAGGTGGTGCGCAACGCCATGCTCAAGCTCAACCTCGACGGCGACCCCGACGGGTACACCCTGGCGCAAGTCCTCCCCGACAAAGGTAAATATTCTATACTATTCCAGATAAGGTTCTATTCTTACAATTTTGCATCAATATCTATAAAGCATACGTTCTCTAAAATCTTGTCTAAAGCCCGGTCGCGGAGCAGGAAGAATTTCGTACGTTGACCTGTTATTACCTGTCTCTGTCACTCCCGCGTAAATATAATGCGTCTCGCTCGCACAGATGCTATGGCCTCCGTCGTCAGGGATTGTAAACCCTTTACTGTAAACTTTTTACTGTTATTTGAAGTTTTGTTCTTTTTTGAATGTGGTTTTTTTTTGGTTAGCATTTAGTCACTACAAAAAATCCTTGACGAAATTCATAAATTTAAATAATGAATGACAATGTTAATTTTTATTTTATTATCATATTTCTACCAAATTCGTAATTTTAACTCGATTTTTAAATTATTATGATTTAAAATGTAAATAAATAATTTATATATTTAATAACAATAATTTATTTAATAAGTTAGTAATTTTTTTCTCCTTCAAATGTTTAATGTACAACGCACTTAATATAAAAATGTTTGTGACCATTGTCAGTAGGCCCAAAGGTCTTTGTACGAAATTCTTCCTGCTCCGCGACCGGGCTTTAACAAACTTAATTATTAAAATTGTGCTTTCTCTTTACCACTTGGCGATTGCATTAAATAATTATTTAGAAAGTAGTGTCTTAACCACCGCCTTCTATATTATCATATGCCATAAGCAGTAAAAGTGAGATTTAAGTATTTTTAGAACGATAACTTGTTCTTTGTAAAGATATGGTGATAGTAACAATAAATATATGATCCAATGATGATTGAAATAAATAAAATATTAATAATAATAATAAATAATGATATTGTTACAGAAATGCTGCTCCCTGCTAACGCGAACGTGTACTACGCAGTAAACACTGCCTATAACCTGAACTTTATACTGCGCCCGCGCAAGACCCAGCAGCTAGAACCAGTCGTAAACGGAAAATCGCGCGGTAAGCGTCCATGATCGCACTCAGTGATAGTTCAATAGACTTTTGAGCTTTTATGAACTCCTACAGGTAATTATACTATGGTGAGCGAGTTGAATGACGACAGTTCGGTACTTGCTAGCGCGGAGACTACACACAGGGAATACAATAGACTTCACGATTTTCGCATTTATTGTTCAAAGATTGTATCTCTTACACTTTTATAGATATTTAGATTGATGTACGAAGAATTTTTGTTTAACGAGATGTAGTATTGATTTGTGCAATAGGGAATACGTGTTCAATTTTTTCATTGGTAAAATCATTTTTAATTCTAGTAAAAATTATGAAACAATTTTTAAGATATGTATCCTCATCAACTACAAAGCAAAAGCTTCAAAGCCAAGTCCGATACGCACTTTGACGTCAAAGTTCATCACGCTCATAGAAAACGGCATCGAGACAGATATAATTTTGTTTAAAATTGTTATAAGTATAGAGACACAATAGAAAGACAATAGGTGTGCGGATACCGGTGTCCTCTTGGAGCTTCACAGTTTAATCGTTTGCTTTTTTACCAACTTTGATATTGTTTTCACAGTTACAGTATTTTATTTTTATATAGTTTATTGAAAGAGGTTAGATAACAATGTTTTTTAAATGCATAATCCCTATTGCACTTGGTCTCTTTATCTCAATCTGAGCACATATCGTTTCGAGGTTACTCTTGGCCTCGTAAACAACTACTCTAGATTTGAATGCGGTCGGACGCATTACTGAAAACTTACTGTGTTCCCTTGTATTCCTAACGTGCATTTCACGGTGTCTACCATGTAATATTTTTGTATTGTATACTCATGTAAATAACTAAATGTAATGCCACCTCTAGCGTAGGAATGTGAATTTAATTGTTTATGTATATGTCGATTGTTTGTATATAATGTTTGTAAATAAGAATCTCATGAAATAATATTGTAGTATAATACTGAGCCAAAGGCAATATACGTCTAGCAAGGTGCTGTACCACTTTTGTATAACGTTTTAGAAGCTTTAAATGAACATGTTTTATAAATTGAAGTTCGTATTGTATTTCATACTTATAGAGTGTGTACCAATATGTTTTAAAGTAAAGAAGGGTAAAAAATCGGGAACAAAGTGTTTCAAAAGACGTTTACGAAGCCAGTCGTTATAAGTCATGTTTCTGATAAATATACACTTCATGATGGCTAGGAAATTTGAAATTAGAGTCAATTGGATGTATTTCTCAGTTAATTTTCTTTATGACTTCTTCATAGTAAGTTAGCCTGACAGAATGATGTGTTGTACTTAACTGTTTTACCCCTGAAATGTTTCACCCTTAAGTGGTCTTGTGATTTCAGTAGGAGTAAATGTCGCTTTAGGTAAATGTTCATCGTTGTAAATGGCATCAAATCAAAGGCCATTTTATAAAAATAATAATTATATGAAATCCACTAATAGCACACAAGTAAGTTAATGTGCAGATCATAAGCTCTACGTACTTACAGCCATACTTACATCAAATGTACTGATTCTCACGACTATCGTATTAATAAAGACAATATAAAATTATCTATTCATTATGTATATACGCCGTGATATTTATTATTCAATACTAATTCTTTTGACGTGACCATACGCATACGATAAACATAAGATTCACGTGTGCCTAATATAAATTATTATTATTATCATGTAAAGTATCATTCATAATGTATTTAACTCATATATCTTACTCTGCAGTTTATGTAACAGTATTTATGTACCTATACCCTATGTATTAAGTTCAGAATGACATTCGTTATACTTATTTTGTTTGTAAATATGTGTACCTACCTAATTAAAGTGTAATTTTGTAGTTTTCCACCAGTGTCGCTGTAACATGTTTATATTCGTATAATAAAAGTTAACGAAATCTTTTATGAATAGTTTTAATTGACGTCACCTGTTTAGAGCAGAATAATGGAGAGTAATGTCTTGAGGCTACTTTTAGTATAGCTGTAGAGTTGAAAAACCAGTTGGTGAATGAAAAGTGGAAGTAACACGCTTGAGAAAATAGCTACGAGTATTGATTTTGCGTAGATAGTTTCAGTCTCGAGTCAAATAATAAGATCATTTATTCTCATTTTGAATAAGATTAAAAATAAGCAACAACTGACAATCTAAGGTTAACTAACAGAAGCATCTTTTATGAACACACGTGATGAAACGTCAGTAGAATATAACGAGCTATAACAATCCAAGTGGTGCCACCTATGAAGCATGTTCTAAAATTCGTCCAGAGCAGAGTTTGTGGGACATAGTGCTTCGCTACAACTCTGGGGTTTCTCGTAGTGTGTAATTATAGGGTGCTCTGTCAGATAGCGTCTTCATATTCTCTGTTCTCCCTTCGAACTTTGACCTTTTTACTAATGTGGACGATCGTGAGGAAATATTGCCATAATAACCACGCTTGACTGATGTTGTCAGCAAAAAGAAGTGGGCTGCAAACCAATTTTATTTTTTATTTCTTATTCGGACTCAGTTAGTCAGTTATGCCTACGCCTACTATTTTCAGATTTATAATTCCTTTAGGTAGCTACATTAATATTTTCAGAATACAATGTTGCTAACATTATTGTAGATTTCAGTTTGTGCAAAAGATTTTTTACTATTTTGGTATACAATAAAGTTTATTTTATTCTATTGGCTGAATTAGTAATCATTTACAGTAGAGCTTGTGTATGTAATGAATGCTGGCAGCTGAATGACTGGCCATATCTCAAAAGCACAGATCTTAATAGCCACATCAACACCCAGGTGTCTCATAAGGCCATTTTCAAAGAAAACTTCAAGACTTCCCGGGCACCTAGGCTTGACTAGTAGAAGATATGGGTGACTGAGCATGGTGGTGATGGCGCAGCTGCGTGCCGCCACCGGTTGACAGCGGCTCGGCTGAAAATTTCATGGCCAGCGTATCGAGCGCCTGGCGGACACGCGCGCTCGGCCGCGCAGTCGCGCCGCGCCGCCCGCCCGAGCGCCTCGCACGCCGCTCCGAGCCGACACTCGCTCCGTGACAACCTTGCCGTGCCGACCCCGGCTCACAACAATAACACGCGCGACCTCCACTCTGTCGGAGCAGTTCCCGTGCCGGGTGTGCAGTGCTCGTGCCACGTGAACAGGACCCGGGCCCCGCGCCCGACATGTGAAAAACAAACCCTTTGTGACAGCGCCGGCCAGCGGCATGTGGTGTGCAAGAATTACGCACAAAATGAAATAATAAGGTGAGCTGAACCTGCGATATTTTGACTGAAACCTTTATTTTATAAAACGACTGACTTTATATCTTGTTTCCGTCATTAAAAATCTAATGATAATAATAAAAATAGCACTTATATTTTTGGTGTAACTTTCTTTCAAAAGCTTTAATAGCATTAGGTCAAAGACGTACAACTTGAACTTACGTGTATGTACCACATTGCATGATCAAGGTTAGAGTTTATTTATGTCATCGTACATTTGGACAGATTATTGCCATAGGGCCGACCTCAAAATTGATATAGTGAGCTAGTTGTGTGGTGGGAGCGGCCGAAGTCCGTCCGTACAGCGAAGCCTTACGACTGCCGCAATCTGATTATGGCACACCCACTAAGCTACGAGATATTTATTCAACGATATTTTTAGTAGTAGCCTAGATATAAACTGGCAGACAGAAAATATGTTTATGATATGATCTTTTGTGGTCAACCAAAGTGGTTGATCATTTTGAGCAAATATGTTTTCGTAGCAGCTTGTAGCAGTGTTTTGTTTATTAAGTTACTATTTATTTATAGGTTTTGTATTGGTTGTTATTTTATAAATTTTATAACTATTTTTTTTAGTTAATTACACTTAAGTATTGGTTTGTATTAAAAACATAAAAAACTTTAAACTATAGGTCAACTTACCTATCTTTTTTGGATCCGATATCTATGTAATAAGTTGTCGACATAATTTTGGGTAAATAATAAAAAATCGTTTTTAACAAGCTTATTATTTTATAAGCTTTAGATATAAATTGTCGTGCGGCAGGGTCGCGTGTTGGGGGCGCGGCGTGCACGCAACTCGCACAAAACGATGCAATAACTCAGCCCCTTCACGTTTTGTTCTCATCGATCCTAGCAATCAGGGTTTGGACATGGAATAGAACTGCTAATTAGGTAGAAATACGAATTAATTAACGGCTCGTTAATAAACGTGCCGTTGGCTTCTCTTCTTTGGGGAAAAGGCGAAAAGAAACGTAGTTTACTAGAAGAGGATTGATACTATTGAATCTTTCATTTTTCAACTAAGTTAAAGTCAGCTTCCAGTTCCTGGAAGATGGAGGTAAATATGCAGCTGGATACCGGTAGATATTTTACATAGAACGATTGCCTAACAAACTTTCTGGCTTCTAACTATCCTAAACACCAGAAAAAGATCTATGAATGACAGCTGGGACCACCTGCTTAGCGTGCTTTCCTAAGGATGGAGGAATTTCGTTTTTTTTAAGATGGTCGTCTATCCTCAGACCGACTGTGGCAAGTATTGCTTAGCCTTGGGGCTAAATTATATTTAGCCACCAGCTCTATCAGTACCGACACTTTATGGTCAAGTGATAATAAGACTTGAGCATAGGCGTAGAGTAGCCAGCCTTTCGGTATTTTACAGGATGCATTTTGGAGAGTGTGCGCGGGAATCGCTTGACTTGATTCCGCCATTTCATTTCTACCATCGGACAATAGGTACGGTGAATATCCAACCTTACGTTGTTGAAACTTCTACGGTCCGGAGTAAGTGTTTTGCCTCGTCGTATAAACGACATCGCGTACATCGAAAGAACAACACCTGCTGGAACAGTTTACCTGCTGCGGTCTTCCCGTCCGGTTATAATTTAGGTGTCTTCAAGGCTAGAGTGAAGAGGCTATTTATAAACTAGTGCGCCTCACCATCAGCGTTTGCATCACTGCTTACCATCTGGTGGGACTGCAGTCAAACACTAGGTTATATCAATTAAAAAAATCTATAGTCGAATCAATTCATTTATTTCAAATGAATTATTTACAGGCAGTGGGCAAGAAGTCAGTCAGTCCATCTCTCTATGGAGTAGAACGTTTTCCCGCTCAGGCTTGTGCCCATAGTAAAATTCCGTAAGATATGATACTATGAAAGTAACTAAAATAGACCGACTTCGCGGTATCTGCATCAGCGAATTGACGGATTTTTCTGACAGCATATGTTGCAGAAATAAAACGTCTCTTGCAAAACGTTTTACTTCTGCAATTTTAATTACTTTCATAGTATCATACGGAATTTTAATTTTTATCTTACGGAATTTTACTATAGGCACAAACCTGTGCGTCAAAAACGTTCTTCTCCATATAGAGATGGATTGATTGGACTGGATTAAATGGAAACTTGAGTTAAGTGTGGTCTCCAGGAAAACCGTGATTTCGATTTCGAATTCTTTGGTAATTTCCCTATTTAAATAGGGCTAGTGTCAATCACGTTTTTAGGCCTAAATAAAGGTATTTATAAGTTAACTGTGGTTGATGGAGAGGAATGCCAAAGAAAAAATGGACGGATTGTGTAAGTAGTGATATAAAAGAAAAGGGAGTTCATAATAGCGTGATGGGTGACAGAACAAAATGGGAGCAAAAACGTGTTGCACCGACCCCAAGTAACTGGGATATAGGCAGGAAGACGATGACGAAAAGCAAAACCTTCACATGCTATCACCAACTAGTATCCTTTTTCTACGTGGGGAATCATCAAATAACTTCTACTACTTTGAGTGGAGTGGGAGAGAATGGCAGACTTTTACTGACTGAAACGCACTATGCTTCTTCAGTTACCCTTTTTGCAAGGCCTATGGTAACTCTCTCGAACAATTTGCAGCCCTGGCAGGGCAACTAGTATTCTGTATTGAACTATAGCAGACCAACTAGTATTCTGTATTGAAATATAGCAGACCAACTAGTATTCTGCATTCAACTATAGCAGACCAACTAGTATTCTGCTTTGAACTATAGCAGACCAACTAGTATTCTGCATTCAACTATACCAGACCAACTAGTATTCTGCATACAACTATAGCAGACCAACTAGTATTCTGCATACAACTATAGCAGACCAACTAGTATTCTGCATTCAACCAAAGCACACCAACTAGTATTCTGCATTCAACTATAGCAGATCAACTAGTATTGCGCATTCAACTATAGCAGACCAACTAGTATTCTGCATTCAACTAAAGCACACCAACTAGTATTGTGCATTCAACTATAGCAGACCAACTAGTATTCTGCATTCAACTATAGCAGACCAACTAGTATTCTGCATTCAACTATAGCAGACCAACTAGTATTCTGCATTGAACTATAGCAGACCAACTAATATTCTGCTTTGAACTATAGCAGCCCAACTAGTCTTCTGCATTCAACTATAGCAGACCAACTAGTATTCTGCATTCATCTATAGCAGACCAACTAGTATTCTGAATTCAACTATAGCAGATCAACTAGTATTCTGCATTCAACTATAGCAGATCAACTAGTATTCTGCATTCAACTATAGCAGATCAACTAGTATTCTGCATTCAACTATAGCAGATCAACTAGTATTCTGAATCAAATCAGCTTAAGCCAGCATGGAGCCTGTAGTAAATTAAACCAAGGGGTTCCATCTTTGTGAATGACAACGAATTAAAATTCCTATAACTTATTCCTGAAAACAGCCCCGGGGTCATTAGGTAGCTATGGGTTAATAGACATTGTCTGTATGAAAAATCTGGAATTGATAAGAATTCATATGGCACAGGTATCTTGATTTGTTTTTTTAGGTCCAAAAGGGGCCCACAGGAGGTCCTGGAACGAAAGGCAAAATAGGAACACAGTAATGTGTTTTAGTCAGCAAAAGTTTGAAAAGCGCTCCCACTTCACCCTAAAGCCGGAGAAGTCATTGGATGATTTTAAACCTTAAAAAAAAAACCTAACGTGCGGGGCCCGTATCATTTGCTATTCTTGCTACGTGGTTACTCCAGCACTGCATCAAATCATCATAACGAAACTCTAAGCAGCAAGTTATCAGTTAATTATACAATTATCTCATTCACGCAGACTGTAATTATGCTATTTGGAGCGCCGAGCACCTCACAATGCGCTATTTACTTGCCGAGCCAAGTTTACGCGGACCAAGTAAGTAGATTAACAGAATCTTTCCAACTTGTGTAATTTAGTTGTGAGTTCCTGCTCCGTGAATTATGAAATTTTCTTGTAGTTCGGTTATTTTGGGTCTAGCTTAATTTCCATTTAGGTCACGTACTTTAGCTCTCTACGTTTTTTACGATCTGAGAGGCAATAATTAGTATTTGAATGAACATGAAACTCATTTTTAGATTACTGCCTAAACAAAGAGTACTATTTTCGAATCGCAGAAAATATCAGTCACTTTTTTAATTTCTCTGTCGTTTAAATCTATCAAAAACTGGTTGAAGATTCTTTCGCTCGTTTCGTTTCTACTAGTCTTTTGTAAGGGTTAGGTGAAAATGAACCCCGGGGCCCTGGATCGAAGGCAATGAATGGAACAGGGTAGGTTTTTAGTTAGTAAGAGTCTGACATTATCTCCCGCCCCACCCAAGGGCGGGATTTGTCATTTGATAATTTTACCTAACAAAAAACTAGTCTTTTGTCTAAAACTAAGTGAAACTGTACGTTTTTTTTATTACATTTATTTGCTTTTTATATTTTTATTGTATAACGCATTAAAAAAACACAGGAAAAAATGTATAAAAACCCAGTATACAATGGGCGGTATTATCGCACAGAGCAATCTCTTACAGGCAACCTTTGGATGGACTGAATCAAAGAAGACGGATTTAGGGTTGTCAGTGTACAAACATTAGAAGTAATACCAATAGGCTATAATAACGCAAAATACATTCAAGCAATATAGTAATAAATATCAAATATACGTCTATAGCTAAGTAAGGAGAAAAAAATCATAGAATGAAAGGTGTGGATATTGTGGCAAAATAACACACGGATTTAAATAGAAGGATGGTCATTGTGCTAGTACGTATATTCTACGTCGGCTGGCAACCCTCTCCACGTGAAGCAATCCTAAACTCGTATCTTACGACACCCCTGGGGTGTTCGTAGACGAAAATACAGTGTTATTTATTTGGATACAGCAAAGAACATTCATTCACGGCCTTTATTTACATTTTACGTTCTACTTTTATGATTTGAAGAAAAAAAGAAAAATACTTTTTCTTTAATATCAATCAACGATTCGAGGATACTGATATTCACCTGCATCCAGTTAGACTGGAAGCTGATTGCAATTTACTTACATGTGTTGCTTCAGGAAGAACTTTGTTTGGAACACTATTGTACGTACAACAGTAGATGGATTGTGTGAGAAGTGATATGAAAGAAAAGGGCGTTAGTGATAGTTTGATGGGTGACAGTTGACAGGATAGAATGGAAGAAAAAAACGTATTGCGCCGACCTCAAATAAAACGGGAGAAGGGCAGGAGAATGATGATGACATGCCAAGGAGTCTGGTTTCTTGATAGCTACATCTTAGGGATCTTAAGTCAAGAGTGAACAGTGAGTTTACCATTAGGTGATATAGTGTCAAACGCGAGCCTAATAATAAACAGTCGTAAATGACTGTTTGCGCTTTTTGCAGAGAGGGGCGGGGGTGTAATTAAAAAGTTTTTACGTTTAGGTACATATAATAACAACTATTCTAATAGTAAAGTATGAATCATATTTTTTTTAGAAAGCTATATTAATTAATAGTTTTAATTAGGGGACAGAAAACCCATTTCGGCAAAAACTGCAAATTTTGGTTTACTATGTTTTTCTTTAAGAGGTTCGTTATGTAGTTAGAAAAAGGCTAGACGGATTGATTGATACGAGAATAGCTATTTATATGAAAAAGGATTTCTAAGAAGTCTAAATACATTACAAAAATATCTTGATTCGTTTTGTTTCCAATTCGAAAATCTTACTCTTACTTCTACCGACTATATCTATCCGGTAATACCAACCCACATACCGAAAGTTAAAGGGGTCACACCTTTTATTAGTGAAGAAATAGCGTGGAAATGAGATTGCAAGAGCAAGAATTTTGCAATTGTACCCTCGGTAATAGCAGCCCGAATGTTCGTCGCTTACGACCGTGCATACATACGAAATGCATTCTCTCCGAGACGATTCCAACGAGCTTCTCCGGAAGGTAGGCTATAACACTCCATAATTTTCTTACATTCTCCGAATACTGGGAAACTTCGGAAGGAATAGTTTGAAAGATAATACTTGGTAGAGAAATTTATAAATAATATTAACGGTTATGACATTTCTTGTTACCTCTGAAATCACCTTTACGTAATAAGAAATTTTCATTGATAGTCAGTTTGTTTTGCTTTGGTTTTAAAATGATACTATTTCTTTTTGTTTAAACAAAAGCGTTGCTAGGAATAACTCCTGTACGGAGTAATTCCTAGTGAGGAGCATTCAGGAGTGGGTGCATTCACAAGCATGTAAATTAACATACACAAGACCACGAACACCTATTTGTAGGCCAAATATTTGTTCCGTGCGGTAATCGAACCCGCAATACGCAGCGCAGCAGTCAAATGTCAACCACTGCACCAAGCATGCCAGGGCTGTAGTATTATTGGAAAGAGTTACCGTAGCCCTGGATCGCAAAAGACGATTGAAGGAAAACTGGTGGGTTTTTATTAAAAAAACTCCCCGCTACACCCGGAGCTGGAGAAATTATTTGATGATTTAAAAAAAAAAACGTTATGTTAACTTAAACCTGTTGAATACCGTAATTAGAGATACAATAGAAAGACAATAGGTGTGCGGACGCCGGCGTCCTCTCGGGGAATAATGAATTAAATATAAAATTACACCGCGCACAAGTGTGCCTCACACGCCGATCTGTGCGTGTCGGTCGCCATACATTTAGACTTGTAGAGCTACTCTTGATTCACGCCACGCGACGTCGTTCTACGTACAAATCAGGCGTGTTACACGTGTTTGTCGGTCTAATGTAGTTCTAGCTTTAGTCAACAATGGCAAGCTTTTTGCCAGCCTCCTCATTTCTTGGTAAATACGCTGACCAAACGCATGTACTCCTACCAATCTAAAATATTTTTAAAAACTCATAATGACATAACTTTTGTTTCCTAAGTTCCTGGTTTATAATACACTTTACAGTGACATTTTTATCTGCTATTAGAGTAAGTTTCAAAGACATTCCGAGTTTGTATAGTTATTCCACCATCTTGGATAATGTAAAATGAAAATATTTCCGTCAGCATTCTTGATGTTTGCAGTCTTACTTATTTTCTTTTAAGCTTTTTGTCGTCTGCTCTGAAGGGTTATTCTAAGACCACTGTTGTTTACATTTTAAAATATACTCCATTTAACATGTATATATCTTCTTTTAGAACGAGTTATGAATACTGTAATATAAGCTGTCAGTGCCCAGGAATTAGGTAATTGTCAAACCTTTTGGCCAGTTTGGCCAGGTCGAAATGATAGACGTGCAAGCGAGAAATAGGAATGAAGCTATACATTATATACAGCTCCATCTCTTTAAAAATTCAGTTTAAGTCGTAAAATGGATCGCAGTAAGAGCTCGTAGTAGCGCTGCAGGTAAAAAAGTCAAAAGGCTCTCAGTACCAACAGACAACTCGGAAATTTCATCTTTTAACAACACAAATAAGAGAAACAATATTTTCTTCTAATATTTATTGAAGTAGTCTGTCATGTAGTAGTGACCGTGGCGTGCTGGACACATTTTGTTTAGTCACGTATACATGACTCCCAAAAGGATATGCAGAAGGTTTGATTTATGATCTCTAGAAGCTAAAAACAATCAAGTTTAAAAAAAAAAAAAAAAACAATCAATTAATCCAATCAATTATTTCTTTATTGATATAATTTTTACCCTGGCAAAACATTACAAAAATTATTCCTCTGTTTTGCAAATTAAGATGTAGGTAGGTAGAAGTCTTCCTTTATAGTTCAATCTTAGGTACCATTTTATCAAGTACCAAGATCAGCAGTTACGAAGGAATACTTGTCAAGTAGATCCTCCTAACTTGCGTCAGATGCGGGCTCATTGAAATCGCTTGTTACCTACATTTTCATTAACGATCCTGCATCCACAGCGGTGCTTAACTAGAAAATGAGAAAACGCTTTCTGTTTTACTTCATTTTTACGTAGAAATACGGTAACAGTAAAATATCGTGCGGATTCATTTAATTTCATCATCGTAACTCTGTGAGCCACGTTAATTAAACAGGGACATAAATTATCCTCTGTTTTGACTCACAGCTACGTGAATGAAATGCCAGGTACGAGCTTCAATGTTTGAATTAAGTAAATAAGTATTGTTTATTAATTTAAATAATAATAATAATAATAACCCCCCTGTTCCCGATACCGGTGGGACACTATTTTTTATATTTTTAAATGTTTTTTTTAATGTGTTTTTTTTATGAAATATTTAAAAATATAATTAATATGTAAATTGATTTAATAAAGAGAATAATAATAATTTTTATTTCAAAGACAACACGGGTCCAATGGTTAGTAAACAAAACTTATCAACTAAAAGGGTTAGTAACAAATAAAAAACTTAACCTATTGCCGCACCAGCAATCGCAACCAGTGATTGATCACTGGCGCATCATGCTTGTCGGCTAAAGTCCGAAGAATGCCATTGGAGCTCACCCTAGATCTGCTTAGCAACGATGCAGCCTTCCTCCTCATAACGGCGTGGATATCATCCACACGCGCTGAAGCAAACAAGCCCGATGCACTGCAGTATTTAGGCAGTCCCAACAGCACCCTGACCCCATTATATTATACTGGACCCGCAGGGCGTCTAGAGCGTATAATTAACCCACAGACCACCCGGGTAGAACGATAGGCAAAAAGCTTTGAATAAAGTAATTTTGACCTCATTACTACAACGAGCAAACCTGTGAGCCAACATGTTGCATCTCACCGCTAGCGCCCTGCGTTCCAGTTCAATATCTATCTATCGGTTTTTAAAGGTGTCAGCATCATCATTTCAGCCGAAAAACGGCCATTGTTGGACATAGGCCTCTTCGACTGTCACCATAATGAACGATTCTGTACGTCTCACATCCATCGGATTCCCGTGACCATCACCAGGTCTTTGGCCCTACGGTGGAGACCTTCCAACACTGCGTTTTCCGGTATATGGTCGCCACTCCAGAACATTTCGTCCCCGCTGACTATCTGTTCTGCAAGCAACGTGCCCTGCTCACTGCCACTTAAGTTTCACGATTCTTAAAGGTGTCAAATAGGTGGAAACTGATATGCTTTACTGAGATTGCTGAATGGTTCCCAATACTGTTTTTGGAATGTATCCGGAGGTGTGTTGTTCCCCTTACTAATGGCTGAACACCAATAGTAAATTTTCGTAAGTGCAGCCGTGAAAGCTCACTAACTTACCTTCGAATGAATTAATAGCAGTTGGTTACTATAACAAGGTTAGTGTCTATTATCCCCTTATTTATTAACTAGCTGTTGCCGGCGGTTTCGCCCGCGTGATATTAGATAATTGTTCTAAGGAAACATACTCTCAGGACGTGGTCTACCTGTGCGCTCGCTCGTGAAGAACTAAAAAACATACACACATACATACACTCACAAACTGTCGTTTATATAATAGTCCAGTGCCATAGCAGGCAATTATCTTTTATTTGAACAAAGTTTATAAAGCGAGAATTACATCTTTGTAATTATTATAGGGCATAAACCTATATAAAAACCTAATAGCTGTCTATACACACACTTATTTAAGCAAAGCAAAAAAGACTTCAAGGAAAAAATAATTTTGTTTTCTTTATTCAGGCAAAGAAAGGCACAAATAATTTCATTTTATTTCATTTGGCGTGACTGTTGGCAAAGAATAAGGTTCCCAAGGGTGTCGTAAAAGGTGACTACGGGATAATGGTGAGGCGATAGCTACGATGGGTAGCTGCTTTCCCCTAAACACTAATAACAATATATTGCGCGCACAATGTTTGTCAAGCGTGCTGATTATGGCAATGTTCGCTGCGAGAAACGTTCGTTCTTACGGTCTATTAGGAATCCGTACTTACTCGTAAATGTTACCGAATTGTTACGATTTTCACTCGCTGTACTTTTGTACTTGACTACATATTGTTTCAATTAATCCTACTAGGTATTCATATTAAACTAGTTGTTGCCAGCGGCTTTATAGTACAAAATTGTCATATGGGAATGTAATCCCGCAATAAGATTATCCTATGTGCTAGTCTAGGACATGGTTTATAGCATAATATCATAGCATAATCAGCCTTTTCAATGTTCCCACTGCTGGGATTCAGGCCTCTTCTCTAGGAGAGGGAATGGGCCGTAATCCACCACACGGGCCCAGTGCGAGTTGGTGAATGTCATGTCTTCGAACTTTTGTTTCTAGGACATGCCGGTTTCCTCACGATGTTTTCCTTCACCGTTTTGAAAGCAGTGGTGATGAAATAAATTACACAAAGTAATGCACCTGGCAGGGTGTGAACCCGCGACCTAGAACTCGTAAGTCGGGGCCGTTACCACTCGGCCACCACTGCTGTCTCTATACGTATGTACTACTTGTCGTATTTGTGTATTGTGTATAAAAGTCTGTCTCATTTTTTTTTTTTTTTTTTTTATTAGTGATAGGTTCGCGCTTGACCGCTATCTCACCTGATGGAAAGCGACGATACGGTCGACGACGGTCATGTTCTACTCGTGTAAACAGTTTCATCGATGTCCGTTTTTTTGGCCCGTAACTGGGTTGTAGAAGTCTGATAGGCTGTCGCTCCATGTGGACAGGTATTCAACCATATTCGGATAGACTGAAAGGCGACACCAAGTTAAATGAGAAAAGGCTAGGGAGTTGATGATGACGCGAGTGTAGCTGTTCAAGAAAGCTACATTTTTATGTGGGAAATCATCCAATGACTTCTCATGTTTAAGTGTCAGACTTTTACTGACTAAAATCACGCCGGTGCCCTTCAGTAGCCCTTTGCGATCTAGGAGCTCGGGTTTCCTTTTCAGAAACTTCCCGTGGCCCTTCGAAAAAGTTAGTAGGAGCAGGATATATTTTTCAAAAATGTATAAAATGTCTTATTTCAGTAATGGCTCAGAAATGGCATAGAATAGGATAGAATAGAATAAACTTCATTTCTTCGTCTTTGCATCTGTTTCTTTTTTAAGAAACAGTTTTAATTCACGGCACATCGATTTGAAAACAAGATGATTTTTATTTTAAGATTTGAAAACAAGATGATTTAATGTTTGAACATCAGTATATATTTATATTTTATAGATCGTATACAGACGTTGATATTACATCTATATTCAGTACATTAAGATGTTACATGTTATTTCAGCGCATAGATCTGAAGTTCTGAACTGTTTGTTGTGATAAGACATGCGATGTGCTGTTTGTGTGATTGTTGACATAATTAACAATTTAATTTGAATAATTTATTAGTAATGACGACACAAAATCCCCGACATATATATATATATATTTTTTATGTCAATGACAAATCCCGCCCTTGGGTGGAGCGGGAAGTAGTGTCAGACTCTTACTGACTCTTACTGACTAAAAACCTACCCCGTTCCTTCGTTGCCTATAGTGCCGGGGCTGAGCCTTCCTCTCAGAAAACGGCCCTTGACCCCAGCAGGCTTCGACCCTGCCTGCCTGCAGTTAGCAGGCTGGGTCTCTTCGGTTGACATATTTTATTATACATAGACATATTATAACGATGAATATACATACGAGTACTATAATAAACCCAATTAAACGCGACCCATTAGATCTATAGTACTAGTGAATTCCATTGCTACTTAACCCTCTTCCTTTCTCCTAATTTTTGCTGTGCCCGACAGGATCCATAATGGTCTGTGACATTTTTTTTAATACCATCTATGTATACTTATGGATTGCAATAAAATATTGAGTATTGAGTATTGAATAAGTTCAAAAATGTTAAGACAATAATTATATATGGAACCTTTACTTTGATTAAGAAAAAATCAGGCATAAAAAGGGTACCTTGGAACACATTGCTTGATCTAGTTGAACTTAATTAAAGTATATAATTAATATATGTATTAAAAAAAATATAACTTTATCCTTCTCTAGGCATGACTCCTCTTTCGAGGGTGCGTTCAAATACATGTAAACTCAAATCTACATTACACATATAAACACTTAAAATACAAGATAGTAAAAATATACATATCCCATGCATTATGCATGGGTTATGTATATTTTCCGTTCATTCAGACGATGTTTGCCTATCCAGCAAGTTGTTCAAAAGAATAAAAGAACCTTGCAAACACTTAAAATACAGGATAAATAAATAAAACTATAAATTAATGCAATAATTGTTTAATCGAAACTAAATTAGGGTTCTAGTGTCGTTTCTTGGGTCATAAACTCTTTAGACAGGCTTATTTGACTTTTTATGTGATCTGTGTTCCAGTAGTAAAAATTTACTGGCCATTACCGTCAGGCTCCTTTACGATGCCGGTGAATGTGCACCCGTTGTAAACCGGGACACACCCGCCTGCTGCGCGAGCCAAAGAGGATTTTCATGTTTGCTCAAGGGGAGAGCCCTTGAGCATACTGCTAGATAGATCGACTATGTTACTCCGAATACCTCCGTCAAAGCTTATATTTAAAGAGGTAAAATTGTTTGTCTGTTTATTTGTAGGAAATTATTTGTAAAACCATAGTACTGATATGATTTCAACAATTCTTTCAGTGATAGAAATTATCGTCAATGTTTATTTATTTATTTATGTACACACAAACACTTAACAACAAGAAAAACAAATACAGATAAAAGAGTACAAAGGTACTGCTTATTTCTAGCGAAATTTCTTCCAGCAGACCTGCGACAGGAGAGTTGGATGAAAGATGTAGACGCAGTGTGTATAAATAATTTGGAAAAACAAAAATAGACTAGAAATGTTTATAGCGTGGTAGCATTTTTTATCCTGGAAAATGTATCCTATCTGTCCAGCCCTTTGCAACTGTTTTGGGGTCGGCTTTACTTGGAACGACTGCCTATCTGATTCACAACCCAGTAATTAGATAATACGATATTTATTTATTTTAATATTTATTAAAACTTCTTGCAGCACAAGGGTAAGGTACAAGGATGGACGGTATTCTTTGTCAGTCAAACAACAATCTTTTCTTTTTTATGCTAGGTGCAAAAAAAGAAAAGAAAAGATTGTTAAGAAAACAAGGGTAAAAATGTATCTATATTTAGAGTTAAAATAAACATTATATACGACACCTCATGGCAAGACTGGTGTCAGAACATCCCTAACGACTATCAAGGAACTGCAAATGGTAGCCGGGATCAAAGAGTTTCCGAGGCACGGAGGAATCTCAATATGTTAAGGCGGTCGCCCATCTACGGACTGACTACGACAAATATTGCTTAACCTTAGAGATCGACCTGTGCTGCTATTAACGCCACGAACTCCTCAATCCTGGAAAATATATGGGTCCTATATAATAGGCGATACCGTACTAAATGTTAGTACTTAAAATTATGGTAGGTATTTGTAAAATAGCTTCCTACTGTAATCCAAAAATATAATGTTAGAAAATGAAAATAAAATCAATTTGTGAAAGTCGAAATGGGAAAAGTTTTGTTTTTATTACAAGACTGCTATCATAATAAATTCCTTTTGGTGGCCTCGAAATGATCGATGACTTAAACTTTACGAAATTTCAGGATATACAATGTTAACGTATCAGTTATTTACTTATATATCGTGAGCGATTTTGCATGTATCTAAATATTAAGCACCAAAATGCAAAATCGCTCACGATACACCCAGGCCGTAAAAACATAACTTTAAACGGAAATATTTAAATGTCTTTTGACACGCGATCTCGTTTCGTATTCAGGTTCACGTCGGTTCTAAATCTTGTGCTTATGTAAAATTAACCTTTCCTTGGATCTTCAGGTCATTTTATAAATAAAATTGAAATTTAACATATGTTCCTTTGAAACCATTTTTCATTTTAAAAAACTCTGAGGAGTTTACCAGTCTCATTCGGATCAGTGAATTTTAGTTTATTTTTTGTCAATGGTAAAATCATGCAATGACATCTCCGCGCCCTTGGGCGGGGCCAGAGATAGTGTCAGACTTTTACTGACTAAAAATCTCTTTTTTTTCATATCACATAATCCATCTATCTTTTCTTTAGCTTTCCTTTCCCTCTCTATCTATAGACAACGTGGTAACAAATACTAAATTAATTGGTTTCTCTTCTAAAAAGCACAGCAGCATCTTCTGTCTTTCTGCTTTTTCTTCTTTTGCCAATAAACGCAATTTTCTTTATTTTCTCTATTCAGTACATTATTTTCCCGCAAAATGTCGCTCGGCGGTGAAAACCTTGTAAAGCATATTTTCTTCAGGGTTTAGATTGGAAACTCGCATTTTTTATTAATGAAGGGAAGAAACCTCTCAAAAGAAAGAAATCTCTTCTGTACATTTTTTTTCTGGGGATAGTATTTTAGTATTTTCTTTTTTCTGTAAATTTGTGATATGTTGTT
This sequence comes from Leucania comma, assembly GCA_958295575.1. Lineage (NCBI taxonomy): Eukaryota > Metazoa > Arthropoda > Insecta > Lepidoptera > Noctuidae > Leucania > Leucania comma. Next base: position 18,833,370 of record OY282468.1, read on the forward strand.
ACATGGTTTTCATAGCCGAGCGACGTAAAATCGCTTATACCCCGCCAAGTGTTCATGACACAACATGACTGGCAAGTTGGCACATATTACTCAGCCCTAATAACATTCGAAGAATTTCTTTGTCACTGAACTACATACCTATCTTATCGATTTTCTTTATTTAACCTGCAGCTAAGTTTAGAAGGTATTTGGCATTCCTCTGTGTTCCCATGTGCCTGTAAGTGAATTTAGCGCGTAGATGGAATATTTGATTGTGAAAGGAATACCAATGAGTTTCCTCGAAGAAGATAATGCAAGTTCAATTGGAAATAAAAGGACCATTTTCGACTGCTAAGTTGTAAGTGAACGTTGTATGTGGAAATGTTAATGAGCCTGTTTTCGACGCTGTACCGTACCATCATCCTATCATGAATGTGTTATGAAAGTGTAAGTGTTCTGTGTATTGAAACGTATGACTATGTCCGGTGTTCTAACACTGTAGCATAAAACTTTGACAGTGCCGATTTATGTGAGCAGTGAGCATACATGTTATAGCGAATGATGATGACCGTTCAAAGTCCATTAAATGATATAAAAACGACCAACTACAAAAAAAAAAAAAGCTGGTATACTGTTTCCAGAAAGAAAAATGTGCAGAAGAGATTATTTAGCTTATAGTTATATTCTTTTTTGACATTTTTGCCATCATATATTCATTCAATTTTCCCTATGAAAATAATCATTCTCGCTTCTTGACACATCTAAAAATCAATCAACATTTACAAAAAAACATATTTAAAGTGCCAGGTACAACTGAGAGAACAGGTACGGATAAGACACATAGGATGGTACGGGTAAGATATGAGCATTATAAGCAAATGTGAATGCTCTAGTTGCTCTATGCCCCAAGCGGACACTGGTGTTCGCACACCTATTTTCTTTCTATTGTGTCTCTAATTACGGTATTCAAAGGGCTAGTAGATATAGTAGTCTGTGTCGGGTCTCTTTGCGTGCTTGATATGTTTCTAGCATGGGCATGGTATGACACGGTCTGGCGGGCAGAAATCATTGTCGTAGGAGGCTGTGAGAATTCTAATAAAAATAATAAATAGTTAAGGTTGAAACAAAATAAAAGCTTACTCAGAGTCAAGCCTGACAATGAATGCTGATAAATCTGTAAAGCATATTTAATTGAATAAACAATAGCATTTTAGTGACGGGTTCAGACCCGTGAAGTCGTAAATCAAGGGAAACACGCTTATTTGAACTAAAGCCTTTGTGCCTTCCATGAACAAATAAAAACCCTACATTCAGTTTGCATCGAAAAGCATTGGAATACCTTTTTACCGCCGTAAAGCTCACAATACTTTGAAGTAGAGAAATATTGACGTTTCAATCAATAATTCAGGCAGTTTCAGCCCTATTTACTTGACACTGAAATAGTTCTAGTGGAATTTTCAGCGATTGTAGAATGTAGGGTTACAATAATTTAAGCAATTGTTCCAATATTATTAACGGAATTTGTATCTTTTCAATACAAAATCTCTTTATGCTCTTCTGTTTATACATAAATGAATAGTTCAATCGAACGTAATGCCTAGAGATCCTAAAGATTTCGCAGAGTTTCAGCTATAAAACTGTCCATTGGCTTGGTTGTGTGTAGGGGCTGTGCAGAAGTGTCTACTAAGTAATTGACATGACTTGAAGGTTATATAAATAACACAGGGAATTAGAAATGAACGATGTGTATTGTAGTAAGAATATTTGCAGCAAGGATGTTATAGATATGAGATTTCGGATATGTATTCGGATATATAGGAATAATATTATAGCCGTTTCCGATACGATTACGGATATGAAATTATTTCGGACTAGCTTTTGCCCACGGCTTTACCCGCATACATAAAATAAAACCTATGTCACTCAGGAATAAAGCAGCTTTTAACCGGATCAGTATTTCCAGAGATTGCCTCCTACAAACAAAAAAAAAAAACAAGGTTTACCTTTTTACAATATTAGTGTAGATTATTATCCGCTAGTTTCTATAAGATATAAGATTTTAAAATTATTAGTAAAATAGTAAAAGATTTGAATTTTATATCTAGTCTAGATTATCATTTGTTTGGCCAGGCAAAACCAACAAAAACCTGTCGTAACCTGTCTTTAAGGGAGAGAACTCACGAAACGGCTATTTTATTTCAAAACTCGCGAGGCGGTTCGTTTTCGACCGCAAGCCGTCGGCCGACCGCAGAGCGTGCGGGTGCAAACCGCCGAAACGGCGGCGGCCCACTACCGTGGCGGCAGCGGGAGAAAACCGCTTCGCGAGTTCTCTCCCTTAGACTTCGTCTTTATTACAAACTATCCGAAACTTTTATATCGGTTTCGGTTACGGTTATGGAGCTCCATAACATCCTTGAATTGCTGAGTGTGTATTTCTATATTATTGTATAGGTACGTAAGCTGAACGCTCTCTTGACGAATGTGTTAGGTGACGGCAGCGTTTACTGCTCACAGACAATGCCTGCGCAGCCCGCTTAAAGGAAATTCTCGCTCAACTTCACTGTTTGCTGTCAGTTTCCGCCTACTCGCGCTCCAGTTTTTATTGAGAGTTTTTTTTTTATTCTTTGACTATAAACTGAATTGTAGGGTCCAGTTGTTTGCTGATCACGGGAGCTGTTTGATCGATGTTAGGTCGTTACTTGACGTTTTTATTGCTTCTTTTATATTATATATATTTCGGGTTAAAATGATGCAGTAGAACCAATAGCTTAAAATGCAATTGTTAAGTAGGTAAATTGTTTTATTTCAGAAATAAGGTTTTAGAATATTCTTCCAAGTATTTAATTGAATATTGTTCGTAGCAAAATAATGAGATGCGGTAAAGAGCTATTTTCATTTTCGTGTCAGTATTTCGTAGGCGTGCCGAGCCGGGCCGTCCATTGTCTGTGTCACGTCCTACCTCTGCGAAACAGAATTGTTCGATTATTTTCGGCTGTTTCATCGGATCGAAGCAAATTAGTCCATTTGTATGCTAACGGACTTTCCGATTCGGATGTGAATATGGACAAAAAAGTATTTATTGTTACCGGCTTTTTGTTTTTTATTCGCAAAACGGCAGGCCCTTTTTCCTGCAGCTATTACTGTCGTAGAATGTAATTTTTTTTTGACTTGATACGACACAAATGTTTGAAATAAAGTGCTTGTAACGGAGTGTACTGTTAGCATAATTTGGTCCCAAATAAATAAAATAGAATAAAAATAATTGTATTGTTTGGTGGGAAGTGATGGCCGAGTAGTAACGGCCGACGAATTGGGTTCAAACCCAGACAGGCAGATTACTTTGTATAATTTATTTCATCATCACTGTTTTGAAAACGGTGAAAGAAAACATCGAGAGGAAACCAGCATGTCCTAAAACCAAAAATTCGAAAACATGTGATATTCAACCCGCACTGGGCCCGCGTGGTGGATTACGGCCCGTTCCCTCTCCTAAAGAGGAGGCTTGAGTTCCAGCAGCGGGAACATTATAAGGCTGCTGTACTGCTTATTTAGGGTTTCGTACTTCAAAAGAAAAAAACGGAACCCTTATAGGATCACTTTGTTGTCTGTCTGTCTGTTTATCAACACTTTAGCTTGGGCACGCGTGGAGGTATCGAGTTGAAATTAAAACCATTTACTCAAGTCTGCGGTTCCTTGAAGCTGAGTAAAAATCAAACTAAAGTTAACAGAAAAAAGATACGGCCGTTTATATCGCAAAAACGTACATTTCGACACTCTCGAGGGAATCAAAATTTATAGGCGTTGACCTAGAATCCTGAAATTTGGCATGAAACAAAGTCTCATAGTACAAGTATAGAAAATAATGTAAAAATTGTAAATTTGTTGATAGGTACCTCAAAAAAAAAAAAAAACAATTTGTTCAATTAGGAAAAATCTTCGTAACTCAATTCGGGAATTGAACGGTTTTCACAGAACCCTCAGTGCGCGTCTCCGACTCGCTCTTGCCCCGTTTTTTTTCTAAATAAACCTTTTTTTAATGATTCGTGCATATCTTTACAATTCTAATAAGCTAAAACACTGCAAGGATACATTATTTTATTACGGAGTTTCCGTATCGGAAATTGTATCTTTCGGCTTCATCTTCAAATCAGTTCACACGGCTAGGATACATTATTTTATTACGAAATTTCCCTGCTTCCATTCCCGCTTCATCATCAGATCAGAGTTTTTTTGTTGCAGCTTTTTGTAAGTTCCATTGGCCATCTATAGTCTTCTTTATCTTTTCCACTTTTTCAAGTGATACTTTGTTTACTGATTTGCATCCAGCTTGGCTTCATGATTTCTTGCCTAAATCGCTAAAAGCTTTCAAAATTTGAGAAGTTTCCTCAATTTCTCATAGATTCAGTAATAAAAAATGGAATTTGATAAAACTTGAACCAATCTGGAAATATATTCTTTTAAATAAAATATTAACTTACCAAATTGACTCATAAATAACGGAGTAGTGAGGTCAAGCAAAAAATACAACCGAATTGAGAGCCTCCTTTTTTATTTGAAGTCGATTAAAAACGTTAAATTTTCTCTGAGTTGAATCAACCATTCCGAATACAGTATATATATGAATAACAGTCGTTTACCTACTTACTACGTAGGAAGAGTTTGCTAGTAAATACGTCAAAGTTTTAATTTCTCCCCAGTTAGCTGTAATAACTTGCGCGTAACTCGCAATTTGCACATTCAGCACTACTGTTTACGTTCTGCAACTGCTATTATTACTGTATCTAATATGCGAGGACCTACTGGGGCCAAAGCTTATGTGAAAGTGAAACCTGGGGCCCTAAGACGAAGGCAATGAAAGGAGCAGGGTAGGATTTTAGTCAGTAAGAGTCTGACACTATCTCCCGCCCTGCCGAAGGGCGGAATTTTATTTATTTATGAAATCTTTATGCACTAGTGTACGTCATTTGATGATTTTACCTACCATAAAAAAATACTGTATCTAATACATAGATGAAAATAACAAAAATGTAATCCAAAAGAAATAATATAAAACCTTCAAACTATAAATAACCGAACACTATCTGTAATAAAAGGCTTCTCAGCCGGTCGCAAGGCTAGATCTACTTCTTATGAAAAATGATGCCATCCACAACAAGGAATAAACATTATGAGGAAAAGTATTTTTGTAACAAATAAAATATGATTTTGAATATCATGTTGCGATGATTGAAGACTGGATTCTATTTTGGTTTTGGTTATTGAAGTGTTGTTTTCATTATATTCAGGGATATTTAATAAATCGTTTCTATTTCCATTTTGTAACGAGTTTTATCCTTCATTTTTGATGTTAGATGTCACAAAAATAAATGTACATCGTGTTGCGTAATACCTTCTAGATACTTTATGGCATTGTGGAAATGCCGAATAGTCAACAGTTGATTAAAAAAAATCCAGGGTTCACAGTCCTTTACGAAGTTCGTGTTTTCATCAGGTTTATTGTGACTGGTGGAATTGCATGAAAAGGGTGGGTTGCCGCCTTCCCTCAAATAATAACATGCTTTGTGGAAATAACGGACACGCTAGCGGAAGATCACGCGTCGATTAGCCACATAACAATGGGTCTATGTTAAAGTTTACCTGCTTTCAGACTAATGTTTTGATTTCTTTATAGTGACAAGAAACATGTTACCGAGATATTTGTGATAACATAAAATGATAGAAAAGAGTGCCATGGAGTTTCTTGCACATTCTTCTCCATAGAGATCTACGCTTTAGAATGTGCAATTATCATTTTTCTTCTGACTGACTTCTTGACAATTCAAAAGTGTCTGTTTCAGTTTATTTAAAACAAATGCTTTACGGTTGAAAAAACAAATGTTTTACGGTTTTGTTTGTACTTAATTTTCTTCATCATCTCACAATTACAACCCGTGACTTATTTCGTTTTTAGATCTAAGGACGCTTTATTTTTCATGAAATTATTTACGAAGCTCTTTTGCTTTTCCAGGGATTTGATTCATGACTGGTTTATTTATGTAAATTTCGAAGTACTGTTTCACAGCATTCTTAATCTAATGAAATGTTCTTTTGATGTATCGGGTTTCGGCGAGTTTCGGCCAGGTAGAAAATATCCACAGATTGTGCTGTGAACCGGAATAATTTCTATAGACACCACTGGGCTGTAAATTATAGGCTCCTTTTATCATTATCCCTAATACATACCTAATTTTTCAGCTATATGTAGGAAATAAGGAGACTTTGATAAATAGTATCAATACACATGATGTATGCAACATATAACAATGAACTATTTATTAAAGAAGGTAAAAAACCTATTTTAATAAATTCTTTAAAAATATTTATTTTGTCACTAGCGTGTTTGTGTGTGCGTGCGTCAAAGTGAATTTAGTAATCGGCGTGCGTGGATACCAACACCGATGCGGTACCAGTGTAGTATGTCACTGCCTATATTGTACACCTAAGACAAAGAAAAGGTGTCTGAAAATGCCTAAGGCATTAAGTCCGCCTTTGTACAGTGCTCATACTAGTGCATGATGATGATGATGATGCCGTCTAGCCGACCGCGTGCCTTGGCTTCTCATGGTGGCTTTGCGCTCAGATGTGTTGCTCTGTCGTGTGCTCTCATAAAATGTGACTTGCAGATCCATCTTTGACCGAAAAGCTCCGAGCACAAAGTGGACATGTCAGAACACCATTAACTATATTATAAAATATAGTTGCTGGTGGTCTAGCCTTACTAGTGCATACAGTTTTAATAAAAAATAAATATATCTTCAATTAGGACAATAAATTCTTCAAATTCTGCTACATCAATAAACACAACCCATATTCAAAAAACTACAAATATTTCAGTGCTTAAATAAATTATGACTGTAACTTAAAATTTTCTAATTGAGGTGTACAAGGGTCTGCATTATTCCAGTTACATATTGTATATTGGTTTAGCTTAAACCACTGTCTGTCCCAATGTCTTCAACAAACATAGGTAAGCGAGAGTTTATAGGCTTGCAATAGTATGATAGAAGCAATCAGGATTAAGCCATCGTGAGCCAGTGTTCGTAGTAAGTACGGTGGCCCAACTTCGCCCGTGTCCTATTGACCTAGATCCGCGCCCTTGAACCCCGACCCCCCGCGCCCGACATCCGCACGCTCCCGTGACGTCATAAATGCCCTCCGTAAGCATTGTCTCTTAAGTATATTGTTTTGTTCTAAAATAAGATAGCTCCACTGTATGTCAACAAAGCAATTTAATGAGGAGCGTAAAGAAATACGTCGCTGTGTTATCGCCATTCTCTTGTTGTTCGGTCTGGAGATTATTGATTTAGAGCTCTTTGAGGTCACAGGGATTTGGGATTGCAGTGACTGTTGTAAGGTACAATTTATAAGATGCCGTGAGGGATTCACATATAAAAATATGCAGACAATAAATAATAATGAGCAAAACTTGGTTATTATTTTGCCAAAGACCTTAATGAAGGATGTTGAAGTACATATTATGTTCCGCACACGCAAAGTGAATTAAAAATAAATTCATAACCTTTCCATAATGCTGCAGTACCTTTCCGCAGTAGTAATGAATGCTTGTTTATGCCAAGTAAACATGTTGAACAATGCCAATCAACGAAAAAAGTTTAAAGCAAGTAAATTAGCTACATGTCTGATGGACTTCAACGAATGACTGCAATTTGCTGAATGCAGGTTCACGCTTTATAGCAGTGTTAAATGATTTCTTTATCTACATCCCTACATATTTATAGTTAAATCGACTAATTCAATAATACTATACATTATTAGTTACTTAATTGCAGCATAGCATAGCATAAGTGCAAAATTGTTGATTGATTTTAGCCTTACAATGTTCCCACTGCAGGGACTTCTCTCTAGGAGAGTGAATGGGCCGTAATCCATCACGCGGGCCCAGTGCGGGTTGGTGAATGTCACATGTCTTGGGATTTTGGTTTCGGTTCTAGGACACGCCTGTTTTCTCACGATGTTTTCCTCCACCGTTTTGACAACAGTGGTGATGAAATAAATTACACAAAGTAATGCGCCTGTTTTGGTTTGAACCCGCAACCTACAACTCGTAAGGCGAGGCCATTGCCACTGCGCCACCACTGCTCCTATTTACTGTAGAGGAGATATTATACCTTGGTTTTATGAACACAACTACATACTTATCTAATTTAGTTATGATCTTTCAGAATAAGAAACTAAGCAACTGGAACAACAAATGGTTCCCAAAAGAAATAACCATTCAAAATGTCTTTTGACGGCTCCTAAGGCTGGATCCTTGAAAGAAATTAACGATAAACTGATACGTAATATATGATACGGAGACGCGTAACCTTTTGTTACATAATACGTTTCTGAAAAACAACTTACGCAAATTCAAACGCTCTTTTATTGGATATAACCGGTCTATTAGGAAATGGCTTTTTTAATGTTTTGTCAGGTAAAAATGGAACAATGGATGTTATAAATATTATTCTCTTTGTGTATGCCAAAAATATACTGTCATATGAAAACCGAATATTCATTCGATATTTTTTGTTGGCACTATAAATCTCTATATTTTGAAAACAACGGAATAATTTAGTGGCAAATACCGGCTAGCTAGTGGTTCAGTTCGGTTCAATGGCGCCTCGTGGCGGTTGTAGGCAAATTTTCCATTTGGTTGTCTGTGGTTCCAGCTTGTTTTCCGAGTCAGTGGCTCGTACGGATCTATAGCTCTGAAGACATTTTTACATAATAAAACGTAAGCTAGACATATGTTCGCAGGTAGCATAGCGCAAAAGTTTTGCATATTATATCTGTGGGTAGTTTTATTTTATGCCACTATCATTGCTATCGATGGAGTGCTATGCAGCTAGGACGGCATCCTCTCGTTGGTTTTTTCGATATGTATACCAAGCCTTTGAGAATACTGAGAAAAAAAGAAAGTTAAAAAAGAGGTGTACAAGAAACAACAAATAAGCTGTAGTCATTGTACATACTTTAGTTCATTACGTTTCAAAAACAGCGTATTTGTTGAGCTGTTATTAGGGCGTTATCAGAGGTCCTAGCATTATTTCGGTTCCATTTGGCGCCCATTTCTGTGTAATTAAGACTGGGAATTCGCTCGTTCCAACCGAACGTCTTATAAAATTCAATTAGTGAACTATTTTGCATTCTATTGACTTTGAATGGTAAGAATAAACAAGACTTAGGTTGGTTCCAAATTAGAACGCCGAATTGGTTGTTTAATTTGGGCGTCGATTCTCACCTGGTGTTTCTATGCCTAAGACTTCAATGCCATATTCATCTTTAAATATAATCCGTTCAGTACATAATAAGAAATAGGTAATCTTAAGAATTTAACATATGTGGTGTAATAACAATGTTTCTGCCGCAAGTTTTTTCCCGAAGGACTTATTCACGGTCATAATCACATGCTTGGCAAGGCTCGGGTCGTTCATTGCAGAATGGTGTTATTATTTGACATCTGGACACAGTTCACTATCCCTTCGGTATAATCCGTTAGTTGGCCTGAACGAGTCCCAAGGGCACCTGTGGACTCGTAACCAGAACACGATGTGTAAATAAGATTAGCCGGTTATAAAATGAAACGTATATTTAGGTTCTATATTCACTTGTAAAGATTGCAGAAACCTGTATCAATGTAAAAAAATCTGGCATGTGCGAGTCGGAGTCGAGAATGAAAGGTTCCGTAAAAATTATGTACCCTTTTGTTTCAATTTTTGTGTTGTTCTGTTTTTATTTTGTTGGTACAGCGGCAACAGATATACATCATCTGTGAAAATTTCAACAGTCTAGCTATAACGGTTCTTGAGATACAGCTTGGTGACAGCCAGACGAACTGAGGAGTCTTAGTAATAGGGTTCTGGTTTTACTCTTTGGGTTAGGAACCCTAAAAAATGTGGAAAAGTACAAGAGTGAAAAAAACAACTGTACAGACTCATCAACGAAAAAAAATAATATTCAAAGTCCTTAAGTCTTCCTTTTTTATACATAACTTGAAGATAAAACTTTCTGGGATAATATTCTTTGCCTTTTCCTCAAAGTTTAAGGATGCCTCTCGTAAGGCTTCAAGGGATATAATCATTAAGATGGATAGATAGGAGGAGTATCTTTTCAGAAAAGTAAACATTTCACATTCGAGGCTTACAAAATAAAAGTGCAGAACAAAAGTTTTTACTCTGGCTTTAATACGATTAAGTAAGCACGGGGTTTTATATTTTTAGTGAATAAGTTGTTCCTGTAGCTAGCACGAAGCATTCTTCTCACCTAAGTGTGTCAGAAATTTTACATCAGTTTAAATGTTCTCGTAACTGAACAGCCATGAAGAAAAATGGTATAAAGTTTTACAAATGAAATTTTCTTTTTCTTAGCCCAAAGAAAACAAATTACCATTGTACCTTTTCTTGTATTTCTTTAGTAGCTGAGTTATAGTCTTATTTTCTAGTAGGCGAATTGTAAAAAATCTGCGAGGCAATTTTCGGGCGGGCGACTGCAGAATTGAATTTATAAGGTAAGAGCTAACAGTGCCTTACTCCCAAAGGACTGAGTGCCTGTACCTGCTTCTTTATCAAAAAACTGAATTTCACGGTACGAGTTTTGACGGGCCTGAAAGGTTTTTTATAAGTTACGGCGCATAACCACAATTAGGGTGCGACGCTGAGCAGTTTCGTTTACGATTCTGTACGATATGAGTGGGTTTTATGAATGTACAAATATGTGCGGAGGTTTTGCGAGTAGCCTACATGTAGTTACAACGAACGAACGGTTATATTTTCCCTAATATTCAAATTTGTATAAAATTATACAAAAATAATGCAAAAATGCCAAACCTAGTGCTTTGGCATTTGTTACTTAAACATTAGCCCTCAAATAAAAAAATGCATCGAGAATTTTTTATTCCAGACTGCATAAACTCATTTTAGCAAACCGGTCTAATTTGAGCCTTATTACTTAGCCTTTTCCGTAACACTAGAAAAACAATTCGGGCTCTACGAAGAAAGAAAATGCAAATTCTTATCAAGAATTCTTTGGAAAAGCTAATAAAGTATAATGTATTCTGTTGTATAGGTATCTTGAAATGTTTCACCGGCTGTAAAAATGTATGAGACGTGAAGTGGCACGACGTAAAATTGATATAAAGTTGTAGGACGCGAGTGAGTTGGCGGCCGCGCGGGCGGCCCGTTGGCCCTGCGCCAGGGACTCATCCGTCCATCCTTGGAACTTGCCGAGATAAATTAACACAAACAAATTGCATCCGTTTGGCCAATTTCTTTCAATAATATTTAAGTCTAAGTACTTAGTTTTATTGTCAACTGTTGCGTTGATTTGTAAGTGCTCCTTTACAATGAAGAAAAATAACTATTGTTTTAGTTAACGAGCGTAAGATTTGATGTTACTTCTAGGTGAATAAAATAAATCTGTATTTATTTTTTGTAACATAAATAAAAATTAATGTCTGATGTTTGTACACTGACTACCTTAAATCTATTTCCTTTCACTCAGTCCATCCAAAGGTTGTCTGTAAGAAATTGCCCTGTGCGATAAGACCGCCCATTGTAGCCTTATTTATGATGTTTGTCCTATAATTGTTGTTTATGCAGTGTACAATAAAGAATATATAAATAAATAAAGAAGCTACAATCAATAATAACACAATTAGCGTAGCACTCGTAGCGCCCGTAGCACTTTCGTAGCAACTTCTACGAACACGAAATATTCTTGTTTAAGTTCACTACAAGTTCAATGGTATGGTTTTGAACTCGCAACCTTTGCATAGGCAGTCAAAGCCTTAGCCGTAGCCTCGCCTATTCGTAACCCGGCTATTTGCAGGTCATTCTTAGTTCCGTCAAGGTTCTTTTTTATAATGTGGGTAGTAGATAATAAAGTGATAAAGGTGAAAGGTATACATACATACATAAGGGAGCCTGGTTTATTTTATATTTGACTAAAAAGGAATGGACAACACAAAGAAGGATTTATCCTCACATAGGTTTCTTTTATTATATTTTGTTTAAATCCATAGAAAAGGTTAATATGGTCAAAGGTTAGGTACGTTCATTTTATAGTGTCATGCATTTTATGTGATTAAATTAGATATGTATCAGAATGTGGCTGCAGTGCAGACGTTATGCAACAGACCAGCACGTGGTTCCGGCTCATCAGCTGACGACGTCATGTCATCCGTGCCACTGCAATGCACTCCAAATTGGCCGAACAAGGAGGACTATTTTCATTAGCTGTTATAATATTTGACAAAGCGCATTGCGTAAAACTGACCCAAAATATGACATCTGTGTCAAAACTGTTGGAGAGTACTAAAAGATTTGAAACCGATGTCATTTGAAGCGTCTAGTTGAATAGAGTTTTTTTTTAATATGGCGACATACCTCAAAAGTATTGGGGTTTAGGTTTTATAAAATATTTTATTTTAACCCAACCCAAGAGTTTACTTACTGTCATACATTTTTTAATTTGGTTCGGCGAGCCCTGTACGATTTTACGACGACTTCCACCTACGGGAGGAATAAAATATTTACTGAGAATGAGGAGGAAATAAAATATGAAGAGGACTACAAATTCCAGTCGTGTGCTTGCGGAGCTAATTAGGAAAATGTGAGGTTTTTTATTGTTCCATACACAATGCTCCCTGACATTTAAAAACTGAAAGGCAGCTTAACATCGTAAAATGAATCGTCATGCGGTAGATGCGAGGTAAAACCAACTATTTATCATTATAAACGTAAGGGCTCCTTCGACCGTTAGATAACTTTTAGCCAAAGATTATAACAAAACAGTTTTAGAGAATATAAAAAATACAGGATCAAATTAAAAAAAAAAAAAACGTTACACGTAATGCCATATTGTTACGAAAAAATATTTTGCTGTCACTTCAAAAGGATGGCTAAAATGTTATAAACCCCACCTACGGGAGGAATAAAATATACTGAGAATCATGCACCTGTTGACTCAAAGAATCATCCCCGACGGTGATTCTTTGAAACCAAAAGAACATCTCATTTATCTGGCTTGCTATCGTACCTATTTATTATGTGTTGTAAGTCACAGGGCGCAAATACCTAATACATTTAGTGATTGGGGAATACTAAAATGCAAATGAAAATATCAAACTGTAAAGAAAAAACTACGCCAGACGAATGTGACACCCTCTCGGTTTCAAAGAATCACTCTCGGACATTTAATAAAAAATATAAATTACAATAATAAGTATACCATTCAATTTAATTACAATTCATTCATTCATAAAATACAATTAAATTGATACAATTAATAAAAACCAATACAATAAGGCCATCTTCTTTCTGCTTGTCAACGGCATCAACCACGAGAGAGTCCGACATTATTCTAGCTTTTATCTAAATCGTAATAAAGATGCGGTATTTAAAGATCTCTCTAAACGCTTAGTTGACAATTCGTGTGACCTAAGGGTAGGCTTTTACCCCGGTCAGAGATTAAGCGTTACCATACAACGTGGCAATGCCGCCAGCCTTTTGGGCACACTTCTAGTCGACAGCTATGCGGAGGAGTTTTACGCCATTTTTTAGTTAGGAGTAGGTTTTAGTGTATATATAGTTTTATTTAGTAAGTGTTTTATATAATGTATATAATTGTGTATTTGTGAAATAAATGACATTTAATCGTAATAATCGTGATAAAAAGTATTCTAAGTCCTAACGCAAGCCAACAAAGCTTGAGGCGAGATCTAACATTAGACGTTCATTTAAAAAAATAGTAGGAAGTAGAATCATAATAACAACTAAATCATGATAATGAATGTTCACGATAGTACCCTGGATAAGCGGTAGTAATGCGGTCACAGACACCTTCATGAATCACAGGCTCGAGTGACCATCGCATTTATCAGACTTGCTGAGGCCACACACCTACAATTGTACGCGTATTTAGTAAGGCTGCTGTCGTATTCCGTGCGGAGTTAGATTTAGGTGTTTAGAACTCCCATATTTCGTTAGTAATGCACCTATACATGTTTCGTTAGTTAGTTAGCAATTTAGACATAAAGATAATAAAGATTTTTTAGAGATTTTTCGTGCCCCTTGCCTTTCTTAGCGAGGACGCCTGAGTCCCAGCAGTGGGAGCGTTAAAGCTAATTATGGTATTATAATAAGTCATAAAAACAGCCTTGTTCGTAATCCCCAAAGGGCGGGTCACAGGGGTATGGTACACCCACACTTCGTCAGCTTTGTATAACAAAGAGCGTTTTTTGTTTTATAAATTAAAGGTTGAAAAATACGTTGTAAGCGATTTCTCGCGTTTCTTGTAATTTGAAGGGACCATGTATAAATGGCGTATAAACAACGAGGCTCGAAGGGCCGAGTGACCGGAAGCGGACCGCCACGCCACCGGACATCGCGCCCAATGGTCGGAAGCTTATTTCGTACTTAAGCCCTCATTACTGATTTTATGACAGTTTACGACATACTTCGTGTCCAAGTTGCTGTACTTTGACACGGAGTTTTTGCATAATAGAAGTTCGATGAAGATAAAGTGTAGTCAATATTTTTGTAATGATTCATTACGAGTTGAATTGTGCGTTTGAAAAAAAATACTACCTACTCATGCTAGTAATTTGTCCCTACTAATCAAAAATATTTGCTAACCTCATTGTATTAATTAAGTACTTTGTTTTCCCATGTCATCGCTCTCAAGGTCGATCCCGTAAGAACCGTTTATTGTAATGGTATAAAAAATAGTTTTCAGTCTTTAGCGCTACCTTCAAACTTCCTCTATTAAACTCATTTCCTTATCCATTCTCGTTAGTCCACTCATCGATCTCAACATTTGCATCTTTGCTACATGCTCACACGTCTTTTTTATCCGTATTTTTCTTAGCTTAACTTTTTTATCCATAGTATTATGGGTCCGGTCAGGAGTAGATTTTACCCTTTATCTAGAAAACAAGTTATTTCTGTGACCTGGCGCCATTTCATCTATTATCTGCGTCGATATCTCTTTGATTGCCGGAGACCATCGGCGTGGACTTTTCGGCAAAAGCTAAGAGTATAGTCTTAGTTGACTCCCACAGGACTAAAGCAGGTCGAAAACGCAAAATAAGTTTCTGCCCAATTTCAGGTCAACACTCTCCAGTCTTTGCCACCATACCTCTAATCTACACTTGACTTTTTGATGACTTTCGGTAACCATCACAATTCCAGGCAAACAGCATATACCAGGAAAACGATTCCTGGATGTTTGACGTCAGAGCTTTCATTACCATCATGAAGAGCTAAGGGCTAAGGGCCGACCATTAAAGGAAGACGACAGCCACATTGTAGTAGACCGGATTTGTGTAATGCATCGACTGTACCAGACTTGGATCAACAGCACGTGTAAGGGTCAGCCGGTCGTATGCTTTTTTGAGGTCAATGAAGACCATGTGCAAGTTTTTATGTGCATATCTGTATTTCTCGCACAGCTGGCGCGTAACGAAAATTGTATCTGTTGTATCCTGACCGGCATAGAAACGAATTAGCAGTGTGAAATTTTACTCTCATCTCTCAGCCGCTTTTCAATAACTTTTTTCTTCTTCTAAACTTTTATAGATTGTAATATTAGCTTTCTTCTATAATGGTGGTGGTGGTGGAATCTTTATTTTTCAAGGTAGCCACCAACGAAATGTGGCACCAATGTTTAGATTCTTTAGGTATGGCTTCTTTCCACTACAACTTATTGAAGAAAAAGCTGACCACGTCTATTTATCTACCAGCAATAACATTCATTACTCGAAGTATTTTGTATCTCTTGACATGTATATCTTATTATGCTTTCTTCGAAGTATATCTATGTAAAATACACAATTCGTTTATTTAATCAAAAATACTCTTTAATTTATCAAATTGAAACCTTTTGATTCTCATTCCTCAAGACATTTTGAAAAAACTGTGTTGCTCGCATTCGTCAAGTCATTACTTAGGACAGCCTTAACATCTGTTTCAGATACACATCCTAAACGCACGTAAATGTACCAAGCATATAAACTAGCTTTGAAGACAGTAGTAGTAGTAAAAAAAAACTATTTTAAATTCTAGGGATCCTAGCTCTCTCATCTCATAATGACGTCAAAATTAAGATATTTTATAGGCATATTAGATTAGAGCTTATTCTATTTAACTACTTGGGCTATTATAATAATTATATACGAGTAATTTGCTTAGCCTTTTGCCAACTATATTAAGGTCGGTTTCCGGTATAACGGGATGCGACTGAGCAATAATTATGATCAGTTTAAACACATACCCCCGATTTCTAATTTAAGCATTTGAAGTTGAGAATTAAAATTTGGCATTTAAGTACGGTTTGAGACGTTCTTAACTCAAAATCCTCAATTCAGAAACCCGCTCTTAGTGCGTTTGATATTTATTTATTGAAAATTCATGCAACACAAACGTGAAAAAACAGAATTAATGCCTTTAGCATTCTCTACCAGTCAACTTAGGGTGGTAGAGAGACAACATAGCAGGAGTCATCCTATATAGTTAAAATAAACATACTCAATAAATATTTTTCTAATTTAAAAATCCTAAAATAAAAAAAAAAAAACAAAAATAAAAACACGATAAGTTTAGTTTTAGTAAAACACTAGACGATGCAAAATAAATAAAGAAGCAGTGTTAATATCCTCCTTGAATTTACAGAAATAAAACACGAGCTCGGCGCATGTCATTCAAAGGGTTTTCACCGCAATCGCTTTCAAGTAAAAAGTGCCGCCGCAACTCATTATGGTGTGGCAAACTTTCAGAGCCACATAAAGCTTTATGTTTCAGATTACCAAATGGCTCAAGAAAGCGTCTTAAAAATGAGAAACTAATGGCAGCTCTGAAAGTTTATTGGTACTGCAACAGACAGTTATGTACCCCAGTTTACTGAATGAGTAAGTGCCAATAGATACAATGTATGTGCATATTTTTACCCTCATCTTAAATATAAAGACACTTCTACCGTTAAAAAAGACGTGAAAAGAAATCCCCCGCGAAAAAAAAATACAGTTAAGACGTGTCTCTAAAATGGAAAACTACTCTTGGCAGGCTGTTGTAAATAATTGAAAACAATGAATGAACTAGAGTGTCCATGAAAAATGTATGTTGTAATTCTGGATCGAAGCTCGAGTCGTCGGTCTCATAAATTGGACCGCGCCCAGGTGTTACGCTTGCTAGTACTCGTAGGTCCTACTTCCGTCGCTAAATTACCAAGAACGGTGATCCTACGAATAATGCTCCCTGCCACTACTTGCACCTACCGTGAAACTAGCCCCAATCTTAGCAACTCTTTTAATAACAAATTTGAGTGGATTCTGTCCCCGGAGTGAGCAGTAATATTTTATAACGCAGCACTACGAGTTTTATAGTCCGCAATATTTCTTTAAAGTTTCTTTATAGTTCAATTTTAGTTGGTTGTTTTTGCAATACTAGGCGTTTGTTTTAGAAAAAAGGTTTTACGGAAAAGTTTCATTTTGAATTTTAATAAATATTAAAGCTTTCCAATGGCTTTCCATTTAATTGTTATACTTATTGTTGTGGCGAGTATAGCAAAATCTTCATTTTCTAATTTTTTTGAGCGGCACCTGTAATATGTCCGTTGTTCCAGAAAGCATCGTGACCCCCGGCATGAGGTCGGGGGAGGCGGGCTCGGGCTCGGAGCTGGCCGAGTTCGGCGCGCGCTGGCCGCCGCCCTACAACCAGGGCTACGGCTGGACGCGCTCCGCCACACCGCAGCACCCGCCCGCGCATCACCTCGCTCGCCACTCCAGGAGCCACCAGGTACGCTCTATATATAAAAATAAATGAGTATAAACATCCTTGTATTGTTCCCACTGCTGGGACTCAGGTCTCCTGTCTAAAAGAGGCCACCACTACTCTCACACTACATGTAACAACTTATATTATATATCATCGATCGGTCATGCTCGCCCGTATTCCCTATGTGTGACACAGCATGTGCTTTTTGTGGCCATTATCGTCCGGTATTCGTAATCTTGTAGTTACCCCTTCTAGCCAGCTCTTCTTAGATGTGGAGCTTACAGCCCTTTGTAGACTCCTATGATCTTCTTATATATAAAAATGAATAGTTGTTCGTTAGTCTCGCGAGAACGGCAAGACCGATTTGGCTAATTTTGGTCTTGAAATATTCGTGATACTCCCGGCAAGGTTTGAACGGTGAGAAATATTCATAGACTATTAGGCGTTGCGAAGTTTGCCGGGTCAGCTAGTTAAAAATAAAAGTATATTATTCCATTACTTCCAAGAAAAGAACGAAAGAACGTTAACATACTTCAAAAAACAGGTTATCCAATCAGCAGAATTAACAATAAGTCAATTCTCCCTGTAGCTCAAATTGCCTCCCTACCCTCAATAAATTAGATTACAGTTTTCCAATTTTCCCAACAAATATTACTTGTTGCTCTAAATCTCTAATTCAAATGACTAGAAATAAAAGAAATATAGAGCATACCTTCTACGACTGGAAGTGGTTTCAAAAAAATAGTCTAAACGGGTCACGGGTATGTCGGTCACCAGCGGTTGCTCTGTATAACACCGTTGTGGTCCGAAACTTCTCAATTGGGTTGGACACAATACACACTGTTTTAACTAAAACCGTAAAACGCACATTGGATTTCAGTTTCTAAAGACTGTTTAGGAAAAATTATACCATTTCTTGATTCTTACGACTCGATTACTTAACTGAAAAGATGGTGCTTCTTCCTCTTCATCTCTTCTGGTCATATCTTATCCCATTTATTGGTTCCATGGACGATTTTGTTCCATGTCTATGTAAAGGTGAAATTCTTTAAGATTTTTTTGGACCGTTGTCATCTAAACTGAGGATGTCTTCCACGCCTACTCTTCTTCGTAGGCAGTTTAAGAGTAAGCTTCACCATATAATTTCTGTGCGTCTTTGCACGTGGCCATACTACCGTAAACAGTTCTCTTGGACTTTATTGATTATTTTCAGAAACAATGCAACGAGATACGAACTCCTGCGCAGTCGGCCGAGCGCGGCCAATACCTAACTCATGAACTTTTTTGATCTAAGATCCGATAGAAGAAGTAACTTCCTTCATCTGTTATTTGATAAGGATAAGTATTATATGCTAGATGATGCATATAATGTGCTCTAAAGAACTGGAAAAATATAATTTGCCTACTTTGCCTCGGTGCAACTATGGGGGTTGCCTCGTATAAACAGGAAGGTAAATGGTCGTAATATACTCTCATCTGTTATTTAATCGAATTATATATCAAATGAAAGGTTATTTTATTCCTAATCCAACCGTATTAGGTTGCCTCACCAAAAATAGTGTAAATTCATGGTTGCCTAGATTTTAGATGTAAAATTTTCTGGGCTAGTTTTGGTATAAGAAATATATTCCCTCATCTGTAATTAAATGACAGTAAAAATTATATGCTAGATAATATATATTATATATACATCGCGAGTAGATTAACAAATTTTATTGTTTAACATCATTGGCTTGTGATTTAGCAAAGCAATCTACTCGCGATATATCGATATATGCTTTGTCTATGCATTATCTAGCATATAACATTCATCCTAATCAAATAACTTATGAGGGAAGGTACTTCTTCTATTGGATCTCGTACTATTTGTTCTACTTAACTTCTGAGGCAGGCTCTTGGCCCCTTGCCACCATTTTAATATTTAAATACCACTTTGCATGAAGTCCAGCGTTAAAATACGTATAGGTACCAATAATTGCAACAACGATTCAACTTTCCAAGTTCATAGTTACTATTAAAAGTTGAAAGAACAATTTTTGAAGGAATTTCAATTTTACACTGTTGGATTTATGAATTCTTACTAACTTAGTTGTTTTTTGAAGTATTCGTAATCATGGAAAGTTCTTTCTTCTTCTTGCTTTAGCTTTGATCAATTGAAAATAAAATCGCTAGTCGATTGAAGAACGGCCCAGGATGGCTTCCAGTCGGTTCACTTTTAAAGTGAAGGCATGTGAACACATTCGCAAGAAGTTGGTGGAATCATCACAGTGTTGATTTCTTTCTCCTAATATAATTGTTAATTTGCATGTATTTATCTAAGCATATTTATCATTGTATTTCTTTTCTTTTTGTTTACCATTAAGTTGCACCTACCCTAACCTTACCTATCCAAACTTAATATTTCATTGGAATGGAATTTTCTATGAGGCAAGATAGAAAATGCTTAAGGTATTAAGTCCACGTTTGTACGGCGTTTCTTGCTGATGCAGTAAGTTTTATGTAGTTTTATTAAATAAATAAATAAGAACGTAATCAGGCTGCAATTAACGGCACTGGATCGAACAAACCAGTTGATGTCATCGATCGACTGTAAACTGGGTGCACCTTAAGGTGCTCTTATTTAATTACTTCGAAAATGATTGAGTTGTATTCTGTTAAAAGCAAGTATTTGTTCCAGGACAACCGGCACACGAGCTACGAGGCGGAGGACGCGCGGGGCAGGGCGCGCGGTGGCGTGTACTACTCGCCGCCGGGCACCTCGTACACCATCGTGGAGCGCCCAGCCTCCTCGCACGGCCACCACACCTCGTACTCGCACCAATACGCCGGCAAGCTGTCCCGGGCGCCCTACCTTGGTTCCACTACTATTGCGAACAGTGCAGGTGATTCTCATGATATTAATTGTATTTTTTTTGTGGTGGGAAATCATCCAATGACTTCTCCCGCTCTAGGGTGGAGCAAGAGGGCTTGTCAGACTTTTACTGACTAAAAGCCACCTTGGTCCTTCAGTTACTCATTGCGTTCGAGGACTATGGTTTCCAATTGAAACAACCCCGTGGCAATTGAAAGGCACAAGTGGGTTTTAGTCACTAAAAGTCAGATATACCCTTTCTTTCCACCCTGGGAAAAGTTATCGGATGATTTCCTAAATGAAAAATATAAATGATATTGATTAGCAACTCTTCTGAAACTCATTTCTGTAACGGGGTAAGATACTACCTAATATAGTGCATTATCATCTGTGTAGCCGGAGCAACGAGCTTGAGGAATAGTACAAACCACCTGAGTGCGGCAAACGGCAAGAAGAGGCCGATCTCGCCGGAGCAGGTACTGCGGCTGTTCGGGCAGGGCGGGGCAGCCGCGCTTGGCAAAGCACTGCCCCCGTCACACCCGCCCGCACCTCTGCCTGCACCCTTGCCGGCGCGCAGGCACTCGCCTGCCAGTAGCCCCAGCAGCACTACGCACCATGTAAGTGCTCTTAGTACGACACTTAGTAATTGCATTATTTAGATGCTGCCACGGCTCCACGGCCTCACGACCTAACTGGAGCACTACTAAATTAACCTCCTACAGCGGTAGTCAGAATTCAGGTTAATTCCGAGAACGTTCGTGATTAATTAGAGTTCAATCGTTGTATAACTCTCTGTTCATTTATTCATAACTTGCACCTGCTTGGTTACTTTAGATGTAATCTATTACCACAGTTAATTAATGTTAAGTATGAAACTAAGGTCGGCGTTTCAGTTGAACTATGCCTGAACTAATCATCCATATTTCATATTCTTAGTAATGGACCTTGAAAATAAACAGCTGTTGAAATGGCAGTGCACTAATTATTGAATCAATACGAACATCGTCAAGGATGTCAGTGGGTGAATTAAAGTTCCAAAAATAGCTAAATATGAGGCACAGCGGGGCGGGGGGTGTCATATGTGTAAATTATTCTAGGGTGAGGCCGCGCGCGCCAGTCGATACCACTACTTTATTCATGACCACCGCGGCGACCGTTTAGGTGCCGACAGTATGGACATGACCACACAGAAATGAATGGGTTTTGCTTTATCCGCGTATGTACATAGGATGCTTGTCTAATAAATTGCTGGACCAGGTCAAATATTTGAAGTTCGCACAGGCTTGACCCAACTACTGGTCAAATATCTAAAAATAACAGACGTGGAGAATGAAAAATATTTTTATTAGTTTATGTGGGAGCGTCCATACAAAGCTTTTGGTGTCATGGTCACCGGCGGCGGCTGTCATCGTCACGTTCAGTCGCTGTCAGGAGACAGCCCCGACAGCCCAGCCTACACCGTATTTACCTGTTGTTTATTGTAAAAGAAACCATAACAAATTCTGATTTCGTGCGAACTTTCCCCAACTTTATGATAAAATCGTTAGGGCGGTGTCGTTCCGTTTGACCCAATTACACTGTTTTTTTTTTGAAAGCTTGAACGATAATTATTTCAATTTGTGAACGACGTACGATTCGACGACGACGACGGCAAAGTCTCATTTCCTCGTAACTGACGTGGTTAGCCGGTAGACATCACTACAAATAAATAGATAGATAGAAATGTGAAAAGAGTAGTCGACGTAAATTGTGTTATCCTTCAGTCGTATAAAGTTTAAAGACATTTTCTCGTATTCAATTTAGAAGGACTTCCGCAGTTACTTACAGGACAAAGCCAAAGTAATTGAAAAATGAGTTCATAAATAGTGTTCAAACAGTGCGTGATGTTTATTAGTGAAAGCTGGTTTAGCGACAACATATACTTGCCAGACGTTCCAAATTGGATTCCGCCGAGAATAATGAGGTAATTTCATATAATTCTCTAATTTTCTATTTTACTAACGACTTTGATATATATAGATATAACCAACGCAAGATGTTAGAAATTCCTTTGTTCAAACGTAGGTGGTAAGCTGGAAAATTGATTGCAAGAATAGTTGTTTTTGAAGTTTTGGTTTTAATCAATTAAAGAGTACTTAGGTGTTATTAACATCACAAACTGAAAGCGAGCAGTTAATCACAGTTGGAAAGTGTGGGTGGCTAAGTATGGTATCTATAGTAAAGTTGTATGAGCGTGGTTCGGCGTATTCCCTGCTGAGCTCTTGAGCGATCGCAGCTGGGATACACTTGTTGATGTAATCTGCATATATGCGCAGTTATGACGGTAAAATTTATGATGAAAACTTCGCTCATAATGTAATATTCAGCTTTTCAAAAAACAAAATATTCGGGTTTATTTGCCTTATCATTATTTATCAGTTTACAAAGGAGCGCATGAGATATTAATAATGTCGTGTGACAGAGTAAACGCAGATCCTGAAAAGTGGTCATTAAGTACAAACAATAGTACAGAAATAGGTTTTAATAAAAATACATAAAAAAGAGAGCAGTGGTGACCGAGTGGTAACAGCCCCGACTTACGAGTTGTGGGTCGCGGGATCTAACACAGCCAGGCGCATTACTTTGTATATTTTAGTTTTATCAGAACTTCTCTCAAAACGGTGAAGGAAAACATCATGAGGAATGTCCTAGAAACAAAAATTCGAAGACATGTAACATTCACCAACCCGCACTGGGTCCGCGTGGTTGATTACGGCCCATTCCCTCTCCTAGAGGAGAGGCCTGAGTCCCAGCAGTGGGAACATTAAAAGGCTGATTATGCTATTATGCTTCATAAAAAAATTAAAACACTAAAAAAAACAGCTTAGTATAGTTAATAGGAATAAGCCCAAGTTGACGGCGCGATATGTTCCAAAGACACGTCTCAAACTGACACAAAGCAGAATGGACGGAGCCCATTAAAGCCGATGCCTGCTACGACTGCAGGATTGTTCAAAAGAGCTACCATGGTCATACAACGCAGTGCAAATGAAAGAACAAAGGTGGTTTTTAGTCAGTAAAAGTCTGACACTAACTCTTGCTCCATCTAGAGCAGGAGAAGTTATTTGGTAATTTACGATCTCAAAAATAAATAAATGGTGTAGTCGATTTTCTCGTTGTAGATTACCTACCCCAATATATGTTCACTAAAAAAACCTTAAATAATTGTTTTTAAGTGGTACGATGTGGCTTTTCTAGCTCTTGCGATTATGGGAGTACAGTGATCCTGTCTCTCAAAGTGAAGTCTCCCTTTGTGGACAATTTGATAAAATAATTGTTTTGGATTACAGTAAAACACAAGCGTCTATCAAAAACAAAAAAGCGCAAGTTAATCCATCTCGGCCAGCTTTAGCAATTTATGTTTTTTAACGAACACTTAAATAGACGTGCAATAAAATATGCATGAATATTGTACAATGCAAGCGAAAGCAAAGCATAGTTTTCAAGTAAATCTCGGGCGGATGAAAATATTCGCGGCTGGGATCGCTGCAGCGAGCCAGGCGGGCGAGGCGTGGGGCCGCGACTAGAGAACGCGCCCGGCAAATACTATTTCTTGGAGATGTTAAACGTTCGCCTCGTGAAACATTGTTTACGCAAAAGAGGGCGCGGGTTTTATTGCTTATGAACGCTGCGTCGAGTACAATATTGAAGGAAATTCTTTGAGCAGTCACTCGCGTTTCTAGAAATCATTTCCTTTCGCTATATTTGGATCAAATACCCTTTTGTATTGCACCTTATTGTAGTATAAAGGATAAGAACGTTATTGCTTGCTAGCACGCAGAGAGTAGGTATGTGTTTGTATTATTATTTTGGAGAACGCCGCCGAACATGCCAGGTCACGCTGTAATGTAAGGAAGCACGTCACTTAGTGAAAAATTAATAAATGCGGAAGGCGACTGTACCTTACCCAATAAAGCTTGCTACTACCCACATACATGTACGAGTATTTTTTAAATCGACTGAGCGTGTTGCGCATATGAGGTTTATGCCTCGCGCAATATTTTTAGGTTTAAGGCTCATTCCGAAGCTGTGGTTATCCGCTTAAGCTGAAGCTACATTTTTATTTTACGTGTACGAAATATATAGTACCTAAATTAAATAAAATTGTTATAGGTCGGCGGCAAATAAGTTGAACCATTTTCTATCATTCAAAATCAGTTACTGCGCATTCCAGATCGACCGTCATGATGGTTCAACTTGTGTGACGAGGATTATTACCGATTTTCGGGTCTCAATCTAAGTACTTCGCGTAACCATAGTAAATGATTCAACTTATTTGCCGCGTACAATAATAATTGATTGCATCTTTTGAAAATCTGACACTGTTTACTTTCGATCATCGTAGCGAGACATCACAATTTAATGAGAGGTTTTACATCCAGAGTCTTCCCTTACCTCCTAAAAATTTTACCAGACAAACAATGAGGAACACAAGCGATATTTCAACGACCATAATTTGACAAGCTTCTGTCCGCCAACAAAGGGGACGCACCGTTCATTTTTTAGACAAACACAATTTTGTTTAAGGAGCTAACAGGCACATCGCTCACGCCTTTCAACCTTTTTAATATAGACAGGGCTTTAAACGTAAGAAAAATTAAGCGAGTTAAAAGCCTGAAATAATAGCTATTTATGAGTTGTTTGTTCTAAAGTATGACGGTATAAGAGAGACTTTTATTGTGAGTGTAAATAAATAACGCTGAGGACTTGTTCTTTGAATAATTTGATTTACCAGCGTTATAGTTGATCTCTTGTAGTATTTACATACTCGTAACCGTTGGAACATACATGTAGAGATAATGTTTATGTGCCTTTACATAATGAGATGGAAAATAAAAACCAGGCCAGTGCGAGTAGGATTCGCGCACGAAGGGTTCCATCAACATCATCATCATCAGCCTTTTAATGTTCCCACTGCTGGGACACAGGCCTCCTCTCTAAGAGAGGGAATGGGCCGTAATCCACCATGCAGATTGGTGGATGTCATATATATTCGAATTTTTGGTTCTAGGACATGCCAGTTTCCTCACGATGTTTTCCTTCACCGTTTTGAGAGTAGTGCTGATGAAATAAATTACACAAAGTACTGCGCCTGGCTGGGTTTGAACCCGTGACCTACAACTCGTAAGTAAGGGCCGTTACCACTCGGCCACCACTGCTCTACCATACCATTATCTATACAACATTAGACATTATATTATAACCTTTTTTTTAGTATTTGTTGTTCTATTCTATAAAACAACAAATTACATATCCGTAAAAATTTCAACTATCTGGCTGTCTAGCATACCAGCTAGCACTATGCTATATCTCATGAGCCTCCATGAGATACAGCCAGGTGACAGACAGACGGACAGTGGAGTCTTAGTAATAGGACCCCTTTTTAATCCTTTGGGAACCGGAACCCTAATAAGCACATACATAAGTCTAGCTCAACTCCGATAAATAAACATTCTCAAATAGAACCGTAGTCCATGATTCCAGCTCCAAAATGTAATACGGCAACGGCCTAACCTAGCGTCGTATTGATTCTGCTCTAGCTATTTCAGCATCGCATTAGCCGTATTCTGCAGCAGACAAACTATAACTTTATTAATACTTTCCATTTACATTGATTGCTTTTTTGACATGATTAATAATGCAATCAGTAATAGATCTCAATTTCTTAGAAAAATTTGCTTATCTCGCTCTTTTTTGGGGGAGACAAATGTCTGAAATATAGTCTGAAACGTCCACCCTGAAGTGATTAATGTTTTTCTGTAAGACCTAAGGGCCTGTGTCAAACCCTACTTACTCGTAAATACTAAATTTTGTCAGGTTTTCAGGCTAAAATAGAGTTTGAGAAATACTCAACTTCAATTGCTTGAAAAGATCAGTGGTGGCCGAGAGGTAACGGCCCTGACTTACGAGTTGTAAGTCGCGGGTTCAAACCCCGCCAGGCGCATTACTTTGTGTAATTTATTCATCACCACTGCTCTCAAAAACGGTGAAGGAAAACATCGTGAGGAAACCGGCATGTTCTAGAACCAAAAATTCGAAGATATAAAGAAAGAAAGAAAACACGTTTATTTGGCTTGCAATGAAGCACAATACAAGTTTTAAAACTTAAACTTAAATAAAATAAAATAAAATAATTAAAAATAAAAACAATAAAAAAGAAATCAACAGCAACAGGAATATGCCTCACGGCTGCGCCAAATAGGTTCAGTTCAGCATGATGCCAGACAACTTTGTAGCAGTTGCCTGACGCTGGTTTTCAACTGAACCTTGGGTGCAATCACGGATGAGAATAAGTTTAAAATACGAGTATAATGTGATTTAATAAAATGATACATAAAATAATTTAAAAAAACAAATAATTTTGAAGACGAATATGTGTGTTTTAGCTGTGTAAGTATGTAAATAAAACAAATAACGCCATAGTCAATAAAATTGCCTTGCAAGTTGCAAACACGAACTGCGAGTACGACCACTGAGTCGCGAACAAAAGAAAACGAGGCAGCTGTTAGAGACACCGGTGCCCAAGGAACCTCCATCACCCAAAACATTGTAGCTATGTATACACTCTTACAATATCGCAACATGACCCATGCACACACAAAACGACGATAATAATTGAATGAATGAATTGATATGTGACATCCACCATTCTGCACTCGGCCCTCGCGCTGGATTACGGTCCATTCCCTTTCGTAGAGAGGAGATCTGCGTCCCAGCAGTGGGAAGAGTATAAGGCTGATGCAATGCAATTGATTCAATCAGAAATTCACGTTGTTGTGTCCAGCAAGTGCGTTTGCGGACAGATGGAAATCTCCACCGCTTGTTTTATACTGTTTTCAGTATAATGTAACTGCTGATCCAAATTTTTTTTTTCGAAATTATGTAAATTCGTCTACATAAGACACCCAGATCCAAAAACCTATCTGCAGGTTAAACAAATATTTTTTACGTGCGGAAATCGAACCCGCGACCCGCAGCGTAGCAGGTAATCACTCAACTAGTGCGGCAACCGTGCCGTCAGCATATGACTGATGTAGGCTGTAAACTACAATAGCTAGGATGGTGCGGGTGACAGCTGTCGCAATCATACAATGTACGCGGTCAATAATTTGAACTAAAATTACGTTCCCTCTCTAGATTAGAGTCGAGGCCTGAGTCCCTGAAGTAGGAACATTATAAGGTTGATGCATTGCAAGGCAATGTAAAATTACGCGTAGGCCCCCGCTGTGCCGCACTTCGATTTAAACCCGAAAATCTGTTAATGTGCATTGAAGGACGATCGCCTTTTTAGTTCAACTTATATGCCTGATATTTTACCTATCCTTTTTATCTCCTGTCATCCTACACATGCCATGTAAAAATGCCCTTAACAAATGTGAATTTACCTACCTGTTTATTTTGTATGACTTGTGTGTAGGCAATATACCGCGGGGGCGAGCGGGACAGGCCGTACTCGTCGGGGGGCGCGCCGCCGCCGCCGGCGGAGCCCGCCACGCGCACCGTCACCATGTCGCGCGACCCCGCCGACTCGCACGGCTTCGGCATCTGCGTCAAAGGCGGGAAGGAGGCAGGTGGGAACCTTCCTTGTATCTAACATGTAGACACCCTCGTCCTAGTCACGCGGACAGCGAACACGTGACGAAACTTTTTCTAAATTGTAAAGGATACGATAACACGTGAACAGAAAACTTTAGTGGCACTGAAACATGATAATTTGTAATGAACCCTGGAAATGCTCATCGACTTTAAATAACTGTTGCTACATTATTAGGAATAGCGCTTCTTATCCCATAAAAAAGACGGGTCAAGTACTCTATGGGGATGAAGCTACAATAAAGTTAATGTTTCTTGGTCTGTAAGCTTCTGTAAAACAAAATAAATAAATAGAAAGCTTTCGTCAAGTTTCGCTGTCTGTTCATTACTTGTATCTACATTATTGAACACATGGAATCATTACAGTCGTTTCGCCATCGCCATTTCGTATCGACTCATTGTAGAGCTTTTTTACTATTGAACCCGGCGCCCTAGACAAATCTTGATAGATAAGAAAAAAAAAAAAAAATCCTATGTACCTACAATTGTTATCTCGCAGTAAATACAGCTGAAATGTTAGGTACGCATTATCATTAGCCGATAGCGGTAATCTAAACAGCAAACGATAGGTTGGCCCATCGATTAGGAGTAATAAAGCGTGGGAGGCTCGCAAATAGCGCCCAGAGCGGTCAGTATTACCGAAACAATGACCCGATGCTGTTTGCGACTGTACACGCTTCACGTGTTCTTTGTATCACATTTTTTTTTTAAATATTTATAACCCTTTTTGTGTGGTATAATTATCGTGTGTGTACTATCGTGATAAAAAAGGGTTTTGTTACTGTTAACCTGTCATTAATTACTCATTTTGAAAGTAATGTAGGGTTCGGATTTCATAAACCACATTTGGAACAGGCACTTTTGCACACACACAATAGTGTGTGTGCTGTACCTATAAAGAAAAATTATGTTGGAGAAGAAGTTAAAATCAAATAGTGGTGTGGCCAATCAGCAGTCCAAATACACTTTTGCTTGGTTTGTAAGAGCGCAAGCATAAGAACCTTTTTTTAAGTTTTAAAAGAAAATAAAACATTC
This sequence comes from Leucania comma, assembly GCA_958295575.1. Classification (NCBI taxonomy): domain Eukaryota; kingdom Metazoa; phylum Arthropoda; class Insecta; order Lepidoptera; family Noctuidae; genus Leucania; species Leucania comma. Next base: position 18,862,677 of record OY282468.1, read on the forward strand.
TGTCTTGTTCAGTGGGGTAGGCGGTGGCTTGCGGCAACTTGAAATGATAATCCCGCTCGAGTGAACCTGGCAGACGGCACGGCGCGGTGGTTTATTTAAATTGCATAAAATCTCTTACAAGAAAGAACGCCTATTATCCATGAGCCACACAGGAAAATACGTAGCAATACACAAAGCTTCAGAATACAATACGTTGACGGGATGAAAGGAAAATACATTTTTTCTCGACAGCTTGTGACGTTCATAATAATAAACCCTGGGTAAGACAAGAGATTATTATTCTTATTACACGACTAAGATTGCAATGTACCCACGAAGAAAAAGGTCTAAGTAGGTTCCCCGTGAATGAAGCGGCATTAAGGTGTAAGTAAGTAAGATCTTGTATATATCTTCATATAAAAATTCCAAAGTAAGTCGGCTAAGTAAAGTTTAATATTTAGCCACAAAGACAAGATAAGATCCTCCTTGGTCTATATTACATAAAGCCCCCATTGTGAAGGTTACATTGTAGCAACGTTTCCAAATTGTGTGAGTTTCATAATCTGAATTTGTTCAGACTAAAAATGCCGTAAAAGTTTAGTTATAGAAGAACCTTCTGATAATTGAAGTGCATTCATGCATTGTATGAGACAAAAGTATGTACCTAATATTTGGAGAAGTGCCAAAGTAGAAGCAAAATGTTCTCGGTTTTATTACACAGAATTATGTTAAGGGTATGTCAAATTAATAAAACCTTTTTCAGTAGCCTTCTTATACGGTAAGCGAGAAGATGAGAAAAACTCAACGATTGTCTATGGATTTTTGGCGCCAAAGCTGAAGAACGAACAGCGAACTTAAAAATGCTTTTTATTAATTTTCGAGTTTTATTTTGCATTTTGTTACGTTGGCTAGTTGTACTGTAGGTGTATAAATTTTAGTTAATGTAATAATATTTAGGCGTAGGTGTGTACATATCGAGAGTCGAGGAGGGATCGGTGGCGGAGCGCGCGGGCCTTCGCCCTGGGGACTCCATTCTGCAAGTCAATGGCACGCCGTTCTCCGGAATCTCTCACGAAGATGCTCTTAAGGTAAGATATGCTGTCTTGTAACATTGCCCTGATATTTTCGTAGAATATTTATGTAGCGACGTAATGGAAGACAAGGGAAGAAACTACGGCGACCTGCATACCTACTTATTCCGTACGAAGGGACTCATAAACTTATTAATTTGATTTTTTTCTCTGGTAGAGTTGATCCAGATCTTGTATTTCCCTTCTACAATTGCGGTCCCTAGAAGGTCATGCATCATTCCTTTGTAATTAAGGACGTTTAGCTTGATAGTTTGGATAAATAAATCAGTCACTAAGATCCTCAATCTGGCGCTCGGCCCATTTATAGTAAATGTTTGGTAGTCCAACACCTCGTAAGCTAGGCAGCTTGATTTACATAATGTTGGCGGCAGGTTGATATCTGTGAATTACTCGGTGATTATGTATGACAAGGGTTCTAGTCGGACCTGTTGCTGTCGAAGTCGCTGGCAGCCTGTCCTGACGGTAAGCCAAATTACCCTAAATGCCTTCACAACTGAACAATTTCAGTGTTAAAATATTTTAAACTTTTACCTTCAGCGTACCTGCCAAAACAGAAAAGGTATTCGGTTTTATCTAGCGGCGTATTTACTGTTTAGGACGTAAGTCAATAAAATGATTTTAAGAGTCCCTTGCGCTTTTCACCCGTTCTTCTCCATTACACACCTACACTTTAGAATGTGCAATTAAATTCGTTTTCCCTTAATGACCAACTTCTCGTAAAAGGCCTGTAAAAGGTATATTTGAAATAAATATTTTGATTGAAACCGTTATTATGTCACTGTTTTGTTTAACTTTGTGTTCCCGCTTTTCATTTTTGGATTTGTACATTATAGTTGTACTTGAAATAAAAATGTAAAGAACTACATAGCTAATAAATACATTACGAAACTTGCATTAGGTACTTATGTAATGTTACATTACTTACTTTTTATTTATTGGCTTACTAACAATTGTTTACCCTGGTATTATGTTAAAGGTATCATGCAATATATAAAGTACAATAGTGTAACAATCACTTAAAGGTAAACTCCACATGTTATGAAAAAGTTGTAAATAAAAAAAAGCAAACTTAACTAAACTAACCTACAATTATTACTGAAACCTCGCGTGATTTTACATATAATATGTATAAATTTATAAATATTAGTGTATTACTTAATGCAAGTTACTATGGGAATACTAAGGGAAACCAATTAACATACTGTAATGGCAAAGGCTGGAAAACTCAAGTGACATTATTAAAATTAACAAAGTGTTCGCTAGCGCAGACGGGCTCGTCGGCTCTACTCGGTGCTCGGTAGCACCACTTAACGGATGATAATCATGTGTTTTATACGACAGACAGGTCTAGGAAGTAAACATTATGCATATTTCATGTACTAATGGCTCGAGCGGTAAAAGCTTTTTAACATCTTTATCTTTTAAACCTGTTTAAGCCGTTATTTTTAATCAGATCTTTTATTTACTTTAGACTGTGTTGTTCTTTTAATTAGTTTCTGGTTATTGAAATCAGAAATTTTATTTCAAATAAAACCACAAGCAGGCTCTTTTGAATTGTTTGAAAAAGTGAAGCTAAATTGCAAGTTCCAAAGCGTAGATCCACTCTTTTAAATCTTGTTATGAGTTACAGAAATCTTGGTTAAATATTTTTTTACTTCTATTATGTGAGCACAATGTAAATAAATAATGAAAAAGTTGAGTGTTTTAGAATTCAGTTCAAAACGTTTTGGTCGAATTTATAGTGTTTACAAGAAATTGTGAGAGCTTAGTTATAGCATATCTGAGAAAGAAATGGCCCCCACGAGATATATTATCGTAGGTTGTATATTATCTAACTGTCACAGCCAACTCGGGTGGGACGTGTTTAATATCGACTTAGAAGTATGTGACATCGGGAAATTGAGTCCGTATTTTATCGAAACTATCTATGTATATAGAGTGAAAAGTATTACAAGATTTAACCCATTTGAAGCACGTGGCTTAAAATATAGGTATAAACGAAAATAAATTTTAGTGTGCCTAGTTTTGTTTTCTTGCAATATAAGAAAACGATTAACGTTTTCGGATATTAGTTCTAATTAAGTATTTAAGGATTTTCGCAAATAGTTCTGAATGATATAGGTAAGGGATGAACGGAAATGGTGTAAAAATTTGTTTAAATGACCTTACCCAGCTGTCGGCTAGTTTGTAGGTACATAAAAGCGCTGATTACCCAGTGGGGAGTAACACGAATTCACAAACAAGAGTTCAAAAATGTCCAAATAAAATAAATACTAGTCGCATTGGGATTGTAAAAGCTGCAATCCAATGGAATAAAATTAAAGTTTAAATAAAATGATTATTTTATTACATATGCACTTATAGTATTCATTCTAAAAAAACTTGTTTGAAGATATAAAAAGCAACATATAGAGCTTAAAATTGTTTTTGATTTAAAGTAACTTCTTAATGTAGAAATTAAAATATTCTCATTGTGTCTTTATTATGGTATCTTTATTTACATTTTACGTTAATATTTGACATGCAAATGGCATTACTGAGGGTTTAGGAACGACAGGCCGACACGATAGGGAGACGATTTCTATTTCCGTGCTAATGCCGGCCGCAGGCACCTACGCAACAAATATCTAATGTTGAAGTTTTCCCAAGCTTAATACATAAAGAGATATTTTATTGCTGCGAAACTCCGGTTCATGTATGGAATACCATATTTCTTCAGGTTTATTGCTTGACCAACATATCGAAAGCAGTTTTATGATTGTAGCAGTCTTGAATTATACAGAAATCGATATGTTTTCTGTTACTATATCTCTATTATAAGAACTAAAGATACAGATAACAATAACAGCAGCGTGGGTCTGGGTAGATATATTCAGGGCAAAGTCACATTTGATGAACTCGGTTCGCGGATGGGTCATTGTCTAAGCCGTTGGTCCCGACTATCATTTGTCAGAAGCTACCAGCAATCGGACGCCAGTCTTGTCTTTTCTGGTTTGTGGAGATCAAGATAGGCAGTCATTCCATGTGAACTACTGATATTCAGTCGCATCCGTCTAGACTGGAAGCCAACATATGTACCGGGAGACATTGGCAGGAATCAATCATTTTTAGGGTTCCGTAACTCAAAAGGAAAAAACGGAACCTTTACAGAATCACTCTCTTATCCGTCTGTTTGTCTGTCTGTCTGTAAAGACCCTTTACATTGGGAACGCGTACAGGCATCGAGTTGAAATTTGTAAAAATTCGAACTTCTAAGTTAACAGAAAAAAAGGCCACGGCCATTTATGTCACAAAAAACGCGTATTTCGACCTCTCAAGGGAATCGAAATTCATAGGGTACTTCCCGTTAACCTAGAATCCTGAAATTTGGCATGAAGTGAAGCCTCATAGCATAGATATAGAAAAAAAACTGAAAGCAGAAAATTTCTTACGTCACAAAAAAAAATTGCTATCGGATTTTTTACCCGACTGCGCCAGAAGGAGGGTTATGTTTTTCGAGAGTATGTATGTATGTATGTATATATGTATGTATGTATGTATGTATGTATGTATGTATGTATAATTGTTTGGCACGCTCTGCAGCCTGAACGGCTCGATGGATTTTAGCTTGAGAGGTGTCGTTAGATTCGTATTTACTGTGAGAGTGACACTGGGTATATCAAAATAAAAAAAAACAAAATGGCGGATTTTTAGGGCCAAATTCAAATGTTTGGCACGCTCCGCGACCTGAACGGCTCGATGGATTTTAGTTTGAGAGATGTCTTTAGATTCGTAATTACTTTGAAAGTGATATCGTAATAAAATAAAACTAAAAAAATAAAAAACGGTAATTTAAAAAACTAAAAAACCCGACTGCTTTTCTGAGTATACATGAAAAAGCCCTAAAACAAGAAAGTCGTTGTACCCGATTGCACTTATCTATATAATATTTTAAATACTGGCAGTCGGGACCCATTCTAGAAAGTCAGCCGTCTAGTCAATAGATTGGAGTAATCTGCAATGTAATATAGGTATGTGCTCTCAAATCTAGAATGGGTCCCGACTTCCAGTATTTAAAATATTATATAGATAAGTGCAATCGGGTACAACGACTTTCTTGTTTTAGGGCTTTTTCATGTATACTCAGAAAAGCAGTCGGGTTTTTTAGTTTTTTAAATTACCGTTTTTTTTTTTAAAATTCAATTCTGGAATGGAATTATTTCCATAGGTAAGTTCATACCTCCGACTCGCACTTGGCCGGTTTTTTTTAATACAACAGTAACAAAACCAACCAAAAACAGACTCAATCTTTGCTAAAACCTGAACAGAGGCTTTTCATTTTAAGAAAATGTCATCAAATCCCAATGCGGATGTAACATTTCCCTTTAGAAGAGGGAACACCTATTTGCTCGTTAATCTTGCGTTCAGTGTATCGTGACTGACCAATGTTAAAGCTAACAAGAAACGGACGGCGGCGCTTTTCCCTTTGATATTTTCTTTTTATTCGAAAGCTAATGGCGCCAACGCTCCTGGTACATTTGATAGACTTGTTTGATTTATATTTCAAGGCTCTAAACAAAATTTTCCAGCGTTTTTCTTTTGTTTTACAAGATCTTTTTGAATTTTGAATTTAATTTTTATTGATTGATGGACGATTGGCATTGTAATAATATATTTTGCTAAATATGACAAGTCCAGTGTTTCACGCCTTTCGGATATAACCAGAAAGTAGAAAGTAGGTAATTACCTACGTTCAACGTTTCATTCAAAATATACCTGCGTATAGAACTTCGATAAGTAAACAATATTGACTTTGTGAAATAAAGGTACACAAGTCGTATACATTTATAAGAGTAGCGAGGTGAAAGTTCCTCAGTAAACAACGAGTTTTGTTTTCTTTTCGGGAAAGTTTGTTTTCCTTTTGTTTTCTCAGAAAGTACCTACAAGTCAGTATTAGAATTGGAATTATATCAGCTATGGCAGTTATATTCCAGTATTTCCAGTTGTTCCCAAGTTTTTATGGCCCTCATTTAGTAAGTACCAATCTTCCATACTTATTATTTTCGTAAGTTCTTATGAGAAGGATAGAAGAGTTTCAGTATTTGTGTTTTTTTTTCAATATCTATTTGTATAAACAGTGCAAACAATATACGAAGTATGTTAGTTCTCACCTACAAAGTATACAAATAACATTGACAGCGCGGTTGGCGCAGAGGAATAGGTAGTGTTTAGGTACTTGGGTAGTATAATACTGGGTGGGTCAGGTAAGCGGTACTATTTTTGCAGACGTTGTTGGACTTTTCCTTCCGCACTTGACGATATCGCTTGATTTACGATGTCGCTTCCTGACATTTAGTAAGACCTTTTTGTAAAACACTACTTCAGTTGTTCCGCCACAAAGACATTGTGTTATATTATTAACTTTTATCTTTAGAAACTCTTCCGTTGTGTAATATACCAGCATATAATTTAATTTGTTACAAAAACTTTGCACAGAACAGCTTTTAATCAAGTGGAAGAGCTTTATCTGAAAAAATATTGTTCTCGCTCAGAGATCTAATTTGTTAAATGGTTATATTACGTAAAAGCATGTGGCAGTTCTACAAATGTAGAGCTATATGTGAGATAGGGAGTGGGCAGCAGCGCCGCGCCGGCTGGCCGCGCCGCTCGTCGGGGGCGCCGCTGTCCCGTCCCCCTGCCCATCAGCTGACGTGATTTTATCACACAAATAAAACTAGACGCACAGATAGCCGTTTTCATTCCTTTCATAGAATAAAACTCGTGATTTACCCACTGTGTAAGTTTAAAATGTACGCAGAAATGGAGCCAAGTTATTTTAGTGCCTTCATGGATAACTTTTGTCGTAAAAGATCTGGGCATGGATTATATAGGTACATATCTGTAATTTCGTTTACTACTTACTTCAGTATTAGATTTGGGGTTTTTTTTGTTGATATGAACTAGTGTTCGATAGCAATTCATCCTAGTGGTAGGTTGTAGGGGCTCTGCAGGGTCGAAGCCTACTGGGGTCAAGGGTTAGGCGAAAGTGAACCTCGGGGCCCTAGAACAAAAGCAATGAAGGAACAGGGTAGGTTTTTAGTCAGTAAGAGTCTGAAACTATCTCCCACCCCGCACAAGGGCGGGACTTGTCATTGGATGATTTTACCCATAAAAAAAAACATAGTGATACTTAAGCAGTGATGCAATCGTTGATGGTGAAGCGCACTAGTTTATTAAGTGCCTATTCACTCTAGCCTTGAAGACACCTAAATTATAATTGGAAGAGAAGACCGCAGTAGGCAAATTGTACCAGTCCTTCGATGTACGCGGTATAAACATACGTGGTTCACCAGAATTATGTATATGTTCTATGGAAGTAAAATGCAAAATAGTCGCAGATAGGCAGGGTAGGCTACATAAAATGGCGCCGTTTTCGACAACACAGACTATTTCCTACGATATTCCGTGTAGATTTGTTTCGAGCCCCTCCATTGCTGCAGCTCGTCCTTCCTGTGAGATACTCTTGATAAAGTTCAGCCATTATTGCTCGCCCGAGCGTCCAAACCTTTGCTAGCGCAAGCGGCTAAATACGTATGATAACTATAGCCACTATAGGAAATCCAAAATGTATATTTTCTAATATATCTACTTACCAGCTATTCAATCGTTTCATATAGAACCAAGTAAAATATAGGCAGCAGAATGAAACATAAATCACTGAGTTTATAACATAGAGCTTTTAATATCCACATAATAGCGATGTCAGCGCAGGTAAATTAATTTGTTTTAAATACAAATGACTTCCTGGCCCAATTTCAGAACCAACACACGAATATGTTTCTAATGTGTGTGCTATTACGATTTACGTCACATTAAGTTAGTTTTACGAGTATTGGATAGCATAAATACATTTATGTGAAACATAAACTTTTATGCAGTATTAAATAAAATTCTCTTCTTGAATACCTATTAGCTTGAGGGAAAACGTAATATGTTTTGGTATTGAATTTTATTTATATTTCGTACGCCTGATACTGTGTCTTTAAATCAGTGGAAACGGTGGAGTGTTATTGAAAGGTGAATTTGTTCAGCCATCTTTGGTATGAATTATAACTATATTTCTTCGTCTAGATGTTGAAATCATGTCGTCAGCTGACGATGACGGTGCGGACGGCGGGCGCGCTGGTGGGGCGCGCGTCGTGTTCCTGGATGGACCGTTACGGCAGGCCTTCGTCACCGCCGCCGCAGCGGTCCTCGCGATCCAACAGCAAAGACCGCTCTGTAAGGAGGGTGAGTTAGAACAAAATAGCAGTTATTTATTTCTGTCTGCCAATACTGACACTATACTATTTGAGCTATTTTATTCGTAATAACACCCCATTCCTCTCAATACCTTCACATAACATACTTACAGTCGGACAGTCGCAGTCGTCAAATAGCTTGCTACGGTCTACACAAACGTTATATGCCGAAGTGCTCACGATGACGACAGTTACTTACAAACACGTAAATTAATTTATGACATCATAATTTTTATGGTCAATTCCGTTACTCGTAAATATTTGATGACATTGCATATTGAGGGTAGAGGTCGGAGCGGTTGTGGTATGCTAATCGCAGTCAGCTAACCACAGAACTCTGTCGTTAGTGGTTGTAATGACGTGAGCCTCAACGCGCATCGATCTCTGTGACATCACCGCGCGATGAGTCCGATCATAATAAAGTACATTTTGGTAAATGGAGCCATTCTTAAGCCGTTCCGAGCACAGATTACGTGTTTATGGACCCTTATGTATAATAATCACGTAACGTGCCAGACTTTCCCTAATAGCAATTTCCTTAATCTTCTATCCGGAATGCCATGAATTTTCGTATGTGTTCAACGCTTTTTCATTTTATGTAGCGTAGCACTAATGTACCGTAATAAATAGCTAATCTTATGAATTTGTGTGCAGGTCGACCTTTGTATAGAGCCGGGACAGTCGTTAGGACTAATGATAAGAGGAGGGCTGGAGTACAACCTCGGCATCTATATCACCGGGGTCGACAAGGATTCCGTGGCAGATAGAGCGGGACTTATGGTAATTATGCTTTCATGTTCAACTTACTCGATAAGTTCACCCGTTTTGGCAACTAATGACGCTCCGAAAGGCTGAACATATTGGAAATTCAAATGAAATGACAGTACAGAGCTTATGACTTGATTAATTATAGGGGATCAGAATACTTTTATGGAAAACTAACATCTAATATCATTTATAATTTTAGCTGTTATGTAGCCGAATTATATAATATGTATTATTGTAAGTCTCGTGTCCTTTTTATTTACCTTCTATAAAAAAATTAGGGAACTATAAGGACGCTATATTTATTGGATTTTATTACGTTTTTAGTGCATCAGGACATCTCTTTGATAAATAAAGATGTTCTTTCCGAAAATGTTCTCATTTTCACTAGTAATAATTTGAAGGAACAGGTAGTTTCCTACTTACAGATTTAAATAAACAAAAAGGGCACCCTTTTATTTTAATGTTAATAAATTTTATTTTAATGTGAATTAATTTTATTTTAATGTTAATAATACAAATTGTGTAACTAATCTAATAAATATTATAACTTAAAAGGTATATATACAAACTAAAAATAATAATATTTACAAATCGGTAAAAAAAGGAACTTATTGGGCATCAAGAAATTCATCCACATCAATGTCAATGGGAAAAGTGCCCAGAACGCTGGCAGCATTGCCACGTTGGATGGCAATGCTAAACAAAAATGAGTTTCAATCAATTGCACCTAAAATAATTCCGCGCTCTGGAAAAGGAATGCGGAGCAAGTTTACGGTGGATATAAATCTCAATTTAGTGCGCTTAGTTTGCTGCAATTCGTTGTAAATTAACGCGACACCCAACTCTGGGAAACTTGCGGAAGGAGGCGGCTGCAAGAGGCCGACGGATGGAATTGCGTCGAAGTTTGTGCCGAGGGCGCTTCATAGTCGGCTAAATTACTGGTTTGTTTCCCATTAAACTTGCAGCGCTATGGAAATGACATTTTGCATAGCTATTAAACGAAACCGTAGTTTTGGTAGTTGCGTATTCAGAACTTATTGAACTTGTGAGTTAAGTTTTACATTACTGTTTCTGTTTGCTGAATTGAACAAATATTATTAAATTTTCGTGTCGCAGGTAGCGGTGCGAGGTGTGTTGGTAAATTTATAGCATTTGAACTCTCTCTCACGGTTCCTGCACGCTACCTACCTACATCTGTGCCACATAACTTACGTTTGAAACTTTTACCACTAACGATTTTCCAAGAATTTTCATTATACAAACGCTACTTGAAAATTATTGCTCGATCACACCTACCACCTCCGCTCTATTATTATTATGAAAGGTAGCTAAGTATCGATAAATTTTAGAGATGAAAGGAGGGAATTTCGGTTGAAACGATTTATAATTTGTGCTAATATTCGTAAAAGCGATTGTTTCTAACACTTCTAAATTGGGAATGAGTTCTGAGTTATTTCTGTGGACCTACAACATGAATAGTTTCAAACTAAAATTAAAGACAACCTGGGTTAAAAATCTTGGTAACATAAGTGGTAGGTACAGTCACGAGCAATAAGATAAACACATAATTACATTTTCAATCTATCTTAATTTCTTTTGTTCAAGATATAAGTGTATGAAAGATGGTTTTTAAAAGTCCAACCATCAAATAGGTAATTTAGAACCAATTTACGTATAAATGTTTCTTGAATGGCAAGAGTTAAGATACGAGTAGATAGGAAATATGACAATGTATCTTATTGCTCGTGACTGTATCCCTGGATAATTTATCGATAGGCCGCCTGTTTGTTTGTCACGTAACGGCAAAATAAAGTATGAAGTTATCAGCAACACTAACCACCGTTTAACTATCTTAATCCTCTGCTAGGTTGGAGACCAGATCCTGGAGGTGAACAACCAGTCGTTCATCGACGTGACGCACGACGAGGCGGTGGCGCAGCTCAAGTACCACAAACGAATGTCCCTGGTCGTGCGGGACGTCGGCAAGGTTCCTCATGCGTGCACCGCGTACGGGGAACGAGATGCGACACCTAGGTACTATAGCATTTATTCTATGATCCTATTACTATTTTATTTAAACATGATGTGTAGTTGTGGTATAAAGGCACACTTAATGCAACAAGGGCTTCTCTACCAGTCTTTGAGTTCAATAAGATAATGTTACAAAAAAACTTTCAGAAAATAAATAAAAAAGATAATTGAATATCATTAACATTAGGTACATATAATTATAAAATACATAATATTATATCTACCTATGCTAAATAATAAACTGATGAATATGAAAAATCATGTTAAGAAAATTAAAAATGTAATAATTATGACATAGACCAAACTATGATCGTCGTATAAACGAGGGATTATGCCTCGTTGATGCGGCGTGGTTTTAAATTCGTCCTCATTTGTGGGAAATATCGGTGTAATTAAACATCTGCTTGCTTTTTCGGAAATGACGAGTCTAATATCACGTTATTACGGATCACAATCACGTAGTTCAAGTTGGTACTACGAAAGCCCTCGTCGTATCTTATAAGGTGTATCGGAAACTCATTTTGTTTGGCCGCAAATTAGCAAACGCTGTCTCAGCGTGGGAGGCTGCTCGGCAGATGGCCGGACGATAACCTAAAGAAATCGCTGAACCAAGTTATGTCTAACCTCGATAAACCTTTAATCAGCACTGGACTTCGCATAGTACCTAAATCTCTCTAGATGGCAAATAATTCTTATATTATACTCGAGTAAATACAAAGCCATTCCATTCGCTTGAATTAATTTTAATTTAACTTTGTGAAACTCCGTAGTTGTTCTACAATATTAAATGGAATAACATGACTTGTAACTCGTAAATAGGGTAAAAACTAATTTAGTAGATTGAATCTTACAGCTGTTTCGAACTCCATTCTAAAATTGTTTTGGCAAACCGCGAATGGGGAACACCTGTCAGCTCAAGGCTCAGAGATTAATCGAATGATGCATTCGATTTCCTTTTCAACAGTCTGGCTTTTCGGGTTAATCTGATAAACCGGAATGTTTTTTTAATTCAAGGAAAGCGCTAGTAGGTTATCAGTTAAATATATGTAGATACATCAAATAACTTTAGAACTTAACAGGGGCTACCGAAGTTTGGCTTAAGGGCATTTCAAAGACAGCGGTCTGTTTCGGGTGTGTGAACAAATACCACACATAGTTGCAAATAAGTTATATAGGGCAGAGAGAATACACGGTATGAATATCTACGACTTTGTCCGACTTTATTCAACCGGAATCTCCCGCTCGTTATGATGTAACAACCTAGACTCTATTCAGAGTCCTTATTCATAATGAAAAACTGGCAGTAACGCAGTCTCATTATCATCTGAATATGCAGGTCGCTAAATGGGGATTATATTTATTTACCACATCGGTGACAAAGTTATAAGTGGGTGGAGAATTATTGAAACGCTAATACGCAAGGAAATTATCAGTGTTCTAAGGCTCGGCAGCTTAGTTCTTGAGTTTTGATTCAGATTAATTGGGTATTCCAAGAAAGACGTGATTTATATGTTTTTATCACCTCTTTTGTTCCTAGCTTGAGTTATATGGATATTAATTAGTCCCTACCAAAAGGGTCTAACAACCGGGTGAAAGTAGAAAAAACTAAACTAGTAGCATCTACAGGATCCAGGACTGATCTTTATAGCGATGATTGAGGGCGAATTTTATCAAAGAGTTAAATATTAATTTAAAAAAATCGGTTCTTTAGAATAAGCGGCTGGGGCAAGCGGCGGGGAGCGGCGTCGACAGCTGTGGAACAGAAGGCGCGCTCGCTGTTGCCGCAGTGCGACCTGCCGGCCATCGCCTACTACATGGAGGAGTACGCCGCCAGGAGGCTCACTCCGGACTCCTTCCTCACTGTCGTCAGGGACCTGCTCGATACGCCGCAGAAGGTACGTTATCATTGTCGACAGTAATTAGACGTCGTAAGGGGCATCAACGCACATTTGGACTTAAAGCCCTCAACCCAGATCCAATAGTTAAAAATCCAAAATTGCATTGTATGTCCTTTACGATATTTGAAATTCCCACCAAAATGATCCCCATAGCGCGTTCGTTGGACAGTGTACCTACCTTAAATTTTGGACTGTAGCATTAGTACCAAAGGCAGTCGATCGCAAGACTGAACTTCTTAGCGTGTATGCCGATCTAGGTTGTATCAATCCAGCTGAGCTACGACTGGAAACTAATGTCTGTATCCCTATGTATACAAACTTGTAGTATTGCAAAAATCGATTCCAATCCCTCGTGCAGAGTGGCTCCGGCATCCGTTGTATTTAGGTCATCACACAAATATGCCACTACACAGCATACACAGATAATTAGGTAGTAGGCTACATTCCTCGATATAACTGACCAAAAATATAACGGCATTTGATCCTAATAACAGCACAAATATACAACACACATCTGTACTTTATTTTTCCATCCTAAGAGAATAGTAAAACGTGTGAATTGCGGCATTGTATACGAATAAGGTAGAAAATACGCACACCAAATACCATCTAAAAAACCTCATACAAATGTAATGTATGTTAACCGATTTCGGATACTTTCAAAGACTTCTTCATACTTTTTCCGAATTCCAGATTGTGCTCTGTCGACCCTATTATCTTGGCCCCTTTGATCCCTATTTTGGGACATTCCGTACTATTACTTACCTACATCTACTACTGAAAATGTGTGTATAGCCTCACACTTTTCGCGAGTGTACTGTGAATGTCCCATGAATAAGAATTGAAGGCTGTAGTTACACATAAATATAATGTTTGCGATGACAACAAGCACAAACATTGTTTAGCTTGAGTAGAGTACTTATGTACTTTGTCTCAAGCCTAAAAAAGAGATCTTCTTTCAGAATTAGTTTTGAATTTGTTCGTATAAATTGTTTCGTCCCGTTAAGTTAGCCATTTTATTTTTCCGCGACCAGCACTCCGATTTTACTTTCCCTGAAAACTTATACAATTTTATCACGATAGTTCAGGTTTCTCGCCAACTTCAGCTCTATGTGAAAGTAGTTTTTATTGATAAATAGAAATCCAATTTATTTCGATTTCAATCTCTTGATCGCAGATAGGTCTAAAGGTTTCGAAAATAGGCCACTTGCTTGATTAAAAAGTCTACTGAACAAATATTATTAGGTTCAAATAAATATACATTATATTAATGTGTAACAAACGACATCAGGTTTTATTTTAGGCGATAGGTAGGTTGGCACTGAAACTATCTGAGAATAATATCAACTCATGTCTCTATGCTACTTTACAGAAATGCGTCAGGGATATAAGAACGTTTAGATCACATGAACAAAGATCATAATAGACACTCATTGTGCGGGTATTCGATTCTAAGTAAGCACGTACAGAACGTCTTTAATTCGACGTCGTGAATTGCATTATTCAACACATCCCGAATTTTGTTCACTGAGACATCTCTCTCTATCGTATTTTACGTCTTAACGCTGTTTTTTTATTTATAGGTCTAAAGTAATTTGTGGGATGTCATGAAGTGCGTGTAGACGCTATATCAATACATTATCATCAATCATTTGCGGCATAACTTGTGCCTCGTGCAGGCACGCTCGTCACATTACCAAACAACAATTTATCTTTTGAAGCAGCCACCGTGCTCGAACGGCGATGCCTGTATATGTTCAATTAATGATGTGTGCATAATTAGTAGGTAATTAAAAGATACTCTGTAGATATTCATGTTATTTTGTCCTTCTTCAACCTACTCCGTGTTGAGCTTTGACTTTAGGATTCAAAATTTATATAGCATGATACCGTCTAAATTATTCCAGATACAAAAATATCTTCCATATAAGAGCGTATCCTTTGTTTTCCTACCTACCTGTTTAACCTACATTCTGCGCTCGTAAACTCGACGATTTCGGTCTAGTTCTGTAGTGTTATTTCTTTGTACAAATAATAAATGAGCGTTTCGTTACAGTACACGCTTCTCACGGAAATTCGCGAGTTCATGGTGCCCGAGGACAGGGCGCGGTTTGACGAGCTCGTGTATAGGAGAGGAGAGGAGCCCGTCGACCATCACATTAAGGTAATTAACGTTTATATACCTACTAAAACATAACACAGCAATATATGAATTAAAATAAAAGTAAACCACGTTAGGTGCTGTTAATCCATACCACGAAAAGGGTACTTCCGATGGACGGATGTATTTTCCCTCGGTTTTCAAAATAGCGCAGAATACTGTCCACAAAGCCCGTGGTATGGATTAGTAAAAACGAACAAACCAGCATTGTTGAAATCCTGAAAAAGTATCTACCTGTACTTTGTTGGTATTACGGTTAAGACTCTTTTATCACAAAATAAACACAAGTGCACACACGGACACCACAAAAGAAGCTTTGAAAGTGAAGAGTAAAATAATCATGTAAATACAAAGTAAGTCGCATCGTTTTCACAATTAATCTCTTCTCTTCTTCAGCGAAAAATAGAGGTAAAATGTGCATTTACTTTGAGTTTATTAGGCAGGCTTTCGTCTTACAATGTTGTAATCTGTGCTCACCGGTGCTGCAGTACCTAATTAGGATTCCGCCCTCTTTGCAAGATTGCTTGGGCTATCTTAATTTAAACGATGTTTTTATTTCTACTGTAAGATAATTAAGTTAGTTTAATAAACTAGGACTTTCGCTTATTTTAAGAAATAATTAAACTGGTTGTAATTACTTCAGTTGAAGAGAAGACTCAATTTTTGTTTAGCATTAGTAATTATGTAGAGTCTACATACATAATATGGTACATGCACAAGATTGTCAGTACATCCACATTACTAGTACTCTAGAGTACTAAGGCATTGTACAGGCCAAACATATTGTCTGTGAACGTGCGATACGCAGTTTCATATACAACCTTATTTTTAGTATATACGAAACCCGAAACACGGCTCTAGCATTCTTATGCAAAGAATCTATGTTCAAAATTTCATAAATGTATCATGAATAATCACAAAGTAATAAACTTGTTATGTTATCTAGTTGTCCACACAAACACATGGTCACCGGGCCTTCCGGACAACTGGGAGGTTATTTTGCTATCGCATTTAGCTGTGCGCTGGCACCCATGCTCGCTATGACCTGCCTTGACCTGTATTGTACTTAGTGTTGGTGGTATTCTACTTGTGACCCTTTTAAAATATTTTTTTGAAAAAACATAACATGGTGTAAAAAATATTGGAATCGATTCAGTTACTGATTCTGAACAAAATATTTTCAGGTTTCGCATATACTAAAAATAATCTTGTATATTAACTTCTCCTTTACACAGAACCGACTCGCCTGTACGCTATTACGTAGTGTATTGTCACTAATTCTCCGTGACCGATTATTTTACTACGCGTAGCAAACCTACTCTTTTGTTCACATAAGTAACGCATTTTACACTATAGCCTATTGTTGGTTTGGTGAGAATGCATACGACAGACTGACAGTGAGTATACTCAAAGTCCGCGGCTGACAATACGTTTGGTGTGAATGATGCCTTAAAATTACACAGTTGGTCTGCGAAAATTGCTCTAATACATAACATGGACGAATTCATAAATCTTCATACACAGGCACAGAACACACGAAAGTATGTTCACTTCAGTGCAAAATCATTTGCACAAAACTTAGTTGATGCTTACGATTTGTTGGTAGCGGGGTCCCGAGCGACACATGCTACCCTCCTCGACGATGCATGAGTTGCACGACCCGGTAAGTGCACACGCTTTACTTATTCACTTGACTGAACACAAGGACGTACACAGCTGCTCCAAACAATATTCCCATCCAAAATAATTTTAAAGAATACAGCATTAAAATTAAACACTTCAAATTATAAAGGATCGCCGAGTACGCCCCTGTCTCTGCATGTTCCATCGATGTCATAGTTTGATTGCTTTCTACAGTAGATTGAGCTTGATTATAAATGGTTCATAAATGTATTATTTTAATAACACGTAGGCATCATGAAACATCAATGATACACCCATAAGGTCAGGCCTGACAATTGTAAGACTCCCATTGTGGCAAACTTAATATGACCCATGAATTTACGCGTACTTTTCTGAACACTATGCCAACCACAACGACTTCAATGTCTTTCGTAAATCTGTTTATCTCAGTTCATGGGCTTTATAGAGTACTTTAGAGTTCAAAGTCCCTAATCAAGTAAAACATAGTAACTCTTCTACGTAAGTAAAGTTACGTGAGAAGTGGTTGAAAGTGTTGGGGCTTTCGGGTCAGGTTGCGGGTTATTGTTATAGGAGGGACCGGCGGAGGCACCTCTCGTAGCCGACCATCGCTCGCCCTCCGAGGACTCCGGCCTGGGCCTGCCACCGCATGACCATGCTTACAGGTGACCTCATTATATGACTGACCACACTTACATTAACATAGTTAGAGCTCTTTACACTACGATTAAATGCGATGTAGCGGTTTTCATGAAAAGCGGAAGGATAAGAAAATAATTTGTCATTCATCTGAGGCCGTGCGAGATCAGAGAGCCGCCAGCGCGAGAGACCGCACCTCTCTAATGAGCGAGGCGTAAATCTCTCATCGCCGGCGGGGCCTCTTGTAAAGGCGCTTAAATGCTAAAGTACCATTAAAGTGCGAAAGCAAAGGCTGAGTCCTCGTCGAGCGTTCGCTTTCGTCCGCTCTTTTACATCTCACAGCGAAAATAACCCACAGTTTTCCACTAGCCCTTGTCAGCGCTCACTCTTGCGAACCGAGCATCTCATTGGCTGTTCGCCAAATACTTCCACTTTTATTCAGTATTGGAATCGATTGTTTTATGACGGCATAAACGTTCCCATTTATTGTCACCGGCGGTTTAGTGCCATTGTCCTGCATCCGTAAGTAAGGGTTGCTTTAAATTTACTGCCAGTAAAATCGATGCGAAAGCGACGTTTAAACTTTTATCGAGGATCAATTTTCAGATTTATTATTGTCGCAGTCCATTTTCACTTAGAGAAGTTATTAAACGGTTTTGTTGCATGGAGTTACTATGAGAATGATATTGAGAAGATCAAATGACGTGTTATAAATGGCATTGAATGCTCTTTAATTCAATATTTACAGCGGCACAAGTGTAACCAACTTGACGTAAAATAACGACACTTGTTTTAAGAGCAATGTGCAATTCGCGAAGACTATAAACGAATAAATAAACAGTAGTGACTGTTTACTATTGCAACAGCAGTTATGTATTGTAAGGCTGTAAATAAAATAATAATCCAATAGGTGTAGGAACAACATTGACCGATTAAACCATAACCATTTAAAGTAGGCCCTCCGGACCAAGTACGTCCGTGTGAAGTCTTGAGCAATGAAATCGGTCGATGGTTGCGTCTGTGTGTTATCGTATGGTGTTATGTGTGAACTAGTTGGAGTAGCGATGTGTTGGTGTTATGTGACGTGGTGTTATCTGGGGCAGGAGCGGGCGCGCGTGGCGGCCCAGCGACGCGCCGCCCCCGGACGACGAACTGGAGCCCCCGCACGAGGTGATTTTGCCAGAATTACCTTCTACACTTATCTTGTCGACCACATTCACTTCTCTGCGCCTTGTCTATAGCAGTGTCCTGGGTGTCACTCGCGTTCTCATCACCGACCATTCACACTTTATAGATATTTTCTACTGATCTTATTAACAGCTGTTCTTGCTCATGCTCAAGTTCTACTTTAAGCTTGATCTTATATTTATGGTCATAATAAAATAAAACACTGAACAAATACGGGAGCAGGTGATGCTGTATCGCTTTCATCGCATCTGTTCTTTTCATCGCAAAAATAAAAATATTTTTTGCATTATTTGAAATTTGCTATTTAATTGAGTAGCGTAGCTGGAGTGGCACCTCGGCACTACCACTGTATTACTATGTATCTCACATTTTCTTGCATGAGTCGATAACGGCTAGCGAGTAGTACTAATACAGCTCACAATATTATGGCCGTTATTTCCCGTATACCTATTGCATCTCATGGGTAAATCTGGCAAAATTCGGTTACCTATTTATTTTTCACCTCGCAACGAGGTCTCTGGGGAACATTGGCAATTTAACTATGCGAAAATACCTATTCGGTAATAGCGGCCAATAACAGTGTTTTCTTTCGACTCTATTAGTATAGAATAGATTGAAGTAGCATTCTTCTCTTGGACATGTCTTCATTTATCTGCCAATGTGTGTGCGACGCTTACCTACGTAACTTAAACTATCCCAGTTAGGGCGACTACCATTAAATATACCTCACCAGTGCTTTATGACGAAAAATAGTTTACGATTTACTAATTCGTTATATCTAATATGAAATCTAGATGACTAATGTAATTCAAAACATTATGACGTCATTGATAACACAGTTATATAGGGCGTTTGTTTAGAGTACTATTTTAGCTCCGTGGTGTATCGGCTCGTTGGTCTAGGGGTATGATTCTCGCTTCGGGTGCGAGAGGTCCCGGGTTCAAATCCCGGACGAGCCCACTGTGTTATCTTTTTGTTGAATAACTTTTCTATATTTTGTTATGCTTTATTTATATTGGAGTGAATTTTATATTATTTTACAATAATAATAGGTTGACAAAATTATGAAAAACTATACAATTAGGAAACAATGTGATTTTAAGACCAAAGTAACTAATAATTCTTTATGGAAATACCAATATTTTTTATTCATAAATAATTGCATATAAGTAGGATGATACTTTAATATTTTAGTAGTTTTTATTTGATTTTTCAAGGAAAGTTTTTTTTTTTATTTATGATTTTAGATCACCTTGGTCATGCGACGTGAAGTACCTACTTGACTACTACCTATTGATGTGACAAGTGTAATATTTGAAATAATGTAATTATGATTTCTTAGGACAGAAGTACAACTAATAAACTAAATTGGTGAACAGGCATGGTATTCTTGCAATCAGTTGCAAAACATATTTACATGTATATATAATATTTTTAAATAAAAGTCACATACACTGTTTCCCTTATTGTACCCGTGTCATTTAAAAAAAAAAGTTTTGGAATGACATCGATACCTGTAAACTTTCATAAGAGCCAGTTTATGCCTTATCTATTAAAATAATGAAAATTAAATTGCGAATCAAGGATGTCATAGAAAAACCTACCTTATTACTTAACTAAACCAAGTACTTAAAAATAAAACTTATTTCGCATACGATGTTATGGCTCAGTGCCAAAAAGATACCAAAAGAACCGTATCGGTGTCGCACCTTTGTCCGTCCGTCTACCTGACTGTATCAAGATATAACCCTCAAATATCCGTACCATTTTAAAAGGTACCCAATTTTTGCTAAGTTATTTTTAGGGAGCCGAATGACAGGAACGGAAATAACGAAAACGTTGTGGCTACATTCAATCCGACGACCTTTTAGATTGTCTGTTACTTCTATTAGTACGTTTGACGATACCTTTGTCACATTTCTGAAGTTCTAAGATGAAAGGAGCGTAGATGTATGTATCGGTAGTACATGTAATGTAACATTAAAAACGCTTATCCAGAAAGTAGTACGTTCAGAATCGGCTATTGAAACGATTTTAGCTAAAATATATCATGATTATTTTAAAATTAAAGTTACCTATTTTGATAAATTTTGCTTGCGTCATTAGGGTGTTTGTGTATGCGTGCGTATATACCTATACCGATGCTCTACCAATGTGATTCGTTGATGTCCATATCATTTCACTAAAATTAGGATAACCAATTTATTAAACAAGTACCTGAGAGTATTAAAGTAATATTTGGGAGTTTAAATTATGATTGTAACTTATTTTTCTGTTTGGGAGTGTATAAGTTTGCATTATAAAGGTAGAACAACACTGCGCACACGAAGTCGTTCTACGTACAAATCAGGTGTGTGTCGGTCTAATGTAGTTCTAGCTTTAGAGTTACATCTTGTACAACACAAACTCAACTTAAATGTGTCACATTTTCTATGAATACAATTTAAAATAACTTGTTAAATCAAAAGTCAAGCCCATACCCCACTTTCTGTTACTTAAACAAGTTACGAAGGTGTTTTTATTCATAAATAATTTTGTATACTTGTTTGTAATATATACCTACATATTCTGGAAACACAGAATATATAAATAGATAATTTTGGTTTCTTGGTGTCCTGGTTAGTGACAAACATCTTTCCTGATGTTTCTAGGCAACGTTACATCGGGCCTATGCCCGATGGGGGCTTATCGCATGTCGAGGTTATGCCTAAAGGCGGTATTCATTACTTTTATAATATAACCAGCGACTTCACAAGCGTGAAAATAGGTTTCTCCATACATGTCCCGTTTAATTCCATTAGGGGATGCTTTTTGAGAAATCCTTTTGAATCATTCTTTGTATACTTCATAAAAGGAACCTCTGTGAAACATTTTAACGTGCTAGGTCCAAGGATTTGAGTTGGGCGTTATCTATATATATAAGATATATATATATAATAAAAGCGAAATACCACTCACTGATTAATCACGAAATCTCAGAAACTATAACACCTACAAACTAAAAATTTGGCTGGTAAATGATAAATGATATTTATTTTGCAAGTAGGTTTTAAAAACACTTTGACACGTCAATAGGTTGGTTCCATATAGGGTGTAAACATCCGTTGAGAGCGGATTTTACGAAACTCCACCCCTAAGGGGGTGAAAAGGGGATAGGAAGTTTGTATGGAGAAACCACGCACTTTGAGGTAAAAACATTTTAACATTTTAAGGTACTTACTAATCAGCAGTCACACAAAGGGGTAACTTAAAAGGGATTTGCCATTACCTGCCTATTAAACGTACATACCTACCTACTCACTTACCTCTTTTACTGACAGTACAATGTGCGTCATATATTCATGTATTAATAAATCGTTCCTATTTGAGAATTCTCTTTTCAGTGCCGTTTTCATATCTCTTGGGATGCTGATTGTATGTATGAAATTCAGATGACGTATTGCATTACATAAATATACGGTGTGCTGGGAGTGGTTTATACTAGCCAAGACCTTTTCCGGTCCGGGATATGAGTTTTTTGGAATTTGCCCTTTGTTTTCGAAAACATGTTTGTTTTTTTTTTTTTACTAAAAATATAAGATTGGTAAAACTTTACTAATTAATTTAATACTAATAGTGGTCGGCGGCGGCGATATCTCGCGCTGGGCCTTGGTATAGGACATGGTCCGAAGCGAGGAGGAGTGGCAGGCGGTCTTCTCTTTCTGCGAAGCAGTAATGCTAGCAAAGGAGAAGGCCGACCGCGTGAAGCTACGGCGCTCACGCCCCAGCCACCGCGGGGATTCCGATTCCGATTTCTGATTTCCGGTTATCGTAGGCGCGGGCTTGCGGACGGCGAGCAATGGGTAGCTTGCTGTCCGACCGCCTCGTTACCGTCCGGACCGAGTCCAAGTCGTCAATGCCGCGTACTATTCCACGCGCGCGTCAGTAAAAATCTGACACTTTCTCCCACTCCGCCCAAGGGTGGGAGATGTCATTGGATGACTTTCCTCACCAAAAAAAAAACACTAATAATGGTAATTTACTATCTACTAGCAATAAGTTAGGATTACACCTAAAGTAGACTAACTAAATTTTACTGAAAACATCTTCTTAAAAAAAGTCTGTTTCTATAACCTTAATTAACCTTCGTTGAAGTTAGTATCGATTTAATTAAAGGTGTACTTTTCACCGCGCCTTCTCTTGTTAAAATTAATGAGTGCTATAGGCTAAACGCTAAACCAGCTAAGATTGTGACGTCGGTAAGTCGGGGCACGCGCCATTTTGATACGTCATAAAGATAAGGTGAGCGTATTTCATCGGCTTATACTATACCCAAAATAACTTGCCAAAGATCAGTTCTCTTTGTTAAAACCTATCTTTTAAAAATGCCGACTGAAAGACAAAGAGATATGCGAGCGCAGCTAAATTAACGATCTACCGCGGACTGATAGAGAAAATCTAATTGTAAGTTATCGCATTAATCGAGAAAGCATTCATTAATAAATATAGGACATCTTTTATAAATGAAGCTCAATAAGGACGAGCCAATGACGAAACGAGGAAGGCCTCTTTGTCGGCAGACTGCTTTATTCTCCCCCAGTGTAATTAATTAGCTAATATAAATATGTAACTATACATACAGGCATACTCCCTACACGAAATTAGACTAATAGAGGCTTGTTCTCTAAGCATATCTTGTTTGTCAATTTTTCTATTTACCTTTGTTTCCGAAATAGACAAAGATAAATGGACCAGGGTTCTTCTTAACAAAATGTTGAATTAAAAATAATTTATTCAGTAGCAACTAGCAATGATAGCGCAGCTACATATTAGTGAAAGAATTATCAAAATCGATTCAGTAGTTTCAGAGATTACCCCATACAAACTTACCAGCTTATCTTCTAATAAGGATCTACAAAATAGGTCCCAATCCCTTTTGTACCGTATAAAACGTTTGAAAACAAACGATTGTTAATTAAGCTCTAAAACGAAATACATTTCGCGGGTTTAAAGCGGCAGTTATTGACCGCACGTATTTTACTAAGAGGGTAGAAAATTAAAAATATTTCCGGGCGTACTTGCCGCGGGTGCGGGTAAAATGTAAAGTTAACAGCGAGCCTCTTAAGTAAACCGTAGGGCGGGCGAGTCCCAAGGGCGGTAAGGGCGGCTAGGGCGGCAAGGGAGGCTAGGCTTGGGAGGCTTCAGGCGGCTGGCTCCATCAGTGCGCGGCGCGCCGGCCGCTCGGCATGACGTCGCGGCGGCGGCGCCGCGTCGCTTTCCGCGACTACGTACCTATGGACGTGCGCGCCATGGCCAAGGTACCTCCACTTTCTTTCTTCCACACACAGTTCCGTAACATTTTCATTCTCTCCGTGATATAACTGACATGTAATGAGATTGCTTTCTATTTTCGGTTAGAACTTTCAGGGCTAGTTTACAGTTACGCTCATAGTTTCAAGATTATGTTCTTCAAGCAGTTCAAAACATTTGAAATATCTAAAGAGTATTCCAAATGTTTTAGCTTATAAACAAGTTACTTCATAACAATTTATTCGTTCGTTCATTTGTATGTGATTCATTTTGTGTGTAGACTGTAGGTAGGTACTCTTTAATGGATATTTCGTGTTCCTATATGCAGCATAATTATAAGTTAGCAGAAATATAATGAACGTTAATATCTAAGTAGAGAGCTCGTTAAAACAGCCATTAATATATAATTAGTCTTGGGGTGTGTACAGTTTTACTTTTGTGATTTTATAAAATTAGAATTTGTTCAGCGCCTGAATTATTTTGTGCTGCAAAAATAACTGAACAGTCAATTTTAACTTACAAAGCATTCAACTTAGATCTTTAAAATTATTAATTACTATAAAACACAGTGTTTACGTTTTAACATTTCGCGACAAAGAGGTTCTGTAAACATAGTGAAATTGTTCTCTTAAAATTAATAATTTAAACATTATGCATAAATTCCCGTACAGCTCTTAGTTAGAAAGGTGTGAGCAAATTCTACGCAGACCACAGATTGTCCTGCATAATTAACGGGGTTGTTTGTGAACAGATCCCGTCCCTAACCGATACAACCGTGAATAAAGAGAACAAAAACGTCAATATTTAACATTTTGAACTGTAGGTTACAGGTCACAGCGACTGTGATACATTTTAAACAGGTCTCGTGTAGTTTTATAATCAATAGTAACAAAGTTAACTCCATACAAACTGATCAATAAAGTTAATTAAATTAGCAATATGCTAACCTGGTCGTTGATGTCTTCTCTTTAGGGAATCATTGTTGCAGTTCATTCAACCGTTTTCATGTAACTTATGATAGCGTTATCTATAGCATTTTAATTAAAATATCGCAAATATAGCGCGATAACTGGATTAGACATTGTAATAATAAGTAATGGAGTTACATATGATAGCAATAGCAAGAGGTGGTAGCTCGTAGCAAACGTAGCGCTTTGTAGCTGTGCAGTCAGTCTTTCGTAGTCCCAAGGATATCTTTTTGTAAACTGACGAACAAAACCACGACATTATCAACATTCTGTAGTAGTCAGGTGCTACGATAAAGTCATCTTTTTTAAGTACCGGTTGAGTCAGTGGGCTACGACTGCTACGAGAACCGGAATGACCTATTTTCTGTGTTGACACTTTGGATTTAGGCGTGAACATACCGTTGATAGGCTACGTACACACTGCGTGGTATTTATGAATAGATATTGCAGATTTGTTGTCCACTTCATGTTTGATTGTTTGTTTTTCTTGGAGAGTTAAGAAAGAGTGATTTTTTTTTTAATTTTGAAAGCTAGGCTTTAAATCCTCCTATTTAAAGCCTAGCTTAGAAAATTAAAAGTCTATTTTTAACTAAAATTCAACACGTACAAAACCAATCAGACTAAAACCTTTTATAATGGAAACGATAATAGAATAACAAGGTTGTTTACTTCTTGGATTTGGGTCGATTTTACTTCATATTACAGGGTTCTTTAGCCTTTATACGGTGCGTGACTATTTATTGTAGTTACACATAAAAGTATGGCGTTCAATGGCTCCAGCTACGCGATAATAGCGTATGAGTTCGATTCGATATTAAACACGCAAGTGTCCGACGGGACGCTCACACCTGCTTAAGGTTTCAGTAACAAAAGGTTTAAAAGTGGCTTTAACTTTATACTTTAAACTATCTTTTTCCCGAGCACCATACCAGAAAAACCTTGATTTTTTTCAGTGTGAAACATAACTATTGGCACTCAATAAAGTAGCTTTATTTCTTTGAAAAAAAAAAATCATTGGTAATCAGGTCAATACTTTCAGAGAACAAACAGTTAAACCTCTTTATTCTTTTATTATAGTTATCATCTACTAAGGTGAAAGCTGTAGATGTCATATAGTGCTTAAGTATGGCGTTATCTATAAGCACTATGGCTATACTACAAGAACAGTCAGAATTGGGTCGGTTTTAAAGCTGCTAATTGACTTGAATCCATTCGTGTTAAGATTAGACATTAAAACAAACTTTTTTTACTGTCCGTTCAACCGATTTTGACTTTTATTGTGTTGGTGACATGATATATGGCGGCTGCAATAAGTAGTTGCTGTTGTAAATACTTTTTTTAATTCCATCCATAGGTTTACGGAATAGAAGTCGAAATCGGTTGAAAGGACAGTTAAAAAAAAAAATTAAATGTCTAATCACAACGCGAATGAAGTTAAGTTTCATAGAGTGAAATGCTCGATTTTAGCAAATATTGATGACTTAATAATGTTCTCTCACATTAAAAACAAAAAACGGGTCGAGTTTAGCGCCATCTAGCAAGAAAATGGCCGTCGTCTGAGCTCGTATGAGTAGCTAGTGCGATATTTTACGTTCACGCGATTGACAAGTTTATAATGTTCGGCGCTCCGATTGGCCCACTCCAAGCGCTTAACCAATCAAAAAGTCAAACTCAGTAAACGTTTCGATCACGTTAAAGTAAAAACAGGTCGTACTCAACTCACTGGTGCACTAAAACCGATCTATCTAAAAATAGAGGTACTATCTAGGTACAACTTATTTTTTAAGTAGGGGTACAATGTCGTTGTCGTTATTGGTTTTCGACGAAACTGTATATGTTAGGGGTATAACATAATCTGCGTCTTTGGTCACACGGAAGTGACTCCTTTAATAAATAGCCATTATGTTGTACTTGCGTTACACAAAAAATTAAAAGTAAACAATCCATTACTGCGTTTCGTGGGAATGTTTTTTCTTGCA
Organism: Leucania comma; assembly: GCA_958295575.1. Classification (NCBI taxonomy): domain Eukaryota; kingdom Metazoa; phylum Arthropoda; class Insecta; order Lepidoptera; family Noctuidae; genus Leucania; species Leucania comma. Next base: position 18,889,589 of record OY282468.1, read on the forward strand.
GTTTTACTTTTTGTTACTGAAAACGAAAACGGTCTCATATCAGACAGATTGCTCACATGGTTTGCAATATTTCGTGAGTCTGATGGGAAATAATCTTTAGTTCTGTAGAATGAAACGAGTCTAGACATGGATAAATACTCTGGCGAAGTCTTTCATAAACATTAGTTTTTATTTGCAGATTTATATGTGAAGCATAGACCGAGGCTGCGCCAGTAAAATTACCATATGTATTTGCGTTGTGTGACTTTTTGATATTTTTAGAATAGTTTAGGTGGTAGTAGTGCGATAACAATACTTAACAAACTAGCACTTCCGCGCGGCGTTGGCGCTAGTCGAAACTGTGCCAACATGCAAAAATAGCTTGAAAAATCAATTGAACCGGCGAGACAGTTACTTGGTCATCCCTCGCCCTGCAGTTTAACTGCGAGTCTTCGCTGCTCCACAACCCTCTCTCCTTAACTCTTAGACGTTTTTTATAACTAATAAACAACTTTGTATGTAGGTTATAGTCTAGACGTACTTTATCGTGTGCTACATAGAGTTACGTAGTTTGCTTGTATTACTTTCTTGCGTGTAAAGTGTGATGCATGTTATGATTTGTGACACGGTGCTGTCTAGTGTTTTGTACTTGTAGTTCTGTCGCGGTACACATTGGTTGGTCTGTGTATACTGTAAGCTTGCATTTTGTCTATGTGAGGATATAACGCACGTCCATGTGCAGGAGTACGAGGAGGAGGGGAGACGTTCGCGGCGCCACTCTTCCCCGTGCAACTCGCGAGAGGGCAGCACTACCGCTCTACACACACAACACTACGATGATTCCGTAAGTAACCCATTAGTTTTTACTTCGTCCCATAGAATAATAAATTAATAAAATTGTGTGCTAAGGTTCTGGAAATCTTTAACATTTTTTCTTAATAATATTGGGGAGATACAAACCACAGTAATTTCAATACGCACGTGGATTTCAAGTAAGTTGAAATCGAACCAAGCTAGTTTTGAAGACAATGCAGCTAATCAACGATTTTATGTCCACATATAGATTCGACATGGCAAAAACAAATTGCAATTCACAAAATTGAGGCGTGTTACGTATACTGTTCTGAAACTCTTATTCCATCGAAGCATTTTGTGTTATCCAATCACGAAGTTTTCAAACTTCGTATAACAATATCGAGGTTTCTTGCTGCAGATAGAACCATTCTGTTCCGTAAAATAATACGGCATTAAATAAATGTTTATGTGTAAATGGACTTTAGTTGACTTGACCTTTAGAAAAATTTAACAATTATGCATTACGATGATATTTACCAGGGTAAATGGTGTGACATTCATGCCAATCATGCTGTAACATTTTAAGCTACTTTTGTACCTCCTTACTTATAAATATCAAATTAGTGCCCAATCGCATTTATCGAATGAAAAGTACAGCAGGTACAGTCAAAAACAGAGATAAGTAGCCAGGGTCGTCAGATTTAGTTGAACTTATCATGGAACCGAAATTAATTTCATAGTAAATATAATCCATCGGTTTGCATGAAAATTTCAACTAAGTATATCTGACGACTCCAGTTGCTTATCTCCTTTGTTGACTATACATTCACAAACATGTAGGTACCTAGCCATGTAGATATAACTTACTTAAGTTATCGAACCATTTCGTTGGAATAAGCAGAAGCTGTTGTTTATATGTATGTTTGTTGGAATACAGTGGATACCCACCAAAACTCATTTGTAACTGAATAGTTTGGCGTCGTGCCAACCCTCTGACACGGCCGTCTTGATCTCACAGGTCCATCTAAAACGTTGTATGAAATATTACTGGCGAGGCTTTGATATTTCTATAATAGAGAAAGGACATCTTAATAGTTAATAGGAATATTTTATTAATATCCATTTTCCTACGTACGTATTTATATAAATTATGATGTTATTGAGTATCAATATTTCATCGATGTGGTAGCGTACTACACACGTAGAGAACTTAGGTAACTTAACATATTTACTAATACAAAAAACAATAAACGATACATCAATATTTATTTATAAAAGTATTATAATACTCATCGAGATTCAATAAACTTATTCTAAAATAATGTCAGTCTAAATAACTATGTCTAATCGTAGCTAACAATATATACTGGTTTCGTAGCTAAACGTGATTCAGTAACAAAATCATAATCCATCAATATTTTTTGCTCTATGGCAAGTAAAGCAAAATTGTTATTAGTTTTTAGTTAAACAAGAGAACATATCTATGCAAATTAATACTGACAGCCTTTTTACATAAGAATACAAATATCTTTTCGATCATTGTAACTTTGTAACACAAAATTGTAATTTAATATTGTAACAAAACACGTCACACCTGCCATTTCTGTATAATATTCGGTCCAGAGGCATTTGACATTCAAACATAATTATCCATCCACTCACTTTTAAATCTTGCGTTATACCATGACATGGGTACGATTTGTGGTTTTATATTTCACATCATGAAGTGGTTTTAATTTCGGTTATAACAACGTTATTCTGATTTAACTCGCCGACAATAAGTTCGTCTCATATCAATCACTGAATTGAATGTTTAACAAAATAATAATACTATAACTAGTTGCTATGATAACAATAACCCGGTCAATTAACACGTGTAACACGTGTCCGTAACACATCGTAAATTTAGCAAATCACGTTCATTAGTATCGAACAATGTCCGTCAAAGTGCTTGTGTAATCGCTTAAACGGGTGCGTATGGGTCACTATGCCATTGATTGGCTAGGGTTAAAGCTAAATTAGACCTAATGCTCTGTTGGGAGGTCATAGTTTCTCTTGCAGTGACCGGCGTAGCTCTTCTGTAGCTTTAGTCAGGTCTTTGTCGTGACGGCGCTGTTTGCCAAGATCCCCTCCACAATCTTCTAGGTAATCCTTCGGTGGTTCTACGGGATACTTGCTCCCGAATTTTGGCCGAGGGATCCTGACGCGTTTGACATCGCCCAGCCAGCTTTCCATTTTCGATAGATGAATGCTCGACTCTGTAAAAACAAGATATAAATATATCATTAAATCTGACAATGGAGCTAAATATTATTTGATATCTATTTACGCAATAACATTGTAGCACAAACAATTCATGAAAGGGGCTGTTTAGTACTTATATAGCCTGACTGATACAAGATCTATTGCAACAGCTAGGAAACTGTTTGTAGTCATTAATTGAAACAGATTCAATCATATCTGATCGAGCAAGTACTGGCCGTGCAAAAAGTAGTAACACGCACTACTTTGGCGCGGCACCGTTGGTTAATAGTTGTGTAAGTGACGATGGTCATCGAGGAGTGGTGAAATCCTAAATAAGCGCGGTTTCATCTGGCGCCAAGCGTGGGTGCCGCCGTCAGCTAGTGCCGACCACTCGAGACATTTATGGTAAGGCCACACAGAACCATTTTAAAATTATTACACAAGTAATCTTAGTTGATCCAAGAGAAAACGGGGCCTGTTTGAATAAGCAAAAAGTAAAGTAGGTTGGATTGGTACAGGATTTCCTAAAGCATGATTAAATCCATCTAAAGTAAGTATTTTAACATCCAATGATCTCATCAATCACAATTCTACCTGCCGTTCGTATTAATTAAAGATCCTTCTGGGACCAATCGTTGGCATCAATAACAAGCTGCTATCAATTAATTATACTTTTCATAATTTGTCACAAGTATTAGTCTGCAATTCTATTTAGGCTCAGGCTCATTGAGTAAAAGAAATGTATATCAAATGTAAATTTTATTAGAAACGAACACAACATTATACGCAATAAAAGTAAATGAATAGCAACATTAGTAGCTAGGCTTAAGTCAACAAGATCTTCATATGACTACATTTTACTATAAGAAGACCTCGTTAAAGATATCGTATTGTATGGTAATCACAACTAAATCGTGCTCGTTCGCTGGGTAGCATAAAAAGTGATTAATAACTAGTCAGTCGTTCCGCGCATCTTAAGCGCAAAGACAAAGATATTTTATTGCACGAATAGCTTTCTCTAGCGAAAGTGTTGCTAAACGCGGTGGCATTATTTCTCTGTGACGCTTTCAAATACAATTTGCTTCGTTATTAATAGGCACTTGATTTATGGGTTGGACGCTGTGGTAGTCGAAGTTTGTCAAAGCAAAACAATGTGGCAAAGGAGCAATGATATTATCTAGACATATTGGAACTAAAGACCAGTCGTGTATATTTTTCAACAATTTGACAGATACAGTATTATAAAACATAAGCTATCGAAAAGTATCAGGATATTAAAGATAATATTTTGATAATGTGAAACTTAACGCGAGACGATATCGTAATACACGTAATATCCGAGAAAGCGGGCCGACGGAATCAAATGCATTTACAGGTCCGGTAGTTGGAACAAATCGTGACTCACAGCCACCTACCGTGGGTGAGATCCGACACGACAAGCGGACACCAAATGAAGCTCAGATAATAAATTCTCAGAAATCTCTGACTCAGTAACGATTGTGATATTAGTTAAAATAAGATTATGTATGTAATATACTTGTAACCCGCTCGAATTTGTCCGCTTTGCCCGCCAAGGGTACAAATTATACACTCAAACCTACTTCGTTTAGTTATCTTCCTATTTGTGAAAACCGCATCAAAATACGTCGCGTGGTTTAGAAGTAGTTAAGTTAGCGGATAAACAGACAGACGCGGAAAGCGACACTGTTATTATATTATGTATAAAGATAAAGATGTATGTAATAAACTTAAAAGTCAATCCACGATTGCAAAAACGATTGATACTGATATAATAGTTTTATGCAATTATTTTTAACAATTATAGCAGTAAATTCAATCACCAATTTTATTTGAAAGTAAGTATGAAGAATTGAAATGAAATTTTGTAGAAAATCTAAATGTTATAAAACTGGATTAAAAACTGATCATTGCTCTCTGATATAATAGGTATTAGCAAATTGATTTGGTTATCAAAACATTTATGAGCTTGTTTTGTCTCTCTATAGAAAATAGCCCATTTTTCGCGGTCTACTTAAATGTTCCAATTTTTAGGTAGCATAGTCTTACTCGTCACGCCATCTCTTTCTAAGCCTAGTGTTTCTGTGAGTTGCGACATGCGGTAAATGTGGCCAGCCCAGTTCCATTTTCCTTTTGCGGGTCTGTGGCCTTCGTTTGCAATTTGTTTTGGACGTACAGTTCTTTAACTAGGTTCGGTCTGCAATTTAAACTCCGATAATTTTATCTCTAATACATTGTTTGAATTAAACAAACTACGTTAACAACAATACATGTCGTGTACATGTCGCGCTTGAGAGGAGCACAGACTTGCCGGAAGTGGGACGTCGCGTGCGCATCGTCCACGCCTTTTGTCGTTTGTCCGTATTAATTTGTGTATGTATAAAGGAAAGTACATCAATATTGAAACGACAATACAGACGTATATTATCGGAGAATAGTCTTTTCTTCAGTGTGACGTATCATCGCGCCTCTCTCTGGAAGCCTTTATGTCTATAGAAGGATTCGGCACGCCATTATCACGGAGGGGTCTTTGAGGAGTAACTGGAGCGGCAACGCGGCATTCTCACCTTCCGTATGACGCAGGTCCTCATCCGACATGGCAAGTACAGGAGGTTCCTACATCGGATTCGCTAAAGATGTGCCCCGCTTGGGCGGAGCACTCAGGCAATCGGTGGCAGCGACCTCTCGCGCCGGGCCCTGGTCCGTGCTATGGTCCGGAGCGATAAGGAGTGACAGGCGATCGCCTCCTTCTGTGAAGCAATTATGCTAGCGAAGGAGGAGGCCGTACGCGTGAGAGAACGAAAAGCCTCACACCCCATTGCAGTCACCGAGATTCCGACCCCGACTACCAGTCACGGTAGACGAGTACGGGGTAGGCTTGCGGCTCGCCGTCCGGCCGTACGGTATTTGACTGGACCGAGCCCAGTCGTCAACAGCGCGTAGTGATCCGCGCGTGGATCACTCAAAGAGTTTTCAGCAACCGCAAAGCCGATGCCCACTAGCTAGGGCCGCAGGGAATTTCTGAAAAGGAAACCCGTAGTCCTAGAACGCAAAGGGCTACTGAAGGACACAGGTGTGTTTTTATTCAGTAAAAGTCTAGCACGCCCTTTCGCTCAACCCAGAGCGGGTGAAGTCATTGCATGATTTCCACCATTAACAAAAAAAAACTATGAAGGGATATAATTAAGCAGTTAAATCTTTATTGCACTTATTTTCAACTTTTTGTCGCTCATTATGAAAACATGTCATGTGTCGAAGGAATGTTAAGTTAACCATGGTATAATGGTGAGATAGTGGCTCTTTTACGATACTCTAAATTGCTTTAGTACGTGACATCGTAAATAACTCAGGGGCCTATAAGTATATGGGACTTTCTCTTTCCATTGCAGCTGATAAGTCTCAGATAAGGTTCGTATAGGATTTTAATATGGCGCAGAATTTAAATGGCGAGTTTTAAATTAAAGTCAGTACATAAATGATTCAATACTAATTGGCTAGAGAGTTGTTATGAACCCTTAAAGGTCACTTATAATGACTTATCAAAGCCATAAGTTCCTTCCCACTTCCATCAATACCAAATACTTGAATTTAAATATATAGGGTGACTGGCAATCGCAAAAAAATCAGCCAAGTTCAGTACATTTTGACCAGTTATGCGAACACAAATGTACTGACCAGCAGATTTTTTTTCGTGATTTCAGGTTTGGTCCCATAGTAAAAGTTATCATGACTACAATCACGTGTTTAAGTATCACTCACTAATTACCAGTCACCCTATATACATTAGTTTAAATGTGAAGTTACGAGTTCTAAGAAAAAACAAATCAATATGTTATCTGAATAATTCTTGCTCAGTTATAATAAAATATTCAAGTAGTCAATAAAAACGTGATTAACATTTTTAGATTCTCACTCAGTTGAGGCCAGTAGACCAGTAAATCGTGAGGTGCCAAGAAGTAGGATACTTTCGCTACAAAAACAAGATTATTGTATAGTGTCGCACATTTAGGTGAGTGTGTTAGATATATCTATGGCAATTGTACGTAATGTACAGTCATGACAATTTGATACCGTTACCTTGGCGATATTAGTGATAATATACTGACGTTCCACTTAGCAATTCCTTTACGTCGCCGCATCTATACAAGTGGGCTTTGGTATGTCCGCGTCCATACTTCAATGTCTACAATTAGAAGTTGCTGTTTCTAGACAGAATTTCATTTGTTAAATATGTTTCTCACGAATCTGCTGTAGTTTGTCGTAATTTTTAACTCGTTAACTCTCTTTTAGGAATGGCTCGTGCCAAACTTTTTGTTTATCTTATCGTTTTTGAACATGTAGGTATAATAAAAACATCATATACTTGTATCTGAAACCATATCGTGCACTGGCTAGCTGCATATCGCGTGACATTACCCACTGCAGTTTAATAAAAGAAAATTATATAACCAAAATGCAGCACCTTCGCGATTATATTAAATTTAAATGAACCGATAAAACAGTTCTTATTGCGGAAGAGTTACATTGTAAACGTTATTTGCATTATGTTGACCAATTAAACGCAGGAAACTGAAAAGATTGAGCGTCTAAACAGGAAGAGCAAGGGGTACTTGTATGGTCTGACCCAATATTTCCTGCAATTACCTGCCGTTTCCCGTAAACTCGTCGTGCCACTTTCTACTTCGTGTTTCTGGAAATGGTTTGAGTGGTCGACTTATATTTAATAAGTTTTTATTTTTACTTCACTTGAGCCAAACAAGTTGTATCAAGATACTGAGCATGAAAGGTTGTTACTTTATTCACTTTACATTATACTTTTTTTTTGTAAAAAGGAGTTTAACAGGTCTTATAACTTGCTGCCAGCTACTTCTGACCAGGGAACCTACCGTGACGTTTTAAAGTCATCATAATTTCGATGAAAGAGAGTGACGGAGCTATATAGACCGTATAGCATTATCCTTTTCTCACATCGGATTCATGATAATTTAAAACGGCATGGTCGAGCCCCAGGCTGTTATTACTTCCGATTAATCTTACCAATAAAAATCCAAAACAAGTATATAATTACTCAACAAATATGAGATGTCTAAAGAAAACGAAACATAAAAAAGGCAAATTAATGAAAGTCTGATAGTTTAAGATAAAGTTGGTGGTCTTTACGGATTGTATTTTGTGCAAGAATTCTAAAAAAGATTAAGTTCAGTTTTATTAATAAAAATAAATATATAATTAATGTTTTCGTCGACGTATACACACTCTAGGCTTTAAATACGATCTTATATATCAAGCAAAACATAAATGCCGTGGCATGATGATATAGTGTATACTGTCACTCATAAAGTTGTTCACGAAACTGACATATTGCCTAATATAAAAACTTACGGTAAAAATATTGTTGATATTTCAACATATTTGCACGAAAATGAATGGTGATCGCTTCACTGTATAAAGCATATTTAAGCTGGAAAATGTATTTCAGAGCGAGCGCTTGTGGACCAAGTCACGATATCGGATTTGCATAAGTATGTTAGTGGTGAAGAAAGGAGAAAGATACTTATTGGAAATCATATGTGTATAGTACGCGGCAAATAAGTTGAACAATTTAGTATGGGGCCGCCCTCCGCTTCGATTGAGACCGGAAAATCGGTTATAATCCTCGTCACCCAAGTTGAACCATAATGGCGGTCGACCTTGAATGCGCGTAACCATAGCAAATGGTTCAACTTATTTGTCGCGTGCCATATGTGCTGTTCGATGGTGAAATAGTGCAAGGGTTGTGAGATACCGCTTGGCCCGTCAGTCGGTGAACGTCCGCTTTGTTTGGCTAGCGGGACTGCGACGTTATGCTCTCCCACGCCACCTCGCTAATTGCCAGTCTTGTTTGTCCATACAAACCTGCTCAAGAGCTCACGAACCTCTGCGATGCATACTCATTTGCCTAAACCGCCTATTTATTATTTATCCGCTATCGTCCGACTCATTAATTCTATCCACGGAAATACAATTGCAATGACAAGGTTTGCCCTATTGGACTATTGTTGGCTGGTGAATAAGACTATCAGTATTGTGCATTTAAATGACACACCATTGATGTACCGTTAAAACTTAGCTTGTTGAAAAGCAAAGAAAATCATAGCTACCTTTGTGTTGTCATTTATCATGCTGATGTAGAAAAGTTACCTGGATACCGTGAAATTAATCTGAACATTTTTGATCGTATCAATCCCTCACTTGTAATAATATTTACAAAAGAAAGACCCTTTCCTACAATTTTAATGCCAAGTTCTACGTGAATTAAATAACCAACTTATAGTGTTCTATGTAGTTTCTAGGGCTCGTTGCAATCTCTCCATGTTGGTCGTGCGCTATTGTGACCTGCGGGTCGACATAAATCTCTACCTACACAGCTTTCGCGTACCGTATGCCTAATATATGAGCCCAATCAATGCCTCTCTCCCCATTCGTATACTGCATTAATAATGGGGCCGTGTCGTGGAAAACGTTTCCGTACTCGACTATAATAATAAGGAATTTACGTAAGCGACTACGACAGTAATCCGCTAATATAAATCAAGTAAAACGAGAGAACGGTTCTTTTTCAAAGGGCCGGAAAGCTGTCAGTCGGCCGTCTCAACAAACTGTATAAGGAAGGTGTGCTGTAACATTAACCCCTTTGCAAGGCACGGCTCCGGTTCGTGATCTCAACAATACTTCTTGTATAGTGCTATCTCGTGAGCGGCGATACAATAGAAAATAAAGACTTGTCGATTCAGCACGATAACATAAAATTACGTAGAATTATGTACTTTATCCTATCACTCGTGTATCTTATGTATTGAAACTTGATGAGAAGCGGCAGGAAGATTAAAGTAACATGCTAATTAGTTTACCTACACGATAAAAATGGAAATTAAGCTATGCACTTTTATTACTATCATTACCTATCCTTAAACCAAAATACCTTAACCCATTGCATCATTCATATTATACAGGAGCAAACAGAAATAGAAAAGTTCTACTCAAATATAGCAGCCTTGATACTTTTGATAGTCTAATGCACTTAGCCCAATCTCAGTAGTGCTCGCCAGCTATCAGATGCCTACATCACTGGTTCAGAATCTCTCCTAGCAAATGGTGTATAGTAATATAGTAATAGTGGACCATTCCATTCCAATCGTAGAAAGCGTGTCATGGAGCTTCGCCGGCTGTGTTGTGGATAGATAAAAAAGTGCATAATTTACGATAACACATAATAGCAATACAGACGTGTCTTGAAGGCCTTCTGTAGAGTTGTGCTGTCCTTGTTGCATTCAACAAGTCGGTCACGCATGGCGGCGTAAAACGCACAAAAATATATTTTACGCAATGCAATGGGAAAGGGAAACTTCAATCTTAGTCAAATTGTCCAATAGAGATCTTCTGTAACATATCAGCCACAGTGAAAAATGAAACGCAAAAAAAAGATAAATGAAATCTTATTAACAAATAAATCGAGCCTCAATAACTAAAAGCCGGGTTGGTTCCAAATGCTTCATCATATTGCATCGAATAAAATAACATAATAAACTTTCTCCGCTAAAATGTAATCTTATAAACCATCGAATTTAACAAGTAAACAAATGAATAAATATAAAAATATAGTATTTTTGTCAGTGTCAAACCGCTATTGTGTGTTATTGACTTTAACATTGTAGTTATATTTATCACTGAATAATTGATCGATAATAGTGACCTTTGGTAAAATAAATATTTCATGAAAATGCATTCGTATTACTCGATATTTCAAGGAGCTTGAGTCATGATCTGTTCGGTAACCAAAATTATAATAAAATAAAAACACAACTAGAATATAACTGATTCAGTTTTTATAACAAAGATTATGCTTTAATTAAAAAAAGAACTACTGAATTTGATGCGGTAAGCGTGGCTCTTAATATTATACAACGAAGTAAGACAAGGACCATTTTTTCTGGCCATGGCCGAAAAGAACCTGCTGAATGCAAGCTTAACGTGCTTTGATTGATGAATGTGTTCTGAATAACGAACTAAGTAAAACCACATGACTGTACTTAGGTAGGTAGATAATGTGACACATGGGATATAGGTAGGTTCTACCTACTTGCATGAACTTAAATGCACGTACTCATACCAAACTTATTTTATATCTAGCTAGAATCTTATATAAAACCAATGCTGACATACTAAACTGTACTACTACTTCTTTAATTATGTCTTTTGCACTAGAATTTAGAAAACATTTATAAAATGATATAGCCAAGCGATGTTGAAACAAACTTAACTTGAACTCTATCCAAAATCTTTGTATTATTAACACACATCACATTAAAATGTCCAAAAACAAAAGGCTCACAATCGTATTGTTTTGTTTACAGTCTAGTAAACTAACAGCGATGGTGTAAGCGGATCATTCTCGAGAACGTATAAAACTGTATTCGGCACACTGGCCTCCATTTAATATTTAACTTACCTGTCACGGGTATCCTGTTGACAGCGAGATTGCACTACCTTCTATTTGTAAACAAGTCAGAGACTGTGAAGTTAGTTGTACGTGCACATGTGTCGGCGCTTGGAGCGAAACTGACCGCGAGAGCAAAGCGAGCGCCTGGCTCGGCCGCTGTGCGAATCGAGTTCACTTGATACTCAACTGGCTACGCAAGCATCGGCGTCGCTTCGCTTTGAGGTAGAATTGGTTGTATGCCACAGACAACGGCCACCCACGCACACCATGTCAATTTGTAGTCAATAACATCTCCGGCAGAATTATCGAATATCACATAGGACAGGTGCCTAATAAAAAGAAATTGTGTTGGTACTAAACCAGTCAAGTTGAACATTTTCATGATGTATTTATGAATGACGTGACGAACGTTGTTGTCTGTGAAAGCGAGCGTTACGTAAGCGTTGTCGCAAAAGTAGATTTTAGTGAAAATGATCTCTGATGGCTGCTGAAGTGGAAGGAAAACATTAATCAATGTTAATTAGGAAAGAATTCGGTAGCAAACATAACATGATAAAACTGATAATCACACATTTATGCTAAAGTTTACATAACGGTTAAAATTTCATTAGGAATTATTATTAATTACAATTATAAAGTACATAAAAATAAAAGTTAAACGACAACTTACGGTAAACTTTCAAGAAATATGCTCGTAAAATAAGTACCAAGTACCATCCCACTTGTGTTTACTAGATTCCTATTGACGCTCGATAACCAATCACCACTAGCGTCGTGTCGAGGCATAAAACTAAAAGATACACGTTCTTGAGTTAATCAAACACAATGGTCAGTGGTTATGAACAAATCGTCTTACCAGCCCGCACCGTTAGTTCCCACGCGGACATCATCCAAAACTGGACAAACCGGAAACAAGCAAGCCAACCACCTGCGATTCCCATGTCTCGTGAACACTATTTATTTTTTACCACTTCAATCACGCCGCCCGATAAAACTTAATTATAGTAATGATTAACATACATATTCGCCATTGTTGTAATAATTAGAATAAGGAGCACGTAGCTCGGTGGACTATTAATCTTGTTTAATTTAAATCTTATTCGTATAATTTTGGATGCTTGAATTATTTACACGCTTAGATGCTCTATGATTCACTGAAACACGCATTACATTATGTTTACTGGTTCTATTCGAACATACTAACTCCGTGATTCGAACGCAGTAATTTGCAGAACTTTATGAGTTGGGCGAAAGTTATTTATCACGATGGTAAGAGGTAACTAACGAAAATCGTAATCATAACAATATTAGGTGGACTGAAAAGTTTGTAGGTTGACACATTTATTACTAAAATAAAATCCATATGATTTTCAATTAGTACCAATCTTCAAAACATATTAGCATAAACTTCATGGCTGTCGCACAATTGGCTCTTGAGATATAGTTTATTGTGAGTGTAGCGACAAAAGCTTATTGTTTAAAAATTTTTGTTAAAGACATAAAGAAAACTGTTTGCAGCCAAAACTTGGCTTGGCAAACATAATTGGCACTCAACATCCGCAAAATCAACCGTTGAGAAGTGGTATGCTATGTTTATAAGAGGCGAATAGAACATCGAAGACTATGAACGCTGTGGACGCCCAAAAAAGGCTGTCACCGATGAAATCATTACAAAATAGTTTTGAATGATCGTAAAGTGAAGTTGATTGAGAAAGAAAAGACTAAATATTAAAAAAAAAACGCGTTGCACGTCGTGCATAATTGTTTGGACATACGAAAGCTTTGTGCAAAGTGAGTGCCGCGCGTACTCACTATGGATCAAAAACAACAGCGTGTTGATGATTCGGAGCAATGTTTATCTATTGTTATTTAACTACGGTTAAATAACAATAGATAAACATTGTTTCTTTTGTCCATTGTATATAAAATCACTTATATTATTTCCAAAGACATTTTCTATGAGGTTACTGTGGAGCAATCAGGTGTCTTGTAGTTTTGTTTGTGAATACTATTATTAAAAAGAGAGTAATTAAATTGACTAAACTGATATTATAGTTTCCTATATTATTTTCAGTACCCGATCTTCAATTTTGTGTCGATGTATACATAGTATCGTGGTCATCAGACACCTCTCAACCGACCACACGCATGTTATACCTCCCTGACATATACTTATCATATTTCACGCAAAGAAAGTCTGTAATTCAATCAAACGAAGTGTTTACACCGATTAGTGAAGCGTGCTCGGTGGTTGGTAAAAGTGAAATTAATGGCAGCTTTGTTCGATACGGTTACAGTATTAGAGCAGGTTTCACTAACTGGGTGTGGCTTTGTCTCCAGAAGCTTTCACGGTTCACTATACCTAGCTTACAGTAGTTGTATGTTGACTTAAGCGTATTACACAAGAGTAAAACCCGACGGCTTATTCCCGCAGTCCCGCTATACAAATAGAGAATCGAACGAAATAAACCTGTCATCTTATATGATGGAATCGAAATCAATAACTGCGAAATGGTCCTGTTGCTGTGTGCCAGTACTTTCATATGTAGGTACATCTAACTGAAATAATATTTACACACTATCTTCTTCAATCAACTCGCTTGGACTGGTTTCTTTTAGTAGATTTATTTATAGACCGCGGGACGGTACCATTTTGTTAAATGTTAAATACACACTTGAAACTTCGTGAGTGGCTTCCTTTTAGCGAATCTACTACACTTTGTATCAACGAAATTTTTTTAAAGTGTTGCGAATGTATGCGGCATATTTCGATCTTAAAACGCAGCACTTTTCACGTATCGTGGACAGCGATGTTTGGGGTTGTCCATTAATTTTGATGTTTACAGAAAACAAATACGCTTTATTCATTTTAAATAATGATTATAGCTTATTTATAAATAACAAGGACAGTTAGATATAAAAATATATCTATTAAATATCGACCCCTACATTAAACAGTCCTAAAGTGATAAAATAAAATTACGATGCTACATTGTACCACGATTTCTTGGGAATCCAATTACCATTAGCTATCTCAATAGGATTATATTGTACAAAAGATATACGTTGCTATTCATCGTCCTGATTACAGTTCATTCATCAACGATATTATTGGCTTTCTTAATACATAAAAGATGATTTATAAGCGACTGAGCTGTCTTACAATTTCACTCAACTTTAGCTTAAAGTTAAGAGCTTCTCATAATATTTTTACATTGGTTAATGTTTTCAGGTTTATTGAAACTGATATTTCAATAGACTAGAAAGTGTTGAAACTATCATAAAGATGTTATTAAAATCGGTACAAGAAAACCATAAGCCATCCATTTTCTTTATCTAAACTCTTTACATTCATGATTAGCTAGATAACGTAAAAATTGGACTGGCTATTTGAACAAAATTGCACACTTATCATACTGTGTAATAAATCTATTCCCAGGTAATAACGTTACTGAGTAATATTAGTGGCAAGGAAGTGCATCTTCGATTAAATTGGCAATTACTGTACATATTAGTAGATAAAGAGCTGACCAACGTATAGAGCTGTTAAAGTTCCACCTGGCATTCATCCAACGGTAACACCAAGCCTCATACGCTGGCGTTTGTACAATACGTTATCTAATGGCTAAATTTAATTTTGCTGAAATCATAAAGTATCTAACGGATATTGAGAGATTTGGAACATAGATAATTTAAAAGTTTCGTTTGTAATTACGACTGACAATGAGTGCGCATCGTTATTCGATGAGATTATACTGGGTTATCTTTACAATTTTTAAGCTAACGGTGCTTGAAGTTTGTAGTGATACGTTAATAATACTCTATTGTCACGGAAACGGTTAAAACGCTTAGCTTTTCTTGCTTGAGGTTATTAATGGCTATACCGCATCATGTAGGTACTTTACAGCTTGACTATGAGAACTTTAAACTTACATATCTATTGTAAGAGCAGTCAGATAACATAATTTACTTAATAACTCCAAAAGAGCCGTATACGTTCACGTTCACGTTCTAAAAACTTTTACTCGTAATGTGTGTAGCCTCCATTGTAACGGACTTCATACATTTGCTCCGTATGTGTTACGTATGATTACGAATTAAGATTGTGGGTAAGCGTGCACTTACAATAAAACTACGGGAAGGTCAACGAGAACTACAAAAAAAAAATATTAAAAAAATCGTTCATGCGTGCAGTCACGACACCTGAAACCAATGCTAGTTGTTTTACATAATATACAAGGTGAGAATATCATGTGAAACCAGGCAAGCTTTAACAAGGTAGTATATATCTGATTCTTAATCCAAAATGGCCAAAAGAACCATACAACTCTGTAGTAGCAAAGTAAACTAGATCGAGTCTTCTTTGCCCGTGTCGATTTTCGTGTTAAATAATTGGATGTTTTGAAAGAATCTACGTGTGTTTTTAACTTTTGAGTGCTACAGCCAATCAATGTGTCATATAAGACAAAATAAAATGTCTCCAGCACGCCACAGTCACTACTACATGACAGATTAAACACTAATAAATCATATAAGTATTGTTTTCTTATCCGAGTTGCCTGTTGACAAAGAAAAGGTTAAATATCCTAATAAAAACCCTCGACTTATAAAAATAAGAAAATAAAACTGAGGCTCTACTGAAAGCAATAAGTTTTCGATTTCCAATTTGTCTATGAAATATTTATTTATACCAAAGACGTATCGGCAAATATTTAGCTCTGTGAAATTGGATTGTGAGTCGCCGATAATAAAATATAGATAGCAGTGGTTCGGGTGCTTGTATCGAGCAACGCGCGTCGTACATCGCATCAGATCGGCGCGAGTCGGACGACATCGGCCGATGTTATCTCATTATTTATAGAAGACGCTAACGAGACGCACTATGTCGCGCCTGCTTCTAGATACAAGCTGGATATGTAACGAACAATCTCTTTATGACGAACTAAGTGCTTTTGATTCTCAACCCGTCCCTAAGGTTGCGCATGATTAAATACTTTTCAATTATCACCTAATTTCAACGTCAATTTTAGGTAAAAACGTAAAAGTAAATAAATAAATCATGTTATAACATACACACACAACTACATTACATTATTTTGTTAGTATATATGATTTAGAACTACGTTAGTAACACTTCACTTTGTACTATATTGTTTTGGTGAAAAAACTAATGAGGCAAGATGACAATGATGATGTCTAAGTTGTTTGTGATGGGTGAAAAAATGATCGCTCCCGTAAAGATTCTTCTAATCCCAGTTTTACGAGAATTCTGAATTATTTAACCATATGAGCTGTTTTACCAGGTTTAAATCAATCATTGTTTTTTTTTTATATTGATTTAGTTACGTGGCAAAAGCCTTGACCGTAAAATTTAAACCTAAGTGAAAATACCTATCCGTAGTGAACCAAAAAAAAAATCTAACAAAGATGTTACTTAACTACAGTCTACCGAAAAACAAATAAAAGAAGTATTCTTTGGCAAATGTATGACAGATACAAAACACAGTACAATTGATGGAAAGTTAACGTGACGACGAAGCACACAATAGGTCAAAAATTGTTGCATGACTTGAAAGTTACCAACTACGTTATTGCTTGGCTGGCGCTGGCGCAGTGATAAAATCTCACCATTTTTGTTTCATGCTATCTGACCAATCTCACATGTAGGATCAGGTATGTATTTTTATTTTAGCATAAAAGACTTGTTAAGATAATTTCTTTATTACGACAGCGTGCGGTGTAAAAGACCCTGTAACAATCCAAACAAAACAGAGTAAAGGGTTAGTAAGTAATGTTAATTAAGGCTTGGCAAATAATTTCACCTTTACATACCTAAGTAATGTTTTGTAGATAGCTAGCAATTTGTAGTATTTGCTCATTTTTCTAGCATCTTATAAAGTTTTTGATAGAACAACTATTTACTCAATATAGATGTTATGATGTTACCTTACACTTTATACGAGTATACAGATTACGTGTTTTGTGAACCTACTATGTAGCATAATCGCATCGGACTGAATTTTAAATCTATTAAGTAGGACATATCCTATTGAATCCTATAGTTTACCCGTCTTCAGCTAGATTTATGCTAGATGCTTAACAGTCACTTGAACATTAAACATGACAAAGAACACAAGCGGGTTGCTGTGTGGCAAAACTCAGGGTGTTAGGAGTCGCGACTCGCGAGATAGATGAGTATCGGAGGGAGAACGATCTGGTCCTGAGTGAGTGTGATGTTTCAGTGCGGCTATCTCGAGGGGCTGCGCTCATCACTCGGTGGCTGGACGCAGAAAGTAAAATCATGGTACTGGGGACGACCTCTAGTAAGTGGCCCGGCCTCTCGCCGCCGGAATGACCAGCGAACTGTCCTAGCACATTAACGATTCTTACATTTGCACGAAATTTAAAAAAAAACTTAATTTTTTTATTGGAAGTTCTTGCTTCGAATTCAAAACGATTGCTTGGTGTTAGTGAATTATTCAATTATTGTATGTTTTCACTTCTCTTATCGTTGCACTTCATTTCGGTGTTAATTTTTTTAGTAAAACATTTTATTTGACCCATGAATTTATTTCGAAGTAGTGACGCACATCTCAGCAATTTAATTAATCATTCCGGTTCTCTCATTAGCCAGTAGAGGTACTTTGTCTTGAATGAATCGAGCTAACGTGCTGCATGAAAATTTAGTATAAACTGATGATCATGTCACAAATCCTTAATGTAATGAACTTCAGTACCTGAATAGTGTATTATAAACTAATAAATTCCTAATTCATCCATTTTGTATTGAAATCAAGTTTTATTCATTTACAATTCCTTAGAGCATGGTGGCGTAAAAGCATAACAGGAAAAAATGCGTTTATTTGGTTTCTAGATAAACATCATTTATTTGTTGCATTTCCGTTGTTTTCTTATTCAGTTCGTGTCTGCTATATTTCTTGCTGTAACTAAATTCGCCTACTCAGGTAGGTAAACGGGATAAGAACTCTCTCCATAATACATTGTAACACTTGTAAAATATACCCACCTTGAACCACGCCACCGAGTGATCGAAACGCATGAATCCAAGCCTCTAGCACACATCTCACTTACAGCTTCTCAATACATTCGACGTATAATACTCACTGTACATTTTGTAACTGAGAGGCACAAGGTCGTAAATCAAGTGTACCTGTATCTGTTCCACTAGCCGGCAGTCGCCGCCGCGGCTGCAGCGCGTCGCCGTCTGAGCTCTGAGTTACTGCCCTCTGCCGCCCAGCTACACGTCTCCTCAATATTCTTAGAGCACAACTTGTACTTAGAGGCTGAATTGAATTTGCTATTTATTAGCATAGTAGAGTAACAATTTTAGTGTGGATGTGTAAAATTAGCTACTAGGATTTAGGAGTTGGAGGCATATCAGTACTTTTGATTCGTATTTATGATGTTCAAATTTTACACATAAGAATCGAAGTGACTTATTGTTTAGCTAGCAATAAAATAAAATGGAAGCAGACATGGAAAAGTGGTAACGTTTTTATAGGAGTTAGCACACAATTTGTCACGAAGTTTCGACATGAAAGAGGATAGTGGTGCGTTGTTGGAGGAGCGGGGCGGCATCCGGCGGCACCAGTCCATGCAGCGGCTGCAGCACGGCGACGTGCCCGATGACGCGCGCGCCGCGCGGGTCGTGCCCGACCACCACGGCAACCTGCACATCACCGTCAAGAAGACCAAGCCCATCCTCGGCATCGCCATCGAGGGCGGCGCCAACACCAAGCACCCGCTGCCCAGAATTATTAATATTCATGTGAGTTACTACCTCTTGGCATTTCATCCACTGCTTAGACTAACCTGTGAAAAAATAATTTACATTTAATAAATACTAAGTCACTACTGGTTACCAGTAGACAGCGATGTGGAAGAGTTTTTTGACGCCATATTTTAGTTCGAATTTAGTTAGTCGTACACAGATATTTTTTGTTAGAAGAAAGTCGTAAGTATACGTCATTGATATTGCTTGAACTTTGAAATGCATAGTTTCTCCGTTGGAACTCTTAATATGAAAAACCTTTTTTTTATTAGCTTTCATGGTTATAAGTACTGCGATATTACAGAAAATACTAAATACGAGTACAAACACAAAGAAACTAATAAATACCTAATTTCGAAAAAAATAATAACATACCTTTATATAAAGTTTATTTGAACTTATAATTCCAAGTAATCCAAAGATATAACATTTCAAAGCAACCCTTTTAAAAACCGTCAATTTCATAGGTTATACCTATTAGTTAAGTATTTTTAAATGTAAAATATTAAAAAAAGATTAACCTATGAAAATATAGTATCCTACCCTAGTAACCTACTCGTTTTATAATTTTAAAAGTCTGTATGTCTGAATTTTTCTGAGACTTTAGTTTTAAATCTGTTCCTAACTAATCAATGTTTAATTCAGCCCGTCCCTTACTATCTATCTCTCCCAGTGATGCTTTAAGCTGAGGTTCTTACTCCACAGGGAGTGCCCTTAACATGTAGTCGCTTAGTTTTTAATTTAGTTTTTTATAAGTCCTGGCTGGAGGCTTTCACTTATTAGGGCCGCCATAGGTGAGTCCGGTTTTGTAGGCAAACGATAACATTTTAATTTATCGTTTGCCTGCAACCGGACTCAACATTACCAAAAGTTTGGGTTTTTGCAAAAGAATTGAATTGATCTGTTGAATTTTAGGACTTTGTTTTCCGGGTAACACATTTGGTATAATTTCCGACTTTTACGTGTGCGAAGCTCTTTGCAAAAGCTCTTATCCGTTCGTTGAGAAAATAAGCTGATAAGTTAATACACCGCTGATTTATAATAATAATATTATTATTGCTTTACCCATACACCATTCGAAATAAGATCAGACATCTAAACCATATCATTAGACTTTTAAACAATTAAACATTAAACTTTTAAACAATTAAACATTAAGCTTTAAACAGTTATACATTAGACTTTTAAACAATTAAACATTCGACTTTTAAACCCTTAATTTGTCTGTTCAACCGATTTTGACGTTTGTTACGTTGCTGAATGATAAATGCCAACTGCAATGAATAGTTGGCGTTGTATCCACTTTTTTACTTTTAATATCATCCTTATATTTAAGGAATAGAAGTCAAAAACCGGCCTCATCCAGTTTAAACTGAAAAAAAAATAACGTGCAAAAGTGTTTTTAAAAACCTATTTGCAAAATAAATATCATTTATCAAATCGGACGAAAAAAAAAATGTGTAATCTTATTGCGCAATATAATTATTATAATAATAATGATATTCTCAACAATCTGCAACTGATGGAGCTACTGAAGGTAACTGAAACCTTCAGTAGTGCCATCAGTATGGAGTTTGGTGTGGACAAATGTGCAGTCATGCATGTAAAGCGAGGGGAGGTTGTGGAATCCGTGGGTATTCAACTCACGGATTCCATTGGCCTGAGATCCCTCTCTCCAACCGAAACTTATAAGTATATGGGTATGTCGGAAGCCCTAGGCATCAATATCACTGACATGAAGCAATCGTTGAAGGAGCGCTTCTTTGGACGCCTGAAGAAGGGTTTCAATAGCCTTCTTTCAGGCGGAAACAAGGTGCGCGCCTTCAACGGTTGGGTCATGCCGGTATTGATGTACTCTTTCGGCGTACTCAAATGGACTCAAACGGAACTTGACGCCCTGGATAGGCGGGTCCGAACACTGCTGACTGCATACCGAATGCATCACCCACGATCGTCGGTGATGAGACTGTATATCCCGCGGAAGTGTGGCGGTCGAGGTTTTTTAAATGCCAAGACCCTTCACAACCGCGAGGTATGCAGTCTCAGGGAGTATTTCCTAGCTGCCGACGTGGGTATGCATCGAGATGTAGTGGCAGTGGACAAGGGACTCACCCCGCTCTCCTTGGCTAAGGAGAACTGGCGCAAACCGGTAGTGCTTGACACTAACGATCGCAGGGAAGTATGGCAGAGCAAGGAACTTCACGGACGCTTTTTCCGGGCCCTTCACGGGCCCGATGTAGACCAATTGGCGTCCGTAGCTTGGCTGCGTTTCGGTGACCTCTTTGGGGAAACCGAAGGTTTTGTCTGTGCAATTATGGACGAAGTTATCATGACGAATAACTACCGGAGATTTATTGTGAAGGACGGCACGGTTGACATCTGTCGGGCGTGTCACCGTCCGGGAGAATCAATTCGTCACATTATCTCCGGTTGTTCTCGTCTGGCTAACGGCGAGTATTTGCATAGGCACAACCTTGTAGCCAAGATTATCCATCAGCAACTTGCTTTGAAATACTCTCTTGTGGGATCGGAAGTGCCGTACTACAGGTATGAGCCCGACCCAGTTCTTGATAATGGTCATATCACGTTGTACTGGGATCGGTCCATCATCACTGACAGGACTATTGTAGCCAATAAGCCTGATATAGTGGTGGTGGACCGAAACGAGAGGCGTGCAATGATTGTTGACATTTCCGTTCCGCATGACGAGAACCTCGTGAAAGCTGAGAAAGATAAACAAATCAAGTATATTGACTTGGCTCGCGAGGTTGTCGACATGTGGGAAGTGGATTCGGCGATCATTGTACCGATAGTCGTGTCGGGTAATGGCTTAATAGCCAAGAGCCTCGACCAACACCTTAGGAGGCTCTCGTTAGGCGGCTGGATCAAGGGCTTGATTCAGAAAGCGGTACTCCTGGACACGGCTTGTATTGTTAGGAGGTTCCTTTCTCTGGAGCCCTGACCGCCGGTAGCTTGGACCCTGTTCCCGATACCGGTGGGACACTATTTTTTATATTTTTAAATGTTTTTTTTCTGTTTGTAAGTTTTTTTAAAAATATTTAAAAATGTAATAAGTAAGTTTGTAAAATCAATAAATGGAATGATATTCCACAACTATCACACAACACCGTCTAGTCCCAAGCTAAGCAGAGCTTGTGTTATGGGTACCAGACAGCTGATAAACATACTTATATATTTCTTAAATATATACATATTATAGATAAATAACACCCAGACACAGAACAAATGATCGTGCTCATCACACAATCATTTGTCCTGGGTGGGAATCGAACCCACGACATCCGGCATAGCAGTCAGGGCCACTAACCACTCGACCAACAGGCCAGTCATCATTATAAATCAGCGTTGTATTAGCTTATCAGCTTATTTTCTAAAACGAACAGATAAAAGATTACTGCGTTTATGGTTCCAGGAGCATGGAGCTGCTTATGAAGCTGGCGGGTTGGAGGTGGGCCAGTTGATCCTCGCGGTGGACGGACACCGCGTGGAGGGCCTCCAGCACCAAGATGTGGCGCGGTTGATCGCCGAGTCCTTCGCGCAGAGGGACAAGCCGGTGAGACGTCTATTTACTGTTCAACATTTAACAATAAGATAACAGTAACAAAATAGACATCAGTCATGAATTTTTAATCCTTTAAGAAAAATTATGAAAATTATTGCAATACAAATGGTTTTCAATTGATCACTAATGAAACAAAATACATAGCTAGGTACTCATTCGATAACTATGTAGTGACCCGCCTCCACTTTGCACGGATGTAATTATCTATTATTAGTGAAAACCGTATAAAAAATCGTTGCATAGTTGAGGAGGAGTTAGTGGATAAATAGACAGACAAGAAAATCGACTTTGCTTTAATATATTATGTAAAGATATTTAATATTGCTTGTGTGTAAGTAACAAGTATAAACAACATGCTGCTAAACTTCCGCAGGAGATCGAGTTCCTAGTTGTGGAAGCAAAGAAGTCCAACTTGGAGCCGAAGCCAACCGCGTTGATTTTTTTGGAGGCCTAACATCTACTGTCCCTCCCCGCCAGCGACCCGCCGGCCGCGCAGGGCAGCGCGGCGGCGCGGGCCGGCCTCACCGCGCACACCACGGCATAGCCAACTCCAACCTGCGCTGCCACATGCTCTTCTGAGCGACGCACGCAGCCAGGCGACGCACTGACGACCTGTCCCAGTGACGCCACGCAGGCAGGCGACACACTGACGACCTGTCCGAGCGACGCCACGCAGGCAGGCGACACACTGACGACCTGTCCGAGCGACACCACGCAGGCAGGCGACACTGACGAGCCGTCCGAGCGACGCCACGCAGGCAGGCGACACTGACGAGCCGTCCGAGCGACGCCACGCAGGCAGGCGACACTGACGAGCCGTCCGAGCGACGCCACGCAGGGAGGCGACAATGACGAGCCGTCCGGAGCGACGACCACACTACCACTACTGCACCGCCCGAAGGGTTTTGGATGAAATTTCTCGAGACCGATGCGACCGTCCCGAGATGGACGCTACGGGAGGGCTAACATTTTTTAAAAAGTTTTCTAGGAGAGTAGCTATTAATCCGATTTTAACGGTAGGCGGCGACTGAATTTTATAAAAAGAATCTCCTACTTTTACCGTTTACTATAAGTTCATCTTAAAATCACAAAATTTTAAAATCACAATTTTTAAAAATTAGAGAGATCGATCAATTCCGCGACTAATTTAATAGAACTAGAGTTGTAAAATGATGACGATAACATAGATCTTTCGAATTTCATTTTGAATCGTGCTAAACATTCAATGGATCGGCAACGGTGCTACGAGAAGATATCATGTTTCAAGTAAAGTATCGTCCTCGAGTTCAGAGTCATGTTCCCATCAGTAGTTGTCACTAGTGTTCGTGTAGTGCTTCCGGTCGGCACATCGCAGGTGTCGCAGTACGACGCGACGAGTACGACGAGTACGACAAGTACGACGAGTACGACGAGTACGACGAGTACGGCCAGCTCGGCGCGCTCCTAAGCAAGCTCACTTTATGGTTTCGTCGGTTCCGTCATTGCTTGTACTATCATTATGTCAGCTTAAAACGACTCATACATTTTCTCTTAGAAATGAGACCGACGATTTAGTTCCAATTACAAACCACTCGTTTCGAATCAAAATTAAGTACCATTTCGTGAACCCCATGTTCTGATACATTCAGCTGTCCCTTGATTGGAACGCATAAAGTTGTAGATTCGGTTCGTCCTCGGTATCGCTTCGTTTAGTTTGCTTAGAGAGTGTCACATAGAAGGTGCGTCAAACATGTCATTCCATCAGGTAGTTAAGCGGTGAGTTTACGAAATTATGGCGGAGAGGGATTTTAGCCCACTCTATTATGGATATTTAATAGTAATAAGTGAATGTGTGCAATATAATCAAACGTTAGATGTTAGAATCAATAAACAGTGTTCGGCGTCGATGTTATAGGCGACACGCGGCGCGGCTCATGTCGTGTTGTGTCGTGTTGTACGGAGAGCGAGCGGCGCCGCATCTTGTGTCGTATCGTGTCGTGGGGTGTGAAGTGCGAGCGGCGCCGCATCTTGTGTCGTGTCGTGTCGTGGCGTGTGAAGTGCGAGCGGCGCCGCGTGACGCCGCCAGCTCCCGACTCCGGGTATCGATGTGAGTGTTGCTAGAGCTTTTACTATACCGTACAGCTACTGCTGTAGATATTGTACACGTTCCCACAATAATAACTTGTATTGTATAAATGTAACATGCTATAACTGAACCTCATTACCCCTTATTATCTCAACAAGCGACCGTTGTAAATATATATCTGTATCTACTAAGCTGTAAATATCAAAATTTGAATGTATTGTAATATAAATTATTATTATAAATATTTATTGAAGTTAGTGCCAAAAGCATTTTACATTCCCCCACTAGGCGTGTACAGTATAAGTGCCGAGAGCCGTCGAGGGCGGCTCTGCCGGCGTCGGGGTGTCTCTCACTACAGTTTATCGATTGCTAATCTCACTCAATACGCTTCTAATGTTAGGATTTGATCATGATGACATATACTTTGATTGTATCATTACAATGCATTGCGTATTCAAGTAAATATCTATTGAAATTGTATACTTTCACGTTGTACACGATATGGCGGCATGACTACTTCAGCTCCTTCGAGAACACTTCTTGTGAATAGTTGAAATGTATCACATATAATTATATCTATTATATACATCCGCCTTTCCAGATTACTGTTTTATCCACAAAATTAATAATGAGCAGAAGTGCACTGAAACAAATATATTTTGTACGAGTAATTATAGTTAATTTTAAACTTATACCTAATTAATTGTATTTAAAGTACCAATAAGTTTTTATGATTATATAAGCGGTCATGTATGTAGGCAGGCTCGTGAGACCGGCCAGCCTTCTATTTGAGTCAATTCATCATTTACGTACGTATTGAACACGTCAAACCAAAAGCAATGTAAGTAGGAATAAGTGATTATTTTAACAACAAACTATTTTAGGTTAACTTATGTGTTTAGATCAGGGATGTTATACAGCAACCGTAACTGATTTATCGGATATTCGAAATAAAAAATCGATATGACAGTTTCGGATAGTTTCGGATAAAGGTGAATTCTAAATGACAGGTTATGACAGGTTTTTGTTTGTTTTGATAATATATACGCCTACTAGTAATAATAATCTTGCTATTTGAATTTTACTGTTCTTATTTTTTTTTTTAAATATATCCGTAACCGAAACTATCTGAAACTAGCGGATCTATCATCGTCATTATTTCAGCCGGAAAAACGTCCACTGTTGGACATAGAGCTCCCCCATGTATCGACATACTGACCGGTCCTGTTCGTCTCGTATCCATCGCATTCCCGCGATGTTCATCAAGTCATCGGGACCTGTGGATAAATGAATGCGCAAAGTCCGAGTTATTTTTACGTCAACAACAACAACGCTTGGCTCTCTGATTGGTTAAGAGCTTGGAGCGGGCAAATCGGAGCGCCAAACGTCATAAACGTGTCGATCGCCAAACGATTGATACTCGTATAATTGACCGTATCCGAAACAGGTTTAATATTATCCTTATATCCGTATCCGTATTGAGATCAGAAGAATCGCCAAACTTAAGTGACAGTGGGCAGATTGCTCGCAGAGCCGATGGTCGAGGGGAACGAAAGGTTCTAGAGTGGCGACCGTACCAGAAGACGCAGCGTTGGAAGACCTCCTACAAGATGGACCGATAGTCTGATGAGGCCCCGCAAAATCCGATGGATGCGAGACGCACAGGAACAATCGTTATGGCGACACTTGGGGGAGGCCTATGTCCATCAGTGGACGTCTTTCGGCTGAAATAATAATGATGACGATGATTCAGATTATAACACCCCTGGTTTGTATGTAATGGTTTCGCAGACCTGCAGATTGTTTTCTTAGATTTGTTTACCAACAGCTTGCAGTCGATTGTTTGAACGCGTCTCCAGCCTTTGAATCCCGCAGTGCCTCTGATCGCTGTCAAACTATTTATCCTAAATATTATAAGCCGTCCATTTATGTTGCATTTATTTCGTCCTCGGATGCTGTGAGGTGGATTTGTATCTGTATAATGGACCTTAGCTAATCTCAATGTGTTGGTAAACATTTCGCAGGTGTTTAGGTGATGTTTAAACTTTGTGCAGGTGTTTCGTTGAGAAGATCTATGTTGTAGTCTGTTGTTAAGTTTGTCGTTGATGACAAAAATATATTGTTATCTAGATAATTATATCTTGTTTTATTTCACTACTGCTTGATACACTCCATATTTCATATACTGGCATGTACGAAATTAATTTCTTTAAGTAAACGTCAGCTGATCGAGGTCAATGAACTGTTAGTACGCACTGAACGACAACTCCCCACAAAGTCATTGACTCAATTACTTAAAGAAATTCATTTCATACAATGCGTATACTAATTTGAGTTTTAGAAAAAAAGTACTTTATTTTTTAATTTTATCTTTATAAATCGATAGTGTTTCATGTACCACGGGATTAAAACGACCAAAATTTAACGGTGTATACACTTCGGTAATGTTTTTAATATAAATTAGTTTTTATCCCAATTGTAAGCAAAACATATGGTAATCGACTCATTATATTGATATAATTAAGATTTATCAAGGATTTTTCAATATAAACCATTTTTTACGCTAAAATAATTTATGGTTATTTTAAGATTAAAAATTACCCATTTAAAAAATAATTGAAATTGATTTAGTAGTTAATTCTGAACATTCTACTTTCAGGATGAGCAAATCTTCAATTTTTTTCAGTGCTCAAATTTTTATTTTCATGTTATCAAATACTTACCATTTTTTTTAATATCCAGACCCTTAAAAACTAACTGAAAGTAAACCAAATTAGGTGTGTTTATTATGTTACATACTAGCGACCCGCCCCAGCTTCGCACGGGTGCAATGCTATATTATGCATGAGTAATTATACATATAGCCTTCCTCTAGAATCACTCTATCTATTAAAAAAACCGTGTCAAAACCCGTTGCGTAGTTTTAAAGATCTAAGCATACATAGGGACAGACAGCGGGAAGCGACTTTGTCTTATACTATGTAGTGATGTATAGACCTGCCAACTGACTGCATCTAAAATAATCTTGTTGCTGATTACGTAATCCATGTAATATCGGCAGCAGATTGATGATCAGATTATGCTGTCATTCCCGCTCAGGATATCATCATATCATAAACATATCTTAAACCAATGCCAAGGCACCGTTTGTTTGTTTGATAAAATGATAGCGAATGATGCTTATCTTTATGAACAATCCCGTTTACATCTAGTCATAAACTTGCTTTTATATTGGTATTGGTAACTTTTACCGCAAATAAACAGGGATTGCTATTTGTTCGTACTATATTTGATATACGGATGAATGTAGCCTATCATGAAAAAGAACTTAATAGTTTAGCCCTGTAAACCGTAAAAAATATTTATTAATTAACATACATTTATGTTGGCAACTTCATACATATAAGAACCTATTTCTAGTAGACGGTCTACGGCGTAGCGCTACGCCGTAGCAGGGTGCGGAGTGCAGGGTTAAAAAATTGGAGCCGTCCTAATTCCCAGCTGATAATTATTATCTTCTTTATTTATATAATACGTGTGAATATGTGCCTTAAACAGAAGAAAAGATATAATATAGGGTGACTAGTAATTAGTGAACGACACTTAAACACGTGATTGTAGTCACGATAATAAACAACTTTTACTATAGGACCAAACCTGAAATTGCGAAGAAAATCAACCAAGTTCAAAGTTCAGTACATTTTGACCAGTTAGGCGAACAAAAATGTACTGTACCACTAGAATTTTTCTCGCGATTTCAGGTTTAGTCCCTTAGTAAAAGTTGTTTGTTATCATGACTACAATCACGTATTTAAGTATCGTTGACTAATTACCAGTCACCCTATATATAACTTCTAGTTTTTTATGCCAGTTATTATTGCAACTTTATTGATTAATAATTTTCTTTTCGTTTCGTGGGTTTATATATTGTACTGTTACTTAAGAGCTAGCAGATGGGTATGTACATATTAACTTCAGCTTATTAAATCACGCGTTCTTGAAAATAAGGGTCTTGACAGACGGACAGACAGACAACAAAGTGATCTTATGAGTAGTGACAACTAATGATTCACCTTCTCCAGATAGCTCAGAGATACTGAGCTTCCTCAAAATGATAAGGCACTGAAAAATGTTAACAAAAAAAAAATACTGGAATTCATTCCTCAAATTATGATGCTAACTCCATATCAATAGTGGATGCTAACTCCATATAAAAAAAAAATGTTATACACCCAAAACGGGTGCGTAATCACTCGCCATCCGGCGGTTCTGGCGGTCAGCCTGAGGCCTGCTATAAATTCTTCAGAACAGACTCCATCTATGCCCGAAAAAAAAAATATATCTATCCGTTTACAAAATTATCAAATAATAAATTAAGCACTTTTTCTCCACTGACTTTCGGCGTCTGAAATTAAACATCGCTTTGACATTATGAGACACTCTTTAAATAACACTGGCGGCTATCAAAAAAGACAAAAAGTTGTGGACCTATAATATGTTTGAACGCGGTGGATCAAAACATGTCAGTCAGAATTTCTCTAGCACGTCACATTTCGATGCAAATCTCACGTATTTTAAGGCAAACTAAAAAAAGCTATATTTTTCTCAAAAAAGTGAAATCTACAATTAAATTCAAATATAGGTAAATGACAGCACGGAGGTCATGAGACGAGCTTAGAACCTTTTTAAGTAGTAGGACAGACAGACTGAAATAAATATACATATTTCATACATATTTCATACTTTTTTCTTTTTTCAAAGAAATCCGAATTATTCGATGTCAGTATCGGTTATTTCAATAAAGATATCCCAAGAACTGTCCTATCCCCATTTTAATTAGTTTCCCAAAAAGGTCACGCAATTTGGCCCTAGCATCGAATTCAAGAGTACCTAATGTCACAATTCCAATGTCTACCGATCGGAATTATACTCGTGAGCAAGCCCCCTGGACGAGACAAATTTAATCTGGAAACCGATTGGGCAACCTCCTTAACACTGATTTTTTTTTTGAGCAGTTAATTAAATTACAAAAAAATAATAATTGTATATTGTAATTTATTAATAACATCATTTGAATATTACTATTTTGACTCCTATACAAATAATAACAGTGATTTTATGTAGGAAGGTGTAGATGTATTGTATGTTTGATTAAAACAGTGCGCCTGACGTAGAGAGCTGAGCAAACATTCGCGTCACTTACTATTATTAGCTGATAAAATGGAACCGAAGCACACACTTATTAGTAATAAATTACTCTGATAATTAATTGTTATTGTTATTTCAAGTAAATATCATCATATATTTAGAACTATTGTAGTGTTGTTTCTGGCTCAAGCAATGTCCATTGTGCTTTACAAGTGACGATAAGATACTAAACTATATTCAGCATTAAAAATATCTTCAATACTTTTAAATGTAGTTTGATTAAGGTTAAGAAATCAGGCGCTCACGCCGTAGCCGCCGCAGTAATCCGATCCCGACTTCTGGTCAACGTAGGCGCGGGTTTGCGGACGGCTAGCAATGGGTAGCTCGCTGTCCGTCCGTCCGGTAACAGTCCGGACTGAGCCCAAGTCGTCGACGGCGCGCTGTTCCCGCAAGCCTTATGAGGAGTTGTCAGCAAACTGTAGGGGCCCAGCAGGGTCGTAGCCTACTCTGGGGCTTTGGACAAGTATGAAAATGCATACCAGGGCCCTGGAACCAAGGAAATGAAGGAACGGGGTAGATTTTTAGTCAGTAAGAGTCTGACACTATTTCCCGCCCCACCCAAGGGCGGGATTTGGTATTGGATGATTTTACCAAAAATAAAAAAAACCTACCATAAAAAAAAATCATGTACCCTCGACGATCTCAATAACATCTCGAATGCCAAATCGTATAAAAATAATAGTGCCACCTACTGGGTCCAAACAGTACATCAAAAAAAAAACTAAAAAAACCCGACTGCTTTTCTGAGTATTCATGAAAAAGCCCTAAAACAAGAAAGTCGTTGTAGCAGTCGGGACCGGGACCCATTACATCATAGATCTACTGACTAGACGGCTGACTTTCTAGAATGGGTCCCGACTGCTACAACGACTTTCTTGTTTTAGGGCTTTTTCATGAATACTCAGAAAAGCAGTCGGGTTTTTTAGTTTTTTAAATTACCATTTTTTATTTTTTGCTTTTTTAGTTTTATTTTTTTCGATATCAATTTCACAGTAATTAAAAATCTAACGACACCTCGCAAACTAAAATCCATCAAGCCGTTCAGGCCACAGAGCGTGCCAAATATTTGAATTTGGCGCCAAAAACCCGCCATTTTGTTTTTTTGATATACCCAGTGTCACTCTCACAGTAAATACAAATCTAACGACACATCTCAAGCTAAAATCCATCGAGCCGTTCAGGCTGCAGAGCGTGCCAAACAATTATACATACATACATACTCTCGAAAAACATAACCCTCCTTCTGGCGCAGTCGGGTAAATATGTATAATATCAAGTTTAATATTATATTTAAAAAAAAAACATTAATTAATAAAGTTGCAGTAATAACTGGCATAAAAACTACTACACTAAACATATATTTAATCTTTATCGAATTTAATGATCTTATCATCTTAACTTTACAAAATATAAATTCTTAAATACCGAAGTAATATAAGTAAAACGAAATATGAACCAGATAATACCTGACCCCGTCGAGGTACACAAAATAAATATAAATTTTTTTGATAATGTTAGACTCGGAAAATAAGATAAATCTAAATACCAATTATTTAGTTTCCAGGGAGATTACAGTTTCCAAACTTATAATCTAATTGTTATCACTTTCAAAATACATAATAACTTCGTTTAGGTAATTGTTGCTATGTACGGACTGTTTGCTATAATAAACCGATTATTAAGTATGCTAAAATAAAATAAAATCATATCGAGTGGCTTGTTGTTACAAGCCACACAGTGTTTTATTTTTATATAGAAAATCATCCAATGAAATCTCCCGCCCTTGGGTGGAGCGGGTGGAGCGGGTGCCGTGTCAGACTTTTACTGACTAAAACCCAGTCCTGTTCCTTCTTTGCCTTAGTTCCAGGGCCATGGGGTTCTCTTTCGCACAACCCCTGGCCCCAGAAGGCTTCAAATCTGCTAGGCCAGCTGGCAGTTTACTGACATCTCGTTGAGGCGCGTGTGGAACACTAAGCGCCGTCGACGACTTGGGTTCGGTTAGGGGTCGGCGCCTACGGTTGATGTAAAACGGGATCGGAATCACAAGCCACACAGTGTGAGTAACATTTTAAACATGAGTTGGGCTAGTGAGTTCTGAGTTTCATTAATGTGTTGCCAGTTCATACAGGGGCCTTACCGTGACGAATTAATATGTCGTGCAAGCAAAACAGAGGTTTTGACCTGTGCACCCTATACACCGTTAAATTTCGATCGTTTTAACCCCGTAGAGTCGATTCGGTACATGAAACACTATCAATTTGTAAAGATAAAATAAAAAAATAAAGTACTCATTTTAAACTCGAATTCATTTACGCATGTACGAAATTAATTTCTTTAAGTAACCGTCAGCTGGGCGAGTTCAATGACTTGTAGATAGTTAGTACACAGCGACCGACAACTACCTACAAAATCATTGACTCGTTTACTTAAAGAAATAATTTCGTTAGAGTTTTAGAAAAAAGTACTTTATTTTTTTATTTACTTCACGGAATTAAAACGATCAAAATTTAACGGTGTATAGCTCCATTCCTTTAACATTTCAGTTTAGGTCGTCAAATGGACCGTGTTCAGAGCTCGTGGTAGGGTCTCTGGTTATCTTAACACTGACGTGGGACCGAAACTGTACAGTTACAATACCTAAATCTGATATCTTCTCCACGACGAATGCCTCGTAACAAACATGTAGATACGACCTAGTTTACGATTTGCAGATCTTATTGACTCCGCCCGGAGTTATTGCCATCCGATAAGGGACGGATCGTGACGATATTGCATTGGAAGTAAATACTCGCTGTCAAGGGCGGACTCGACCAGAGGCAAATAGGGCAACCGACTCTCTTTTGATGCAGACCAAAACAATAATACTTCCTGGAATAGATTGGTAGTGATAAATATGAGCGTTTGCTATGTCACCGCTGAATTATTGTAACCGTAAGATTGTTATAAGTCTTACTAATACGATAAGTCCCATTCAAATTCGATACTTTACAATGCACCCGTGTCTTACAGAGAAAATTGAATCTACAATTTTTCTGTAGAAATTAGAAACTAAGGGGCAATAATCTGACTAAATAATGACACATACGTACAACATATAACATAATAAACTCACATCCTGAAAATAGTATGTTTAGAATAGGCTACTGAATCGATTTCAGCTATTTTCAAAATAGGTAATTTTTTTATTATTATATAAAATAGTCAAATTGAAATTTTGTCTCGCTAACTTTAGTGTTTCTGTTAGTATAGAAAAGGTATCAAAAGAATTAAATAGAATGTTTTACGTTTATATTTCCTGCCAAAAAATAAATAAGTGTACTTACGTAACCAGGAGCAGGACACTATTAAATTAATATGCACTTTCTCTGGAGTCCGACGACGAACTGTGCAATTACTCTTTCAATCGTTGGTTTACAAACACAAGCGAGTAATTAATATTTGCATTTTAAATATGTTTAGATTTTTTCTAAAACAACCACTGATCTAATTTTAAAACAACTGTTTAAAATGATAATTTTATCTAACGGGCGTCTAGTACGGATGCAGATTTCAAGGAGTGGTTATTAGATGCGTACGTTACATAGTTAAAAAATACTCATTTTTTAAACCGCATTTGCGCTCAGAAAATTCTCTTTTTGTTAGCCTCTATCAGCTGTGGTGACATTTATAGCCAATATTATCTAAAAAGTGACCCCAGTTGCCTGTCCAGAAAGTTCCAAAGACAAAGCCCAAACAATAATAAATAAATCTACAACTTATACTTAAAAAAAGATGTTACACAATAACGGAATAAATTGTGGAAGAGACATGTTACACAATAATAAAATAGTAATCTGAGGCCCGGCTGTTAAATTGGTTGTCAACAATTTTTTCATACTGAACTAAAGTCTAGTAGTGTATGTAATAGGAAGTCAATACAATCATTTAACTTAAACCCAATATACATAATCATACTACACCCTTACGAGACAAACAAAAAGAGTAATAGTACTAGTATTGCATAAGTTTTTATAGCTTCCCGATCTTTGTGGCATTATGTTTAAGAAAATAAAAGGGCGATCTCCAAACTGTATTAATACTTATATACCTATACCTACACCACATTTAGGTTTCCTTTTTTGTAACTGCAATATTGAAATAAACTAGCTAGCCTCGCGGTTTCATCCGCATCCTATTCGGGGCACATCGGTAGAAGAGTTTCATAGTGTATAACGAACAAAGCTAGTATCAATTTATGTGTTTTATAAAAAATAAGAAAATGTATATTTCTTAGACTATCTTTGACCATCTCCCTTTGTACTATGGTTTAACAGGTCACTTGACCTAAAGTTTCACGGCGATAAAAAATACGAACAAAATGACAAATGGCTCCCAGCCTACTAGCTGATACTCGGCGTGTGTTACTAAGCTAAAAAAAGAATACGTGTATGTTGGAAAAAAAGGAAATTTGCATTTTTTTAATGCATTGTATAAATAGTCGTAAAGCTATCGAAACTGGTTTGGGTCACATCGGTTGGATGGTTTCTACTTATAATATATTATAAAAATATATAGCTAAGCAGAGCTTGTATTATGAGTACTAGACAACTGATAAACATACTTATATATTTCTAAATGTATACCTATTATAGATAAATTACAACTAGACACAGAACAACTGATCGTGCTCATCACACAAACATTCGCCCTGGGTGGGAATTGAACCCACGACCTGCATAGCAGTCAAGGCCACTAACCACAAGACCAACAGGTCAGTTATGTAATTAACATAGGCAGAAATAATTTATTTTTAATTAAATCCGCATAGATATATAAGAAACTTATATATAAACTAAAATAAGCGAAAACTTTTATACGAGTATAATAGGATTCTTCCTCCAAAACTAAAACAATTTTTCAATTTGATCAGTGGTGCTATTCTCTAAGAAAACGCAGCGCTGCCACAACGACGAACATCCAAATAGGATACATTGAATTAACAATCCAATGTATAGGTACGGTCAGGGGTCAAAAGTGCAGTTGCACTCTAACAATGCTAAACTATTTAAAATTTCTTTGTAGTAGAATTCCAGTGTTCTGCAACTAGTTTATTCAATATTTTAGATTCTATGCTACAAACTAAACCGATTATGATCTATGGACCCTCTTTTTAAAAGAAAATTTACATACTTTAGTATCGTTAGAGTGCAACTGCACTTTTGAGCCCTGACTGTACATTAGGTTGACAATCCAATATATCCTATTTGAGTGTTCGTCGTTGAGGCAGCGCTGTGTTTTCTTAGAGAATAGCACCACTGTACTTTCTAATATTAGCGCTGACCAAACAAACTCTTCAGCTTTATAATATTAATAGCTTCTGCCAGCGGTTTCACCCGCGTGAAGTAGGTTTCACAATATAAACTTTGGACCCCTGTTTCATCCCCGTAAGAAGTAAATTTTGAAAAAATTCTTACTTATTCATTTAAGACATTACTTTAACTTCAATAACATTTGAATTTCATACAAACTACCATCCCCTGTTTTAACCCCAAAAGGGGGTTGATTTCTAAAGACACATTATTAGTACACCTCTACACCAAAGATACATTTTAAATTTCAAGTCTCCTACTTCAAAAACATAGGACTTTCATACAAACTTCCAACCCCCGTTTTACCCCTTAAAGGTCTATCCCCATCCGTGCCGGGTTAGCAACGGGGCAGCACAGTGTCCGTGCACCGAGCTTCCGTGCCCCGTCAGTAATTTTCTGTTACCACACGTCAGTGACGTGACAGTGCCGTGAACCGGCCGACAAACGGCCAATAACTCGTGCAGCTCCAGCATCTGACATTAAAGTCGGTAATCGAACATTCCACAGATAATTTAAAAAATGGTTATAACAGCCAAACAACAACTTTGTCATAGCAACAAACGATAATGTTGTTTTAGAGCAATGAACCCAAACCTGGGGTTCTATTTTTTTGATAGTTAGTTACGTAAATTGTATATCTATCATAGCTCTTCAGTAAACACACAGATAGAAAGAGACCTTCATTAATATATAAACCCATATTGAAACAATGCGATCCCTCACTTACTAATATATCTATATTTCTTATCTAGTTCTTTCTATAAGTAACTTCATTCTGATGCACTAGACCTTCTTGATAACCACAAGTATGAACAGGCTATCCTGTTAAAAGTGAGTTCCAGTACTACCAGCAAACACCCATACTTTATTTTAAGCAAGTTGTGGCACCCTTCTAGGCGCTTTTCCACCAAAAAAGTGCTATGCTTTGCTATGTTGCTCTATATGTCAATCGCGTCCATTTGCGTTTGATATTCAGCAAATTTTATACGAGTGGATGTGTAATCTGGATGCGTGTTTTGGAAAAGTAGCGTATAGCTATACCAGCCCCCCTAGCCAAGTTACAATCGTTTCGTTTTACGTTAACGCTTGGACTTGACCAGGCCCCCAATTCGTTTGTTCGAACAAAGGAGTTGCGGGCGTGGCCAACTTTTAGCGATAACGCAAAACGAAATGATTGTAACTTGGCTAGAGGGGCAGAGGTGCAGGTGCAGGTGTGCTTTCCATTCTGTCGAAACATCGCACAACTCAAGCTCCGCTACATATCCTAGGGCTTAACTAGTCGCGGGCTCCAACTCACTGAACGGCGTGGCCAAAGTGCGTACTGTCTCATCTGATACCTATCGTATCAGACAGAGATAATCTCAATGATTAGCAGTTAGACGCTAGTCTATACGCCTACCATCCTGTGGTGCTATTCTCTAAGAAATCGCAGCGCTGCCTCAACGACGAACACCCAAACAGGATACATTGGATTGTCAACCTAAAGCACCTAAACATTGGATTGTTAATTCAGTGTATCCTATTTGGTTGTTCGTCGTTGCAGCAGCGCTGCGTTTTCTTAGAGAATACGCCGTCCGCGAGCCCGCGCCTACAGTGGCCGGAAATCGGGATCGGAATCCCGGCGGCGACGGCGGCGTGTGCACCGTTGCCTGATGCAGTCGGCCTCTTCCTTTGCTAGCATTACTGCTTCGCAGAAGGAGGCGACCGCCTGCCACTCCTCCTCGCTCCGGAGCATGGCCTGAACCAAGCCCCGGCGCGAGAGATCGCCGCCGCCGATCGCCCCCACGAGGACACGGCGATACTCTTCCCAAGCGGGGCACACCTCGACTTTGTGCTCCACCGTGTCCTCCGCACGCGGGCGCTCCGCACAGTGGCGACACCCAGGCGTCGGCTCCGCACGAATCTTGTACAGGTACTTCGCGAACTTGCCGTGTTTGGTTAGCACCTGCGCCAAGCGGAAGGTGACGACGCCGTAAGGCCTTTAAAGCCACGCCTCAAAGAGGGGCCTTACCGCCTCAATCGTGGCGTGCCCAGCACGGGGCTGTGACAGTCGCTCTCGCCATTTCATCATGAGATCCCGCCGGAACTCTGTCCACCATGCCGCGATTTGTCGTGGCAGCGGAGTTTCGCCCCGGCGTTGCATCTCCACGCGTAAGTCGAGCATGTGTGCAAAGACTGTTGCCTCCAAATCCCATGGTGGTAGGCTAGCAAGGAGGCTCGCCGGACACCGTACGGTATCCCCGGATCATCCGAATGGCCATGACCCTCTGGCAGGCGTTCAGCCGGGCCGCCACTCGCTTTAATAGCGACGGCGCTCACACCGGCGCCCCGTAAAGGGCCATGGACCGAACGATGCCTGCGTAGAGCCTCCGGCAGGAGCTGACTGGACCCCCTAGGTTCGGCACGAGCCGCTTGAGAGCAGCCCCAGTCCGATTCAATTTGGGAGCCAAACGTCGGAAATGCTCCTCGAAGTTCCACCAGCTGTCGAGGACAAGTCCCAGGTAATTCATCGTCGACCCGACGCCGATGTGAACTCCTCCTATCGTTAATTGGGAACCCGGAGGTGGCGCGCTCCGAGGGCCGTGAAAACACATGGCCTCGGACTTTTGCAGTGCCACCTCGATTCCCAACTGCTCGATCCTCTCCACGACTGTCGCAACCCCGCAACCCCGCGCGTCACTAGTTCGACCGCCGCCTGGTACGACCGTCAAAGGGTGGCGGGAATCCAATGGATGCGAGACGCATAGCACAACTGTACAACTCAGTGTACGACTTTCGGCTGAAATGATGATTAAATACTTTACTATTCATGTACAACAAAAAAATAGATAATGCATAATAAACAAAGTGCAAAGGTACTGCTTATTTCCAAAGAAATTTCTTCCAGAAGATCTGCTAAAGGAGAGATTAAAAAAAAGACAAAAGTGAAAATAAGAAGAGTGTGTGACAACAACCAAACTTTTCTTTCTTCATAAAAACTAAAATGAAAAAGAAGATTAGGTACAGCATTAAGATTAATCGAAAAAAACTGGGCAATCGTCGGACTCGCACACTGAGGGTTCCGTACAAATTTACCAATGGAAACAGTTCAATTCCCGAATTGAGTTACGAAGACTTTTCCGTTTTTTTTTTGTTTTTATGACCTAAAAATTTATAGTTATAAAACAGTTTTCATATTTTTTCCTATATTTGTGCTATGAGGCCTTGCTTCATGCTGAATTTCAGGATTCTAAGTCAACAGGAAAACGCCTATAAATTATGATTCCTTTGAGGAGTCGACATTTATTTTTGCTATATAAACGGCCGTATCTTTCTTTTTCGTTAACTTAGAAGTTTGATTTTGTCACAGCTTCAAGGGACTGCAGATTTGAGTAATATATTATACTGAATAGATGCCGTTTTTATATTGAGCCATTAATCTGAATTTTTTAATAAAGTCTGAGATGCAGTTTTTAGGAGTCCTCCATGCTGCCAAGGTGGCTGTGGCTTCATGTGCTAGTGTAGTAGTGCTGTCAATACTGGCCTGATATCTTTACATATGTAATTATTTTGTACGTGTTTTTGTCACCTAACTCCTCCTAAACGGCTTGATGTAATTTTGTGTATATATTTGAGTGGGCCTTAGGAAGGTTTGAAAATATAATTGGACCTAGTAGGTGGCCCTGCAGTTGGATTGTAATTTTTTTTTTCTGATAATATACCAGTTTTCGGGCTGGACAACATCTGCCAGGACCGCTAGAACATTGTTTTATATATAATATTAAACTAGCGACCCGCCCCGGCTTCGCACGGGTGGACCTGTTTTTTTTAATATTTTTGCCTTTCATTTATAATTTTTCGTTGTGTTATTTCTATATTTTTTTAAACGCAGTTCGACACTCAACTCTCGTGCGCTTACCTGAGAGTTTCTCTGATTTTTTTCAGCAAGGCGTTGTGAACGTTCAGGTGAAGATTCTCCCATACGACGTATTCTTGCTGCCCGTGCTTGAGAACTATGTTTAGAAAGTTGAGACCTGGCTCTCTTAGGCATTTTCAAATGTTTAAGAAAATGTTAATAGCGTGTAATATTCTAGCTCTGAAACGAACTGTTGTTTAGCCCTGATAAGAACTGTCGTTTAGCCCTGAAAAGAACTGTTGGTTAGGCGCGGGTACCTTACTCATAGATCTAAACTCCCCTGCCGCACGCGCACTCCCGCCTTGATGACACCCACTTCGCAACGGGCCGTGCAGCAGAAATCGTAATATTTTAATTTCGCCATAACTTCAAAACCAAACGTCCAATAGTAATCATTCAAAGACCAAATATTAGCTACATAAACTGTATTTAGTGATGAAATAATTAATTTTGATTAGGATTAATAGCATGAGAAAATAAATGCGTTTAAATGTAGCCCAAAAATTTTAAGATTTTTTATATAAAAAAATGGTTGTTGTGCCTCACTCGACATAGATAGGAATAGTGTATTGCGGACTTTTTTGTAGATATTTATAAGATCTACAATTAATTAGAACATTTTATGGTTCTATCTTTTATATTTTAGGCATCGTACGCAAAATAAGTAACTTTTTTGGTTGATTTTTTACACCTTGTGTCCGAAAAACCCAAATATCTTAAGGAACCCTATTTTTTCCAAAATAAAATTTAACCTTTGTTACTTGTGGATAATGTAGCTTTTGAATGGTGAAAGAATTTTTTAAATCGGTCCAGTAGTTTTTGAACCTATTCATTACAACCAAACAAACAAAGTTTTCCTCTTTATAATATTAGTATAGATAACATTAAAATTCGATGATTTTTTTTCCTGAAAATAGCTTAAAAATTGGTTATGCAACAATCAGTGCGTGTTTAAAATATTGATACGAAGAGCTCACTCTTCCTCATAACGCGGTGTGGTCATCATGGTGGCAACATCTCGCTATCTATTTTGTCATGCGCATAACCTAATATTGGTGACGTCATATTTTAGTTTACAGTATACAGCATCCTTTTTCTGATAGTTGACAGTTTCCCCTTCCACCACATTTAAAAGATTTTAAAAATTCTTAAAAATTTAAAAAGTCTGCATGGTCAGTGCATTTATGTCCGCCCATCGACTATATAGCCTCGCTTCACTGGTCAAAATGTACTGAACTTAGCTGATTTTTTTCGTGATTTTAGGTTTGGTCCTATAGTGTAAATTGTTTGTTATCATGACTAAAATCACGTGTTTAAGTATCGTTCACTAATTACCAGTCACCCTATATAAAAGCGAAATACCACTCACTCACTGATTAATCACGAAATCTCAGAAACTATAACCACCTAATAAAATGCCTAAAAACTTAAAATTTGGCAGGTACGTTTCTTATAGGGTGCAGACATCCGCTAAGAATAGATTTTCTGAAACTCGACCCCTAAGGGTGTAAAACGGGGTTTGGAAGTTTGTACGGAGAAACTGACTTTCATGCGGGCGAAGCCGCTAGCAGAAGCTAGTACGTAATAAAAATATGAGATATCTACACCGTCAAATTTTGGTCGTTTTAATCCCGCGGAGAGTTGATTCAGTACATGAAACACTATCGATTTGTAAAGATTAAATTAAAAAATTAAATACTTTTTTTCTAAAACTCGAGTTAATGTACGAAATTAATTTCTTTAAGTAAACGAGTCAATGACATTGTAGGTAGTCGGTCATTGCGTACTAACTACCTACAGTTCATTGGCCTCGCTCAGCTGACGTTTACTCGATGAAATTAATTTCGTACATGCGTAAATTAATTCGAGTTTAAAAAAAAGCACTTTATTTTTTAATTTTCTCTTTACAACTCGATAGTATTTCATATACCGAACGACCCTCCGCGGGATTAAAACGACTAAAATTTAACGGTGTATAGCCCTATTACAAAAATCGTAACATTTGAGTTGGGCTCGGTCATGTTATTGTAACCGTCGACCCAGAAAATGATTTAGATGACGTTGACTCCATAAAAATCATCAATTTATCTATGTAGATAGTGAATACAGCACAATGTTATGTTAAGGAAATAGGTAGGTAAATGATATCGCGGTCAGCTTGCAAGCAGAAATAACCAGTTTATTCTCTTATCGTTTTCGAAATATATACGTTTAGCTTGACGTTGTACCTTCACATATCTTCATCTAAAACACGTCGCGACTAATAGGTATTATAGAGAAGTAATAGGTACCTAATGTACATAAATATATAAATCGCGAAAAATATCTGCCAAGTTCAATACTGGTATATTCGCCAGTTAGGCGAATATGCAGAACTTGGCAGATTTTTTTCGCGATTTCAGTTTTGGTCCCATAGTAAAAGTTGTTTGTCATCATGACTACAATAACGCGTTTAAGTATCGTTCACTAATTACCAGTCACCCTATATACACCGTTAAATTTTGATCGTTTTAATCCCGCGGAGGGTTGATTCGGTACATGATACCCTATCGATTTGTAAAGATAAAAATGAAAAATAAAGTGCTTTTTTTGAAACTCGAATTAATTTACGCATGTACCAAATTGATTTCTTTAGGTAAACTTCAGCTGATCCAGGCCAATGAACTGTAGGCCGCAACGACCGACAAAACCCTATTAGGTCATTGACTCGTTTATTTAAAGAAATTAATTTCGTACATGCGTATATCAATTCGAGTTTTAGAAAAAAAGTACTTTATTTTTTAATTTTATCTTTATAAATCGATAGTGTTTCATGCACCGAATCAATCGATTCGGTACATGAAACACTATCGATTTATAGATCGATGGGGTTTTTGAAAATTCATCCTTTAAAGGTGTAGCGTCATATACAAAATTATTTTTACTATTGCGAAACCTGAATATAGTTTGTTCAGAATCAGTAATTGAATCGATTCCAATCATTTTTATACCATGTTAAATTTTTTCCCAAAAATATTTAAATTGATATCACGTACCTGTTAAGGACCACCCCTACTTGGCTCTGTCCAGAGGAAGTTTCTTCGTTTGACAACGCCTTGAAAGTGGTAGTGGAGTCTGTTCTCAATGTGTCCCTAGATGGGCCCCAGTGGAGACGTGCGGCTCTGCCTATCCGTTGTGGTCTCGGGGTGCGGTGTGCACGGGATGTGGGTCTGCCGGCTTTCTTGGCGTCTGCGCATGGGGTTGCCAACCTAGTCGCTGTATTACTCAATACTAATAGTGACGGGGGAAGCATGCCCTTTATGTCAGATGCTGAGACAGCTTGGTTGACCCTCAACTCGGATGCAGCTATTCCCGAATCATGGGATGACATAGGGGTGAAGCTGCTCCAAGAGCAATTGTTAGAGGGTGCGTTGGGAGTCAATAAGGCCAGACTACGGGCAGTGTCGCAACCCGAGTCCGGGGCATGGTTAGAGGCGATTCTTTCGCCTCACCTGAACACTCCACTCGACGATGATTCTTTGCGAGTGGTGGTGGCTCTCCGCCTGGGCTGTAAGGTGTGCGAACCTCATACATGCACCTGCGGTTCCATGGTGGATCCCGCGTCACAATGCTCTGAACGACGTAATCCGTAGAGCCCTTATATCGGCAAACATCCCCTGCGTGCTTGAGCCTTCAGGTCTTAGGAGTTCAGATGGTAAGAGGCCGGATGGGCTGACTCTGGTGCCATGGAAAAATGGGAAGTGCTTGATCTGGGATGCAACTTGCGTCAGCACTGTCGCCGCCAGTCACCTGGTTCGCACCTTGCATGCTGCCTCTGTCGCCGCTGAAGATGCCTGAAGTACGCTTCCTTTGATCAGCTTTACTATTTTGTGCCGATTGCTGTGGACACTCTGGGTTTGTACGTAGTTGGTGTACGGAGGCAAG
The DNA here is from genome assembly GCA_958295575.1 of Leucania comma. Classification (NCBI taxonomy): domain Eukaryota; kingdom Metazoa; phylum Arthropoda; class Insecta; order Lepidoptera; family Noctuidae; genus Leucania; species Leucania comma. Next base: position 18,932,919 of record OY282468.1, read on the forward strand.
GTGTTTTGTGGGGATTTGGGCCATAGGCTCGGGGAGGCAACGGGTGACTCCCGGTCCGGATCGTTCTTGGTGCAGAAGATGGCCATCACTATTGAGCGAGGTAATGTGGCGAAAGTAATGGACACCTTTGCACCGGGAATGATCAGGGTCGGGTTATTTTTTGACGATTGACATTTTTTTTAAATTGTGTAATTGTAGATATTGATTAATTAATAAAAATATATTTCATTATAATATTCATAATAAATTAAAAGTTTAGGGAGTGTATAATATGTGTTTATGAAAACACTCGCGAACGAAGTCGCGGGAAAAATGCTAGATAGTTTTATTTATTTATTTAAACTTCATGTACAGTAGCGGCTAGTTACATAGGCGGACTTAATGCTATAAGGCTTTTTCTATCATTGCGGGATAGTTCAAAGGACTTACAGTGGCTTTGGATCAAAGAACAACTGAAGGAACACAGGTAGATTTTAGTCAGTAAAAGTCTGACAATCCCATTCGCTACGCCGAGAGCGGGATGATTTCCCACCTTAAAAAAGGCATTATCTGCTTTGGATTAAAAAATTAGATGGTATTTTTTTATCCAAAAGTAGAGAATGCCTTTCTGAATCTTTAGAGCGGAAGATAGGTGACTCGCTTCTAGCGCGTAGACTGCTGAAATCAGGGCCCCGTCGCTTAATTTCACTCAGTCGCAATTGGTGAGTGACATAAACGGGCGCGTTACGTAATTGTTTTTTTTTTTGTTTTATGTGGGATAAAGGTTATCAAAATGCCTTCGTGTGAAAACAAATCACATTTCACTCGTAAGTATATGAAAACTTTATTATATACTAGCTATTGCCCGCAGCTTCGCTCCCGTCAACTGACTACTCTATCCTACCCTACTCTATCCTATTCTACCCTACTCTACAGTAATAAATGAGCAGGTTTTGGATTTTTATTTATTTAACGGGATGAAAATATCCTATGTCCCTCTCCTGGGTCTAAGCTACCTTCCCACCAATTTTCAGCCAAATCGGTTCAGCCGTTCTTGAGTTATAAATAATGTAACTAGCACGACTTTCTTTTATATAATATATAGATTCCTAATTTCACTTATTGTTTTGGTCGCCATTTTGCGAAGCGAGATTAATATTAAAAAAAGCTCATAAATTGGACACCACCGACACTAAGTACACACCTCATGCTGCTTTTCGAAAACAATCGGTGGCAAAGGCGATTTCGCTCTCATGACACCGCCGGTTCTTATCTCTGTCTTTGTCTATCAGTGACTGTAGGTTTGCGACTGTGATAACTCTTATCTTAGATGTGTGAGTTTTGGTATACGTAGTCATGCACAGAGTCCAGGTTTTCTGATTGCGATGTTAGTGCGTAACGTATCTTCTCCTTATAAAGGGTGTCTCAGTAAAAGTGCACTTTTTCATTTTAAAATAAAAACAAGTATTTTATGACAGAGTTGTGATATTTTTATTGTATTGTAAAGAAGACATGTTCCGATTAAGTATGAAATAAAATATCCGGAAAATTACCCCCACGGCTTCGACGACAGGCCATTACTCTTTTCATGAAATTTTCCATTACTTTTGCACAGAGATGTGGCTGTATCTCACCGATGATGCGTTGGATTTCCGATTTGAGCTCAGGAATTATTGTTTCGGGTTTATTTGCATAAATCCGAGATTTCACAAAACCACAAAGAAGAAAAATCGCACGGCGTTAAATCGCACGATCTTGGTGGCCAGTTGACATCAGAATTTCGTGAGATAATGTGTTCTGGAAATCGTTGCTGCAATAAGTCGATTGTTTCATGCATGGTGTGGTAGGTTGCGCCCTCCTGCTGAAACCACATGTTGTCCAGATTCATGCCGTCTAGTTGAGGTCACAAGAAGTCCGTTCTCATATTCCTGTAACGAATGCCGTTCACAGTCACTGCAATTTCGGCCTCATTTTCAGAAAAGTAAGGTCCAACCATGCCGCCTGACCAAAATCGGCACCAGACAGTTATTCGTTGTGGGTGCATTTGTTTCTCATGGATTACATGAGGATTTTCTTAGTCCCAAATTTGTCAATTTTGTGAATTGACGAAGCCATTCATATGAAAATGCGCTTCATCGGAGAAAATGACTTTTTCCGAAAAATTGGAATCAACTTCACTTTGCTCCATTACCCATTGAATGCATTGTTCTTTCGAAAAGCTCTCCATTTTTAATAATCGGAATAAACAGAGGTGACAGCTGTCAAATTTCAGAGTAGCCACTTGCATGAAAAAAATAATCCAATTTTAAAAAGTGCACTCTTACTTAGACACCCTATATATATATATGTATATAGTATCAATGCTCTAGTCAATAAAGTAAATCTCTAGAAGAACTAATACTATTTCGGAAACTCTTTCACTCTAAGAATGCTAAACTACTTACCACTAAAAAGATCTTTTTATTTCGAATAATGCTCAGTTCCTATGAATAGGCCATGTTTAGATACGTGGCCTATTCACAGGAGCTGTGTATGAATTGCGAAGCCCAGGAAAAGCTTATTAATTAAGCTTAGGTTAATTTTGATAAATTATGTTGTAAGATAACGCTTTCTCTGTTATATACGTTACACGGTGTGTCTGACGTCAACGCACAAACGAATACGATGGATCCAGTAAGCCCCCAGTAGTAGAATTTATTGTTGGATTTCCCCAATTTAAAAAAAATACGTTTTTAATTTAAACTGTATAAAATCGTTATTTTTACCCGACTACGGCAAAGCCAAAGGAATTATGATTTTGACCGGCTGTGTATGTATGTATGTATGTATGTATGTATGTGAGTATGTTCATCTGTTCCCTCATAGCTCCCAATCTACTCGACGTATGAGGTATCGTTAGAATCGTCTTAAAATTTGTCCGCTGAACATTATGCTAACGATTCGTCCGCTGAACATTATGCTTTTTAGAGTGATTGTTAATATTCGAGTGAGTTTATATCAATTAAAAAAAAACATAATTGATACAACTCCGCATGTAAGTCGGACACATCAGTATGTGTAGTGTGTCATCAGTGTAAGTGTGTAGTGTGTAATTTAATGTTGCAATTTAATAATCCTAGGCCTAGAATAAACTTAGTAGGATACATATGGATAATTTCCAAAGAAACGCTTGTATAGGTGGTCATGTTATTGATTTTTCTGCAGCTCGAAGTTTTGAAGCAGGTGTTATGGAAGCCCCAGTCCCCCGTCCCTTGGAAAGATTAGTTCCGAGCCTGATTTTTTCCGGTCGTGTGGAATTGTTGCCCCAGCGGACAATGAGATTAGGGAAACAGACGATACATATTTGTTTATATTTGCGCACACGGTCACTGACCTGACCTGACTGACGGTTACTGACCGCCTGGTCGATGGCTTGCCTGGTGTCCATTGACAGTAGCCGCCGTAAACTCCTAAGAACCTCTTCCTGTAATTGCTTAGCCATTTTTAAGGTAACAGCTCTTACTACCCCATCAGAAAAATCTGCCCTTTAGAACGAAACAAAAAACCTACTACTATAAAGTATACGAAGTTAAAAAGTATCCAAAAACGATCCATTATAACTGCATTTCGAAGGTGTAAACCTAATTTAAAGTGTTTAAACTATCTGAATACAAAAGATTTTGCATTCATCTTTTATTTTACTACATTTGCCGATAGATGGCGCTGATGATGAAAGCGTTAAACCTAGATTGCAATTTTGTCGTGACAAGACAAAATACTTAAAAACCGTCGAAAGTGTTTCACTAGTTTATCTAGACTGAATATGTAAAATATGATATTATCATCTTTTTATTAGTCATTATTGTTGTCAGTATTGTTTTTATTAGTCGTTAAACGACAACATACTTATATATTTTTTTAATACATACATATACAAATATGTACCTCCTGTTTCCCTATTCTCATTGTCCGCTGCGGCAACAATGCTTGCTTCAAAAAATCCAGCTGCTGAAAAATCAATAACACGGCCACCTATACAAGCGTTGGGATGCCATGACAGGAAACCTCCTCGAGTGCCTGCAGGCTGTAGTTCCCTTGCGGATACGTCCGGAGCGAAGACCAGTCTGCGGGCCGGTGCATCCTGGGAGGCGGCCAACTACTTCCCTTGGGTATCTCTGCCTAAGGGGCTTCGATGGCCGTCTGCGAATGTCCTGTCCGGAGTCCGCTTCAACGCGTGTCCCTCTGCTTTAGCAGAGGGCACAGTGGCGAAGTAAGAGCGGTTCCGGTGTGCACTTACCCTGCCGCCGGGCAGGCAGGAGGAAGACTTGCTCCTCCTTCTGCCACCGTTGTTCTCGTAGCCCTAAAGATTGTCCAAGGTCATGTTTCTGACTTTCGATGGGGGTCGAGGGTCTTGGCTTAACCGCCCGGGCCGCGAGGAAGACAACCTCTATAAAAAATTACCCCAAACCTTCAAGCGGCGGCGCACCGTGAGGGAGGTTGTTAGCTTGACTAATGGGTAGCTAAATTAGTCTCTAGTGCGAACCACTAAATTTGAGCAAGTAAATAAAGTTCATTACTCGTGGGAACAGCTATGGAAAGAAACTTTTATAAAAACCCAACCAACGAAGAGGAAGAAAGTGATGCGCGATCGGAGTCCGATGCGGCATCAAGGAAGAGCTCACAGAGCTCTGAAGGAGAGGAAATGGAGGTGGATTTCGGAAAAAACTCGCGTTTTTTCCGAAAGCGCTCCAAAGCGGGGCATGATTCGTGCTCTGAGGAAGAGCTGGCCTCGGCTCGCAAGATCCCCACCAGCAGCCGGGGTGCAAGTCGGGCCGGAGTAAGAGGGAGAGGCCTGACCTCCCAGGAGGTTGCTGGGCGAGCCGAAAGACTCGCTGCGGAGGCGCGCCACCCCGCAGTTACCAGCGCTGGAGCTGACCCCTCGGGGCCATCTGGCGGAGAGCCGGACAACAAGGAGGACTCTGCCGAGGAGTCACGCAGAAAGCTTGGGGAGCTCGTCGTAGAAGCCCTGACGGCTATGTCCCGCAAGCGCGAAAAGGGCTCCAAGAAGAGGTTCATCGCCAAGTTTGCAACCTCAATCTTGGAGGCCATGGATGCCTCCTTGGAGCTCTCCATAAAGAAGCTCCGGGCTGAGCTCACGAGTGCCCCCAAACTCGGCCCCCAGGAGGAGGAGGCACCAACAGGGAGAATCGTGCAGAAGCGGGGGCAAGAGCAACCCCAACCTCAACCCGAGCGGCCCCAGCCCCAACCCGAGACGGAGAGCCAGCTGCTGATGGTGGTGCGGCAGGAGCTGGCTGCCTTCAGGCAGCAGCAACAGGAGCAGCTGGGGCAGGTTCAGCTACGGATGCAGCAGCAGCTGTCCGTGCTGGAAGGGATCGTGCTGCGTCCCCCGCTCGCGGCCTCCGGCCAGCGCAAGACGGCTTCCTACGCCGCCGCAGCTGCTGCGCCCAAGGCGGGCCCGTCGGGGCAAGCTGGGCGGGTAACCGCGACGTCGGGGCCTATGAGGTCAGCTCCAGCGGCCAAGCAACAACAACAGCGGCAGCGGGGGTTGGCTGCTCCTCCTCCTGCTGCTCCTCCTCCTTCCACGAAGGGAAGGGCGGCTCATGCTAAACAAGCAGGACCTCCTGCAGCGTCGGCGACCAGGCCGCGGCTGCCGCCTGCGCCCGAAGAACCTTCGGCTGGCGCCGACTGGACGGTTGTCGGCGCCAAGAAGAAGGCGGGCAAGGCGGCCAGGGCGGCCAAAAAGAATCTGAGGCGGCGAGAGCGCAGGAAGCGCGCCATGGCGGCCAGGCTTCGCGCCCCTAAATCCGAGGCTGTAGTGATCACACTACAGCCTGAAGCGGAAAAGAGGGGCGTGACCTATAAGTCCGTCATGGACAAGGCGAGGCGGGCGGTGTTGCCCCACCTCGAGGAGCTCGGAGCCACAGAGGGCTTCCGCATGAGGCGCACCGTTACCGGTGCCCAAATGCTGGAGGTCCCTGGCGCGTCCAGTGGCCCAGCGGCAGACGCCCTGGCCAAGAGGCTCAGGGAGTCCCTGGACGCGGAGGAGGCCCGAGTGTCCAGGCCCACGAAGTGCATAGACATGCGCATCATGGGCTTGGACGACTCCGTTGGGGTGGACGAAGTAGTGGCCGCCATCGTCAGGGCGGGAGGGTGCACGACCGACCAGGTCCGGGCGGGCACCATCCGCACTGACGGCACGGGCATGCAAGCCGTTACGGTAAGCTGCCCCGTGTCGGCGGCTAAAACTATAACGGGGGAGGGCCGAAGGCTTTTGGTGGGCTGGGTATCCGCGCAGGTAAAACTTCTGGAGCCCAGACCTCTACGGTGCTACCGCTGCCGCGTGGGACACCACGCCGGGGCATGTTGCACCGCGGAGGTGGACCGCAGTGACCGCTGCTTCCAGTGCGGTCAGCCTGGGCACAGGGCCGTCGAATGCCGCGAAAAGCCGCATTGCTACGCATGTGCGGCGGCCGGCAAGTCGGCTGACCATCAGGCTGGGAGCAGGTCCTGCGACCCCCCCACCAAGATCAAGGCCAGGGTCCGGCCCATCCCCGGGAACGTCCTCACCGCCGCAGCCACCTCTGTGGCCGCCGCCGCTATCGCCGCCTCAATCGCCGCGGCAGTGCCCTCAAGGAGGGCTCCGGAGGAGACTGTAATGGACTGTCAATAACGGCCCCATTACGTCTCCTCCAGGCGAACATCAACCACTGCGCCCCTGCTCAGGATCTGTTGCTCCAGAGCATGGCGCAGTGGTCGATCAACATCGCCGTAGTCTCCGAGCCGTATTACGTCCTGCCCAGTGGAGACTGGGTTCAGGACCTGGACGGCTCGGTGACTTTAATTAGATCGACCGCCGCCGGTACCCCGCCCCTCGAGCGCGTCACGAGGGGCCGGGGTTGCGTGGCAGCACGGTTCGGGGACATTGCAGTGGTAGGCGTCTACCTGTCCCCGAACAGATCTCTCGGCGATCTCCACATCTCCCTGATGGAGCTGAAAAACGTCGTCGTTGGGTTTAGGGACCTCCCCGTAGTCGTTTGCGGGGACTTCAATGCCTGGAACGAGGCTTGGGGTTCCCGGTACACGAACGGGCGGGGTCGGTCAGTAGAGGCCTGGGCTGAGGAGTCCGGCCTGGTCATCCTAAACCAGGGCTCTGTCTCCACGTGTGTGCGGATGCGGGGCGAATCAGTCGTGGACCTATCGTTCGCCAGCCCCGATCTGGCGCCACGTGTCTTTGACTGGCGCGTTATGGAGGGGGTGGAGACGTTCTCAGACCACCGGTACATCCGGTTTGACGTCTCCGCCCAAACCTCGACCGCGCCGGTCCAGCGGAGCCCTTGTGGTCCGCGGTGGGCGCTGAGGCAGATGGACCGGGAGTTCCTCCTGGAAGCCGCGACGGTACAGGCCTGGGTGCAAGCACCGGACAGGCCTGTCGACATAGACGTCGAGGCAGAGTGGTTCCGGGAGGGCATGTCGCAAATTTGCGACGCATCAATGCCCCGAGTCCGTCCAGGACGTGCCAAGCGCCAGGTGTACTGGTGGTCGCCGGAGATTGCGGCATTACGCAATGCATGCAATCACGCGCGGCGCCGGTACGCCAGGTACTGCAAGCGCCGCAACCGCCCGCCGGATGCGGAGGCTATAGAGGCGGAGCTATACGAGGGTTACAGGGTGGCGAAGCGCACCCTCCGAGCGGAGATTAAGCGGGCCAAACTGGAGGCCCGCAACGTCTGGCTGGGGTCTCTGAATGCAGACCCGTGGGGACGCCCATACAAGATGGTGCGGGAGAAACTCCGCCCCTGGGCTCCCCCGCTGACTCAGAGTCTCCGGCCCGAGCTCGTGGAGGGTGTGGTCGGCACTTTGTTCCCTACGCGGGGGGTACACTCCCCCCCGCCCATGGCTCCGCCACCACCAGCAGTACCTGACGCGGACCACGACGACGACGATGTTCCAGAGGTGACCGAGGTAGAGATGAGAGTGGCGGTACAAAGGCTAAGTGCCAAAAATACCGCCCCAGGACCCGACGGCTTGCCTGGAAAAGCCTGGGTCCTGGCCATGGAGGCTCTCGGGCCTCGATTGAGGGGGCTCTTTAGCGCATGCTTGGAGAGGGGCCAGTTCCCACTTCGCTGGAAGACGGGAAAACTGGTCCTCATAGCGAAGCCAGGGCGCCCTGCGGACTCTCCGTCCGCGTACCGGCCCATTGTGCTGCTCGACGAGGTGGGCAAGCTCTTTGAAAGAGTCATTGCAAACCGCCTCGTCGCGCGCCTTGCACGGGTGGGGCCGGACCTTTCGGACGGACAGTTCGGCTTTCGCAGGATGCGCTCCACGGTGGACGCCATCATGCGCGTGCGAGCCCTCACGACGGGGGATGCGGTGTCCCAGGGCAGGTGTGTCGTGGCAGTGTCCTTGGACATTGCTAATGCCTTTAATTCCCTGCCCTGGAGTAGCATTGGAACGGCACTCCGGTACCACCGGGTGCCCGACTACCTCTGTCGTGTGATCGAGGCCTACCTTTCGGAGAGGTATATTATCTACCCCGGTCACCAGGGAGAGTGGAAACGTCGAGAGATGTCGTGCGGTGTTCCGCAGGGATCGGTACTAGGGCCACCCTTGTGGAACATCGGGTACGACTACGTGCTGCGCGGCGACTTCCCCGACGGGGTCAGCGTGGTCTGCTACGCGGACGACACGTTGGTCCTAGCGCGGGGAGAGTCGTACCGGACGGCGGTCGAACTAGCGACACGCGGGGTTGCGATAGTCGTTGAAAGGATCCAGCAGTTGGGACTCGAGGTGGCACTGCACAAGTCCGAGGCCATGTGCTTTCACGGCCCTCGGGGTGCGCCACCACCGGGATCCCAGCTAACGGTAGGAGGGGTTCACATCAGCGTCGGGTCGACGATGAAGTACCTGGGACTCGTCCTCGACAGCTGGTGGAACTTCAAGGAGCACTTCCGACGTCTGGCTCCCAAACTGAATCGGACTGGGGCTGCTCTCGGGCGGCTCCTGCCCAACCTCAGGGGACCAGACGCCTCCTGCCGGAAGCTCTACGCGGGAATCGTTCGGTCCATGGCCCTCTACGGGGCTCCGGTGTGGGCACCGACGTTGCAACAGCAACCGAGGGCCCAGCTGAATGCGTGCCAGAGGGTCATGGCAATACGCATGGTGCGAGGGTACCGAACGATCTCCCGCGAGGCGGCGACCCTCCTTGCTGGCCAACCGCCATGGGATCTGGAGGCAACAGTCCTTGCACACATGCACGATAAGCGCATGGAGATGCAACGCCGGGGCGAAATTCCGCTGCCGCGACAAGTCGAGGCATGGCGGACAGAGCTCCGGCGGGATCTCATGGCGAAATGGCGTCAGCGACTATCGCAACCACGTTCGGGGCGCGCCACAATTGGGGCGATAAGGCCCATCCTTGAGGCGTGGCTGGAAAGACCTCACGGCGCTCTCAACTTCCGCACGACGCAGGTGCTTACCGAACACGGAAAGTTCGCTAAGTACCTGTTCCGGATTCGTGCGGAGGATTCGCCCGGGTGTCGCCACTGTGCGGAACACCCGGAGGACACGGTGGAGCATACAGTAGAGGTGTGCCCCGCCTGGGCGGAGCATCGCCGTGTCCTCGTGGGGGCGATCGGCGGCAGCGATCTCTCTCGCCGGGCCTTGGTTCAGGCCATGGTCCGTAGTGAGGAGGGATGGCAGGCGGTCGCCTCCTTCTGCGAAGCAGTAATGCTAGCAAAGGAGGAGGCCGACCGCATCAGGCAGAGGCAACGGGGCGCTCGCCCCAGCCGCCGCCGGGATTCCGATCCCGATTTCCGGCCACCGTAGGCGCGGGCTTGCGGACGGCGTGCAATGGGTAGCACGCTGTCCGATCGTCCGGTAACCGACCGGACCGAGCCCAAGTCGTCGACGGCGCGTTCTGTTCCCGCGCGCCTCAAGGAGCTGTCAGCACACCGAAGAGACCCAGCCTGCTAACTGCAGGCAGGCAGGGTCGAAGCCTGCTGGGGTCAAGGGCCGTTTTCTGAGAGGAAGGCTCAGCCCCGGCACTATAGGCAACGAAGGAACGGGGTAGGTTTTTAGTCAGTAAGAGTCTGACACTACTTCCCGCTCCACCCAAGGGCGGGATTTGTCATTGGATGATTTTACCTACCATAAAAAAAAAAAAAAAAAAAAAAACCTATACAAGCGTTTATTTGGAAATTATCCATATTTATCCCACTAAGTTTATTCTAGGCCTAGGATGCTTAAATTTCAACTTATTAAAGATATAAAATTTAGCCTAGCCTATAAAATTGTTACACTGATGTGTCCGACTTACATGTGGAGTTGTGACAATTTTTTGTTCAGAATATTTACAATCACTCTGGAAAGCATAAATTATTGCGACAAAATGGGACATTACCTGGCTGGGTTTGAACCCGCGGCCTACAAGTCGTAAATCAGGGCCGTTCCAACTGGGCCACCACTAGTGTAATAGGCCACCAATGCTATACATTAAAAAAAAACACCTCTATATCTAAACAAATATAAATAAGTACAAGGAACCTTTATGACGGGATTCTTTTCGACACATGAGGTAGCTCAAGGCTCTTGCTATTTTATGAACCAGTCATGTTTTAAGATAGCAAATCTTTACGATGAGATAAGAATCAGTCTGATGCTATTAAAACTACTTTAGATTTAGAAACTGATAATCGCCTTGCTCTGGTTTTAAAAAAACAGAAATACATTGATCACAGCAAGCCCAGTACAATTATTCCAATAATCATGCACAGATTAAAAACCAGATAATACTGCTCTGTTTTTCATAAAACCGAACCAAGACACCAATTGATGTATATTTAATTAATATTGTAATTTTCTCTGCCTAACGTAACGTGAAATTGATTGCCCATTTAAAATACAATCTATTATATTTCATTTTGAAATTATTATATTTATTTTTTTACTAATTTTTTGCATTTATTTTTTTACTACCTTCTGCCAAACAGCTTCGCTTGCATTAAATTAAAAACAAGATTTCAATGAGAATCATTTTTTTCATAGCAAGCTTTTATAACGCGGTATATACCTATGTAATTAATATTCATCAAGACCATACCAAAAAGCTCAAACACGATAGGGTTATCTTATTACCCAGCTCCTATGGCCATCTTCCAGCTCCATCATCAGACCCTGGTTTCCAACTAGCACAAAAGTACTCGTCGGGTCCGTCTCGATTTCGATTCGGTTTGTGTTTCGATCCGTCAAACGAATCCAAACTCGATAGGGTTATGTCTTTTAACTACCGAATTCCTAAGGCCACCTTCCGATTTCATCATCAGATCAGCTCCACATCATTATAATTTTGCATTGTCATCTGATTTACACATGCATGAAAATTTCAGCTCAATCGGGAATCAAATTTAATTACAAAGGTTTGATCACAGACAAACATCGGTCAGGTGATAGTAAAGAAAAGCTTGTATAATATCTCAAGGGAATATTTCTCGGGGTATACTTATACGTCCATTGTAGGTGTCTTAGTTTCTATATGTCACCGTGAAATTGTAAATACTCTTTCATTATAATTAACCTCAAGAGATTGTAAACTATCAAAAGATTCACAACATACTGCTTCCAATTTAACACATTATTTTTCGGTAGATTATAATCTATCGATTCCACGACATAATCATGTACGAAACTTGGTGCACAGGTGGCAACAAGTTTCATCGTAATCCGTTCAGCCGTTCAAGCGTGAAGAAGTAACATACATACATACACACTCACAGACTTTCGCCTTACTACATATTCACTTTAGGTACTTTAGATTTCTTTATAAGTAACTATCACCTACTTCACCACATAGGTTTTTTTTATGGTAGGTAAAATCTTCCAAAGACAAATCCCGCCCTTGGGCGGAGCGGGAGATAGTATCAGACTCTTACTGACTAAAAACCTACCCCGTTCCTTCTTTACCTTGTTTCCAGGGCCTCTGTATGCATTTTCATACCTCCCCAGTTTGCTGACAACTCTTTGAGGCGCGCGGGAACAGAGCGCGCCGTAAACGAGTTGGGCTCGGACCGGTCTGTTACCAGACGGACGGACAGCAAGCTACCCATTGCCCGCCGTCACCACATACATAGGTACAAATAATAATATATATTTGTTTTAATAATAATATTTTTATTTGTTTCTCTCATAGAGGTACAAAGATTATAAACTAATAACTATTTTGTAACAGTCTATCCTTTGTGAGAGCTGGAGTCTATACCGGGTACAAGACCTGTCAGAACTCCAGGTTCACACCTTCAAAATTACAATTGTAATTATTGCATAATTATCCTTTCTTGTTTGTCGATCATTCCACTAGTAAAAAACCACATTAAAATCTGTTGAGTGGTTTAGGAAGAAGTAGCCGATGATACATAAAAACCAGTAGAAGCACTTTTTTTTTATTTTGTGAACGTGAAATACCATGGAGCAGTTTTATTATGTTTCAATGGGTTACAACTTGTTTGTTATAAAAGCGCATGGCAGTTGAGAGTTTGTCATGCTTACTCATGTCTCGCTGATGGTGGCACGTGTTATTGGGTCATTCGGCTTCCTTCAGAATGGTTGAGTGGGGCTGCTGCACGCGTCATGCTCGTGAACGGGCGCCGTCAGTTGAGACTGGTCACTGGTCATATCTTAGCTGCCAATGGCTTATTCTAATTTCTGTTTTTTTTTTTTTATTATTTACTTACAATGTGCTCACATAATAGACAATGGATGCGACAAAAGAGTTTCCATGGAGTTTCTAAAAGAAGTTTAGTCTCACACTGACGTTCTTCTCCATAGAGACTACGCTTCTTCTACGCTTTGGAACGTGCAATTTAGCTACATTTTATTTTGGACTGACCGACATTTTGACAATTAAAAATTGCTTGTAATTGGTCTATATTAAAAATACACGCATTTTTTCTGATTTCTGAGACATTCTCCACTTTTCATAGTAACATGAAGAAAATCCTCAAATTTAAGTATCCTATCTTTAGGAGTTACCTCTCAAGCCTGACGCGTATCCTCATCGGACATGATTGTTTCGGGAGGTTACTAGGATTTCATTCCACCGTAGGATAGGATTTTCTTCTTCTTCTTTTCGTGTCGATGGACGCAAATTGTTTTTTTTTTTTTCGGCCAGTATTTTGCAACCTTACAGTTCTGAGGCCTCGTATAAATCCTGAAAAATGCAGGTAGTTGTGCTGGATGGGCATATGACGCATTGCAGGTGACGCATGTCACTCTCTGTGCAGCGATTATTATGGAGATACCTATCAGAAGGAAATATGAGCATAAGATTATTTTATTATGTAGGGACCTAATTTCTACATAATTATAATTCACGTCAGCATTTCTGGTTATTAAGTAATTGGAAAAATTTACTTCCTTACCTGGAGAGGGGCGTTGATAACCGCGACACAGTTCTATACTACTGCTGTTATCATCGTTTCAATTTGATTATATTTATTTATTTATTTACACAGACTTCATGCACATAACAATGTATAAAGGCGGACTTAATGCCTTAGGCATTTTCTACCAGTCGACCTTAGGCTGGTGCAGAAACTTAACATGGTAGGTGCAACTAATAAATAGACGAACAGAAAATAAAAAATACAATAATAGAAGTAGTAGTAGTAGTAGTTTCTTGTTCCATATAAATAAATTTATTTATTATTATTAATTAACTATCAAATTATTTACAGTTATTTGCTTCGATCAAGGCAATTAACAACAAAAGGAAAATAAATGTCACGACGATCACATGATGCTTATATTAGGTATATTAAATTCATATGCTTAAATTATTCGATAAATACAAATGCCGTTGGAGTTGTCCCACGATACAATAAATTTGAATTCCCAAACGATAGAATAGAATAAAGAATCGATAAGTTCTAATAACGCATAGATAAAAAGTAAAAAAAAATATATAATAATAGATGATTACTTGACTTGGTCTTTGACCAGAAATCCGTTCTTGGTCCAGAAATCCAAACTCAAGGTTTGCCAACGATTAATGGAGGGCAGTATAAATTAACGGAGCTAGTTCTAAATTAGTGCTCTCCAAAACCAGGATAGTTGATGTGTCTAAGACGGCAGACCAAATGCAATGGTACTGGGCAGAACATGTCTGCCGCATATTTTGGGCCAAAGTAGCACAAGTTAAAGATGGCGAGATGAACTAGACCGATTTTGCCAAAACTCCAATTATAAAAACCTTGGAAAAGAAATTGCTCTGTTACTGGGTACCGTAGTCTTTTCTATCTCGAACACAGCAATTCTTTTCTTGATCTAGAGCATTATCATGATGGTTTCGTCAAAAATGGAAAAAAAAATCCGCTAAACCTATTAAAAAAAAAGATAAAGATAACATGGAAGTCGTTTCCATCGTTTGTAGTACGTATGCATTTTTTTTTTCTTTCAACTGGTATTTGTATTATTTGTTGTTTAATATTCTATATTTCATTTCTTTTTCTTAATTTTATGTTATATATACCTATACATATTTATTTAATTTTTACTTAGGTTGGTGTTTTTTAAATGTATTTTTTTAAATTTTATAATTGCATTGTACAACGCTTTAAATTTTTCGATCTGTAAAGTTCATCTTCCTAATGTAGATATAAATTAATAAATAAAAAAATAACGGTGCTCTTGATTATGCATTCTGAACACCTGCAAAAATAAAGACATCTTAATTTAAATAATGCCTATTGATCTGCTACAGTAGTGAGTAGATATAGGTCCGAGTTGCCCGCGGAAGAGCCGTATTATAATATTTCTGATGCAACAATTTGTGAATGCATATCATAGTAACGCAGCGATTGCAGTGTAGCGTGCAGCATAGTGTTTCATATGTCAGACTAGTTAGTTATTAGGCTCCGCGTGTGTCGCCGGGCGCGTCAATGGTCATATCATTGGCCACGGCAGGCATGCGCGTGAAGCGGCCCAGCCAGACGCACATACATCGCAGGTACGCGCTCGGCCGCGTGCCATGACTAGGGTCGCCATTCGCCAACTTTTTTTTGAAAGATATAAAAAACATATCAGGTTATATATTTACTGAGTAGGTTACGTAGGTATTACTACTTGACAATGTAGTTAGCTACAGTTAAATTCTTTTTTGGAACACAAAAACAAGACTTGTTTCGCAGTTGGTACCACGTTTCAAGAAAAGTGTCCTCTGCGAGCTGGCTTCGGTCCCTCGTTAGCCTTCTAAAGGTCCAGGACCACAGGTTCCTGAGATAAATAAATAAAAAAAGCTTAAGGTTAAATGTGTTTTTGTCTAAGTTATGAGTATGACCGAAAAGACGAAAATAGTCACTGAAATGGGAGCAAATCGTTCAATTTAATTTAAATTCAGAGCTAAATAAATAAAGTATTTTAGAGTTCCCTTTTAGATTATTATCTAAGTCTGTAATGTCTATTGGCTAACCAAAAATTTATTTATTTATATAAAAAACGAACTACACTTTCTCTGTCAGTTCTTCAGTTGGCAGCCCTAGCCATGTCTCCAAGCCCACGATACAAACCTAGCAACTTGCATCAGCTACACGTGCTCATTTTACTTTAGTTATACAATCGGTAGTAGTCGGCTATTTTACATCGCTTTCTTCAATCTGCACTTTGACTTGCAAAATTGTTTCCGTAAACATTTAATTGTTCATAACAATTGCGTCTCCAATTTTAAGATTAATGATGAACCGTAGGTCAACATAAATTGAGTACAAACCACACATGTATGGCACGCACAGTGGCTGGAAAAAAATGAATGGCGAATTGAAGACTGGTTGAGATGGAGAACATTACCTACTTGTATCTTTTTTGTCACTATTTCATAGTACAAAACAAAGTCGCTTCACGCTGTCTGTCCCTATGTATGCTTAGATCTTTAAAACAACGCAACGGATTTTGATGGGGTTTTTAATAGATAGAGTGATTCAAGAGGAAGGTTTATATGTATGTATAATATATTTAATATCACCTTTGCACCCCGTATATAATAATGTACTCTGAGATTGCACCCGTGCGAAGCTGGGACGGGTCGCTAGTTAGAAATAAAAGTAAGGATCGAACCTAAGTCATCAACCGCGTAGTGTTTGGCGCGCCCGCCTGGGCCACGAGCAAAGAAAACCGGTGGTCCTAGAATGCAAAGGGCAACTGAAAAACACAAGTGTTAATCACTTGACCGCCCGGAGGACACGGTAGAGCACACAGTCGAGGTGTGCCCCGCATGGGAAGAGCATCGCCGTGTCCTCGTGGGGGCGATCGGCGGCGATCTCTCGCGCCGGGGCTTGGTTCAAGCCATGCTCCGGAGCGAGGAGGAGTGGCAGGCGGTCGCCTCCTTTTGAAAAGCAGTAATGCTAGCAAAGGAGGAGGCCGACCGCATTAGGCAAAGGCGCACACGCCGCCGCCGCCTCCGGGATTCCGATCCCGATATCCGGCCACCGTAGGCGCGGGCTCGCGGACGGTGGGCAATGGGTAGCTCGCTGTCCGTCCGTCCGGTAACAGACCGGTCCGAGCTCAAGTCGTCTACAGCGTGCACTGTCCCCGCGCGCCTCAAGGAGTTATCAGCAAACTGTAGGGGCCCAGCAGGGCCGAAGCCTACTGGGGCCAAAGGTTATGTGAAAATGTCACCACGGGCCCTGGGACAAAGGCAATGAGTGGAAGGGTAGGTTTTTAGTCAGTAAGAGCCTGACACTATTTCCCGCCCCACCCAAGGGCGGGATTTGTCATTGGATGATTTTACCTACCATGTTTGACTCGCCTCTCTACCCATCCAAGATCAGAACAAGTCATTACCCAATGACGTGTTTGTAGATATCCCACCTAAAAAAAATCGTCTCTCACGCAACAGAACTGTCACGCCCGTTATTATAATTTGCGCGTGCTTAGAAAGAGGTCAGCAAAGATGTATCTTACCGTTCATAAGCGTATCTTGGTGACGGTACAAGTCATAATGAGTCGGGGTTTTGAGATTAACTCGTCACTATCGGAATTCTGAGCAAATTTCTTATGAAATAAGAGATCCGGATCAGAAAAGATCAGCCTGTCTAGCTCTTTCCGGTCCGACAGGCGAACTTAGTTCATTTGGCCTGTTTTTAGTTAACTAGCATAAAACATAAGCACAAATCGAGCCTTTTTCAGAAAGAAAATCATAAGTGACAATTTGCGGTTTTTGCAGGAATAGGTTTTCCCTTCTATAATTTAAAAGTTTTTATGAGAAAATGTTATCAACTATTCTGCTAATGGAACCAGTACTTAAATGAATAATCCATACATTTTTAACCGACTTCGAAAAGGAGGTGGTTATATGGTCGGCTGTATTTTTTTTTTCTTATATGTATGTTTACCGCGTATCTCAATCAATAATTGTGCACCGATTACGAGAATTTTTGTTTTGATTTAAAGATAATACCTACTCCCGAGAGAAATATTGTTTTGATCTAATATTGAACTTCGAGGATATAGAACGGAACTCTTAAAAAAAACATAGCAGAACTGTCCTAACAAGTAAAATCGTCTTGTTTACCTATACACCGTTAAATTTTGGTCGTTTTAATCCCGTGGACTCTCCACGGGATTAAAACGACCCTTGACAATTCGGTACATGAAACAAAAACTTACTCCTCCGTGTGGGCGTGGCCAACTCCAAGCGTTAACGCAAAACGAACGATTGTAACTTGGCTAGGGAGGGCTGCATTCGAATTTCCCAAGTCTACCGAAGTCCACTGCTGGGAACAAACCTCTTACAAGCTGTGTCACAACACCAGGGCCTCAAGTCTGCTAATACAATAGTGTCAAAATGGTTTATCATTGATTTCATAATTGTTGATTTTGATAATCTACTAATATAATGGCGTCATTATGACTTCCCAGTGAAACGCCACTTACACTACTTTGAAAGAAATGGCATAGAATGGTAATCAATTACAAAGTACTCTGTGCCGCTGACCGACCAATGATCGGCCATTATGAATTAACAGATTACGTACTATTAGCGAAATGACAAGAGGATCGTGTTGGTTGGAATGGCGATATTATGAAAATAACAGACTAGAACCCCAGGTCCTTTACTTAACATATCTAATACACATTATGTTTTACAGTCTCGCAATAAATAGTACATTTATTATCTGCAGAAGACAAATCACACAGCATCAGTTACTCAGTGCTGAATAAAACGAATTGACTGTTCTGAATCGATACTTGTGATACATCAGTGTATTCAATTCATACATCAGTGTGTTCAATTGATATGTTTACGAACTATCTAATAAGGCGATTTGCAAATGCTCCCAACCTAAAGGTAAACCTATACATACCTACATAATCATAAATACAATATGGAAGTGTCCGTTTGAAATGTCAAAACAAGAGTTTTTTACTAAATGCATAAGAAAGTTAATACGAAACTTATAACATACTTTTATTGTTCTAATGTATGTCTGTCTGTCTGTTTATCCTGGCTAATCTCCGAAACGGTTGGACAGATTTTGCCGAGACTTTCATTGGTAGATAATAAAAGGATAAAAACAATTTTAATTTCGAAAATCGGTGTTTTTCAATATTGTTGGTTTCTTTTTAACACCAACTTCCGAAATTAAAATTATTTTGATCCTTTTAGTGTTTTTTTTAGTGAAGTCGGTTATTTTGTTTTTTTTTTTTTACTTTTACTGTATGCATCGAAAGTCCTCCGTATGGCACGTCGTTCTGCCGCGGGAAAACAACCATTATTATTTCACGGTGTATATAAGTAGGTAAGTGTAGAAAATGTAGGAAAATTAAGCATTTTTTTTAACGGTCCACGGCTTTATCAATGGAAAAAAAAGCTTGGGTTTTTAATTATATAGCAAGTTGTTCTGCCGCGGGAAAACAACTGGACCACTAAAATTGAGTATCAGCTAATTATTTTATATCTTGAATTTTAACAATATGTATATTTGGTTTGTACGTCGTGTCGAGGGCAATAGTGTACAATAATAAACTGTGATTATGATAGTTGTTTATTTTTTTGCTACGACCGGCATGTCGTAGGGTCACTAGGTATTGGATACAAGTAGATTGACCGACATTGTCGTCTATTTGGCTTATCATTCCCCATTACTGGGCGTGGATTTCTCTGAGAGGAAATACCGAAATCACGCTGGACACCACTGATTGTAGAATAAGCTCTCCACTTTTCGAGACGCACAGATTACAGTATCCATTTTAAGTTAGATAATAAGTTAGAAGATAATTGTTTCTTTTTTTACTTTTAGTAATAAACTTTAGTTAATCTATTGTTATTTTTAAAATACTAATTTAAAACTTAAATGTATCAAACCGTTACTGGGGTGTGTATATCCTTTGTTGTTTCGGCCCTTATGCTTATTTTCTAGGATGGAAAGCCGAGTTGTAATCTAAATATGCAGATAATTCTCATAGATATCAACATACGCGACATAAAAAAAAAACCAAAATTTATTTTAATTATGAAACAGAATCACAGAGTAATGCAGACTATTCGAAAATTTCACCGCAGCCCATGGAACTGACACTCCCTCTCGCTGAGAACTTTTTTGGTGATTTTCCATCAAAAAAAAAAACGTTATGAACAGTTTCAACGATAACAAATAATGATTTTCCGTATAGTCCTTCAGATAAATAAAAAAGTAAAACATCGAAATTCCGATAAAAGGTCAATTTTGTTTAACATTTTGGTACCGCAATCGATTTGTTTGTTGTCATCAGATCGGAAGTCGGGCGACCACATGCGAGCAAAGCCGCGGCCCACGACACTGCGTCAAAACATTACATCAGCCGCCCCACGCGGCACGCGAGGTCTCACAGTTCACACCTTCAAAATTTAGAACAGTTGTAATTCTCACAAATTATTGCTAAGCCAAAACAATGTTGACGCAGCACGTGTGTGTATTTATATCATTTAGGTACATAATGTATGATTGAAGAAAACATTTGCATTTAAAAAGTGTGACAAAAATACATGCCATTTTTTAGAGACGCACTTTGGATCATTTATTTGCCCTCTAATATTGAGGTCAAATTGCCAACAAAGTACATACATTAATGGGCGCTTAAAACGAGTTTTATCTCTTTTAGCTAAATTATACTAATATTAGACAGGCTAAAGTTTGTAAGTGAGTAGGTATATTTTTTACTCCTTCACGCTGAAACTGCTGAAGGTTTGCTAAGCAGATTTTTTTGCTAAGGAGTGAAATTCTCTGCCTGCGTGTTTCCTGATGGCTAAAACCCGGGCATCTTTAAATCAGTGAATAGGTTACTTCTAGGTAAGTGCGCTCCATCGTCAACCGCATCGTCGCTTTCCATCAGGTGAGATAGCGGTCAAGCACGAACCTATCAACAATAAAAATATATATATAATATATATAGATGTAATTTGATACATGGATAGACATGTCCTCATAGTAGATATATAGGATATTGTTTATCTCAAGAGTATGTATTATTAGTATATTTTTGTGTTCACACAAGCAAAGCCGCTGGTAGCAGCTAGTATTATTATACCTATTAAGTCCTAACCAACCTTTTTGACTTTCCTCCTTCCTACTCTAACTGTTTGTCTTAAGTGTTGCTGCGGGATTATTCAAAAGTTACCGCGCTTCAGAAAGTGTGCTTGTTCCTCGAGGAGTTGTCAGCAAATTGTAGAGGCCCCGCAGGGTCGAAGCCTACTCGTGGGCTCTGAGGAAGTATAGTGCATACCAAGGCCTTGGAACCAAGGCAATGAAGTAACGGGGTAGGTTTTTAGTCAGTAAGAGTCTATCTATCTATCTTCCGCTCCACCCAAGGGCGGGTGATGTCATTGGATGATTTTACCTACCATAAAAAAAAGCGAAAAAGGGTCGAATGTGTTCATTTCAGTTAAGCAGATATATTATTTAGTGTATGACGTCCTGTAAATGTGTATGGTTTCTATTCGGCAGATATGCAACAAAAACTGTTTCTGCCAGAACTACGTATTCCTAGCGGATTTTTTTTTCTATGGGCGTACAAGAAAAAACAGTACATTATAATTAGTGTGTAACGAGATGTAAATGTGTATCTATAATGAAATTTGTGTCTTATATCAACGAAATTCGACGCTTTTCCGCTGGTAATACGCACACGCCTAAAAACGCTACTGGCAACTGAAGGAGCGCAGGTGGGTTTTAAACAGTAAAAAAAAAAAAAAAAAAAAAAAAAAAAAAAACCGGTCAAATATACCCATTACAATTTGGCAGTACTACAGAGGCAAAAATTTTTGTGAGGGATTTGGGCCATAGGCTTGAGGAGGCAACGGGTGACTCCCGGTCAAGGTCATTCTTGGTGCAAAGGTTGGCCATCGCTATTCAGCGAGGCAATGCGGCGAGTGTTGGGGGCACTTTTGCACCGGGAACGATCAGGACCAGGTTATTTATTGACATTTAACATTTTATTTATTTGTCTACTTGTGTAATGATAAATTATTGACATGTTTTAATATTAAAATATACGTACTTATAATATAAAAGACCGTAATCGAGATACATAAATATAAAAAAAAGCAATCAAATATAATCAAATTAAAAGTCACACACACCACCCTGATCGGGAGAAAATCATCAGAATTATCTATTTTGATCATTTGCACATCTCAAAGAAAACGCATTTGGTTCAATATTGTACATCACATGGGACCATATGAGTCTATATGATTTAAAGTTTGTTGACAATTCTGCCCTCAAAAGCTGGACGAGTACAAAACTTGGTACCTGGACAGATCATGACCTGGATTTGGACACAGGATACTTTTTATTCCATTTAACTGGGGCGGTACCTGCAGTGCTAAACCAGGGGCAATGATTAAACCAGGGCTAAGTTTTGGATCATGCTTGGTAGTCAATAGCATACATTCAAAACCTAGTATTTATAGCGCATAATTATGAGGTAAACAGCTGCGGGTGGTAGTGGCGTGTGGTGTGTTTACCACGGATATCAGTGTTTACTGAAGCGTCACGTCACGCGTAAATTATTAATTAGTCATTTTCCTTTTTATTGTTCAAACCGGGTAATATCAAAACTTTTCAAGAGGGGCAGTTCGCACTGGCCGTATAAAAAGCTAGTTACAGCTAGGGTTACCAACCATACCGTGTATGGTATTGTACTATATTTTGGGTCTGTGTTGTGTACTATATGCTGTTGGACGCCTGTATATATGTACGACGCCTGTATATATACAGTCGTCCGTATATACGCCTGTATATACGGACGACTGTATATATACTACGCAAAAATACTATTTTTTCAACATTTGACCGATGCGTTAGCATGTAACCTAACTTATCTATCTTACTGCGTTTTGAACTTGTCAAACGAATGTTTGGTCATTGGTTTGCTGTTTATATTCTTTGATATTGGAGATTATTTTCAATTGAAAATTGTTATTTTCTATAAGAAGACAGTCCTAAATAAATTAGTTATAGAAAATAGTAGCGATAACGAAAGTGTGTCGCAAAAAGGAAAAAACAAAAAAAGCTTAAAAATATAAACCTGTAACAAAAATATAGATTTCTTGATTTATATTAATTGAAAAATTGATTTTGGTATAGAATGAAACTTTAATTTCGAATTTAAATAGTTAAAAAATTGCAAGAAGTGCAAACAAATATAGTTTAAAAAAAAATCTAGGTAACAAATATATTTTGCCTTTTTCCATAAAATACTATATATTTTTTTAAGTGTTATATATTTTTTAAAGCTTAGTTTAAAAAATACTATATTTTGTCGAAGAAGTGTTGGCAACCCCAGTTACAGCATCATATCCCAGTCGGCGCTACGGAGCATAGTGGACGCCCCTCGCTATGTGAGGAATGTCGTTATCCAGCGCGACTTCAGAATTCAGAGCCTCGCAAAGGGAATGTTCGCGCGAGCTGATTCCCCCAAGGCCCCACGTAAGCATCAGGCGCCCTAGCGCGCGCCTCCCTGACGCGAGACTCCTGCCCCGCGACGTTATTGTCGACAACTACTCCCCCCTCGATTGACGCCTGAGTAAGCCATACCAGTCTACACGCGGCTTACTCAAACGACAATTCTCTACATACTCTACACTCACCACGATGAGCATCGTGTGCTAAGTTAATATAGGCACAACCACGACGATAGGCGAGTCGCCATACATTCGCCACTAAACAATATCTCTACTCGCGTTTGGAATAATGAACACTATTCGGTACATGTGCACTGAGCGGTGATTCACAATACAATGCCGCACACACACACCCAAGTCGAATCTGCGGTCTGAACCGTGACCGGCTCGCTCTGGACGGGATTTACACTACCACTGTAGGTCCGTATAAAGCCACTGCAGCACTGCAGCAGCAGGCCACTGCGGTCAGAGAGCGAACCTCTTCCTAACTTTGTTAGTGTCGATCTTCTAGTCTGACGGGAGTACCAGTATTTTACATAAGCGACTGCCTATCTGACTTCCAAAACCCAGTAACTGGGTAACACGATACCTACCTCTCGGCAAGACTGCAGTGCTATTTTCTAAGAAAATAGCATTGAGCGCAGCGTTGGCCCAGCGACCAAATCCAAATCACATACAAATCCAATGTAGCTATTTGGATTTCGACGCTGGGCCAGCGCTGATTTCTTAAAGAATAGCACCCCTGGTGTCAGATTTTCATGCTTCCGGCTACCCGCAACAATTGTCAAAGATTTACAAATGATAACTGGGAGCAACGGTTTTACGTGCTTTACGAGGTACGGAGGAATATCGATATGTTAACATGGTCACCCATCTGCGTACCGGCTTAGGCAAGTGCTGCTTAACCTTGGAGATTGACCCCATGCATTTGTTATTGTTTTAACCACGAGCTCCTGTCGAGTTGTATTATCTAAATATAGTAATGATAATAAGGAAAAACTAAAGAAATTTAAAACTAAACTACTATTAAATACCCGTATTGTGTTATTCCAAAATGTATCTTTCTAATTTTTTACACAGACACCAAATAAAAAAAGTACCTTGAACCTGTTCATATCGTGATTTATATATTTTCTTTTCTTAATAATTTTTAACTCGAATAAAAAAGTCTTCATTAGAGTAAAGATTTACGAATTCTCTTCGTGGATAGATCTCGTTTCTTTGACCAAAATCTATTATTTATTTACTTTAACATAACGTATATTTAAAGACATGCTTTTGAAAATTATACACAAAGTAATATTATTCTTAGGTTTTTTATTATTCGTTCCTAGGACACTCTCAATTGAGAGTCTGCTTTTAGAGGTAACAAAACTTTTTATAAAAAAAAAAACCGACTTCACTACAAAAACCGGTTGGATGTTTAGTTTTTTCTTTTTGTAAAAAATTCTTTATTTTAAATTTTTTAGTAATACTCCTCAGCTAAACTTAAATAGTGTGCAAGTTCTATAGTATGATACCTATTTAGTATGTATAAACATTAAAACCAGTTATAACCAGAGCAAAGTATGTAGGTACTCACTCGTACGTACTGACCTCTCGTGACAATTCCAATAGGCCAAATGTTGCTTTGCTACACTAATTAAATACTCAATAAGGAAAGATTTTTTTTTGGAAAATTGAGTTACTCATAGATTTGGATTCCTCGAAATGAGCTTTGTTTAGTTATTTAATCCTAAAAAAACTACTAATAACCTCCTTACTGCACTTTTAATTAGCGCGGTAGTGCTGCGATCCTACATTATTTTATTATGAAGTTCCCGGTCCTACCTGCCATCAAAGTTTTACGGCCTGAAAACACTTGTGATCCTTCATTTGCCTTTTGCGTTCCATGATCGTGGAGACATTTTCTAAAAATCCCGCAGCCTTGTATATTATCTACTGTATAAGTAACCTTAGAAAGATAATCTACTATTGTTACTAATGATCTACTTCTTGCAAAAGGTCCAATATTATAAGGCGTATAAAAATGTCGATATCACCCACATTGTCACGGACTCAATGTATGTCCAACATCTGACTCCTGACCTAAGATCAACCAGTGATATTTACTCCAATTTCATCCGGATCGCGCCTGATCTTTGGGTTGGGTCAGAACGTCTGAGACTGCGTTTATGTGCAATATCTGTTTATGTTTTGTTATGTTGTAAGAACTGATAGGTGGAGGTGTCCATTTGTACTGTTACAGTGAGGGCAGTAGGTACTCATGGTCTTAACTTTCGAGCATTCAAAAAGTTACCTACTTCATAGTTTTTCTCATCCTCACCACACTATGTCTAATTCTTACGCTGTCTCTACCATAAACTCTGAAATGTGCTTCCCCTTAAAATAAAAGGCATCCTGAGGGCATTCGCACAGAAGTTCGATTGCTGATACCTGAACCATTGCTGTATGGTGCATGTGCTAAGCAGTCGGAACTTGTAAGTGTGAGCTGTGTGAAGTGTGTATATTTGTTCTATATTATTGTGTGCGTATTGCTTCAAAATGAGTGTGCAATGTTTGTATACGTTGAGTGTGTTTTTATTATTGAAATTGTGCCTATGATTCATGTTGGTTGAATTAAATTATATTATTATTTTTTAAAAAGCTGAGAGTAAATTTTCATTCAAGCGTGAATTTCAGAACTAAAACCTACCTACTTAAAATCCTCTCAACCTAAACCTGGGTCTTCGTCATAATTATTGTATTAAGTTCTCTTAATTATAAAGATTTCTTAATTTAAATATTTTTTTTTGCAATTTATTTTTGACTGTGTATATTTTATTTATTTATTTCCTATTTTCATGACATTTTCCCTATTTTAATTGACACAGTTATTTTTAAATATTATAATTTGACATGCATATACTCCTATCTTTTACATGTCTTATATATAAGACTGATTTTGTGGGCGGGACATGGGTTGTACAATAAAATATTGAAAAAATATATGTTCATAAAATTAATAAATGAATTTGAATTTGAAGATTTGATATTTATCGTAGGATTTATGTATTAGTTCATTATTTAAACACAAATTTTATCACTATACACCGTTACATTGTGATCGTTTTAATCTCCACGCGATAAAAATGACCAAAATTTAACGGTGTATATTATTTCTAAATCTCCCATTCCTCTTAGTCAAACGAATTCCAAAAAAATTAAAAATAGTATTTCAATTTTTTTTAGTTTGTATAGAACATTAATATTTGTAAGTCTACTTTGGTTAGATGGAATTTAGTTTTCAGTGGGTACCTAAATTATACATTATGAAGTTTTTGTAGCAGACTGTACATAAATACGTCAGATATTTACGTTCGAGCGAGTTGACGACAGTAACAGTACGTGAAATCGGAAGGTGCCATCTAGCGCAGACGCTCGAGTTTTGCAGTAGCAAGTCGACGAACATGCCATCTAGTACATGAAACACTATCGATAAATATAGTACTTTTTTCTAAAACTCGTATTAATATACGCACGTACGAAATTAATTTCTTTAAGTAAACATCATTTTCCCTAGACAGAGAAGTTTGAAAGGAGAAAGGGGAGGCCTTTGCCCAGCAGTGGGACACACAATAGGCTATAAAAAAAAACTTCAGCTGAGCGAGTCCAATGAGCTGTCGGTAATTAGTACGCAAAGACCGACAACTACCTACAGGACAAAATTTAGCAGTGCATCTTTTTTTTATGGTAGGTAAAATCATCCAATGACAGATCCCGCCCTTGGGCGGAGCGGGAAATAGTGTCACACTCTTACTGACTAAAAACCTACCCTGTTTCTTCGTTGCCTATCGTGCCGGGGCGGAGCCTTCCTTTCAGAAGCTGACCCATGACCCCAGCAGGCGTGCATGTGACATTATACTTAGCGTAATTTTGCGAAGTAATTTTACAATTTGTTTGTGTTTTCAACTGCGAATAACTAAGGATTAAAATACTGGTTCTTTGGAAACCCCATATTTTCCACATACTCGCAAGATTTTCCAACAGGAAACAAACAATATGACTCACCAGTGCGTGAGTCATATCATTTTTTTCCGTACCCTAACAATAATTCAACTTAGCTTCACAGTAATGTTGTGCGTAATTTTTTGGAGGAAAATTTCGAATACATGAGTTTACAATAAAAAAAAAACATAATTTACATAAACCGTAACAATATCTAAATATATAAACAAAGATAAAGATTCATTGAAAAATATATAACAAATGTTGGGGAATTTACTTGCACGTCATGCAAATAAGCAAAACATACAAGTAGTAGCCAATGAGGCAATGACAGGTTATTTTAAATACCTAATTGATGCAGAGGAGTTTTTCAACGCCAAATATAGATTACTTTTAGTCAGTTCTTTTTATTTTTATTTTTATTCAGTGTCTCTGTTACCGGCAATCTGTATAATTCAGGTATTCTCTATACGATACTTATAATTTATACGATTATTATGTATTTTTTTAAAATACATAACTTTCGAACTAAATATTAATAAATTGCCATTTAACGAATAATTATGAAAAGGAACAATTTATAAAAAAGAATGTAAGTAACTGATACTATAGGTATGTCTAACGCCCGTATTTATTAAACAAGTAAAACTAAATACTTGAGTAAAAGTAACTACTATTTGTATTCTATAGTTAAGAAAAAATTGAATTTTGAATGCAGATGTCAAACGTCAAGTAACGACTTAATAAGATTTTACGTAGTAACAAGTAAATACTTCTATAAAAATACGGGTGTAAGTGGTCTTATTAGCTTGCCTACCTTGCTAACTGTGCTAAAAATTTAACAAATCCGCTAAATTTGAAATGAGGTTGACTGGTCGGCAACATTAATTTGATTAAAACTTTGTAGCTGAATTTTGAACAAACCGATATATTTACTCCTGCACAAATATTTTGTACTAAACAACAAATAACAGTAATAAGAAATATTCATAATCATATTTCTGAAAACAATATTAAAATTAGTTATTAAATGAAGCAAAAATTAGCATTTCAAGTATAGATACGTGTAGGAGTGGGGGCGTGGTGGGAACATCTCACTATATCTTTTGAACATACGTAAGCTAGCGGCGCTGACGTCACTTTTAAGTGTGTGCAGTTGTGCCAGTGGCGTAACTAGTCCCACAGGGGCCCCGTATCAAAAGTCCTATAGGGGCCCCGCATAAAAAGAAAATGGTGCTTTTTTTACAAATGCTTGGATTACCCTACGAGACGGTTGTGGATAACATTTTACGAATTTTTGTCTCCATCGAGGCCCCTGTAGCGCGGGGGCCCCGTATCATTTATACGATAGATACAGCGGTAGCTACGCCCCTGAGTTGTGCATCCTAATTCTGAAAATTGACAGCTTTCCTTTCCATAACATTTGAAAGGTTTCTAATTTCATTTATTTATTTATTGCATTCATGTTGTGAATAGTTGTTACAGAAATCTATTGTCTCAAACACGGACCCTGGTAGGGCACAGCAACATTTATATTATACAAATTTTACATGCATCATACAAATTAATTATTAACAAATATTTCATACATCATACAAATTAATACAGTTTTAAACATAAATAATTATTATACTGGGTCATTCTATTAAAATTATTCCATACATTATTACATTAAATTATTATCATTATCATGAAGTTAATTATTTATTTATTTATTACAAAAGCTTATAATCCATAAATTCTTTAATACTGTAATAACATTTTTCTAAAAGTACACATTTCAGTCTATGTTTAAAAATACTTAAAGATTTTGTAGACCTTATACTATCAGGTAGTCTGTTGTAAATCTGAATGCTACGGTATTCTGGACTTTTTTTATACATTTCAAGTCTGGGCACTGGAAGGACTAATTTATCTTTACGGCGTGCATTTTTTTCAAAGTTTTACATGTGTAAATGCTTCCTAACGAAAGTCGCTATTTCTAGTATGTAAATTGATGGTAGTGTTAAGATCTTATGTTTTATAAAGTATGGTCTGCAGCTATTTCTACGCTTTATATTAAATATAATGCGGAGGCATTTTTTTTGGGCAATAAATAGGTCATTTCTTGTGTTAATTTATTTCATTCGTTCTATTTATATTTAATTTAAATGTATGTATGAAATTGTTATTGTGATTTTAAATATTGATTTTTGTTCAATGTTTTTATTTATTTTTTGATTTCATTGATTTTTATTGTAATTTTAATTTTATGTAATTATGGACTATGTCTGAAATAAATGAATATTATTATTTATTCTTTAAACATATTTTATAACATTTTTAAATATTTCTTAAAAAAAGCACATTAAAAAAACACATTAAAAAAACATTTAAAAATATATTATTTGAAAAGTTCTTTCTATTTTTGATTTAGGATAAAGCTTCATTTTGATACAAATAATTTAAAAAAATAAGTCAACCCAGTTAAACCACTTAATACAGTTTTACGTTTACGGCTGTACATCCCAAGGCACTGAACTCACGAAGCGGTTTTTCCGCGGCCGCCGTGGCAGACGAAACAGCTATTTTATTTCAAAACTCACGAGGCGGTAGATTCGCTGCCACCGCCGCCGCGCCACCGCGACGGCAGCGATTTTCGACCGCAAGCGAGCACCGAGCCGGCGTGACGGTTGGGGACCGCGGCACGCGGCGCCGGTGAGCGGCAGCCGCGAACAACCGCGCACACCGCGGTCGTAAACCGCGTTGTGAAAATTGGTTTAATTTTTACATATATATTTGTATTCTATAGAAGCTAGAAGCCCGCAACCTAAGTGGCCGCGGGAAAAAACCGCTCCGTGAGTTCTCTCCCTTATAGTTAAACTGAGGACTGGTAGATTATATTCAAATCTCATAATAGGTGACAAGCCTATCGTCATCAACTGGGCACATATCCAGACTCAAAGATGCTACTGAGAAATTTTAGATAGAAAAAAAAAACGATAACATGGCTGACCCGTGAGAAACGAACCAATGACCTCAGAAGTAGGGCTCGCGGCCAAAGGCAACGGGCAACGAGGCAGTTCAATTGTATTATTCTATATCTACAAAAAAATCACTCGAACAATTTTTGAAAAAAATGCCAAAAGGATCAGGTCACTTCATTATTTTTTTATATTTGGAAATAACTCCTCTCACTCTGACTGAAGCGAAAGGTGTCAAACTTTTACTGACTAGAACAGTTTCAGAGTTTCAGTAACTCTTTCGAATAGCTAAAACTGATAGCCGGAGTAGGAATTATGTAAGCCAGAAAGGCGTTCCAGGGCCACGGTTACACTTCTAAAAAATCCCGCATAGAAGATCTGGTCAAAGGCTTATGCTATGTAGCGTCATCTTAACACTACGAGAATAAAACTAAGCAGCACAATCTATAATCAAATAAACATAAGAAAATCAGGGCGCGTGTACTGTAGTGTTTAGGGGTCACCTCTATAGATAGTCAAATATGAACGCGCAAGATTTGTATTAAAAAATATTTATTTAATTAATTACACGTGTGCTCAGCATGAGCTTTAAGATGACAATGAACAAGGAACAACTGAACTTAGATTATAAGTGCTTATATACTACTTAAGATCTTTATATGTGTGTGTCTGTGGCTGGACCTCACAGTTGGCCAGCAACAGGGATCTGTCAATCGAATGTCTTTAACTGTTTTGGCAAACATTAATTTTATGAGAATTGGCCAACTAACACTTGAGCCTAGTGGCTACCTGGAACTGCCGGGTGGCATGGCGTGATGTTTAGTTGACTGTTACTAAGCGAGGTAAGGGTTGGCTACGCATAACTCCTCCCTCCGTAAGTGCAAAATCATCATCCGAATGTACATCACGAGGCTGATGATTTTGATTGGGTTTACGTAAAAATACATGTCTATATCGATACATAGCTATCATTAACATAATAATTAAAATAAGGTAGATTATAATAGTTCCTATGCTAACACTGTGCACATTCACAAAATGTCCTTCACTATTTATCACTTCACTATTATCCTTTAAAGCGTGTGATAGAAACTGTAGATTTTCTAAGTTGATCTCGTCTAGGCTGATAGGTTTGCGTGTCACGGTGTCTTTTGGTGTCACGATGCTAGGTAGGTGTATCGATGGCGAGCTGTGGAAGACAACTTCTCCAGTTTGAAGACGGTGTTTTCTTAACGTTGTTGAACCAAGTTTTACTTCACAGGCATTGTTCAGGGTTATGATGTAGGTGCCCATGATGTCGTGTTGGCTCATGTCGTTGCCGCAGTATTCTGTTAAGAATGTAGGGAAACCTGCGAAAATTATCCAAGAGTCTGGTTGTATGGATTTAACTTTAATAGTAGATGCGTTAACAGGAAGAGGCAGGCACGATGTTATCTTCGTTGAGAACGTCATCAGGTCTGTGATGCACTTGTTTTCCTCTTCTGAAGACACGTTGCTGTCGTAACAAAGGAACTTTCCTTCGTCTATTTCCCTGCAAGGCTGAGAGAGCGATACTATTTTCGACCCTTTCGCAAGGATATGGGAATGTTTAGGAGTTATTATGAATGATAGGCCTAGGTGGAAATTGTACATAGGAAAAGGATGTAAGGTATAATAGTTATAGACATCTGCTTGGACTATTGGTACTGACATAATAAAAGTTATTTGTTTGCCTTTTACATAAGCTTTGATATCAATACAATGTTCAATATTTACTAAGTTTTCAATAGTCACAGGAAATGCTAACTTATCGGTTTTCTCAATGTCTGTAAGAATGTTAAATAGTTCGGTTGTATTTAATATAGATTGGTGCAATACATTAACTCTACTAAACGCTACTGCTGTCTCCACTTCATCTAAGCGGGTTAATAATATTTGAAAGTTATGAATTAACATGTTATATGTATTTAACACAAGGTTCTTACTCCTTTGGAATTGAGTATTGTTTAAAATTTCTTCTATTTCCTTAATAGTTTTTTCTAGTACTATAAAGTTGTTTCTAGTTGAGTTAGTAATGTTAACAAAAGTATCAACTATTTCGGAAACTAAAGTAATTTTATTCATTATAACATTTTGTTGTGATTGCAAACTGCTTATCAGTTTATCGTATCTAACTGCATCATCGTTATCTAAATTTCCTGTAAGAGCTTTAATTATAGATCCAGCAGGATTAATAAGTCCTCTTTTCATCCTTATGCTTGGAATCAACTGATTGTATCGTTCTATAGTTATATTCATTATATATTGGGTTTGCAACTCAGCATCAACGAGACTACCATCTAAAACGTATATGTCTAATTTTTCTTTCATATAACTAAAAATCTCATAATACTTGCCTATGTTATAATCTAAATTTCTATGAACTAAATCTAAATCTAGGATTTTAATTATATGCCAATTATAGAGGCTTAGCGAAGCTTGTCCTTCTTTAACAGGAAGAATTCCCGGATTATCTTCAATCCTTTGAAGTTGAAGGGCCAGGCTCAGGGTCGCTTGCATCGCTATCACGAGGCCGAACCTGTGAAGGACGCTTAATATCTTTAACTGGTATTTTCTTAGTTTTACGTGCTTTATTTGTAACTGTTACTGTATTTCTATTTAATTCATCTATGATTGTTGCCTTTTGGTATCTAGGCTTATCTTTGCTACGTCTTGTATTGACTCCTTTCATATAGATTTCGTCGCCTATCTTTATATCGAATTGTTTTTCTCCTCCGCGTTTTTCTTTAGTCTTTTCTTTAGATTGTATCATTTTATTTGTTAAATATTTATACAGATATTTAGTACGCTTAACATGGTCGGATACTAATTGTTGAGTATAGTTCTTATTAAAGTCTACTGCAAAAATACTTGAGGCGTCAGTATGTCCAAAGACTACTTCGAATGGAGTTAAACCAGTAGTGGAATGAATCGATTGGTTATAAGCCATGATAGCATAAGTCATGATAGATGCGGCATCGGTAATTTTCCGCTCATACTTTGCTAACCTATAGATTTCTATGATGGTTGAGTGAAATCTTTCTACTAGTCCCATAGAATTTGGGTTATGTGGCGTTCCTATGTGTAGATCTACTTTGTAAAAGGTTAACATTTCTTTCAAAAGGTTATTATTGAATTCTGATCCTGGGTCAGCGCTGATTTTTAAGGGGACACCATATATAGAGAAGTATTTTAATAGTGCTCTAATAACTTCCGGTGTGGATCTGTTCGGTACTTCGAAAGCTTGTCCTAGTTTACTGAATGCGTCTATAATAGTAAGAAAATAGGTTCCTTCTATCGAGAACATATCCATGAAAATTTCTTGGAAAGGTCTATTTTGCGTTTGAGTGTGTTGTAATTCGGGTTTTAATGGTTTTCTGTCGTATTTCATTTGCTTGCAAAGATCACAAGAGTTAATTATACTAGCTACGGTTTGTTCTAAACTATTCCAGTAGTACGTTCTTTTTAAATGAGCTATGGTTTCTTTGATGCCACGATGGCATGTTTTTCCGACATGATATTTTAACACAATTTCGCGTTGTTCGTTTTCATCTTCTACGTAAACGACCCTTTTGGTGCACTCATAGATACTTATTGCATCCTTTTTAAAAAGAGTTGTAATTATGTTCGAAAACTGTTGGCGATGACGTAGGTCTTCAAAATATATATAATATTTAATTTTTGGGCGAATGTAAGCTTTTAGGTAATCTTTGATTAAATCTGGTTTATCGATTGGTAAATGCACTTCAAACACCTTCTGTCTATCTCTGGATAGATCTTTAACGCTGTATTCATTTCTGTGCCAGGTATATACAAGTATTTGATTTGGTTTTGTATCTATGGCTTCTTTTAGTATTGGGATATCAGAGGAATCGGTATTTTCTTCTGAATGAACAGTTGCTAAGGAAGGAGAGTCAACGGTTTCCGAGGCTGTGACTGTTTCACTTCCTATCGATGGTATTGAATACGGTGATCTAGGTCTATCCTTAGAATCGCTGGATGAAATAGTAATATTGTCACCTTCATCTGATGAGATTACAATGGTTTTTGAACTATCGGTATTAACTATCATTGAAACATCATCTAAAGCGTTGACTTTTATTCTAGACAGTGCATCTGCGTTGCTATTTTGTTTACCGGGTTTGTATTTAATTTCGTAATCAAATTCAGAAAGCCTAAGTCTCCATCTATTTAGTCTACTTCCTGGTTCTTTAATAGAATTTAACCATACTAATGGTCTATGATCGCTTAATATGGTAAACTTTTTACCATACAAGTAAGGTCTGAAATGTTTGCATGCCCAAACAACTGCTAATAGTTCCTTTTCTATAGCACTATAGCGCGTTTCGGCATCGTTTAGAGTTCTACTCGCGAAAGCTATTGGTTTATCGCTGCCAATGGGACCTTGAGATAGAACTGCTCCTAGTGCGAAGTTAGATGCATCTGTTGTTAATAGGAAAGGTTTATCGAAGTCAGGGAATTGTAACAATGGTGCATTCGTAAGTAATTCCTTGCACTTTTCAAATGCATTTACGTATTCTTTAGTTATTGTAACTTTATTTTTCTTTTTAAGGCAGTTAGTTAAAGGTTGTGTTATTTTGGAGAAATCTTTGATAAATTTGCGGTAGTATCCTACTAAACCAAGGAAACTTTTTATTTCTGTTGGTGTTTTAGGCAAAGGGAAATTTAAAACTGCTTTAATTTTATCGTTGTTAGGTTTAAGACCGTCTTTTGTTATAGTATGTCCTAAATATAAAACTTCTTTCTTAAGAAATTCGCATTTGTCTAGAGTGACTTTAAGGTTGGTTTCTCGAAGTCTATCGAATATTTTTCTGAGCTTTTCTATGTGTTCTTGGAGGCTAGATGAATACACAATTATGTCATCTAAATATACTAGACAATGTATGCCTTGTAGTCCGCGGAGCACATTGTCCATTGCTCGCTGGAAAGTAGCTGGGGCTGTCTTTAAACCAAAGGGCATTCGAGTAAACTCGTAATGTCCTGACTGGGTTGTAAATGCAGTTTTCGGTTGGTCGTCTTTTTCTACTTCCAATTGGTGATAACCGCTAGCTAGATCTATTGTACTGAAGTAGGACGCTTTTCCTAATCTATCGAATAAGTCTGTTATGTTAGGTAATGGATATTTATCGTCTATTGTTATTTCGTTAAGTCTCCTATAATCTATGACCATTCTGAATTTTTGTTCACCTGAGGCGTCCGTCTTTTTTGGGACTAAGTGTACTGGGGCACTCCAAGGTGAGTGTGATTCCTTTATTACATTATTTTCTAATAGTTTATCAACTTGTTTCTGAATTTCCTGATTTTGGCTAACGGGGTGTCTATATGGGCGTATGTATATTGGATCTTCATTCTTAGTGCGGATCTTATGTTTAACCTGATTCGTAAATGATAGAGGTACATGTTCACAATGGAAGATGTCTTTATACTCTGCACACAAGTTTGATATTAGATGTTTTTCTTCTATATTCAGGTGGTCAAGACGTAATTTATTTAAGTTTTCGTCTAATAATCTGTCTATGTTCAAATTATTATGTAAATTATTTACTAGGCAACTATCTGATAAATCTTGTTCGATGTTGTATACAGTAAAGGGTTTCTTAAAAGTTATAGTCATTTCAGTATCAGTTGTATTCTGAATGACTGTTTGAGCTAAAGAGTCTACGCAGTTAACTAAAGCGTCAGGCATGCGAACTCCTGGGCAGAATTCGACATGGTTTAAAATTGCGTTGCCGTTGTCTAACATTGTTGGTACTTTTACGCGTGTTTCTGATCTAGGTGGTATTATTATTTGATAAGATGGGTTATATAAGATGGGAATTTCTGTAGTGTTTGTCTTTAAGACCTGGTTTTTCATATCTATGTTAGCTTCTAATTTCTTTAGTAAGTCTGAACCTATAAGACCGTTATACTGTTGATCGACAGTGTATATGTAGAACTTATGATTGAGGTCTGTATTAAATGTGTCCGTTAGAGGAACGCATGCAACTTCATTATGTTTGCTACGTCCGTGAGTACTGATTACTTCAAATGGTTCAATGTCTTTATAATACTGAAAGTACTGATCGGCTAACTCTTCGTTTATAAACGATCGTGAACTACCTGTGTCAATAAAAAAAAAAGCTTCTATTTCTGGTAAATAGATGTGGGGTAATCTAAGGCCAGTATAATTTAATTTAATTACTTCTGCTGGTCTGGTGTAGAGGCTTCTATTTGAAAATTTTCGTTTTCAGTCTCGTTTTGTACGCAGTTTAATTGGTTATTATCAACGTCTACGATCTCTATGCAGTTATTCTCATCATAAAAGTACACCTGCTCTTGATTTAAATCACAGTTAAGAGGTTCTTCTATCATGTTGTTCCGTACCGTTCTCATAGAGACATCGGTGTTTTGCCTAGGTTGGTTGTTAATTCCAAAACGGAATTGCTGGTTAGGATTGGCTCTAAAGAAGCCTGATTGTCTATAGTTATTCATGGTTTGGGGAAGCTGTTGTGGTTGATTCGGAATTTGGGGTTTTTGAGTTTGATTTTGCAATTGTGGTTTAGGTGTTGGTGGGTGGAAACCAAATCGTTGATTATTACCCTGATTAGGATTTGGAATAAAGTTTGGTTTAAAAACGGTTTGTTGTCTAAAACCTTGTTGGTTGTTAGTTGGAATTCCAAATTTATGTTGTATCTGTGTTGTAAAGTTGGGTTTAGCATTATTTAAGCTGGGGTTAGTATTATTAGAGCTTGGTTTATTTTTATTACGAGAGTTGTATCTAGTTTGAAAGTTAACTTCTTCGGTAACTATACTCAATGCGGATTCTAATGTGTTGCATTTATTTAGTCTGACGAATTTGATTAAGTCTTCAGGTAGGTTATACAGGAAAACATTAAGGGATGTGTTATTATATATGATATATTTTGCTGCTTTTACTCCCTCATCGGTTAAAAGATTGACTTTTGATATTAATGAGCTCCTTACATTTTGTATGCGATGGCAGAAGTCAATATAGGATTCGCCTTGTTTAATTTTTAAGTTTTCCAATTCTAAGCTAATACAAGCTTCGGATCTGGGGTCTCCAAAGTGCTGGACAAGGAGTTCCTTTAATTCTTCCCAGGTTGTGACATTTTCGCGTTCGCTAATTAGAACGGCGGCCTTGCCTACTAGCCTGCTAGTTATACAATGAAATAAATACGTTTGTTGTGCTGGGTTGTTCTTCCCTCTAAAGCTTCTAATGACATATTCGCATTTGGTTATGAAAAGGTTAAGTAACTTATCATCTCCATCGAACCTAGGGATAATGCTTTGTATTTCTTTTGGTATTAGTTGAATATTCATAATGTAATTAAAATATACAATATTAAAATAATAAAGCAAACAATTAACGTGTTTGGCGATTTTAGTCCAAACTACTAAATGTAATTAAAATATGTAAAAATACTAATTTTGAGTACAAGGTAACAAAATGGCGATGTGAGTCCAATTTGTTATACTATGTCTAGATTTGGCGATTTTTGTCCAATTTGTTATTAATAAAACTATTATATTATGTCTAGATTTGGCGATTTTTGTCCAAAAAGAGACGAATTACTCTACTGGCGATGTCTAGTCCAATAAATGTAATTAATAGAGACAGGGAATGGAACAATGCGAAGTAAGGGTCTACTCACAGTTTGCTCGATCCCATGCCGGTTCTCGTTCTGCTGCTGCTGAGCTTGCGCTTCTTCGACGAATTTATTTTTAGGTTCTTTGCAGATTTAGAAGTATATGCGACTAGGATGGCGTTACGACCGATTTTGTGTCTACTAACGATCACTTGTACGCGACTTGCTAATCCGACCCGGCTGCGCCAGTCAAATATGAACGCGCAAGATTTGTATTAAAAAATATTTATTTAATTAATTACACGTGTGCTCAGCATGAGCTTTAAGATGACAATGAACAAGGAACAACTGAACTTAGATTATAAGTGCTTATATACTACTTAAGATCTTTATATGTGTGTGTCTGTGGCTGGACCTCACAGTTGGCCAGCAACAGGGATCTGTCAATCGAATGTCTTTAACTGTTTTGGCAAACATTAATTTTATGAGAATTGGCCAACTAACACTTGAGCCTAGTGGCTACCTGGAACTGCCGGGTGGCATGGCGTGATGTTTAGTTGACTGTTACTAAGCGAGGTAAGGGTTGGCTACGCATAACTAGATATACCTACCTCCAACCTGACATTACTATAACTCTCCCTTCACTTACATACCTACATATTAACACACATCCATACCTTATCTTTAAGCTACCAACAAACCCACCCACTTTTTATGCTACCCTATCTGTATAGCAATGACACACAAATATCCTAGTATGAATCATATGTAATATATATCCCTTGAGATATAGGTTTCCGTCTAATTCAGGGGGTTGGGTCAATACTCTGTGCATTTATAACCACCATTTATAGATTTTTTTTTTCATGTACCTTCTAGAATGTATTTTAATAGTGAGAAATAAACTA
Organism: Leucania comma; assembly: GCA_958295575.1. Lineage (NCBI taxonomy): Eukaryota > Metazoa > Arthropoda > Insecta > Lepidoptera > Noctuidae > Leucania > Leucania comma. The sequence continues at coordinate 18,971,311 of OY282468.1, forward strand.
TTTCTATTTAAGTACGAGGTGACAAATTCAAAATATTATTTAAAAAAATGTTGTTTTCTCTGTCTATGTGAACTTATCGCTAAATATTATTAAAATGGTAAAATGTTATTTTCTCCAGCGTCATAATCGAGCGATAACACACGTCAAGGAATGTTATGAACATTCTCAAAAGTATAAACATTCTCACCAGCCTTGATCTTGAGTATGAATGTCAAGAAAATATTATCCCCACAGTTCAACGTCTGCGAATAGGCTTAATACTTCGAGATTAATAGTTGGTTTGGTAAACATGTGTTATGTTGCTACTTGGCTATCTTATTTATAAGTAGACCTTACGTAGTGTAGATACCTACTTTAGAATTCTTCTTAATATTCAAGGACTGTCTGAAAAAAAATAAGTAAAGTATACTTATTTTTTTTTTTCCTTTTATGAAAGCACATAGGTACTTAGCGACAGTTTGCATTTTTTTGCAGAAAGAAAACCAACGTCAGGCAACTACCACTGACTATCATGTAGTTGCCTGGCATTTATGCTGAACTGGACCTATTTGGCGTCGCCGTGAGGCACACATTGTGTCTGTATCTTATCTTAAGTTTTATAAATTTGGTTTTACAGTGTTTGTATCCATGCGTGCCAAATAAAATATTTTTTCTTTCTTTCTTTCTTTTTGTCTGATTAAAAAGTCTCCCTTCCCAAAAGAAAAAATCATCAAAATCGATTAAAATCCGGTGTAGATATGTTACGTTAAACAAGATTTATTTATTCATTACTTAACTTACACTTTTTTTAAGTTAAGGTAGGTAGAAAACATTAACATAATAAAAAAATAAAAATACACTTACTTTTTATTTTTACTTTTTTATTTAAAAATATAAGAAATATGCAAATAAAACAAATTAAGGAAATTATAATAATAATGAAGAATAATATCAAAGATGGCAAAAAAACAACTCAGTCGAACGGAAAATTTTCTTTTTTGAAGTCAGTATTATCAGTATAATCAGAATAAGGGAGTTATAGAAAGGAGAGTGGTAGAAGAAAACGGAGCTAACGAAGATGAAGACAGAGACACACGGTGGACGCCTATTAACGCCTTCTTTCTTTTAGCGATAATAGAAGCCAACTAACTATGCCAGAATCAGAGAAGGTATCCTTATTTTCAACTTGTTAGCCGACTGACGTTATCAATAAGAACACGTTCAGTTGAATTTTCTGACGGCTGGGTAACTTTCTATTTTTTCCTGACAAAACCATCTCCAAGGACACATCAAGTATGCATCAAGTTATATCAATCATCAGCGAATAACATCTAGATACATTATTTTTTATAAAAATGTCTGTAATCAGAGTCATTCAAGCTTCTAGACATCTAAAACCAAATCAAACGTTCATTTTACAATGATAATTTAAACATAAAAATTCTAATCATGTCATCCATTAAGATTCATGAATATTGTAAAATACCAAGAATTGTGAACTTATCGCTAATTATTTATTTCGCAGATATACTGTCAAAAAAGTTTAATTCCGTCTGTCCGACTACATTATCGCAAGATCGTTATGAGATGAAATGAAAAACATCTGTGACGTGGGATTTGCGTTGCCTATTATGATACCTACGTCACGCATAACATTTGGATGAAGATGTTATGTTAGTCTAGTGAATGAATGACGATTCGACGTAGGCATAATGTATCATCATCATTGATACAGTAATAGTTAGTAAAAACATAAAAAAGGAAGTTTAAAAACCCGACTGCTTAATGTGAACTATAATAATTGACAAGGGGTTAATAAAAACTATAGAATGTCACTTGTTTTTTTTTCTATTATAAATCTTACATCTACGAATCTTACATTAAATGTAAGATTACTAAATAGATCTCTACATAGTCAGTACTCCTGCACTAAAAAGATACAAAAAGATTATATATAATAAACTAAGAAAATGTAAATGAGATGTAAATCGTTTTATCTAGTTTTATTTTTGATATAAATAGCTTAGTCATTGTGGTATGAACACCATCTGTAGCCTATCTTTCTGCAGAAATAATATATTTTAGCATCGTGGCTGGTAACAGATATGCGTTTAATCATAAAATCCTAAAGATTTTTGTTAGGCCACGTCCTATTCCATCCATTTCTCTATGTGTTGCGCTTTATCTCTTCTATTTCCGAGGCAGCTGTCTAATGCGTCCTTCGATCTTCTCTTCGTTTTGCTGCGACCGCCTCTAACATTGCCAGGGCTCCGGTCTTACGATACTGCAACGAGCCAATACTATACACGGTATTTGGAAAACATGGCCTGCCTGCCTAGTCCCACTTTAGTAGTTTCTAATGGAGGCATCATTAAGACCATTTATGAATAACTTAACATGATATCTACCTACCAAGTTTGTGAAATGTTATCTTTCTTATTCGAGGAAATCCTATCGATAAAGGTCCGTCCCGCACGTAGATATAAGAAAGTTCTATGGTCCCGCACGTCCGGCTACAGTATCAGAAGATCTATCGGATCGGAGAATCTAAAACTTAGTATTCATATGCATTCCACTTCGTTCTTCGATAAATCTTTCACGGTACAAGCAGCTCGTTTGTGGAATGCATTACCCATAGAAGTGAGGCGTGCCCAAACCCTGCCAGCGTTCAAAGAAATGGTGAAGGAGCACTACCTATAACTTTAATTTTTCTTCTCCTCTCTTTTTTGTATATGGTAATATTTATTAGTTTATTATTTATTTATGTATTATATATATTTTAATTTTATTTTTTTCTCTTTTTCTATTGTATTATTTATATAAATATTTCTATTAGCTATATTGTTGTATACTGACAACCCCAAATCTTTTCCTTTCTTCCAGTCCATCCAAAGGTTGTCTGGTAGAAATTGCCCTGTGCAATAAGACCGCCTATTGTACACTTATTTTCTTTATAAAATGTTTGTCCTAATAATAAGTTAAGGTGTGCAATAAAGAAATAAATAAATCTATTTACATTATGAAATGAAAAACATTTATGATGTCAGTTGTGTGTGTCACCCTGTGTCACTTTTATTATGATAGTCTACGACAATTATTATTTATTTTGATGAAGATATATTTTTCAGATGAATGGATAACAGTTTGAATACGACATACGCATCAAATTAAGAACACAACATTATACGTTGAGACAATTAAGATAATGTAAATAATTATATTGGCGTTACTACTTAGGTAATCTATTGATTCTAATTTTAGTTTAATACCTACCCTCCTAGTGTCGTCACTCAACGAGATAGTGAACGTCCAATTTAGAGTATCGCTACTTACGTGACGATCACGTCAAACTTGTCTATCATAATGCCACAACAATGTCTATGGTAGGTATGCCTTACCGATACTTGTAGTATCATTCTACTCTACACTGCTATACACCGTTAAATTTTAATAATTTTAATCCCGTGGAGTGTCGATTTGGTACATGAAACACTATCGATTTGTAGAGATAAAATTAAAAAATAAACTGGAACTTGGACTTTTTTTATAAACTGGAATTAATTTACTTATGTACGAAATTAATTTCTTTAAGTAAACGTCAGCTTGGCGAGTCCAATGACATGTAGGTAGTTAGTACGCAACGACTGACAACTATCTACAAAGTCATTGACTCGTTAAACAAATCGATAGTGTTTCATGTACCGGATCGACCCTCCACGGGATTAAAACGATCAAAATTTAACGGTGTATACTTACATAAACTCTTACCTTTTTTTATTCACCATTACAACGGGGTAGGTAAAAGCTATACAGGGTGTAACAGAAATGGGTATTCATTATTTTAGATACCTACAGCTTCTGCCTTTATGAATGAACAACTTTTTCTTTTAATTACCTATAAGCACGTAGTCTCGTGTTTGACCCCTATCTCACCTGATGGTAAGCGATTAAATGTGGTCGACGATGGAGCACGCTTGCATAGAAGTAACCTATTTACTCTTGACTCAAAGATCCCTAAGTTGTAACTCTTAAGGAATCACAGACTCCGGCAGGGAATTGGGAATTCCACTACATCATAGAAATGTAAAAAACAGCTACTTAGCTGCTCGTTAACTTTCATAAAGAAAGAAAATCAATTCCGAAAAAGTTATCGCATATCCTGTATTAATTTTATAATTTTGATCAGCTAATGATGACTTCGTTGGTGCGGTATTGGTCGAAGGAGTTACCGCGGCTCCTGAACGCAAAGGGCAACTGAAGGAACACACTTACAGTACAAAGCTATATTTTTTTTGGAGGAAATCATCCAACTAATTCCTCGAAAAAAAAACTTTGAGAGGGCGAGAGGGCCTGTCAGATTTTTGCAACGGTAAAAGCAACTGGAGGACACAGGTGGGTTTTAACCCACCTGTGTCCTCCAGTTGCTTTTACCGTTCCAGGATCACTGCTGTTCAGTACATTTGTGTTCGCCTAACTTGTCAAAATGTATTGAACTTGGCTGATTTTTTTCGCGGTTTCAGGTTTGGTCCCATAGTAAAAGTTGTTTGTTATCATGACTACAATCACGTGTTTAAGTATTGTTCACTAATTACCAGTCACCCTATATAAATGTATACTGCTGCTGATTTCAGCTATGTGTCATCGTTGAAGGTAAACATGAAAAAGCTGAAATTCTACAGCTACTTAATAAAGATACGGTTCAAATATACTTGGGATGTACTGAGAATCGTAATTAAACACAATAATTATGTAGTTCCAAGTAAACTACAGGCTGACATAATCTAAAGAAATTTTAAACCAATCAAGATCTCAATTGTTTCTATTATGATGAAATCGTCATAAAACACAGGTCAACCCATTCATGCAATGTACAGTCACCAATGTTGATTAACATTTTAATTTCAAAGAAATATTGTGCACTGGGTCCTACCCTCTATAGTGATCTCTCTCTCTGTCTTTCTATTTGGTGGAAGAAAACTCAACTTTGAGTTAAGCTCGCCTATGTACATGAAATCTAATCCACATATGTGTCTAATACTTATCATGGTGTACAATAAATAATTAAGAATTAAAACTTGTAAGTTTTACATATAAAAGAAAACGAAACAAATATAGGTAAATACCCAAAATAAATCAAAACAGCGGAAGATAGGTGATTCATCTCTAGCGCGTGGACCGCTGAAATCAGGCCCGTCGCCCAATTGGATGACACGGATCATAGATGTGTGATTTTAGAGTCCAGATTTTCTGATTGCGATGTTAGCGCCTAACGTATTGTCCTTTACAGTATATCAATGCGGAGATGTAATAACATTCTGAAAAGCGAATAATTTTGAGCGAATTCGGAATTTCATTTGGAAATGCTTCCACAAGGTGTACGTACACTTAGAGGAGGCCTATGTCCAACTCGTTGAAATAGGCCTTTCCTATGTGTACACAACGAATGTACACGTGGACGTTTTTAAGCCTAAATTATTGATTGTTTGATTGTGCGTATTTAAAAGTTATATCAACATCCAAAAGTGGTACCTAAACGTCTTTTGCTGCTGGCTGTACTACTACAATTTTAGAAACTGTTCTGTGGCATTTTTTTTCGTTTAATTTCGCAAGAAATACTGATATTTTTACTTAATCATGAACAAGATTTAAAAAAAAACCGCTTATTTAACGTAATAGCTGTTGATCCGTCTATTTTACTTGAGAATATAATATCTTTTGACAGCACGTTCATGCCTCGTTGATCTAGTGGAGACACGCGTGACTGGTGGCTGTTATTTTGTGTTTGGAGTGTGAAGTCGTGGATTTCCAGATTGGGTAAGAATCATAGTGAAATGTGAGTTCAGTGAATGTACACATATGTACCCCTTCAGTGGAAACAGACGGTATGATATATAGGTAGTTAAACGTAGTTAGGGCCCCGACCCAACTTCGCACGGGTGTAACAAATTTTTATAAAATTCTCGGCTTTTCTCTATTATAACATAAATGAATTACACACCTGAACCTTTCTCATGAATGACTCTGTCTATTGGTCAAAATTGCATGTTATGTCACATCATCATATAACGAAGACCCAACGCAGGGCCGTAATTTCTGGTTAACCAACTAGGTTGTAATGTGTTTAATTTGTTTTTTCTTTAGGGCGTTCCTAATTCGTCTTTGAGTTGGTTTTGGATTTTAAGTACCTACCTACAACATGAATTAAATTTTTAATTAGTTCGCCGTGTTAAGGACCAAACTTATGCTGAGACAGTCGGCCTTGGTACAGACGGACCAAATCGGTCGTACCAAGTTCGAATTTATGTTAACACTACCTAAGTGTTCAGTCCGACACCCATTCTTTTTAGGGTTTCGTACCTCAAAAGGAAAAAATGAAACCCTTATAGGATCACAAATAAACGGACTCGTCTGTCTGTCGAGACCCTTTATCTCGGGAACGCGTGGAGATAACGAATTGAAATTAAAACCATAAACTTAGGTTACTTATCCCTTTTACTTACTTATCCCTTACTTACTTATCCCTTTTACTTACTTATCCCTTACTTACTTATCCCTTTTACGTTACTTATCCCTTAAAGCTGTGAAAAAATCAAACCTGTACGTGTTAACGAAAAAAAAGATACGGTCTTTTATGTTGCAAAAAACGCATATTTCGACACTCTAAAGGGTAAGTTCGTGCCTTTTTCGTTCGTTGTTCGCGTTCATCCCTCAGTGCGCGAGTCCGACTCGCACTTGCCCGGTTTTTTTGCACTCCCACTTACCCAATCACAGAATAAGCCAATAGTGCAAGTTTTAGACTTTTACTGACTAAAACCTATTTGTGTCCCTTCAGTCGCCCCTTGCGTTCCATGGTTACAATAAATCTTTCGAACAATCCTGCAGGCCTCGGCCCCAGTGGCCACAGCTTATTTTGCTGACATCTCTATGAATGCCGGACACATGAATTAAATAACGTAGGTATGCATCATATACGAATTTACCTACGTATGCATTCATGTTAGGTACTTACTTTTCACCTGATTCTAATGTGAATTTTACTGATCGTGCACTAAAATATCAGTAACCGGTTAGAAATATTGCATCATTCGTTGTAAATAACTAAAATTATTTCTTTATTGATGGTAAGGTGATGTTTTTGTCAACTCAGGCGCAAACGCAATCGCGAAAACGGTTTTCATCAGATGATAGATATTGTTATTCAACTAATATGTAATTCAAAGACAAGATTTACATCATTTAATATTTGGCTATGATATTTATTATACTTAATATTATAGCACATTAGCACCAGTAGTTTTAAAATGTCGTTTTATTTAATCTAATATCATACAATAGTGTTACATAACCATTATAATTCTTATAACTAATTCATTTGAAACGTCACTTGCATACTTCCCTAAAAAAAACTATATAGAGAAGAACACCTGTTATCATAATGGAGTATAAAAATCTCCATAAATATAAATTATTAACCGGACTTTCAATGAAGATATGACACCAAATAACGATGACTTTGACTCACAAAAAATGCAACGTCGGAACGCAAACAGGTTAGGATGATGATGAGAAGAAGTGTACCTATCAGTGGCATAGCTAGTCCCACAGGGGCCCCGAATCAAAAGTCCCACAGGGGCCAGGTTTAAAAAAAAAATCGTGCTTTTTAACAAATGCTTGGTTTACCCTACGGGACGGTTGTGGAATGTTGTGAATTTTTGCCCACGTTTGGGCCCCTGTAGCGCGGGGGCCCCGTATAATTGATATAGCGGTAACTACGCCCCTGGTACCTATCTATTATTTTATTTTTTATTATGTCTAATTTTTAGACCCAATAAAAACTAGATAACACAAAAAGAAACGGAAAACAATTACACTTAAAGTAACCTGGGAAGAGGGCTATGCCTGGAGTATCAGAAATGAAGATATACGCGGGAGAACCAAGGTTACGGCGGCATAGCTCAAAGAATCGGAGCAATGTGCCCTGCCTGTGGCAGTAGCCAGGGCACATTGCTCGCAGAAGAGATGGTCGATGAGGCCGAAAGGTTCTGGACTGGCGACCACGTTCCTAACACGCAGTGTTGGAAGGCTTTCCACAAGGTGGACCGATGACCTGAAGTGGTTCACGGGAAACCGATGGATGCAAGACGCACAAGATCGGTCATTGTGGCGACACTTGGGGAAGGTCTATGTCCAGTAGAGCACGTCTTCCGGCTGAAATGATGATGATAATAAATAATCAAACCTGACTCCAATATCTTAATAAGCTGTAGTCCCCATGTAGAAATAAAACCTCCAATCATAATTCTGTGGTTTGCCACATAAAGGGTAACTTAATCTCAGGCGTGTGGCAGCGGCCCTCACGCCCCAGCCGCCGCCGGGATTTCGATTCCGATTTCCGGCCACCGTAAGCGCAGGCTTGTGGATGGCGAGCATTGGGTAGCTCGCCGTTCGACCGTCCAGCAACCGTCCGGACCGAGCCCAAGTCTTCGACGGCGCGTATTCTTCTACGCGCGCCTCGAGAAGATGTCAGCAAACCGTAGGGGCCCTGCAGGGTCGAAGACTACGGGGGCGAAGGGTCTGCTTCTGAAAGGAAGGCAACGAAGGCACGTGGTGGATTTTTTAGTCAGTAAAAGTCTGACAGACCCTCGCTCCGCCCAAGAGCGGGAGATGTCATTAGATGATTTTCCCACTTAAAAAAAAGGGGTAAGTAACTTAATCCAGATTTGCGAGATTGTTCGTAAGAGTTACCGTGACCCTGGAAAGCAAAAGGCAACTGAAGGTAACGACAGCTGCATGATTTGAAGACTCCTCTCACATCAAAACACCCTAAAAAAAAGTTAACCAGAAGGTGACACTGTCCGTAGGTCTCTCTTGGCTTGAGTCAATCCCCATGCTTCTGCGCTAGAGTCTTGCATGCTTTTACTGTCCCATGAAAATCTCTAATAAATAATTTGAGAAAGCAACGTAGCACAGGTATGTCATTCACGGGCTATAAGGGTGTTTTTAATATCATGTCTTTTTTCATCACGCATACGGATTTGCTCCGCATGCAGAAAATTTCAAAAGGAAAAATAACGCGTCCCGCATGCGTATTGCACGCATTACAAAAAGTACTTGTATGAGCAAATATGCAATACGCATATTTAATGAAATCCACACGATATTAAAAATACCCTAGAGTGTCTATTACACCACTCGATATTCAGGCTGGTCTTAGTCGACGTCGCGTACTGTAATAACGTAATAAGTGTCAGACTGTCTTACACGGAAGTAAACTTTAAGACGAGAGTCTGTGGAACATGTGCGGAATATCGAGTGGTGTAATAGACGCTTAAGGGTCCTAGAACGCAATGTGCAACTGAGGGGCTGGGTGAAGGGTGGGTTTTAGTCAGGAAAAGGCTGAACCACACTCGTATCACCCAGAAGAAGCTATTTAATGTTTTATTTCATAAAAAAAGGAGTAAGTCAATCTAATCAGTTAATGAATGCAAAATATTATTAATGTAAAGAGGAGCGAGGGAAGAGCGGGGAGGCAACGTTCACGTCATGAATGTATCAAAATAATAACATTTCATGGAAATTGGGTCAGACATCTATTTGCCCAAAGAAATACGCTACTATCTAACGATTGATAGCGTTATGACGTGAATTCGTTGTTTGTGGGTGTCGTACGATGGGTGACGGAGGTTCGTTCACTGCCCTACATTACGTCGTCACATCTCATCATCTGAAACTAAAATAATATTACCTATATAGATCCCAAATAGTTTGTATATACGAGTAGGAAAAGCTTTTATAAATTGCCCTAAACCAAAACCTTGAATGAAGTCTTCCTACATCCGAAAACTTTATTTACTCTTTGATGAAATTGAATGAATTAATGAATTTCTTTTCATGAAAATGCCTAAGCATTTTCAAGGAAAAGTAAAATCATGGAACAGCCTAGCAGAGGAGCGTTATGATTGACATAAGCAAAGAGACATACCCGGCAGGGGTTTTTTTAGGTGGAAAATCATCAAATAACTTCTCCCACTGGGTACCTACAGTAAGAAGGAGTGTCAGACTTTTATTGACTAAAACCCACCTGCCTTCTTTCAGTGACCCTTTCAATTGCATTGTTGCAGCAAGGGCCACGGTAAATCTTTTGAAAAATCACGTAGTTACTCTGGAACTATAGTCAGCCTGTACAAATTGATGATGAAAATCTTTCATTAATATGATTATCTATAAAAAGCGGCAAGAACTCATCATCAAAAAATGACATACTTAACCCAATATTTGTGTACGATTTCAAGCATAAGTTAAGGTCAGAATTACATGAGTAGTTCCGATACTGTCCGTTGGTACTGATAACTTCTGTAGGGGTTGGGCTTTGGTAGCACACGCCAACGGAGGAAACGTGCGAAGCGCAGCCCGTGCGATGGCGCGCGCGCAAGATAGCGCGGTGTTACATCAGACTTGCGAACCAACCGCGGCGCGTGCGCGGCCGCTATATAACTCACGCCGCCGCGACGAACTACTCATTCACTAATCACAAGTAATCGATGACAAGAGTATATTAGTTTTGTGGCAATGTTCTACGCTCTCATGCATTATCCTTCTATAGTGATTAATAAACTGAAATACGAACAACTGTGGCATAGTGACAATTGGTGTGACAGTCATTCCCCGCGATTCGAACATCAACAGAGATAACCCAGACTCCCTCTGATCCAGTGCAGTGATTAAAAGGTAAATATTATTTGTTTTGAAAATATTTCTTATTTTCACAACAACACACCTCCCCTAGAATAAACAATGTAGAGTCGAGAAAATTATTCTGAAAAAAAAGACTGTAAAAAAGATCACCGTCTCATATTTAATTGTAGTGCCTTTCTATTGCTAAAAGTCACTTATCAATGAGTTTTATCAATGAACTTTTCATTTACGTCAAGGCGTGATAACTTGCCACTGCCGATCGTTATTGCCAAAACTTTTTGATAATAGCCTTCGTTATCAACATTTAAGAAAACAATAGTTAAACAAAAATCACCTCACCTCAGTGTCACGATAAAATGTTCAAAGACACTGCCGTAAGAGAATGAAGCTGTAAACTGGCCCTAGTTCCCCTTATATATAGGAAAGTATTGCCAATCCTTTGCCGGTAGTTGTCTAGACGTGTAAAACGATCCCAGTTAACGGTATCGTATTTTAACTATTCACGCTCTGATGCCTTCGCTCCGGGTTGGCACTACTCCAACAATATTTCACTTCGGCATTCACAATACATAATATGAAAAAAGTTGTAAATTATTTCATCGATGCTTACAAACACAGCATCTCCTTGAACTTAATTTTTTCTTAACGAGTACTTAACTCAATCTAGATTTTACATGCCATTTTTGACAACCTTAACAGGGAATGAAGTGCGGGCACTAATATGGTTTCATAATTCTTTTACAGAGTGACAAGCGGTCGATCAATCAATCGAGTCTAGATCACCTGAACGAGCTAACGTGTCTGACGTGAAGAGACAAGCAGAAGAATTTATTAAGAACAATCAATTTTGAGAAGAATTAAGATGGCAACTGTACAGACCCCTCCCGAGATGAGCCTTTCGGCGTCTCTGCCGGTGCAGCAGGAGCAATCTGAGATAGATCTGATGGCACTAACCATGGCGGCATTACGCTTCGTGAATCCCTGGGCGGTGGAGGCCAAACCGAGCCAGTGGGACGACCAGATCACCCCGGGAACGCCCGAAGCTAAAGATCGCACGATCACCCTCGCGGAAGTCAGGCTTCACGACTCGCCGCAAGATTGCTGGGTGGTCATCTACGATCGAGTATACGACATTACTACTTTCTTTGATGAGGTAAGTTTGAAACAAGCAATCAATATTCCCCTTTAATCAAACGTTTCGAATTTGCCCTCTTACAAATACGAGCACTTTCATAAATAAACATGTAGCTATAATCACATTTTTTGTTGTTACAGCACCCCGGTGGAGCGGACATAATGTTCGAGTACGCAGGCCACGACGCGAGCACGGCGTTCCGAAGCTCTGGCCACTCCCGCATGGCTACCAAAGCCCTGGAGCGATTCCTCGTCGGAGAACTGCCCCTTCAGGAGCGCATGTACCGACGACCCGGCGGAATCCGACTCAGTGATATTCCGGAATAAGAAGCCAAGTTCATGTTCCTGGCAAAATAATTAAGATTATGTGGTAACTAACCCGTTAAACTTGTTTTTAAACCTCCTCCTGTTGACGTCATTGTTCAATTGACGTTTACGGTTCAATAGTGACCGGCCTTGGGGGTGACACAAATATTGTATTCATGGGAAAGAGAGGAAAAAATGTGGCCTTTAAAATACTATAATTTCCACACCACTGATTAGGTGACACGGCATTGTACGTGTTTGTTTTCCATTGTTTAGATTTTGTTTAGTGTTATTAAACTACCAGTTGTATTTTTTAAATAGATTTTTTATGAATATTGTGTTACAGCTACTTATGCTATGACTACATTATTGCGCGAATATTTGGCGCATACACATCTTTATGCGGCTATGTAAGTGCCGACAAGCCTAAGTGTTCGCTCGAATACTTCGCTATTCGACGAACTCGACCACATTTGTCGCGAATATTCACGATAATGTAGCCACAGAATAAAACAGAGATAGTGAGAATAGGCAAGGCACTGTACGTACGTACGAACGATAAATTGATACTTAATTTATTTCGCTAACCATGACTTGCTTATCCAAGAATTTGTGATTTATAATAATTATTGTTACTATTAACCTCACGCAATGATGTCAGAGCTTTGATAAGCGCAGTCTTGCGAAAACGAACTTACCAAGTGTACTTTTTCCATATCTGTTGCCAAGTGTTGGACGTCCCTTAGTATTGTATGATATTTACATTTATTTAAGTACCTAGGTATTATTATTAAGTTTTATACCAATGCAAGGCAGTAGATATAAACGTTCATAATAATAAGTTATTTTCGTTTGTTTTACGTCAATATTTTTTGGCCGACGATAGCGTTATCTTGTTGGCCAAATTTTGCCAAGCTTGTTCCCGATTGGGGGCAATATTATCTGTAAGTAAGCTAAGCTTACGTCCTTTGTTTGTATTGTTACTTAAGCTATAACTCAGTATTAATTCTAAAAGAGATTATTTTAATTGTTCACTTAAATCTAACAATAAGTGCTTTCTTTTATGTTCCTATTATTTTTAATTAGAAAATATACTTTGCATAAAACAATTGCCTACCTTTTATTTTTCAACCCACATTACACAATTTATGAAGTAGATGAATTTTGATATCTTACAAAACAAACACTGAAAAGTTCTCCTAGTGAAAAAAATGGTTCTACCTTTCTGGTAAAACCCACAATGATTGACAATAATTTTCCTCATCGATTACTAAGATAAGACAAAATTCAGAAACGGTCAGCGAGTTTTATTACTATTATTTATTTATGAAAATAACAAGCGTCACAAAAGTATCGTCCCTATTATTTGCATCCAACCATATTAAAACATAGGTACACTATACAAGGGATTATTTTTATGGATGGTGACAGTTTGTAGTGGCCATAATTTAAAAAGGCTGCTTCTTATGCGCCCCATACACCTACAATAATATTGCACAGTAATTTTGCTCAATAAAATTTAAGCTCGCTCAAACCTGTGTTAAATCATTGCGCAATGTTTCAATACTATGCCTACACGTTGAAAAATATTGTGCAATCTATATAGAGTGTATGGGGCGCCTTAATCAGTAGACCATGTAAGTTTGGAACCCGACAGTAACCATAGAGTTCCAACATGGAAGCCGCGCATACCCTGTGAGGGCGCTCTGCATTCACTTTGTATTAATTTGTAATATGTCACTGGTACTCCGTATGACTAGATAATTTTTACAACGGCTGGGCAATCGGTTAAGAGACTTGAAGATGGGCCACTGTATAGTGTCCAAGCAGTACATACTTTTCCAAGTATAGTTGTAGCACTATAATATCATGGACTGTCAAATCACATAAAGGGAACTTTAACTCAGCGATTTATAATAAAACTAGCGGCTCGCCCCAGCTTCGCTCAGGTGCAATGGTGATATTAAATATATTATGCATGTATTATACATATAAACGTTCCTCTTGAATCACTCTATCTATAAAAAAATCCCGCATCAAAATCCGTTGCGTAGTTTTAAAGATCGAAGCATAAACAGCGACAGACAGACATCTGTCTTATACTATGTAGTGATATATCGAATATTACGAAAACCTGTGTAGTTTTCTCAACTCTTGTTATTTTCCATCAAAATAAAAGAGGCCTTCACAGAACAATAATATTATTATTTATTAAAGTTAGACGAAGCCTTGAGGTAGGTATAGCTACTATAATTTAAATGAGCAATCACCTCTATCGCAAGCCCTGATAATTATAAGCAAGGGTCTCGAACTGTCGACCTCGCTTCCGACAACTAGTTAAAGCGGATATTGAATTGAAACAGCTAGTAAATAAAGTCGCATTTATTAATAAACAATTAGTATGGTTATAAACAATAATTACTTAGCTATAAACTGGTAATATCAATACAGTTACATTAATTATGTACATTTTTGCAGTCTTACACTTTTTTTCCGGATCTGAAACAAAAAACGATTTTTAGGTTACTCGCTCTTTTCTTTAAAAAAAAACTTTACCCAATACTTTTTTTTTTTTTTTTTTTGGGTAGGTAAAATCATCCAATGACGAATCCCGCCCTTGGGTGGGGCGGGAAACAGTGTCAGACTTTTACTGACTAAAAACCTACCTTTCCATTCCTTGCCTTTATCCTGGGGCCTTTGGTGACAGTCTCACATAACCTTTGGCCCCAGTAGGCTTCGGCCCTGCTGGACCCCTACAGTTTGCTGACAACTCCTTGAGGCGCGCGGGAACGGTGCGCGCCGTAGACGACCTGAGCTCGGACCGGTCTGTTACCGGACGGACGGACAGCGAGCTACCCATTGCCCACCGTCCGCGAGCCCGCGCCTACGGTGGCCGGAAATTGGGATCGGAAACCCGGCGGCGGCGGCGGCGTGTCTGCCTTTGCCTAAGGCGGTCGGCCTCCTCCTTTACTAGCATTACTGCTTCGCAGAAGGAGGCGACCGCCTGCCACTCCTCCTCGCTCCGGAGCATGGCTTGAACCAAGCCCCGGCGCGAGAGATCGCCGCCGATCGCCCCCACGAGGACACGGCGCTGCTCTTCCCAAGCGGGGCACACCTCGACTGTGTGCTCCACCGTGTCCACCGGGCGGTCCGCACAGTGGCGACACCCGGGCGTCGTCTCCGCACGGATCTTGTACAGGTACGGACCGAACTTGCCGTGTTCGGTCAGCACCTGCGCCAAACGGAAGGTGACGACGCCGTGGGGCCTTTCCAGCCACGCCTCAAAGAGGGGCCTCACCGCCTCGATCGTGGCGTGCCCAGCACGAGGTTGCGACAATCGCTCTCGCCATTTCACCATGAGATCCCGCCGGAGCTCTGTCCGCCATGCCGCGACTTGTCGCGGCAGCGGAGTTTCGCCCCGACGTTGCATCTCCACGCGTAAGTCATGCATGTGTGCAAGGACTGTTGCCTCCAAATCCCATGGTGGTAGGCCAGCAAGGAGGCTCGCCGCTTCGCAGGACACCGTACGGTATCCGCGGATCATCCGGATGGCCATGACCCTCTGGCAGGCGGTTAGCCGGGCCGCCACTCGCTTCCGTAGCGATGGCGCCCACACCGGCGCACCGTAAAGGGCCATGGACCGAACGATGCCTGCGTAGAGCCTCCGGCAGGAGGCGTCTGGACCCCCCAGGTTCGGCAGGAGCCGCTTGAGCGCAGCCCCAGTCGCATTCAATCTGGGAGCCAGACGTCGGAAATGCTCCTTGAAGTTCCACCGGCTGTCGAGGACGAGTCCCAGGTACTTCATCGTCGACCCAGGAATTACTCCTTTAACGTGGAAACGTTCACAAAACAAAAATACACAAGACGACAAAACCAGGAAATTCACTTCCTACTTCAGTTGTTTCCAACTATCTATCTGTGGCCATACAAACATTAAAGCTAGAACTACATTAGACCGACGTACACGTACTTATAACACGCCTGATTCGTACGTAGAAAGACTTCGCGTGGCGTGTATCAAGTGTAGGACTACAAGTCTAGTTTCCATATAAAACGTATGGAGACCGACGCGCCCAGATCGGCGTGTGTGGCAGATGTGCGCAGTGTAGTTTTACCTTTATGCATGCAAAAATGTCCCCGCCACATACAGAACAGCAGCCGTTCAGCCACTGCGCGAACCGAGCCGACTACACTGGCTCTCGCACACTCTGTGTAAATTCACGTTCCACAGGACATATTGTATTGTGTGCATAACAGTATTGTGGACAGTGAATAAATTATTTGGAATTGATTCAATAAAACGCCATCGCCATGTCTTGTCTATCTGACTGATATTCCAGTCTAACCGGATGCAGGTGGATACCAGTATTATAAATAGAGCGACTGCCTGATAAAGCCTGTTTGAAAGACACAACCCAGTAACTGGGCAACACGATACCGTTGGACGATACGATACGATGTCAGATTTTCTGGCTACGACACAAACATTTTTTTTAAAGAGTACCTAACCGTGGTAAACTCCTTCTCTTACCGGTCCTTTTCTATAGGAAACGACCATTGGAACCGGTCGTGCACTAGCTTCTGACGGTTCAAGATTTTAAATTTGAATTACAATATTTTGAATTCCGAATAGAATCGAAAGATCTACAAATGACAGCCGGGAGCAACGAGTCAACCTGCTTTCTAAGTCATGATGAACTCTCAGTATGTAATGGACGGTTACCCATCCACGGATCGACCTCGGCAAGCGGTGCTTAGCCTTAAAGATCGTCCTGTGCGATAGTTGGCTAATGACTCAAAAACCACTTGGCTGATTCCGCTGATTTACATAATATTTAAATAAAAAGACAGGTCATCTGGACAGGTTTTAGGCGATGTCATGTGAGTTTATGCGTCTAGACTGGAAATAGATAGAATTATGATTATGGGACTGTCCGCACAGCGGTATTTCACCGCGAGGTTTTTATTCTCGCGGATTATATTCCGCGTTCGGATTACACTAGTACGTACTGCGAATAAAAATTCGTACGATTTTTGACAGTTCAATGCTGTTCCCGGCTGAGACGCACGTCTAGAATGGACAATTGAACAAAAAATTTAATTTATTTTGTGGTGGCGTAACAGACGTATTAAAAAATGTCATGAACATTGGATTCACCCATTTACGGCATTCAGTGATTGAGACCATGAATAGTTTTTAGGGTTCCGTACCTGCAAAATAAAAATAAAACCCTTATAGGATCAGTTTGTTGTCCGTCTGTCTGTCTTTTATCTCGGGAACTCGAGGAGGTATCGAGTTGAAATTAGAACCATATACTCATGTCTGCAGTCCCTTGAAGCTGAGGAAAAACTAAAACTTCTGAGTTAACGAAAAAAAGAAGATACGCCCATTTTTGGCGCAAAAAGGTATATTTCGACACTCTCAAGGGAACCAAAATTCATAGGGTACCTCCCGTCGACTTAGAACCCTGAAATTTGGCACGAAGCAAGGTCTTATAGAACAAGTATTGGGACAAATCTGAAAACTGTAAATTTTTAGTTACGTCCCAAAAAAAATTGAGATTCGTTTCGGTAATTGAACTTCTTACATAAATTTGTTTGTACGGAACACTGTGTCCGTTTTTTTACATAAAATATCAAGAACTGAGTAAATCGCGCGAATTTTATTTCGCAGTGCGAACATCGCCATAACAACTATATACTGCACAAAACATTCGCGCGGATTTAGTTTCGCACCGCATCGCGTCAAATCTGCATGAAATCACAGGTTTTTTTTTTCGCGCGGTTTTTTTATCGCCTGTGCGGATACTTCCATAAGATTCAATGTGTTACAGAATGACGGAAAAAAGCCTCGCGGTGAAATATCGATGTGTAGACAGTGCCTTAGACTTTTTTACTTACCTTATTTTTAGAAGTTCAAATAAGAAACTCATTTGAACTTCTAAAAAGTAGGAAAGGCAAACCTTTTTAATGTTCAAAGGCACTTAAAATACCAAGTAAAATAAAAAGAAGAATAATTGGTTTCTAAACATGAGCAACACAATCCTATTTGCAGAATAATTAGTTTAAAGTACAAAAATAACAAAATTGCGAAAAGTCCATAAAGCAAAAACACTAACATTAGCCGTATTTTTTTATTAAGGTTCTAAAAAACAAAACCTTAAAAAAAACGGCGAAGGTTCATCTTTCATCTAACTCTGCCCTCGATCTAGGGCGGGTGTCAGACTTTTACTGACCAGCATGACACCTGTGTCCTTCAGTCGCCCTTTGCGTTCTGAGGACCAGATTTCCTTTTCAGGAAATCGCCGTTGCCCTCGCATCATCCGTGTTGGGCCCCTACGGAGTTTTTGACATCTCTTTGAGGCGCGCGTAGAACACTACGTGCCGTAGACGACTCGAGCTAGGACCGGTCAGTTACCGGACGGTCAGACGGCTACCCATCACTCGTCGATATAATATCTCTCCGAGACCGTTTATAATACCTGTTATCTGTCTGACCCAAGTCACGGGTGCAAATATGTGACCGCATAAGGCTATCCACAAACTCGCTGCATTGGTAACTTTCAAAACTATTGACTATTTACTCTCAACCTGACACCACTAGCTTAACGATTCCGTTGGACTAGTGGTGTTAAGCACGAGTACAAAAAGTTTTGTTTCTCCAATAGGGGTGCTCAGAAGAAGTTTTTTTTTACTGATACTTTACAGACATAAATATCTGCATGATGACAATACTACACTGCACTATTAGATGCGATTTCCTTACAACATACAATTACAAAATGTGCATCTATATTCAATGAGTTATTAAAAAAAAAACGTCTTTATGAATCTTGTGCAAGGTTCCTAAAAATTTTTTTTTCACATCTTCAATTTAAACTTCTGCTACAAAATAGCAGATATTCATAATTGTAACTGAATTAGTTTTACACTATATGTTTTGATTGTCATAAAAGCCTAGATAATACCCACATTATATCTGTGTTTCTAGAGAAAGATATGTAATAATAATAACGTCATAATTACTCAAAAAACTGTTATATGGAAATGTATCTCAGGTTGGCCTCTCTTAAATCGGAAATCAGGGTTTAGTTTATAAAATTTCTATCGTCCAAATAAAAAGCTATTTACAAGCAATGTGCTAAAACACGAACTGCTGAAAATACATAAGAGATTGATAGAAAAGAATGGAGTATTAAAGAATTTTGCATCCTTGAGCAACTAAACAAGTTTTGGTTTACCTACGACGAAAGACAGCTATTAGTTAGATTATGCGAGTTCAAACTGACTTAGAGATAATCATATTTGCTCCGTAAATATTACGCTTCATATCAAATCAAAGTTCTTGATCTAACTATTCCTTATAATCATAACAAAACCAAACATATACATCTATAAACTAGTAGATCAAACGCACGTTTTAACTAATCGACTAATTACTGTTTTGGAGGTGATTATAACTTTATTCAGTAGTGGACTTTCTTTTGCCTGATAATGATGATGTTTATGAGCAGGAGTTTCTTGCACATTCTTCTCCATAGAGATCTATGCTTTGGAATGTGCAATTAGCATCTTTTTTTTTACGGAAAAATAGACTTCTCTTCCATTCAAAAGTATCTGTAAATGGTTTATTTGATATAATATGCTTTTGACGACGAAAAGATCAGGGTGCTTACTCTCGAGTTTAATTCCGTTCGGACGGCATTGGAATTGTGAATTTAGGTACTCTTAAATTCGATGCTAGCGCCAAATTGGTTTAAAATTGCGTGGTCACGCAATTTGGCCCTAGCATCGAATTCAAGAGTACCTAACGTCACAATTCAAATGTCAATCAATCGGAATTAAACTCGAGAGTAAGCCCCAAGATCACAGTTGACGGCACGGCTGGTGCAGTAGTTGAGCAGAGAGAGAGAGAGACGGATGCGCTGCGTGTCGCGGATTCTATTCCCACGCGGAACATAACTTTGTATGGCCTACAGATGAGATGTTCCAGGTCTGGGAGTTTTGTGTATATGAATTTATATTTTTGTGAACGCACCCACAATATGTGTATAAGTAAATCCTAGGGTGAGGCAACGTTTCTTTTTTATTTTTTTTAAGCAATACAATGTTCTCCGCTGCTCGGTGTGTGCCAATTCAGTTCAAATGAACAGAAAGGACCATTAGACTCATGATCTAAAGTTAATAATAATAGATCTGATTATACTTACAATTGTTTGTAGCTAAGCGTGTTGACACTGGTGTAGTATCTTAAGTAGACCAGAAGCACCAGTGTCATCAGTATGGCCGTGATCTGCAGCGTCCACTCGCGCGGCATGCCGCATTTAGACACCTTCACTTCATCCGGTGTTATGGTCAACTGGAAATACACAAAAATCGTGTGGTTAGAGTCACTGTTACCAAGAAGAAAGAGGAGTGACTGTAGGTATCAATATCACCAATTACTTTGAAGTGAGAAATCATCAAATTATTACTCCCACTCTGGGTAGAGCGAGAGGGCGTGGCAAACTTTTTCTAACTAAATCAGTTGCTCTGTGCCATCAGTTGCTCTGTGCATTCCAGAGAAATTCTTTCCTACATTCTTGTAGTCCATCAACAGCACCCCTAGTGTTAACCTGTTGAATACCGTAATTAGAGACACAATAGAAAGACAATAGGTGTGCGGACGCCGGCGTCCTCTCGGGGAATAATGAATTGTCCAGGTAATGCCATCACACTATCAACCGTATTTATAAACAAGTATAACTAATTACTTGAGTAAAAGTAACTACTTAAGAAACAATTTTTATTCTATAGTTAAGAAAAATTTAAATTCATTCAAGTAATTATTTAATAAGAAATTACTTAGCAACTAACAAATTATTTCTTAATAAATACGGGTGTTAGAACTTAAGCAAGATACAGGTATGAGCTACAGAGGTAACGCTTCGCATAGCCAAACTTATCCTTGAAGTCGATATGGTATTCATGGATTATTGTCCATGTTTAATGTTCGATCCAACCCGTTCCCCCCAGGGGTGCCCTAAGTCGAGGTCCGTAACCCACAGGGGGGCGTAGTCGCTAAGTAGTTAATTAAGTTTTTTATAGGCCGCAACAGGAAAGTCCTGTTAAGCAGACGAAAACCTCATAGGTTGACCTACGAGACTCTTAAAAAAAGTGGGCAGTATTGTATAATATTGCAAGTGACCGTTTAGGTGACTTGTCTATTATGGTCCGGTCCCGTGGTACCGGTCTTTAGTATACTAAGTAAAATAGTTTAGCATATAAGTAGATATACAATGAATTGCAGATGTAGGTAGTAGAGAGCGTATTATATATTAATACGCGTATGTTATGAGTTAAGTGTTTCATAACTAAGTAAGAAGTGTCGAAAGACGTTAATTTACAAAAATCACAATTACCAAATAATACTTAGGGTCAAGTCTGTTCCTCCACGAGAAAGAAGGTACCGTGTACTCAACAAACTCTATCTTATGGTCGGGAGTGGGCACGAAGCTATGTCGGACGACGCAGCTGTGATGCGTATGCGCACCGAATGCAGCGCGCGGTCGCAAGCTTTCCACCAGGTACTCTGTTGACTCTTTGGAGAGGCAGTCCCAACGCTCCTCGAACAAACTGTTGCGTTCAGGGAGAGGGGCCGCGTCTGGCTCGGTGCATCCGCTATCCGATTCTCTGTATAGAGGGTAGTGCTGAAAAGTATACTTATCTTTATTTTTTTATCCTTGTGTCTAAGAAACGTGGCGGCGGCAAGTTTGCGACTATAGCTTCTGGCCTTTCAGTGGACTGTATTTTAATAAATTTGAAGAGATTTTGATTGGTTTTATTTAAATATTTAGGTTAAAGAACCACTTTATATCTCATAAATTAAAAATTGTTGATATTCAACAAATTATATAATATAACTTTATCTATATATGTACATAAAAAGAGAGTATTCGCGAAATAGTGGCAAATACTTGTTCCAAATGCAACTAAAGATATAGTATTATTTAAATACACTCACTTGCATAATAATTGGTCTGCTATATCTTTCCAATTTATTTTTGCCTTTACATAAACTTGAACCACTACTGCACTTTAAAATATCTGTCAAAAAACAATAAAATTATTTACCATTAGTTCTAGTATCAAGTATACTTACTTATTTAGTTCAGTTAATCAATTTGATTGGCCTGTTGGTCTAGTGGCTAGTGGGCCTGACTGCTATTCCAGAGGTCGTGGGTTCGATTCCCATCCAGGACAAATGCTTGTATGATGAGCACGATCATTTGATGAGTCTAGATGTAATTTATCTATAATATGTATGTATTTAGAAATATATAAGTATGTTTAACAGTTGTCTAGTACTCATAACACAAGCTCTGCTTAGCTTGAGACTAGACGGCGTTGTGTGATAATTGTGAAATACATATTATTATTATTAATTTAAGACCGTAGAATTTTAACTCACTTGATATGTTAGCTATTTGGGTAACAGTCCGCGCACACAATGTGCACCCATCTCCTTCCATCGCCATAGAGTTGATAAGGACGAAATGATTCCCCCTGACGCTGACTAACTGCACTGGGGGCGACTTCAACCGAGTCTCGAACCTCTTTACCAGCTGCGGCGTTATCCTTTGAACATACTGCAGTTCATTTATAACGGTAAGTATGATAGAATAGTGAATGTCATTAAACGTATTTTTTCGTCATGCTCCCCAGACAGCCCATCGCCTATTTTACTGTTTATAAACTTATATAATAAATACTTCTATGCAATATGGTACCACATAAAAATTAAGTACCTTAACAAGTACAAGCAATTAAATTAATAGTACTACACACTATTACGAGAGCTCGACAAATGGATGTGTGATTAATACTTATGCAACTAAACTGTGCTGTGATTTACCACAGTTCGAATGCATGCTCGACATTACTCTAGTGCGACATGAAAAAATAATTAGAAGGTGGGTGTGAAGCAAAGCGGAGGTCCAGCCTTAGCCTTCGTGGTTATTTTTTTAACCAACCAGGACCTTTAAATTTATTTATTTTATATCTAATTGATAATGAGAGTAACTCAAAGTCTAAGGGCTATGTCTCACTGGGACGCCATGGCGGCGTAGCCAGATCAAGACGCCAATAAAAAGTATGGATTGGCTGCGTGGCCAACAGTTGCCAGGTGAGGTACACACTATAGAGCTGCATGCATTTTCTTGGTTGCGCGAACTGGCTGCGCCGTCATGGCGTCCCGGTGAGGCACGGCCCTTAAGGAGCAATTGTGGATCAAATAAACTACTTATCCCACTCATGCAAAATAAGTTTGGCTGTGAAGTTATGGACACTGGCCTGACATGCATGTTAAATATTTAATAAAAAATTTAGTACCTATAATGAAAGCCAATGTCATGGTTGCCAACAACAGAGTACATGGCTGTACCATCGGGGACTTTGAATAGTTGATGGTATCTTTCCACATAATCGTTGAATTCTTTTTCAGGGCACCACAGACCCTCATCAAAGAGATCACCTGGAAATAATGTAAAGAGTGTTTACACACGAGATTGTTGCATACCTACTAGTGTATATTTATTAATAGGGATATTGTAGAATTAAGCGCAATTTAGACGGGACGAGTTTCTCGCCTCGAACATACGATAATCGTAAGAGCATAGAAAAAATGTCATCGTCTAAACACATACCTAGGCGGTGCGAGTTTCTCGTCTCGAACGTACGATAATCGTAAGAACAAAAAAATTTCTTCGTCTAAACATTCATACCTAGACGGTTCGAGTTTCTCGACTCGAACATACGATTCTGGCCATACGATTCTCGCTAGAGTGGACGAGCGAAAGGTATGACTTACCTCTCGCTCGTCCACTCTGGCGAGAACAAGGATCATATAATATCCTAGGGACAAACTGTATTGATTCCGGAGCGAAATTACACACTCTAAAGTGTACTATATTTTCATGTGCATTAGGTTCATATGTTTTATTGACAATTAAAAGAAGAAAAAACGTTCAGAGCAAGACAATGAGAAAGAGGTGGTGTGTCCCTTTCTAACCTCTATTTATAACTAGGGTAACCAATTATTAATATTTATGTCATTGCAGCATTTTAATATTAATTGATGCTGTAGAATTCTACTACTTATGGACGGCAAAGTACCAGTTACTCCTAACTATTTGTGAAACCTAAAAAAATAGTTTAAGTTACTGAGAAGTCAAAAGTAATTAATTTTCAATTTTTTTAAATATTTAATAGTGAATAATATTTTTTTTAGGTATAAAGAGAGTTTTAGTAATCTTACTTGAGACTCCCCAGTTAAGAACAGACTTTGGAACCCATGACATAAAGAGAGATCACAATTCATGGTGTAGCGGAACTTCTTTTAGTTCATAATAAAAATTCCTTAGTGTAGCGTTTATAAAAAAACATTCTATTATATGTCATATCACTTCCCTTGTAAATTTTCACCTTAAAATATATTACGAATTACAATTTAATTTTGTATTAATTTATTTCATGAAATACTCGCTTCACTGGTGACCTCCGAAAACAAAAACGCGAATTAAATACGCGATTGTTGTAGCTGTACGAACCACCATCGGGCCATTTCATTAAAAAAAAGTCGTCAATCAGATAGAGGTTAGAAAGGGACACACCACCTCTTTCTCGATGTCTTGCTCGGAACGTTTTTTCTTGTTTTACTTGAAACATATGAACCTAATGCACATGAAAATGTACACTTTAGAGTGTGTAATATTGCTCCGTAATCAATCCAGATTGTCCCCAAAATATAAAAGATCTTTGGTAGGTATAGACAAGTCGAGATTCTCGAAAGCAAGAATCTTCTCATTATATTTTTGCCGTCTAAACAGACGCAGGACATTATCGCCTAGTGATTATAGCTTACGAGTCTCGTATGACATAATCGTAGGTGAGAATTTGTTTCTTACCTGTGTGTGAACACTTTGATACGAAAATGTCATGGCGATTATTGCTTACGATTATTGCGTACGATTTTCTCGAACAAAACGTTCGAGAAACTCGTACTTACCGTCTAAATTACGCTTTATACTTAATATAAAATGGCAAAAAGTTGGACTAGATAGTAAAAAGAATTGTTTCAAAATCTTGAATTAACTATGAGAAAAAATCTTTAAATACTTTCGTTTTGAAAAAAAAATAGTACATAGATACTGAACTACAATCTTAGCATAACCAATTTATTACTTTTTTATGCAGTAATGGATCTTTACTTTAAAGAAGAATATGCCATTAAAAATTGGACTACTGCATTTTGTTACATGGTTAAACCATGTGTCTACCCATGTAACAAAATTCATTCAAGTTCAGACATTTGAACAAAAAGGAGTAAAAAACAAGTGCAACTTTTGACTATATAATATAAGTGTGATAAATAAAATACTGTCATTTTAAATGCTAAATATCTTACTAATTCTTAAATTTTTCTTGACTTTTTCCATACTTCCATAATTGATTATTATAACTTACTGTAAAAGTCAGTCTGTTGCTTTTTCATGGTTACTAAATGATAAATTATATTTTTATTTTGCAAATAGGTTTTTCAAAAACACTTTTACACATTAATTTTGTTTTCTCAGTTTAAACTAGTAACTACTACTGAGCCAATGCCATGGAGGAACTCAGGACTGGCCATGGAGGAACTCGGGTCTCGACTGAGAAGGCTCTTCAGCGCATGCATGGAGAGGGGCCAGTTCCCGCTTCGCTGGAAGACGGGGAAACTGGTCCATATTGCGAAGCTGACTTACCGAAGCGGACTCACCGTCCGCGTATCGGCCCATTGTGTTGCTCGACGAGGTGGCCAAGCTCTGTGAAAGAGTAATTGCAGACCGCCTCGTCGCGCACCTGGCACGGAAGGGGCCGGATCTCGCGGACGGCCAGTTCGGATTTCGCAGGAGGCGCTCCATTCCACACGACGCCATCATGCGCGTGCGAGCCCTCACGACGGGGGACGCGGTGTCCCGGGGCAGGTGTGTCTTGGCGGTGTCTTTGGACATCGCCAACGCCTTCAATTCCCTGCTCTGGAGTTGCATTGGTAGGGCACTACACGGTAGGGTGCCGGGTGCTACCTCTGTCGGGCGATCGAGGCCTACCTGTCGGACAGGTTCATCATCTACCCTGGTCATCAGAGGGAGTTGAAACGGCGAGAGATGTCATGCGGTGTTCCACAAGGATCGGTACTAGAGCCGCCCTTGTGGAACATCGGGTACGATTACTTGCTGCGCGCCGACATCCTCGACGGGGTCAGCGTGGTCTGTTACGCAGACGATACGCTGATCCTGGCGCGGGGACGGTCGAATCAGGCGGCGGTCGAACTAGCGACGCGCGGGGTTGAGACAGTCGTGGAGAGGATCGAGCAGTTGGGACTCGAGGTAGCACTGCACAAGTCCGAGGCCATGTGTTTTCTCGGCCCTCGGAGCGCGCCACCTCCGGGTTCCCAATTAACGGTAAGAGGAGTTCACATCGGCGTCGAGTCGACGATGAAGTACCTGGGACTCGTCCTCGACAGCCGGTGGAACTTTGAGGAGCATTTCCGACGTTTGGCTCCCAAATTGAATCGGACTGGGGCTACTCTCAAGCGGCTCGTGCCGAACCTAGGGGGTCCAGACGCCTCCTGCCGGAGGTTCTACGCAAGCATCGTTCGGTCCATGGCCCTTTACGGGGCGCCGTCGCTGCGAAAGCGAGTGGCGGTCCGGCTGAACGCCTGCCAAAGGGTCATGGCCATTTGGATTATCCGGGGATACCGTACGGTGCCCTGCGATGCGGCGAGCCTCCCTGCTGGCCTACCACCATGGCATTTGGAGGCAACAGTCCTTGCACACACGCACGACTTCCGCGTGGAGATGCAACGCCGGGGCGAAACTCCGCTACGACAAATCACGGCATGGCGGACAAAGTTCCAGCTAGATCTCATGGTGAAATAATAATAATAATAATAAAGTTTATTGTTCTTCTCTCACATAGAATTTTACAAACAATATAAAAAACAAACAAAACATTAGCGATAATTGTTGTGATCTATGTGAGAGACTGGTTTCTGTACTAGGAGACCTGTATGACAGATTACCAGCCTCTCCAGACTCCGGACAATAGGTGACAGCTGTATACAACATCAGTGCAAAGTAATAATTAAGAGTGATTAAGCTAGGTGCAGTGAGATTGTTGCTGTTATGGGGGCTGAAATGGCGAGAGCGACTGTCGCAACCCCGTGCTGGGCACGCCACGATCGAGACTGAAAGGCCCCTCTTTGAGGCGTGGCTGGAAAGGCCCCACAGCGTCGTCACCTTCCGCTTGGCGTAGGTGCTAACCGAACACGGCAAGTTGGCGAAGTATCTGTACAAGATTCGTGCGGAGACGACGCCCAGGTGTCGCCACTGTGCGGAGCGCCCGGAGGACACGGTGGAGCACACAGTCGAGGTGTGTCACGCTTGGGAAGAGCATCACCGTGTCTTTGTGGGGGCGATCGGCGGCGGCGATCTCTCGCGCCGGGGCTTGGTTCAGGCCATTCTCTGGAGCGAGGAGACGTAGCAGGCGGTCACCTCCTTCTGCGAAGCAGTAATGCTAGCAAAGGAGGCTGACCGCATCAGGCAACGGCGCGCACGCCGCCGCCGCCACCAAGATTCCGATCCTGATTTCCGGCCACCGTAGGCGCTGGCTCGCGGATGGCGGGCAATGGGTAGCTTGCTGTCCGTCCGTCCGGTAACAGACCGGTCCGAGCTCAAGTCGTTTACGGCGCGCACTGTTCCCGCGCGCCTCAAGGTGTTGTCAGCAAACTGTAGGGGCCCAGCAGGGCCGAAGCCTACTGGGGCCAAAGGTTATGTAAAAATGTCACCCGGGGCCCTGGGACAAAGGCAATGAATGGAACAAGGCAGGTTTTTAGTCAGTAAAAGTCTGACACTATTTCCCGCCCCACCCAAGGGCGGAATTTGTCATTGGATGATTTTACCCACCATAAAAAAAACTACTGAACCAATATTGAAGAAATTTGGTATGAAATTAACTTAAAAACCAAGGAAGAACATAGGCTAAAACTGACCTTCATGCTAATGTACAAATGAAGCTGCTTGCAGAAGCTAGTTTTATATATATGTGTGTACTTTCATCTATAGTATAAATATGACTAAATGTGTTGCTAAGTGCAAATCTCAAGAACAGCTGGACCAATTTGGCTTGGAGTAGGATAGAGTAGGGTAGAGTAGGAGCAAAGCTGCGGGCAAAAGCTAGTTATAAAATAATTAATATAGACTCAAACCCAGCTGTACTTGAGAAGAATTGGGTAAAATTACATATAAGAACTTGCCTAGAACAAACACAACATCTGGACTATGTAGAGTCATTGCTGACTGAAATGCTCGATACATCTGCCACTCTCGCCGCCATTTATCCAACCAGTGTCCGTTCCGGGAACCAAGGAGATGTGTATCAGCTATAACCATCGCATAAACAGGCTCCACACCGTCAGTTGGTTCCTTACTTAATGTTGACCAGCCACACTGAAAGAATTTTAAAGACGTGTTAAGTTATTATTGATCAAAGACTTAGTCATATCATTTATTGTTAATGTAAGTCTGTTACCTGAATTTGTGTAACATAGTAAATTAAGTATTCACAATAAACGTAAATTACAATTAAACCGATAAACAAGCGCGGAATTAAATTACTAACAAAACTTCGTCGCAATCTCCGTAACAATAAAGCCATAGTGTTTCTAATTCAATTATCTAGTAGATTGTTTCCTCATATTCATTCAATATTATCCTTTCAATTCAGAATCTAATAAATATCTTATTTATTTATTCGGTTTGTGTGCAAACAAATTCACCAGTATTGACATTGACGCTGACACTTGCATAAATGTTGCTTACTTTTTGTTTAATTATTTTACCAAATATCAAAAAAGCGTGTAGCAGGAATATAACTGGGACACACGCGCAGATTAACGAAATTAAAGTTACTAATAAAATTCGGAACATACAACTATTAATTCATAATAAACAAAGACATAATTTTATATAAAGTCTGTGAACAAATCCAAAAATAAATACCTTTTAAAAAGGATCTTTTCATGGTGGCAATATTTGATATTTAACATTTCATTACAAGCAAAAAAAAATACTGTTAAAACAAAACTTGGGGAAGATTGGAGCTCTGTATGTTTTCCATATACTTTAATAGATGTTATAGTTTTAATTTTATATATTGGTAGCACGTCACAAAAATAATTTAATTCAAAATCTTCAAAAAGAATAATAAAGCGTTGAGTAGTCTTCATAACAAACGAAACGTTTTTCCAGCTGATTGTGGATTGTCAAATAAATGCCAAATCAAATTGTCAAATTTGTCAATATTATCGAGTTCGGAACAAAAATTATAAATAAACCATGTTTTCAACTAAACAATTAACTGGTAGATAAGTGTTATAACCTTTATCGAATAATTCTTAAAAATGTCTATACATTGGAGTTCAGAAATAATGAAATGGGAGTATCGCGACTTGCAAGCCACGGCTATGTCCGTGGATTATTCCGGCAACAACGTACTTTTAGCAGGGCGACGATGGTTAGCGATTAAACAGCTCACCCAGGACGACGACTCGGGTGACATCGTAAAGAAGTACCCTCGTCACAGCAAGTACGACGCGGCCGGTGCCGAGTGGTGCCAGTCGTACCACGGCCAGAAACTTTGTGCAATCGCAGTATGTACAACTAAATCAAAATAATGTGTTCCAATCAGCCATTCTGCAATAGAATAATTAAAAAAAAATTACCATGTCAATGAATGTGTAGAAAAAGTTACCAGTTACCATTGTTCATGATTATCAGTCAAAAGAACCTTATGTTATAAAGTATATCGTAAATAATGATTTTATAAATTCCAGAGTAACCAAAGAGTGGATGTGTATGAGTGGCGTGGAGGCAATGATTTAACATGCATCTGTTCCCTTCGTGGACACACCAGAGTGGTCAGTGACACTCACTTCCATAGACAAGATCACAACTTGATTGCAACTTGTTCCATTGATACATTCACTCATTTATGGGATCTGAGAGATGCAAGGAAACCTGTGGTCTCATTATGTGCGGTTGGTAAGTGTATCATTATTTCAAAATGCTTGGTGTTATTTTAGTATGAATTGATGCTATTACTATAGTGTAATTACCAAACATTATTAATGTTAACTATCTACCGAGTTTCCACCAGCATCTTTGGTTACTGCTCTACTCCCATGGGTGCCATATAGCCTTATTTAGACCTTATAGCCTTCCTCAATAAATGGACTATCTAATACAAAGAAATTTTCTTGGGATTAACACATCTAACCTTTGGATAGACTGAATAAAAGGAGATAAAGCTACTGAAGATTCTTTTCTCCCACTATGTAATTCTGAAAAGCAACAATATAATAACATTATTATTTGTTTCAGCTGGTGCATCACAAGTTCAGTGGAACAAAGTAGCAACCCACATAGTAGCCACTGCCCATGATGGTGACATCAAAATTTGGGATTACCGTAAGCACTCGGCACCTATTCACTACATCTCTGCACATCTGTGCAAAATCCATGGAGTTGATTGGAGTCCCCACCATGAATACCAACTGGTTACTTCCAGCCATGATGGTAGCATAAAATATTTTGACATTAATAATGCAAGAAGACCTGAGAATGTTATAATGACGAACTTTCCTGTGTGGCGCGCAATATATACGCCATTTGGAAGTGGGTTACTGACCATAGGAGTAGGTTGGGGAGGAATGCCCAGAGTGGAACAGGCAGGAGTCATTGGCATCTGGGTAGGAGGGGCACTAACACACCGTCTTGTAGGTCACACTGACACAGTCCAGACCATGGTTTGGAGACCAAACACCTCCCCATCCAATTATCAACTAGTTACATGGGCTAGAGATCAATCTCTTAGAGTCTGGACAATGCATCCATCATTGTTAAAGATGTGCAACCATTACCTTCCTGATGATGGAGAAAATGATGAGGACAATAATAGTGACAGTAAGTAATTTGGCTTCTTTATTCCTATCACAAGAAAAAAGTATGATGCAACTTTTCAAAATATTTATAAAGCATGTTGATTTTGTTTCAGATGTTAGCTATGCTTCTACAGCTGGTTCGACAAATGATGTCTCTACAGGAGATAACAAAGGTCAAGATATTGCATTGGTAAGCTGTTATCATGATAAGGCAGGACCAAGTTATTAAATTTAGTTATTAAATTAAATTTTTGCAATAATGATAGGCTGACTGCTCAACTGAGACTATACCAGAGAAAGCTGCGCGGTACGGTATCTATCCTGCTGCAAAGTCGCCACTTCAGCCGCCATTTAAATAAACATTTAAATTAAACAACTCACCACATACAAGAATTCGCGCCAAAATTTAAATTAATAAAAAAAAAGAAAAGAGACCGACGCGCCTAGATCAGTGGAAGTGGCCCACATGAGCGGAATGTAGTTCTACCTTATTTTTATTTTTTTACAATCACACAACGCCGTCTAGTGCCAAGCTAAGCAGAGCTTGTGTTATGAGTACTAGGTAACTGATAAACATACTTATATATTTCTAAATACATACATAATTATAGATAAATTACACCCAGACACAAAACAAATGATCGTGCTCATCACACAAACATTTGTCCTGGGTGGGAATCGAACCCACGACCTCCGACATAGCAGTCAGGGCCACTAACCACTAGACCAACAGGCCAGTCAACCAACTATATGTGTTGAAAACAAATATCAAACCAACTAATCGCGTTGGTTCCGCTTTGCTCGTTACTGCTCCGCACCCACGTGTGCGATTACGTAGGCCAACGGAATAGAGAATATTTTTTTTCATTTGCGCCGCATCGTACGTGAAGCGATCACGTTGAACCATTCGACACCGAGCTATAAATTACCTCAAAAATGATGGTTGACCTGTAAACAGGGTTGTTGTGCATTTTGTCGCCTAACGTGACGACGTGGTGACGCTATCATAATATGCGAATTTTTGCGTTAGCATTGCTGCTCATTTCGAGCTGACAATAAAAAACCGGGCACGTGCGAGTCGGACTCGCGCATTGAGGGTTCCATACAAACTTACCTGTGAAGCAGTTGGAAAGTGAACCCGGGGGCCCTGGGACGAAGGCAATGAAGGAGCAGGGTAGGTTTTTAGTCAATAAAGTCTGACACTATCCCGCCCCACCTATTTTGATTCCCTTGAAAGTGTCGAAATACACATTATTTGCGACATAAACGGCCGCATCTTTTTTTCCATCAACTCAGAATTTTGACTTTTTTACAGCTTCAAGTCTGCGGTCCCTGATAAAGGTTCTTGACAGACCGACAACAATGTGATCCAGTAAGGGTCCCGTTATTTCCTTTTGAGGTACAAAACCCTAAATAACAACATAAATGGCACCCATGTCATTTAATAAATCCAAAACCTCAGAACATTAAACATTGGAAGACCAGAATCAGACAGCATCTGACTGGCAACATCGCTGATAGGCATATGAACCTTTTTGGCTCAGTCGTGAGGCACACAATGTTATTGTTTTTTTTAATCGATCATTTTTCCACTATACACTCCCTACAAGTACAGACAAACGCTGCTACGGGATGGGACTGTATATCGCCCTACTTATATGCTAAAAAGATACTCTGTTCTACTGGCACCCATCCTATGCCATATATTTAATCTTTGTTTCGACATCGGTGTCTTCCCGTTTAAAAAGGCAATTATTCATCCAATTTTCAAGGGAGGAGACGGGACTCTACCTAACAATTACCGACCCATAGCAATCCTAATTGCATTATTTAAGGTACTCGTACGTTTAATTAATAAAAGATTAGTTAATTACTTGGAACACTATAACCTAATGTCTTCTCATCAATACGGCTTTTGCAAAAGCTTATCAACATGCGACGCTGTCTATGAGTTAACTAATCACGTGATTCATAGTATTAACAGTAATAAAAAAGTCCTAACAATATTCTTGGACCTCGCAAAAGCATTCGATACGGTCCCCGTCTTTCCTCTCTTATCAAAACTTGAAGGAATGGGTGTCCGAGGTGTTCAATTATCAAGATAGATTAGGATATGTTCAAGAGCTACCTAACAGAACGATCACAATATGTCAGCATAAATAACATCAACAGTAATGAACTTCCCATTTATTATGGTGTGCCTCAGGGCAGTATATTTGGTTCGACCCTTTTTCTTATCTTCATCAATGAGCTATGCAACCTTAACATCCAAAATGTCAATATAATATCTTTCGCGGATGGTACTGCGATAACTGTTGTAGCTGAAACATGGTTTCAATTAGAAATAGAAGCGCATTTCTCATTCAACGCAGCATTAAACTGGCTCAATGATCACACCTTTACCCTCAATACTTCCAAAACCCAACTTCCTTACATACTCAATCAGTGCAACCATGAATCCCAATAAATTTTATAGTTCATTTGTACAACAATCAACCCTAAACTCTTTGTAACTGCCCGTCATTAACCTCTGCAGACCAAATAACAAATTTGGGCGTTACGTTGGACAAAAATCTTAATTTCAAGTCGCACATAAATTTTCTGACTGGCAGGGTCTGTAAACTTATCTTTATATTTAAAACGCTTCGACAAATCACTAATCAAACTAATTCGCAAGGTTTATTTTGCCTTATGCCAATCTATTGTTACGTACTGCATTTCATGTTGGGGTGATGCTGCTAAAACTACTATAAAACGACCATTGGAGATAGCTCATAGAGCAGTATCAAAAATTGCTACCTTTCGTCTTATCATTTCATGTTCTTGTGGAATGTCCTTAACATAAGACAACAGTTTACCATGCAAGCTATACTCTTACAACATAAAAAAACGCCATATAGGATAATTTTAAACGTAGAAAAACATAATTTGTACTGTCCATCGTACGCGCTCCGCTTTCTTTTAAAAATTCTTTTATTTTCTTGGCCCTTCTTTATATAATAAAATAAATAGACATTGTCCAGTATGCGGGTTAACGCTCTTTAACTGTAACAAAAAGGTCTACTCATCTCTTCTAGACTATACATATGAAGGTACAAAAAAAAAGTTAGACAAAGAAAAGAGAAAGTAAGACATTCCTACATACAAGTTATACTGTAACCTAGTTGGGAGATCAGAACTGTACCCAATACAATTGAAGCTTTGTAATGCAAAAATCAAATACCCATATACTGCAATACTTGTAAACGATCAATAAAGTTTTTTTTATTACTGCTGTGTGTACCTGGTGACTGTCACAAAAGAAATATTTTTCTTTCTTATCTTTAAATAAAGTGCTTTTCTTTCAGAACAAACTTCCGCATAAAACAATCACGTCAATCGACGAGGAGTTCGAATCCATCCGCGAGATGGCGAACATTGAGGTAACGGACATGAACATCGAGACGCGAACCTGCCAGATCCACTCGGAACGTAATGGTTACGTCGCCAACCTTCAAGTCACATTCCCCAGGAACGTCACCGAACAAACCATACCAAAGTTCTCCTGGCTATCAGGAACAAATGTTGACAGCCCAACTACTATTAAGATTCTACAATCTATCAATAGAACTGCTTACCGAAAGAAAAAAGAAGGCCACAGATGTCTGTTGCATTGTTTGAAAACATTAGCTACGTCTATTGACGAGGTATTTTGATTCTTGCTATTATATATTCTTAAATGTTTGAAATAAAAAAAAGCTATAAAATATGGAGTATGCCTAAAATGTTAATAAGTACATTTATTTTATTACTTTTGTATTTGAATAACATGGCATTAATATCAAAAGTACAACTTATCTCATAACTTCTAGATACCTGTGAAATCCAGCGACGACACCGACTCAATGAAATCAAGTCAAAGAAGTCAATCGGAGAGCGAAAACGCTGGTGACTCGTGCATACCATTCCCCAGAACTTGTGGGGCTAAATGGTGCGGAGTTAGCACACTAGTTGTCTTCAACCGTCCGCCGAACGCGCGCCGGCTGTCCCTGAAGCACGAGACCGGGACCCCGCGGTCGATGTCATCGTTGTCGCTAACTCCGGGGCTATTTGGCACCACCGGGTACAACTCCGTGTCGCCGCACGCGACTACGACGCCGTCCCCGACGAACGCGTCCGGTTTCCCACAGCTGCATCATCGACATCCGTCGAATTCTATTACGACGTTCTATTTCCAAGATAGATGGGTAAGTTTTTAATTGTGAACTTTTTTTTTCATGTAGACTGTCTGGAGTTTCAGGGCCTTCGAAGATCTTACACCCTGCAGCACGCTCAAGCTTCATTTTTGTAATAATTCATATCATCTTCGAAAAATTTATTAAGGACCTCCAACAAAGGATGTACTGTGCACACACAAGTAAATGTTCATTTAAGTTTTAAACTAGTGCACTTCCTCAATTACAGGAAGCCACAGCATGATTTGGAGTTCATACAATTTATAAAACTTAAATAGGAAATGTTACTACTATTATTCAGTCTTGAAGAAATAAACAAATGATCTCATCACATTCTACCACAGAACGATGTTTTTAAAGACACGTATTATTTTATGTATCTAGTGATTATTATGGCAATCGAAGCCTATATTCGTTGCCAGGTTGCATTACTTAGCTCCAGGTAAAGTTTAAACTGGTCTCCTGTTGGCAGAAAGCGCAAGGTCGGCGAGCGGGTAGCATGCGTAGCCGCGGCAGTATATCTGGCTGCATGGCGCCGCGAGTCGTGATGTACGCCGCGCCTAACCTGTTCCCGCTCAATCGCAACCTTGCTGAAAAATATGTAATCAACGCTGACAATCCTATTGGTACGTATTTATAATTCTCATAACTAAATACGAATTGTTTTTATTAATATTAAGAAGTTAACTAATAATACTAAAAATATCATATTCAACAGAAATGTGCGAAACAAATGCCAAGTTGGCAACAGAAGAAGGTGAGACCGACATAGCGCACGCATGGAATCTCGCAGCCCTGACCGCTCGGTCGCTACGTGCGCGCCTGTCCGACAACCTGGCGTCCAGCGAGGAGAGCATGGGCTGGGTCGGCCACCCCCTGTGCTGTAACCTGCTGCAGTCGCTGTGAGTACAAACAATGAACGCTAGAACCTCACGGTCAAATCACGCTGTCGCCACGCGTGCGCATGTCTGACTTCTTGGCGTCCAGCGAGGACAGCGTGGGCTGGAGCGGCCACTCGCTTTGCTGTAACCACTGAAGTCGCTGTGAGTACGAAGTACAAACAAAGAACGCTAGGACCTCGCGGTCAGACTGCGTGGTCGCTACGTGCGTGCCTGTCCAACCACCAAGCAAAGACATCATTGGCTGGGCTAAAAGTAAATAGGCTTGTCTATTGTCCCATGAAACACATAGATGCAAAATACGGGTGAAATTATAACGTCTTATATTATTCGTTAAATTATTTTAGCTTTTATACATGTAAATAAAATTACATTAACGTTGTTACAGAATATCACACTATGCCAAAGCGTCCAACCTGCAGATGGCGGCCATGTTAGCGTGTGCCTTCTCTGTCTTCAATGACACCAGTAATTCTAGTTCACAGTCCACTATCAGCACTTCTAGTTATGTGAGTATACCTGGCTTTGCACACACGGGACCTACCCCAAACGTCACTACAATGACCACATTGTAGTGACGTTTGGGGTAGGTCTGCAGTGGAATCCTTTCTGCCCTATATCAAAAGTCATCACTTTAGAGATAGAGCCGAAAGGCAGAGCTTAACCATTGCAGTTACAGGAAAAAGTTCAAGAGAAAAAGTGTTGGGAAATGCGATCTATTATATTATAATGTGAAAAGAGCGAATTTCGTTCGCATGAAAAATCTTATTCCGTGATCGAATCATTGATATATTATAATATACGCGCTAATATCGCAATAATAAAATTATAAGGGTTTTTCTGTTTGCGATATTAGCGCGTAATATATCTTTATTACGCGCTAATATATTTCTTTCTTTCAATCAGAAAACCCCTCGAATCTCACATCTATGATCAGTGTCATTACAGTCGCAAAACTACCGTCACGAAAATAATATTTTTGTGTAACACCCTCGTTTATGCCACTCGCCGATTGCAAGAAAGGGTGAAGTCAGACCATAAAGGCTTAATTTTACTGAGTTTCAGCGGTCCACACGCTAGAGCCGAGTCACCTATCTTCCGCTGTTTTGATTTAGTCTAAGGATCCAACTTTAAACTTAGCAAGAATAGTAACCTCAATAAATAATAAAGGGTTACTACTTGTTTTTCAAAACTATCCCGTAAGAAAATTAAGGGGGTGTTAGAGATCGTATGAAAGATTCTTATTTCTGGGGTTAATGAACTTGAAAATTGTCACAAATTCTAACTTAAATGAATAATAAAGACTGCCATCATAGTTTCTTAAAACTACCGTCAAAACAACGTTTAGGGGGTGTTAAAGTTTTTACGAAAATACTCTTTGCTAACGGACTCGCGGGGAAAGTGCTAGTATTTGCATATAACATCCATTACAACAAACCTTTTCAATTTTAGGGCAATGGCACATCCCCATACAGTACAGTAAACCAATACAGCGAAATCAGCGCTGACGGCTGGACGCTCCCCATCGTGCGAAGCAACTCATGTTCCGAAGCAGAGAACTTCTACACCGACTCTACAGTGTCCAAGTCTGAACGAGCCTCTTCCTGTGTGCTTGACGAGGCTACTGTGCACCTGTATCACTGTTTCAAACGAGTGTACGCGGATATCTTGCACCGGTGGCAGTTGATTTATAAGAAGACTGAGGTGAGATAAGTTTACTTAAAATTTTGTAGATTAATTTTAATAATACCTATGTATTTAACGTAGCGCGCACTTGCGACTCCGGCCGAGGCACAGATCATGCTGTCCGTTGGTGGAAAATTACACTAGAATTACTGGAGTTTTAGTTGTCCTATTAGGGATGTCGGAAATGATAAAATATGTCGATATTTTTTTAAATATCCATATCGGCCTCTATATAGTTTATTTAGTTCAGTCTAGGTCAATAATAGTTTATTTTTGGTGGGGAAACTCATCCAATGATATCTCCCGCCCTTGGGCGGAGCGAGACCCCGTTCCTTTGTTGCCTTTTATACCAAGGCCGAGCCTTCTTTTCAGAAGCAGACCAAAATATAAGAAAATCTTAATAAAATTAAATAACAATATTCAGTTATTTCAGACAACCCAGCATTTGTCCGGTAACAAAAGTAAAAACCATATATTTATTAAATATCTATTGTAAAAACATATGCTAGTCATAGACAAAACAGTTATTTGTTTCCATTCGTTCCTATCTTTTACGACTTTGAATTCCGTTAAATATCTGCTAGTAAATTAATTTAAAATAAAATCGTTTTTGATACGATTTTCGATATAGAATATTTTCTATCGATACATCGATATATCGGATCAAAATATATCGGCCAAAACTATCGATGTATCGAAGCAAAAATATCGATATTTTTTCAACACCGTGCCTGTTTATTGTTCTTATTTGTAGTTTTTAATTATAAATCACTGCGTAAATATAGTAAACAATGCTCTAAATTACGTTTCAAAGGACAGAGGAGAAGAAAATAAAATTCTGTTACATTACAATTATAAACAGCTGCCCGTGTGCTTTATCGATATTATTCCGGCTTTACTGGTAAGCGCAGAGCAAGCGCTTTTACTTTTTTGACGTAGCGGTCAAAAGATTAATTTCAAAAAGTGACGGACTGGTCGTTTTGCCAGGAGGGAACACTTGGGGGACGCCTATGTCCAACAGTGGTTGTTTTTCGGCCGAAATAATGATGTTGATGAAGTTCAAAAAGAACAGGGTTTCAGGGGTCATGACATTTTAAAATGTCAAACGTTCGTGCGAGAAAGAATGATGGAGCTATACACTCTATACACCGTTAAATTTTGATCGTTTTAATCCCGTAGAGGGTCGATTCGGTACCTAAAAAGCTATCGATTTGCTCCACTCCATCCCTTTAATAATTCAGTATAGGTCGTAAAATGAAGCGCGTGAAGAGCTAGTAGTAGCACTACTGGTCAGCTTTTCTTTTAATTAAGTAGCGGTACTATTTACTAACACGGAAGTAAGTAAAAACTTGTATCGATTTCATCCCTCAGGTACTGAAGCTCGTAGTAGATGTTCAGGGAGCGACGCCGGGGCGAGGGCCGGAGCTGGCGGCGGCGTGCGCGCGCTGCGGCGCGGCGGCGCGCGGCGCGGCGTGTGCGGCGTGCGCGCGCCTGGCGCTGCGCTGCGCCGTGTGCGCGCGCCCCGTGCGCGGCCTCGCCGCCGCCTGCCACTACTGCGCGCACGCGGGACACGCCATGCACATGCTGCACTGGTAAGCAACGACACAAGTCGACTAAACAGTTGATCTGCGACGTGTGCGCCTGCCTCGGGCGCGTCCTCGTCGCCGCCTGCCACTACTGTGCGCACACGAAACACGCCATGTATATGTTGTTAAATATAAGCGCGTATACTAATACGCGCTTATATTTATATTAGAAATAAGAAAAGTCGTAAAAAAGTATGAATTGAAATAAGATTTGAACTTTAAAAACGTAATATAAGTACAGAGTAAAGTTGATTGTTGTTGTGAAAATTTGATAATTATCTCGAATCCTGATTCTGATTTCTTGAATTCAAATACAAAGTTTGTGCGAATCGCAGCTTGAAATTGCTGGACATACGTTTCAATGCGTGAATGCACCTGATTTTGCACGTTGGAACGAACCAGTTTTCTACTGTTTTGCTGTGTCTGTCCTGAATAAAAGTTTTCTATTCTATCATATATGTTATCACGGTTGTTTATTGAACTCTCCAATATGCGGAATAAACGAGACCAATTGTTGTGACGATGCTTAGGGGAGACTGGTAACACATGCCTAATAGTCCGCCTCTGTACCTTAATGTACTATCAAAGACACTTCCGCCTGACCACCGCTAAGTTCATTTTTCCTTGAACTCGAAACAAAATCTTCAAAAAGTTTGGTTTGGCACCGCGCCGCAGGATTCAAGCAAAATTTTTTTAAGTGATTTGGTAGAAATTACCGCGGTGGTACATGAAGTATTCAAAAAAAGAACCAACTGCGCACGTCGCCTGGCAGATTTTAATGTAAGACATAGTTTATTTAAACAACCAAAACTTTTAACCAATTCCCATGTGATGAACTTCACCCATCTTGAAACCCCCAGGTTCACCCAACACGACACGTGCCCCACGGGCTGCGGCTGCAAGTGTGTCATGGAAGGCAACTCCGTGTGGAAAGGGGTCAAGTACTAGTGAGCTTCGAATAACGTATGTAACTATAACTTAAGCGTAATGTATGTAGATATCTCATTTTAATTGTGTTTCTGTGGGGTAGATGCCGAACGCATTGACCTACTGGCTTTTTGATAATGTTTGTACTATGAATTTTGGGCGTAATGTAAAGTTTGTGAGTATGTACGGTATAATTTCAGCTTAAGATATCACTTCAAAGGCCCCCGGCCTGAGAGAGAAATGGACTAAACTTTCAGTAAGTGAAAACGGTCAGAAAGTGTGAGAGAAAGCGATCGTGCAGCCAATAGTTGTCTCTTTCTAGATTATATTCGTAATTACTCCATATTGCAGACGGGCAGTGCCACTTTTGGCACTACGAAATACAGAAACGAAACTGTCATTATCTCTTATACAATTTTTGTTTAGGTGGGAAATCATCTTCTTCTTCTTCTTCTCGCGCTCTGTGGTGGAGCGCGAGGTCATGTCAGACTTTTACTGACTAAAACACTGTCCTATTTTCCCGCTTTGTCTTGCGTCCCAGGACCCCGAGTTTCCGTTTCGGACAACCCATGGCCCCGATAGACTTCGGCCCTGCTGGGCACATTTGGTTTTGCCGACATCTCTTTGAGGTGCGCTTGAAACGCTACGCGCCGTCGACGACTCGAGCTCGGTCCGGCTTGAGAAAATCCGTTGCCTCACGCGGGCGGCCGCCTCCTTCGCTAGCATTACTGCTTCGCAGAAGGAGGTGATCTCTTATATTTGTATAAGAGATGACCTGAACCTCAGTATCTAGTCAATCAGTCAGGTCAGTCCATCCAGCTTTATGTTTATAGTTCAATTCGATAGCAGATCTGGAAACAATATTATACTTTAATTTTGTATGCTGTACATACTCATAAAAAATTTGGAATTACGTAACAAAAATATGTGATTAAAATATTTGCCTAAAATATTTAATATATGTAAGTAATTAGTTAATCATAAAGACTGGCAGTTTCATAAAATCCATTGTAATAAATAATGACACAATTTTTATCAAGAATTTTATTTAACAAACGTTTTTATATTACAAATATTTTAAAACAAACAAATGAAAACTGTGCTCTCGATTATCTTAAAATGAGTGTTTTAATAATATTTTAAAGAATAACTAAAATGCTTTACTTCAGTCTCTTTCAAGCATTTACTTATGCGAAATTTAGAAGCAGATAATATTATACAGGTAGCAAGTTCAAGGTAAGTAATTGTACAAGTGAGTTTAAGATTACACAAAAAAAACATACGACTTTGTAATGACTAGTGGTCGCGAGATCTTTAAAAGTAGATTATGTAACTAGAGAATAAAGTAGTTTCGTGTATTTTAAGTCGCTAGTGTCATATTGAATTCCAAACGGAGCAAGGTTAAAACTCGA
The DNA here is from genome assembly GCA_958295575.1 of Leucania comma. Classification (NCBI taxonomy): domain Eukaryota; kingdom Metazoa; phylum Arthropoda; class Insecta; order Lepidoptera; family Noctuidae; genus Leucania; species Leucania comma. The sequence goes on from OY282468.1 coordinate 19,013,167, forward strand.
ACGCAGTGAGGTCCCTCGCTGTGCTCGGGAATCAATTGCGTTCCGGATTTGGCCTCGGTAACATTCGCTCCATTCGGAATTCAATTTGCCACCTGCGATTTAGAGACACTGCGTTATCTAGTTACATAATTCATCTCCTACAAATTGCAATCAAAGAAATTAAAAATTTCAGTTAGTATAGGACAGTCAAAATAGTAAAATAAAGATATAATGAGAATTACATTTCTTTTAAATTAATATAATCAGATACCAAACTATTTACAGGATATTTTTTTTTTCATATGATAAGGCTTATAAGATTATACATAAAAATATATACGTATGTAAAATATGTATATTGGATCTAGTGAGCAATCAGGGGGTTAAAATGCATTTTTTAAGATAAAAATATTTCTCTTGATAAGCTGGATTATAATGTTAATACATGATAATATGTCGACAGCTTTTGTATGTACATTTTGATTTCTTATTGCAATATCAGAAACTACCTATAAATCTATAAGAGAAAAAAAAAGTACATTATAAGTAGGCACAATATAAAAACGGAATTGTTTAGGCACCGATTGTTTCAAGCAAACTACATCTAAAGGAATAATAATAATACTTTCAACTAAATTGAATAAAATATAAATACATATTACAACAATATCAAACAAGAGATTCTTTCATTATTGATTTCTAATATCTACTTTAAAAATTCGTGAAAATTTTGTAAATTGTTTTCGGGTGATTCTGTACCCTATATTATTTATATTTTCTGAACACAATGTTAGGTATAAACTAGTATAAATAAGTCGTAAGATCGCCAATGTGGCTCAAATAATATTTTTGTCTTTAATCAAAACAAAGCAATGTTCAGAAATAAGTCGTTGGTTTTTTTTATTTATTTTTTTTTTTATATAAGGAACAGAACACTTACGCATTTTTTTCTATAACATAAAAATTTAAAGTTGCCACTAAATCTAAGTATTAAATCTACTGTAGTGGTATAAAGTACGCATGCGCGACGCAATGGCATGGATGCGGATCTCAGAGGCGAGTCGTTCTATTGTAGCAGCTAAAACAATAAACTCTTATTAGTAAAATTAATGTTGCTTATAATATTAAAAATAACTGCACACAACTTTATATATGTGGCAATATTTAAGTCGAATGTATAGATCTGTTTGTGTACAGCTATCTATACATTATAAATTATTATTAAATCAGCGGGGACTAAAAACTTTTAATAAAAATCTGTATAAAACTGATCTGGAGCTATCTCGTCACTTCCAAACTTTGATTGACTATTCAATCTACTACCTGACCTTCTATTTTCACAATAGGGTGCCTGGACTACTGAAATACCTACCTATTGGTAGAAATTAATTGAGCGATGTCATTAAGTTTTGAATCAATGTACGAGAAATTAGTTTGATCCATAATAACCACTATTCAGAAGGACCAAAGCGTGAAATTCCTGCATAGGCTACATTATATGGCATACATATATTGAGAAGGTTCTCTTTTAATAGAGGAACTTCACACGTTGTTTCTCCATCTTCCAAACTAAAGTTCCCGTGTTCACCCTGTACAACACAATTTCCCGGTTGGCCATTTTTTACCCTTACGTCTTAGCAATAAGGTTGCAAATCGAATGAAATTCAACCGCTCAATTAATTCGTATCATAAAATTCAATAACTACTTTAAAAATCACCTGTGCAGTTTAAAATCTCGCTTTAAAAGTGAGTTAAAACAGTTCAAGTAAGAGAAACTAATGTATTATCTAGAGCTAATGTTCACTGAGATAGATTGAAACATTTTAGTTGTTAACGTACAAACCCATTTCTTAATGATATTTAGTAAAACTTCACGAATCCATTAAACTATTATTGCCTTACATTTAGTGTTAGCTGGTCCTGTTGAGCTTGAATTTCTGATAGAGCTAAAGATAACATATTAAAGTATCGGTAGTTATAGTCGAAGAATTTACAAATTAAAATCATTATCAGACTGATGAAAAATATATAAATGACTCCCTCAATGAAACCACTAAAACTAAGAAAGGATTATCATTTATAAAGCACTTGTTGAGAGCTGAATATTCAACGATGAGGCCTTACTAATCTACCCGCGTTTGCCTGATAAAAGGCGACAATATGATAAGGGTGAGTTGGTTGGCTTCGTACCTCTCGAGCAGGCGGCGCTTGAGCTCCGGCGGGTAGGTGACGTAGATGTAGTGGTCGTCGTGCTCGGCGTCGTCCAGCGCCTCCTCGGCCGCCGAGCGCTCGCCACGCGTCGGCGACGAATGCGTCGTCATCGACACCGACGCGCTGCCCGCTACGCTGCCTTCCTCCGAACTATACAGTTGTTGATAAGCTCAATTTTGGAAGAGAAAGGAGATAGGATAGTAAAGTAACGTCTGTACCTAGATCTTGGCGGGAAGATGGGCTCGTCGAAGTCTTCATCCTCGACGTCTTGACGGTAAAGGTGTTGGACCATTGAATTAATCAGAAACGTCTGTACAGAGGGCAACCTTTTCCAAAACAAAAATAGGTCATCTATGAGCATCTGAGTACGGTTAGCGACGAAAGTTCGTTTACACTTTACAGTGTTAGCAAAGCTTCTATATTAACACGAAATGTTTTTGTAACATTCTTTTAAGATAATTTGGTTACTTTTATGTAAGGGATGTACCTTGTTTTGATTTTTTTTAGATAAGTATTCAGATAAAAGAATTTTCAAAACTGAAGTGTAACCGAGTTTCGTTGCTGACCGTAGGTACCGCTAGAAACACGGCTTTTGAATACACCAGAATTGCCATATTGTTCTTGAGCCTCAATTTTATCTTACGAAAAAAGTTAGCAGCACTAATTGTAGAAAGAAAATTGTAAACCGATGACAAACACTGATACAGTTGACAGCAGTTTTTTACCAAAAATCATTGAGAAAGATATCATACATCAGCAATACAACCCACCCTGGATATAAGCTTCTCTTTACTTGTGTTCCTGAGTTAATATCATCGAAGTTTGGACGCAATGTCGTCCGCCTAGTTCGCCGCCGGACAACACTTACTCAAACACGATCCAGATGATGTAATAGCACATGCAGAGCGCGAGCGCGAGGCCGGTGGCCAGCGCCAGCAGCAGCGGCCAGGGGAAGGCGCGCGCGGACGGCGCCGTGTCCTCCCAGTAGCGGTCGCAGCTCAGGTACCAGCACACGGCGCGCTGCATCTCCTCTGACAACCAGCGTCACACACCACTCAGACTATTGAAATATACTGTGGTGCAACTAGATTGCGGTAGGTCTATACAAGTATACCACATTTTAAGACACAATTTAAGTAGGTACATTTATTTTAGGTGATATAGGCGATCAATATTAACTGACCGATATCGGTAAACTGCAGTTTAGTTGCCTACATACATATATTGAACGGAAACATTGTCAACATTTGATCAGCAGTGCCCACAACTAACTGCAGGCTTAGACAGATGACTGAAATAGTATATTTTGATACAAGTAGAGAAAGTTTGTCATTGCCACTGAAACGGAATTCGCCTGAGTCGCAAGTAAGGGAGTTATGGAGCTAAGTGCTGCGGTGACAAATTGCCACGTGTGTCAAGCGACGTTTTTCAATACACATACGAAGAAATAAATAAAAGGGGTCTGACGCGCGACGTGTGGTTGCCGTTTAGTGCTCAGCTTGATACGATAAATTCGTGCCTTAAAGCGGTATTGTAGAGGCGGGTTTTCGAGTAAATGTATTGAAATGTCATTTGTCTAAACCTGCTGATAAGTATCAGAATAATCTACTAACGCTAACCAAAATGCTCGTCAATTCGGACATTGCAGGTACCATGCCGACAAGACGGTAAGAATATTAGTATAATAAGTGTTATAAACGAAATTGGCAATAAAAGGAAAACTTATAAAACCTTCAAGCTCCGTGAACTGATGTTGAGTGAGGTGCAGCAGAAGCGTCGCTATGCAGGAGTGCACGATCCTTTCGCAGCGAACCTGAAAACACAAAATAAACATTAACATTCAGAAACAGCTTTGTAAGAAATACCCACTTTCAGAATCATTAAACACATGGTTAACTTATTCGAGTAAGAAGTTGTCAAAAACTTAAGATTGAGATGGCTATAAAATCAAATGACCTTGAGTGTCTGAAGGCGGGTAGGGTCACAGGCTGCCCGCTCGGCCTGCAGGTCTGCCAGCCTCTTCTGCCGGCTGTCAGGAGGCAGCGACGACTCCACAGTGTCGGCATCGCACAGCTCCGCCGTTTGATTGGCATCGCCATCACTGTCTTCTGTTCTTTTCTCTTCTGGCTCTGAAAACATCATTTAAAGCATGATTTTTAAAGAGTTCACCAGCTGATAAACGCGCCCAGTCCTGCATTGTTTAAACAAACAACAAGTACATGGCAAGCTTACCATTGTTACTTATTAACAACACTTTCAACCTGTATTGTTCTCACTTTCCTATCACACAAGCAAGCCTTACAATGGTTTCTTAAACTTGTGTGAACGTTTAGAGTTTCTCGGCAACTCACATACAAAACTGCTAAGATCATCAGAGAACTTGCGACTTAAGATGCCAATCCATACCACGACTTTCTATGATAAATCATTAACTGTCCAGGCTGCTCGTCTGTGAATTGCCAGATACAATGAAGCGCGCTCAATCGTAGACTGTTTTTAAAAAACTCGTTATGGAACATTACCTGTCGCTATGAATATCGATAGTCGTCATTTATATTTCTGTCTATAGTTTTTAATATATATGTATCTATTAAATAGTATATGTATATATCTGTGTATCTATTATAATATATATGTATGTTTTTTTTTTTTTTTTATGGTAGGTAAAATCATCCAATGACAAATCCCGCCCTTGGGCGGAGCGGGAAGTAGTGTCAGACTCTTACTGACTAAAAACCTACCCCGTTCCTACGTAGCCTATCGTGCCGGGGCCGAGCATTCCTTTCGGAACTAACCCATGACCCCAGTAGGCTTCGACCCTGCCTGCCTGCAGTTAGCAGGCTGGGCCTCTTCGGTGTGCTGACAGCTCCTTGAGGCGCGCGGGAACAGAACGCGCCGTCGACGACTTGGGCTCGGTCCGGTCGGTTACCGGACGATCGGACAGCGTGCTACCCATTGCACGCCGTCCGCAAGCCCGCGCCTACGGTGGCCGGAAATCGGGATCGGAATCCCGGCGGCGGCTGGGGCGAGCGCCCCGTTGCCTCTGCCTGATGCGGTCGGCCTCCTCCTTTGCTAGCATTACTGCTTCGCAGAAGGAGGCGACCGCCTGCCATCCCTCCTCACTACGGACCATGGCCTGAACCAAGGCCCGGCGAGAGAGATCGCTGCCGCCGATCGCCCCCACGAGGACACGGCGATGCTCCGCCCAGGCGGGGCACACCTCTACAGTGTGCTCCACCGTGTCCTCCGGATGTTCCGCACAGTGGCGACACCCGGGCGAATCCTCCGCAATATATGTATGATACTGATTTTGTCACACCAACGACAGTCCCATTTCTTGTCCAGGCAATTACTGTCCGTTCCAGCTGGAACGGACAGTAATTGCGGTTACCTAGAAGAGATCGTGGAACGCGATAAGGCCGCCCATTGTATGTATGTGTTGGTGTACAATAAATAATATGATAATAACCTGGCTCGTCAGCTCACAATTCCACGATTTTGTGAGCGCGCACCAGTGAATGCTAATAATATCGCGGTTGAACTCGATGGTAGATCATACCCTTAATAATGTGTCGGCAAAGTCAATACTAGGTACAGAAATGTCGGCGAAGCCAATAGTATTAAGTCAGCTTGATAACGGGACGTCAGCGGATACGTCACGACTCCGCTAAACAGTCTGGAGAGAGTTCACGCGAAACCGAGCAGTTAAAAATTGCAACCGTACAGACGCAGTCCCCTTTTCTCTGTCGGCAGCCCTGAAGGCAACATTGCTCTAGGAACTGTATCAAGGCTCGTTGTGAATTGAATATCTAAAGCCTACATCATAATAAATCAATTGCGTGATCTAGAATAGTTTGTTTATTGTTCATTACCCACAAAAACGTTCTCTGAAGGAGATACTTACTTTCATCGGCATCCTGAGCCTATGGGTATGGAAAATCAATGCACTATATATGAGAACTAATCACGGAGAGTAGGTACCGACGTAACGGTTTTCTTTTGAGTAAACAAAAACACAATGCTCGCAAAACGGCACGGTTTGCGCAGTGGTTGAGCGGTTGGCTACTGCACTGCGAGTCGCGGGTTAGATCCCCGCATGGAACAAATATTTCTATAACCTACAGATAGATCCGGGTCTGTGTATGTGAGTTTCCATTTTTGTGAACGCATCCTCGATACAGAAGTAATTCCTAGTATAACAGCTGGATGCAAGACATGGCCGGTCGAAGTAGCGACACTTGGGAGAGGCCTATGTCCAGCAGAGAATGTCTTTCGGCTGACATAATAATGAAATAAGTTAGTACGTACCGGCTTCCTCTTCTCTTGTATCGACAGCTGTCCGGGGACAGTCGGCGATAGGCGGGGGAGGTACGGTGCGCGGGCGGTGGCGCCTGCGTGACGCCACACGCGCGACGCTCCTCGTCGCCGCCGGCGCTAGCGCTTTCTTCACTGCTTCTACGTCTTGCCATACCTGTTAAACATTAGGTGGACAACGTTCCTATGAGTTTGTCTTTAATTCACGTGTCTTATAAACAAAAATATTAATATTTTAAATGTATTGATATTTTGGTGTGTTAATATTTAAAAAATTAAGTAATATGTGTACATGGAAACAAATGTATCTAATAATAATATACATGTTAAACATAAATGACACTCAGACACAGTACACCGGTCCGCGATAGCTTACCTCAATATCCGTGCTTGGGCCGCCGGCGCCGCTGAGCAGGCCGTGAGCGACCAGCACCTGGCAACGCATGATATCGCAGTAGTCTGCCAGACACACTGCATCCTCTGCCTGTACATCATTACGTATGATAATGTTGACCTTTTGTTAAGTTAACAAAGAACATAAGTTGTCAAAAAATAAAAGGACCGTTTTGACATTTGTAACACCGTCTATATTACATTAAGAGAGCAGTGGTGGCCGAGTGGTAGCGGCCCCGACTTACGAGGGTTACTATGCTTTAATACAACACTTTTCTTAATCATGTAACACACTCTTTATGCAACCAGTGTTCCATTAAAACACTTAGGTATTATTTTGTTGTTTCTTTCAGTTTCGTTCCAATTTACATTCTAGGGTCTTTCCCAAATGTCAAAACGGGCCTTTTATTTTTTAAAGAGTTTAGTGTCTGTATATGGAGCCGCTGCACACGTCATTTGCTATGTTACCCATCCGGCACAAGAACCTGCACTTTCTAGGATTTGTACGAAGCCAATGACAGAGTCTTAGGTACAGGTTGCCAAATATTGGGCAGAAAAAAAATTGAGTTTACCGACACAAAAAGAAGAAGAACTATGAACACATCAAACGTGTCATCGGGCGCAACAAAGCCATTACCAAAAATCAGATAATGTGTTTTTACATTTGTTTTATAGACAATCACCGTTATAGTACGCAGCAAATAAGTTGAACCATTTGCTATGGTTACGCGCAAAAATCGGTTATAATCCTCGTCACACAATTTGAAGCATCATAACGGTCGACCTTGAATGCGCAGTAACCGATTTTCGGGTCTCAATTGAAGTGGCGAGCTTATGCGTAACCCTACCAAATGATAATACTCACCTTATTAATCTGGTTCTTGTGTCGGTGGTCGAAGTGCGTGTCGAGGTGTCGTTCCTCGTAGAAGGACTTGCCACAGAAGGCGCACGTCCACTGCGACGGCCGGTGCTGCAGCTTGGCCGCGTGCTGTGGAGCGAAGATATCGCGCGCTGGGTGGAATGGACACTCCAGTGGTAGTTTCACCTGTAACACAATTATTGAGCACGTTAGGCAGTTTCCACCTTCAATTTTTATCGTGGTTTGTTCGTATAGGTACAAAATCAATTCTGAGGAAAAGCTATTTTATTCCTATATTAGAACACATCACAGGAAAAATTACAGGAAAATTTTGTATACCTATATATATATATATATATATATGTATACCCATATATATATATATATGTATATATATATAGGTATAGGTGTATCTATATATATATAGGTATACAAAACCTGCATTTATTGAGATGTTTTCCCAATTACATTGTACATTGTATTAGTCGTAATTGGCATCGCACACATTACGTTAAATGTTGAGTCAGAGCGTTGATAAATCATGTTTATAGTTTTTCAGTACATTTTTGCGTATCTGCGCTCTGTTATTTAATTCGAAACTTATTTTTTCCGTAATTGTGGATTTTATTAAATGATGAATAACAACTCTGTCGTGCATGCATTGGAATCGATTCGCGGACAGATTATCTCAGTGTATTCTCGTCTAGATAGCGGAGAGCATCTTAAGCACAACTTGGAAGCCAGGATTATCCATCAGCAACTTTAAGAAAACACACAAGTGCATTTCTTTTATTGTAAGTGTTTTTATTTTATGCGTGTATATTGTGAGACCACTATATCTTATAGTGCAATAGAAGTAGTAGTGTAATAGTAGTAGTCGGTAGTAGTGTTTTTGAGAATGATCACAGTGAACTGGTGAACTTATCCCTGCTATGATGACTGATTTTGGACCGCTCCGTCTGTTCCGTAATGGGGGGTTCCCCCATTACGGAACAGACGGAGCGGCGGACCTGCCAAATAAGTTTATAGTCTCTGAGATTTTGTGATTAATCAGTGAGTGATATTTCGCTTTTAAATAATTATACAGATTTTATACTATTACTATATTATGCCCCGCTGTTTCATCTCCGTCTTTGGGTACTACTCCTTATGGTCGTAGCGTGATATTATGTATACGTATAAACTAAATCGATAAAATGAAATACAGCTATCTGATAATAAAATATTCTTTCAAATCGATCGCGCTAATTCCTGAGATTAGAGCGTCCAACGAAACAAGCTGTTCAGCTTTTTTATTGTAAAATATTAGTCTAGGTAGATATATGCGCGGGTATATACGAAGAATTTTGTCAGTAAGTAATTTGGAGAAAAAACCACAGAAAAGTAAATCAATTCGTCGCTGGACTGTTCATCGGAAGACCGTGTGTCGGACAACTGTTTCAGAATCCTTTCTGAAACTGCGGTTAACGGTAGCTACTATTAATTTTTTAATGTTAAAAAAATTGCTTTTGCTTGCTGTTTTGCATACAAGTGTTTAATTATCCAGAGTAACTTACAACCGTAATAAAAATTAGTCCTATATGGTCTATACCAAATTTTAATCTATAGGCGTGCGTTTACTTAAAAAAACCCTTCAATGGTTTGACGGAAAAAACATAATATTAGGGGGAGCCCAGGATGCTGCAGTTACTAAAGCGTCATGGGGACCTATTGGATTTTGAAGATTAGATCCAAAAACGTAAAAAAGCCTATGGCTAGTTTTCATTTTAGTGGGGGAGAGAGCGTATAAGAGTTTTCAAAAATGTTAACAAAAAAGTCACATGGAAATAATCGAGCGCGTCAGATATTCATAGTGTATATGCGCTTTGTATTTCCAATAACCGATAGGTAATTAATCTGACGATTACCTAGTCGGAGGAGGCTGCAACAACGGGTAAAAAAACATTATTCGAGCGTGTCAGATATTCAGTGTGAATGATAAGTGAACTCAAATTCGCGCGTCAGATTTTTATAGAGAGGGTTCAAGATGTCTTGTAGTCCTAAATGATAATCTGGCAATTATGTAGAGGGGTATTGTTAATGAGACAATTCGAAAAATTAATAATAAAAAAACCAAGCAACATTTCGAAAATGTAAAAATGGAACATTGGTACATTGTAGTATCGGTCATTAAAGATTAATATAAATTTAAGTTTGTGGAAAAAAATCCAACAGTTTACTATCAAAATACAATTAAACACGAGCATCCTATTTTAAGATTTTTGTTTTTATTATTATTATCTACTATTAGATGGGTATTGCACCCTGGGGTTGTGGACCTTTAGAAGTCGTACGAGGAGTCGAAACTAACTCGCAGAGATCCCTTTGATCCTTTTAATAGAACGTGAATCTACCCGTGGTTATCCCTGTATGTTATCCCTGTGCTAGTGCATCCAAGGACAAACCCCGGTTGGTGGGAAACTATTGCGACATATTGATAAAATAACAAGTTTTATTCACAAAAAAGGCAAGGATATTTCATTACTTTAATTATGTTTAAAATATGGTACTATGTAATGCAACGCTTGGGTTTGATAATGTTAAAATTACGTGTTATCATATCACGCCGGTGTTCCCCGAATGATAAGGGAGAAGTGCACCTATCACAGGTAGGATTATTTATTTCGTGTTTCCAAATTTCCTACTAATTCTATGACTACGGTGATGTGGCCGGGCCGTCACCTCAATTTAATTAAATAAATTACTCATACGTGGCGGTTGACGTAATTATGTAAATCAAGTAGAGACTATCCCCCGATATCTGATTAAAGCATTTAAAGTTGAGTATTTCTCAAACTCTAGCCTGAATATCTGTCAAAATTTTACTTTAAAATAAGATTTGAGACGTTCTTAACTCTTAATTCAGAAACCGACCTATAGCTACGAGTCCTGCCTGGTGGGTCACCACACCGTATGTGTCTAAACCAGATATAATTTTAAGTACAGCTGTAACATCTACACGGAGGCGTATCGTGGATTAGTTTAGATGTGGGCGAAGGCGCGTCAACAAGGCCTTTTTCTTTCATAAATTCGAAAACGACACAGCCACTGTCGACCACATCGTCGCTTGCCATCAAGCAAAAAAGTGGTCAAAAGAGAGCCTATCTATTAAGAAAAAAAAACCTCGTTCTTAAAGCAAGGGCTTGTGAGAGGCCCCTTTGCCCTTTGCCTTTGCCCAAGACTAGCTACGCCATTACATCTACACTCCATTCGCAATAAGATTAAACATTTAAGCAAACCTTTTTTTACTGTCCGTTCAGCCGATTTTGACTTTTATTGTTTTTTGTTTTTTAGCTTTCACACAACGCCATCTAGTCCCAAACTAAACAGAACTTGTGGTAAGAGTACTGTTAAACATACTTACATATTTCTAAATACTTAAATATCACTACATAGTATAAAACAAAGTTCCTTCCCACTGTCTGTCCCTATGCATGCTTAGATCTTTAAACTACGCAAAGGATTTTGATGCGGTTTCCTATTATTATTTTTTTATGTGTGGAATTGTATGTACAATAAAGAATAAGAATAAGAATAGAGTGATTCAAGAGGAAGGTTTATATGTAGAAATAATAAATGCATAATATATTTTTCAATACACTTGCTCAGAAAGTGGCTCTTATTGCACTACACTTAGGTACATAATGGCACCTATTACCAAACTGTGACATTTTGATTACCATTACGCACTAGTGCTGTAATGTAGCTATAAACTTTTTGTTCAACCTCTTTGTTCGCAAATCAAATTTTGAATACGAAAAAAAATCTTGTTAGGTTATTTCGTTCGTTCTTACTTTACTTACTTATTTCATGCAATTTCGGCCATATTAACTTGAAAAAACGATTTATTTAATAACAAAAAATATAATGTATAAATCGTTCGTTCAAATAAAAATTGTTTTTTCTTTGTGGTTTATGGTCGCCATTTTACACCATTTTAAAATGCGCGCGGTTTTTAGTGTGATTTTTTCGAGTGGAGTTCATTGTCTATAATTTTTAAATAAAATAAAATACTACAAAACATTAGAAAATGTTACATCCTATTGTCACTAAAAATGACACTATCGTGAAATCTTTTCACGCAAGAAAACAAACAATTTGATAGCCAATTTGATCAAAAGACTATGTAGCCATAGCCTTCAGCTATGGGTCAATTAAAAAAACAATTGATGCGTGCCTATGAATATTACCGCCATATTATAAAAAAAATTCCTAGTTTTGCTATTGTAATAATAGTTAGCTAAATTATTTTTCTTTACAAGTGTATTGAAAAACGTCGTATGATACACGTGAGTAATGTATGGTTACCGTTCTAGGCTCTCTTAAGACCCTCGCCAAGGCTCGGGTCTTAATACCACCTCGACGGTAACCATGTACATTACACACTTGTATCATAATGTACTATATTATCACCATTTCACCCGTGCGAACCGAACGCGTGCGAACGTCGCTAGTTATAGATAAATTACACCCAGACATAGAAAAAATGATCGTACTCATCACAAAAACATTTGTCCTGGATGGGAATCGAAGCCACGACCTCTGGCACAACAGTCAGGGCCACTAACCAAACCAACAGGCCAGTCAAAAGCAGCAGCTTTGGTGGCATGATAAATGGCGGCTGCACTAAAAGGTTGGTGTTTTAATCACTTTTTTGCTTTTAATACCATCCTAATGCGTACGAAATAGAAGTCTAAATCGTTTGAACGGTCAGTTAAAAAGGTTTTTCTGAACGTCTAATCTTATTGCGAATGGAGAAAAAATAATAATTAATTCTAAGAAGTATTTGAAAATGAAAAATCTTACCTGAAACCTCTCCAACACTGGAAGCCATTTGTTCTCTATAACTTTTCTTACGATTTTGGAGTTGTCACGTGAGCAGGTGATTTTGAACACTGATGGCCCCGGCCAAGGGATCAGGGTGAGGAAGAGTAAGGCCAGGACCTGGGAACAAAACAATTTTTAAGTTCAATAAAATAACACAAGAGAATATGTTTAATGTTGCGAGTTTCCCGAGAATCTTACAACGTCGCTTCTTATCATATACAGAAGCCCTACCACGAGCTCTTAACGCGATCCATTTCTCGACCTAAACTGAACTTCTAAAGAGGTACACATTGCTCGCCGTCCGCAAGCCCGCGCCTACGGTGGCCGGAAATCGGGTGAGGGCGTGAGTATCGTTGCCTCACGCGTGCGGCCTCCTCCTTTACTAGCATTACTGCTTCTCAGAAGGAGGCGACCGCCTGCCACTCCTCCTCGCTTCGGACCATAGTCTGTACCAAGACCCGGCGCGAGAGATCGTTGGCGCCGAGCGTCCCCTCGAGGACACGGCGGTGCTCTGCCCAAGCGGGGCACACCTCTACCGTATGCTCCACCGTGTTCTCAGGGCGGATATAGGATATATTGCTCCATCCCTCTTTCTCGCAAGCACGCTTGACATTTTAACACGTCATAATACAATGTCACGTCACAACACACAACGCACAATGTTGTACAATGTTGTTGAATCAAGAGGTCCATTCTTGCATAAAACAAAAATCATAATCATAATTCGGCTTCTGGTCGGATTTTCTACATTTGTATCGAAACCGTATGCGAGCAAGAAATATACATAGTTGCTCAAGCCTTATGCGAACGCCGGCGTTTGCACACCTATTGTCTTTCTACTGTATCTCTAATTACGGTATTCAAAAGATTATTGGCATTATAAAATATGTGATGTATAAAAAATGTGCTCCCTTACCACCTGCCCGACACTTATATTTTGGAAATATCGTGAGATACGGTTTATAAGGATTTATAGAGCTTATAAAACACACAATGCTTAATCTAACACATACAGTGAAATACGGATTTATTGGACGTAAATGAAAAGAAGAGTGATCGAGTCACGGTTCCTGAATTCTTAATTTCACCCTGACATTCGGAGAATCACTTTCTAAATTGCAATTTAACTTATTTAACACTTCACAATATAATAATTACGTTAGTTATCACTCACAGAAGCACACGATGATACATAATGTCACTTAATATACAGGATACACGCAGAATTATAGAAGTCACACTGAAAATTAAGGTTATGCTTGTGTTATTTAACTATCGATTTTCAAGCATCTGAGGTAACCTTATCTCCAAAGAAACGTTGGCTTACCTCGAGGGAAAACGAAGTGGTCCTCATTCATATCTCTTATGCGGCAGATGGTCAAGGAAACTGTTTACATTAAGCGTGAAATAACTAGTTTATTACATAAAGTACAGGAGCCTCTGTATGCGTTGCCATCACCGGTCCTTCCGCGCATGCGTACTGAGCGCCCGGTTTCCCCTCTCGAAAAACTTATGATTGTAATTACGAAAATTACTGTGACCTTAAATTTTATTATGATGTTTTGGTATACTTGTATTAGAGCAATTTGATGCATCTTGATTAATATCCATAAGATGTTACGAGTTAAAATTCTAGATTTATATTCAGTTAGATATTTGTATGAATAGTAAATAACAATATCTGTGCATAAGTTTGATTATTATTATAACTATTTTAGTGAACCCAATTATTTTATTTTTTTATTTACAAAAATAAAATACACTCAGGTGTCGAAATACTCCTCCACATCACTACCATCCGGAAATGGGCCGAGCAGACTGGCAGTATTGCCACATTGAATGCCAATTGGATAATATAATTGATAATTTATTAAGATTGCAAAATGCATAAATGTCTTGTCTTCTACCCACATCTAACACTAAAAATGTAGTAGAAGTCGTAGACAGCTACGACGGGACCACACGTGCTCGTAGCCTACGAGCTACGGCCCGCTACGAGCCCCGTAGTCCTATTTTCGTAGCACGCTACAGCTGATTTAGTTGTAGAGGTTCATAACTTAAATACCAAAAACTTAATTTTATTTCCACTTTGACTTTTTATTAATGTTTCGGTAATTTTATCCAATTGTTTTTTTAACTGACTTCTGTAAAAGAAAGAAGTTTTTTCAGGTCTGTTACTTGTGTTGTGTGTGTCTTCGTTTTATCTTTTTAAAGTATATTCTGGCGTATTTCTTATGTATGATTTGTTATGATTCGAAGTTCATGATACCTGTTTACTATGGGTTCAGTAGGTGCGAAGCATTGTAATTAAAGTACCTATAATCATTGAACCTTGGAGGTACACCAGAAAACTCCTCAAGATCGAAAAAAATAATTATAATATATTGCAATGTTTAAGATAATCGAGAACGTGCTAGAGGGTACTGGAGTGTAACTACACAGGCATATTTTCATTAACGATAACGAAATTTGATAAATGAATAAATAAATTATAGTACATTATGATACAAGTGTGTAATGTAGGAGGTTACCGTCGAGGCAGTATTAAGACCCGAGCCTTGGCGAGGGTCTTAAGAGAGCCAAGAACGGTAACATTCATTACTCACGTGTATCATACGACGTTTTTCAATACACTTGTGAAGAAAAATAATTAAGTTAATTATATTACAACGGTAAAACTAGTAAAATTTTTCATAACATGGCGGTAAAAAAATTAAATCTGTTGACTATGAGCACGCGCTAGGCTATGGCTATATGGTCTTTTGATCATATTGCCTAGTCGTCGCTTGTTTTCTTGTGTGAAAAGTTTTTACGTTTATGTCATTCATAGTGACAATAGAATATGGATGTAACATTTTAAAATTTAGTATTTCTATTCTATTCTATTTTTGTTAATGGCAAATGAGCCGATGTCGACTATTCTGCCAATGTCGGAAGTAAATTGGAGAAGCAAGTGATGTATAAAAAAAAATATAAAAAAATAATAATAATAAAAGGGCTTGTGACTGGAGATTTAAAAATCCTTCGAGTGGTACAGTTGCACTTGATGTGTTAGTATTGGACTGAAACAAACATAAAATAGAGATACATAAATAATATAATTGTTAAAACATTAAATACACACGTAAACCACAATTACTTAGACAGAATATTTGGAGCTTATGACTTATAATTTTATATTGTTGTGGCGGATGAAGATCATCAACGCCACAAGCAGTTCTGGAGAAGGATAAGTTAGGAGGGCGGGGATATTAATTGGGAGAGGAATTTTGAGTTTCGGGAGACGACTATATAAGTCTAAAGGTGGAATGTTGTTTGTGCATTCAAAAAATATGTGATCAAGCGTACCTTCCTCCAATCCGCACTCGCATAAAGAAGAGTCACGAACACGGATCTTTTCCAAAAAAACAGGCGTGCAGCAGAAACCTAAACGGATTCTACAAAGGACGGAAATAACAGATTTAGACATTTTTTTGTGAGTGTAGAACCAAGGTTTTGATTTTACGGTTGGCTGTACTGCATAATAAAACTTACCCTTTTTTTTACCAGAGGTATTCCACTGTTCCTGCCATGCACATTGAAGACTTGCTTTTGGCAGGTTTAGCAAGTCATACCCCTGAATAAAATTGTGCGAAAGGTCAGCTGTAGTTGAAGAACAAGCGTCTTTGGCCAAGGCATCGGCACGTTCATTGCCCTTGATACCACAATGACTAGGTATCCAAACTAACTGGACTTCTCTTTGACTATTAGCACATGTATATAAAGATTTTTTTATTTTTAGAAGTAGTGAGCTGTGTAATTTACTTTTGAAGGGATTCTGGACTAAAGCTTGAAGACAGCTAAGGGAGTCAGTGAAAATTACGGCCTTATCGATATTATGGTGTGACTCTATAAAACGACATGCTTCTAGTAGTGCCACACACTCGCCTGTGAACACAGAGGACTCCTTAGGACATTTAAATTGCAAAATGATACTGGAGCTTTGGTAATATACTGCCGCTCCAGTGTAACTAGAATCAGTGAATTTTGAAGCATCAGTGAAAAATTTTTGAAAATCGTTCCAACGCTCGCCTACCGCCACATTGAAAGCCGAATTCGCCGAGGGGGAGTTCTTAGATATGCCGATATTGTAAAAAATTTTAGGAGTAAAGCATAGAACGTCATAATCGAAATTAAAAAGGGGTAATTTGGGATACTGGACAAGCGGACATTCCAAATTTTGAGTTGTGCGAAAGTTTTTTAGGATTAGGGGGATTTCTTTATTTTTCCAATAGTTTGAGGTTCTGTATATGGTATTTAACTCGTTCAGTTTTGCAATGAGAGGATGGGAAGATCTACAAATTACTCGTGACAGGAAACGGGAGGCTAGATATTGCCGCCTCAAGGCTAGGGGGGGTTCAGCGCATTCGACCTGCAAAGCGTTGATCGGAGTAGACTTCATGCACCCAGAGATGATCCGAAGGCACTTAGACTGGATCCTATCCAGTCCAACCAAAGCACCTTTGTTGCATGGAATAAAATGAAACGTACCATAGTCTAATATACTACGGACTAGGGCATTATAAACTAGTTTCATGGTATAGGGGTGGGCACCCCACCAGACACCTGCGAGGACTTTTAAAATAGAAATGACGCGTTCGCATTTCTGGATTAATGAATTTATATGGTACTTACCTGTTAATTTTGAGTCAAGGGTAACGCCTAAAAATTTCACCTTACTTGATAATGGGATATTTTCCCCTGAAATGGTCACTGAGATGGGAGGGACAGTTCTTTTACGAGAAAATATTACTGCCGAACTTTTTGGTGCAGATAGTGATAAACCGTGGTTTAAAAGCCAATGGTTCAAAGAGTCCAGAGAGAGGCATAGAGACGATGCAGCGTCAGCGATGGAGGCATCTGTCACATAGAGGGCTAAGTCATCAGCATACTGAAGGATGTGACAGTTATTATTTAGGCAGGAGCCGATATCAAAAGTGTATAAGTTGTAAAGTAGAGGACTGAGGACGAAGCCCTGTGGGAGGCCTCTCCAAGTCTGTCTTTTGTCGAAATCCTCACCCTGGACTCTCAGAACCAATGAGCGGCAGAGCATTAGTCCACATATGCATTCGATCATCTTGGCTGGGATACTCAGCTGTTGCAGTTTCTGCCTGAGAACAGGAAGAAGAACATTATCATATGCAGAGGAAATGTCTACGAATGCTGCGACCACGGATTCGTTTTTGGAGAATGCTAGACGAATGTCTGTTACTAGGATTCCAACACTGTCCATTGTGCTGAGCCCTTTTCTAAAACCAAATTGGTAGTTCGGCAGCAAATCTCTGGATTCGACTATCCACTCTAGTCGGTTTTTAATTAGATGTTCCATCAATTTGGCTAGAACTGAAGACAAAGCAATAGGTCTAAGGCCGTTCGGATCATCTGCATGTTTTCCTGGTTTCAGCAGGGGGATAACAATTTGTACTTTCCATTGGTCTGGGACCCAACCACGATTGTAGCAAAAATTAATTATGTCTAAGAAATATAATTTAGTTTTATCACCAGAATGTGTTATAAAAGAGTATGGCACCCCGTCAATACCAGGTGCTGAGTCCCTGACATGACTGAGCACCACATTTAATTCCTTTAAAGTAAATGGCACATCAAAAGGGTCATCAGAGACAATATGTGGGGGTATGTTAAGAAATTCAGAAGGAAGGGGAACATAAGGTGGAGCAATTTTGTCAAAGAAAAATTCAGCTGTTTCCCTGGTGATTGGTGCAGATATTGATGGTGAGCAACCACGTCTAAACCTATTAATGTTCTTCCACACAACTGAAATTGGGGTGGAAGGAGATAGAGATGTGCAGAAGACGTTTGGATCGTGCATAGACTTGTTTGTAAGCCATCAAATTTTGTGTGGTCATTTCCCTGTTATATTGTTTTTCAGCCTCGTTTCGCAACTTAACCACTGAAGTGCATTCTTGGTCCCACCATGGCGGTGAAGGGATTTTATTCCGGGCACTGTTTTTAAGAGGGAAACAAGAATCTGCACTGGATGTAATAGCTGCGACAAATCCCTCATAGCAGCTTTTGGCATGGCAGTGATCAGAAGGGTTGGATAAACTTGAATTTAAATTTGGAAGGACATCAATTTTCTGATCCAGTAATGAAGCAAACTTTGTCCAATCTGGTTTGGACAGATTGTACTTCAAAAGTGGAGGAGAAGTTTTCTCTAAATAGGTCATGTTGATCAAAGAAATAACAATAGGGTAATGATCACTACCATGCGACAAGGATGTGCATTCCCAATGGGTTGAAGAGGCTAATTCAGCAGAACAAAACGTTAAATCAACACAACTTTTGTGTTGACCGGGAAGTGACCGGCGTGTTGGGCAACCATTATTTAATATGCAGAGGTTCATGTCATCCAAAATTTCAACCAAAGCTACACCAAACGTATCACAACGCTCAGACCCCCATCTGTAATGGTGACAATTAAAGTCGCCCATGACTAGTATTGGGCCCTGAGTGTTGGAAAAAATATTTCTGAGGATAGTTAGAAAGTTTTGATGAGGGTGAGCAATATATACAGAAAAAACTGTGATACCTTCTATCCTTCCAGATACGACACTCATATCTCCTGTAAGCAAGGGCAGTGGTAGGGGGGAAAGTGGCACACGGTTGTTAACCAGGAGGGCCGACCCACCATAGCCATCGGATCTGTCACATCGGAGGATGTTGTATTGTGGAATACGAAAGCTAAGACTTGGGGTGAGCCAAGTCTCGGCTATGGAACAAGCGAGGGGTTTGTACTTATTAAGTAGGAATATGAGGTCGTGCTTTTTATGCCACACGCTCCTCACATTCCACTGTAGGAATACTTGGCTGGACGCCATTTCTAATCTCTAAGAGGGTTTTTAAAAGTTTATCGGCAACGTTGGACGGTGATTGTGAGTTAGAGGGAAGAGTAGGGATAATTGTAGGTAGGAGTTGGATGAGTAGTTCTATAATTGGAATTGAATTGTTGGGAGAGATATTATTATTGTTAAGAGCACAGCCATTAGGTTGTGAGGGTTGAGGGGAGCTAATAATTTTTTGATGAGCAAATTTGTCATAGGATGCGGAAAGAGGAGCATGGGTCTTAGGTTTTATTGCAACGGTCTTGCGGTATGAATGGGTTTTAACAGCATTGGCATAGTTCTGGGAAGGTGTAGGGACAAGTTTACTGGCCTCCACATAGGGAATTGATTTCTCTGCCATAACCGTTTTGATAGCCTTCTGTCTACCATGCTCGGGGCAAGACTTGCTATTAGCAAAGTGGTTCCCAGAGCAGAGCACACAAAAAGCCTCGCCCTCAGCAATGTCGCAACCATCACCAGGGTGATCGTGGCCACATTTACTACAGCGCGGTTTGGACCTGCACACGCTAGCCACATGACCAAATCTACAGCACTTTCGGCATTGGATAGTGGGGTAGATATATTGTTCTACCGGAAGCGATGTGTAACAACAAAATACCCGTTGTGGTAGAACTTGGCCATCAAAAGTGATGACGCAAGTTTCCGTGGGTTTCCATACATTTGCACCGTCTATATGTATTTTCCTATTAATGCGACGCATTTTCAGGATTTGTCCACATCCGGAGGGCACTGACAAGTAGGTTAGAGCTTCTTCTTCCGAAATATCAACTGGTACACCTGTAATTACTCCCATCCTTGTGATGTTAAAAGTGGGAATCGAGGCTGTAAAGCTGTATTTCGCAAGAAGGTTATTCGTTAGAAAAGCATTTGCGTCCTGAGGGGAGGTAAACTCCACGGATACACGGTTTCGGCCGACTCTTTTTACGCCATCCCGAAGAACATTAGCGATGTTGTTGGAGATAAGGAACTTACCGAAATTTACTGGGTGGAGTGTGGTGCCTGCGTTTGGTGTAGCCTCGATCTTAGAGACGTGGACGATGAAGGGGCCCTTGTCCAGAGCTGAATATTTTACACGGCCGATTTGGCTCCTGGGTTGTTTGCTAGGTGGAGTAGGTGTGGGCGTTTCCACGCCACTGGGGCTTTTACGTGAGCTTTGGGTCACATCCATTTCCGAGATGCTACAAACAACATCGGCGAACTGGGAAAGAGGGTTTTGGGTCAAAAGGTTAGGGGAAGCTGCAGAAATGTCTGGGGGGTCGGGATCAGGGGGTTTATTTTTATCCATTTTTTTTTATGTTTTAGCTAACTAAGACGATCACAATACAAACCTGTTAACAAGCACTAGGACAACACTTTTATAAGACAGAACAAAACACAAAAGATACAACAATCACACAAGAACGGTAAGAACTCTCAAAACACACGTGCTATCCAAAAAACTCGTGGCGAGAATCAAAAATGTAGTATTTGATTTTGTTTTATTAATACAGACCATGAATTTCACTCGCAAAAATTACTCCAAAAACCGCGCGCATCTTTAAATGACGACCATAGACCACAAACAATTTTTATTTTTTCGTATTCAAAATTTGTTTTGCGAACAAAGAGGTTGAACAAAAAGGTTATAGCTACATTACAGCACTAGTGCGTAATGGTAATCAAAATGTCACAGTTTGGTAACAGGTGCCATTATATACCTAAGTGTAGTGCAATAAAAGTCACTTTCTGAGCAAGTGTATTGAAAATTAATTTATATTTCCGAAATGTATAAAGCTGACATAAGCTTTCGAAACGTTATGTGATAAAACATTTTCTATCGCTAATTGCTAGACAGCGTCAAACTACGTAATGAAACCTACACTACAATTACTATAGGATGGTGCGGGTGACAGCTGTCAGATTTATACAATATAACCTAACCTATCCTTTTCTCTCATCTTATAAATGCATATATTCGTCCTGCTGTCATCCTACAAAAAAAAAACAATATAGCGAAACCAAATAGCTGAACTCTTTAGTAAGGATTAAGAATTATGCGTAAATTGAGATACTATGTGATAGGTTCTGGTGCTACTATAGAATTTGCTTACTAAATGACAGGTTATGACGACATTTTTTTTTTTTTTTAAATTGCTAGACCAAACAAATGGAAAAATAGAAATAAAAGTAAAAATTTACAATTTTTATTTCTATTTTAGAATTTTAAAGTTCCAATATAGGGATATTATAATTTTAAAAATCTAAATAATCAACCAAAATTATAGGCAACTGGTAAAATATTATTCCTATATAAATATCCGCATCAGTTTCATATCCATAACATCCCTGGTTTAACTCGTTGAATGCCGGTGCGCAGATCCTCGCGAGACACAATAGCGTTTTAATTGTGTCTCTAATTACGGCATACGAAAGGTTAATGTAAGTACATTAAAAAGTGAAAAATAAAAACACTTTAGCAAAAGACAAATGGTAGCAAGAAAATTCTTATCCATCAACTTCCGAAACTAGAGTTATTTTATACTTTGTAGTGCAATACTTCCTGTCTCTCGAGGTAGAGACATCGCCACCTATCACCAGAACAATATTCCCGGACATGATCCCCTCTCTACTAACCGTGCGTTGGAACTGACAGGGGGAGTTGAAACTGACTGTTATTACATTGCTATTAGCTTCTCAGTACTTCTTCTTAATCCTTATTTATCATTAAAAAAAAAATGTATTTCATTCAATACACTTCCTAAATAAGATTTCGTCATAGGGAAAATAAAAATAAGAGGTCAAGAGATCATAAAACCTTTTTTTTTTTGCACCGAAGCTTTAATTGTGAATTTTTATATTAACCCTACACTAGTTTTGTTTGATTTATCTTACTTCGAAAATCAACAATAGTCTTCTATCATTCGAATATTCCATCTTTCTTCACCCCTACGTTCCATCTCTTGCAGTGATCTGGTGCAGTGATGCCCCTTACTTTGTACTTACGTCTCCTGGGCCAGGTGCTCCGGCAACTACATAGTTCAAGTGTGAATTCAGGAAAAGATACTTGACGCTCATCGAACACCTCATTTTTCCTCATTGTCTTTACGGTTTCTTCATAATGGTTAATTAAATGATTCCCAATAAAGTTTTCCACAACTTCTTGAACTATCGCTTTGGTCCTTGGCATTCAAATCAGCTCAGTGTTATGTTTCCAGAGCACACCTCCGTTTTGTTTAATCATTAATTGTATCTATTGTTCAAAGATTTCCATGCTTCTAACTCAATTGAACGTCAAAACTTGTGTCCGTCATCCACTTTCTTATATCTGGGCCAATAAATTATTTCTTTCAACTTACAATAGCCTCCAATAAATAGCGTATTTGAAGCCTACTCTTTGTTTATTTAGAGCCTTGAGGAATTGTGGCTAATTATTTTTAAGGTCAAGAACAACTTATTAGGCGACTAACTACTTGGTTACAAAAAAAATAACTTGGTAGAGATTAAATATTTTTTTGCACAAATGGCAAGGATCAATAAAAACTACATAATGATAATAAAATAGCAAATATATTAAACAGGGTCAATGAAATAATAGGTGATGTATTAAAAATAATCATATTAAACTGGGTGAAATATTATATAAACCTAACTTAAACTGGTTAGAATTGTGACCATCAGCGCCCAAGTCGAGCGTGCGTAGCGAGCGAAGCTGCGGCCGGCGAACGCTACTTCTCAAAATATAACAGATCAATTTTATTTCCATGTTTTTTACGAGCTGCTACACCAAAAATCAATGCCCATTTCAATTTTAACAAGGTTATAACTCAAAGCTGCTACTTTATACTTTAAATGCTACTTCACTGTAGCTGCCAACCTCTTATTTTTGCCCATTTACCCAAAACCCTAAATCAGATTAGGTTGTCGCCACGTTAAATATATGCCTTTCTAAATTTCTAATGTATAACTTAGTTCAGCAAAATAGTCATTAATACTAAATTAAATTAAACCTTTCACTTTGTCTTCTCACAGAACTGTAAACTTCTTAATAATATCGTCTTCCATCCATCAGCAATGAAATCCAATCCAGGGTTAGTCTCCACGAGCCTGTTGAGAATCGATAGGATTCGCGGTACTTATGGGGAAAGCGGAACCATGTAGGATGAGAATTTCAGGGCTGTGGTAGATCTGGGGGCTTACTCTCGAGTTTAATTCCGATCGGTCGACATTGGAATTGTGATGTTAGGTAACGATGATAACGCCAAATTGGTTTAAAAATGCGTGACCACACGCCAAGCCCAATCTCCATTATACTTAGTTTCCCAAAAAGGTCACGCAATTTAGCCCTAACATCGAATTTAAGAGTACCTAACGTCACAATTCCAATGTCGACCGATCGGACTTAAACTTGAGAGTAAGCCCCCTGGTCTTACCCCGATCTTGGCACCAATATTGATGTTCTATGGTTTTCCTCAAGTGCTGCACCAGACATGCTGAGTTTGGAGTATCCTGCACCTTTTTTTTTTATAAACTAGTGTTTGACTGCAAATCCACCTGATGGTAAGCAGTATGCAATCGTTGATGATGAGGCGCACTAGGTTATTAACATTCGGGTAAAAGAAACGCCAGGTTGTAGCCATTGCGCGAACCGCCCAGAGGACACGGTGAGGAATACGGTGAAGGTGTGATCCGCTTGGGCGGAGCACCGCCAGTCTTCGTGGGGACATTTAGTAGCGGCGACCTCTCGTGCCAGGCTCTAGTTCAGGCCATGGTCTGGAGCGAGGGGAAATGAGTAGCATGTTCCTGGAAGCAGTAATACTTGAAATGGAAGCGGCCACACGCGTGAGCGTACGGACATCCTCACGCCCCAGCCGCCGCGCCCGGACCCCGACCCCAACTTTCAGCAACAGCAGGCGTGAGCTTACGGACATCGAGCAATGGGTAGCTTGTCGTCCGAACTGAGTCCGAGTCGTCGACAGCGCGTAGTGTTCCACACGCCACGGTCCAAAGCCTGCTGGGGCGACATAAACGACCGGATCTTTTTTTTCTGTTAACTTAGAAGTTTGATTTTTCAATGCTTCAAGAGAAGCAGATTCAAGTATATGGTTTTAATTTCAACTCGATACCTCCACGCGTTCCTGAAATAAAGAGACTTAATTGACAGACAGACTGACAGACAAACAGACAGACAGACAGACAACAAAGTGATCCTTTAAGGGATTTTTTTATGGTAGGTAAAATCATCCAATGACAGATCCCGCCCTTGGGCGGAGCGAGAAATAGTGTCAGAGTCTTACTGACTAAAAACCTACCCCGTTCCTTAATTGCCTGTCGTGCCGGGGCCGGGCATTCTTTTCGGAAGTTAACCCATGACCCCAGCAAGCTTCGACCGTGCCTGCCTGTAGCTAGCAGGCTGGGCCTCTACGGTTTGCTGACAGGTCCTTGAGGCGCGCGGTAACGCCGGGAACCGTACGCACCGTCGACGACTTGGGCTCGGTCTGGTCGGTTACCGGACGATCGGATAGCGTGCTACCCATTGCATGCTGTCCGCAAGCCCGCGCCTACGGTGGCCGGAAATCGAGATCGGGATCCCGGCGGCGCGGCGGCTGGGGCGAGCGCCCCGTTGCCTCTGCCTGATGCAGTCGGCCTCCTCCTTTACTAGCATTCTGCTTCGCAAAAGGAGGCGACCGCCTGCCATCCCTCCTCACTCCGGACCATGGGCTGAATCAAGGCGCGACGAGAGAGATCGCTGCCGCCGATCGCTCCCACGAGGCCACGGCGATGCTCCGCCCAGGCGGGGCACACCTCTACAGTGTGCTTCACCGTGTCCTCCGGGTGTTCCGCACCGTGGTGAAACCCGGCCGAATCCTATAAGGGTTCCGTTTTTTCCTTTTGAGTTATGGAACCCTAAAAAAAAGCAGCACGCTTGACAGTGACCCTTGATCACAACCATCGCAGCGGTGACGTAGGTACATGATGCTGTATTAAAAGACCAAATATTTGAATCGTGTTTCGTCGCCTTACTCGTAGGTTTATATGCGCTCGAACTTATCAGTACGACTGCTAAGTATAAATAACAAACACTTTTGTTCCAGGCGCTGCTACTTGCAGTGCAATCAATACCAAGTGAGAGTAGTTTGTGTTCGTTTTAGAATACGTCGGAGTGTTACACTTGTGCTTACTAACAAGCCATTAAAACTGTAATTAACTGGGTTTTGTTTGATAACAGTTGTAAAGCCACCGTCGTACCGCACCACTGCCGCGTGATCTGACGTCTGCCACCCACTACAAGGGATTTTACTTCACTTAACAAACAGGTCAGTAAGTGATAAACGTTCAAACATCTAAGTACAATAGATACTTCATCACAAAAATCTTGTTAAGTTCCTTGCATTTTATTAACTCGGGTGTGAACTCGGTATCGTATGTGCAACACTGTAGACACCAACCATCGACCATACACCCCAAACTGATAAATTCAGAAAAATAGATGAACTAAATACCCATCTTTTTGTATACAACCAATTAATACCCATTAATCATGTTTTATATAAATTAAGAAGTTAGTTATTTGGTGAATGTCTTGAATTTGGAAACTATAAATGCATTTATTTGCACCTACAATAGTAAAGTGTATTTCAAATTTGATGCTGCTGTGGGAATGTTTCTTTCTTTAGAAACCCAAACGGTTACCACGTTTTTCAACAGTGATGAATGTTGTTTAAACATTATTGTTCCCACCACAGACGTTCAGAAACGAATTCTGGCAACGTTGTTTTAAAAACCTTTTCAGTAACAGTAAATTTATAAATCAAAAGTATTATCACATTTATTCATCGATCCTCGATACAAAGAAGGATGAAACAAACAATTTTACTCGTTTTAATGGAAATTATAATATTTGGTAGAATGACTTGGTGCGCTATCTTTAAAGATGGAGGTCTGCTTCTTGAAGACGTAAAGCCTGAAAATGCTTCTTCGGTGGAAATCTATAACGATGAAAGTTTCATCATTAACACTTTAAACTGTATTATCCCGTCCTTCAATTACCAAGACAAGTCAGTAGATAGATTATTCGAACACAAACATCAAATAAAAGTATGTAACAATTATAACATGCGTTTGTTAGAAAGCAACCAAACACACATTTGGATAATAAAAAATAATTATAAACATTATAAAATTTATAATGAACCGAACTTTGTGTGTTGTTATCGATCTTTCCACCGACCTCTGTCATCTCGAAAAAAAGCTACTAGCATGATTGACAATAAAATCGAGTTCCTTGACTGCATTAATTTCAATAATTCAATAAAAGTGAATAATGAGTTCGTGAAAGTGACTTGTTTTTATGAAGACGTTGACCAACCTGTTTATGAACAATATTTCATATTTACACCGAAAAAGCCGTTTAATGAATTTAGAAATGAACCTTTTATAGCGCCTGGTAACCAATCAATGTATAATGTAATTATAATGGGAATAAGCTCTATGTCAAGACATAATTTTCATCGAACCATGACTGATACTGTAGAATTTCTGAACAAGAATAACGCAATAGAATTAAAAGGATACAGTACAGTAGCTGAAGACACCTTTCAGAACATAATGCCGGTTTTACTAGGCATGAACAGCTCCCAATTGAGTCGCACTTGTTTGACTAACACACAGTCGACATTGGACAGATGTTCTTTTATTTGGGAAAGGTTTAAAGATGTGGGATATTACACGGCATTGATGGAAGATACTTCCAGACGTAGTATGTTTAAGGAAAAATCATTGGGTTTTAGAAGCAGCCCTACAGACTATTATACGCACCCATTTATACATCAGTCTGAAATCTCGAACATAGTAGATAAACGAAGGAATGAGAAACCAGTATTAAATTGTATGGGAGACAAATATTATTTTCAAGTTTTGATAAAATACGTTCAAGATATAACTAAAACTCTGATAAATTTTAAGCTTTTTGGGTTTTTTTGGGAAACGACAATGAGTGATTATAGTATAGATGCTTCTCAAAAGATGGATTATGAATATTACAAATTATTAAAAAATATGGAAAACAATGATTATTTAAATGACACAATAATAATATTTATGAGTGACCACGGTCTGGATACTGGAGATATTCGTATTACAAAACAAGGTCGTATGGAACAGAGACTGCCACTCTTCTTTATTCTGTTACCTCCTTCATTTCGGAAACAATATAGGTTAGCATACGCCAATTTAAAGAAAAATAAAGGACGCCTCACAACTCCCTTTGACGTACATAAAACGTTATTAGATCTTATTGATATGAGTGAATTAACTGATAAAAGAATTGAAAAAAGAAGTACAGAGTTGTATTCGCATAATAGAGGTATAAGCTTGTTCCTAGAAATACCCAGAAATAGAACCTGTGAAACGGCTAGTATTGATAAGGTATGGTGCACTTGCATTGACGAAGTACCACTCCTATCGAATAACCCATTGCTTGCAAGTGCTATTCAATTTATAACCATTGAAGTAAATGAGATGCTGAAGCCCCATCCACAATGCCTACAACTCGTAGTAGAAGAAATTATTATAGCAAAGGAAATGATACCAGTTTACGAATCTACCACCGATTGGCGTGACATTAAATTGGTAATAGGTATGGACCCTGGGGGTGGGATTTTTGAGACAGTGTTGCGTTATTATAAAAATGAATGGAGCGTCATCGATAGCATAAAACGGCTAAATTGCCTTGGGTTTCAGAGTTTATGTGTCGAAGATCCCGTTGTAAAATTGTTGTGCTATTGTAAAGGTCATAAATAAATGCTGTTAAAAATACCTTACTTTGTTTCTTTTTAATATTGATCTTAATAATATTTTACTTATTTATAGAATTATTAAGAATTACGGGGAGATCAATGGTTTAACAAACAAAGCAACCACAATCCAATACGACCAGAACTCATATATAATATAATTTTGATAGTTTTAACCTCTTGGAGGGTCGATCCGGTACATGAAACAAAGATAAAATAAAACAGTACTTTTTTTATTTTATCTTTTGTTTTTTTCGTTCATATAAATCCAGGATCGTCACCTGTCACGGTGTCGTAAATGTGCCGCCGAGCCTGCTTCAAATTTTTTAATCATAACTCGGCACCACTTCACACGGGCCTGTTTCTGAGCTTCGATGAGGTCGTGCGGCACTCAGCGGCAAACTTTCCTCCTCACACGAAGGTGCTCCTGTAAAATCTTATGAAAGCTTCTCAAACCAATCTGCAGTGTATGATTAAATTTCATTGTATGTAATTCACCTGTTTTCTTGAATTAATTTTTTTACTACCAGCACATTTTCTTCCGTGACAGTCGTCATAGGACGACCACTCCTTTGTTCACTCCCCAAAGTAAGTCGACCCCGCTTGAACTCGCTATACCAGCGGTAGATGGTAGCTTTTGTAGGTCCTTCATCCATAAAAGCAATTTGGAGTCGATCAAATGACTCATCAGATTTTAGGCCACATTTAAAATCGTACAAAATCAACGCACGTGAAATGTTCTCGATGCAGATCCATTTTTAAATGAGACACAATAATAATTATGATTTAGCTCTCGGAAAAATGTGGAGGGAAATTCAAAATTCGAACAATGGTATTTTTACTTTTAAATAACCAAAGTTTTCAAAATAATAAGTGGCCAGTGCCATAAACATAAAAACTTTTTTCGCAAAACTTTCTAAGTGGCCTGATACAAAATTATTCCAAGAATGAATTAGATAATCAAAGTAGATAATTAATTAATATTTATGAAGATATGATAGTTTTTATTTGCGAAAGAATTTGTGGCTATACTAGGTATATTTTAAATTAGCCTTCTGGTCACCAGCGTCTCCTAAGTTAGTGTGCTACTGTCAGATATGCAGTTACTCCATATACCTCCTAACCAGCTGCATCCGCGATCGGTGGCGGTCACCACTCATCACCCTAGTTTAGGCCATGGTCCGGAGCGATGGGGAATTACAGACGGCAGCACGCGTGCCCCCACGAGCCCGACCGCGACTACCCACCCACGAAAGACCCGCGCCGCGGTGCTAGTCGTCCGCAAGCGCGGGCTTGCACGAGCAAAAGGTAGTTCACCTCCCAGCCTTCCGTAATCGTCCAAACCGACAATTCGTAGACAGCGCCTAGTGTACGCGCTCGTCCAAGAGATATCAGCAAAGCGTAGGGCCCAGCAAGGCCGATGCCCACTAGGACTATGGGATTTTCTGTACTTAAAGGAAACTCTGGGTCCTAGAACAGAAAGGGCAACTAAAGGACACGGCGTGTCAGACTTTTACTGACTAAAACCACACGATAGTCAGTGAAAGTCTGACATGCTCTCTCATTCCACCCTAGAGCGAATGAAATCATTAGATAGATAATTTTCAATGACTTCTCGCACTTTATTTTTCTATGAATATAAATACCATAACTAATATTAATAAATAATTTTGAATATCATCATCTATCCTGACTTATTGTTATTGTAAAAAGTCCCCACCGTGTCTGTCTGTCTGTATGAACGCGATAAACTCAAAAAGTACTGAACAGATTATTATGCAGTTTTCACCAATAAACAGAACAGTCTTAAGAATAATAATAAGGTTAAGGGTATTACATCCGTATTCTAATAGAGAAAAACCCAGTATTCCAAAGATTTTTAACACGCGGGCGTAGCTAGGGTGGGTCGAAAGAGTTATTGTCAGTAACTAGTGGTTTGCATTGAGAAATTCTTTTACTGTTCGTATAACGTATGTAATAAATTTGCTGTTATCTATAACTTCACGCTACGGCCTACGGAAGCGAAGCAGTAACCAAAAACACGAGTGAAACCGAGGGGAATAGCTCGTTTTATATATGGGTAGTAGTTTTATAGTTACCTACCTTTTGAAGTACACATAGGGTAGCACGTAGCACCGTAGTGAGCGCGGCTTAAGTGTCAAGGGTCGCCGTGCTTCAGCTCGCTGGAGGGCGCATGCGCGCAGCCTCCGCCCCGACCCTCTATTCCGTATCCCAGTGCGATACTCGTCTAACTAGCGCTATCTTGCTTACATGTTTCATAAGATAACCATTAGGACGAACTTCATACTGAGAAATTTTCAGTCGGTATTGAATCCGGTCACAACATCCCCCGGGACGCGTCTCGTTCGGCTCCAGTACCTACTCGGCCGCTGCATATCTCAATCACAAAATGAAACATGTACTTACCTACACAGGTTCAGCTGACATTTAATGTCAAAACATATTCGCTTCAATCAGTGAGAAAGTAAACATTTTTAACTCAAAATGAACAGCCGATTGCACTTCTCGTATTGTTGTAACTTCAGTTTCAAATGTTTTTGCCACTTTGTGTTTACCCGACGTTAAGTCGACTCCTTCCAAGGTAAGTGAAGTGAAGACTTTCCAACCGAAACTGTTTCAATAATGTTACAAACTTACAAATACTGAACTCTCAAAATTCTCAACTTAATGATTTACCCCCATTTTCTGTACTAACAATTTGAAGTTAAGGATATGTCATATTCTATGAATAATGCTAAAGTTTGACAGTGTCTTTAGAAAAGTTGAGTTTAATAATAATACTTAATAATAATAGTTTATTTCAGAAAAATACACGTAGCTTCAAATAATAAAAAAGTTTTGCCAATACTTAGTAAAATTATAAGTTCTTAATTCAGAAATTGGAGGTTTGATGGTATAACAAAATATTTGGAAAAATAACACAACCATCCTTCCCTTTCTAAATTTATGTAAATGCGAGCGTCGGTAATTGCTGTTCACCTACGTCTGTGTAATATAAGATTTTTTTATTTTGCAATTAAACAAAATCTGAAAATAAGATATTGTATTGCATAAAGCTGTTAGCAAAAACACACAATGCTAGTTTTCTAAATGCGCGAAAAAGAATGGTATAAAATAATCTCTATTGCCATGATCGTCAAACTTACCTGTAGGTATTTTAACTATCTATTTTGTGTGTTGTGCAACGTATGAGTACATCAATTTATTATATTAATATGAATTGTCCTGGACTTGATACTGTCGAAATATTTATCAGTTTATAATAACCAGAGGTCGGAGTAGGTAGATTGATTTAAGGTCGTTGACGTCAAACGTAGAGGATAATATGGATATGCCTCCAAAATACCGGAACTTCATATTTATTATTTATTGTGATATTTGTTCCTTAATTTTGAAATTAGCACGAATTTGTGTTTAAGGTGAAAAACGTATCAATCTACGCTGCCAGTGTTAGCTAATGGTGAAAGAAATCAATATTTTATTTTATACAAAAATACCTTGGAATAGTTACACCGTATTTTGTTCCTTACTGTTGAATTAGAAATGACGCTTGACAGTATGACGCTTTATTTTATTTTAGTCCATAATTCCAATCCCGAAACTTTTTCCGGTACTTCCCGCACATTATGGATAAAATGGCATGTCCATATTATAATATCTTGACGCAAGTATATAAAATCAATCTACCTACTCCGACCTCTGATAATAACAAAGTGCGTAAGTACAAGATATCAGGAAAATTTACCAACCGTTTATTTGCCCATTTACCAATTACAAGGCTAGACCAAGCAGGAGGAAAACTTGCCTTCCTAAATACTTCTAGTAAAATCCCAAAAAATACGTAAAGTTGTTAAGTTAAAACTCTTTCTTCGGCAATGGGGTAAAAAAAGGAACAAAATTACTTTGATAATGATTGTCGATATGTGTTCGAGGAAATATAAAGATTTTATTGCCTTTTCTATATAACTAGATAAATAGTAAATAATAAAGCTTATTATATAATTTTATGGAAAAAAAAGCGTTGGCGTTATGACATGTTCTGTTTAATTTTCTATTAATTTTTATTAAATTTTATATTAAATTCTATTAATTAATTCTTAATTTTACAAGCATAGTGATTTGTAAGGCCAACGTGCCAGGCCTAGTAAAACCTAAAGAAACCTACTATTGTTATTAAGATTATTTTTCAGTCCATCACTTGTTGAGCTGATTATTTTTTCCCGCTTCACGGTTTTTCCTCCTGATAAAAAATTGTTCTTAATGAAAATGGGTACCTACCGTCCAGTATATATTATTATTTAGGTGTAATATAACTTGTAGGCAACATAAGATTATCTACTTCATCTTCTTCTTCCTGCCCTTATATAAGGTGATTAGTGAACGATACTTAAACACGTGATTGTAGTCATGATAACGAACAACTTTTACTATGGGACCAAACCTGAAATCGCGAAAAAAAACCTGCTGGCCATTTGTGTTCGCCTAACTGGTCAAAATGTACTGAACTTGGCTTTTTTTTCGCGATTTTAGATTTGGTCCCATAGTAAAAGTTGTTTGTTATCATGACTACAATCACGTGTTTAAGTATCATTCACTAATTACCAGTCACCCTATACTTGGGGTTGGCGCAACATTGTTTTTTTTCTTCCCTTTTCTTTCATATCACTCCTTACACAATCCATCCATATTTTAGCTTTGGAGAGGGAGTCCCTCTCCCTCTCCATCCATCGACATGTAAATTCTCTTTTAGTAACAATATACAATTCTATGTGTACGGAATAATCACAATATTTTTTCAGCATGGTCCAGCTCATGAAGGCCGGCGCGAGGCTGCACTCGGTCCCGGCGCGGTTGAGATATCTCTTCCTACTCGCTTTAGTATGCGGCAGCAGTTTCATTATTATTTCCATCACCAACCGCACTGAGATATTTCTGGTCAACAACGAACAACCCATTTCACCTCTAGATTTTCACCATTACGAAATTGAGTCCGATGCAAGTTTTACAATTAAAACAGAAGGTTGTACGATACCCAGCTTGATAGCCTTAGACGACACCATTAAACAGTTTAATCAACCTCCAACAAAGTTAAAAAGCTGCCCCAACGCCAAATATTCTCTTTTACAACGCAATAAATCACATATTTGGGTCGACACTAAGCTTTTACATTATCATAATGTTCCTAAAGATGCAAACATCTCATGTTGTTACAAATCATTTTATAGACCGAAGTCGGTCAAAAATGTATATTCGATAAAGGCAGATGACAGAGTTGAATACGAAGATTGTCTGAATTTCACAGATAGCATCAAAGTAAAGCATGAATTTGTCACGGTCACTTGCGAATATAACGATAAACAGGTCTACCAGCAGTACTACCTGTTTGCACGAAAAAAGCCACTGCAGAAGTCGAGAAGGAAGAACGAAACATCTTACAATGTGATAGTGATGGGTATTGACGCCATTTCAAGATTAAATTTTCATAGAACCATGCCAAAAACTGTGGCTTACCTGAAAGAGAAAGGTGCTATTGAATTACTAGGTTACAACAAAGTGGGTGACAATACATTTCCTAACTTAACTCCTATGCTGCTGGGGATCAGAGACACTGACCTGAAGAGAACTTGCTGGCCGCGAAATGATGCAAATTTTGACAACTGTCCGTTTATTTGGCACTGGTTTAGTGAAGCTGGATTTTATACAGCTCTGGGTGAAGATAGTGCAAAATTGGGTACTTTTAATTTTTTGAAACACGGCTTTATCAAGCCACCAACTGATTACTACATTAGAACATTTATTCATGAAGCAGAATATAACGTGGGCAATACCAAGGATTTCAATTCATACATTTGTATGGGCAATAAATATTTTTACAAGGTACTTCTGGACTATATTGAAGATTTAACGTCAGTTTTACAATCTTCCAAACTGTTTGGGTTTTTTTGGGAAGTGTCAATGAGTCACGACTACTTAACGTATCCGATGGCGATGGACGATAGCTACGAACGCTTTTTAAAAAGACTTGAAAGTAATCATTACTTAGATAAAACTATTCTTATTCTATTAAGTGACCATGGAATAAGATGGGGCGCAATAAGATATACAAAACAAGGCCGGTTAGAAGAACGTCTGCCCTTTGTTCATATATTGTTGCCACCATCATTCCAAAATGATTACAATTTAGCTTACCAGAATTTGCAAGACAATAGTAGACGTCTGACCACACCGTATGACATGTACGCGACACTATCCGATTTAATCGATTTGAAAGTTATTAATGATAAAAATATAGAACAACGAACGGAATCTCCTAATACTGACACTAGAAGTATGAGTCTGTTTCTGCCGATACCCCAAAATAGAACTTGTAAAATGGCTGGTATCGACGACCATTGGTGTACTTGTCACAAAGGTATAAAAATCCCACCAAAGAGCTTTGATGCTCGTGACGCAGCCGAACAACTAGTGAAGCAAATAAATGAATATTTGAAGGAGTACGAGCAATGTGCACAGCTAACTCTTGCCGAAGTGCTGGACGTGACAGAGATGATAGCGGGGGAGCCACGAGAGAAGGAGGTAGGGTGGCGTGAGTTCATGGCGGTGGTGCGCACGACGCCGGGGGACGGCGTATTTGAAGGTACATTACGCCAGCGGCGCCAAGCCTGGAGCCTGGCTGGCACCATCAGTCGACTCAACCTGTATGGAGAACAGAGCCACTGCGTCAACCACTACCAACTTAAATTGTATTGCTATTGTCGGTAGTTCGATCAATTTGGTCAAAGTTCATAATAAAAAAAGCTGTGATATTACGAAGAGTTGATTCTACGAAATGTTAATAGACAGAAAACTTAGCTGTATGAGAACAAATATTTTAGAAACTTGAGAGATATTGAAAAAAGAAATCTGGACGAATGATGCAAAAAATACTGTTTACCTGCATACTTTTTAGATGATTGTAGTACTTATTTACACTAGTATATACACGAATCAATAAACCGTATAGATCGTATAGATACATATCTCTATATACCTAGTAGATTTTGAAGTGCTTTGCTTTTAAAATCTTCGGCATTGTTTTAATGTAGATACATACCTATCTTTTACCTAATAATAATTACATATCTATCTAATGTTTTGTGTCACGATTTTCGAATTTGTTCTTTTATATTAACACAAGGTAGGGACTTTGAAGAGCCTTCATGGTACCTACCATGTGTACTTGTTCCTATACTACTATATATGTATTAAATATGGAATAGTGTTAAACATGTTTGTGTTAAGGCCATCGCATACCTCAACGACACGACTTGTCTTGCAAATACCTTACCCTTATTACTAGTGACTCAACTCTGGGTCAACTGCCCAACAGCTACTTTCTGCGTGTCGTTCGATGTCAAGCTTGGTCGGCATCAACTGCCAACTAATTCGTGGGAAAACTAGACTTTTACGCTGATCACGAGTTGATATTGAAAGTCTAGTCAAGTCTTGATAAATCGACCACTTCTGAACAGGGACTGAAAGACCATAGGAGACATATTTTACTTTTAAGGGCCTGTGCACACCACGTTTTTTAAAACACTTTTATGCCATTAAAGGTCTACAGGCTGCGTCTGATTCGCGTGCGTATCGCGTCTGTATCGCTACTAACGCGCGACAACGGCGCGTTTAAAAAATACGGTGTACACAGGCCCTAAGGCTTATGGAATGATATATGATTTTCTGGGCTACCTAGACGGTTTCATAAGAATTCGGTAATGAAAACATAAAGTGTCTTTGCAACGCGGCGCGCCGCTGTTGCAGCGGTGGCTAGCAAACCTGGTTCATCTCAAGACCAACCACGGCCCACATATCTCTTGTGGTGACATTGTAATAGCTTGGTACACCTTTTATCGACATGACTAGCAAACGATAAGTCGATAGTCGAGCCTCTGCAGTAATGTCGAGTTGACGGCTCGTAGACGCTGAACTGCAAGTTGGCATCGATGTCGAGTTGAGGTGTGCGAAGGCCATCCATTTATTTGTAACTAAGGCGTCATCAGTATTGTATTTTTTACCTTGATAGTTTACTATTCAGAATCTCGTATCTAGGAGAAGATTGCTAATAAGAGTTTGAAAGTAGTTTACAATAAAGGTTTTGTTTGTGTGTATGATAAAATAGCAAATGTATTATGACAATACTCCAGATTTTTCTTAAGTCGTAATCAGTATCTATACATAGATATTTTCATATTGTAATTTAGACACGCCGAACTACAGTTCTGTCAAGAAAAAGGAATAATAAAAGCTAAGTTTACTATGAATGTTATTAAAGGGTGGTTTATTTCATAAGTTTATTAGAACAATAAAATGAGGTGCCAAAATGTATTTTAGATAAATTAGGCTTGAGGAGAAAATCTATGCGGAAAAATGCGGCGAAATGCACCTCAATTCTATTACCTACTCTCAAATCTGTGTACCTATATAATTTGTATTTAACCCCTCGGCCGTCAGGCGGTATTATTATCGCATTTTTTTTTTGAAAATTACATTTTTTTTTAAATATAAAAAAAAAACTTTGTCTAGTTTTTTTCTAGGAAAAACGAATATATAGAAAATAATTCGGCAAAATGAATGTCGTACACCCGTGTGTACAGTACGCGTAGTGCGTTTTCAAGGTCATTCAGTATGTACAAACGTATGTACAATCGGCGTTCGAGCGATTTTGCAACTACGTGTGAAACCCTGCCTCGATTTTCCGTTCAGACTTGAACCTAACTAGCCTAAAATACTTTTGAGAATAATCACATATCACAAAGATGTGTTTAAGAGGGCATATTTTTTATTTGTAATGAAACTGTAAGTACATGCTGAGATATCGTTAGTGAAGTTAGAATTATTGTGTATGCAGTAGTATAAGAGAAAAATGATAAATTACTATGAGTCATTATGATAACCATTATAAGAACAGACGTCGATTTCTGACAAAAAATATTTAGTCGAAATGATGCGAATAGTATCCTTCTTAAAACAAGAATAAATCACACTATTAGAACTTCACTAACAATACTCAAAAGATTAAGGTGTGAGTATAAAAAAAATACCCATTGATACATTTAGTAATCGCTGTATGTAACTGTTACCAATATCAAAAATACATATTACGTATTGCAATATTTGACGTAGTTAGTATCATTAAGTGCTGTAAATATTTTAAAAGGTGTATGTATAAATGAAATTGTTAATAATAAGAAGTGGCTAATTGTTATTTTTTTAATAAAATTAAAATTGTTGTTTTTAATTTTATCTTCCTATTTCGGTAATGTGGTGACGTGATATCTTAATTACTTATACCTTAAAGTTAAAGGCTGCGAGGGAAAATCATTAAATGACATCTCCGCGCCCTTGGGCGGGGTGGGAGATAGTGTCAGACTTTTACTGACTAAAAACCCACTCCTGTTCCTTCGTTGCCTTTCATACCTGGGCCGAACCTTCCTCGGTAAAGAGTTACCGTGGTCCTGGAACGCATAGGGCAACTGAAGGAACACAGGGGTTTCAGTCAGTCAAAGTCTGACCCATCCCGCTCTATCCAAAGCTGAAGAAATTATTTAATGATATATGTATTACCATAAATACCTACCTCAAAATAAATCGTAAAGTTAAAATAGAGATAAATAGTTTTAAGAAACATGTGATAGTACAACCTTTGTTTTTTACATCTCCCGCTCTGAGTAGAACGAGAGGAAATGTCACTTTTACTGACTGAACCCCCACCTCCGTTCCTTCAGATGCCATAATGTTAGTTCTTCCAACCAACCCGTTTCCCATAAAGTTACATTTTTTGTAATGATGTTTTACACCCGTATTTATAAAAAAAAGTAAAACTAATTACTTGAGTAAGAGTAACTAAAAAAAATATTAAAAAAAATATTTATGAATATTTATAACCCCAAGTAATGACTTAATAAGAAATTACTTAGCAACATGTAATTACTTCTTTATAAATATGAGTGTTAGTATTAATCAATTAACCCTTGAACCGGTTGCGTCGGATAGATCCGACGGTGTTTACGTGTCCTATTCGCCTGGGTCGTGCAATCCCCATAGGTGATTGAAGAACTGACGAAATGGAGTATTTAGTCGTGAATCTGCGGCCCTGACGGAATAAACCTGTGGTCGGATATTTTCCACGTACGCTGTTAAAAGGAAAAGTATCAGTAGTAGGTAGGGTTGCCAACATTTATTCGACGAAATATAGTATTTTTCAAACTAAGCTATAAAAAATATAGTAAGTATTTTATGGAAAAATCAAAAACTAAACAAAGATATTATTTGTTATTTAGATATTTTTTTTAAACTCTATTTGTTTGCACTTTTTGTAATTGTTTAACTATTTAAATTCTAAAATAAAAGTTTCATACTTTATCACAATTAATTTAGATTAATATAAATAAAAAAATCTTTATTTTTGTTATAGGTTTATATTTTTAAGCTTTTTTGGTTTTTCCTTTTTGCGGCACACTTTCGCTATCGCTACTATTTTCTATAACTAATTTATTTAGGACTTAATCTTCTAATAGAAGAGAACAATTTTTAATTGAAAATAATCATCAAAATCAAAGAACGTAAACATAGCAAACCAATGACTAAACATTCGTTTGACAAGTTCAAAAAGTCATTAGTCAAATGTTGAAAATATAGTATTTTTGCGTACTATATATTTTTCCAATAGTATATAGTACACAGACCCAAAATATAGTACTATACTGTATATTATAGTACGGTTAGTAGTAGGGGCAATATAGTTCTGGCAGGCATCTCTCAGTTGTGTTATAATCCCTTAATTGTTTTGGTAAAGTGCTAGTAATTCATAACTTGCTCCCACAAAGTTACAACTTTAAAAGTAGGTATATGCTGCAGTATAGTTATGCTAACAGTATGCAGCCTGCCAAACGAGTATTTACCTAATATTCTTGACGCTTATAAAAATTAACTGAAATATGTACTATGAAGTTAATATTTCAGTTAATTTGTACTCTATATAAGAATTTTGGTGGTGATTACAGTTCCCTTGGACATTTTAATGGATATTCCACCAACTTTAGCACTAAAACTCTATAGGTACTTCCAATAGCCCCCCCGCCCATGATCATCAGCTGGCGACGCCCTTGAAAGAAAGGTAGGAGCAGCCCGTGGGGCACGTGTCGTGTTGGGTGAACCTGGGGGTTTCAAGACGGGTGAAGGTCATCACGTGGGAATTGGTTAAAAGTTTTGGTTGATAATTTATATGATAAAGATTTGGTTGATTTAAATAAACTATGTCTTACATCAATATCTGCCGGGCGACGTGCACAGTTGGTTCTTTGTTTTAAATACTCCATGTACCATCGCAGTAATTTCTGGCCTGCCTGAACACTTACAAAAAATTTCGCTTTAATCCTGCGGCGCCGCGCCAAACCAAACCCTTTGAAGTTTTCGTTTCGAGTGCAAGAATAAATTAACTTAGCGATGGTCAGGTGGAAGTGTCTTCCGTAGTACCTTATGCAGTGAGAAGAAACTGGTAAAAAAAGATGGTAACTTATTGTTTTACTAATAATTGCAATTAAAACTTCTTGATCATAATTGTATCTTCCTATTGCACCCCTGAGGCCCTACCACTCAGTTCTTAACGCGATCCATGTGACGACCTAAACTGAATTGTTAAAAGGATGGCGCTATATAGGTTGTACTCCATCTCTCTTTCTCGCTCGCACGCTTGACACGGTAAGGCTCCTGTTCTCGATGGACCATGTCAAAATCAATAGCTGTTATTCCTACTCAAGTGTACATGTTTGTTTTAAATAATTATAAAAAATTAAGTACGAGTAGTTACATTGCAAAGAAATGTTGTTGATGAACGTCTTCTGTTCCCGAACAGGCTATCTTCATGTAGGTAATTACATCCATTAAATTGTTTGCGGAGGGAAGGAGAAGAAACCTATTATTAGGCAACACAAAATACCTACCATTTTTGGTGGTATAAAACGTCTTCCTCTCAGCAGAGCGCTGAGCGAGAGAGAGTCTTCAGTTACTCTTGGGACCTGGTGCATTACGGTGAATCTTTTGACAATACCGCAGTTCTGATAGGCATCGGTCCTGTCCGGCTCCGGCGGATAAATAAAGCTGACATCTTTTTCAGGCCGGCGGGAAACACAACGCGCCCTCGTCCCGTCTCTTGTCCTTATTGCCGACTGCAAACCCGCGACTACGATGGCCAGAAATCGCCCTGCGTCTTCCGACACCCAGACCCACCTGTGCATGAAGTTTTAATAAATAAATTGAGGTTGCCTCAATTTATTTATTAAAACTTCATGCAACAAAGGTACACAGGCGGAATTAATGCCTTAGGCATTCTCTACCAGTCAACCAAGGATGGTGAAGAGAAAAAGTGGCAGGTGCATAAAAAATAGGATGAATGAAAACAAGGATTCAAATATATATACAAATGAAATAAACATACATATATACTTAATATAATATATACATACATTTATAAAAAGTAAAAGAAAGGGGTTTTTGAGACGACACCGCTATCTGTGAAGGAAATAATTCCGCAACTTCCCCTTGAAAGCATACTGACTGGTGGCCGTCCTGATGTCGAGAGGAAGCTCATTACCTCTTTCACTCCCTACTATGACCTGGACCAAGGCTGGATGTAAAAAGCCGCTACCGCCGCCTCTCGCCTCAAAGTTATTTCGTCTATAAAAAGCTGACTACAAAAAAGGCAGGCCTCACTTTTTGTACACCTTGCTACGAGCGGTCCACATGTTTCGTAGACCACGCTACACGCTACCCTTACGTATCGTAGACTGTGCTACGAGCGACCTACAAGTGTCGTAGACTGTACTACGCTGCACGCACCACACTCGTTTTGTATACCGAGCTACGAGCGGCCCACATGTTTCGTAGACCACGTCCACGCTACACGTTACCCATATTTGTCGTAGACTGTGGTAGCATAAAGTATGGGATACACGTAGGTGCATCCCATACTTTTCGTAGACTTTGTTACATGGCACCCATACGTTTGTTATACCCTGCTTCCGGCGGCAGCGTTACGTTCATATTGGTGCTTCATATAGTGAAAAGTGTTCTACGACTTAGTGCGTCGGGCGGTCCGTCGTACATTGCCATATGTTTGTGTTTGCGCGAGCGATGACGCGGCCCGCTACTGCAAAGTAAGACGAAAGGCCCAACGCGCCGCGCAACACGCTGCGTCTCCGTAAACACAGCCTTAAAGAATTTTAATGGTATACTTATGTAAGTATATGGTTACAATAGTTTCTTAGATGTAGACACAAGTTTAATACCCACGTCACTGTAAATAATGGAATGTTTAGAAATCATGAATAACTAACAGGTAAATATTTTGAAATGCTTCGCACTAACCTGAGCAAGTAATTTTCTTTCGATATTGTACTGTATGGATATTTTACACGTTTGGGGTAGAACAAAAAAAAAAACATAAGAAGAATTATGATGGCAATGCATATTTCACCAGTTTTGCATTGTATTTTACTAAATGTTTTAAAAGACGTACTTGCAGTTAAAACTAGTGACCTGTACACGATCCGTACAGAAGGATGTTCAATAACTGGTATGACAGAAGTTAGTGAACGCATAAAGAAGATAGTGACAGCGCCGCCTGCCATACGCAACTGTTCGTCTGTGGAGTCGCTCGTCGCGAGCAACGCGTCGCATGCGTGGGTACAGCGCGAAGCTTTCGACTTGTACAACATACTGAGTGAAGATACTTTTTATTGTTGCTACAAATTTTTTTCAGCACCAATAAACATTAATAATATAGTTTATAGTGAATGCAAAGAATTTTTAACGGTGATAAAAGTGGAACACGAATTTGTTAATATTGACTGTTTTTACTTAGACAACGTAGTTTACAGTGATTATTTTTTATTCAATTACCATGAAGATATCCCACCCGATAAGTCACACAGCGAAGAATCTTACAACGTACTCATACTTGGAATAGAAAGTATGTCTCGACTCAATTTTCATCGTACTATGCCTTTAACGTCAAACTTTTTGAAGGAAAGAGGAGTTGTTGAGTTGCTCGGCTATAGTAAATTAGGGGATAACTCATTTCCTAACTTGTTTCCCGCATTAACTGGACTCTCGTTCAAGAATGTAAGACAAACATGTATACATGATACAGTATTTAATTTAGAGAAGTGCGCCAATACGTTAATCTGGGACAAGTTTAAGCAGAAAGGATACCACACCGCACTGGGGTCCGACAGCATCGCGGGCCTGCTCGGCCAGTATGAGCACCGCCTGCCCAGGATACCGACCGACTTCTATTTACAGCCATTTATTTTAGAAACGAGAAAATTATATAGAAATCAATTTTACGACTATCATGCATGCATGGGCTCCAAGTATTATTTCAAGGTTCTTTTAGAATATATTTATGGGTTAACGCAACATTTAGAGCTAAATAGATTGTTTGGTATGTTTTGGGAAGAATCTATAAGTCACGAAGATCTCAATAACCCGCACATCATGGACGACTCTTATTTCAACTTTTTAAGTGATTTACGTCAGCATAATTACTTAAGTAAAACCATACTTATATTTCTAAGTGATCATGGAATGAGATGGGGGGACATTATGCACACAGACCAAGGACGGATGGAAGGATTTTTACCATTACTGGGAATACTATTTCCTGAAGAGTTTAGACGCCAGTACAAATTGGCCTTTGAGAACTTTCAACAAAATGCCCATCGGCTAACTACGCCCTATGATATTCATGAGACACTTTTAGACCTACTGGATCTTGGTTCACTAGAAGATGATATGATCAGAAAAAGGACTAAAAGCTCTGTTAGTCTGAGTAAATCAAGTCTTTTTCTTCCTGTATCAACATTAAGAAATTGCTCATCAGTTGGTATTGCCGAACATTGGTGCCCGTGTCACCGAGGTCGAAAGATTGAGGTTGGAAGCAAAATGAAAAGTATAGCAGCACACAAACTTGTAGAACAAATCAACAAGTTGTTAAACGACTTTCCACAATGTCATCAATTGGTCCTTGGTCATGTATACGATGTTTATTTAGTGGAAAACAATAAGCATTGGAGAATATATACGGTAATGGTAAAAACAAGACCTGGAGGCGGTATTTTTGATGGTACTCTCATCTATAGCAGATCCCACTGGGTGATCTCTGGCACTGTGGGCCGCCTCAATCTTTATCGAAATCAAAGTGATT
The DNA here is from genome assembly GCA_958295575.1 of Leucania comma. Classification (NCBI taxonomy): domain Eukaryota; kingdom Metazoa; phylum Arthropoda; class Insecta; order Lepidoptera; family Noctuidae; genus Leucania; species Leucania comma. Next base: position 19,056,727 of record OY282468.1, read on the forward strand.
GTGTTAGTAGCGATTCGGTTAAAATGTATTGCTACTGTGGTTAATTCATGTATTTTGTTTAAGTTGATAAGTAATAAACATTTAAAGAGAGCTACACTTTTTTTTACCAAATTAACCAAATAAGGAACATCATTTAATTTTTTGCATAAAACATTATTATTATTATTATATTTAGCCTGTACTGTCCCACTGCTGGCCAAAGAAAAATAAAACATAAAAGTAAAAAAAACTGAAATCATTTATTTTACAAGGTTTCATTTAGTTTCACTTGTCCCGATGTTTGTCTGTGATCAAATATTGATAATTTTTGATTCACATCCCGGTTACCGATTGAGCTAAAATTTTGCTTGCATGTTTAAATCAAATGACAATGCAAAATTATTATGACATGGAGCTGATCTAATGATGGAAACGGAAGTTGGCCATAGGAACTTGGTAGTTAAACGATACAACTCCATCGAGTTTGGGCTCGTATGATTCGTCTTGACGAGTACTTTAGTGTAGGTGGTAACCAGCGTCTGATGATAGAACTGGAAAATGGCTATAGGAACTGGGTAATAAGGGCAATAAGATATCCTGTATCGTGTTTGAGGTTTTTTGAATGGTATTGATGAGTATTAATTATCATTTTTGTATATACTGTGTTATAAAAGCTTGCTATGAAAAAATGATTTTAATTGAGAACTTTTTTAATTACAATCTGCCTTACCATTTGCGCTTAACTTAATAGTTCCGGCAGTCGTTGGTCTGTCCAAAAACTGCCATTATGCAGAAAAATAAATTAAGAAATATTTTTCAGATTGCAGCGCCACCTACTGGGTAGGTACAAATTATCCAAAATATCCAGGGAACCCTCTCAAATGTATTGATAAAAAAAATTTCGTCACAAATCAGACAAGCCGTTTAGGTTCCTAGACTTAGGTGACAAACTCACGTACAGAAGAATCTATATTATAAACATATAAAAGCGAAATACTCGTACCACTCATGACGAAATTTAAGAAACTATAACACCTTACAAACTTAAGATTTGGCAGATAGGTTCCTTAGAGGGTGTAGACATCTGCTAAGAACGGATTTTACGAAACTCCACCTCTAAAGGTCTATCCTCACACATCCGTGCCGGGCCAGTGACGGGACAGCAATGTGTGTCGACAGGAGTCTAAAAAAATAACGTTACATACATTTTCTATGAACTCGATCACACTCATCCGACACCCGACACGTCAGTGGCAGCGCCGACACCGCAACGGGCCCGAGCCTTCCGATTCCACGCCATGCCGTACCCGTGTTAATGATTTTTCCTGGCAACTTGTTGACTTTATTGATGGTAAAAATGAATGATGAATTATTAATAGAGACTTTACGCTTATAAATAGCGTATTGCACCTACCACTTGTCTAACCCGGAATATATGGATTGCGAGGAAGGTTGCGAGTATAAAGACCAAATATGGAATGAGATCGGACGAAAATTAAACTAAGAAGGTGTGTCAACATTTTTATTTAAACTTTTTAAATTCGTAATCTATTTCACCACACAACACTTAGGGCCAAATTCACCAGGAAACTAATCGCGATTATATAAAACAAAACGCAGTTTGAGCGCCTAATCGAGATTATAGCTTCATTTTGCGTTTCACCGCTATGAATCAAACCTAGTTTACGCTAAACTCAGTTTCAATTCTTTTGTTGTCGCCCATATTTACGACACAGTTCTTTAAACTAGATTACGCTGAGCTCAGTTTAGTTGAACTGAGTTTTTATATTGAATGGTGAAATCAGCCCTTAGGTTACTTAGGGCGGTGAAACGCAAAATGAAGCTATAATCTCGATTAGTCGCTCAAACTGCGTTTTGTTTGAACGAATCGCGATTAGTTTATTGGTGAATTTGGCTCTTAGACGTGGACAAGGAAACAGAAAGAAGTAAGGGAAGGCGTCGGCGCGTCCACGCCGCTGACGTGTGTGAACAGAAAACCACTGGCGGGGCACGGAAGCTCAGTGTCGGCGCGGGCACTGTGTTGCCCCGTCATTTGTTTTGTTCGAAAGTTTATACTCCCGAGTTGATATATACCATAGAAATGATGTTTTGATCTGATCATGAACTTCGAAGATATAGAACGGAACGCTTCATAGCAGAACTGTCGTAACAAGTAATTGCTTTGTTTATACACGTTGTCAGTGACTGACTGAAAGAAGACGGAGAGGAGATACATAGAATTGATCTGATGATGAAGCCGGAAGAATAGAATAGAATAGAATATAACTTTATTGTACACCAAGAAAGTAGGTAGAAGGTAGGTAAGGAATTCTTTATTATAATATAATTAGCCGTGTTTGACATTATTAAAATATTCGTTTGGTTTGATAATGGAACCGAATGCCGGAAGCTATCTATTTAAGTTTGGCTGAGGGGTACTACAACTAAAAAGTGTGAAATAAAAATCTTTTTACAAAAAAAAAAAAACAACCGACTTCAAAAAAATACTAAAGGTGCAAAATAACTTTTAATAACCAAGAGACCAAATTAATATAGAAACACTGACTTACGAAATTAATGTTATTTTGCACCTTACGGTGTTTTTTTTAAGTCGGTTGTATATTTTTGTAAAAAGTAAAAAAAAGCTATTTCTTTCTTATTTTCCAATTCGCCTTCTTTTTCCATTTGCCACTACTCAGACACTTCACAAAGTGACGCAGAGATAGCAAACTTAAAGAACTGGATTCTGAAAAAACTTTTTTCGTTCACGATTCGTAAATAAATTAAATTTTAAAAATTTCTTGTTTTGCTCACCGTACCCATTTTCTTCAATTTGACAGTTCGACGTGGCAATCGATCCTATTCTTAATTGGACCGCATTGTAGGTAGCTTATGGTCACTCCTGACAAACAATAGGAACCACTCCTGTATCGTGAGCACGTTCACAAACATGTAAACTCCCAAACACAATGCACAAAGACAAGTGCTTGGATCGCAGACTTCCTGAGGGACCAGTCCATCCAAGTGGTCATCGATGGTTGCTCGTCTGGTCAAATGAACATTAATGCCAGGATCCCTCAGGGGTCAGTGCTCTCGGCAACATTGTTCTTGCTGCACATAAACGATCTGCTTAAACCTGGTACCTTTGGGTATGCAGACGACAGCACTGTTGCTGAGAGTTACATATCCAGTGCACGAGCTAGTGGGTCCCAGATCCGGTCTCTTCAAGATGCTATGGTTGAGCGGTTGAACTTGTCCTTGGAGGCAGTCTCTGAATGGGGCGATGCCAATTTGGTCAATTTCAATGCTGCTAAAACCAAATTCAGCCCTGCTCCAACTTTCCGGGGTGTAACCGTGCCGATAACCGACCATCTTGATCTTCTTGGTGTAACGTTGACATCTACTCTCAACTTTGGGCCATACATCGAAGCTAAGGCTCAACTGGCTGCAAAAAAGCTAGGAATCCTCGCAAAGGCTCAAACTTTATCAAGCGCAAGTTCGATCGTGTATGGAGTACTGCTCTCATCTTTGGGACAGATCTGACTGATACCAGCTTAATGCGCTTGAGACTGTTGAGGAGGATCATTGGCAATTATGCACTCGTCGAGTCAAGGCTTCAAAGTCTTGAACATCGACGCCAAATTGCTAGCCTGTCGGTTTTCTACCGGTTACATTTCGGGGAGTGTGCGTCGGAATTGCATAGCCTAATTCCGCCTAGCCCGTTCCATCATCGGACTACCAGACGTACGGCGTGGCGCCATCAGTACATGATGGACATCCCACCTATACGCACAAAGCGTTTTGGTAACACTTTCATTATACGTACAGCTAAGGTGTGGCATTCCCTGCCGGAGTCTGTGTTTCCTGATGGCTACAACCCGGGAATCTTTAAGTCAAGAGTATGTTTCTTCTAGGTAAGTGCGCTCCATCGTCGACCGCATCGTCTTTTTCCATCAGGAGAAATAGCAATGAAAAATAAAAACAAGACATCTCATATCTCAACCCAGAACAAACACCTGTGGGCGATACAAATGTCTAGCAATCTCTTGTCTGACAGTGTTAATATTTAAGTCTTTGTGTATGTATCGATTGCTCACGTAGTATGGTATATCGATCGAGATGCATTCCCAAATATTTCACATCTTCAGCCTACGGTATTTCCTCATTGTGGAGTTTTATTGAGGGACAGGTTTCTTTTCTCAGGGTGAAGGTCACATGGGCAGATTTTCCCTTATTAACTTTAATACGCCATTTGTCTAGCCACTTCTCCACTTCATGGACATGGGCTTGAAGTTTGGCTGATGCTATGGCGGAATCTTCGTTTACCGACAGAAGTGCTGTGTCGTCCGCATAAGTAGCAGTTATCGTATCAGCGTTGGTAGGTCCGCAGTAAATAGCAAGTATAGTATGGGTCTCAATATACTTCCTTGTGGTACTCCTGATAGGATTTCATTTAGAGGAGCGACTTCATTGTTGAATTTCACCTCAAAACATCTGTTGTATAGATATGACCGTAAAATCGGGAAAAATGAGTGGGGTAGCAGCTTTTTTATTTTGAAAAGAAGTCCTTCATGCCACACTCTGTCAAAGGCCTGGCTAACATCCAGGAGGATAGCAGAGCAGAACTGTTTGCATTCCAGTGTACGACTTATAGTATCCGTAATACTATGTACCTATTCAATAGTTCCATGTTGCTTTCTGAACCCAAACTAATGAAGAGGAATAACTTCTGGTGGATAAATGCGCATCCTGTTCAGTAATATTTTCTCCAAGAGTCTGTAGGAGCTCACCTCATGGAGTGGTTTGGGTAGCATTATAACCTGGGCGATTTTCCACTGAGAGGGATAAATTGCTAGTCTTAAGCAGGCATTGTAGATAGCCGTGATGTGAACCACGCCTTTTCTTGGTAACTGTTTGAGTAACTGTGCATCGATTAGATCATAGCCTGGCGCTTTTCCGTTTTGTAGTTTTAATATTTCGCTCCATAATTCCTTGGGGCTAACACCTTTTAACGGCAGGCTCATTTGCAGCGGTACGTCTAGATATACGTAGACTTCCTTGTAATGTTCAGGATATTTACTAGGTAAAGGTCTGAAAATAGATTTTAGGTTCTGCATGTATTTGAGCCTTTTCGAGTTCTGTTTTTGCCCATTTTCCATCAGCGGTTTTTATTGGTGGTATATGTTCTTTTGGTCTTTTCAGCCTTTTTGTTATCCTCCACAGCGTATAGTTGGTGTCTTTATTAGGAGTTAGGTTAGCTAACTGTTTTTGAATACGCTCGTTTTCTGTTTGGGAGATAAGGTGCTTAAGTTCCTCGGAGGCCTTGTTGAAAGCTTTCTTGTCACAGGGATATTTTGTAGATTGCCATCTTTTCCGCAGCTATCTTCTTTCATTTACTTTGTCCTTTATCTGTTTTGAGTAGTGGATATTTTGTGCGGTTTTTGGGCGCAGTAAAGGTGTAGATTGTTGGGCCGCTAGGTGGATAAACTTGTTAAGTGAAACGATAGCTTTTTCGACATTATCCGCACTATTTAGTGGTAAGTTTAAATTTATGGATTCTGATATTTTGGTTCAGTAGCTGTCCCAGTCAGTTCTGTAGTTATACAGTCTTTGTTGGCATTCCGTAAGTAGGGCCTTGCAGTGAACATTTATTATTACTGGTGTGGGTCGGAAGATAGGTCAGTACATTCTTCAACGTTTATTTGGCTTGGTGGAATATTTTTGGTGATGAAAAAATCCAAACGGTCATTTGAGTCCGTAGGCCAATACGTGGGAATGCCATGTAAAGCGCAATGAAGGTTAAGGTCATTCGTAGCTATATAGAGTTCTCGACCGCGTGGTGAAGTTAGTCCGTCGTTCCAGTCACCACCGCAGATGTATCTGTTTCCCAGTGCGTTGAAGTATTTCTTGAATTCATTGCTTGTAATAACGTGCCTAGGCGGACAGTAGATTGCAGAAACTGTTGTTTCTCCTTTGTTATCCTGCTGGATCTTGACGGAAGTTCCAGTTCCTGTCGACGTTCTGTCAGCTCGTTGGCATTCCAGGTAATTATTATTTGTGACCATTTTTCAAACGCAGCTCTCTGCTGAAGGATATTTTGAGAGGCTAGGGTCCCGGCATGCTTAGATATATGTAAGAACCAGGGTTAGAGAAATATTCATAGATTTCGTCTTCAGCTCATTCAGTCTTCATACCGTAAGAGAAAAAGCAGATCTCTTCGCATCTCTCTTCGCCCATAATTCTCGTCTTGACACTTATTGTCGCGACTAACGCGAATCCATAGACCAAATATATAAATTCAACACTAGCAACATCCCGAGGGCTATCTTGACTAACTATGGTAAGCATAGATAATAGACTTTACAAATATTAGTTGGCGCGAACAGTAACTCTATACCGCCATTTCTAAAGGTTGCTAAGTTGCAAGTGTACTGTGATAACTTGTGTACCGAGCGTGAATTATGTTAATTAAAGACCTTTCGTGCCGTGTCTGGAAGAGGGACATGTATCCAGACGTCGAAGGCATGAAAGCTAAGTATTACTTATGTTAATATCTTAGTCAAGCTCTGTGTGGTTATTTGGTGTCTCAGCGCAATTGATTCCTATAAGTGTTAATGTTAAAGGTGAATGCCTAACTGTATGAGGTATAGTAAGCTCGCTCGGGGTAATATACTGATGGGGCGAGAGGCATCAGTATGATGAGGCCTGGAGAGTTAATCTCCAGGATCCCGACGCGGAAGGTTAGCGGAGTAGGTTGCTTCCGGACGGAGAGGGCGGAAGTAGCTGAGGCCTGGCGAGTTAGTCTCCAGGATTCCGGCATGTACGTTTTAACGGGTAGGCTGCCTCTAGTATGATAAAAAATAAAAATAATAATAAAATAAAATAGTTTATTGGCATAATTAGCGTATTTTTACAAATTTGTGTTTGAAGCCTCCTTTTAGGCATGATAGGGGTGTGAGCCGAGTCCTGGAGAGGTGGTTTCCTCTAGGTTCCGATGTTACATGGGTGTGTTATACACCAATTTGAGCCAGCTGGTCCCCCCGGGACCTGATCCTGGGGGAGGGAGCTCCGACGGCGATCGGGCTCCTCTTTTAACCTAACCTGATGCTCCCAGGACCTGATCCTGGGGGAGGAGTCCCGAGGGAGTTCGGGCTCTAATATTTATTTAACCTCATGTTTAATGATTTGTGATGAAGCTGTTATTATGTCATATTCATCCTGGTACAGCTATTGATTATACACTGTTGAAATGATGTTCTTCAGATGTTATTGTTGGTGTATTGTTTACACAATAAGTTTAGGGTTAATTGCGTTGATATATTCATGTTCAGGGAGCTTTAAACTTTACAGATGGTAGAAGTTCAGTCATAAGCGAAGCAGATGATATATAAGAGAAAGAAATCTATTACGAAGATTGGCAGTTCAGATCGGCAGGTATGTGATGCATTCTAACATCCATGTTTGTTGTACCTACACCGATTATATTATTCATCCCCGAGATACTTAAAGTGGTGTGAGGTGACGACACTTATGGTGCTACTCCACCGACTCTACCTTTCTGCGACACCTCGATGCCCGAGGTTCGCATAAGGAACAAAGAAGTTCTGAGAGGACTGTGTCGTCTAGACGTGAGTAAAGCTAGTGGACCAGATGGTATACCAGCGATAGTTCTCAAGTCTTGTGCGCCCGAGTTGTCTCCTGTATTGACTCGCTTGTATCGCCTCTCATTTTTAGGACTAGTATAGTGTCCAGGAAACATGCCAATGTGCAACCCGTGCCCAATAAGGGCAGTCGTGCCGATCCTACCAACTATCGGCCGATTTCAATAACCTTCTATACTCTGCAAGATTATGGAGCGTGTATCGAACTCGCGCCTCATGGCATACCCGGAAGGTAACGATCTTCTCAGTGATCGAAAGTACGGGTTTCGCCGCAATCGGTCTACTGGGGACCTACTAGTTTATGCCACCCACTTGTGTGGCGAGGCCCTCGAGAAGAATGGGAAAGCGATTGCTGTTTCTCTAGACGTCTCGAAGGCCTTCGACACTAGGGTATGGCACGCTAGCCTTTTAAGTAAGCTTCCAGCTTACGGCATTTCCCCGGGCCTGATTGGTTGGGTAAAAGACTTCTTGAGTGAACGGTCTCTCCGAGTTGTTGTCAACGGATGCTCATCAGAGCCTATGACGACTAATGCCGGAGTTCCTCAGGGGTCTGTTCTGTCTGCAACTCTCTTCCTCCTGCATTGATATGCTGATGCTCGGTATCTATGGGTATGCAGATGATAGCACAGTTGTAGACAGATACTTGCCAACTCCTCGGGCTAGTAAAGAGCTAATCTGGTCTGAAAGAGAGGCTAGATGGTAGAGCGGACGAATGTCTCACTTCAGGCAGTCTCTAATTGGGGTGAAGCCAATCTGGTGGGATTCAACGCCACCAAAACACAGGCGTGTCAGTTCACCGCCAAAAGGAGCCCGTTCACCTTAGGTCCTGCTTTTCGGAATGTATCCTTGGAGTGCACCGACCGCCTTCAGCTCTTGGGAGTTGAAATTTCCTCAGATCTCAACTTTGGGTGGTTCATTGAGTCCAAAGCTAAGGTGGCAACTAGGAAGCTCGGCGTGCTTGCAAAGATTCGACGGTACTAAACACCGGGACAGCTTCTAATGTTGTACAAAGAACAAGTCCGATCGTGTGTGGAGTACTGCAGCCCTTTATGGGCTGGTGCTGCAAAATGCCTAGGTGGCATTTTGCACACAACTTTGGACTCGGTGGAAGGGCGTGCGAAGAGGCTAATTGGTGATCCAGATTTGGTTAAGTCCAATCTACAAAGCCTTGAGCACAGGCGTAGAGTAGCCAGCCTTTCGGTATTTTACAGTATGCATTTTAGAGAGTGTGTGCGGGAATTACATGACTTGATTGATCTCAGTTTTACCATCGGACAACCCGACGTATGGCGAATATCCACCCTTATCTTGTTGAAACTTCTACGGTACAGACTAAGCGTTTTGCCTCGTCGTTTATACCGCGTACATCCAGGGACAGGAACAGTTTGCCTGCAGCGGTCTTCCCGTCCGATTATAATTTAGGTGTCTTCAAGGCTAGAGTGAATAGGCTCTTAATAAACTAGTGCGCCTAACCATCAACGATTGCATCACTGCTTAACATAAGGTGGGATTACAGTCAAGCACTAGTTTATATCAATTAAAAAAAAAATGAATGAATTATTACTAAAAAATCAACCAACATATAATGTAAAAAGTGTAAAATAACTATAACTTCGGAAATTGGAATTATCATGTTAGTTTTGTTTTGTCTCTTTGATAATTAAATTATTTTAAAATTAAAAGTTATTTTGCATGGGTTTTTGACATGGTTAGGATACATTTTTATATTTTATTTATTTACACACAAAAGTGTAAGTATGTGTATGTATATAGGTGTGGGGACGGCTTGGTTGTAATCTTACTAGTTTATATTGATTTCTTATAATAAAGGTTCATTAATCAGGAAGATGTAGCTCTGATTACCCCCGATAGTCCCCAAGGTTATTATAATTAATAAATCTCGTACCTGGATTCCTCCTTGGGTATATCTTATCACTGGTTATGAAGAGTTCTGCTTCGATTATGAATCCCGTTGTATTCTCCTTTCTCCACCTGTGTTAATTATAGCAACATGAGTATTTCTAGGCAACCAACAGCCACCGGGTGACGCCCGCCTTACGTCACCTACGTATCCTTTTTCCGTCATAACTGAAAATGATAAACACACATATATAGCTCTGCTACTTATTTAAATCATCAAGTTCCTACCCTCTCCTCCGAGAGGATCAAGGGAACAGTCATAAAGCATCAATGAGCCCATCGAACCCAGCGACACGCACCAGGACCATTATACGATCGAACCCATAGATGATAATCTAACCTCTCCTCCGAGAGGATCAAGAGAACAATCATAAAGCATCAATGAGCCCATCGAACCCAGCGACACGCACCAGGACCATTATATGATCGAACCCATAGATGATAATCTAACCTCTCCTCCGAGAGGATCAAGAGAAACATCTCTATTACAGGTTCCTACCCTCTCCTCCGAGAGGATCAAGAGAAACATCTCTATTACAGGTTCCTACCCTCTCCTCCGAGAGGATCAACGGAACAGTCATAAAGCATCAATGAGCCCATCGAACCCAGCGACACGCACCAGGACCATTATATGATCGAACCCATAGATGATAATCTAACCCAGCCACTCTGGTTAGATCATGACTTGGTGATCACCATAAGAACCCACACCTGGCCTTACAGCGAGGATCATTATGTGGGATTTACTTCTATAACTTACGGACGATAATCATAGTCAACGAAGACGCCGGCTACTCCCGGCGGCCCCGGTAAACCCAGAGATACTCAACTTAGGTGGATGTGATGATGAGATGAGGTGGTGCGCCGATCGTTGTTTAAGCCGACAAGTCACGACACGTGCGCTACTCAACTTTTCGCGGTTGCGGAACTATAGAGTAAACCAGAAGGACAATCTATGGCATCTCTCTTGAGTGTTGCCACATAAAAGTGACAGATAACCTTACTCACGTAATTAATTCGTGCTTGTCACGACAATTAGTGTCTGGCAAAATTGTGGTGACTCTTCTACAAAGGCCATTAATCAAAAGTTAATCAAAGTTGAAATATAAATGTTTAGTACATTTGCGTTTTAAATTAGGGCACCTCCTCAATTAGCGGAGGCCACAGCATGATTTAGAGTTTTATAAAATTTTAATAAAATAAGAATAGCTAGTGCATTGTTTTATTAAGGAGTCAGACTGACCAAGAGCGGGTGATGTCGTTGGATGATTTTACATACCATAAAAAAATCCATTAGGTTTTCCAAAAGCCTGCGCCCCTGTAATAAATCCATGTTAGATTGTTAGATATTTTAACAGCAAATGCATAGCAAATGTAATTATACGTCTATGTAGGTATATACTATTTCCATGCATGTACCATAAACGTACCATAAACTATTATTGTTTCATAATTTGACATACCATTGCCTCATGCTGTGTCGGCCGTCTGATTGTCTCATCTCAAATAACATTGTCATTGTCAAGGGCTGCCAGATTGTATAATTGGTTTAAGTTTATATTATAATTTACTTAATGGTAAATTATGATTAGCCAGTTAAACCTAAGATTTACCTAGTCTTACCGGTAAAGATTCGCTCTGTTTTATGATAGTCAGTTATTTTAGACCTTACGATGACTTTATTCAAAAGTCATCATTAAAGTGGGTATTAGGTACCTACCTATATTTCTTAGAAGAATTGTTTTATTATTTATAAATTTAAAGAAACTAATCTTACTAACGCTTCTTCTTCGATTAACCGATTTAATCAGTGGTCGGATCGAAAGCGAGGGGGTTAGACCGATAACTTATAACACCTTATTTTTAGAATAAAATATGCGAAACCCGAATAAAGTGTCTAGCATTTTTATGTAAAAAATCTACTTCAAAAATTCATAACTGTATTATGAAAAATTACAAAATTATAAGCTTGTTAGGTTATCTGGGCCTCAAGTCTGCTATTACAATAGTGTCAGAATGATCTCTCATGAGGCGACCCGTGCGTCGTGAGTCACAGGGCGATCTCCGGCCACTGCTCATGCAGGATTGCGGACGATGAGTTATGGGTAGCTTATCGTCCGGCCATTCGATAAGAACCGATACCGAATGTTCCACGCGAGCCTCAAAGAGACTGGTGTTTAACCATAAAATTCTAATAATAAAAAATAATCTAATAAAAAAATAAATCTTTTTCCAATCGTTATTTTTTCTATTTTCCTTTTAGGTAAAATAAATAAATATCGAATTTATACAAATACCTACACGTTGTGGAATGGATCGGATGAATAATGTATTCAAGTCATACCGTGATGGGTTGCATCTTCCTAAACAATGTGCGTCGTCGTTCATAAATGAAATCATTACAAATGATTTACCTCGAAGATTTAAGTTAAATGAAAAAATATCATGTTTCATGAAGAGCTATCAATTGTTATCTATCTGTCCCTTAAAGTATTTTCATTGCTATTATTAAGCATGTTCATCATATTGTATAATTAACACATTTTGATTAACATAGGACCTATTTCAAAGGTTACATAAAAGAGGAACTTGACTTTTAACTTTTCTGAACTACTTGCTATCATAGAAAAGACTAAAAATTAGTTTCAGATTTCTTTTTTCTTTAATTGTGGCTTACGTACTCAAGGTTCGAACCTTAAATTCTCGATTTGTCACCAAAGTAGCTACTATACTCGAAATAACATTCTTATCTCAGACTGAGTTAATGGGAGCCATTTTATCGGATTTCGCAAACAGTTGTTTTAGGATTTCGTATATTGTATAAACAGTTGTATACGCACTGGTGGCAGCCCTATTCCTAATTGTCACTGTCATGTCTCTTCAACCTGTCAACAATAATCTTACCCCGTTACACATTTTTCCGAATAGTATTAAAAAATGTTATAGTTCATAAGATTTTTGTGCAACAAAAACAACTTGAATAAAAATGGCACTTACCTATAGGACTTTGTTTAAAAAATATCATTACTTGCAAAATATAACCAAATCGGTGAAATGGAGTGTCGGGGAAAAATATCCAATAAGAACTATATCAAGTGGTATTTGCTATCAAACTCCATACGCTCAAAGATCCGTGATTGACTCAAAAGTGATAACTTTCCAACCAATAAACTTTAGGCTATATTGTACTCCTCCAAAGAGCTGTCGACCAACGCCACCTGATGATCCACCGAAAAAGCTAGGGATAATACAAAGGTTTAAAGTGATGTACAGGGATTACTGGTATGTGTTAATACCAGTCCATGTCGCTACATCTATATTTTGGTTTGGAAGTTTTTACTATATTGTCCGAAGGTTTGTATACAGCATGAATTTTTAATATTATTCATTTACTTATCTTTATACTCAAGTGATTTTAACTTTATTGCAGTGGTGTGGATGTTCTAGCTCTATTACAGTCAATAGGTGTCAGTGAATCAATAATCGGTCCCCTACGAGATTCACATGCAGGATATTTTGCAATTGCATTAGCAATGTACAAATTAGCAACACCTCTGCGGTATGCAGTCACAATAGGTAATTTTGTCAAGTATCCTAAAATATAACTCTATACTAGTGTTAGTGTGCATCTTATGAAACTTTGCCAGATCAATGGGGTTTAAAGTCCAATTCATATAATTACTTAGTTAAGCATGCTCTAGGTGTGTGAGAATGTGTAAATATAAATTTACATTAGCATACATTTGTAGCGGAAAAAATCTATAAAATTTCCTTTCTGAAGAGCATAGTTTTTTTTTTAATTTGTTTTAAAACTACTTTCCAATGTCAGCCATGCTTAGTAATTTTATAGATATAATATGTCAGGTATTTCAATATAATTATAATACATGGGACGAAAATGATACTAGAAAATAAACTTTTTCCTAGATAATTTCAGCTAGGTAAATTATATATTATATATACAAACTTATTAAGCTCAAAGGTTCAAATAAATAATATAACAAATTTAAACATTCTAGGAGGGACTACAGTTGCAATAAGAAAATTAACAGGAATAGGTTTCATTAAACCAGTTCCTTCCCGAGAGCGGATCAGAGAAATATTACAAGAGAAAAAAGAGAATTTACAAGATGCTTTCAAAGAGAGTCAAGCTCAGATGAAAGAAAAACGCACCCAGGTTATGCGGGAAATGAAACGTTACAAAACTGAAATGCGGAATTTGAAAAATAAGGTGAAGAAAATGTGATACTTTTAAAGTTCTCATGTATAGCCAAGGTCATTAAATTTATAACAAGATGATTAATGCCTTTTCATCAATGACTATTCAGCCCGTTTTCCACATATTAGAAATTTTTATTAATAAGTAAAAATATACTAGGTTGAAATTTAAATTATATACTTTTTCAATTTTGAAATATTTATTACTTCCTTAAATATAAAAAGAACTACATAACGAAATCATCTTTATTTCATATAAAATAGCTAGTTACATAATAATCACATAATTTTTCATCAAAATGTACATATAAAAACAGCTTAATCTAATTATATTAAGTACAAAACGAGACAGCACATTACTGGAATGTTCTATTGCGCCTTTCATCCTAAAATATTTCTAAAATTGTGACAAAAACAGTTAAATTATAGTTGATAATTAATCTAATATTATGTAGTATACACACCAACCAGGAGTGCTGTCCAGTCTAGTGTGTAAAATTAATAAATGCATTTTACATCAATGGCAAATCAACTAGCAGCCATAATACTTGGGTACATTATTTCTTACACAATTTATAATGGAAAGTGTCAATCTGTACACATTTTGTGATTTGCATATTATAATATCTATGCAAATAGAGAACCCTTGCCATTACACATTGTGTGTAACAAAAACAGCTATGTGTAATTCAAATCCATTTATGAAACCAATTCCTTAATGAGAGATATATTTTATCACTATCCATAAATCAATTCCTTTGATAATGTTGTCATAATTATTGAAATATTATCACTTTACGAATAAAATTAGTGAATATCACAAAATATAATAGGCAAATCTGTTCTTGGCTAAAACAAATCTCATTTCTTAAATGCTATTATTTTGTTGCTCTAAGTAAAAAAAGATGCTAATAAAATGTAACCATACATTTACTAACCTCTAACAAATGCCTATGCAGGATATTATTATACTCAACTTCCTGTATGTTCTTCTTAGATTTTGTAATTTGAAATTTACATTTAAATCACATTATGTTGTATAATGTATCTTAATAATAGTAACAACACTCACAATAATGTTCTACTAGTTTATCATAATAATAACTTATGTTAGGCATTTTTAAAGCTAATTACATTAAATGCTAATAGATGCAACATTGGCTATATAAAATCATTTTTGAGCACATACTTGGATATCTAATAGAAATATTAGCCTGTCAACTACACGTTCTGATGCAATATAATTGTTTTAACGCTAGACGCCGCCGAAAGAGTGAAGCTCAGCCCATGTACTGGTAGGAAGCGGGGGAGAGATGAGGCGCTGGCGAGTGGCCGGGCCCCGTCGCCGCTCCGATTGTGGCCAAGTGACAAGCACGACACATTAACTTACCTGAAATATTTACATTGTTACTAAAAATATACATTATAATTTATTTTTTTTATATTATGTATATGTACCATAAGCAGACTGTAAAATAAAAAATATATAAAAATTCAATATTGAAAATGGTGACTTGCATATCACAAAAGTTTTTTTATTATTAAACCACATCATGTAAATGTTACGTCTATCTCCCCCAAAGGGGTGATCAAGTTTATTTCACCAGTTATAAAGTAATTACTGAATAATAACTGAGATAATAATTGAATTTAAAAAGCAAATAATAATTTGTGTAATTTTACCAAGACAACATACTGTAAAGAGTGAGAGGCCAATAGAGGTTAAAAAAAATCCAAGAGGAAGATATTGCATATGACTGACTACCATACCTACTATCCTTACTACTTCGCATTATGAGCCCATTTGTATTAGCTGGGCGAAAACACAGACTGTCTACTAATACTCGTAATAAACATTGGGGGCATAGGTACACTGCCTTTTTTCTATACATATGCACATGCACGGTTTTTTGAAAGTAGTACTAAGAACACACATGTGCATAAATAAGTACCTACTTAATGAAAAAGCCAAAAAATAACAATTAGATTTAACTATGTTTTTTTCATAATTCTTAAGAAATATATTTGTTACCCATACCTAAAAATAGAAAAAGATCAGCAAAAGGCGCCATATTGAGGTACTGATTACTTCTAAACGCACAACTTACCAGCTAGAGGGTAGCAGCGTTTGTCAGGTTCGTCAGTCAATTGCATCCCACAAAGGCAGCACATATAACAGTCAACATGGAAGTCCCGGTCCATTGACACAACCCTCACTGTCTCGTCCGTGCCTTCAACTGGTGTTATACCTGGAATCAGAAATGTTGTATGTGATATAATTTTTTACATATTAAAATATGTAAACAAATAAGTGTATTTTAATGGGGATCTGGCTAGACAATAACAGCCACATAGATCAATCTTCAAGGTAAGAAGTCAGGATAAGCAACATTTGCCAAAATCGGCTCTTGGATGGCAGGCCTATTACAAAGATCTGTCCATTCTCAAAACTCATGTTAAACTGTGGACCGTCATTTATGGGTTTTTGACAGCCCAGGAATTCAGAAGCTTGAAAGTCTGACACTAGTTGTCTTCAGTGGCGGATTAGCTATATAGCAAAAGTAGCAAATGCTACGGGCCCCGCACGTTCGGGGGCCCCGCGACCTCGGGGCCCCGCACCACCTGATTGTTACAAAAATTAGTTAATGTATCTACACTACATGAAATCTAAATACAGCTGATTACACATAAAATATTTTATTTAATCTATCTTAATAAAAAAGGTCTACCTAGGGGGCCCCCTTATTGAATTGCTACAGGCCCCGCATTGGCTTAATCCACCACTGGTTGTCTTGACAATATAACAAGTTATTTAATTTTGATATATATGATATCGAATTGCTGTGTTATTGAGGTCACAAAGGCAGTGGCTCCATGTAAAGGACTGGTAGCCAGCAGCATCTGGCTAGTGGAAGCCAAAAGCCAGGTTAAGCAACATGAATACTTTAAGGTTATATTTAGGAAAGACTTACCCTTTCCGCAGCTTGCACATTTAGGTGCAAACATGCGATGATAATCATTGACACAGTAAATTTTGTTGTCGACATCCACAGTAAAGGGCACCCCATCAAGGCACTCATTGCACACACAACAACGGAAACACCCTGGATGATATGATTTTCCCATTGCTTGCAAAATCTGTGAAAAAAAAAACAAACAAATAAGATACAGAACAAATAAAAACTTGATTGAATCTCAAGAACACCAAAAACACGTTACCATTTCCATAATAAGGTGTCCACATATCGCGCATTTTTCAGCAGTTTGTTGAAATCCAGAGTACTGTAATATTTGATAAAAAAAAAGGTTACTCATTACTTTCTTTTTATTAACATACTTAATGAAATTAACACAATATATTTAGGTACAAAATTCAGTACCCACCAAATAGTCTTCTTCGCAGTAAACTTTGCCATGTACATTGTAGAAAGCCTTGCCACGTAATGCACGACCACATGAGCAACAGATGAAACAGTTTGTGTGGTAAAGGTTGCCCATTGCTTGGCAAGCTTGGCCTGCTCCTGTGACCCCAGCACCGCATGTGTGGCAGATGCCTAGGTAATAAGCATAAGTCTGAATTCGATATTTAAATAAGTTATAAGGAATTTTTAAAGATAAAAAGATTTTATCTTACTGAAATATTAAGATTACTGTTGCCTTACCAAAATATTCACCCTCTTCATCTTGCCTTTCCATTTCCTCTTCAAGCTGTCTAGTAAGTTCTTCTATCTTACGTTGAGCCTCACTAGGGCCTGGAGGGCGAGGTGGTGTGATGCTGTATGGCAGTAAGCTTTTCCCTCGACCACCAGAACCTCGAGAGCCACCTGACACTTGGGACACAGAGCTTGGAGTAGGACTGGGAGCTGGGGACTGAGCCGGAGAACACAATGATGTCAGTCCTGATACTAAATTCCTAGAAGCAATAGATTCAGAAGCAAGGGAGACATTGTCTCTGTTAGCTGCTGCCACCACTGCAGCTGGGGAGCCACCAGTCATGCACACATAGTCTGAGCCATTACTATCCTCCACTATCTGCATTCTACTACCCACTGTAGGCTTTGAATTAAACCCTCCATTAATTAACGGTTTCTCTTTTGCAATATTATTCCCAAGGTTTGGTTTGGGGTGAAAGAATTTAGGACTTGCTGTAGCTGTTTGTACTTCAGTAGCAATATTGGCTTTAGGTCTTTGGGCACTTGGAGCTATGGATGCATATATTGCTGTGGATGGTATTGTCACAATTTTATCATCAAAACTAATACTGTTATCATTCTTCAGTAGAGCACTCACATCAGTGTATTTGGGAGGTGCAGACTTCATCACTGTGTAGTCACTGCCTGGGTTCTCATGAGATGTGTTGTATGGAGGTGGAGGAGGGGCCTTGTCTATTTTTACTTTCTCACTTGTTATCATTTGTGCCATGTTTCTAGTAACACCAGTATTTGGCACTTGTGGGCCAGGTACTGAACCCTGTTGTATGAATCGCTGATCATGGTTTTGTTGAGGCTTAAAATCACTTTTCTTATCGTTTTCTGAACACAACATGTTTTCATACACTATAGGATTAACTTTAGTCTTGGAATTCACTGGCACTTGTGGTTGAGCTTTACTGTAGCGTGTGTCGTAGTAGCCGTCGGACACGGGCGGCGGCGGCGCCTGCTGGTACAGCTGGTGGTAGTAGGGCGGCTGCGGAGACCGCTGCTCGCCGTAATAATCTATATTCTCATAAACAGGTGGCGGATATTGAGCATTCGGAATGGCTGGAATTTCGTATAGGTCGTCAGTTTGATAGCTGAGTGACCTTTGAGATATAGAATCGATGGAACGTGTAGGACTCGAAGGCAGAGCTGCAGTGTTTATATCACGTTTATTGATCGACGCAATAGTTTCAACTCGTTTAGGCGTAGCAAACTTTGAAGCAGCAATGACATTCGATCGCTCATAAAAACTGTAATCTTGACGATTGTTTTGGCTATTATCCAGTACAAAGCTCTCTATTGCGCCCACAGGTCGGGTTTTGGCGAGAGAACTTGTGTTCGATGTTACGGCGCCGTGCGCTTGCTCAGTAACATCCTCAACTTTATTGGATAGTTTTAAATCTTGAAGACCAATAATACATCGCTGTTCGTCCGAGTTACTTCTTCGTGATGAATCCATGTTATTTGTGAAATTAAATGCACTAATAAAAATTAAAATAAACTTTAGTTCTAAGCACTTCAATCCGAGTTCGAATGAATCATCTCAAAAATCGTCAAATTATACTCTCAAACTGTGTTCTCAAACAAAACATCCACTAGGGATGATCTAACGATTCAGATCGATGTATAAATTCGATTACTATTAGTTTTTTTTTTTATTATTATTGAATGACCTAAATAAACATCAACACTTTTTTTTACAAGGCCTCACAACTACAATAATTTTAATACATAGTCAATTTTTATATTAAATGTATTAATATGTTTATTTATCAATAATTCAGCTCGGGTCTCTCTACACACACTGCTTAGATTGCAAGCGGTATCTGCAAATCCGATTAATCATCAAAAACTCCCTGCAAGCGGTTGTAAACCGCATTATCGTAAGTTCCGCAAGTGGCTAGCGCGATTCATAATTTAATATAATAGAGATATTATCTTTTTAAATATTAAAAAAAAAAACAGTATTTTTTAATATTAGTTTAGATTAGGTATTCATGAACTACATCCAGAATACCTTTATTATAACAACTAGCTGCTGCCAGTGGCTTCGCACGGTGCGCGAATGTAGAAAATGGTCCCAAGGGAATCTCCCGGGATAAAAAGTATCCTAATTCCTATGTGCTATTCAGGAAACATCGTGAGGAAACCGGCATGTCCTAGAACCAAAAATTCGAAGACATGTGACATTCACCAACCCGCACTGGGCCCGCGTGGTGGATTACGGCCCATTCCCTCTCCTAGAGAGGAGGCCTGTGTCCCAGCAGTGGGAACATTAAAAGGCTGATGATGATGATGATGATTCAGGATTGAAACTTAATATAGTACGCGCCAAATAGGTTGAACCCGTTGCTATGGTTACGAGCAATTCGATTGAGACCAAAAAATCGGATACTGCGCATTCAAGGTCGACCACCATAATAATTCAACTTGTGTGTCAAGGATAGACCTCTTGTACCAAATTTCATCTAAATCCGTTCAGCCATTCGAATGTGAAGCAGTAACAAACATACATAAATAAAACACACGCTCACAAACTTTCTCCCTTAGAATACATAGTTGTATATAGGTGATACTATAATGTCTATATTCGTATTATATTATTATATTATACTATAGCAAAACGTGGTACAGTACGGCCGACGGATTTTAGCGCGTCTGAAGTTAGGCTCTACGAAACTTTAACGCTTGTGCACTCGTAAAAAAATAAATGGTTTGAAAAAATAAATGCCAACAGCAGTAGTTATTGCTGTTTAACAACTGTTATTGACATTTATTTTTATAATTCATTTATTTGATGCGCTTATTTTGAGCGATAAAGTTCGCAGAGCCTAACTTCAGACGTGCCAAGAAGAAGAAGAAGAATACTGTATGTTTTGTGAGAAACTGTTAAGATTTTGTGAACATGTTATGTCACAAATAAAAAATAAACATAAAAATATAGGGTGATTCCTAAGGTGATTGATGAGATGTTCGTAAAAACTTAGGACTTTTTAAAATTAGAAGCGATTTACATAATATTAATATGCGAAATAAAGATGAAATTGTAGTACCCTACCCAAATGGAGGTTAGCTAAGAAAAGCAATTTTTTCATATTGATGACGTACAATACGGTCCAAATGAGAATAGGATCAATTACCATGTTGTGACGTCACGTAGAACTGTCAAATTTAAGAAATTGGGTACGGCGAGAAAAAAAGAAATTAAAATTTAATTTAATTACGAATCGTGAACGATTTTTTTTAAATCATAATCCAGTTCTTCAATTTTGCTTTTAATTAGTGGTAAATGGAAGAAAAAGGCGAATTGTTCCTAAGAATGAAAATAAGAAAGAAAATAGTTTTTTTTTTAAACCATGTATGACTTAAAACAATATATGTAGCTAATTTATATTTAACAATAACGTTTTTACTTCACCTAGACTTTACTAAGACTTCGTAATACAAAGCAAAAGAAAACCTGTATTGATACGCAAATAATTTTTTTTTTGCAAAATTAATTTTCACTCTACATTTGACAGATCGAGGTTACTAGCTTTCCCATTCTTATTTGTAACGTATAGTACGTTTCTATAATAAGTTGCCTAAGTCGGTTACCGAACTAAGTTCAAAACCCATATTAAGCGTGTCCTTGTCAAGAAGGCGTACGTTAAAGACTACGTTGAAGACATGCTTGTTTGGCAATGACTACTTCTGCACATGTGGCTTTCCTGGCAGCTCATTAATTACATTATTGTATACCTATCTATTAACTGCTCCATCATTGTTTTAACTCCATAATGTATACTGATACTTTTTTTTCTTCCTCTCCTATGACATTGTTTTTGCAAGGTTTTTTTTTAACATCCGCTTCAAATTCAATATTAATTTATTATTGTTTACTTGTATAATATAGGCTTATTTTTAATAACAGGTTTATTTTTATTTTGGTATAACTTCTCTTAGTAATGTGAATATCAGACTGAGAACACTGTGGACTCCGCAAATTCAAGGATTATATTTTTTATTGTGCTTTTTGATACAAGCCTGACCAGTCAACATTGTCCTCTCTTAACTATAAATACTGTAATATGGAAATATTGTAGAAACAATTACTTCTTATAACCATGGAGTTTCTTGCCGGATCTTATCCATAGGAAACCGCTAGCTTTTGATGTTTTATAAGTGCCCATGTAGGTCTATGTGAAATAAAAATATTTGGTTTCTTTTTCTGAGATTATAATTTACAGTTATTTTATCATAATTGTTGAATAATTAATATCATCAAACTTTTTGCGCCGATTCCAAGTAACATGTTATGAATAAGATGACATTTTGCGGTTGGCTTAGACTACTTTTCTATTTTCAAATACATGGAATTAATACGTACTATCAAATATCGACGCCATTTTCTATGCCTGTCTATGGTCGGTTTTCAGACTGTCACTCACTAGGTTCAGCGTTCTGTCAAAAAGCATTTCTTCCTCGTCTTATTGTCCGATTTGTGTTACAAAGCGATTCGTTTTTGCGTGTATCAATTACAGTTTATTATCAACGTAATAAAATAACATAATTGAGGGGAACTTCTAGTTCTCCTCTTTAATTATGTACGATACTGAAGATGATCAATATGAAGAAATCGACGTGGAAGAAATTTCTTCTGAACTCTGGCAGGAAGCCTGTTGGATTGTCATCAACGCTTATTTTGATGAAAAAGGTTTAGTACGCCAACAGTTGGACAGTTTTGACGAGTTTATTCAAATGTCTGTTCAGCGTATCGTAGAAGATTCGCCACCTATAGAACTGCAAGCTGAAGCTCAACATTCATCAGGTGAAATTGAAACACCACCGAGGTATCTCCTGAAATTTGATCAAATTTATTTATCTAAGCCTACACATTGGGAAAAAGATGGTGCCCCATCACCTATGATGCCTAACGAAGCCCGTCTGCGTAATTTGACTTATTCTGCGCCACTCTATGTAGATATAACTAAAACAATTGTTAAAGAACATGAAGATCCTGTTGAAACACAGCATCAAAAAACATTTATAGGAAAAATTCCTATAATGCTTAGGTCCACTTATTGTCTTTTAAATAATTTGACTGACAGAGATTTGTCTGAATTGAATGAATGCCCACTTGACCCTGGTGGTTATTTTATTATCAATGGATCTGAAAAAGTATTAATTGCACAGGAAAAAATGGCAACAAACACTGTTTATGTGTTCAGTATGAAAGATGGTAAATTTGCTTACAAAACAGAAATTCGATCTTGTCTGGAACATAGTTCTAGACCTACTTCCACTTTATGGGTTAATATGATGGCTCGTGGAGGACAAAACATTAAAAAATCTGCAATTGGGCAAAGAATCATTGCAATCGTCCCTTACATCAAACAAGAAATTCCGATCATGATTGTGTTCAGAGCTCTTGGTTTTGTAGCTGACAGAGATATACTCGAACACATTATTTACGATTTTGATGATCCAGAAATGATGGAAATGGTAAAACCATCCCTAGATGAAGCCTTTGTAATTCAAGAACAAAATGTGGCTCTTAATTTCATTGGTGCACGTGGAGCTCGGCCTGGTGTAACAAAAGAAAAGCGTATCAAATATGCTAGAGAAATTTTACAGAAAGAAATGTTGCCGCATGTTGGTGTATCTGATTTTTGTGAAACCAAAAAAGCTTACTTCTTGGGCTATATGGTACATAGATTGTTACTTGCTGCTTTGGGTCGTCGTGAACTAGATGACAGAGATCACTATGGCAATAAACGGTTGGATTTGGCTGGCCCATTACTTGCATTCTTATTCAGAGGATTATTTAAAAATTTACTGAAAGAAGTCAGAATGTATGCTCAGAAATTCATTGACAGAGGAAAAGACTTTAATTTGGAATTAGCTATAAAGACTAAAATAATAACAGATGGTCTCAGATACTCTCTTGCTACAGGAAATTGGGGTGATCAAAAAAAAGCTCATCAAGCTAGAGCTGGTGTGTCCCAAGTATTGAATAGATTAACATTTGCGTCTACATTATCGCATTTGAGACGTGTCAACTCTCCAATTGGTCGTGATGGTAAACTAGCCAAACCTCGACAATTACACAACACTTTGTGGGGTATGATTTGTCCTGCTGAGACACCGGAAGGTGCAGCTGTAGGTTTGGTGAAAAATCTTGCCTTAATGGCCTACATTTCTGTAGGCAGTCAACCATCTCCAATTCTTGAGTTCTTGGAGGAATGGTCTATGGAGAATTTGGAAGAAATTGCTCCTTCAGCTATAGCTGATGCAACAAAAATATTTGTAAATGGTTGTTGGGTCGGTATTCATAGAGATCCAGAACAATTGATGGCTACCTTGAGAAAACTGAGACGCCAAATGGACATCATTGTGTCTGAAGTGAGCATGATCCGTGATATCAGAGACAGAGAAATCAGAATTTACACAGATGCTGGGAGAATATGTCGCCCCTTGCTGATTGTAGAAAATGGAGCTTTGCTTTTGAAGAAGAAGCATATTGATGACCTTAAAGAGCGTGACTTTAACAACTATGGGTGGCAAAATTTAGTAGCAAGTGGGGTGGTTGAATATATTGACACTCTGGAAGAGGAAACTGTTATGATAGCTATGAGTCCAGATGACTTAGCTCAAGTAAAAGAATATGCCTACTGTACTACATACACTCATTGTGAAATTCATCCTGCCATGATTCTGGGTGTTTGTGCTTCTATTATACCATTCCCTGATCACAACCAGAGTCCTAGAAATACTTATCAAAGTGCTATGGGTAAACAAGCTATGGGAGTCTACATTACCAACTTCCATGTAAGAATGGACACACTGGCTCATGTGTTGTACTATCCGCACAAACCTCTTGTAACCACAAGGTCTATGGAATATCTAAGGTTTAGAGAATTGCCAGCAGGTATTAATTCAATAGTTGCAATCCTGTGCTATACTGGTTATAATCAAGAAGACAGTGTCATTTTGAATGCTTCTGCAGTAGAAAGAGGTTTCTTCCGATCTGTATTTTACAGATCTTATAAGGATTCGGAGTCCAAAAGAATTGGTGACCAAGAGGAGCAATTTGAGAAACCAACCAGGCAAACATGCCAAGGCATGAGAAATGCTTTATATGATAAGTTAGATGATGATGGCATTATCGCACCTGGTATAAGAGTATCAGGTGATGATGTAGTCATTGGAAAAACAATAACACTACCTGAAAATGATGATGAATTAGAAGGCACAACAAAGCGTTACACAAAGCGTGACGCATCAACATTTTTACGAAACAGTGAAACTGGTATCGTCGACCAGGTTATGTTGACATTGAACAGTGAAGGATACAAATTTTGCAAAATTCGCGTTAGATCTGTGCGCATTCCTCAGATTGGAGACAAGTTTGCTTCACGTCATGGTCAAAAAGGAACTTGTGGAATTCAGTACAGGCAAGAAGATATGCCATTTACATGCGAGGGAATCACTCCCGACATTATTATTAATCCACATGCTATCCCATCTCGTATGACGATTGGTCACTTGATTGAGTGTATTCAAGGTAAAGTCTCTTCGAACAAAGGTGAAATCGGTGATGCTACACCATTCAATGATGCTGTAAACGTGCAGAAAATTTCTTCTCTATTGCAAGAATATGGCTATCACCTTCGCGGAAATGAAGTCATGTATAATGGACACACAGGAAGAAAGATTAATGCTCAAGTTTTCTTAGGGCCTACATATTATCAACGTTTGAAGCACATGGTGGATGACAAAATTCACTCCAGAGCTCGAGGACCTGTTCAAATTTTAGTGAGACAACCTATGGAGGGCAGAGCTAGAGATGGCGGATTACGTTTTGGAGAAATGGAACGGGATTGTCAAATTGCTCATGGCGCTGCACAATTTTTGCGTGAGCGGTTATTTGAAGTATCTGATCCCTATCGTATTCATGTTTGCAATTTCTGTGGTTTGATAGCAATTGCAAACTTGCGAAATAACACTTTTGAATGTAAAGGTTGTAAGAACAAGACACAAATTTCGCAAATACGATTGCCATACGCTGCCAAATTACTTTTCCAGGAACTAATGTCTATGAATATAGCACCAAGGTTAATGGTAGTAAATTAAGAATAAAATTCGATTTTTCTGCAAAACTACGAAGGATGTAAACTTCAACTTTAGATTTATTTTAATATGTAATCCTTGAATTAATAAAAATACTTGCAACATTTCATGACTTTTATTATCACAAATCGAGACAACATTAAATGCAGCTTAAACACAACAACCATAATACAAAAGTGTACAATATGTATAATTCTCTTACTCTAATAATTTAATTAAGTAATATCAAATGCAATAAGGTTTTATAAATTGAGGTACTTATGTACAAAAAGATATACAAACAAAGTGCATTTTTGAGATGGGATGGAGGTAAGGGCCAAAATACATGAACGCGGCACAACGCCAGTTAAACAGTTAGAACACAAGTTATTTATTTTTCACATTACTTTAAAAAATATTTAGTTCACGATTTGCTGGGATGCAGGCGTACAGATTTGACGACGGTCGTCGATCGCATTTGGTCGAACGCGCGCCTTTTTTATTCGAGATTCGAAGTGTAGATTGGAAACAATATGCTATGTAAATTTTTAGATGAACGCTTCGACTTCGTCAATGCGTCTCGATTCTTACAGCCCTCTCAAAAACCCACATTGTATATTTTGTGCTGAATATATTATAATGTGAAACCCCTTTTATATAAATAACTAAATCCATAAATATACTTAAATATTGCACATGTGACATTTTAAAAAAAATTATGAGTACAGTGCGCTAAACCTTGTACTTTACTGGTAACGTTCCTAATAGACTCGAAAATATTTTTATAAAATATTATTTTTTCATAAATTTTACTATCGGAATACACGTAAATATTAAACAGCAAATAAAATAACAATATAATGTTATGAGCTTGCAATAGCCAGTTAACAACTACAGTAACTGTCTCTAAATTTTAGATAAGAGAGCTTTTGAATTTATAATCTACGAGTAAGAACGCATAATTAAAATTAAGTACAACTACAGCCAGATTGTGCGCTTTATCGAAAAGAGTTGTTTAGTGCAAGAAATCATTATTTGTAGCGTAGTCCTTATTGGATCTAAATTGTAACCGAAAAAAGACGTTATCATGCAGTTTCTTTTTGTTTAGCTCTCAGACTAAATTTATTAGTAGGTAAGGTAGGAACATCATAACAAGATTTCGCCAATTTCAGAAACTTCCTAAATTGAGATAATAAAATAATAATGCACCATGATTATTCTTAAATTATAACTATTTTACTGTACAACTTACGTATCTACAATCGATGTAATGTGTTGCATTCTGTATGCAGTCATATTTAAATGATTATTACAATATAAAATATGGACGTTAGACAATATTCAAATCATCAGAACATCGGCTAAAACCTTGTATTTTCCTGCCTCCTAAATTTTTATATTAGATCTATGATTTTTTAAGAGGTATTGGAATTGTTTTCACATCTTTCTAAATTTGATTACTTGGCTTAAATTTATTCAGAACTTATTGGTATATTAAAAATTAAAATAACCATACTGAATGTCGTAGCTACGCACATGCTGGTACAGTCGACCTTATAAATGCTTTACCATTTCTGGCTAAAATTTCCAGTTCCAAAATTGAAAGATAAAATGGATTAAATTATCCGTCACTTTGGCGGCAACCCTACGAATTGTAAGTGCTAATCCATAAATTATTTTTTTATGACGTATGTGGCATTCGAATTCAGGATGGTTTACGAAAGCAATTACGATGCCGACTATACTTAAGACGACAATTCAGAAGCCATGACCGGTATAGCGGTACATAGAGTACAAGACGTAGAACTAAGAAGTCACGTCCTACGATTTATCAGTAAAGCTACTTGCAAATAAAAACTCAGCGCGATGGTGGCAGCGCCCGCTGTTCGTTGTCATCATCCTTGGGTCGACTCCACTTTATCATGGTTTCAGGCGATCGGTACAGGAACACTAATTTAGCAAACAGATCTTCTTCTAAGGACAGCTCGAGTGCTTCCCGTACCTATAAAACGGTAAATGGATGAAAAGTTTTTATTTTAATTTTTTTTTATACTTACACTTAAATATTTAAAGACAAAATAATCAACTTGTCATAATTTTAACAGGGGTATAGAATTTCTTTTTATGGATATAGCGCGCATGAAGGAGCGTGAAATTTGGCATAATACGATATACAGGGTTATGTTACGGCACCAAAATTATTTTTAAATTATTAAGTTACCATGAGCTAACGTGGTCGTCGCAATGACCACACCAGAAGGATTAACTACACCCAAAACGGCAATGGAAAGGGCTATGCTCAGTGTTTCAATGTATGATTGTATGAGGAATGAAGATATACGCAGAAGAACCATGGTTACTGACAGCCCGAACAATCGCCAAACTTAAGTGGCAGTGAGGAGGGCACATTGCTCACAGAACAGATGGTCGCCATCGACTATCTGTTCTGCGAGCTTTGTGCCCTGCCTTTTGGCCATGGGGCGGAAAGGTCCTGGAATGCCACACTGGAAGACAGCGTTGGTAGGCCTCCCAAACGGTGAACCGAAGACCTGGTGAGGGTCGCGAAAATCCGATGGATGCGATAAATATAGGACCTCTTATTGTGGCGACATTTGGGGGATGCCCATGTCCAACAGTGGACATCTTTCGGCTGAAATGATGATGACGAGCCATTGAAAAAAAAAAGCAATCTACTTACCAGATAAATGTCAAGGCAGAGTTGCAATAGTCTGTCAGCATTAGGTAGGTCGTCGAACATGATCCTTGTGTAAATGCCGGAGAAGAAACCTCGGAGGACTCGAGACGCCAAGAACACGAATGTAGTGTACAATCCGATGATACTACAAATAAATACACAAAATATTTGAATACATGGAATATTACAGCTACTTAATCTTTTGAATTAGTATAATGGCATATTTGAATGTCGAGCTTACAAATACCTACGGGTTAAATTTTAGATGTTTTGTACGTTGACATTTCGTCACCGTTCAAAACAACGAAAATTTAAATATCGAATGTATCATAATATCGAAAATTGATATACCTAAGCTTAAAATGTCTAACATTGAAATACCGAGTGATAAAAGTATCTAATGATTAAACGTTCAAAATGTCAACATTTAATACACCTGTGACATCGGTCGTCACTTATAATTGTATGGTGGTGGGTAGTTTTAGTATGATTTCATGAATAAACCAGTCTGTCGTTAGCCCGCGCCTTTCATTGACGTTACCACGTTACATTGGCGACGAGAACGGGATACTTTCGTAATTAAAAAAAAAAAAACTAAGTTTTACGGGTGTCAAGATGCCTATCGGTAAAATCGAACAATTCAATTTGAGCTCAAAACAGTGGCCAGCGTATATTCGTCGCGTAAACCAATACATAAAGCTCAACGAAATTCACAATGACTTGAAAGTGCCTATGTTAATAACGGTTGTAGGGGAAGAAACCTATGCACTTATGTGCGATCTGTGTTCGCCTAGTTTCCCCGAGGACAAAACATATGACGAATTAGTGAGATTAGTGACGGAACATTTGGAACCGCAACGATCTGAAATTGCCGAACGCCACGTGTTCAGGTTGCGTCGACAGCGTCCAGGCGAGTCCCTGATGGAATACCTGCAGGCATTGAAACACCTGGCATCTACGTGCAGTTTTGGAAAGTGCAAGTCATGTTCAACGCTTGAAGAAAATTTGCGCGACCAGTTTGTGTCTGGGCTGGCAAGTGACGTCATGCGATCGAGGATATTCTCAGAAAAGAGTGTACAGTACAAAGAGGCGGTGGAGCTTGCGCTAGCATTAGAGGCAGCGGAGAAGCATGCCGAGGTGAGCGGCACCACTATGCCGGCAGCGACGGACTCATCAAAGTCGGCGGGTGGTGAGGCGAGCGAAGGCCTGCATTACGCGCGCGGCGCACGGACGCGCCCGCGCGGGTCGCAACGGGCGCACGGCAGCGGAGGCGACGGAGCAGCGGCAGCAACGGGCGCGGCAGGCGCAGGAGGCGCGCGCGCGAGCTCGGCGGACGGTCGCGCGCGGGCCTGCTGGCGCTGCGGCAAGGCGCACCCGGCCGAGAGGTGTCGATTTAAGAATTACAGTTGTGACGAGTGCGGAAAAAAAGGACACTTAAAAGTAATGTGTAAAGTGCTTGGTATTGGCGGTCGGCATAATTATGTGAGTGATGAATCGGATGATGGTATGTTCAACATGAACGTCGCCGCTCGAGGTAACCAACCATTTTTTATTAAACTTTCGGTTGATAACATTAATTTGGAATGTGAAGTGGACACAGGTAGTCGTATATCAGCAATAAGTGAGGTGATGTACCAATGTACATTTTCGCATAAAAAAATTGTACCAGATAACTTAGTTTTACGTTGTTACTCGGATTCACAAATTGAATCGCTTGGTTATATTGAGGTAGATGTTTGTCTAGGTGAAGTCAAAGCAAAATTGTTACGATTATACATTATCAAGGGGGGAGCGCGGCCTTTGTTAGGACGAGAGTGGATGCGCGCTTTAAAGATAACGCAAATAAACCTCAATGAAATCATAGATGATAAATTCACCAATTTATCATCTATGATTTCATTGAGGTTTGTGCGTAACCAACTATGTAAAGAATTCCCACAAGTATTTAGCAATAAATTGGGTACATGTAAACATCCCATACGACTACAACTGTCCGATAAGGAACCGGTTTACGTGCGAGCGAGACCCATGCCACTGGCACTGCGCGCGCGTGTCGAGCGGGAGCTGGAACGTCTCGAGGCGGACGGTTCCATCTACCGCGTCGACTACTCAGACTATGGGACTCCCATAGTCCCTGTTGTCAAACAAAACGGAGATATACGCATTTGTGGGGATTATAAGATAACTATCAACCCAAAGTTAAAGAGGGATTATTATCCGTTGCCGCGTATCGAAGAGCTATTTGCAAACCTTAGTGGGGGAGATAAATTCACAAAAATTGATTTGAAGCATGCTTATGAACAGTGTATATTATCGGACGACTCGCAACCGTACACAGCTATAACTACGCATATGGGTACTTTTGTGTATAGGCGTACACCGTACGGGTTGTCGGTTATACCGGAAAAATTCCAAAAAATTATGGAAGAGACGTTGCGCGGAGTGCCGGGGTGTGTAGTGTTCTTGGACGACATTTGTGTGACCGGGTCTAACACACTTGAGCACATGAAAAATCTGAGATCGGTACTAGAAAGGTTGCGGAGTATGGGACTTACTGTAAAACTAAATAAATGTAAATTTTTACAAGATAGTGTGAAATACCTAGGTTTCATAATCAATAAAGATGGTTTGCGACCGGATACCGAGAAATTGGAGGCCATTTCCAGCGCGCCTAGACCAGAAAACGTGTCACAACTGAAAAGTTTTTTGGGGATGGTTAACTATTATGGGCGATTTATTCCTAATTTGAGCACTCTGTTACATCCATTACACAATTTATTGAAAAAAGATAGTGGCTGGGAATGGGACTCCAAGTGCGATAAGGCTTTCGTGGAGGCTAAGCGATCTCTTCTGAGCGAAAGGGTATTAGCACATTACGAAGAAGGACGCGATTTGGTGCTGTCGGTGGACAGCAGCGCGTACGGACTGGGCGCCGTGCTGGCGCACCGGTATTCGGACGGTAGCGAGCGACCCGTCAGTTGCGTGTCGCGCACACTTAGTACGCCCGAGCGCAACTACAGCCAGCTCGATAAAGAAGCGCTGGCGATTCTGTTCGGGGTCACGAAACATCACCAATACTTGTTCGGGAGGCGTTTCACGCTACGCACTGATCATCAGCCTCTAACTCATATCTTTGGGGCCAAAGGGGGAATTCCCCAAACGGCTGCCAGTCGTTTACAAAGGTGGGCGACACGTCTGGCTGCTTATGATTTTGACATTGAATTTGTGCGATCGGCGGACAACGGGCCGGCTGATGCGTTGTCGCGATTACCCTTACCACAGGAAGGTCGCTCAGTCGACACGATAGATTATCTAAATCTAGTAGAGGAGTCGTTGCCTATTTGTTTTAAAGACATCGCGAAAGAGACAGAGCGCGATAAGTTATTGTGTAAAATAAAAGGATATGTACTATTCGGTTGGCCGACAGTCCCGAGCTGCGACGAGGAAAAGCCGTTTTTTACTAGGAAAAATGATTTGCTAGTAGATCAAGGATGTATAATTTATAAATATAGGATAGTGGTCCCTCACGTTCTACAAAAGAAAATATTAAAGGAAGTTCATGAGGGCCATTTAGGGATGAACAAAATGAAAGCATTATCAAGGAGTTACATTTATTGGGCGAGTTTAGACCGGGATATTGAAGAAGTGTGTAGGTCATGTGCTGCGTGCCGCACCGTGCTGGACGCGCCGCCACGGGCGCAGCTGCATCCCTGGGAGTTCCCGCTGCACCCGTGGCAACGCGTGCACGCTGACTTTGCAGACTGCGGCGGTGTGCGTTATCTAATCATAGTAGACGCGCATTCTAAATGGATAGAGGCCTTGCCTATGCGTGGCACGAACGCAGCTGCTACTATTAAAGTTTTTAGAAGTACATTTGCACGCTTTGGTTTACCATCACAGCTCGTGACTGACAACGGCCCTCCAGAGAATTCCGCGTGGAGGATGCGGTCATTGCTCGCGATTATACAGCGAGGGGGGACAAGTGGACCGAAGCCACTGTGGTTAAAAAGACTGGGCCCATTTCTTACAAAGTTAGCCTAGATAATGGCATTGAGTGGCGTAGACATGCCGACCAAATTATTCCAGCAAGCAGCAAAAATAGTTTCTCATTATCACGTGTGAGCGACGCAGTCGCAGCCGAGGCTGCGTGCCCAGTGGCAGCCAAACCGGGGGTCGATAGCGGAGCCGAAGGTGAGGTTGTTGAGGACGCATCCGGCTGTGATAGTGATATTAAAGACACGCTCTCAAAGCCAGTGCGAGTTCCAACCGAACGGCCTTCGTTGTCGGTATCACCACCACCGCAGGGTTCGTCAGCTCGCGCACTGCGTGCGATCAACCGAGCACGAAATGCTGCGAAGTTAAACTAAATATATAGAATACTTAGTTAAAGTTGTAAAATGTAGTAATATACCTACCTGATGTGATGTTAGACTTGACGGGGAGAGATGTGACATCGGTCGTCACTTATAATTGTATGGTGGTGGGTAGTTTTAGTATGATTTCATGAATAAACCAGTCTGTCGTTAGCCCGCGCCTTTCATTGACGTTACCACGTTACAACACCCAATTTCATTATATTTACGTTAAAAATACCTACTCGTTTTAAGATTCAAAAGCATTTAATTCAAATAAACCATTCATTTAACATTTTAAATAGTACCCCATGAAAGAAGAGGCCACTTTAGCCAGTCTGAAAACTTGTTGAACTTATAAAATTGGTCTTTATGTGTCGTAACATAATTATGTCTATCGCCTCTTTTGCTAAAAAGATGAAGATTTTTTTTAACGTACATGATGTTTTCATAGATATATTGACGAGGCACCGTCATGACGTTAATATCCCTAAACAGATCCCTTAGACAATAGTAGTATAAAAAATGTGTCGATATAGTCTGGCGGTATCAACATCCGTAAATTGGTGTTTTTTTCTAACAGAATCTTCAGCTGAGCTAAGCCGTTCTGCAAGAGATGTTAAATAAGGACCCCACTGTAGCCTAGAGTCAAGCTTAATCCTACCAAGGATAACTGTTTTATCTACGAATTCCAGTTTCTCATTGTTCAATACTATGTCACAATCACTACTTTTGACATTCAGTCAGGAAAATCTTATGCATTTTTTTTCCATTTCGAACTAGATTATTAGCAGTGAACCAGTCTTGGACCTGTAGTAGGGTGTTGTTTTCGTCGTCAAGATTATTAGTCCTTTTATTTATCTTAAAAATCAAAGAAGTGTCGTCGGCAAACAACACCATATTACGTTTGTATTGTAATAAATTGGGTATATATTTAATATAAACTAAAAATAAAAAAGGACCTACAACTGAACCTTGGGGTACTTCCATTTTAATATTTAACCCCGACGAATTGACACCGTCTATCTGAACTAATCGCTGTGTACAATTCAAATAAGATTTTACTGAACTTAACGCGGTTTTGCCTAGTCGGTAATGTTCAAGTTTCAGGAGAAATATTTCATGAATTACACAATCAAATGCTTAAGACAGGTCGCAGAAGATGCCTATAGTATCTAGTGCCGTCATCATTTGGCATTTCGGTCGCTCAGCTCGCGCGCGGTTGTTCACAGTTTTAACCTAACCTAACCTATTTCACCCAGTTCAAAATGACGAATCACATCTATATAATAATATAATCCCTCGCAGAAATGTTTTCACCATTGTCTAATTTATCTAGTCGCAGACAGATTGTATTATTCATCATTTTGAACTGGATTTTCGTAATATCAGAATTATCAAATTACCCTGTGATATACTCAGTAAATATTATCGATATTTAGGTACTTCGATGTCACATTTGTAGGTAATTGAGATTCTAAATATATTGGACGTAGGTTATCTAACAATTTAATATAAACTTACTTTATTTTAATATTCGGATGAGATACTTTATTTTAATATGAGATGGTCATTCAATATTTATGATGTTTAAACGTTGAAATTTTACGCGAAAGTATTTTAATGTTCCACATTCAAATATGTACCCATAATGGCTACCACTAGAATGCAGGCAGCGAACCATGTCGGCCGGTTAGGGATACCTTCGTTTTCTTCTGATCTTGAGCCTTTTTATAAAGTGACAACCAAGTAAAATTGACAAAACTGCAGTACTTTGTGATGGCATCCTCGACAGCTTACAAATAAAAGGACACTAGAACCGCAAGGTCTTTTAAAAAAAATGCTAAACTATTTGTTAAGTGACATGTGATTATGACCTGGCCGGCATCGTTTAGCAGTCAATATTATTAAGAACGTTTTTTGTTACTCGCACGTGATGGAAGTGTGTCTAAAACTACAGAATAAGAGGGATTTAGCGAGAAAGCAGGAAAAATAATTCTTTCTCTCACATTCTTGCATTTGAAAATCGAATCACCACCTAATTATATGTTATTAACAATAGTGTTTAAAAATTAGTGATAAAGTCATCAGCGCCACTACAAAGTAAAGGCAAATCATTATAAAATTGAAGCACACTTTATATTATAGAGTATTTAAAAAGTTGAGGTGAGGTATTTATTTTTACTTCTATTGATCAATGTGAAGACAGGTTTCTAGTTTACTATGACCTGGATTGGTCAAGGGGCGTGGCTTGGCTGAGTGACAATGTTAATAAAAAAAAAGCTTAATGACGTCACTATTTTGCTAACGCGAATAGTCTATAGTTTTTTTTTTTTATTTCAAAATTCAAGTAAACGTCACGGGCCATCATAAAGTACTGCCGTCTAACATGATGAAGATCTATTTATTATTATTTAAAGTTAATTAAAATGGTACATGCCCACTTACATTGATTAACATAGAATTGTGAATTGGCTCTTAATAAACCAGTGTACCTCAACATATACAATTGCATCACTACTTACCATCAGGTGGGACCGCAGCCAAGCACTAGTTTATATCAATTAAAAAAAATGTTAAAACATAATATTAATAATACTAATACTTACCCACTGCCAGATATAAAGTTAAGTGTCTCTGGGAACAGTTTATCGTTAAAAGTATACATGACGAGCATATCGCAGTTGTTGAGCGGGATCGTCAACAAGGGATCCTGAAAATACAATAAAACATATTTTATTATGACCAATCAAAAATACCGGTTAAAGGAACCGAATTATTGGTACCTATTCCTACACCGAGAGGTTATGTTATTAATCAAATGGTGCATTTATACCATTACCACAACATACTCAAGGGAACATACTTCTGGGTAAAAAGTACACTACATTCAATTTCAGTATGGTCTACCCATGTACCAAATTTATCTACATCCGTCCGCTGTTCGCGTGTGAACAAATAACAAATATACACTCACTAACATTCGACTTTATAACATTAGTAAGAAATAGGTTTTAGTAAACCATACAATCAATAGGGCCCTAGATTTACTAAATTATTACTTCAAGAACATAAGTATTGTTACTTACCCGTAAAGAACAAGACTCTCGAACGCGCCAGTACATTATGTCTGTACCTTTTGCTCTTTCCAATCGAAGCAATACGTCTCTATATAAAGGTGCATCCACATCTGAAATAACACAATAATTAGTATAATACTGAAACTCGACTTCTGATTGAAGTATCTAAAGTTGAATATTTGTCGAACTCCAGTCTCTCAGCCATTACAAAGTCAAGTTAACTAGACTACTCACCTTCGCTTGTATTTTCAAATTCGTCGAATGACGACTGCATAAGTTGGTTAACCGCTTTTGTAGTACCCTTATTGAATACTTTCAAAAATTTCGGGAACAAATGGGGTACGTTTAACCTGTTGATTAATTGCAATGTTATTAGATTATATTACGTGTTTAACTTTAAAATAATCGTTGTAAATTTATTCGGCAATTGAATAATATCCATCTTTGCGTTCGATCCTAGAATTTATTGATTCAGATTTAAAAAATGAACTATTTATGAAAAAATGAATTCTCATATCAAGTTCAAGCGATTTTGAACCATGTATTATGCAGCTACTGCTAACCACTTTGACGGCCCTGCACTTAGCCTCGTAAGGCCTAACGACATAATTTAATGACAAAAACATTGAAACATTCTGGAGATACTTTTTAAAATCATAAAATTACATTCCAGCAACTTATGATATTTAAAAGTAATTTTTGGTTTACACAATCTAAAAAGAAAAACATAACTATAGAAATATTGTTTGAATATATTTTTACATCAACTAGTTAAATTTAGGTATAGGAAATACCTCTTGGGGGATTTTATCTAAAAGCACTAAAGAAGAATAAAGAAAGAAAGAAAAAAGTCCAAGGCCGCAACTACTTGCGACTATTTTTAGTACATTGAGTCGTAATGTATATCGACCTAAATTTAGGTTGGACCTTACGATGTTAAAATAGCATGCATATGGCTCTAATATAAGATTGTTAGAGTGTCACCAGGTGTCTGCATCGGCGGTGCCGTCCAGCAGCTTCTTGAGCTTCTCGCGCTGCGGGTTGGGGCGGCCGCTCACGTAGGCGTGTATGGGCACTTCGCGGTGGTCCTCTATAGTCGGCGGGTTCGGCACCGCGTTCGTCGGGTGCGTGATCACGAACGTGAACTTCACCATTAATGTTGCATCTGTTGATGATAGAACAATGAACATAATGAACTAACCAATAAATATATAATTAAATTTTAACATAATTTCTATTCTATTTATTCATATACGGGTTGATGGAGATGTCGTCACGTCGTGGTACATTATTATAGTAGTTATGTTAGTACTGTATGTACTCACTCGAGTCCGCCTCGCGCTTGAGCCGGTCGAGCTCGGGCGGCGAGATCTCCCACTTGAGCGTGGAGTTGGGGTTGATGGAGATGTCGTCACGTCGTGGTACATTATTATAGTAGTTATGTTAGTACTGTATGTACTCACTCGAGTCCGCCTCGCGCTTGAGCCGGTCGAGCTCGGGCGGCGAGATCTCCCACTTGAGCGTGGAGTTGGGGTTGATGGAGATGTCGTCACGTCGTGGTACATTATTATAGTAGTTATGTTAGTACTGTATGTACTCACTCGAGTCCGCCTCGCGCTTGAGCCGGTCGAGCTCGGGCGGCGAGATCTCCCACTTGAGCGTGGAGTTGGGGTTGATGGAGATGTCGTCACGTCGTGGTACATTATTATAGTAGTTATGTTAGTACTGTATGTACTCACTCGAGTCCGCCTCGCGCTTGAGCCGGTCGAGCTCGGGCGGCGAGATCTCCCACTTGAGCGTGGAGTTGGGGTTGATGGAGATGTCGTCACGTCGTGGTACATTATTATAGTAGTTATGTTAGTACTGTATGTACTCACTCGAGTCCGCCTCGCGCTTGAGCCGGTCGAGCTCGGGCGGCGAGATCTCCCACTTGAGCGTGGAGTTGGGGTTGATGGAGATGACGGCGACGTCATCGAACATGTAGTTTGACAGGAACGTCTGCGCGGTGCGGTCGCGCGCGAACATGTTGCTTAACTGATTGTAGTCTTGTTCCGTAAATCTACAAAAAAATTTGAAGCCATTCAAGCCTAGATCAAATATTTAAACATTGGAAAGTCAACGCGGTTAATCTTAACAGAAGAAGAAAAAATTATAAAAAAAAAATTAAATACGTTGAAAAAACGAAACCTCAATTCGCAGTAGTAGGGAAGGGGTTACGAACAATGACTACCAACATTTTCACATTTTCCATAGACTCCATTTAAATACGTAACATACTCACACATAAATGTTGTGTGATTGAGCTGACATTTGGTAAACTGGTAGGAAAGGCCCGATGCGTATCTTTACCGTCACGTCTGTGGGTGGGTTGGGTTGGCCAACCTAAAAATAAATAAATATTTTTATACCGCTAATCACCTTAGATTAAATTCATATAAAAACAAATCGATGACATTGACGCTTTATTTGAACAGAGGTAGAGATAATTTATACTTAATTGCCATTTACTCAACCTGCTATAGCTTGATGTAGATTAAATTCATTTCAACTCAGAAATTAATTACAAATTATAAAAATC
Organism: Leucania comma; assembly: GCA_958295575.1. Taxonomy (NCBI): domain Eukaryota; kingdom Metazoa; phylum Arthropoda; class Insecta; order Lepidoptera; family Noctuidae; genus Leucania; species Leucania comma. The sequence goes on from OY282468.1 coordinate 19,094,999, forward strand.
ATTTATAATATAAAGTTTATTAAATTCCTCAACTAATTTTGGTTGTAGTGTAGTATTTGAAACATTTTGTACGTTGAGTACATTTCGTTCTAAGTTTTTGGATTTATTAATTTTTCTTTCTTTCGGCACCTGGATAACTCTGTCATTTGTTTTGTTAAAGTCATCATGTATAGTTGGGATAGGCTATTTAGCTGGATAATTTCTCCAAATTATGAATATAAATTTAAAGTGATGTTATTAATACCGTATTTCCGAACGCGAAAAATACAAGCGGGAACCATATGATGGCGATGACGAAGGCGAGTACTCCTCCGCCGAGCATGTACTTGGAAGAGTTGGACTTCTTGGAGCCGCGCGGCTGCGGGAACTCGTCTTCTATGTAGCGGGAACACTGAAAACATTACGTGTACCTGTGTTATAACGGCTTAGAAAGCGCAATCGCCGAAGATCACAAATCCTTCTGGAGTATAAACCCAATACAGACTAATACAATATGACCCAAAGAGTATTAATATTATTAATAAATCTATATTTATTTCTGTATTTGCTTGGGGCGGTCTTGATGGAAATATAAGAAGATTCAATTTTGAACGAGCGGATGATTTAAAGTACAATTTAGATAAAGGTATATAATAGTTCAAATACCTTTAAAAGGAAGACGCTAGCAAAAATATCTTCCATCTTGAGCCAGTCCATGAGGTTCATGGACGTGTCTGTCCATATCCAATCCATGAGGGTCCGCAGCTCGAATAAGAACGGCACTACCATGAACCTGAGAATTTTAACATTACAAACTTAACCCTTTTTACTTTTTTCATCTATAAAAAAAATAAAGGAAGAATTAAGGGTTGAGCCAATCTGTCAGCATCGAATCGCATTTTCCTACGATTCTATCATTTTCTTTCACTTAGAACCGTCATACTAGAGCGATATAGAGAGCAGGAGTGCGACATACGCGGCTGAAACGACGAGGTTGCAGACAAACCTAAGCCTACATTCTATAAAGGTTTGCAGAGGTTTTAATGTACCTACAGATAACTGTTAGTGTGACTGTTAATATTCGCAATTGGCGCAACTTAAGATGCACCGGTAATGTCGGCAATCAAGCTTCCCTTGCTATCAACGATAAGACCGCCATTGTACCCCTAGATTTGGGCTTGTATAATGTGTAAGTTTTTTTTACTATTTTGGTGTAAAAAAAAAAGTTTATTCTATTCTGTCTTCCCTTACCCTCTAAAGAAGACCATATTGAGGAAGTGGTAGGACTTGCAGAGGAAGTTGCCGATGATGCGGCGCGGATAACCGCAGCGGATCTGGTAAGCTGACAGCAGCAGGTAGATGCATTTCAACATGTACCACATCGGAGGCGGCAGCAGGGCGTTGAACGTCCTAAACACAATTTTTATTGGATTTTACAAGTTTTCTTCCAGGCATAAAATTAAAAGAATTGTCGTTGAGGCAGATATGGCGCATATTTCCGCTACTAAGTTTAGTTACTTTTTTATATTTTCATGATTAGACAATAGGTTAGTTAATAGTTTTTGATGAATGTATTTATATTGGAAGTTCTTTGATTTGCCGTTTAATTTGATTGAGGTATGGGTTATCGCCTAAATAAAATTAAAAAAACTATGTTTTACTGTATGGCCCATTGGTGGCGTTTTTGTATCTGATCAATTAAGCGGGAGTGATCAGATACAAAAACGCACATTATTATAAAACTCGTATTTTGTACTTCGCAATAAATAGAGTTAGTAATTCTAATTTGAGTATCCTTTTTTTACAATATTTTAGAAGAATCATTAACATAAAAATTCTGACCTCTCAGTAATGAATGGAAGAACGAAGAACATCCAGATATGCACTCCTATGATGAGCGCATACTGGAACAATATCTTGCCGAGCATGAACTTGCGCAGGTACAGCGCTCGGTCGATGACAATCAGCGCGAATTGGAGAATCAACATCACGAGGAAGGGAATCGGCACTTTATTCTCTTCCAAGTACACTTGTACGCCGCCGTCGCCTTGATGCGTCTACGGAAACCATATGACAACTTTAAAAATGTAGCATAATCAGCCTTTTAATGTTCCCACTGCTGGGACTTAGGCCTCTTCTCTAGGAGAGGGAATGGGCCATAATCCACCAGGCGGGTCCAGTGCGGGTTGGTGAACGTCACATGTCTTCGAATTTTTGGTTCTAGGACATGCCAGTTTCCCCACGGTGTTTTCCTTCACCGTTTTTGAGAGCAGTGGTAATAAAATAAATGTAAATCTATTAAATGCATTTAGGCTGTGAGAACTACAGGTAAATGAAAAGAATCAAGTTTTGAATATTTTCATAAAAATAATGTGGTAATTGTTATCTTAATTTTTGAAATAGGATATTTGTTTTTTTTTAATTGACTGGTACTTATGACTGCAGATGTAGGCTGTGTGGTTGTGTAGTAAATTAATCATAGTCTTACCCCAAACGCGGCAAATCCGAAAATAACGACGAGGAAGTTGAAGAAGTCACACAGGAACATATACGCGTATATGTCAGCGGTAACCCTCGCTCCTGGCTCTAACATGCGCTGGAAGAAGCGTTGCATCGGACGCAGGTAGCGCTTTAAGCTGTCAATACAAAACATGTTTTATTTTAGATTACTTTCCAAGTTATTATAAAGCTCATCTCCCACCGAAAAGAGTGGCCAGCACTAGAAGACAGAATTTGGGAGGAGCTGGAAGAGGGACAGGGGGTCTCTACCTTGCAGCGAGACAATATTTATTTTAATTGTATTATTTATAATTATGTACCTACTGACATTAACTATTAAGGGAATTGGTACTATAATACTAACACTCAATTTTATTTCAGACAATTGACCTTGTCTGACATAAAATTGATATTATTATCATTAATATATATGGGCTAGTTGAATAGAATAATGTCAGATTAAATCCTACCAAGAACATAAATGATATGATATGGTGTGGTTGTAGATTTCACCGACAAAAGAATTGAAATCGAAATAAGACTTCCAGAATTTTCTTTTTGCTAAGCTCGCGTTTGTCCACTATCTCACCTGATAGTAAGCGATGATGTGATTGACGATGGAACACATTTGTCTAGAAGTAACCTATTTACTCTTTAGTTAAAGATCCCTAGCTTATAGCTATCAGGAAGCAATTTGCCTGCTGCGGTCTTCCCATCCGATTATAATTTGGGTGTCAAGGCTAGAGTGAATAGGCTCTTAATAAACTACTGCTTACCACAGGTGTGATCGTAGTCAAGCACTAGTATATATCAAATAAAAAAAAGACTGTAGACCATCCTGTAATTTCTTTATAAGAACTTATACCCTCATCATTTGCTAGAAGTTCTGTCTTGGCTTGTCACGCTCCCGTGAGTCTAGATTATAATTTAAGATTGTGAGGAATTGGTACTTACGACAAAAGCATTACTTCTGGGTAATGCTTACACGTATTCTCAAGTGTCGTTGACACTGCTATTATTGGTTCTTGATCATCGTTAACACTGAAAAATATTGAAGTATCATTAATCTTTTGCCTTCGTTCCAATCTAACAAGTTGACAGGACACACATGAATATGTCGTTTTAGTAAAAATACAACTAAGTTTATTTTTACCTTTAACCTCAATTTCATGAACTTTGGAAAACAGTCAATATACAATGTCATTCAGCGAGATAAAATACTGGTGCCCATCTACATCCGGTATACCTAGAAGCCTACCGCCACTTAGTTTATGTATACTCCCTTATGTACGGAAAAATAATAATCGACCGACCTCTGGTGACCACCTAAAACGTAAAATAACGACGACCACCACCAACACCACCAATACCACCAAAACGTGACCACCAATACGTGACCACCTAAAGAATAAAAAGAATAAGTACAAGTTTTAACTCATATTTTTCAATGAAATAATTTTTATTATTTTTTGTCAATAATATATTATTTATTAAACTTCTCCGCATGCTAGGAACTACTTCTGTATTCGTAGATGCGTTTACAAACATGTAGTCTCATACAGGAGATACTCGAACCCGGCACGACTATCTGTAAGCCATACAATTCCTTGTTCCGTGCAGGAATCGAACCAGGCGCCACGCAGCACAGCAATCGCTTACTCACTACGCCAAACGTGCTGTCAAAATCATTCTTTTGCGCTTATTTAAATATATTTGGGGTGGGTCCAATATTTTGTTAATTCAGACTGAGGGTTCATAGTATACACATGCGCCACTAGAGGTCACTGACATTCAAAACAAACGTTACATATGTAATTATTTAGACCATCATTTTGTATTATCAAGAAATAAACATGGAAGAAGTCTTAACCGCACTTCGTAAAATCCAAAGTGAATTAAATGAATAAAAAATAATTATACAAAAAAGAGACAGAAAAAGTGAAAACCATCCCGGTGACAAACACAAAACTCGGGCGAATAAGAAAAATAAAACTAGGACTCATTTACAAAGATCGTTAAAACCAGGTATAAAACTAAACTTCTTTGGCACGAAGACCCTAAACAACAAGTCGATAAATCAGGAAACCACTAACAACAATGAATAGCAATCAGCACCCTCCTCACACATTGGAAACGCACGAAGAACACTGTCAAAAAATGATCCACATCTTCCAATTCAGCCGAATTGGAAGATGTGGATCATTTTTATCACAGTGGAAGATCACGACCAAAACCCTCCAAAGATACTACAAAACAGAAGCTCTACAAACAAGTTATACATACAATGTAAGATCACTCTTATCTTACGAACGCCTACTCGAATTAAATGAAGCAATAAAAGAAATAAAATACGACATAATAGGCTTATGCGAGATAAGACGCACAGGAAATAAAATAGAAGAATATAACAATTTTATTTTATTCCATACTGGAAGCATGCCTGGAATGTTTGGTATAGGCTTCATAGTAAATAAAAATTACAAAAATAATATTGAAAGTTACATCGGCTTTTCAGAGAGAGTGGCATTGCTGAATGTTTAATTCGACGACGTACACTTGTCGATGATACAAATCTATGCACCTACAGAAAAAGCAAGTGAGGAAGAAATTGAATGCTTCTACATGACGGTTAACAAGGCCGTAAAAACAGCTGACAAGTCATACATCCTGATGGGTGATCTAAATGCCAAAATAGGTAAGTCCAGAAAAGAAGAATATCTTATGATGAAACCGAATGGGTATGGAATAAGAAATAAAAGAGGGTAAAGACGAATTGATTTTGCCTTAGAAAAAAAAAACTCGCAATTTTAAAATCCTTTTTTTTTTAAAGAAAAAATAAATGGACCTGGAGGTCACCAGACGACATCGACTATAGCCCCTAGACGCCGCATGCTTGCTCTAACGCACCAAAAAAAATCTGTCAACTAGCTGAGGTGCGGGAAGCGGGGTACTGCGTTCTGATTGGTCCGACCAAGGTCATTACGACACTCTAGGGATGGGATGAGATTTAAATAAATCACTAACGTATCGTTTTTTTTTATAATATTTAGTACAATTATTAATTGTACTTTTTACCTTCTTGGTTCTTGATATTATTTTAACATAAAATGTACATACTTTATGTTATTAATAAATTTTGAGTGGTAACGTCAAATTAAAAAAAAAACTAAAAGGTGAATAAATCCCCTATCTATAAAAACGTAACATAGGTACTTATAATTATTATAACGGTAAAAAATAGTATCCAAGGAACCATTTTTCTCGCTTGTTTGCAATTATCCATTTATTTTTTAAATCAGAATCTTATGGGAACCTAAAATCAATAACAATAAAATTTCTATTCTAATCTAGTAAGTATAAAATGATCGTATATAATATTAACTATTTGTAAATAGGTATTCAGCTTTCTCGATAACAAAGGCGGTCATAAGAATTGGTACATCACTACACACATCAGATCTATTAGTCAGATGTGTTGACAGACATGCGTCGCCTGTTATTACACGTCTAGTGGCTGTAAGTTCGTTGCCAGACGGAAACAAAATTGATTTCATATTATCAAATAAACAACATATTGTTCAAAATTTTGAAATAATGACCATTAATTATAATTTATGTTCATTATTTCAAAATTTTGAACAATTATCCTTCTGACCACCGACCAATAAGAGCAACAATAATGTTAAAACCGTCCAAGACGAATAGAGGTCAATATATAGATCAGAGCGCGTCATTAAAGAAGAAATAGTAAAATATAAAGAATGTCTCAGCTCTTGCCAATCTCAAGGTTTACTGTTCTGTCAAAAAAACCTACCAATACAGTAGTAGTACTATAACAATCTTACCAAAATTATCACCAAAAGCCTAAAGATAGCTAGAAGCGCAAATGTAAGTCCCTGTAAAAAAAACAAACATTATATCAGAACGTACATTGAGATTGCTGAAGAGGAGACAAGAACTTCAAAAAACGAAAAATAAATCCCGAGCAATGAAAAATGAACTGTCAGCTCTCTACAAATTACCAAGTAAATATATGAAACAAGATTATGCCACCCACAGATCTAACATTATCAGAAAACATCTGAACCAAACAGGAAGTACCAAGTAAAGCTTACAAAGAACTGAGAAGAAACAAAACTTGGATAGATGGACTGAACAGTAACGGTATAAGATCACACAACCGCAGGGAGATAATCTCCATAGCAACTGATTTTTACAGAAACCTCTACAGCACCAGGGCGGGGACAACCTACAGCAATGGAAACCAAAATACATCAGATTCGAACCACGTGAACGATATAACTCAGATTGAAGTAAGTGAAGTCTCAAGAGCATTATCAAGACTAAAAACAGATAAAAGCCCAGGCACAGACAATATTATGAATGATTCTGTAATAATAGGTTCCGAAACGCTAGCTGGACCATTGGCGAATCTGTTTAACAGCATTCTAGAAACGGTACAGACACCCACACAATGGTCACAATCTCACAATCCGATATAATTTTAATTTATAAAAAAGGTGATCCAAATGATATTGGAAATTATAGGCCAATAAGCTTATTGGCATGTATCTACAAGCTTTTCTCCACAATAATTAATTAAGGAATTAGTGCGACACTAGAAGTTAGCAAACCAGTGGAACAAGTGGGCTTCAGAAAAGGTAATTCTACAATCGACCACATACACACCCTGGAGCTCGTCTTAGAGAAATACCAAGAAATGAGGAAACCACTCTATGTTGTTTACATCGACTACCAGAAAGCGTTCGACATTGTTTCACATAACAGCATATGGAATTCCTTAACAACCCAGAAGGTGGAAGAAAAATACATACAAGTTATTAAGAGTATTTAAAAGACAGTAAGAGCAAAGTTAGACTAGAGACAGCTGGCCCATAACAAGGAAAACGCAAGAAAGGGACCTCAAAAGGATTGCCGGAGGGAACTGGATGCACACGGCCCAGTCTAGAGAAGACTGGACAACTTTGGAGGAGGTCTTCACCTGTAGAGGGGATTTTGTAGATAAATAATGTTTTTTGAGTTTAAGATTAAATCTAGATTAGAATTAAGACACACTAACATCCAGATTGTTATAAAAGTACAAACACCTAGTTTAAGATTTATTATTGTAATTTGGTTGAAATATTATTATATTAAATCTGCCCTGTTATTTAGAAAATTATATGAACATGAAATATTTTTTTATTTTCGTATACAGATTTACATACTTGTAGTGATCGTCGTCCGTCCCTTTCGAAGGACCTGGCTCGTTTTCGTCGTACTGGACTGGCCTACTGGTCATCTCTCCCTCTTGATTGGTTTCAACCGCCGCTCTATAAAGTAAAAATTACACACTAAAAATAGTTTGTGGCAAGAAAAAGAATAAAAAATCTTATTACATTACATAGGAAGGCTAGCCTAGAAGAATTGAAGAATAGGTAGAATTTAATAACTCTGCCCAATAGTCTAATACAAAATTTAGGACATTAGTAATTATAGCTTACAATAATTTGTAAGTTTTCATTACTAATAATTTAATTTTATTATTGAATATAACACCAGATACAGCAAACATCGAAAGATTATAATAATTTTTTATCAGATCTTAAATCTCGATATATTTTGTTTCATTACTACAAATCTCATCCAAATTCTATATAATTATGTAGTCAATATCTCAGGAGTCTTCCAAAGAAAAAAACGTTTATATATCACGCGATTTATTATCAACTCACAGTGTGGGTGTATTCTTAACTGAATAAAAATGATTATTATTAATAATCCGGGTACAAATTAGAATCATGATTATTGTCGACCAGGCACATGGCTTTTGTACATTTGAATTGGATAGTCTACCTATAACCTCTTAAATGATATTAAACTAACATTACAAGGTACATTCATTAACTACTTTACAAGGAATTTCTTTACAATATTGCTACTTCTACTGGAAACAATTCTACATACAATACATTTTAACTACCGCTTCGCTATTTTATTCATCATACATAATTTATCATAATCTAGTTGATATTTAACAATTATATGCAAGTTATTAAAGTGATACTTTTACGATTCGCGTTATGAACATTACCTTTACCCCAGAAAGACCTTCTTTACTAATTTCGCTAGATAATACCAATAGAGATTGGATTTTAGATTCAGTATACACCAACATTTCGAAATTCAAACCATCACATTGACTAGAAAAGAATAAATACTTGTCATTTTATATTTGATATTAAAAAGGTTAGGTAAGTTATTAAGTGAATATATACGATGCTACACGAGCTACATTTACTTATTTTCTGGTAGGATCTTCTTTACTCTAAAAAGTATAGGATTAGAAGATCGCTAGTTGTACGTGGTGAGGGTGGACCTGTTGTTGCGGGGGCGCACTACGGAGCGCATGACGATGCGCAGGATGGAGTGCGGGCGCGTGACGTGGCGGCGCGCGCGCATGCGCTGGCGGTGGCGGCGCGCCGCGTGCATGCGCGCCCACACCAGCGCCGCCACGCGCGGGTCCGAGCGCGACGTCTGCAGCTCGTACATGGCCTGCGTGATGGTGGCCTGCACGTGGTACAGCCGGTCCACCAGCCGGTGACGACTGTCTGATCCGCACACCGAGATATGTACTATCCGAACACCCGCTACAGACATCTAATATGACATGCTCATGCCGTCGCTCTATGTACATCAAATATATTCAAACTGCCTGATGACCCTATGATTTGTCCCATCAGCATCATTAAGTCCTGAGAGGCAACAACAGTTGCACAATATTTTCCAACCAACAACATTGCAAGTTTGAGTATAGAATATTTACTGGAAACCAAAATGTCTTTGGTCGTGAATACAAGGGAAAGTTTTGCCTACGATAAATTATGATTAGCGTTAAGGGGAGTGTAGTTATAAAAAGAAACTCACGGGCCTGATTGGTCGTGCAACTTGACATATTTCTTTCCTACTTTTGTGATGTGGCCTTGTGCCATCAACTTAGTATCTTCAGGAGTTAGTGGATATTCCATGTCTTCTCTTAATTCAATTTCTGGTGTCGATTCCTTCCACAGCCCCAGAGATTTCAGCATGAACCTGAATAGAAAATCAAACTGTGTATTGTTTTTTTTTTTAATTGTCCCCCTTTTAAGGATACAGTTTAAGTAATATTGTAAAAGTACTTATATAATAAACATAAAAGTCAAGTCATTTTATCGAAATGGCTGTGGAACATTAGATGCCCCAGCGACACAGGTGAGTATACACATTATTACAGGATTAATTACTTACTTAGGTGGACTAATGTATTTTCCTATATCGATAACATGGGAGTAAAGTGAATCATTCAACAACAAAGATTTCTTCACGTCAAACCCAATACTTAATAAGTACTATAGTTTGCTGTATTAAATCTGGATATTTACCGATGCAAAAAGATAATGAGCAGCAGAAGTAGATCGTAGAGAGCGTAATTTAATTTCCTCTCAATACCAATGATGCGTGGTGCCGTGAAAGGCATGTTCGCAGGTATCACCTTCTGATTCCACGGCAGGATCTCGAATTGGAACATACTCTTTATGAGGACGATTACCTGCGAATTTGTTAAAAAGAAATAAGTAACAAGATTTTTTTGTATAGTATTAACGAATTAGTTCAGTATAACATACCTCAGTGTACGCGATCAGGGTTACCCAAAACGTCTTGGTTGGTCGCGGTATAGTCAGTGTTCCCCACAAGAACACCATTAGCGGGAGAGGTATAGACAATATTGTTGCAGATTGTATCTGTAATTTGTTTACAATGTAGTAGAGTCAATACCTGTGTTGTATTAAGGTGGGTCTACGCAAGAGGAGCCAAATACGAGCGGCACAGAGTCGAGCTCAAATTCATGTAGTGTGGACCAACTCTAGATAGGCCGAGCACGAGCGACATTACTCGGATTTGAGCTCGGCTCGTGTTAGGACGGGGTTAGGCACTGATCGAATACGTTACTATAACGGAGTGAAACGTTGAAGTAGTTAAAAATTTAGTTACTAAAAAGTATAAGATCAAAAGCGACACGTCTCAAAAAAAAATCGTTATACCTGATTGATGAAAACCATTATGTAACACACTATGTCCGTGTGGGCGAGTACGGCATACCACAGCGCATAGCCAAAGTGCACGAATGGCGTGCGATCCTGTTTGAACATCGAGTCTTCATGGTCGTCCAGCGCACTCACATCGATGCTGCAAAGTAACACTTTCTTTACAATAAACTGATGAGTAAAAGCTGGATACAGGTAATTCATGCATCTTGTAACAATGAAATACTGTCGAAGACACTATACACATAATTTTTCACACTTACGCTCAAATTAAATAAGGGTGAAAATAGGGAGTTTTCATAGGTTTAAAAATAAAATTAGTATAATATACAAGAGAATAGTGTCAGACAAAATATGGTGATAAGTGTTGTATAAAGGTGTGTCCAGACCTGGCGAGTGCGCTGCTCGCGAACTGCGCGCGTGCCGCCCGCGGTACACCGCCCTCGTCTCCCAAAGTTCAAATGAGAAAGAAGCTACGTGAGCACGAGCTGCGCGCGCGATGCACGCGCACCTCACTCGAGCCTTGCCGGAGCTGCACTGCAGCGGCGCACCAAACATAGGCTGTAACCGCACGCGAGCAACACGCGCGCAGTTCGCTTGCGGCTCGCGAGAGGCACCTTTAAAGAACTTATTAACTTTTAAAATGTAAGCTCAGGTCATATCTGTGCGATTCAGTGTGCCCAGAGCTAAGAAAAACGTTCTTTGAGGTATTCAGAAATTGACAAACATATTATCGTGGAACATTATATGAAGTAAAAATGCGTTTTGATCAAATAAAATAATTTCTGTAAATATTATATTCGTTAAAAAACGAATGCGACCAAGTCATAAAGTAAACACGACACTGTGTACTAAGTGTAGTTTTAGAAGAATATGTATAGCATTAATTCTGATAATAAGTAAAACTGAATATACGTTTATAATTAGGTATAATCCATGCAATAAAGTTTACACGTGCTCTCCATAATTAACATTGACAAGTAGATACATGTTACAAAAATTGTAATTCTGTTTGAATCACACTTACCGTTACCAGTCATCAAAACGTTTAAAAATACAATTAAAGCTGCGACAACGTGTTTTATTGACAAGTGAGAAAGACAAGTTTTTATAAAACAGTTTGAAACGATGAAAAAGTAGGTAGGATATAAAAAGCCCATCGCAAGCGACGATAACTTCAACGAAGCTTGTACTGCGAATTGTTTTACAACTTAGACTTTATGTCTGCATAAATCTGAGTGCCTAGTGTGAGTTTGTTTTACTTTAACACGTTTATCACGTGCGGCAATGCGATTGGTCCGCTCCATGCTCTTAACCAACCAGAGAGCCAAACGTTTTGATCACGTTAACGTAAAAACCACTCGCACTCGGCACTCTGATTCGTTGAACATGATTTGATTGTTTACGTTATTGTCAGGGGATCGACAGTACAAGCGAACGTTAAGAGCAGGCCACTGCACCTCGGGGACGACTGCAAGGAAAAAGCGCTCTCATGTTCGGAGGTGTCGTCTTCATCGTCGGAGTGGTGGGTCGGAGACGCGCTGGAGAGCTCGAGGCGCGGGCGGGGGGGGAGGGGCGCGCGGCGCGGCGGCGGCGACGCGTCCAGGCCGCGCTCCATACTGGGCGCTAGGATGCGGATCTCAGGCACACTGATCTCGCTTAATTTACGGCTGGAAACACCCACTACGGTCACACGTGCAATACCGCTTTGTCACACTTCCAGCTGACACCAGTCGAGAACAATTATTCGTTGCCTACTGAACCTTTGGGTGAGCACTACTATAAAATGAAGGAAATAAAGATTTAAATTCTAAAATTTAATTTCGAGCTTTGAAAATGTAATCGTAAATTAAGCCAAAATCTATTTGTTTAAAATGCTTACTAATTACAGGTATTATTTGTCAGACATCGAATTACAACGGCTCGACCATTTAGACGTAAGTAAAGCAATACAAACCCCATCTCTACTGGAGGTGCTAGTAGATTTTTGTCAAATAATTCCATTTCGCAGGTACTGGCAGCGTGCAAACAAATCTCTACTTACTAATCGAAGACTACATAACAGTGTTTAAATATTATTCACAAAACATTCAGAATTAAAAATCAAATACTTAGCTTCTGTTTGTAACATTGTTTGAACGTTTACTTATTGTTTAAAGAGAAGAAAGTACTCCATCTATGTACTTACTTACTGAGTATTTTAAACAATATTGAGAAGTTCAAAACATCTACGTATGAAATATTTAAACTAAATCTAAGCTAAACATGCAGCAAGCATGGGCGTTACTCATGCCAACGACTAACGACTACTCATACGACCTATAAGAATGCTTGACAAACTCGATAATATAACTCGAAAGGGTTGTTATAGAAGAGTTTGCAAGTTCTCAAAGTATAGACAAACGTTTAACTTACTGTCTCGCCAATGTCTCAGGTAGTGGTTCCCATATCATCTGCGATCCTTCTCTTAAACCGATGCCGAAGCCCTGTTTTTCCTGGAGAATACATACAAATATTCTTTATCTGATATTGTAAATTCCTTGCTAAAAAGTAGTAGCAAAAGACTTTATGCAAGTGCAACACGAGTAAAAAAACAAAAAAAAAAACATAGCAGCTGTCATACCTTTAGTACTTTCTTTTCAATGGAAAGCGTTTTCGATACGTATCGATAATCCCGGGAGAACTTCATGATGTGTCGTGTGAGCGTCACTAGGAAGCTCGAGATGAACGCCCACGCCGTATCTAAGAGTGCCTTTATTTTGTCCACTATTGTGACTTCTGGTTCTGAAATATTGCAAAATCCATTGTGTCTCAGTTTCGCTATGATGCTGTTGTACGTACTCGTGGGAATACGGCGTGCCGAACCAGTTGTAAAGATCTAGGTACAGTTGGCGGCAGGAGACATGGCAAGAATTTGGCGTGGTGGGGGAAATTTCGCGCACACTACACTGTCACTAGGTGGAAAAAAATGGTCGACTACTTTTATGATTATTTTATCACTATTCGATGGTTATTGCTATATTTATTTTTTTCAGTTTTGAAGATACTTAAAAAAAGACAACTGGGCAAGTACGAGTCGGACTCGCACACCGAGGTTCCGTACAAACTAACTAAATAGTACAAACTAAGTAAATAGTGCAATTCCCAGTCTCGAAGGTTTTTCCGAATCGATTTTTTTTTTGCAACTTAACTACAAATTTTCAGTTTTCAGATTTATTCCTATAATTGTGCTACAAGGCCTTGCTTCATGCCAATTTTCAGGGTTCTAATTCAATTTTCTGTGTATCTACAGGGCCGATTTAGTTGAGTAATGTTGAATAAGGGGACACTTTTGGAGTGTGAATAATAAAAATGAAAGTCTTTAAACTGTGCCGTGCGACATCTCTAAAAAAAGAAAATTAAAGGGCTTATTGCGATGATCTTAAATGTAATTAAATAAATATCTAAAGTTATTTATAAAAAATTCCACTACTCTTTTTTCCGAGACCACTCAGTCTGAAATATTTAATTTTGCACTTGACCGATTTCAAATTAAAAAAAAAAAATGACTAACCTATTTTCAAGATACTTTTAAGTGTGCAAATCATTGATATAATCAAAACAGCGGAAGTTAAGTGCCCGCCTCTAGCGATAAAATCAGGATAGTTTATCCTAAGTTCACTCAGTCGCAATCGGCGAGTGACATAAACAAGGGTGTTACGCAAAAATATATTTTTTCTTTAATTGGGACAAAATGCCTTTGTGTGCTTTTATGCGTTGAACAAACTATTCAAATAAAAAAAAATACAAATCACATGAATTACATTTCACTCGTAATATGTTTTTTCTTATGATATTTCTAATTTCGCTTATTGTTTAGGACGCCATTTTGCGAAGCGAGGAGGTTACGCCAATCATAATCATAAACATTCGGCGGCTAACGCGATTTCATTCACACGATAGCGCCGGCTCTGATCTCTGTCCTTATCTATCAGTGAATCAACGTTTGCGACTGTGATGAAACTGATCATAGATGTGTGAGTTTCGATTCCAGGTTTTCTAGTTGCGATGTTAGCGCGTAACGTGCCTTTCCTTATACGAGTACATAAAAAATCAATGGTGCAAATTGAACAAACCTGGTAACGGTGCGAAATCGTCTAACTCCGTCAACGGTTTCTCATATGTTTCATGTCTGTGCTCTTCCCGTTGTGGCTCGTAACGCTTACGAATCTGAATAACATCAAATTTACTTTAATACCCCCCATAAGAAACAAAGGTATACAGCAGAAAGCATAATGTTTAAAATAAAAAAGATGCAAAATCATCATAGTACAACATTTTTTTTTATTTAAACCAGAATTAAAATTACTAAAAAGGTAGAGTAACATAAAAGTTTTAATACAAACCAAATTATAAACAACATAAAAAATATATAGAACATAAAAATACATGCAAAAGCCAAAACAAAAGTGCAAGCATACCTAATAAAGTACACACAAAATAATAAAATACCGGCGCAACCAAACTCGATCTTTTATCCGGTCAATCGTTTACAACATAAACAATTTCAACCAACCGAGTCGCGATGGAACGTACTTTGTTAAGTCAAAGGAATTTAAAAAAAAAAGCAACCAAGAAGCAGTTAAATATTATATCCAAAGCAGATCCGAATGCGTTACCTACTTTTATGATAGATTTGAATAATAAAATGATATCATTATAACCACTTCCAAATCGCTTCGATTTCTAACATATTGCAAAATGTACACTCTCAGCCGTGGCTCGATCAGTTAAGAATCGAATATTAATCGACAACAAAATGGATTATGTACAAGTATATCATAGTAATTGAATCGGGAGCGCTTTGTTATTTAACAAATACGGCTGAAACGTCAATTCTTTATTCACATCCGAATTCGTCAAACCTCTTAGTAGAAATATTATCTCTGGTGCCCGGATATAATAGGGCAAAGGATCAAGTTTACTTGTGCCTCAAGAGATTCCGTATGCCACACGTGTTTAACCCGCTTAGCATGTTTGTGATTATTTAGATGCAGCATGCAGAACACTTGTGGCTTAGCGGAGTCCGTTATACCTGCGTCTTGTTGTTCCATTGTATCTAATGTGAACCCCCTACATATGTACATACCAGTGATGTAAAACCTATAGTGGATTCTATTGGTGAGATGATTGCATTGGGGCCCATTACCTGCTGGTAGGAGATCGGGTCGGTGAGGGAGTAGCGCCTGGGTGACCGAAGGGTGGGCGCAGAGGCTCGGCGGAGATTCACGGCGTGCCTCAAGTCCGTCTTGATCATCGTGGACAGCAGCTGCTCGGCGCACGCGACACAATCGTAAGCTCACACGCACTCGAATTCAGTACACGTTGCTTTAACTAACCTTACCAGCGCCTTTTTATTTAAAAACGGTGTGGTTTTGTATACTTATTATCTTCAACTAACGGTTAGTGTAACCACAAATGTTACAACGTGTGCCGAGTCGAGTAGCATGGCAGTGCAATAATAAATTAATACCGGGCATTATGGTTAGTCACCTTAAGCGAATTGGACATAACTTTGAACTACAACAAATTGTTTTCCCTTTACTTCTATACTAAGTCGGAGGACTTGACATTCCGCTTTATCTAAAAGTATCCAGGGTAAGCGATCATGCGGGAACACCCAAGACGTACTATGTATAGTAACAGTCACCAATAAATACTTCTAATACAGATGCTCAAACATGCTTTTTACCAAAACACAGTACACCATTTTAAAACATTGTCTTTCTCAGTATCCCCTTAATTTTTTTTAATTCGGTCTGGTGTTCCCATAATTTTGTGTCATTAATGTGGCTGAAACGCTACTGAAATGTTCGAAAGATTGAGTACAAGCACTTTGTTTGTGCGTTGTGATAGGCGCAAGCACGAATACTGATGACAATGTTCTCTTAGATATAGCATAACCCACAAATCACAACGGCGTATATACCTTCACCAAAAATACTTTCAAATCATGGTAACCAGTGGGAATATGGAGTAAAGCACATTCTCAATCAAACTCCTTATATTTTATGAACTGGGCACAAAATTGACTTTGTGTATGTTACCGGCCAAACCCGATTTTATATGAAATAGTTTCACCTAGACCGAACCCGCGATATTAGTCCAAGAGCGCGCGAAGCGAGCTCGAAATTTTAGGGCATCCCGACACGGATAAGTTAGGTTAGGAGGCAAAGGCAGGAGCGTAGCAGAGCGGAACTTTCGCTTTAGCCTTCGTGGTTGTTTTTTTTTTTTAAATCCGCTCTAAAATAAAAGCCTTGCGGAACGGGGCTCCGTGCGTGTGTGGAGAACTGGTTTGGTGTAGGCGAAATTGGCTCATCCTAAAATCGGGATTGGCCGGTAACATACGTATTTGATCTTTACTCGAATAACGTTGCCCAGATCACGGGCACCACTGTACCCATGCGATTTTTTCAGAGAGAGAAAAGCATCCCCCCATAATTCCACTGTTACCCCCAATAGGTACCGTGGTTGACACGACATAACTGACCTTGCCAATTCCCATTTCTCTGGGGGCGTCCTCATCTGAGCTCGATTCATCATCTTGTATTTGAATCTCCGTGTCATCGAATTCATCGAACATGTAATAGTCCCCGGACCGTATAGCTGTAAATACAGAAATATATAAAAAATACTGCATTTCATTTAATAGGCGTAACTTCAAGCTTAAGTGATTTAAAAATTAGTATGCAAGTGTGTTGACGGAAAGTCTCCCGCGAAGACTTTTTGCTTCGATTCAGTAGCGATTCGTAATCGCGCTATTCGGTAACGTTTAACTATATGTCACATTTGTAGCGCGATTTGAATCGACGCGCGACTGTATTATTGCTACATCGATAGTATGAAGTCCAGTACCTCTACCATGAGTTTTAAGCAATAGTATTCGTCGCTACTCGATATCGATGCCGTAAATATTTTGTATGGCAAATTTTGCAGCGCCTCTAGCGGTCACTTGCAGAACCAAAATTTGCCATACAAAATATTTACGGCGTCGATATCGAGTAGCGACGAATACTGTTGCTTAAAACTCATGGTAGAGGTACAGGTCGTCTACGGCGCGCACTGTTCCCGCGCGCCTCAAGGAGTTGTCAGCAAACTGTAGGGGTCCAGCAGGGCCGAAGCCTACTGAGGCCAAAGGTTATGTGAGAATGTCACCACGGGCCCCGGGACAAAGGCAACGAATGGAAGGGTAGGTTTTTAGTCAGTAAAAGTCTGACACTATTTCCCGCCCCACCCAAGGGCGGGATTTGTCATTGGATGATTTTACCTACGTTAAAAAAAAAAACTGCTTCGATGCTAATAACAGCGTCAACAGATGTTCAGTACAGCGCAAGATTGTACTGATGCTGCATCGCATCTGTATCCATGCTGTATCGCGATAGTAGCGATACAGAATCGTGGTTACGTGTGCAATAGTATAAGACTATAGAACTTGTGTTGCTTTTGAATCGCTGCAAAAGGTCGCCGTAAGTGACTTGTCTAACATTTAGCAAAACATTTGAAACTACAACAAAAATCTCTAGTTACGCCTATTTGAATAATTGCGTTAAGCCCTGCTACGTAGTAACGATTCTTTAGCGTAAGCTTTTTTGATTCTAATATGTTTTCTTACATTCCATGCTATAGGAAGTAGTGGTAAAAGCAAAAACACTATAATAAATACAACAGTAGCTTAAGTGATTGTATCAATAAAAATTAACTATAAATAATAAATTATTAAAACAAAACAAAGTGTTATTGCAGACATATCCGTGCGTCATGCATGAGTAGTTAGAGGCGAACACTAGACAGCAGCGGTAACATGCAGACATTCGACTATGGCACAACAGGCGCGCAAACACAAGTAAAGACGACAACCGGCGCATTCTGTCTTAGGTATACCTTTATTTACATCATTCAACTTTAATACAAAATGTACAAGTTTTATATATTATCTTGTAAAATTAAGACAGTTCCCGCCATGGCGATGCAAATTGCCTAAATACCATCACCGACAAGCCGAGGAGGGGTTAGTAACGCATTACGATTTTCTAGCGAGCCTAGTTCATGAACATTACCCTTTTGATGGCTTGCTGGCGGCCTATACGATGGTCTGTCCCGCACTACAAGAGAAAAGCATTACTCAACAGCAGCTCACACACCATCGGCATTTATTTTACAGTGACTTAATAATAAAGGGTGTTAATATCAATTCTTGAAACAGTTAACCATCCAAGATCAGAAAATCGAAAAATTATTAATAAAGCTATATCTGGCAGTTACATCACAGCTGGTCAAGACATGATAGATATGGCCTGAATTGACCTCTATGAAGGTCTGTTTGGAACTACTTGTTATAATGATTACAACGTTGTAATTCGAAGTTCATGATACACCTGTAACACAGTTAACATAACTGGCGTCCATATTACTATAGTCAAATGATAAAAGAAAGGAAGAGTATTTTTGGTATGTAAATAAATGACAATGTCGGAGTCATTCATTTACAAAAAGAAATGTCATGTCTTCAGGTTAAGTATAAACGACCAGCGCACAGTGTGACAGAACAAAATAACAAACACCTCCCACACCAAGAGAACGCCACGAATAATGTTACCTTCGTGTCTCTTTGTGTACACGCGGCGAGTACTCACTCCTTCAGAATCTGATTCTGTGCCTAAATGGAAGGGAAAAACATTTTATATTATGAAAACATATACGAACATAAAAAGTATGCTTTACATTTTATACAAAGTGCAACAGTCGGTGTATGTTCATCAGGTCGTGAATCAACAATAAAAGTCGGTGGCGATACACGTCGGCGGTGCGGCCGCCGGACGAGCGGTTACATGTGTGGTGCGAGTGCGGCTCGGCGCGGCTCGACTGCGACACGATGGACGCGCGCGGCAGCATGCTGGGGCTGGCCACCGTGTGCCGGCGCCGGATGGGCGGCGGCGAGAACACCGGGTACGACTCCTCCGGGCTGCGCGCGCGCGGCAGCAGCTCGGACGACGGCGGCGACTCGAACGAGATGCGGCGCGGCTCCAGGTAGGCGTCCAGCGACACGGTCATGAGAGCCGACGATGGCGAGGGCGGGCCAGCTTGTGACGCGGACAGGCTGGGCGCGGGTAGCATGGGTAGCGTGGGACGAGGGCGTGGCGGCTCGCGCGCGGGCGGCGGCTCGGGCGACGGCGGCGCGGACGGCTCGCTGAGCGGCGTGTGGAAGCCGCGCGGCGAGGCGGGGCTGTCGGGCGTGTGGTACCCGCGCGACGCTTCCGAGTCGCCGCGCACCAGCGGCACCTGTTCCGACTCGCCTGCCATGGTCTCCTCCTCCTCGTCTGCTTCGGGAATGCACGAAGGGAACGGGCACGAAAATATTATAACCCCACAGAATATTTTTGCCCTTCCTTTTTGACCCTTAACTTCTCGTAATGGAATGCATTTTTCACATTAATCCAATATTTTGTAATCAAGTAATTTAATCAAAACTTAAGATTAGATTACATACGTTACTCAAAGTTAAAGTTAACATAATTAATTACATTAACATTCATTCAATGATCAATGGAATACCACTCCGATAGACCTATATTCGGCGGTACCATAGATTCTGACATACTCTAAAAATTCAATACAAAATCAAAATCATACCTCTATCGTGGTGACAAGGTTCCTTCGTCAAGGTGCCTTGTATTTTCTTCTGATTAGCCTTTATTCTTTCCATTTTTACTTTTATTTTCTCAAGGATTTTCGTTTCTTGCTCCTCCTGTGCATTCATCTGTTTTTGACGGAGCTCCTCTATTAGTTCTGCGCCTCTATAAATGTAAAACACCTCTAATTGATGCGGCACTATTAAGTTCTCCCTTTCGAAGATCAGTTTTTTTTTCTTTTTATTTAAAATAAACATGAACAAGTTGTTGGTATTTAGGGAATTACCTTGAAGCTAGCACGGTTGTAGCTTTGCTTTCGTCTATGACTCTATAAAAGTAAAAACTGTGGAAGAGCCTCCGCTGTAGTATGAGGAAAGCAAAGCAAACTCCGTCCCATGCTAGTCCTATATCTTCTTGGGGAACCGAACAGATTTCCTCCTACAAAATAATAAAAAATAAACATCGGCATCCGACATCACAACATCACGGTGGCTTTCAGAAGTGAGAAACAAAGAAATGATAATCAATTTTTCCATTTAATAACAGAAAAGCCGTATGGTTATGTATCTTTGTTACTTTAAAATGACTTACTTTAGTAGATTGCATCTTGATAAACCTTGCTATATTTCCACCGGCGAACTTGTCGACACATCCGATGCCCAAGAGCTGGACCAGCCAGCACGCGTGTTCTTTCATCACCGTGCTGAAGATACAGCCCGGGATCTGCAGCAGCGTCTTTACGACCACCACTACCACGTTATATCTCACCAGCCACGACCACCTGATGATGTAACGCCACAAGTTAATATAATTATAATAAGTGACTTGTTGCTGCAGTGAACCCCGTGACATAGTAACAATAGGGTAGTCGACTCTTGCTTTTTAGGGTTCCCTGAAATTTGACATGAAGCATGGTCAAGTATAGGCATAAATCTGAAAACTGTAAATTTTTAGTTTTCATCACAAACAAAAAAAAAATTTTTTTAATTCGGCAACTATTTGCATAAGTTAGTTTGTAAGGAACCCTCAATGTGCAAGTCCGACTTGCACTACTAACTTTATCTAAAATAGAAAATAGACAGATTTTTGTAAGTTCGTTCAAAATGAGAAGTAACTTTCAATATTAACAATCCTGCAAATTTTGTGAAAGAGAAAACTGTCAGGTAAAAGAAAAAAGGATGCAGAAACTGATATGTTACACTACTTTTTGGTTATGCGTGTATAAAAAAGATAGCGAGATGTTCCCGCAATGCCCTCCTACACCAATATAATTACATAAAAATACTAGACACGTGTTTCAGGTTTCGCATATACTAAAAAGAAGGTTGAATATAATATTATATATTATTTTTACGTAAAATTTCAAAACCGTATCATGAAAAATCACTACATGGTTGTCCCCACAAATACATAGTCACCGGGCCATCCGGGTGACTGAGGAATTGATTTGCTCTCGCAACCAGCTGTGCGCTGGCGTTATAACTTGCCATGATCTGTGATGTACTTAGTATCGATGGTATCTAACTTGCGACCTTTTTTAAATATTTTTGGGAAAAAATACAACATGGTGTAAAAATTATTGAAATCGAAGGACTGGAACAGCTTGCCTGCTGCGGTCTTCCCGTCCAATTATAATTTAGGTGTCTTCAAAGCTAGAGTGAATAGGCTCTTAACAAACTAGTGCGCCTCACCATCAACGATTGCATCACTGCTTACCATCAGGTGGGATCGCAGTCAAGCACTAGTTTATATAAATTAAAAAAAAAGACGATTCAGTTACTGATTTTGAACACACTATATTTAAGTTTCGCATATATTAAAAATAATGTTGTATACTAGCGTCTGCCAGCGGCTTCGCCTACGTAAAAATATGTTCCCGTGTGTTCATGTGTTTCCACTTTGGGGGTGAATTTCGGAAAGTGACGGAAATATACTACAACTAAATTAGTTACAACAGTTTACATTAAACTAAAGTTTTCAAGTACCCACTCACCATTTTAATATAGCTCTTTTGGGTCGCAAATAGAAATCGGTTCCTTGCCAGAGGAATATGAAGGAGCCGATGAGATATCCCATAGAAAACAAGTTCACTCGGTTGGTGCCGGTCAGGAACATGATGGCAAGCGTCACCCACAACATTCCCAAGAACACCATACGCTTCAAAACGTCAAGCCATGTCCTAGAAACAGTACACAATATTTATGATCTAAAATGTCGGGCTGGCCAATTACGCGCATTGAGTATTGAAGGTACGAAGGCATTTGATGAATTGTTGTTACGAAATGACAATTTCACGAAATTACAGTAAGGGCGTAAACATAGAATGTCCGTTTTACAGCCCCGTTTAATCGTATACGTTATTAGCGTATGTAGTTGTATGAGCGAGTTTACACAGAATACAATATTCCGGATCCAGTTACAAATACTAATCCGACAAAATATGCAGCAATCCGTTTCACAGGCCCGTTTAAACGTATATGTTATTAGCGTATGTAGTTGTATGAGCCAGTTTACACACATGACTGTATTCCGGATCCATTAAAAAATCCCACACATAACGGACATACTAATCCGTTTTATCGGATCGAAACTGCGCGAGGCTTGGCACGGGGGTGCGTCCATCCACGTAGAAAGTAGGCGATACACTGAAGAACAAAAGTCCAGTAGCTGTAGTAACTGTTAAAATCGGCCCTGTAAATGCTGTGTGAATATTACCTCCAGTAGCGACGGATCAGTTAAAATTGGACGTTCTATGTGTACGCACCGTAAGCCCACTTTTCACTTATTTTTAAAACCAATGTACGTCGCGTGAACCTATAGCCATCCACCAGGCACAAATCCAGATTGCCATTGAAAACCTCGTGATACAAATACTCACTAATACATTCGGATCTGAAATCAAACCTAGTAGGGCTCCATGTTCATTATTTGCGAAGAAGATGATGTGGCAATTATGAAGTTTAGTCCACTTTCTCACTTATTTTAGAACAGTATTATTTCAATATTATTGCAGAACAAAGGAAAATTAATCATTTTTTTATTGCTGATTGGCTCGCGCTTGACCACTCACCTGATTGATATTAATACTAACACTTATATTCAGTCCCTAACGTTTATTTTAAGAAGTCGCTTGGCCTGTTATTACTCCGCAATGCGGACGTATCTTCAAAGAGATATCTGTGTGTGTTTTTTATTAAGTCCGTACTGTGGTACTTTCAGGCTGAACCAGCAACAGTAACTTATATAACTAATTGTTGGAATTAACTTACCCTACGTAGCCAAGGAAATCTGGTACAGGATTAACGAAGTTGGGCGTTTCCCAATCAGCGCCTATGTTTTCACTGTTCGATCCTCCTGCATAATCCTCACCCACAATTTTTTCTATACGGAACACTTTCATTTGGCGACTGGCGAAAAGCAGGAGGAAGTAATCGAAGATGAGTTTAAAAGCGTGCGGCGGCGATGCGGCGTACGGGAGGAACATCCATGTACGAATATGTTTCATTTGCTGAAAAATATTATGGTTTTGAAAACGGAATGTTAAGCCGTAAAGAAGACTGGCGTATAGGATTACATGTAGAGGAGATGGACGGATTGTTATGGACAAAGTGACAAATTACTACTTATCAATTGCTTTAAAACTTCGTCTAGTACGGGAAAAGTTGTAAGTTATAAAAAAGGCACAATTTGGTATAGGTTTTGGGCTCGGCGTTAACGTTAAAACACTTTCGAACTTATCGTAAAACAAAGATCCAATCAAATACTTTAAAAGAACAGCACAGATCAATTAAATAAAAAAGTTACATCATCCAAAACTAACATTAGTACTGCAAATTCTGAATTCTTGTTTTGTTTTAGGCATTGGTCCACACTAGGAATTGCTTCTGTATTGTGGGGTTTCTATTAATAACGGAGCAACCCTGTATGGTAGTTATAGGTAAAAAAACTTAAATAAAACTTACGAAAGTTTTTTATTTCACACTTTTTTGTTGCGTTGCACTTATAACCAGAGTGCCTATTTCTCATGATAATTCCAATAAACCCAAACACTGCTAGGATACATTGTTTTATTGTGATATGTTACACGCGAACTTCACAATAAAACAATGTATAGCTACCTTCCACCTTCCGGATCCATCATCAGATCAGTTTGATAGTACCTTATAGCCAAAGTGCATCTCATGACAATTATAATAAGCCCAAACACGGCTAGGATTGATAGATTCATTACGGAGTTCCGGTGCCTATCTTCCGGCTCCATCATCATTATTATTTCATTGTCATTTATTCATTTTAAATATTTTTTAATCACATTTTTAAATATTTTTTTTTTTAAGTTATTAAAAAAAATATTTAAAAATATAAAAAAGATGTAGCCCACCGGCATCGGGAACAGGATCCAAGCTGCCGGCAGTTAGAGCTCCTGAGAGAGGAACCTCCGGACGATACGCGCCGTATTCAGGAGTACTGCCTTCTGAATCAGACCCTTGATCCAACTGCCTAACGAGAGCCTCCTCAGATGTTGGTCGAGGCGCTTGGCTATTAAGCCACTTCCCACATGTCGACAACCCCGCGAGCCAAGTCAAGATACTTAGTTTGTTTGTCCTTCTCAGCTTTCACGAGGTTCTCGTCATGAGGGACCGCTATATCAACAATCATTGTGCGACGCTCTAGTCGATCTATCACCACTATATCAGGTTTATTGGCAACAATAGCCCTTCAGTGATGATAGATCGATCCCAATACAACGTGATGCTGCCATTCTTGTAAACTGGGTCAGGCACATACCTATAGTACGGTACTTCTGATTCCACAAGATTGTATTTAAGAGCAATTTGCTGGTGGATAATAATCCTATGAGGCATCCAATGACAAATCCCGCCCTTGGGTGGGGCGGGAAATAGTGTCAGACTTTTACTGACTAAAAACCTACCTTTCCGTTCCTTGCCTTTGTCCCGGGGCCCGTGGTGACACTCTCGCATAACCTTTGGCCCCAGTAGGCTTCGGCCCTGCTGGACCCCTACAGTTTGCTGACAACTCCTTGAGGCGCGCGGGAACAGTGCGCGCCGTAGACGACCTGAGCTCGGACCGGTCTGTTACCGGACGGACGGACAGCGAGCTACCCATTGCCCACCGTCCGCGAGCCCGCGCCTACGGTGGCCGGAAATCGGGATCAGAAACCCGGCGGCGACGGCGGCGTGTGCGCCTTTGCCTAATGCGGTCGGCCTCCTCCTTTGCTAGCATTACTGCTTCGCAAAAGGAGGCGACCGCCTGCCACTCCTCCTCGCTCCAGAGCATGGCTTGAACCAAGCCCCAATCCTATGAGGTTGTGTCTATGCAAATAATCTCCGTTATTTTATTTATTTTAAATAATGCTTACAGACTAGATTTTAGAGGATATTTCCATTTTAAAAGCATCTTCTGTAAACAACATAAATATTACTTCAGAACGTCATCGAATTTTGCATAATGACTTGATTGAGGCATCATTAAATGACGAACCCTTGCCTAATGATTTGTTGTTAGAATTTTATGAGCAAGTTAAAAACAACGATAAGTGATTATTTGCGCCGTCCATATATGTATTTCTGGGTTTGTTGTCAGTTATTTACATTCCAAAATCAAATGTGAGAGCTGCCTTCAAGAATTATATGCTGATAATTACGACGATGTTGACCTTTATTTGATAAAAACTAAAAATAAAGGTGGTCTTACTTTCCCATATAAAGATGTCATAAATGTATGTATACGAACTGAATACAGCATCCGTTGTGTTAAATCGCAATCTTTGAATTCGCTTAATTTTCGGAAACATAAAATTGTATCGAATACATTAAAATCCCATAATGGACAAGATTATTTCAAACTACCGGGAAATCATATGTTCGACCAATATCCGACTGATAATCATACTATTCTTCTGACTAAATCTATAGCTGAAAAGTATATAGACATTCGTTTTAAGCATTTTGCAACCGTAGAAAATGATCAGTTATTTTTGCATGAATTGAGTTTTGCTAATACATTTTTTCGTTAAAATTTGTCTATTATTTATTCTGCCTCTGAAATTTACCTACTTGACCATATCAAAATGCGTTATGTGGCTTTTAATTTAGTCTGGTATTAATTACCTACTTGTCTATTTAATGGTTTAGAATGGACTGTCATGTAAACGGGAGGTGTTTTTTTCCTAAAAAAGACTACCTTTGGATTTAATATTATTAAGTCTTTTTATCTCAATTACCCTTTAAAAACTTTTTACAAAAAATACAGTCGACTTTTTTGTAAAAAGTTCTTTATTTCACAATTTCACTAGAGATTGCAACCCGGTATGTTTTTCAACCCGGCCGGGTCCGATAACATTCGCCGCCAACCCGGCCGGGCCCGGCCGGGTTGATGTGTTAGGATGAAACCTTTAAATTATTTGATGAAAATTCGCTTTAAGTAAATGGAGGAAAAATGCAATTTCGGTCACCGGGCCCGGTATAAATGGCCGGGCCCGGTGGATGTCTAAAAGGGTACCGGGCCCGGCCGGGCCCGGTTTGCAATCTCTAAATTTCACATCGGGACAAGTCAAACTAATACGAGTATAAAGCTTTTAAATAAAAAGTACGTATCAAAATGATTCGCAAAATTAATGTAAAAAACACAGAACATCCTAGTAATTCTGAGTACGACCCATTTGCTTCCTGCATTTAGTGACATCTAGTATGAGACAGTTACGTAACTACAAAATAAAATGGAAAGAACGAGCGAGTAGTTTTGCTATTGACTAGCTGATGGCAAATAGAGAAATGGGCGGAATCTAAAACCCCCTCACCCCTAAAATGTCACGCGTTTTTTCTTAGGGACATCTAATAACAACATCTCCTCTTTTATACTAACTCGACGATTCATCATCCCGTTTAATACGCCTAATACGCCAACGTATAGTAGTAACACTTTTCTGGCAGCGGGTTAACTGACTGTACACAAAACTTTTAAAAAAAAGCACAAGCTTCAGTAAAAACGGGGTTGACGTCATATTGGAAGAAGAAGAACCCATGATACTGCAGGGTTTTCCTGGATATTCTTCCATTGATCACAATGTGTAGTATTTTTGTTGGTTACTTTCTAATATTGTGGGTTTTAGATTACCTACGGATCCCATACTAGTAAATTGCTGGAGAGACACTATATTGCGGACTCGAAATGAAGACCAGTAGAAACCTCACGAGCTTCAGTCGTGTGTTCCGAACATTTTACTTATGATGATATTTACAAAAATGGGATTACGACGGCTAAAGAAGGAATCGGTAATTCGGTACCATGTCTGGTACGATGTCGTGTCCGATACGATGTTTTTTTTTTTAATTGGTAATGAAAAAAAAACCAGTATGGCTATTTTACCGACTTCAGGAAAAGTACGAGGTTCTCAATTCAAATGCACTGTTGAGAGGCTTCCTACACGGTGGACCAATGACCTGGTGAGAGTCACGGGAATGCGGTAGATGCGAGGCGCACAGGACTAGGGTTGCCAACTTTTTTTACAGGAAATAAAGTATATTCAGGTCTATGAAGAATATTAAACAGTATTTTAGAAAAATGAACAGTATTTTATTTATTTATTGTTTTAAATACATATTTTTTAGAACTTTTCGCACAACTTACTAATTTACAATCTTTTTTAAAAACTTCATACGCCTCATCACAATCATAACTGAAATTAAAATAAATGAGGAGCTCATTTTTTATTAAATTAATAGATGCTCTATTTCTATCCTCCCGCCACTTAGCATTCATTACTGAAAAAACTCTTTCAGTAAATGCTGAGGTGGCGGGAACAGAAAGTAGATATGAGACAATTTTAGTTATGTTTTTAAATTCTTCTGAAGTGTTTACTAATAAATGGCTCCACTTTTGGTCAGTACTCATTTCAAGAAAATCTTTGTCTTCTGATATTTTTTCATAAATTACTTTGAAATTTGTTAATTCTGAATATAAATCATCCATACCAATATTGAGTCTATACAAATTTAGATTATCTATAATTTTCTCAAAATGATCAAATGTGATAGAAGACTTCAATGACAAACAGCTAATTAAAGAAAGCCAGTTAGTCTGACTAAAATCGAACCATTTCTCTAAATACAAATTAGCCTTATCAATAAAAAGTATGAAGTTATTAATAGACAGATTCGTTTAGAAACTCAAAGTGATTTGTTTGTGGCTGCGCTACACTGAGCAGTGAGCGCCCTCTGACTAAATAAAAACAAATTTGTGTGAGCGTCTAATAACACATAATGTGTTAGCATTTTAATACTGAAAACAGTATTTTGTATACTTTATTTTTGTTCAACAGTAAAAAGTATAATTTAGTGAAAAACAGTATTATACTGTTTAAAACAGTATGGTTGGCAACCCTACACAGGACCGTTAGTTGTGGTGGAACTTGGGGGTGGCCTATGTTCAATAGTGGAGGTCCTTTGGCTGAAATGATGATGATGAATGATACACTAATCAGGCACTACTTGTCTGGCATTTTGCTGAATTGGGACTTTTTGTTGCAGCCTTGAGTCACACATTCACACATCGGAATTTATACTTTTTATTTGTTTTTTTTTTTATGTACTTATGTAACTGGAGTATTGTGTGTCTTTAAGAATGTTCTAAATAAATGTGTTTTCTTTCTTTCTTTAATCTACAAAATACTTATTTTATTCGACCTATTTTGTTAAACTTTTATCATAATAAATCATGGAGAAAAGGAAAGTTAATAATTTGGAGCAGGCATCCCTAAACACGCACACCTTGACAATTCGACGACAATAAGTACACGAGCGGTACTCACAGATATCACGCAATTGGAGACCTTTTCAGCGCGTCGTTTGTTAGCACTGCTCTATCTAGACAGGTATATAAGGTGTTAAAAAATTAACTGCAAGAAAAGTAAGAACTGGTTTAGAATTACAAATCAAAAAAAATTGGCGAAAAAAAGATTTTCAAATAACAACCCCTTTCGGAGATATGCAATATTTTCACTTCACACAAAATTATTGAATATGCGCACTGTACCACAGCACGTGCGCCGGGGCGGCTGCCCCGCCGTAGATACGCGTGAGTCGTTCACCCCTGTGACACGACACGCGACTAGAGATGGGACGTGGGTAAAAACCCATCGGGTATTTACCCGGTAAATACCCAATTTGGGTATAAACAGGGTTTTTACCCGGTAAATACCCATAATCATGGGTAAAAACAATACTTGATAACAGTAATTGATTTATTTCTAAACATTGAGTAACATTAAATTTACTCAATGTTTAGAAATAAATCAATAGAAGAATAAGATTTAGTCGAATTTTAGTTTGCATAGATTTAAAACTATCTAAGCGAACTAAAGTTAGATAGAAAACTTAGGCGCTTAGATAGACAACTATCTAAGGGAGCTAAAATTCGACTAAATAGACCCATATTTTATGTTTGATTAGATTCATATTTTTTTTTTAACATACCTACTCAAAGACACCGCCCCGCAATTTACTGTTTGTCGTACTAGAACGGAAAAGTGTTGGTGCTCACCTCCACTCACCGCCACAAATCATTTGTCACTTGACACACCTCGTCATTTCGCACTTTATTTTTTTCACTTTTCAGTGACTTGGCATTGTCAGGCACTTGGCACTTTCTAGAGAGCAGTGGTGGCCAAGTGGTAACAGCCCCGACTTACAACCCCTATTCTCACAATGGTGAAAAAAACACTTTGTGAGGAAATCGGCATGTCTTAAAACCAAACATTCGAACTCGAAGACATGTGACATCCACCAACCCACATTGGTGGATTACAGTCCATTCCCTCTTCTAGAGAGGAGGCCTGAGTGGGACTCGGGTGGTGAGAACAGTATACGGTTGATGCTATCCTATGCTACTTGGCACATTTAGCATTTGGTATTTTCCTTTAGGCATTAGTTCCGCTTTTGTACAATGTTTCATTAGTGTGTACTTGTCGTTTTCATATATCATATAATTATTTATCTATTGTCGTATAATCGTATGAAGTCAACCGTCGAATCCGACTCGCATGGGCGGCGTTTGAAAAGCTGTGCGGCATTTAACATAAGAGTGTCTCAAGACAAAATTTTAAGACCAGTGCGTTTTGCTAGTGATGATTCATATGGATTCATATGGCTCTGAAACGTGGTCGCTTATAATGGGCCTCATCAGAAACTTTAAAGTCACCCAAAGGGCAATGGAAAGAGCTATGCTCGGGGTTCGTTTTCCTTGCGTGATCGAATCAGAAATGAAGATATCCGCAGGAGAACCAAGGTTGCCGACATAGCACAAAGAATCGCCGACTTAATTTGGCAATGGGCAGGGCACATTGCTTGCGTACCGGAAGACGCAGCGTTGGAAGGCCTTAAGACAAGGTGGACTTATGACCTAAGAAAGATTGCGGAAATCCGATGGATGCGAGACGCATAGGGCCGTTCATTGTGGTGACATTTGGGGGAGGCCTATGTCTAACAGTGGACGTCTTTGGGCTGAAATGATGATGATGATGTCGTATAATTGTAATTTGTGTGTATGATTGTAAAAATCTTGAATTGATATTGAATTCTGTACAAAATGTTTTATTTTTTTTAAGAAATTTGGCAACTTGCGTAAGCGGACTTGCTATTGTTCGTACTATAATACTGTAAGACCTGGGGCCTTACTATAAACCCTTGATAGCGATGACGTTTTCGTTGCGAGAGTGTCTTTAAAGTGTAAAAAGTAAATACCCACCATTTGGGTATTTACCCGGGTAAAAACCCTGCATTTGGGTAGATTGGGTATTTACCGGGTAGAAACCCATCTCTACACGCGACGGCGCAAATTCGTAAACAGCTGATTCTAATTTTTCCATCACATTTCTCAGACTTTGGACTGGCATATTATCGAGCTTACTTACAAATATCATATTTTATTATACCTATAGGACTATTAAAATCACTGGTAGACTCCTAGGATTGTTTGGACAGCAGGCACTCGTCGTTGCTCACCATACAGTTCACGGTAACGGTTACGTGCCGCAGCTAAACTTTGACCAGTCGTAATGTAGCACACTACCATATCTAAGTACTCTCGATTGGAATACGTAAACGGCATTATTAAAAGCACGAAACTGCACGAACGCACGTATTCGCCGTAATGACACAAGAAAACACCCTTACCGCGCAACGGATTTCGGACAACTAAGGGTCGGGAGGGGTAGAGAGAGCTGCGGGAAGAGTAGCGGGCGGCAGGGGAACCGCTAGCAAGCCGCTCGCGCGCGGTACGATGGCGGCCCAAGCCGCAAGCGCAGCCCTGGGTACAGCGCACAAAAAAATATTATACTAAATTATTTTATTTATGTGAAAATATAAAACCGCTCAAAAAAAAATTTTTTTTTTTTGATGTGTTCGTTTTTCGATGGCGAGTAAGTGGACAAAATTCTTGCAGTTAATTTTTTAACACCTTATATAATCAAAGTCTATAATATAAAAATAAAACGCTGAATGTGTTGCTAAGCTCAAATCTCGAGAACATCTGGACCGATTTCGCTAATTCTTTTTTGTTGTGTTCGCTATAGGGAGAGTAGGGTAGAATAGGGTAGAGTAGAATAGAGTAGGGTAGAGCGGGAACGAAGTCGCGGGCAAAAACTAGTACTAATATAGATTTCATTGGTGTTCGCGACTTTTCGAGAAGCGGGTCAGAAAGTTCCCAACGTCTTTTCAAACAGTTTACAACACAATTTTGTAACGAAATCTATGTCTATCTATATATATAAAAGAAAGTCGTGTTAGTTACACTATTTATAACTCAAGAACGGCTGAACCAATTTGACTGAAAATTGGTAAGAAGGTAGCTTAGAACCAGGAGAAGGACATAGGATATTTTTTATACCGTTAAGTAAAAAAAAACTGCTCATTTATTTGTATAGGGTAGAGTCGGGTAGTGTAGGGTAATGTAGGGTAGGGTAGGGTAGAGTAGGGTAAAAAACTTAAAGAAATTAATTTCGTACATGCGTAAATTAATTCGAGTTTAAAAAAAAAGTATTTTATTTTTCATTTTTACCTTTACAAATCGATAGGGTTTCATGTACCGAATCGACCCTCTGTGGGAAAAAAACGACATAAATTAAACGGTGTATATTTTATCATCACCTTTATCAGGCGACTTGGACAACGCAGATTATTTTTAAAGTCTCTACCGTTAAGTAGCTCGAAGACGAGCCGACCGCTAGTGAGCCCGGCGGCCGCCACGGGCGAGGTCGAACACGAACAGCACAGTGATATTCTTTGTTAGTAATGTGTGCATGTGCTGTTAAATTCCAACTCTAACAGAGTGCAAGTGCAATGTGCAGCCGCTGCACAGAGGGGAAGATGCTTCACCTGCTATGCTGCCAAACCTACACAACTATCTGCATTTTTCAGGATTCATACGAGGCCAATTACACAGCTGTACAGGTTGCCAAATACTGGTCGGAAAAAATAATAATTTGAGTACATAGACATGAAAAGAAGAAGAATAAATATCGTATATAAGACTAGCTTCTGTCAGCGGCTTCGCCCACGTAATAGTAGGTTTTTCCATAAAAATGCCTTAGGAACCCAGTTTCATCCCCTTTGAGGGTGAATTTCAGAAAATCGTCTCTTAATGCTAGTCTAAATCATAAAAGGAAACTTTGGGCAAAATTTTACACTCCTCCGTTCCAGAAGTTTCGGTTGTGCGGTGATATGTCAGCCAGACAGTTTTTTCTTTTATAGATTAACCATTGTTTGCTATAGTATAAACTATAAACGAGATTTTTTATCAATGTATAAAGCTAATAAGCAGTACCTTTATAACAATTTTATAATATTGTATCTTCTGTATAAGTATGTGTGTACATAAATTGTAAAATAAAGCCTTACCTGATTGTTGTCCTCCCAGGGATAAGAGATGCAGAGCTGCGGCAGGAATCCAACTGCTATCATATACTGGAGTGGCACAAGGAAAGTGATGCTAGCCGTAAAAGCGGGCCACAGGCGCGCCTGCGTAGTGCGCCGGATGGATACTAGGACCAGCAGCCACGCCGCATAAAGTACCGCGTATAGGTCCATACGAGAACCAATTACGCCCATTAGGCACATCATAGTTATCTGAAACACGCCAGGTTCATTCGGGTTATACAATAAAGAGGAACAACCAAAATATAGAGCAATAAAACGTATCTCTTATGCATCCTTTTTTCAAAGTAGAGTAAAAAAAAAATACCATTAAGACAAAAGACTGCCCGCAGCCAATCTGCTAGGTCTGCTACTTTCAGTAGGCAAATTTCTAATAAAATACTAACCTCGACGCCAAACTTATAGAATCCAAAATTTATGAAATACTTGATACAGTGCACCAGGTCTATATCAGCTTCCTTGCGCGTTACGTTAGGAAATATTGTTTTCACCCTGTGTTTTGACCGCTTTCCCATAGATCTGTTAAATAAATTATAAAGTTCAATGAATATTTATCAGAAGGGAATTCATCTGTATTACATACTGGGCATGTATTTTAATTGGATGGAATTGATCCATTACATTTTTAACCTCCGACGGAAAATGATGATGATGATGATGCGGTTTTTTTTGCTTGAAAGCTGGCTTAATCGAGATGGTTCTTAGCTACAATTTATAAAGATCTGTACAGGTATTCAAGGTCACCAGCTCGTTTGTTAACTGCGGTAGGGTTTTAAACACTTAGAGCCAAATTCACCGATAAACTAATCGCGATTAGTTCTTACAAAACGCAGTTTAAGTGCCTAATCGAGATTATAGCTTAATTTTGCGTTTCACCGCGATGACTTGAACCTAGTTTACGATTTTATTTTGTTGTCGCCCATGTTTACGACACGGGTATTTAAACTAGATTACACTGAGCTCAGTTTAGTTGAACTAAGTTTTTATATTGAATGATGAAATCAGCCCTTAATGGGTGTTTACTTTATTTTAAACGTGTATGTGTGACCTAATATTTGAAATACTCGTGTACAATCTGGTGCCATGGAGCTGGTCTGATGATGGACCTCAAAGATAAGAACCCTGGATTGCTTATTAACATAGTAAATATATCGAGTTTGGGCTCATTAGATTCGTCTTGAACAGTTTTATACATTTCATATTGATGACAAGGACTGTCGGGGGTTTATTTTTAATTTAAAATTTTATATTTATTAGTATTCAAATAGGGGCCCCTATTTAAATACTAATAAATATAAAATTTATTTAAAGAATTCGATTCATGGTTCGAAATCCCGCCAGTTTATTTAAAGAATTCGATTCATGGTTCGAAATCCGAAAGCGAAAGCATTGCTGTATGGTGATGACAGTTATACAAGTTGAATTGGCACAGCTTGTATAGCACGGAATAAAAATTAATAGTTATTATGGCGTTGCCATTACCAATTGGCCACTACTGATCCTTAGTTGGGTCATTACACGATATTTTCAATCAACTCGACTGTTACAAAATACAGAAATGTTTATTTTAGACCTTATATTTTTTTTAACTATTTTGATTGGAGCCTCCTTTTAGGCAGATTATGACTGTATTAGGAGA
Organism: Leucania comma; assembly: GCA_958295575.1. Classification (NCBI taxonomy): domain Eukaryota; kingdom Metazoa; phylum Arthropoda; class Insecta; order Lepidoptera; family Noctuidae; genus Leucania; species Leucania comma. Next base: position 19,129,818 of record OY282468.1, read on the forward strand.
CTGCGTTCTTCCATAACTTAACAACATATCAATAGTTTTATAGTTTTTACAATTTATAGTTAATAATTAAAATTATATATAGGTTGACTGGTAATTAGTAAACGATACCTAAACACGTGATTGTAGTCATAATAACAAACAACTTTTACTATGGGACCATACATAAAATCGCAAAAAAATAATCTGCTGGTCAGTACATTTGTGTTTATCTAACTGGTCAAAATGTACTGAACTTGGCTGAATTATTTTTTTTGCGATTTCAGGTTTGATTCCATAGTAAAAGTTGTTTGTTATCATGACTACAATAACGTGTTTAAGTATCGTTCACTAATTACCAGTCGCCTTATATTTATAAAAATATTTGTGTGGGGGTGTATAATATTTATATTACTATTTTATTTTATCTGCTTCCGTACTTTCATACGTTGATCTGTTAGTGTCTACGTTTCCCCCTATGTTTCATAATAGGCGGGACGCACTATTTATAATCTTTAGGATTGCGATACAGCCACGGAACTAGTTGGAAAAGATGCTTCACAACTTCGAGTACTGATTTCAATGCAGACTGACAATGAAATGAAACTTTACACTTGTCCAAATTCACACAGTCACAACTAACGTTTCTATTCAAATAAAGATTATTTTTATAAAACAAAGATTATTATTATATTCTGATAAAAAATATTATCTTTCTTTTAGTGACGAATATTACCTACATTTTACATTAATACATATTCTTTGTTATTTGAAGCGACATGATCTGGTTTACTTAAAGAAATAAGTAATTGAACTTTCAATACTTTTTTTGTCTTAAACAAAAGTCTCGAATGGCGATAATTGAACCAATATTGCATGTTTTTATCAGGAAATCCTGTGTTTTTTCATATAAATTAGTAAATGCATGCCATAAGTAAGTTTAAGGAATAATTTTCAAACCTGATTGATTGTTGTCTGTATGTCACCAGAGCATAAAAAGTGAAAAGAGCTAAAAGGCCTATGTATCCCTTGAGTAAAGTCACTAGACGAATATCTGGTCCAGCTTTGGCGAATCCGAGCCAATGGGCATTGTTATACACTATAGCCTTTGTGGTGCCGTTCTCACCGCCCTGAAAAAATTCATAATAATAAGAAAACCTCGAAAGAAAAAATGTCCAATTGGCATTATTCATGTTATAATTAATAGTGCTTACGTCTTTATTTTTACAAGTGACATCAAAACTAGAATGTTTAATGTAATCAATCTGGTAGACCATTTTGGCCATGAAGTAGATAGATATTAGTGTTGATATTAGAAGTACGCAAATACGTTGCTTCCCGGAATTGAGCCATAACGCTGGCGCTATCATGAGCATGATAGGTACATGCATTGCGCACACCTGTAAAAATGCAGATAGTAAATATTATTATAGAATGTAGTCTATACTTATTCATAATTAAGCTAAATTTCTCTTACAAAGAAAAGAAAAGCATAATAAATTATAACTGTTTACTTTTATGAAACAATATGAAAATGCTGGAGGCGATGAGATCAATTAGTTTTAATTTTTACTCCTAAAAATAAGTCTAGTTCACTAACGTTGATAACGGAGAGCAGCATCAGCGAAATGAAAACGATCTTGACGAGGTGCAAGTCGAGGTATGCAAAGACATGTTCTATGATATCCTGCGCTGTGTGCTTGGATGAGTGGTAAGTGCGCTTCATCAGCTCCCACAGAGCCGTCGACGGTCGCTCCGAGGTGCGCAAGTTCGGTCGAGACGTTGACGACAATGTCCGTGGTCTGCAAACACACAAGCTAGGTTATGGACGTTATAGTGTGTCGTGTCGACGTTTATAAGCCATCATGCCTCTCTTTTTATTTCACACCGGAACAATAATGCCTCGAATTCATCATTAGTGTTATTACTTTTTTATTGATTTCAGTATTTCATCGTGACATTATTTTTATGATTATGATTATTATTCCATTTATTTAAATTATATATACATATTTCATACATTTTTAAATATTTCAACCAGAGAGCTGGGCAGTTAACATTGAATTTGCAGAATGGGTTTGGTTTCGCAGAGCAAGCAAGCCCAGATATCCTATATAGCACAATAGAAATATTTTACCAAAACGTGCGAGGACTGCGAACTAAGTTGGAGGAATGTTATACCAATATTTCAACCGGAAGTGCAGATTTATTTGCCATAACGGAAACAGGCTGCAATGACTCCATCCATGACGCAGAAATAATTCCACCAGGATACACTATTCTACGGTGTGACAGAGCGGACGGGCGTAAACAAGGTGGCGCGTGTCTCGTGGCCACACCGCGTTTCGAGTTGCGGCGTGTGTCGCTGCCCGATGGTTTGAACGTTGATAAACATGTGTTTGAACTAGTTTGTGCTACTGTGTACCTACGTAAAAGATTTATGTTTTTTATTTGTGTTGTGTACATACCGCCTAATAGTAGCGATAATGAATACATGTTATTTTTTCACGTTATTGAACAGTATTGCAGTAAGTACGACGATGTTATAGTGTTAGGGGACTTTAATTTGTATTCATGTTCTTTAGCCGTAAGTAATTATTATGAATACTTTCTTACATTTTGTGGATTCACTCAGAGTAACACGGTGGAAAATTGTAATGGTCGGCAATTGGATTTAGTGTTGAGTACATTGGCTGAGGGTGGGCGTGTGAGTGTACGTGAGGCGGAGATTCCGCTCGTGCCGGTGGACGCGTACCACCCGCCGCTAGAGATCTCGGTTGGTACACGCTTGTGCCAGCATCGGAGCCCTGGCTCGGTGGGCTCGGCTGCACCCAGCTCAGTGGGCTCAGCAGCGCTCGACGTAAATAGGTGTGCATTAAGAGGTTGGAACTTCAACAAAGCCGACTTTTTTAAGTTATATTCTTTAATGGCAGCCGTAGATTGGACTCCTTTATATGACATGGATTTAGAAACAGGTTTGGATTATTTTTATTGTTGTATTAATTCTATCATAGATGACTGCGTTCCGAAAAAAAAGCGAAGTAGTGTAAAGTCAAGGTACATTTATCCTGATTGGTACACTAGCGACATAATTCGCGACATAAAGTTAAAGGCTTTACTACATAAAAAGTACAAGGGAAGCGGGTTGAGAGTCGATTACGAAGCGTTCGCTAGCTGTAGGACGCGCGTTAAAGAGAAGATAGTGGTCGCGCAGGAACAATATCGTAACCGTATCCAGAGTCAAATGCTGAGTGAACCTAAATCGTTTTGGAACTATGCCAAATGCAAGAGGGGTAAGAGAAGTCCTCAGGAAATTTTGATAGATGGGGAGGTACTGTCTGGTCAACGGTGTGTTGAGGAGTTTGCGCGGTATTTTTACTCGGTGTATAGGCCAGAGCCACCTGTGCTGGATGTGGAAGCGGCTGTAGCAAAAGCGGGTAGTGAAAACGGAGCGGCGCGAGTGCACTTGGACCTATTCAAGCTGAGGGACGTATGTCAGGCGCTTCAAGACCTGAAGCCGAAACGATCCGCAGGGCCTGACGGCATTCCACCATACATTTTTAAGGATTGTCGGTCAGTGCTAGCACGGCCGCTGCTTTATATTTATAACCAGTGTCTACAAGCTGCAAGGTTCCCGGAGAGGTGGAAAATTACTCGCGTGGTTCCGGTTCCGAAGGGGGGGTCAGCTGAATCTGTAGATGGGTTTAGGCCAGTTGCAGTGTTGTCGACGCCGGCAAAGGTACTGGAAACTGCTATTCACAAGAGCATATACCTTCAGGTGAACGCACAGCTCTCGGACGCTCAGCATGGCTTTCGACCGGGAAGGAGTACTACCAGTAATCTTCTCTGTCACATGGCTCATCTGGTGCCGACAGTGGATAGTGGGGGGCAAATAGATGCTGCTTACTTTGATTTCAGAAAGGCATTTGACTTAGTCGATAATGACGTGTTGCTTGCAAAGTTAGCTAGTGTAGGTTTCACCCCACATTCGCTCTGGTTTTTTGCCAGTTATTTGAGAGACAGGCGACAATATGTGGAATATGCGGGACACGTGTCAGATCCATATTTCACGAGGTCAGGAGTGAGTCAAGGCACTAACCTTGGACCTTTGGGCTTCCTCCTTGTAGTAAACGACCTACCGGAAGTAGTCCAGGACGCCAACTGTTTGTTGTTTGCCGACGACCTCAAATTATCTCTCGCAATAAGGAGCTATGATGATTGTGTGAGGCTGCAGCGGGACATTGACAGGGTTGTGAGCTGGAGCAAGGAAAATCTCTTGCAATTTAATAGCTCGAAGTGTGTAACAATCACTTTTTCTCGTGCACACAATCCCATCTTGTGCAGTTACCATATTGACGGGTCGCCTATGGTACGAGTCACGGAAGTCAAGGACTTGGGAGTAAGTTTTAACACCACCTTGATTTTTCGTGAGCACGTCACACGGTGCTGCAAGAGAGCCTTTAGGAACCTGGGATTCATGCTTCGTATAGTCCGAGGGTTCACGAATCTGAAAGCTATTATAGCATTATATAATGCACTGGTTAGGAGTCAGCTAGAGTGTAACGCAGTCATCTGGTCTCCGCATGAAGCTAAATATAGCCTCATGCTGGAGAAGGTACAAAATAAGTTTATTAGATATTTATATATGCGATATTACGGTGTTTATCCGATGTATCCATTAATGTATCCTACTTTATTTATTTTAGGTATGGTAGGATACAATCAATTAAGGGTTAGGAGGGATCTAGCACTTACTTCATATACATTTAAAATATTGAGAGGAATGGTACATAATTCCATTGTTTTGGAACAGGTGAGCCTATGTGTTCCCGACAGGTACGTGTGGCGACGACGGCAACCACGCCTGCTGGTTGAGCCGCGCGGCCGGACCAATCTTTTAAGGGAGGCACCGCTTTCGCGTGCACTTCGCACGCTCAACCTGATTGCTGTCGAGACGGATTTATTTTGTTGTACTCAGAGTGAATTCACAAGAAATGCATTATTTGTAATTAGTTATAGATTGTAAGGTTAGAACTTAGTTAGGAATAGCGCATTTATCGCATTGGGGTCTAAAAAAAAAAACCTGTAAAGATAGATGTAAGGTGAGAAATAAATAAATAAATAAATAAAAAAAAATTTCTTAACAAAAAAAATTATGAAAAAAAAAAAAATATATAAAAAATAGTAGCCCACCGGCATCGGGAACAGGGACCAAGCTGCCGGTGGTCAGGGTTCCTGAGAAAGGAACCTCCGGACAATGCGCGCCGTGTCCAAGAGTACTGCTTTCTGAATCAGGCCCTTGATCCAACTGCCTAACGAGAGCTTCCTGAGATGTTGGTCGAAGCTCTTGGCTAATAAGCCATTGGCCGTCACGATTATCGGCACAATGACTGCTGTGTCCACTTCCCACATGTCGACAACCTCGCGAGCCAAGTCAAGATATTTAGTCTGTTTATCCTTCTCAGCTTTTACGAGGTTCTCGTCATGAGGGACCGCTATATCAACAATCATTGTGCGACGCTCTAGTCGATCTATCACCACTATGTCAGGCTTATTGGCAGCAATAGTCCTGTCAGTGATGATAGATCGATCCCAATACAATGTGATATTGCCATTGTCGAGAACTGGGTCGGGCACATACCTATAGTACGGTACTTCTGATTCCACAAGATTGTATTTAAGAGCAAGTTGCTGGTGGATAATCCTAGCTACAAGGTTGTGTCTATGCAAATAGTCTCCGTTAGCTAGATGAGAACATCCAGAAATAATGTGTCGGATTGATTCTCCGGGTCGGTGGCATGCCCGACAGATGTCAACCGTACCGTCCTTCACAATATATTTCCGGTAGTTGTTCGTCATCATAACTTCGTCCATTATCGCACAGACAAAACCTTCGGTTTCCCCGAAGAGGTCACCAAAGCGCAGCCAGGATACGGACGCTAATAGGTCTACAGCGGGCCCATGTAAGGCCCGGTAAAAGCGTCCGTGAAGCTCCTTGCTCTGCCATACTTCTTTGCGGTCATTAGTATCCAGTACTAAAGGTTTGCGCCAGTTCTCGTTAGCCAAGGAGAGCGGAGTGAGGCCCTTGTCCACCGCTACCACATCTCGGTGCATGCCCACGTCGGTTTCTAGGAAATATTCCCTGAGACTGCACACCTCACGGTTGTGTAGGGTCTTAGCATTTAAAAAGCCGCGACCCCCGCACTTTCGCGGGATATACAGTCTCATCACCGATGACCGTGGGTGATGCATCCGATTTACGGTAAGCAGTGTGCGGACCCTCCTATCTAAGGCGTCAAGTTCTGTCTGAGTCCATTTGAGTATGCCGAAAGAGTACATCAACACCGGCATGACCCAACCGTTGAAAGCGCGCACCTTGTTCTCGCCTGATAAAAGACTATTCAGTACTTTATTCAGGCGGCCGAAGAAGCGCTCCTTCAACGACCGTTTCACGTCATCAGCATTGATGCCTAACGCTTCCGACATACCCAAATACTTGTAAGTTTCAGTTGAGCAGAGGGATCTAAGGTGTATGGAATCCGTAAGTTGAGTTCCCACGGATTCCACAATCTCTCCTCGCTTTACATTATGATTATTATTATTATTATTTACATGATCTTAATTATGATTTATTTTTTTTGACATGATTTTTATTATTATTATTAATTTTTTTTGACGAGATATTAATTATTATTTTCATTTTTCCTTTTATTCTTTGTATATACATATAAATTACATTTTTAAATATTTTTTTATAGGAGGTATTAGAAAAGTTATTTTCAATATTATTATGTTAATGTTTTTTATAAGCTTTTGTGTATTGTCACTATCTTAATGTGTGCCTATAATTTATATGTGTGGTGTGAACTGTAAGTGTAAGTTGGCAATAAATAAATATGTGACTCAGGTTGGCTGGACAAATCTTCAAAATAGCTTGCATTTAACTAGGTCAATAGGTCACTTTATGTGACGGCTAAACACCCTTATTTCAGAATTTGTGACGCTACAAAATCTTAGATAATCGATCGAAAACGTGTCCAGCCATCTTGAAAAACCACTTTTCGCTGGTCTCTCAATCTCGGTAACGGAAGTGATTTTGACGACTTTTTGCATATCAACGGGCGTCACATAAATTTGTGACGGGCACCGAGCTAAAAGTTTTGTGATAAGTACAGTGGTTTAGTAGAAAAATGCAAAAATCTGTGTCCAGCCATCTTGAATTTACGTATAAAACTTATGGCTGGCACTTCCGAATCTCAATAACGGGGGCGTTTTCGAATATGGTTCCTTTACTAATACTTGGTGACGCAATGTGTGACAGTAATAACGTTTGATTTATGGCGTCACATGTAAGGGTTTACGAGAAATCAATAAAAACTTAATGTCCAGCCAACCTGAGTTCAAGATGGCTGGACACATGTATCTCCACTGCCTGATGATCTACGACCTTCGAAATGTGTTCAAAATGTTGTGACGGGGACGATAATGATAACCTGAAATTGTGACGGAGAAACTTTGCGTAGTTTCAAAGATATTGATCATTTAAATTTCCCAATACAAACACTGCAGTAGGGTAACCAATATTGTAGGTTTTATGTAGGACAAGTATATTTTAAGGTGTTTTCTTTAATGGACGAAAATCCGTGTATTGGTGATACTAATACGAACAACTGTAGATATTTAAATCAATAGAAGACAAAAATGTAGAAGTGAGGAAGGGGGGGGGTGTAATTTTTAAATGTTATTGATTATTTACGTGCAGATATCTATTCTTTTTAGTAGGTATATATTATGTCAGGAGAACTAAACTAATGCTCTGAAGGTATTTAAATGAAAAAATAATGTTTGCTGTAAATAAAATCACATTTATTTATTTGTACTTATACAGCGTTTCAAATGGCGAAAATGACGATGATCAACTCGCATTTGCACTTCCGTAACCCCCGCCTTGTACCACAACGTTGTTTTACCGCCGTCTTAAGGCAGCGTACCGGACGACGGCGGGCGCGGGCGGCGACACGCGTAAACTGGCCCGTTCGTACATTTGGTACATCTCTTCACCGCGACACTAAGCGAAACCGAGAACAAGCCAGTTTACACGCGTGATCGCCCGCCGCCGCGCCCGCGCCCGCAGTCGTCCAGTTTGCAGCCTAAGTGTTTGAAGCGCAAATGAACGAAAAATTGGTGGTCGTCATTTTAATCATATAAATAGCTGAATATACTAAAATTTTCTTCAATACCTATTTATAAAAGAGAATTGGTGATGGTGTTGGTGTCGCCATCTATTGCTTAAAGTTGGTACTACTAGGACAACTGGTCGAATCTTAACTCTTATTTAGGTTGTCTTACCGCAGATTAATTAATAGTTACTAGTACTCTGATTAGTGATAACACTTCGAAAAGTAAGTACATACACTGCCGGCTGTCGAGTTTAGTTCTCATTTTCAGTTACATAAGATAATGAACTAAACGCGAAATACAAGTGGGCTCTCTCTTGCAGCGCTGGTGATTAATTATTATTTTGAATTAATACATACTTACTCTTTTCACTGCAGGAAAACCTTTTATTCCCACGGGGAAATCAAATACAAAGCAGGCGTGGATGCTACCGGTCAATTAATCGATTAAAAAGAAATCCTTTATTTATGTAAAAATTATGGTCATGTAGCGACATCTATGTCGTCACAAAAAGAACTAATCCTGCATCGCGCAAGTAAGATTCGCTGCGCGATTGTAACATATAGAACAAACCCGAAATCATCTATTGGGCAATAGCCCACCAGACATAACACCTGTCTGGTCGGAGGATCCTCCCTTTTCAACGGAGGTATGTGTGACTTTACTCTCTGTTCCATTACCCCCAAACTGGTGACCCTCGACAAAGAACGTCAGCGCAGCCTTCGTGCAGCTACTACTTCGTGACGTCATCATCACTTCCTCAAGCTTTCGAGCAGCGAGCCATACAGCCAGCACCCACGGCTATATGGGTATCCTGACCACCAGCATGCCTACTTGGTCATACCTGGTCATCACCCTCAGCCTCATCAGCGACCTTGGCTAAGCACTTGCACCTTCGGCCAGTCATATGAAGAGCTTTCTCCTGGTCGACGACAGCAGTCAAGCCCTACGTCGCACAGCACCGCTCCGACTCACTGGAGCCAGCCGCACTACTCCGACTCACTGGAGCCTGCAGCATCGTATCCCGACTCACTGGGATAGCACCACCCCGACTCACTGGGGCATCACCGCAGACAGTTCCGACTCACCGAGAACTATGCGGAATCCGGTTCCGACTCACTGGAACCAACCTCCATTGGCTTGGCACGCAGGCACGCATCACACGACGCATCAAGAAGCCTCAAGAACCATCGATCTCCGATCTCCGGAGGGGAGTGATGTAGCGACATCTATGTCGTCACAAATGAACTAATCCTGCATCGCGCAAGTAAGATTCGCGGCGCGATTGGAACATATAGAACAAACCCGAATTCATCTATCGGGCAGTAGCCCACCAGACATAACACCTGTCTGGTCGGAGGATCCTCCCTTGTCAACGGAGGTATGTGGGACTTTACTCTCTGTTCCACTACCACCAAAGTCACCTCACAATATTAATGGATGTTTGTATGGAAAAATTTAAATGGTCAATATCTTTGAAACTACGCAAAGTTTCTCCGTCACAATTTCAGGTTATCATTATCGTCCCCGTCACAACATTTTGAACACATTTCGAAGGTCGTAGATCATCAGGCAGTGGAGATACATGTGTCCAGCCATCTTGAACTCAGGTTGGCTGGACATTAAGTTTTTATTGATTTCTCGTAAACCCTTACATGTGACGCCATAAATCAAACGTTATTACTGTCACACATTGCGTCACCAAGTATTAGTAAAGGAACCATATTCGAAAACGCCCCCGTTATTGAGATTCGGAAGTGCCAGCCATAAGGTTTTATACGTAAATTCAAGATGGCTGGACACAGATTTTTGCATTTTTCTACTAAACCACTGTACTTATCACAAAACTTTTAGCTCGGTGCCCGTCACAAATTTATGTGACGCCCGTTGATATGCAAAAAGTCGTCAAAATCACTTCCGTTACCGAGATTGAGAGACCAGCGAAAAGTGGTTTTTCAAGATGGCTGGACACGTTTTCGATCGATTATCTAAGATTCTGTAGCGTCACAAATTCTGAAATAAGGGTGTTTAGCCGTCACATAAAGTGACCTATTGACCTAGTTAAATGCAAGCTATTTTGAAGATTTGTCCAGCCAACCTGAGTCACATTAAATAAATAAATCATTCGTAGAGCGGCCTAATAGTCAAGTGCCAACAAGTACAAAGCTATCCTCCGCGTCGAGGTATATAATTTGATTTTTAAATAACATAAACTAATGCTTGACTGTGATCCCACCTTATAGTAAGCGGTGATGCAATCGTTGATGGTAAAGCGCACTAGTTTATTAAGAGCCTTTTCACTCTAGCCTTGAAGAGATCTAAATTATAATCGGACGGGAAGACTGCAGCAGACAAATTGTTCCAGTCATACATTGTTACTATAACTCTAGCTGCTGGTGCCTATTTGTTGCTGTTGTAATTCTGTCATTCTCTTAACAAATAAAACAAAAACCATACGGGAATTTTATATCAATAATTATAAATAACTAGCTCTCTGCAAGCGGCTTCGCCCGCGTGAACGTAGATTTCTCCATACAAACTTCCAACGCTCGTTTTACCCCCTTAGGGGTAGAGTTTCGTAAAATCCGTTCTTAGAGGATGTCTACACCCTATAAAGAACCTACCTACGAAATAACTTTGTAGGTGTTATAGTTTCTGAGATTTCGTGATTAATTAGTGAGTGGTATTACGCTTTTATACCAACCCGCACTGGGCCCGCGTGGTGGATTACGGCCCATTCCCTCTCTTAGAGAGGAGGCCTGAGTCCCAGCAGTGGGAACATTAAAAGGATAATGATAATGATGATATATATATATATTATTGTGGATCTTTATTTTCGTAGTTTTTGTATACTGGTAGTTAAGTACATTCGATTCATATATGCATTATTCAGAACCTAAAAACTTTTAAACCCGTCTAAATGTCGCATGATAGAGATTAGGTTTACATGACAATTAAGAAATGAGTGTCATTAATATTATATATAATTATATTAATAATATTAAGTCGCAATAGCAGACTCAATGGTAATCGGAGCAAGCTAAAACAGACTTTAAGGTAAGGAAGCTATTGGTAATATTATTGTACTTACCCTTGATAAAGTCCCTGAGCTGGTTGTACTGAAGACAGCTCGATGGATTGATCCGGCTCAGTAGCAGTTTGTGAACGGGGGTTTGTGTCTTCAGATGGTAGCTGTGGTAACTATAAAGTTTTTCAAATGAATATACTATTTGACTTAAGGTGATAAGTGTGATAGCAAACTAGAGCAGGAATAACTGGCTCCGAATGCTTTAGGGCAATAGTGCAGCAGAGAGTGACCTCACTGGTGCGTCGTGTGCAGGGCAGCCCCAATGGCCTTCTAAACATCATAACGGTAAATGTTGAGAATCCTTTTATGGGGCACTCAAAGGTACACAGTTGGGACAGGGTACTGTATTTTTTATTAATATAAAAATGTTTATACAGTTTAGAATAAATAAGCATAAGGCACTAACATAGCATTAAGTTTTACTAACAATTTAATAGGGATTTGTGTTCTGAAATAATATATATATTGATTAATAAAGCTGGCGAATAGCCACTTCAAAAAAAACCGCTGGGTAGTAGCAACATTTTTGTGTAAGGCTTACTGTCCACGAACGCGTAGCTGCATTGACGCGTATTCGTCATTATACGCTTGGTGTACGCCTGTTCACAGCTTATATAAAAAAAAACTATGAAACTGTCAATGTAGCGGCAAGGGCGTACCGCCGCGTCTAAGAGTAAGGTACGGCAAAGCGAGTAGTGTACTTCGCAGCTACCGTTAAGATTCATTGATAATTGTTTGATTACTGCAAGTGTTCGCTGTTACATTACGTTCAAATGTTACAATCAATCACAGGGCAATCGAAATTTTTAGAGTACTCTGAATACTTACGTCATCTCTCATCGTGGATGCCCCATCCTGGCTAGGCTTAACCGACCCTTGCCGGGTAGGTACTAAACTATTTGACCTATGAAAAAAAAATTATGTCATCATTTATGTAGGTAATCCAAAATCTAGATGCTGATCTCGTCATAACTTTCTATCAAAATCAAAATAGTTTTTATTTCATATAGGCAAATAGTTTGCGGGCATTTTGCCGTACGCAAAATACGCGCTTTAGTCGTGGAATTGCGGATACCAGCCCGAAATACAATACAATATTTCATATAGGCCTACATGGGCACTTATAAAACGTCAGAAGCCAGTGCACTTTCGATACTAACCTTGTTTTTGGGTCCGACAACGCCATAAAGTCCTTATGGAAATAATGCACTTGCAATATAGTTGTAATAAGGAATAACGTTGGTGTTAATAATTTGACGAATAGATCCGCAGGGTGGTATGGCTCTAAACCCAAGTCTTGCTGTCTAAAATAAAAAAGTCAACTTAGAAATACATTTAATCGAACAAATTATTTTTCAAATAGAATTATTAGATATATTGTTTGTACTTACAAACTCTCATTGATCAATAAATATTTTTCTATCATCTTTGAAAAGTTGTCGAACTGATAAATGTATAATAGAATAAGATTTAACATTGAGTATATGATGACCACTATCCAAAACATGTATAATAATTTTCGCCACAAATACCAACTTATCTGAAAAAAAAAAGAAAATTGATTAAACTGACTCAAAAAGCCTGGAATTTTCAACCATGTTAAAAAGGAATGAATGGTATACATATAAGGATTTAATTTTTCAAGAGGAATTGTGGTACATTTCTTCTATAATAATACGTGCCAGAATTCGGTAGTTTATAATCTGTCGATATTGTACTGAGAAACCATGAACGGATATAAACTGTACCTGTGAAAATGCTAGCGCCAACACCGGCCAAAAAGGTCATGTTTGCAATTTAATAGATGTTAAATTGCTAGTATCACAAACAAAAATTAAGTTACCGTAGTAATTAGTCTCTAGTTTATGTCTGTTTACAATTTCTCGGCACGATACGGAGAGATTATGACTATCGAATTTTGATGCGTATCTATTATTATTATAGACGAAATAATCCTCTTCATAATTTATTAAGAGTTTATAATCTCTCAAGGTAAAGAGTATTCACTCTTACGGTGTTTATAATAAGCCGTTGGTAAATAATTATACATGCATAGGGAATAAGTGTTTATAAATAGTGCAATTGATGACATGTGTAAAAACAATTTAAGTAATATATATTCCAATTTTCCTTAAACAATTTCACAAACTCAAACAATCAACCATCGCTTTGACAGCCAATTATCTTTCTGAAAACATGATTTATGCATACTAATTACCTGAAACATTAGTATGAACGCAAGGAACAGAAACATGTAAATGATGCGGAAGATGGTCATGCGTTGGCCGGTGACGCCGATCACAAACAGCATGATGACCACGACGTAGATCCAGTAGCGCGCGCACAGCGCCCGCAGCGCGACGCCGAGCGCACGCAGCAGGCGAGAACGACTCTCTTCTTCACGTTGCGCGTCCAGGCCTAGCGACATTGTTACAATCAAGTTTATTGATAAAACTAAACTCCATGGTTACGATACTTTACTGAAGTACCTATAATCTTCTTGGCAACAGCCTTCTAAAGTGTTCTTTACCATCCAAGAAAAGGGTGCATTAATTTTACAAATAAAACTGAAGGGAGTGCTACTATTTATTGCTAATGAGGTGTTAACATTAGTTTTTTTGTAGAATTTTTGTGACTGTCAGTATAAAAATTACAAAGGTGTTAAAGTGTTTGTATTATACATAAATTAGTACGAAATAAGACTCGTAGAAACTGTAGAATCATAAGCAAGAAGAGTTTTAGCTGAAATAAGGAAGACTTATCGGATACAAAGACAGATGTGGACTATTACTTAACAGAATAGGATCAAAAATGGCAATGTATTTAAGATACATTTTGTCAATGTCTTTTACGCAAAATTATACCTCGGACAAAGACATGGTGTTAAAAAATTACAACCTGGTAAAATTACATATCATTTTGCAATGATTTCAGTGCAGTCGTTAAGTAGCCATTTTCAATCCCATTATTCAGTCTTTCAGCATAGAGTTTAAAAACCATTTGATTACCGTGAACCAGACCTGTCCCAGGGCAGAAAAAGAATAGAAAACAAGTATTATATTTTTAAGATAAATTACCACAGTGAAAGGAAACATCAAAGAAAGTATGTATGTTATTTTACCTACCAAAAAAAAGTATGGATGTTTATTTTTGAAATTATTCATACGTATTTGATTTTAGGGTAAATTTTTTTAAAGTCAAGCATATATCCTAGAATATATATTTTTTTAATTTGGTTGGTTATAGACTGTACTGGATACATCTTGTATTTAACATTTATCTTTATATTTAAATAAAGTGTTCAACTTTCAATATTGCACCTCACACACAATCACGCAAAGATTGACTGTTAGAAAACCCCTAAGGCGTTAAGTCCGCCTCTGTAATTTAAAATGCGTAATTAGAAAAAAAAACAACTGATTGTCAGTTGCTCAACATATTTTCCCAAAAAAAAACTGCTTTACACTCACAAATTTAAACTAAATTTACTGTACAGGTAGTATAATTATTATGTTTAAAAACTAAATAATTAGTGCAAGAAGTTTTGTTTACCAGCAGCTGCAGTTGAAGCTGTAAGTTGCAAAGGTGCGGCCATGTCTGCGATGACAGCTGACTGTCGTCGCTGGCGGATGTCTTGGATGCGTTGTCTTAGCGTCACCCAGAACATGCACGTGAACAGCGACTTGATCAGTAAAGGCACGCACGGTTCGCCCCCCTCCACGCGTCCTAGACCTATCTGACGGAGATTCGCCTCCTGAAAAAAAAAACAATCGTATAAAAACACCACAACCGGTGTGATGCAACAGTTGTTAATCATCATCATCATCATTTCAGCCAAAAGACGTCCACTGTTGCCACAATGGCCGGTCCTGTGCGTCTCGCATCCATCGGACTCCAGCGACCTTGACCAGGTCATCGGTCCACCTTGTGGGAGGCCTTCCAACGCTGCGTCTTCCGGTACGCGGCCACCACTCCAGAACCTTTCGGCTCCAACGGCCATCTGTTCTGCGTGCAATGTGCCCAGCCCATTGCCACTTAAGTTTGGCAATTCTACGCGCTATGTCGGCAACCCTGGTTCTCTTGCGGATATCTTCATTTCTGATTCGATCACGCAAGGAAACTCCAAGCATAGCCCATTCCATTGCCCTTTGGGTGACTTTGAGTCTTCTTATGAGGCCCATTGTAAGCGACCACGTTTCAGAGCCATATGTCATCACTGGCAACACGCACTGGTCATAGACTTTCGTCTTGAGACACTGTGGTATGTTGGACGAGAAGACATCGCGCAGCTTCCCGAACGCCACCCAGCCGAATCGGATTCGACGATTGACCTCTTTCTCGAAGTTAGACCTACCCAATTGGACCGTCTGTCCCAGGTAAACGTAGTCGTCCACAACTTCGAGTGTAGAGTCTCCGATCTTGATAGGAGTGGGCGCTACATGGATGTTCACCATGATTTTGGTTTTGTCCATGTTCATTTTAAGTCCCACTCTTTCGGAAGCTCTACTGAGTTCTCTACAGTTGTTAATCCGTTTTAAAAAAGAAATGGCGATAATAGAGCTCCTGAATCTTCAAGTTCTGAATACTTTTATTTCTCTTAAGTACCGATGACCATAACCCAAAGGAAATTCTGGATCCGATCTAACAGAACCTTTATCTCAAACGGTAAGTAGATGAACCTTAAACATTTATCTCCAGGAAAATGCTTTAAAGACTGTCCTTAAATTTTTTAGTAATTCTTGCAATAATTGCAAAATTTATTTTAAGACTCTTTCTTAAAGCACCCGTGAAAAACTTAAAAATATGAGTTGAATATTATATTATTGAATGGAACATTGAATGCTGATAAATTATTATCAGTTCATAAGTTCATTCAATAAATAAAACAATTTTGTTTAGCTATTCCATTCCAGAGCCATTAAATTTTACTTAAAACCATTTGATATACATATACAAGCATATTTATACTAACCGTAATGTTACTTGGGAGTTCTGACTCGAGCAGCGTCATACCGTACACATACTGTGCTATGAGAAGCAGCATAGCGTAGCAGACTAGCACGGGACTGGTTTTTAGCATGAAGCCGCGCTGGTCGTGACACAGCCACACCACGTTAGCCCACATCAGGAAGACGAACGTCAGCCACGAGTGGAACATTATACTCCAAGCCATCATCGTGATCGTCGTAGCTATGTACGATGACCTGCAAATATTAATTGTGACATGTATCATCTCGTAAGGTGTACCTTCACAAAATTTTATTTACATCAAGGAATAAAAAGAGAAGGAGATTATATTGTCATCAACAGGACACAAATCTTTTGACAACACGGTTGGCACATTCGTTCTATTCCCGCACGGAAAAAATATTGTATGACCTATTATATAGATATTTCGGGCCTGAGTGTCTTGTCATCTCGTGTATTAGTTTACATGTTTGTGAATATTAAAAAGTGACCGCGCTCCTGGCATGACCTCGAGTAAAATAAATAGTTTATTCTTTATATTTAATGCTGACCTGACTAGAATTTGGAAGAAGTCGATGATTGCTGTGATAATGTCATCCATCAAGGTAGGTTCAGGTTCATCTTCACCCAATTCTGTAATAAAGTAATGTTTATTTTTTCTAAGAATAAAGAATTCTATCAATTTATAATAATTATTGATTAGATTCCGATTAGAAGCTGGTTAATAGTTTCTTCTCCAAAAACCATTTCATTGCAATCTTTCGCTTTAGTTTTCAGCAAACTTTACAAGTAATAGGTAAAGGAATTACCTGCTTCTTGAAGAACTACGGAACCCGTGGAATCTTGTCGCATTTGTCTTGCTGCCGGAGTCGGATTTTCAATAGCCCAATGTCTTGAAGAATTCGTGCGAATTAGCTGTACGTGAAAAGAAGTGTCAGAAACAATTCCTAAAGGTTTATATCATAAAAAATTATATATTATCATGTATCAAATATGTGACATTTAACAATGGCTATCGCAATGTTTTCCTTAGCTTATCATTTAGTTTTTTTTTTTTATGATATGTGAAAATAGTACATTAACTCTTTATGGGCTGATTTTTCAATAGTTAAATAACTTTTAATTTTAAGAAACTAATATGGCGTTTATAAATTTTACACAAAAAAAGTTAGCTGACGCTTGTAAAATTAGCTCTACGTATATAAAATATTATATCTCCCATTGACAAAAATATTATGTCACGTTAATGGACATTTAATTTGATACGAAGTAGCCCTTTAGATTTGTATTTATTGACTTTTATTGATTGATTGTATTACTTTGTAATTTTGAACTTTTAAAGGCATACTATAAATGGCATTAAATAACATAAATGGGTAATTTGACTGGCCTGTTGGTCTAGTAGTTAGTGGCCCTGACTGCTATGCCGGAGGTCGTGGGTTCGATTCCCACCCAGGACAAATGTTTGTGTGATGAGCACGTCATTTGTTCTGTGTCTGGGTGTAATTTATCTATAATATGTATGTATTTAGAAATATATAAGTATGTTTATCAGTTGTCTAGTACCCATAACACAAGCTCTGCTTAGCTTGGGACTAGATAATGTTGTGTGATAGTTGTGGAATATATAATATAATATATATAATATAATATATATAATTTATTATCTAAAAGGTGACTATAAAAATAGAATAGAACACATATTCAACCATGCCATAGGTACACATAGACAACGTGACAACTGCCAACACACAACATAAAGTATTAGTAGTGCAAAGACGCGTGTTAGGTCAATGAGTTGTTGCGTCCGTACCAAGCCTTGCATTGTGTACATAATTTTATAAATATTCCAGTCATAATATGGATTTCCACTTCGTTTGTATTCAAACCAAGAACATACCTTTTTAAAGGCAAAAATTATCTTTAAATAATTTGCTAACACAATAAATTTCTTGGATTGAATACACACAAGGTTTCTCACAAACACAAAATAGAAATAAAAACAAAAGAGGGGTACCTACAGGATCGGTTTCTTGGGGCTCACTGCGCGGTTGTTGTGAATTTACGTATGGAATTGAAGCCTATAAAAAAAATGAAAGCTAATTGCAAAAACAAAAAAATATTAGAAAAAAGGGAAACATTTGTGCCACAATCTAAGTGCCAAACTAAAGTAAAAGTATATTCCGGTGTGGGGT
Source organism: Leucania comma (assembly GCA_958295575.1). Lineage (NCBI taxonomy): Eukaryota > Metazoa > Arthropoda > Insecta > Lepidoptera > Noctuidae > Leucania > Leucania comma. Next base: position 19,148,223 of record OY282468.1, read on the forward strand.
CCAGCAGAAGCGCCCATGCCTTGTGTTTAGGGGTCGAGTGAAAACAATTCCTCAATCGGGTTTTATTTACAAAATATCTACATAACCTACAAGTGAAGGAGCCATGCATATGAAGTACTAAATAAACTGACAAGTAAAGTCTATATACAAAGTGGTCAAAGTTCCTAGTGCTCTACTGAAGTGATAAACTTTCACTATTAATGTCGCAGCCAATCAACTTAATTTGCCATTCAGTTAACAGCTCTTTTACTAAACTTCGTAATTCAAACTAGGCTCCCGAATGATAATTAATCAGCCACTTAATTAATCAACTAGGTAAATGACTTGGATCTGTAACCGTTAATATTAGGTACCTGCCTATCACCGACATTTAAGATAAGCTGTGAGGAATCGTAAAATTAATTTTGATTTGCGTTCAGTCAGCAATGAGTTAACGATTGTCTTATGTAAGACAAGCCGACGGAGCCCCGTCATCTCCTTCATGATAGTATGAAGGACATAACGGGGGCTTTGTTAGCTCAGTTTACTCGCTCATTCTTGCTACAAGAATGCTCCAAGGTTTGTAACATGTTCATTGCATGAATGGCTTAATCATTAGCCAGCCAGATCATTAAATGTTGTATTCGACTAAACACATCAGCTGAAAATAATTTAGGTTGTAAGTTAAACGGCGTTGTTTATTTATCAGGCTAGGCTGTTGACTGAATGACGGATTAAGCTAGTTAGCTGCGACAACAACATATGTGTCTGAAGCTAAATACAAGTGAAACAAATGCTACCATTTCAACAACGGAAACTATTGCGTTTTCGCTGAGAGTCATAACAACTATACTGGCAAACAAAGGTTAGAAGTTTTGCACTTGCATTCAGAATAAAAGTTAGACCCAATAAATGATTGCGAAAAAACAACGTGTGCTATGATGAACAAGGAGGAACCCGTGAATAATTCTCGTAAGCTTACTCGAACTCTTTTAGTAGCATTTTTCCATTTATCCCGCGCGAGACGTCGGTTGCCACGGCGGTAGGATATGCCCCGCGTCAGGGGACCGTTCTGCTTACCCTCTTCTAAGCCGGAAAGGGCAATCTTACTTTTCACCTAAGTTCCCAGTTCGATTGCACAAGAAATATATTTTACTAGTGACTTTAACATGGCTCTAGTTATTTAAAGGTTTCGATGATAACTGGTACAGTATAATTAGATACACAGGTAGGTATATTAGAAAAAAGAAAAGTTTTAGATTTTCTCTGGATAGGTTTACAATAGTTATTTAAATACAATATTAGTAGGCGTCATTACTAAGCATTAAAAGAAACATTCCAAAATTACCAATCTCTTATTATTTTAAGAAGCAGAATAACTGGTAGTATTTGAGTTAGTCAAGAAAGAAATCTTTGTTGTTTCACATAGTAGTAAACTGCTAACGCATATAAACATACCTTGGGTTTGAACAGCTGTCGGGTCTCAAGAGCGAGCACGAAATAAGTGAAGAGTATGACAAACGGGCTCGCTAACGTTCCCCACATGTGGTCATAAGTTACTGCATACGTATAAAGAGATGGGTTCGTGTAGTTGATTGATACTAATTTCGTTAAGCCAAAGTACCTGCAAATATTATTGTCGATTTATTACCTAACACATAAAAAAACATCACAAAGAGAAGAATAATTCAATCCGAATAAATACAACGTTGTTTGCGCAGGTAATTTTATCTGCGCGAATCGTAGTAAAATAGGCAAAAAAATACGAGTAGATACACAACATTAAAAACAAAAAAATACTCATGTGTTCGAGTGGTTTTTGCTAGAACTTACTATTCATTTCAAAGATACATAGGGTTATAAATTGTCGCAAGTAAAACTATTTCTATGCTAAAGTCTGATTTACATTGATACAATAGCTGGCGCCAGCATCACTGGATTCCTGCGCTGGATCAGCACTGTATCAATGTAGACATAATCTAGTCCAGCATTGGTACACTTTATATTTATGGAAGGATTCAGGACACATTTTTCACGAATTTTGTTCTAGACCTGAAGACCGTCTATTTGTCGGTCAATGCACACAGCAAATAAATCATATGGTCACGTGTCGTTTTCTAAAATGTTAATAGATCTTACCTAGCAAATTCCTTATCTGGTGGGTAGAGGTCCTCCAGTACGGAGCACTGGTATGCTAATACGACAATAACGTGCACGGTCATAACAGCCATGACACAGCGGCACACGACTGCGAAGCCGCGGCTGAGCGGCTTGCCCAGCGCCCACGCTGTCGCCGAGCCCATGAACACGAGGAAGTAGATCCCCGACGTGATGCTCGGCCGCATTATCCCCGATAACATTAACAGCATCAAGCAAATATATTTCCCTGAAAAGAAGGACGAGCTAAGACTTTAGTCAGATCTTGACAAACTTTAAAAACGAGGATAGTTATATGTAGCAATTGCTCTGTAATATCTGGGTAAGGTGTTTTCATCATTGTCAAATGACAAAGAATACAAGTATCAGTACGATAAAAATAGTGAGAATGTTTGTTTCTTGTTCCAAAGGGTAGATAAACAACCCATTAGTGAAATCTTTGCTTTTCTTGTTATTCTATTTTGAATCAATGGTAAATTCCTCAAATTGTTTGGGCCCAGTAAGTGAAACCTATAAAACTGCATTTGCCACTGCAATAGGTGGCCTGGCAGATGTTAGAATTTCAAGAATTCGGATGGTAGTAGGTAACAATATCCCCACAGCTTGATTCCTTTATAGGGGAGGTAGGTCTAGGAGGCCATCCGCAGTGCGCAACGAAGAATGCTTTTTCGGCTTACTCAGGGCCCGTTGTTTTTCGAAGAGGGGATATATCGGGAACCTTTTTTTTTTTTTTTTTTTCGAAGCCCGCATGTGACATCCCTATCTAAAGCTAGTGGTTCAATACTAGCCAACGGATAGAGCTTGTTAAATGGGTGTCGGTTTAAGACATCCGGATATAATTCGATACGTCTCGTTCAGGGCGCGAAAACATCAAGTGAGTCACCAGTTGGTAGAGAAAAGGCGACGCAACAGGTTGTTATTTCTGCTTCGTGTTGTTCCAGTACACATTTAGAGTTAACGCTTTAGCCGACCCAACGACCTCCTCGATCCTCAAAAGACCATCTCAGACACTAATCTGCATGGATCTCATGTGATCAAATCACCATTACATTTTCTGTAAGGAGTTTTTAAAAGAGACTTTGACCCTGAGTTTGTTTTGGTTTTTCTTTTCAGGGCAGTCAGCTAGGAAAGAGCAGCCCCATCTAGTTAAAAGTGACGAAAAAATTGACGTGTAAAAGTGTTTTATGAAACCTGTTTGCAAAATAAATATAATTTAACGCCTATACACGGATAAAATTAGGTCCAATTAACCTACAGGTCGTAGGTAGTTGCCGATCGTTGCCGATCGTTGCGTACTAACTACAGGCCATTGGACTCGCTCAGCTGATGTTTACTTAAATGAATTAATTTCGTACATGAAAAAAAGAACTTAATTTTTTATTTTATCTTTAAAAATCGATAGTGTTCCATTTAGCGGCTCGACCCTCCACGGAATTAAAACGATCAAAAGACGACTAACGTGTATAACGGTACTTCAGGTTCTTGCAGTGTTCTACGCCAGTTCCCCGCCACGAACTACAACCCCAGCAACTACAACTATTGCGGAGATGAAACACGCAAAATTAAGTTTTTGTCGGTGGGTTGCTGGTAGTTATTGTTAGGTATATCATGGTACCATACTACTAATGTTAATGACAAAGTAAAGATCGAAAATAAGTTGTTAAAAACATAATACTTTACCTGCACTTACTACAATGGGATACTTCTGATATTTATGTTCCACGTCCCCAGGTGTTTGCTCTGCCCCCGGGCCTGTTAACAATCTTTTGACTATTGTGTACACTAGCAATGATGATGCACTAGTTATAATCTGAAATTGAATGTAAGAAATTCAGAATTAATTTAAGCAGGCTTTTATTTAAATGATTTTTGACATGGTACAAAATGTACCAGAAGTCGAATAAGCGCTTTGGACTTTGGAGCTGTGGTTGTCTTTTAGAAAGTCATAATACTCGTAATAGATTTATTTTATTTTACAGCACTAAATAATTATACTTGTCTAACTGTTGGCGTCAAACAATAAAATTAAGCTATTTTAAGGAAGACCTGAGCATTATCCTTTTAATCAAATAAAAAACCCCTACACAAAAAAACGAACACATAAAAAGTATAATGGTAATCCTACCATCAGTACCTCTACCATGAGTTTTAAGCAATAGTATTCGTCGCTACTCGATATCGACGCCGTAAATATTTTGTATGGCAAATTTTGCAGCGCCTCTAGCGGTCACTTGCAGAACCAAGTAATAGCGGTACTGGTGGGATTGCAGTCAAGCACTGGTTTATAAAAATTAAAAAAGAAAATGGTGTAGTTTTAATTTTAATTAATTAATAAAAGTAACTAGACCGCTAATTTTCTTATTTAAGCTTAACCGTATTTACTTTTGCCTTGTTGCATATGTACTACTATTGTACGTGAAGTTTAAATATATATAAATAATAATACATTGCGGTATCCCCTCAATACAAGTACAACACACTTAGATTAAAATATGATTAAACCATATAATTATTACTATAAAATTATTAAATATTAATTTACTTTTTGAATTTTATAGAGACGGGTGTTTTTAAACTTTAAGCAAAGGACACTTTTCCACACAAATATTTGGTCGTTACGGGATTCGAACCCGCGAAAAGTATCGAAGCAGCCAATCGCTCAACTACTGCGCCAACTACCTACCTAGATTCAAAGTAGTTATTAAAATTTACTTTTGTTATTAAAGTAGTTATTATTAAAATTCACTTTTGTAGTTTATTATTAAAATTTGCGTTAGTTGTTATTGTAAAATTATTTTTTTTTAGTTATCCTATACTTAAAATTGTTAAAATTTACTTTTATAAAATTATATTTACCTCGGGAAGTATAAAATGCACGGCCGTAAGTGGGTCTATCGTAGAATAAGACACAAAGCCTAGATTGTGGCCTACGATCCCCACGATAGGGTACACGTTGAGTATGTCGCCGTAAGGTGGCATCGATGCCAGTATAGAGTGCCATGCTATGTGCAGAAATAGCAGCACGAATGACACAACCACATTCAATAGCAAAAACCTGCCGCACCATCCTGCAAAAGAAGAAAGAATTTATTTACACGTACGTTCATAATGTTCGATTTTTTTTACATTTTGTGTACTAATCGAATGTCTCTAGGTAAACTGTCAGAAGGGAAAAAACTTACTTTATAGGAGAACGATTTGATATTTATTTTATGGATAAATTGGTCATTATTGATTCTTAGCTGTGTATAAATTTGGTTACATTCACCGTTAAATTTTGGTTGTTTTAATCCCGCGGAGGGTCGATTCGGTACATAAAACACTATCGATCGTAAAGATAAAAATGAAAAATAAAGTACTTTTTAAAAACTTGAATTAATTTACGCATGTACGAAATGGATTTCTTTAAGTAAACGTCAGCCGATCGAGGCCAATGAACTGTAGGTAGTTAGTACGCAACGACCGACAACTCCCTACAAGGTCATTGAGTCGTTTACTTAAAGAATTGAATTTCGTACATGCGTATATTAATTCGAGTTTAAAAAAAGTACTTTATTTTTTTAATTTTATCTTTATAAATCGATAGTATTTCATGTACCGAATCGATCATTCCCGGGATTAAAACGACCAAAATTTAACGGTGTATAAGGTTTGGTTTAAGAATCATTAGATAATTATTTTTATTATCAAGCTAGCTAGTTTTTATTAAAACTGAAAGAGAAACAAAAAAATTGCTAGTTCAGATTCGAGAGTTTACGTAGGGACAGTCGATATGCGGGAAAAAGTTCTTCAGTTTCAGAGCGACTCATAAACATAATATGTAAAAGATACAAACATACATATAGGCACACATCACCTTGTCTGCTTTAGTACGTATACATAAAATAAAGTTTCATACCATTAAAAAACTGTAATTAAGAGATTTCAATAAAGTTCACAATAAACGCAATTAAAATTCTCAACTAATGAGGTTTCCTATAAAAGCTGTGTTGATTTATATTTTATTTTCCCAAGAAGTAGGTAAATGTTTCATTCTTTTTTTTATAAACTTCTATTGTTGTTTTATTTTTTCATTAATTTTTTATTTTTTCATTAATTTATTTGTTTATTGTTTCCTATTTGCTAAACATGTTAACACATGCCAAAAACAAGCCAAATAGAAACAATACATTTTTAGATATTTCTATAAAAGTTTCGGTTTCGATTTTGGCAGGAGATCCTGTTTCGGTCAAACACAAGTTATTATCATGCATGGCTAGCAGAAATGCTGAAATAGGTAATAATAACGAGTACTTTTGTGTGTTTAGCTTCAGCCTGCGGCATTGGCCGTGGGAAAAATGATAAATCTGATCTCTTTTCAGCAATTCAAGAGATTGAATTCCGAAATATTTTTTCGTAATCTTTGTATACGTCATTGGGTTATTTAAATTTTTAATAAATCGTGTAAAATCGTACTCAACTATAGAATTTTGATGGAATTTGTTGTGTTCACAATACATCAACAATTTTTTTTTTATAAAATAAAGCAGTGCGATCTCACTTGCTTTAGTGCGATTTATCATCATCGATTGCATTCGTTGATGATAAATCGCACTAAGCTTATTAAGAGCCTATTCACTATAACCTGATTAAGATGTATTACAAACTTTGAACCAATTAGGGTAGATTACATTTAATTATGTACTATATCTACGAGTATATTTGTATGGAAAGCTCACCTTTGAACGTTCTGTTGCCTGGTATGCACGTTAGTGGTGATAGGAAAAACAGCAGGATATATATTATTGAGATGCCGAACGGTCGGATTGCTACACCTGAAAAAAATAACAAACAACAAATATTAAAAAGACAGGATATTTTAAAACAAGACGAGACCTTAATAATTGCAATAATCACGATTAAAAGTCATGTAATGTCTTTTTTTCGTATAATTTAGTAATATGGAATGAAAAGAAATACTTTATTGACCGGAAAACCATTAATACACTTTACCTAATAAAATAATGATATACAATAACTTGTTTTCTATTAGAGGTTGGCCATAGAGATTTTTAAATGGTTGGTTTTACTTGACGTCGTTCGATGCAAAACATTTTTATCTAACACAACTGAACAGTTATTTTAATTTAAAAACCGGTAACAACAATGTATTTTTAGTCTTACATTATTACCAAACAAAGTCTCCCACCGCGTGTCTGTCTGTTTGCGATAAACTCAAAAACTACTCAACGATTTTTTATGCGGCTTTCACCAATGTACAGAGTGAGTTATAAGGAAGATTTAAGTATGAATGTTTATTTACAATAGAGGAAATCACCGAATTCCAAAGATTTGTAACACGCATGCGAAACTGGGGCTGGTTGTTATTAAGGCTGCAGCTGAAAATCAGCGTCAGGTGGTAGCCTTGTGTTGCCACTTGGCATTATGCTGAGCTGTGGCCTTTTTGGCATTACTCAGTGTACGTTTTCTGTGTAATTTTAACGTGTTTCCGTTTTGTAATGCAAATATATGAATTTTTATTTCCCTTTTTTCTTTCTTTCTTTAAATATGTAAATAAATTAAAAAAAAAATATTTTTCAGCATATGGTCAAATCCAAAATTAAAAACATTGCCTTATTTACCATACTTTAAATTGTGTTTTTGCTGAGATTAAAATTATCATAATTAGGGCTGGTTCGAGATGGCTCGAGAGAAGAATACCTGGAAGAAGTTGGCAAAGGCCTCCTTTTGCCCAGCAGTGGGAAAGTAAATAAAAAATAGATGTATACAAAAATATTATATCTAGCCTATACTATTCGACAGCTCGGCAAAGGCCTCCCACCATTCCTTCCAATGTTCCCGGCTCTCGACCACTTCTTGCTAATTTTAAAGGAAGGCATCTTAGATTGTGTACATATTGTACACAGTAGTATAATCAGCCTTATAATGTTCCCACTGCTGGGACTTAAGTACCTATCAAAAGCTGGAAAGACCTCACGGCGTTCTCAACTTCCGCACGACGCAGGTGCTTACCGAACACGGAAAGTTCGCTAAGTACCTGTTCCGGATTCGTGCGGAGGATTCGCCCGGGTGTCGCCACTGTGCGGAACATCCGGAGGACACGGTGGAGCACACTGTAGAGGTGTGCCCCGCCTGGGCGGAGCATCGCCGTGTCCTCGTGGGGGCGATCGGCGGCAGCGATCTCTCTCGCCGGGCCTTGGTTCAGGCCATGGTCCGTAGTGAGGAGGGATGGCAGGCGGTCGCCTCCTTCTGCGAAGCAGTAATGCTAGCAAAGGAGGAGGCCGACCGCATCAGGCAGAGGCAACGGGGCGCTCGCCCCAGCCGCCGCCGGGATTCCGATCCCGATTTCCGGCCACCGTAGGCGCGGGCTTGCGGACGGCGTGCAATGGGTAGCACGCTGTCCGATCGTCCGGTAACCGACCGGACCGAGCCCAAGTCGTCGACGGCGCGTTCTGTTCCCGCGCGCCTCAAGGAGCTGTCAGCACACCGAAGAGGCCCAGCCTGCTAACTGCAGGCAGGCAGGGTCGAAGCCTACTGGGGTCATGGGTTAGTTCCGAAAGGAATGCTCGACCCCGGCACGATAGGCTACGAAGGAACGGGGTAGGTTTTTAGTCAGTAAGAGTCTGACACTACTTCCCGCTCCGCCCAAGGGCGGGATTTGTCATTGGATGATTTTACCTACCATAAAAAAAAAAAAGTACCTATCAAAACATTTGTGTAATACTGTTATAAAAATTCGCTTATGGCTCACTATAAACTTACACTTATATTTTGATAATCTTTATTATGTGACAGTATCATGAACTATTAATAGTATAGTAACCTGTATAAAAATATCAACGAAAATAAAGCACAGAGCCTTTTATAGATAATTTAAAGGTGCAGAAAATGAAAGCACAAAAAGAAAACATGAAAAATGCCGAAACACGAAAGGAAAGTCAATAAAGGGAAAGTCGCAGACACTATAAATCACGGGCACAAGGCGCCGCCGGCGGGCAATACGACGTTCAGAATTGTTTTAGCCCCCTTTACGTGCTTTAACTTCAAGCTATGTAGTCGTCTTTGTGTTAGCTTATATTTCAATATTCCTATTTATCGAATACACTCACTAGATTGGCCCATAATATACTGTATAATTTTGATTAAGTAATCGTAATTTTAGCATGGTGATGTGTATGTATTTTTCACGGTCCACGCTTTTTTATGTACCTATCCTATACATACATACCTTAACAACGAAAAAAAAAAGTTTTAGAAGTTTGTGCTTCTTAGAATTGAACCCAACTCTTACATCTGTATTTTTAAAGAAGTAATTACTTGTTACTAAGTAAAACTACTATTTGTTATTAAGTAACAATTTGTAATCTATAGTGAAGAAAAATTGAAATTGTTAATGAAGATTTGTAACCTCAAGTAATGACTTAGTAAGAAATTCCTTATTGACAAGTAATTACTTCTTTATAAATACCGTTGTAATACTAAGGTGACAATGGGTAGTCCGAAAGGAAACCCAGGGGACCTGGGACGCAAGGCAAACAAAGAGCATAGGTGTAGTTAGTCTGACAAGCCCTGCCGCTGCGCCCTAAAGCGAGACAAGACATAGGACGATTTTCCATCTTAAAAAAAAGTAAGGTGATAACTGTTACGAATAAATAAACCTACTTTTGTTTTCCAAAAGTATTATTATTTATTTTGTAAACAGTTAACTCTATATTTTTAAATTACTCGGAAATTACATGAAGAAACACAGCTCTTAAACAAACTCTTAATTTCTTTCGAGCGTGTAAGTATTTCAGTATGTACCTAATATTGGCATTGAAATGCCTTGGAGTTGGGAACGCTCAGGAACGCTGATAGTTGTTTATTTAAAAACTGAATTTAAACACTTCGTCCAAGTACTTTGCTTGTATATGCATTTGTATTTATATTGAAACATCAGGATTTGTACTGAGATTTTAGGTTTTGTCCTGTGATATTTCAGGACTTTTTGACTCTTCTCAGGATTGCAGCTAGATTGAGCAAATCTCATGAAATCTCAGGATATTTAATAAACTATAATTACATTTCAAAGATCTCTTCAATTAGTAAAAAGTTAAACTAAAAAAAATCTTTCTTTAGTAATATTTGCACAATTAAAATAAATACTTATTTACATATATACGTAGTGTGTGAATTTATCTTTTTAAATGAGGTCTTTTCTTTAATTATTTGTTGATTTAATATTAAAACTGTGGCGTCCTCATGATTTAGTCTATGATCAATCATTTAGTCTTCATAGACTCAATACAATCAAAGCTTTTGTCCATAGTTTCTTTTCTTTTTGACACATGACATTACTTTTGGAGGTGACAATATAAAGCATTATTTACTATACTCTTTGATATAAAGTTCTCTTCTCAACGTACGACTTTTATTTCATCAAGTCCTATTCAAATTAGACGGCGCTAAACGCCAAACAACTTTTTAAATAATTAAGTACGTTTCAGAGAAAATCTCAAATTTTTCAATAGAAATCAGGCCTTTTCTCCGGACTTTTGATTTTTCACCTGGTAACCATATACTTGTACGCATTTGTACACAAAATATTGTGATTGACAAACAAGAGTGACAGTTCTTTGATATACATATAATTAAGCATGCAGCCTATAAACAGAGAGTCGTAAAAAGCTATAACGAAGGAAGAGAACACAATATTGCCAGGCACCGTTCGTTATGGCGGCCCCAAATGCCACAGTAACATTTAGAATTTGTTCCACTTCGTTTTATACCCTGCCCTATTTCTTCTTGCGTCCTACCGCTGTCATAACACCATTCTTAATATTTTCTTATATAATTATAAGCTTAAAGTAGGAAGCGCGGGCGCGCGAAATAGAAGGTATGGAGAGAGGCCTTTGCCCAGGATGGAGGGGACAGAACAGGCTAGCAAAATATATATATATATATATGCTGGGATCAGCAATCAAAACATAGATCGACAAAATGAAGGTTGCTAAAACCGCTTCCATTATTATAACATAAACAAACAATTTATAAACGATTTGATTTGATAAATAAGATGAGCTATCTGATGTGAGAAATAAATCATCACTTCCGATAAAATGTAAATATTGATTTAACTTTAAAAAATTATGTTACGCATGCGTAACAGCAAATATGTTTAGCATATAGGTGTGAATGGAAAATAAAAATAGCTAGTTCGACCATAGTAATAAAACTAATCCTATCATACTGAAAATCATACTAAAGGCAAAAGTGTGCATGTTTGTTACACCTTCAAGCTCAAATGGCTGAATTGATTGGAATAAAGTTTTGCACACGGGTAGACTATGTCCCGTTGATTAAGGGCCTGTACACACCACTTTTTCAAACGCGTCGCAGGCGCGTTTCTAAAACGCGCGTCGACTGTGCTTTTATCTTACAAAGCAGTTTATTGTCGTTTGTATCGATACACACGCGCGTTTTGCATGTCCACACAATCTTTTTTCGGTTGTAAATGAGTGTACGTCGGTAATTTTCCTTCTTTCTTTTTTTTTTAATGAATAACAAAGTGCATGCAATCAATGCTGTTTCGACCGACGCCATCTTGCTACTGCTGACGAGTAAAACGCAATATGCCAGCGCGTTTCGTCTGTATCGTTACAAACGCGCGTCTGTATCGATTCAAACTCGTGTTTGAATTTATACATGTGTGCAAAGGTTTACAGGCTGACGTGTGACTGGCGTGCGTATCACAAAACTGCCCTGCCGATCATATTTCTCTTAGTCTGGCTCCTCACCCTTGGCACGTTGAGGTAAAAACCTTCCAACTATACTCAGGGCTCATTGGAGCGCACAAGCCTCACCACGACGCCGACGTCAAACGAAGAGATACGGTGGTGGCCATAATTCTTACTTTACACAATTACCCACTTACATAAAAATAAAGTAAAATTTCACATAAAATCAAATCAAATATTACCTATGAACAATTAAATCATAATTATGAATGTTTTAATTTTATGAGACTGCTTCTATTTTTCTGAAATTGGAATTTTACATTACCTACTAAGTGCCTATATCTTGAATATTGTTTCATTGTTGCAGTTCAAATAGCATGAAGACTATAAAATATGTATAGGTATTTAACATAAAACCATAATCTTGATAGCTATTTCAATTGTATTTTATGGTACCTATCTAGTCAAATCTGATAAAGATACGTTCCGCCAGTCGAACAAAGATATCATCATCTCGACTACTGTAAATTGTTAAAATTGTGTAAGTTTGCATGACCTTTTGACTTCTGCGATTTATCTTGTTACTCGAGAATAATTTTGCTAACATGCTTGTAATAAAAAAATAACAAGTTAACCTGCTTGCCAAAAAAAAAAATGCACGTGACTTCGATATACATGGGTTAACAGTTAACTACATAAGTAGTTTGAGGCACACCCTGCCAACTACACATGCAATATTATTATTTATGAATTTCTAATGTGAACTGACATGACATGTAAATGTTTTGTCACGGTTACAGAATGTAATTTTATAAATAACAATTATTTTTTTTATAGAGCATGCTGATATAATAACAATAATAATTGCATTTATAATGCTTTGATTATTAAGTCAGGTAAACTAATCGTGTCAAAATAACATGCAATATTTACAACAACCGATTTACAAATTATAGACGCTAATAGCATACATACTTAGTTCAATAATATACGTAGTTCCAGTAGTTGAGGGATTTTTCAGGGATTTTTTTTGACTTTCTCAAGGTTTTATATGAATTAATAATTGTATGTAGAGAAACGACGAATGAATAAATAAAACTGCCACTATAAAAAAACTCTATCACCAGATTAACAAAAACATTGTTGGTAAATATTGCAATATAGTTTGCAGCTCATAACTGTCTGGTCTTATCTAATCTATATCGACATAGCAAGCGAAAGATAATACAAGCACCTAAATACTTCGATATATTTAGTGAATTTCATTGCATTAACCCGTTTAACGCCGCTAGACTCAACTGTTCATGGCAAAACAATGGAGGATAATTGTAATATTTCAAAAGCTTCATTTGTGATTTACCACTTCTGTTATCAGGTGGTTAGTAGATTACCAAAATTATAACACTCAAAGTTTGGATAATTTCGAAAGAAAGTAAATTTATAAGGATACAATCCCGTAGGTAAGGGTAATCTGAAGCTTTATAAACAATATTTATCTACGAATACTGATGTAACAAGATGTGGGCCTGCCATATCTGATGAAAGACAGATGGATGGGAGCAGAGGACTTCTTTGACCAGACGAATAAACTTGAGATGACGCAACAGGGAATAGAACGCTCCCTGGCTAGACAGACTGGCGACATTTAAAAATGGCGGAGACTAGACCTGAAATGCTGATAGCCGGAATTCCTAAAGCTTATATCCCGCAGTGAAAGCGTCAGGCTCTGCTGATTAGATTGAGCTGTAATCTATAGTTCTGTAATTAGTAGCTATGTAGAGCTCACACAAATCGCTGTCTATGTCTTCACGACGGTTCATTGCCTTTAAAATGTTACATATGTTAATGTTATATACCGGATAACCTTGAAAAGTACATGTTTTATGTGGGCATCATGTTCTATAAATTTTTAATGTGCTAATCGTTTTTAGTGATGCTGCTTTTTAGTGGTAGTCGAGTGGTAACGGCCCCAAATTATGAGTTGTAGGTCACGGGTTCAGAACCAGCCAGGTGCATTACTTTGTGTAATTTATATCATCACCACTGCTCTCAAAACGGTGAAGGATTATTATATACTATTCATATTGTGAGGAAACCGGGATGTCCTAAAACCAAAAATTCGAAGACATGTGACATCATGGTGGATTACGGCCCATTCCCTCTCCTAGAGAGGAGGCCTGAGTCCCAGCAGTGGGAACATTATAAGGCTGATACTAAAGTGTTAAGTGATGCTGATGCGTTGAGAATACAACAATGTTTATAAAAAATAATAATATAAGTATTCATTTATATAATTAACCTGCTACAAATATATTTAGAAAACCCAGTACGGGACCGACCACCAGTCTATTATTAGATTTGAATATCACATTTTATAGACAGTAAATTCTTAATTGTTGAAGTAGAAAAAGTTGATTATAGTATACCCATTTCGTGAAACCATTTAAAAACTGGTTTTCGAAGCAAATGTGTAGTTTTTTAGTAGTCCTTAATTCACAGCTATTAAACGACAAATTAAAAACCGTGATTATTTTGCTAGCACATATATCTTAGATAACGAATGAAACAAACAATGACACCGCACCATTGTTCCATGGAAACAAATCCAAGGAACAATGGTATGGAGGAAACGATGTCGCGGCTAGTGGCGCTATTATGGGAGAAAAACGTGTTTCCTAATATAACTCAAATAGTGATGACGAAGTTTATTACGTTTACGCTGATACAGATAAACTTTATGCTGTATAACTAGGTACGTGTAAGTTTACAACACACAAATTAATGGTAATAGTTCATAAATGAAAAACGTGTATTGCTCCAACTGTGAAATCATTGTTCTATGAATTCACTAAAATTTGTCAAAATGTGTTCACTGAATCATCAAACTCAAGCTTCGATATTGTGTTTGTGCAACAGTACGTACAGTTTTACTGACACAAATAGGTACAAGCCCAGTTAAAAATAAGACTGGAAATATAAACACGGAGAACATTCAGATTTCAGATGCAAAACAATTATGTGCAGGATATACTAGGTAGTAACATTATCATACGGACGGAGTGTTTATAAAATGTTTACCATACGCAAATATACTTTGTATAAATATTTTTAATCAATTATAATATTGAATAGCAGCAGAATACTTTATTCAGGTTGTGTGAGCTTAGCTTTTTATTTAAGGAATTTTAAGACCAAAAAATAATTATAAAACAATGGCATCTAAATGTCATTCATAGAATTCAGACTCGGTGTAAAAAAAAAATACGACACGCGGTTCGCCGTTTGCATCTTAGCAGTTAAGCGAAGACGACGATATTTTTAACTTATAAAATTGTATTTTACAGAGAATCATCACTCATTCCGTCATATTACAAAAAAAAAACTTTAGCACTGGTTTAATCCAAGACCAACAAGACTAAATAAATGAAATTCCGTTTAAAAAGCATAAAACATTTAATGAAAATTGATTGATTGAGTGCTTTTTAAAAGAACCACTGTTTTTTCTGCAAACGTTTTTGAATCTATACTTAAATGTAAAATCTTCATTGCTCAATTTCATCAGAATACTCATGATAACAATATCCGTAAGATCGTCAAGACGGTTCCAATATATTCATAACATCGGGATCGATCAAACCAATCGTATTAATATCCATTTTTAACGATTTTTATATGAAATAACACACAATAAAACAAAGCTAACCACAAATATATTAAGTATCGACGTTGATACTATAGGTTGGTACAACGGGTTTCGGCGGTCTAAGATAGTTCAGATACTAGTGATATACCTCATTTTTTAATAATGTTTTCTTAGTCATGGTATTAAACCCAGTAATAGTCCCGGAACTACGCTTAGATCGCGTTTTGAAATAAGAAGGATTATATAAATACATTCCTGTAAAAACAATATTAAAAAAATTCTTTTTTTTCTAAAATAGCATCAAAATTTTAGAAAAAGAGATTTTTCCAACATACATCTCTTTTGTACACACGTAAACTAATGGCAGAGACGTCACATTTCAGTTTGTGCATCAGCGTTGCTAGATTTTTTCTTTGCCAAGTCGGGATTTTGAAACCTTTTTAGTAAAATAAGCGGGATTTTTTCGTCAAAAGCGGACATAATATAAAAACGTACCTATATACCTATAATCAGAAGTATTTAATTTTTTTTAAATCTGAATTTTAAATTACGTGTATGTGACAATAGATAGCAAAAACAGTCATAGAAAATTTATTTTATTAAAAATACTATAAGTATTTTAAATCAGATTTACTCTATCGGCAAGCGGCCAGTTCACATTGACTGTGCCACCCGGCCGTGCTTCCTCAGCACACTGCACGCACGGTCGAGTTATCCCCGAAAAGCGAGACGTCTGGCAACGCTGATCTGCATCTTTATTTGGTTACTTGAGAGTTTCCTCTTCTAGCAGATTTGAAAGGATTCTAAACACAGATTCTAAATTAATATTCAAAAAAATGTTTCTTTTTGCGATTCCTCGGTAAAGTTACTTTTCAATACAAACAATCTAAGAAAACAATAAAAAAAAAAATTGAGTCAACTACTAGGTTCGAAATAATTCACTTTTTGTAATTAACAAAAAAATGTTATAAGTCGATTGTATAGATGAGATCACTGTTAATGTAGGTTGGCACTTGCCAGTTAACCAGTTGAACTGTGGCATGACCTTGTGAATCAGACGCGATATGGCCATGCTATATACCTACCAACGCCGGCCGCCGAATATGTTGCTCAACTACGTGACTACTAACTAACACCGCTTAAAACAAAGGTAGACCTTTACTATTCTTAACTTTAATGCAATGCGTAAGCGTTAAAGCCATAACCAATAATGCGAGTTTAGATGTACAAAAAATTATTCCTTTGATTGTTGTTAATGCCATGCATACGATAACCCCAAATGACATCATCTAGTAATTTAATACATAATTTATGAGAGTCCTGTTTATTTCAATTTAAATGTTTATAAATAGCTAAATGTTCTAATAACATATTTGAACTACGATAGAAGACAAAGTATTATAATTATTCTATTAATTAAATTAATCAGAAGACCATACTTTTATGAAGATCGGTATGTGGATGAATTATTCAGTGCTGAACCTGATCCTTCCATAAAATATAACGTTACACACTGTCTACAAACGAACGAAGGTCGAGCACCACACCATAAGTAACGGATTGCAAAATATGCATTTCTATTGTAATATCTATGATATCAAAGAAATTATTGAAGAAAAAATTAATGGGTAATTAACAAGATGTTTCTTATTTAGCAAGCGTGTCGATGAAAAAAAAAATTTTTACAAATTAAATCTCTTGCCTGACCTAGTATTCGCCCATGTAATGCCATCCGCTTACGCTGTCATTAAATCCCAACGTGTACTAATAATGTGCTAATTTAACTGAGTCTGTTTACTTAGTTTTAACAAGGTTCAACGGGTTCAACGTTACCTCAAATACCAAAACCTCTAAATCGCTCTATTCACGCTAATTAAAGTGTATCAGAACCGATTTATACTAACTTGACAATTAGTGCTTTTGTTAATTAAAAAAGAAGCCACCGCCCAATTTGTAATAATATGCTGTGAATGTTAGGTTCTGTTGTTTCATGGAATTAGATTTTGTTTTTAATATGGTAAGTGCTGTACGAGGTGAGCTTGTATCACGTGTAATTAAAAGACTAGAGGATATGACAGGGCAGGCGACCAGTGCGTGTACTGAAACGCGATTGTCCATCAGGGTGTGTACTGTAAATACTCTTATAAGCACGGTATATTGTTGAATGCTCTAATGCATGGAAACTTTGCAAGTAATTCTCAAATTTTTCCTTAAAGTATTTTATTTTGGAACAGCACATCATACCAAGTTAACAATTAAAAATATGACATTACAGGACAATGATGATTCATTTAATGATAGAGGTCAACCATGAACTGTCTGAAGTGTTTAGCAGGTTAGAGGTGAGCTAGACTTATTAAATAATACTTTTAAACATCATTCTTCATGATATACGGCAAGATAAATTGTCTATCAACAAAGGAAATTAGGGAAGCGAATGATGAAAGAGCGAATTGTCTATTTACAGCATACTACGGTAGTTGATGATAACCGTGTCGTGCACGATAACGGCAGGTTATCACGACTTGTATTCTTTGCGAAGGTACCGGGAACCAATTTGATTTACAAAAGGGTAGAGAGGTTTAATTAATGGCATTTTGTGAAGGCGGGTGTGGCCCATTAGCTGTGCAAACATTTCTGGCTCACGACATCCTCTAATGTGTACACTGAACATTACTCGCTTACTATGTTCACGTGCACTTAAGCAAAACTCTTTATTTTAGTAGCAGTTTTATAAGTGCACTTCCTGCTTGTATCACCGACGGACTTAATCATCGTTCTACGTCTAGTCTAAATATAGAAACGATTCACAAGGGATGAATCATTTACGAATATTGGGGATAGGCTTTGCATTTACTAATTAACGGTAGGGTAGCCCATTTTAGAAGGTTATCAGTTGACATCGAGTTACCCAACCTTTATTTGATTGATTTCAAGTTACCTAAATATTATCTACAATAAGTTAACTATCTATCAATCTATTTGAGCATGGTTTCCGCGTATTGGGCCATGGCGGCCATAATCTTTGGTGGGCGTACATCAACCAGCTCTGTCCAAAAATTTATTAGGCCTCTAAGGTTTGTCAGGGCTGCAATAAGTTAACTATATCCACGATTGATATACTGAATATCGCGCAAAAATATATTTTTTAAATTCAACAATAACTAATTGAAATTGCAATCAACTGAAATGTTACAATTTCGATATGTGTAAACTGCGGGTGATAATGTCAGCAATGCTGCCCTTGTGCAACATCACTTTCATGTTAAAACAACGACCTTTAACTCCTTCAGAATGTATGTGGTTTACTTAATTTAACATTTACTTTACGTAATGATAAAATCACATTATTACGAGGAAAAGCGCGTTTGGTGCGTGCAAATATGATATAATAGGCGGAGGTGCAAACAGGGGGTCGAGCAGGTAATGCTCTACATTTGTGGATTTATAGGCCATGAGGGAATTAGGGTCAGGACTTGTGTCCTTTACGACTATGACACGCATTTGCTTTTACCCATTTTCATGGACACGTGAGGTTTATGTGCGTGCTAAAATAGAATACAAGTTTAGTAGGCATAGATCAAGTCTTAGTTTAATTCATGCCAAGGAGAAATTGAATAGAGCATGTATCCAAATTCCAAATCACAACTAATTTTATATCCAGATTTCAATAATTTAGGCTGCATTATGAATGTGTAGGTGGTACGCAAATATGGATTCTAGTGTTAATGATGTTTCAATCAAAAATAAAATGCTAAAATTTAGGAAGAAAAAAACAAATTGTAAAGTTAGCTTGGTGCTGTCGAAAGACTCAGGCTCGGGGTTTATATCAGCAGGAAATAGACTATCAATGGCATCTATAGCGGCGGGCTCTGTTACTGCATGCATATTATTGTTTTTAACAGCGATAACAGCTATTTCAACAGTATATTCAAAAGTCTGCTATTTAGAGCTACTCCTACCAACCAGGTCGTAACTATTTGTATGATATGAATAGATGGCTTGTGCAAACTTGGGGATTAGCACAAAAAAAGAGGCCTTTGTTCAGTGGTGGGCAAGTCTAGCTGTGGATGATGAAAAATTTGTAGAACAAGTAGTATGTATGTATAATGACCGCAGCAAATAATGTTCTGTAGTTTATGCTTCCCCCATAGAAAAAACCTTGAGTTTGTTATGTTACCGGCCAAACCCGATTTTAGGATGAACTAGTTTCGCCTAGACCTAACCAGTTCTTCCAACACGCGCTCAGCTCAGCTCACGCTCAGAGTGGCTCCTATTACTTGGCGATTAAAAAAAAACCACAAAGGCTAAGGTGGGAGCTTCGCTCCTCTCCCGGCTTAGCATTCTAACCTAACCTGTCTGTGTCGGGGGTTTTTTTTTTGGTAGGTAAAATCATCCAATGACAGATCCCGCCCTTGGGCGCAGCGGGAAATAGTGTCAGATTCTTACCGACTAAAAACCTACCCCGTTCCTTCATTGCCTACCGTGCCGGGCCCATCTTTCAGAAGCTGACCCATGACCCAAGCAGGCTTCGACCCTGCCTGCCTGCAGCTAGCAGGCTGGGCCTCTAAGGTTTGCTGACAGCTCCTTGAGGCGCGCGGGAACAGTACGCGCCGTCGACGAATTGGGCTCGATCCGTCGGTTACCGGACGATCGAACAGCGTGCTACCCATTGCACGTCGTCCGCGAGCCCGCGCCTACAGTGGCCGGAAATCGGGATCGGAATCCCGTGGGCGGCTGGAGCGAGCGCCCCGTTGCCTCTGCCTGATGTGGTCGGCCTCCTTCTTTGCTAGCATTACTGCTTCGCAGAAGGAGACGACCGCCTGCCATCCCTCCTCACTCCAGACCGTGTCTTGAACCAAGGCCGAGTCCGTGTCGGGGTGCCCTAAAATTCAGAGCTGGCTCCGCTCGCTCTTAAGACTAATATTGCGGGTTTGAGAAATTGACTGACTGACTAACATAACCAAGCGCTTCCGAAACTACTGAGTATAGTTTCGGCAGCATACTGAGTATAGTATTGACTAGTGAAATTTTGCGCAAGGCTTCCTTTTATGATGTAGGCGGGCATTCAACTATTAAGTGGAAATTTGGGAAATTCGTTTGTATGCAAAATTGAGCCTTGAGCCCATTACTACTTAAACAGTTGCACTCCTGCACCAGTTGATACATCTTGATTCTTAGTTTAGAGTGGAATAGCACATCTGATGTGTGAGTTTTAGTATCTACCTAGTCTAATAATAGTGAATAGTAAAAATGAAGGAGGTATATTTAGCTGATATTATGAGTATTACACATACGGGACGAGCTATAAATCTATCAAAAGGGGAATACCACTCGCTGATTAATCACGAAATCTCAGAAACTATAACACCTACAAACTTAAAATTTGGCAGATAGGTTCCTTAAAGGGTGTAGACATCCGCTAAGAACGGATCTTTTGAAACTCCACCCCTGAGGGAGTAAAACGGTAGTTGGAAGTTTGTATGGAGAAATCGACTTTCACGCGGGCGTTATTTAGCAATCAACAATACATGATTTGACAGCTCTTTTCTGGAACAAATTTATATTTATGTCCGTGTTCTGTTCTGTCTGTTCGTCAAACATTCCGTGCTCTGTATTCAATCCTCTATACCTCCAATCGCCATGGAGATCGTATGGCTTAAAACGGCTTGACTATTTTCACTGGGCCTGCGTCAAATCTCTGTTTATTCTGCCAAACCTTGATTGCTGCCTTAAAGGTCAACTCGAGTTTTTCATGAAATTCGGTCCACTTATGCCAAGATTTGTCATTCAAAATTTATTTACTAACATGCACGATTACAGAGAAGCCCCGGTGACCTTTTGTCCAAAATTATTATATTCACACAAAATATCATCGAATGCATAAAAAAAAAAGCAAAAGGTGGAATGTAACTTACATTGATTGTTTTAATTAATTTAAAAGTTCGAGTGCTGTTAATGAAAAACTGTGAAGAAATAGGGAATAGGTTTATAATGAAAAAGGATATCTATGCAAAGACATAGCATAACACCTATTCAGCGTTTTAAATGAACGTAGTTCAACAAACCTCGCGAGGACAAATCACCGAAGCGTGATTATAGGCCTACGTTCAATTCTTAGCATCGCGTGATGCAAATCTTATGCAAATATTATAATCTATTAAAGGGTCCATTGACAAGGCCACGACAAGTCGGTCAACGGGTCATAGTACGAATCGTGAGGACGCACCCAGAACTAGCCGGCGCGCCCAGCCAGCGGGAGGGAGGATATGAGGACGTTACTCCTTCCCGCAATGCGACGATGCGTGTCTCAATGAACACATTCCTCGAAACTAACTGAAAACTCGTACTGGCGGAATTAGAATTCTAAATTAGCAGGTCTAAATTCTAGGTCAAAAAACATTCTCAGCCATTTCCCTGTAAGTCGTAACGCGATGTTTATTATTATGAGCTGTTTCTATGGCAGTTATAAAGTCCTAATCTACTATTTATCGGGCGCAACGGTGACGTAAGATTTATTCCGGCAGTATGCAGAAATGGTGAGAATAAAATACATAATATTAAAGGCGCGGCGATACACGCGTACCGCCGCGCGCCGGCCGGTTCCGGAGCGTTGCGTCACACGTGTCATCACAAGAATTTTGGTTGATGTTTGATAGTTTCTTTAGAATTTCCCGTTAAAAATAATAATAAAGTTGATAGTAGGTAATATTTTTTCTCTCAAAGGCAATTTTCTAGACTTTTGCTTTATAGTTTAAAGTGAAACTGACAATCATCTAAATAATATTCAATAAAAATACTGACACATAAAAAATAAAAACCATTCCTATAATCCACTAATTTTATAAAACTTGTAAATCAAACCTATTACAAAAGAAAAAAAGGGTACATCTATTTATAAGTCTGTTCCTAAATCATGATTTTTATCATTTAAAATTATAGTTAAATAGTTTAATGACCTATCATTCATTCATATTGAAAACATGCAATGGCATTAGATCAGGCCTCAGAAAAGTTCATGAAATTCTATTGTAGAATAATTTTTGAATGACTAAAATTACTTTTTGGCTATGGTACAGAATACTTTAAGTAGGAAGTTGACCTAAAACTATAAATAACTAATCTACTTTCTTTACAAAAAGAATAAAATGGTTTAATACTTACTTAGCAGGAGGCTAACAGGCAGCACCACCCGCACAAGTGCAGTAACAATATAGTTTTTGCCTGTAGTAGTCATGTTGATCACTGCAAACAAATATAAACAATATTTCCATTTTTAATGTACCAAAAAAAATATACAATTATGCAAACAGCAATCAAACAATTATTTTCTAAATATTTTTCTACTGTTACTTTGCAAAAGCTGTACACCATTCTTAAGGCTTTACATTATTTTATGTTTGTTGCCTAATATTAGCAAAATGGACAAATAAAAAAACATGGAATCTCATAAGTTATTCTAGTATCTAATTAGAAATTAAATGTGTTATGACCACTAATTGTATGATATAGTGTCAGGCTTTTTATTGTTTTATGATTTTACACAAAATAATAAAATAATTATTCTAAGTGTACAACAAAGTATTATATAGGTAAATAAATTAAATGCAAAAACCCAGATCCACATGGAATGAAGGATTCCTTCGAAATTTTCTTTATTGATAATTCTTACAAAACAAATTTAGTGAATCACGGCTACTAAACAGAAGATAAACATTTTCAGATAATGCTTACAGACATTTTGTTCATACAAATAGGTGGAAGGCAGATTTACTGCAATACCCAACTTTATTTTGGGCAAGCGACTGACGAAAATTTGGATGTTTTCCGCTTACCTATTTTTTTTTATGCTCAGAACCTAAATATCATGACATTATACAAACACACCATCACTTTAAACGCAAGCTAAGATTCGATATTCTTTCAAATTCGTGCTTTCAAACATTTTACGACATCGCTTTATTTGTTGAAACAAAAACACGACCACATACTCCACTAACAATTGACTGACACTAAAATTGATTGACAGTGACACTAGAAAAGTCAAAGATATTACAGTAAAAGTGTTGCCAGGCTATTGTGTGAAAATAATACCAAAGTGTTTGTTATCAACCGAAGGGTGTACAAGATTCTTGGTTATCTGTTTTATCACATTTGACACTGACAGAATTGTTGTTGTTGTGGCTTCAAATAATGTAAAAAAAAATAGACAACATCTCTTTGTTCTTGACTGTAAGGCCTTGTGTACGGAGACGGTGCGTTGGGCGTTCGTCGTACATTGCAGCAACGGGCTGCGTCATCGCTCACGCAAACAAAAACATATAGCGCGTCACGTCTCCGTAATCGAGCACTTAGCGAGCAGACCAATCAAGTCGCATTTTAAGTACTGAATACGAAGAAGATTTGGGACATTTTGGGCTCTTTTCGCTACCTCTTTTTTAAATGGTAACCTTATGACGGTGATATTACTCTCTATCAGTTTGTGCATCGATTTTCTGTTATAAGTTTCCCCGTCGGCGTCAACCACATTTGAACGATGTGAAAAAAAATCTTAATAATTACGATTTGGATAAAGTTGCCAATTTTTTTTTTTTCTATAATCAAAAGCAATTTAATCATAATTTATTCACACCCATATTTATATCTCTATTTTTTGCAATGGGGACAATCCATTCTTTTAGATTTATGAGAATGTAAGATATTCTTCTAGATTCATGCACATATTGAGAATGCAAAAGCGTGCATAATAATAACATGAGCTTGAAAATTTTAGAACCCTCCCTCGGGTAATTTAAATGTTCTTTTTTACTGCTCATGCAGATTACTGCCGACGACAGAATAACTACGTCAGAATAGACATAGATGTTTCTTTATTACCTTCAGTCTGTATAAAATCATGATAGTATTGAGATGAGTGTATGAGCAGTGGTGGCCGAGTGGTAACGGCCCCGACTTACGAGTAGTAGATCGCGGGTTCAAACCCAACCAGGCGCGTTACTTTGTGTAATTTATTTCATAACCACTGCTTTCAAAACGTTGAAGGAAAACATCGTGAGGAAACCGGCATATCCTAGAACTGAAAATTCGAAAACATGTGACATCCGCCAATCCGTACTGAGCCCGCGTGGTGGATTACGGTCCATTCCCTCTTCTAGAGAGGAGACCTGAGTCCCAGCAGTGGAAACATTAAAGGCTGATGCAATGCAATTCAGACGAGTGAGTTTGAATACGTCAGGCACTAACGTTTGGGCTCGAAGAGGTCAGATTTCCTTTTGAGAGTCATGTGAAGTTTTTTTTTTAGGGAGAGGACATCATTCTATGACTTCTCCTGTTTGAGGGCATTTCAGACTTTTAGTGACTAAAAGTACACCTGTGTCCTTTAGTTGCCCTTTGCGTTTCAGGAACACGAGTTTCCTTTTCAGCAAATCCCCATATCCCTAACGGACCCATGGTTTGCTGATATCTCTTTGAGAAGCGTATGGAACAGTGCGCGCTATTAACGGCTTCGGCTCGGTCCGGACTGTTACAGGATGGCTAGATGGTGAGTTACCCATAGCTCGTCGTCCGCAAGCCTACATCTACCGTGGCTGATTGTCAGCGGCGGCTAGGGCGTGAGAATGTCTGTTCCCTCCGACGTGCGGCGGGTGTAGTTATGAGTGGTGAGGGTTTTCTTGGCCTCACGATAAATAAGTTAATACATCTTCTTCTTCCTCCTAGCTCTTTCCTACTTTACGTGGGGTTGGCTCTACTAATTAGAATGTTTGTTACTAGTTTAATAGTATGTAAGATTAATATTATTTATTTTATCTGTGGTCTTCAATTGTCTGATTATAAAGAATGATTATTAATAATAGTAATTAGATAGCTAGTAGTTAGTGAGAGGGGGGCAGTGTCCTGCCATAATTTGCATTGTGTGTTAAAAACTATATCTACTTTCTAGTTTTTGTTTTGTTCACACAGGAAAATAGTTATACTTAGGTAGTTGTGTACCAAATAGTGGGTATCTAATGTTAAATCCTTGTTATTACTTCTTTTATACGCTTGCAACTTCTCTTCGGACTTATCGAAGTGCTATATTTGCTGTGGGAAGTACACTGATCTAAGTTGGTTTGAGGCAACTTTTAATCATAAAGTAGATTTCATAAAGAGCTGTGCGTATTATTTATTAATAAAATTGTAAACCTGTAATATTTGTACAGCTCTAAAAGTACCATGGTTGATAGGATGACTGTTTATTTTATCACCTCATGCAAGTCTTACCCATAATTATTTGTGTTTGGGCCTATAAGTATCATGATGGCCCACTGGGTAACGCGTTCCGGGCTTAAAAGCAGCCAAGTACCAATGGGAATTTTTCATTATTATGTACATACTTTTCCAAGTTTAATTAGAACACTAGCTCCCCGCGGCTACGCTCGCGTTAAATTCAAATGCCAAAAGAAATATTGCTAACTCTAATTAAACAAATACAACAAACTATATAATTGACCTATTAAAAACTGTTAATTTTGTGGAGGGTCTCACACAAATTTACATCCTCTATTTTAGGGGCTGAGGGAAGATTTTCGAAAAAAAAAATAAGGCAGGTTTCTTTCGTTGGTAACAAAGAGTCTGTGTACCGATTTTTAGCTTCCTACCTTGAAAACTGCGAAAGGGCCCATATAAAATTTCCCCTCTTTTAAGTGGTTAGGGGCAGATTTAAAAAAAAAAAGTGATGCACGATTTTTTTGTTAGTCACAAATAGTCCGCTTAACAATTTTTAGCTTTCTACCTTGAAAATTGCAGAATGCTCCATACAAACTTTCACCCCCATTTTAGGGAAATGGGGGGTTAGAAAGAGACAAAAAGTAGCATATGTCACTCTCCATCTCTTCAACTATCACCATTTAAAAAAATCCCGTAAATTCGTCGCTCCGTTTCGCCGTGAAAGATACACAAACAAACAGGCACACACATACACTTTCCCATTTATAATATGGATTAATGACACCATGTGCCGCGGATGGTCAACTGGACCCATCCATTTATTTTTTAGACATTCGTAGATTTTTAACTCTATTGGTAGATAGAAGCCAGTAACTGGATTGTGGAAGTCTGATAAGCAGTCGCTCCATGTAAAATACGGGTATTCAGCTGCAAGTCTACTGCCACGGTGTAGACGTAATGTTACCCCTGAATTGGTCATGTTATTTGCCAGTATCTAATCCGTTGCATCCACAATTTTTTTATTTGAAACGTTACAAAATTACTACATTTTACTACCATCTTAGTAGAAATGTTATTATTCCCTTTTAGAGTTGCGATTATTTTTTGGAAATTATCGGTTAAAATTAGTCAACTTATAAATAAAAAATAATATTTTAAAAGGCGTGTGTAAATAAATTTAAATGTTTTTTTGCATATAAAATGATCTATTGGTCAGTAAATTAAATATTTGAAAAGTTCGATTTTTCTCTTAACCACCCACCACCAGACTGAATTTATTTTTATTGCGAATTAATGGCGTAGCCAGGTGAGTTTTCTTGTTTATTTCTTATTTCATAGTGTTCCATGGCTTTCAATTGTTTTGTCTAAATGTTTTTCATCGAGCAAAATATTTAATCTTCTATAAAGTCAAAATTTTTCCAGCTAATCCGTTTTTATTACACGAAAAACCAATATTACGAGTAATGAACACGTATTGGATTTGTTCCGAATTTATTCGCTAGGATCATTCATTGTCATCACTTTCACTTTTCACACGATTTGCTTTAATAGTGGTTCTAGTGTGCATCGAGGCGCTGTCGCCATGGATGAGTGAGTTTTCCGATAATTTTCCCCGTACTTTGTTGTTTCGTTGTGAATAATTATGACAAGGTTACTCATATCCTCCAACAAAAATGTGACAATCATTATTCGTGATTGTTCTGTGTCGGTAAACAAGTGGGTACACACACAATATACCTGATGATGTAAGTTTTGTTTGTTTGTAGCACCATGTCGACCCTAACGAAAATGACCCGCACGGTTAAAAAACTGGAGGTGCCCAGACCCTTGAAATCGACGACCAGTTCCGCACACAACCGCAACTCTGTGTTGGATGTCAAAATAAACTCTGGTAAGAATCCTATGAGATATTCAGTCCATTCCCATTCTGTTAGCCAACTGTCATTATTTAATTTCATTATAGTTTCTAATTAGAACAAAACATTTTATGCAAGTCTTAAGTTGTGTGTCTGGGTATTCAAGAACAATGTTGCCAAATGTTTGATTAATTTTGTTTGCTGCAACCTGCGTTTTTAAGTGTGTTTAGTTCTAACAATTGTGTACCAGTGTTTTGATATTTATTAACTCAATTATCATAGTAAGTATAAGCACATATTCTCATATCTTTGAGATAAAAGAAAGATATCTTAGTTAAAATTAATGTTTCACACTACATATGAGTTTTAACTAGGTCTACAGGTTGGAATGAAAGCTATGAACTAAAATAATATTGTTTAACAAAATTTAAATAACAGTTATTCCATTTTAATGAAGTTAAAATATTTATTTTCTATAAACGTTTTTATTACATGCAACAGATGTGATGAAACGTAAGTATTGGTATGACCACCATCATAATCTTTGACAAAGTAAGTAATCATGAAAATTATGTATATATTTTTAAAATTTATCAGAATATTGTATTGTCAGCAACAAAAGTAGTTTGAAGGTAGCAACTCCGTTGCAATAAAAGTTGCTGTTTTTATACAAATTATGATATCACAAAAAGTCAAAACACAAACCAGCTTGCAAAATGATGCACAAGTAGTACAACAAAAAAAATGAACAATCCCCATGTAAATGACTTTGGATGTACTCTCCAAAGTTTGATGGACTTTACATTGTAAGGTAAATTTCCAAACATACTAAACCAATAAATATTTATTCTAGTCCTCTTGGCATCAAAGCTATTGGCTTATTGATTGTTTATGTGGGTACACATGGCAAGCATTCTTTTTCATTGTAATGAATAGAAGTTTGTGAGAAACTTAAACTACCTACACAAAATGACATAACAAAAAGAGATTAAACAAAAAACATTTAGCCCTACATCATGTCTTAAATAATTTGCAAAATCAAAATCTGTCCACATCCCTTTTTTAAACCAAAATCTAAACATTCAGAAACTAATCATAAATGGAACATTTAGGCAAACATTCATTTGTATTGTGTTTTTTTTCTTTGCAGTTGATGACCTCATAGTGTTGACAGAAGCGGTAGCATACCAAATGATGCAGGGTAACTATGACCGTGCACTTCAAAGCAATGTGGCCACCATGTACTCTAATCTGAAGCTTTACGGCGCTCAGCTCGAAGCTCTGTACAAGGACTTTCTTGATAGGTTTGAGTAAACTAAAGATAATTTGCATATTTTTCAGCTGTTAAAATATTGTACCTGGTGGAAAAACTCGACTGGCAGAAGGCCTCTGCCCGGCCTTTGGAAAGCCTTTGTGGGACAATATAAGCTTGTAATAATAATATTATGGAGCTATGATAATAATCAAATATTTTTCGATACAGTTACTGGAAAACCCATTCCAATCCCTATCACTTTTAGGCACACAATTTACAGTCTTCCGCATTAGTAAAGTTCTCACACTCGCACCCACCATAATTTCCTTACTTTATATTTTATAGTCTTCCGCATTAGTAAAGTTCTCACACTCGCACCCACCATAATTTCCTTACTTTATATTTTATAGTATAGTACGCGGCAAATAAGTTGAACCTCCCACTTCGATTGAGACTCGGAAAATACTATGTTTGGGTAGGCTTCCAGCCTTACCATGTACAAACTTTGGCAAGTTTTTCTTAACCTTGAAAACTGTTTCTCGTAATCAATCAATGGTCACTGTTGTTTTTAATCATTATTGTAATAAAGCAAAGTACAGTTTTATTGTTTTTTTTTTTATAAAAACAAAATGTTTATGTTACAGATACTTTGTTGTGTTCCGTAATGGATCACAAGACGAGCGATTGGATAAGAAAACTAGACTTCATCTTCTCGAGCTGATTGAGTTGCGCGCCAAACTGTGGCAAGGCTCTGACTATATGAGCCAATATTATAGACATCGCGGCACCCATGCTGAGGTAATGTTTTCTTTTTAAATATTTGTCATAATCAATGACTGCAAAAAGGGATGTTCGATTCGTTTTTTTAGTACTTCTTATTAATTTGTTAGTTTTTCCGATTCCGATTTAGTTTCGGATAAATTTTAATAAGTTATTATTGAGGTACAAACTACATAGTTTATACTTGTACCCGTCTCCCAGGTGGCTTTTTTTACTAAGTCATTTCTAACTTATTTGATAATTATTTGAAATCCCTGTATTCTGGGAGTGTCTATATTAAACCAATGTATCACAATTACAAAAAATAGCTTTACTCCGATCATCGGACGTAATCTAATATTCAAGGCGTGTTACTAACTTCAATTTGTAAAATGCGCAATACTAAGACTGACTTCCTATAAGTACGCAGCTGACCTAGTTAAGTAATAATACATATCGTGGGTCGCTGCGTATTGACTTGTGCACTTGTGGAGCAGCCTCTGCTGGTGCCGACGATGGAGGGCTCGGGCTCGGGCGGCTCGGTGTCCCCCACGCTGGCTGCGCCCGCCGAGCCGCCCTCGCTGCTCGGGCCCGGTGAGATCATCAAGCCGTCGGGCAAGTTCCCCAAGCCCACCAAGATCCCCGGCAAAAACTACTCCAAGGACGAGGTTGTTATCAGGAACGCCGACTCCGGGAAAGGTGAGGATATATTTCTTTACATAATTATTTATATATCTATCTAAAAAGGGACTTGCATGTTTAATCCGCGAAAATTGGTCGATAAATCGGGACATACAATGCATGACTGAGGTTGATATTATGCTTATCTGTTTAGTATAACTTAGTCCAGAGTTTTATTATTATGTACTTCGATAGTGCATGACTATAAAAAGGAAGTAAATTTGTAAATTACATACCTATATATTTATACAAAATTAAATCAAATGCTTTATGTCCATTTCTAAAGGCCCATAAATCTTCCTATCAACATGTCAGCATCTGATTAAGAACTTGAATATATTGTTTAGTTGAGTTATTAAAAAGTGATGTTGAAACCAAGGAATTTGGGTGGTCGCTACAGGAGAGGCTGCATTTTGGCGGCGTATCTCAAGTTGTGTTGTGGTGTTACAGTGATGGGTATCAAGGGCAGGAGGGTGCACATGATCGAGGAGCTAAGTGATACGATTATATCGTTTCAGCGAGGTATGAACGCACGGTGCGGGCTGAGAGGCGCTTGCGCATGGTGTGGCGGGCTCTTTCCATCTCTATTTTCTCTATCAAAAGATCTTTTCTATCCATTACCCTAACACAAATCACCTTAACAAGCGTAAACCGGTTTGAAGTTGAAATGAACATTAGGTTACATTATTTACCCTTAGAAACTTTATCCCCTACTAATGGCAACTATACATTCATAATTGTTTGGGAATGGTTTACATGACAGTTATTAATTTTCAAAATAATGTCATATTTCACCGCCTATTAATCGCAACTGGCTATAAGCTTAATAAACTCCATAATGAAGACTAACAATGTCGACTTGTGCGAGCTGGTCAGTCACAGGGATGTATTGGTATTTTCAGTGAGTCCCGGTGCAAAGGAGCGTCTCGTCCAGATCACTGGGCCCAATGAGGAGAATGTGAAGTGAGTGAATTGAGATTTACACATTTTTTTTACTTTATAGGTACTTGTCCAATTTAGAGTCACATGTGGCAATTTAAATGTCTCTGACGCAGAATGTCCCATTCGCAAAAGGTCCCGCTGTCGCAGAATGTCCGATTCGCAGAACGTCCCATTCGCAAAACGTCCCATTTGAGAAAAGAATAAATCAGCAGTTTCACACAAAGTGTTTTGATATAAAACACTTTTTATGAAACTGCTCATTTCATTTTTACTTGATCTGATATTTTTTTTAGGTGTATATTGTTTTTTAGGTCTGGGTGTCTTGATTAAGTGAGCTTACATATTCGTGCACGAGTCGATGACCTTGTACGTAGTTGTCGGTCGTTGCGTACTAACTACCACACAGGTCATTGAACTCGCCCAGCTGACGTTTACTTAAAAGAAAGTAATTTCGTACATGCGTAAATTAATTAAGAGTTAAAAAAGTACTTTTATTATCTTTACAAATCGATTATGTTTCATGTACCGAATCGACCCTCCACGGGATTAATACGATCAAAATTTAACGGTGAATATATTTAAAAAAATTAAATTGCTCTATCGTAGGTGCATGTAAGGTCACATACACAAAACACTCAGACCCGGAACACATACACCTAAAAAAATCATCAGATTGAGTAGATAGATCACTTTGTTGAAACTGTTGATTTTATTTAAATTTTTTTTATGACTGGAGCTCCCATAAAAGGAGCATTGTACCAATTGGACGTTTTGCCAATGGCAATCTGCGAATGGGGCATTTTGCGAATCAGACATTCTGCGCTACCGGGACCTATTGTGAATGGTACTTTTTGTGTCAGATCCATTTAAATCAATGAGCTCAATACATTTGATGGTGTAATGTGGTAGTGAGACGTAGCCGCTCGTGTTACAGCCACGCCAAGCACCTGATCGGAGACACGATCCGGCGCAACGCGTCGCCCGTGCGGCTGGAGGACGCGCTGGAGGGCGCGCTGGCCGGCTCGCGCGCCTCACTGGACTCCGCCGGCTCCGACGATGCGCCGCGCGCCCGCGAGGTACGTACCGCACGCCAAGCACCTGTACCTCTACCATGAGTTTTAAGCAATAGTATTCGTCGCTACTCGATATCGACGCCGTAAATATTTTGTATGAAAAATTTTGCAGCGCCTCTAGCGGTCACTTGCAGAACCAAAATTTGCCATACAAAATATTTACGGCGTCGATATCGAGTAGCGACGAATACTATTGCTTAAAACTCATGGTAGAGGTACTGATCGGCGACACGATCCGGCGCGCGCGAAAACTGTCAGAGGACGCTTTAGAAACTGCTGGAGGACGCGCAAGGGCGCGCTGGCCGGCCGTCCATGCTGCACGACACACAGCTGACTCGTCCTGTTAGAGCGGGTTCACATTAGGTCGGACCGACAGTTTTATCGGATCGACAAACGTGTCGGATCCATATTGGCATATGTATTTCAATAGCGCCGTTCACATTAGGGCGACCCAAAAAAACTAACAGAGCTGACACTTTTACCGGACGTTCAGCCACGATTTTTGTCGGATCGGGCGTAATATTGGCGTATTGGCTTAGTATAGTGCCGTTCAAATTTGTCGGTACGTCGGAGCCAACCTCCCGCTCTCGACACTCACGCGTGCAGTATTGTTGGCGTGTATGGAAGGGAAGACACGTTTAAATTTTTTTCTTTATTCCTGACCTCTAAGCACCACATTACAATCAAAACGTCGTTTTCGTCCATCGTGAACAAAAGACAACTCACAACTGCGTTGTGATGACCCGAGCAGTAAAATAACCGTAACGACAGTAGTGTCCACATTGGGTCGGATTGGCAGCCTCTAGTGTGAACAGCCGGTTAACGGTAAAACTGTCGGTCCGATCTAATGTGAACCCGCTCTTAGTCCCTTCTATTTCATTGTAAATTGACTGAAGATTGTCGATGCTTTCTTTTCAATTCTAGCAGAAGTATTATTATATTTTTGACATTCAAAATGAACTATCATTATTTACGGTTACGTTTTAAGCCTTGTACGCACGTACGAACAAATTTGTTCCGTTGCATGATACGCAACAACTTGGTTCGCTCGTACGTAACACTAACAAACATCGAACACTTTTCGTGTTCGCTATGCATGTTTGTGGCGATCCTATTAGTATGTGCTGTATGGACGATGTTCTTCGAGAATCACTGCGAACACTAAAAGCTTTCCGCTACTTCATAATCGACCACTTCAAACGGCACCACCATGGCTATTAAGTTAACGAGTTCACGACGACTGATATGTATGAACTCAATTCGAACTATGTTCGCGTTCGTGTTCGAATATGACGTTTCCGAACGAACGATGTGTTTGTAATGTTCGTGTTCGTACGTGCTTACACGGCTTTAAGATTTAGAATTTTTAAGGGAGTCAGAGTGACCCGCCAAAGTTGTCCATCAGCACCCTGGAAGCAATTTTAAGAAGAAGAGCAACGTATTGTCATTGGCGAAGCGAGATTGACCAATCTACGCGTGACTGTTGACTTCTCTTTCTCAGTTGCTGGAGCAAATGTTATTAACCTTAGCAACGCAAGTCTTGAACGCTGACTGTGTCAGTAAGGCGTAAGCTAATGGATATGTGTGTTTTCTTCATTTTGATTACCTACAGATTTGATCAACTACACAAGGTTTGCCAACGTGATATGGACCACAGTGTACGTGTTGTTAACTAAGGGATCCCTCATGTTGGAGCATAATAGTGTTTTGAATGGGATACGTTAGTCTGATCTACGTTGGGATCTGCGTCTTGGAAGATACAAATTGACGTGGTTCAGAAGGCTGTCCAGTTTATGTGGAACTGGGCTGAATTTAGCTACTGCGTGCCGATATAGGGTGGTGGGCGGGTTCATGAAACAGAAAATTGGTGATATCGTGAAACGGATTCGCGGTAGACCACGTGGAAAATGGCGGGACGACTTTGATATTTTCTTTAGGGATTAGTAAGAAGTGCTCCAGAGCTGGAAATAATAGAAGGAATGGATGTTCCTTTTTTTAGATTTATAATAATATCCTATATTTTTTAGAAATCTCCACACAATGCTCGGGCTCTACTTCATAGCTTCTCGACGAATGACGCCGCATTGGGGGAGTATAAGTACACAGTTACTTTCGGGCAACATTCCATTAAGATCACGGGCCATAATTTGGATCTAGTAAAGGTGAGTAATTGTTTTGAACATACCAATTTTTATAGTAAGATCTGTGGCACAAGCGGGTATGTACTATATATACGGTTAGTGAAGCCTGTATTTTGGGTGGTGTTGCAGACTGCGAAGTTAGTGTTAGACGAGTACTTCGAGAGCGCGGGCGCGCTGGAGGCCATGGGCGCGGGGTCGGGCGACTTCTTCACGCTGTCGCAGCGCCCCGCCGCCGCGCTGCTGCTGCGCGACGACGCCGCGCTCAACGGCGCCGACGACGACGTCTTCGTCAACGACCACGACCACGCCGGTACTGTCTCTCTCTAAACCGAATCCACTAGCAACGTCACCGCGAGACGATTTCACTTTGCTCATTACTGGCAAACTGTACAAAGCGGCCAATAAACAATATTTCATTACTAGAAAATGTTACCGCGATAGCTGTTGATTCAAGACATTGTCTATAATTCCATTTTGAAATGAATGTCAACAAATGCAGGATAAGAGAAGAGGGTCAATGGCCGTTATTTCAAGTTTATCTGGCGTTTACTTTTTTCAACGTGTGTTCGCGATTTGTCAGCTTGCCAGCAGTAAGCAGAGTGGTTTAGCGCCGCTTGGTCAAGGTACAAGACTTGCGTTGGCTCTCGATCGCATGAAATACTTGCAGACAAATTTTGTTTTCAAAAGTTAGCTATTGAATGATTTGCCGCCTCCTATTCACAGAAAATATAAATATCACAAAGTGATATTTTCTATGAGTAATAAAATAAAACGTTTTAAAAGAGCATGGAATAGTAGTTAGTTTTGTAGTTCGATTCAATTTGAAAGCATGAACGCACTTACAGTGATGGTGTGCAGTTTCTTAATAACAGAAAGTTAAGTTAGGCAAGTCTACTATAGGGAAAATTCGACTGACTGAAGCATGATAACTTATATTTTGAAATATATATATCCAACATCTTCATTACATCGAATTTGAAATCATTTCTTTCAGAATCAGTGTTTAGACTCATTTCTCAAGTATTTAATTGTATATTTGAAATAAAATATTTTATTAAGTATATTTATGTCACTCATATTTTATATTTATCTTCAAACCACCTCGATTCACGGTCGTGGCAGAGTATTTTTAAAAAATCATTTAACATTGAACATTTTGTAACAAATCATTAGTAGTCATTACTATCTGCCGTAAATCCTTAACCTAAAGTATTCTATACTGAAACAACTTCACCACAATTAAATTGTACCACTCCTTTGTTTGAAAATATTAACTTTAACATAAAACATTTTAAAACAATAACTGGTAAATACTAGAGATGTGCCGACTAGTCTGTAAAGCCGACTATTCGGCCACTTTCGTTGCCAGCGACTACTCGCCAGAGAGGGCCGACTGTCCGGCTTCTTACGTTTGGTGGTATGGATATTTATCAATTCACTAAACTTAAATGAGATATCAGGTTTGGATGTCTTCGGTATTTGATATGGTCGTTCATACTCCTAGTATTATTTCGCTGTTTTTTCCTGCCTTCTGCGAGAAGTTATCATTTGGCAATGGTTACAATTGATTTTACAGAAACTATTTGTTTTTAAATCCTTTTTGACATTTTAAATTTTGGTTGAGCCATTTCACTTAATTGAACAATAACAGTATTATCTTCATTGTTAAACAAAAACACCGCACTGGCAAACAAAACACAATTCGGAGTGATTCCGACTTACGCGCGAATCAGCTGTAAAAGGGTTACGGAAATATCCGAACACCCCGAAATCGTGATCGGCTTGGCCGACTAGTCTTGTCTTTTTACAGCCAAGTAGTCGGCCAGTCGCAGTTGGTTCATCTCTAGTAAATAGTTAAATATAGTGGTAACTGAAACCGGCAGTAATAGCGAACAAGGCGTGGTGCGGCGGGTAGGTGCGGGTGTGGTTGTGTCGGCATAGAGTAGTTAGGCGGCCGTGCGTCGTGCGTGACGAGTGTGTGTGACGAGTGTGACGTGTGCAGCGGCCGGGGACTCGGACTCCACGCCGCGCCGCCCGCGCTTCTCGCGCGCCACCAGCATTGACAAGAATCAAGGTAACCACCGTGTACTTTACAAGCTATTTTGGACCTTCCTAACTCTATTAGTAATGGGGATAAAACTTGCTCACTTCAGATATCACTTATGTCGAGTGTTCTATTATTTTGACAACTACCTGTCGCTACAAGCTACTTCTTTACATATTTCAAAAATAAAAATTTTAGTAGAAGAAAACCATGCAAAATCCTGCAAATATTAAAAAGCCAGTAACTGTCCAGTTGACTTGTAACTCGCTTAGTAGCATATATTTTTTATAGTTAAAAAACTCTTTACAGTGTTGCTATCTGGCGGACAAGTTTTAAATTTTTGACCCCATTTGTTGCAGCTCCTTCGAAACTGATTTGTAGCACAATATACCACTATAGCAACTTCGCAACCAATCAAAAAGTTGTAACATAAAAATTTGGTAGCCTTGACGTTAAAAAAAAAATAGTTACATATAAGACTGAAAAAAAAATTAAGAGTAAAAAAATGTCGAAAAGAAAGAGTATTAGAAGGATATTTTAAAATCATTATCAAGCAATCCTTTTGGTTGGCTGTAATGTAATGCGGCTACCTCACGTACAGCCATATTTCAATTCGACTGAAATATAGTACACTGTATTGTATGTGCGATTCGCGTTCTTCAAAGCTGCTTAGAAAACATGGAAACTATACAAACAAGCGCTTCGTCGAAACTACGCAATAATCGCCGCAAGTAGCACTGCAGAACAATAAATGGCGTTACAACTAAGTAAAATTAGTGAGTCTTCCTAAACAGTAAGTTACGCAAGCAAATCTATCATTTTAGAAGTCTAATCAACAATCTATTAGTACATCTATACTCAATAAGAATAAATAGTAATTTTAGAGCACCTAGTCACGCACAAGTTAGGTTAAAAGAAGATTACGAGTTCTAGAGTGTGTGAGCGAACGAAACATAGCTATCCCCTTTGTGTTAGCTTACTTTAAACTCCACAAACCTTCAGCTTTATTTAGATCGGTTCTTCATAAATTATAGTCGCGCCCTACATTAACAATAAAGGCAAACGTTAGTTGCCACTTTGTGGAACGTATCGCCATCACAATCCGGCTGGACGTGATTTAGCCCTATTACATTACAAAGACGTTTTCCAATCCGGCGTGCTTTCTTGTCTCCAATACGGCGTCCTTTCAAATTATTCAAATTAGCCGTAAAGTGCCACGCGACGGCAGAGCTGCGATCGCGCGGCACTTTGCGGCTAATTTGAAGGCGCCTGTATACCATATGCCTGCGACACAAACAAGGCGTAAGGTGTATAAACGTTAGGTACCTACCTACCAACTTATTGTAGTGTACCTATGAAATACCTTTTTTTTTAATTAAAAATACTACGAATGCTGCAGAAATTAACTTAGTTTCACGACGAATTTATGTGTAAGCACGTATCGTTTACGGTTTCTAGCACTATATTTAGATAATCCTTAGAATCCAAAGTACCTTTTTATAAGCACTGAACCTTTGTCATATTCATTTTGTTTCCATGAATTCGATTATATTTTGCATGTCCATAGATGTCGTATCTAAATATTATTTTATAAAACTACGTCGTATAACATTTAAGCCATTTCATACTGTGCTAATATTTGTTCATGCCCATAATATTATTCCATAGAAATATCTAAAATGCAGCAGTCAGTCAATAATGGTCTGTATTAATAATTCGTTTATTGCACAATAAGCAAATACTAATTACTATATTAAGAATGCATTCGAATGTGCTTCTTGACGGCTTGCAATATTTAAACAATGATTTGCGTGAATGCGTTTTTGTGCTTGTTTCATATTGTAAATTATAATCATAGCAATGTCTACATTTATGAATTCGTGGTACACTCAGAAAGTTTTGAGAAACTAAAAAAACTAACTTGGATAAAATATTTTTATTAAATCTTTTCAAAGAACTCACCACCAGCCTCAATACAAAGTTCCATGCGTCTAAACCAATTTTGGAAACATGTTTTTCCAGTCCGCCGCAGATATTTCTTCCACGGCCTCTCGAGCGCGTCTTCCGGCGATGAAAACTATCCATTTCAGCAGATTTTTTATTTTAGGAAATAAAAGGAAGTCACACTGTGCTAGATCAGAACTGTAAGGAGGGTGCCCTAAGATTCTGGACCCGTGTGGTGTCCAGGAAGTCCCTCGTTTTGAGCGCTGAGTGCGCGGGCGCGTTGTCATGTTGAAGCAGTACCCAGCGGAGCGCGGTGCGAGGTCGCGCGTTGCTCATTGCAGACAAAATTTCTGGCTGGCATTTTGTGGTATACCATACCGAAATTGACACTACTTTGGTTTCGTATTGAAACTGAAATTAGATACCCCGTCAAAGTGAAGAAACTAGCTTAACTATCAAAATTTTCACTGCACTTCTCGATCGCTTCACTTCCGTAGGCGTTGGTTCGTTTTGAAACAGCCAAACTGTCGACTGACACTTCGTTTCTGGATCGTATTGATAAATCCAGGATTCGCCACCTGTCAATGTCGTTAACACGGCTTGACGAACCTGTTCCAAATTTTTAAATCATATCACGGCACCACTCTACACGGGCCTGCTTCTGATCTTCGGTGAGGTTGTGCGGCACCTAGCGGCAAACTCCCGCGAAGGTGGTCGTGTAGAATCATGTGAACGCTTCCCGAACCAATCTGCAGTGTATGCCGAATCTCTTCGTATGTAATTCTCCTATTTCTTGAATTATTTTTTTTTTACTGCCAGCACACCTTTTTCCGTGACAGTCGTCTTAGTACCACCACTCCTTTGTTCATCCTCCAAAGTAAGGTCATCGCGCTTGAACTCGCTAAACCAACGGTGATTTTAGTTGTAGCTTTTGAAGGTCCTTCATCCATAAAAGCAATTTGAAGTCAATCAAATGACTTATCAGGATTTAAGGCCACATTTAAAATAGTAGAAAATCATCGCACGAAAATGTTCTCGATGTAGATCCATTTTTAAATGAGACACGATAATTTGCTTTGGCACTGGAAAAATGTGGAGGGAAAATCAAATTTCGAACAATGGTATTTTTACTTTTTAATAACCAGTTTTCAAAATAATTACGAGTGGCCGGTGCCTTATACATAAAAACTTTTTTTCGCAAAACTTTCTGAGTGGCCAGGTACATAGGCCAATGAGCATATTTTAGTGTTAGGATGAGCCTACGGGTGGTGGTGACCGGTGCGCACGTTGCAGGCGGAGCGGGCGCGCGGCAGACGTACTCGTACGAGACGCTGGTGCAGTACGCCGACTCGCCGCTCAGCAAGCTGCCGCCCAGCGGGCTGGCGGCGTTCCCGGCCGAGCTGGCGCGCAAGGTAACGCTGGGCGCGCGGCGGCCGGGCGCGCGCGCGCTGCAGCCCTTCCGCGTGTGGGCGCCGCTGCACCACCCTAACTACCTGGCCGCGCTGCTGTGCCGCAACTTCTACTAGCGCCGCCCGAGCCGTTCCCCCTCACTCCTGCTTTGCTTTTGTTTTCACCCGCTTTTCTAATGCTTGTCCATGATGGTACATTATACGAACTATGTTCAAAGTGAATCTCGAGGTACCTCCTATTAACAGTTAGGTTAGTCGAAAATTTCTAGTCCCACGTATCTCTCATCCGTCTCCGGGCTCTAATCCCGGCCCTCTCATTAGCCGATTAAGCGTAATGCTAGGTATAAATTATAAGCGATTCTAAAAATAGGAAAAATGTTGATCTCAGTAGCGTAAGTTGTAAGTAAATAATAAGACTGACGCTAGTATTATGTGAGAAGTGGCCTGTAACAAAGTTCGAGAGTGACAACTTAAAGTATGCCGCTCACCATTTCGAATGCCACTATTGACAACGTTTCGCTGTAGACTACCCAAACGTCGTGTCAAACTGAAGACTGACTATAGATAAGAATTTGACCACTATAACACTGGAAATTCTTTGATTTTAGAAAAAAAATATTTTTCATTATTGAACTAATGGAAGAATTTTTTATTACTAATATATAAAGGTGTTTATTGACAGAATAATATTGATAAATCTTTTACGCAACGTTATTTACATGAGTAAACAGTTTTGAAAGCTTTATTAAGAGTTTATTAGCAATGCTATAATATAAATTTGTGATGTCTCTTTGTTCATGCTGCTCGGACAGAATGGGTATTCGAGAGGGGATCGCTACAGGTAGACTGTTCGTCTTTAACTTGAGTGAAGTTCCAAATTGTATCTGTTGATTATCTGTTGTGTGCATTTATTGTTATTGTTTTTAATTTGAGTATGCATTAAAATTATTAGTGTTCCTTATAATTGTCAATTTATGATATTAAAATATAAAAAATTCGAAATATCTTCGTCTTTTGCATGTTCTTACGCTTACCTCCTTACTAATACTACTAACACATAAAGCTCACTCTGCGGTAATCGGGACTTTCTTATAAATAACCTCGAGTTGGTACGCTTGCAGAAGGAACTAACAAATACCGAGCACTAATTAATTCATTCGATGTGCAACATAGAAGGCGTCTATCGATAAATGTGCTATCGTATCCGACAGAGTTGCCTGGAGTTCGACAGCGTGAGCTACTTGAAGAAGGTGCGCGCGGCCGGCGGCACCACGGTGGCCGCAGTAGACGCGCCCGACTCGCCCGAGCCCGAGTAAAGCTCGTCGCCGAGGTTCGCTCGCCTCACACGCAACCTTCATATTGCACAAATCACTACAAAATTCTTTGTATAGTTAGGTGAGATAGGCACGAACTACAGTTACACGATACGCACTCACGCGAGCGAACCGGTGATCCGCACGATACGGCAGCTGAGACCCGAGGCCGCTGCGGACGCGTCGATGACCCTTTATTGAGGGAGATGCGAGCGCCACGAGCCATCGTCACGATGTGTCCGTCCTTAAAACTCATTTTTAGCGAGCTTCATTCTTTAAACTAATTTAGCAGATTTATCTTAAAAGTATTAGCACACCAAAATATTTATTTTTTTAGTGGTGGGTATAGTATACCTCATTTTTGCGAATATTTATTTCATAAATTAGCTGTGGATCTGATTATGAAAAATGTGATAAAAACTATGAAATGCATGTAAAATGCAAATTTATTAATTTGCAAAAATCCACAGTCTTACGTTGATCTCCCATCTCAATGTTTTTATTTACTTCCAACGTTTTAACATAAAACATTCTGAACAGAAACATTTTTGACTACTTACATCCATTTTCGTCATAAAAACAACATTGATATTTTCATGAATTATTTTGTTGTATATATTGACTCTGTTAGTTTCGGATATCATAGTGATTCCATTTATTATTATAAGAAGAATGCATGCATTTCTTTCGTGTGTTTGTATACTCATTTTCAGACTTTTAGTGTCTAGTCCTGACGAGTAGATGTCGATTCTCACTATATCGTAAGCTTTTATATTTCTGAGGAAGCCTGCCAATCATCTTATAATTGTTATAAAAGGGATTAGATTATGGTTTTCTTTATATAATTTAAAACATTGTTATATTATTTTTGTTGTACTATTAGAGCTTTTAAATATACTTGCTGTGCACTAAACCAAATAATTATTGTAGTGAGTC
The DNA here is from genome assembly GCA_958295575.1 of Leucania comma. NCBI lineage: Eukaryota > Metazoa > Arthropoda > Insecta > Lepidoptera > Noctuidae > Leucania > Leucania comma. The sequence goes on from OY282468.1 coordinate 19,190,277, forward strand.
CTAAAATAATATTTATACACTAACGTAATTTTTGTAACATTTGTGGTTGCCAGGCTTTCTTATCCTCGTAAATGGTTTAGTAAGCTATCTCGAACACCGATTAAGAGTAATTCCGAAGAATCCTGTCCTAAAGGATACGAATTCCTCCGCGTTGCAAAAATTCGGCGTGAAATATCGTCGGTTCAACCGACGTAAAATAATTAGATCGTCACTCGCTCACCTTTTGTAAACCGATAGTATTATAAAAAAATTTCACGTGCAGGTATTACTATAAAAGACTATGTTATTTAATTTACTTTGATGAGGCTAGCGAGTGATGCCTCGCCATTAACTTATCTTCAGTTGAAAACTTTTAAAGTAATTGGTGCTTGCTCCTTGGGGAAGTATTATCGTTGAATTTGTAATTAAAGATTTATGTTTACACATTTGTTTTTATATCATAGACGTATGGCTATAATTGTGAAAATTGATATACTAAATTTTCTAATACAGAAGCGTTTTATTTCGTACCCTACTGTTTTTTAATTGATCAATCACGTCGTGTTTTCTCATTTCTTTTCAGCAATCGGCAAAATCTAGTGCTTAATCAAACCTGAGTATTTAAAGACAAAAAAATTAATATTTTATGTAATTAATATTCTATATTTACAAAGATAATAATACACTTGATTTAATAACTTATAACAACAGCTACAGTCCGCAAATGCAAATAATTTATTCTTAAAATTCATTATTAATTATACACTTATTGGGTTTATGTAAGCAATGTTTAGTATGGAATTAAAGCATGAATTGATAGTGGCTTCTAGTACTTTAAAATAAATACTATACATACTTCCAAAATGGAATGCATGATTAACTCCTATGGCAAATACATAGCACGAAATGCAAGGATTAGTGTAGAATGTAATTTACATGATAAAAACGATGCAGCAAGTTTAACAAAATAACCGAAGTGTATTTTGACACCTTTAAAATTATTGCACCTAGATAACTAATATTAGTCTCGTAGCATAATACACTGCAGAAAACCAACAGTGCTAGCTGGGTACTTGACAGAAAACGACTACTCTAATTTTTAATTAGATGGGCCAATCGTGACGGCTCCAATAGACTCAACATTTTAAGTATTTGAAGTTAGCAGTCAAACTCTACTTCTGTCAAAATCCAGGACATGGTCTGCCAAATCCATTAAAATCTGTTCAGCAGTTCGAGCGTCAATAAGTAACATATACACTCACAACGTTGTCTTTAGTGTAATTCGAGTAACTACAGATTTGTATGTAACCTTTTTTTATTTGTAACCTATCAACTGTCATTTTAGTCAATCTAATTAAAAATGAGTATAATTATAAGTGAGCCAGCATTTGTTTTCTCTAGTGTATTCAAACTTCAGATATTTATATTTAATCGATAAGCATTAAATAGCAATGACCGCAAAATTAATTTAATTAACCGACTTCGAAAAGGAGTTTCTATGTTCGGCTGTATGTTATTTTTTTTTTAATGCGGTTTGAATCTCTAGAACTCAACATTTAAGTACGGGAGGCAAAAAATATTCATTCTGACCCATAGTATAGCTAGTTTGTGGCTAGCCTAGTTTTAAGTTGTTAGGTAATTATTCAATTTATTTGGCGTCAGGAACGCTCGACATTTCACAACATATTTGATTGCTTCCCATACCGAAATATATGCGACAGGATTTAATACACAACTGACAGTTATCTAGGTTCTTGATGTGCCTAAAACAATGCTGCAATTCGGGTGATACCTATTCGTATTATTTTTAATGACAGATTAATGAACACTTTCATCTTACAACCTATATAATAGAAGCATGTACAAACTTATACGTATTGATTTGAGCTCTAAAAATGCGCCATTTTACCATATAAAACAAAACCAAATGACCATAGGAATGTAATATTCCATGTAACTACATAACTCCTTAATTAATGTGAAGGTAGAATGAACCAAAACTTAGGCCTTGGTTTTACATGCATTTGCTTAAATTATACGTAACATTTACTAGCTTTTCTTACAATAATAATGTTATTATACCTCTAATAAATTTAGCACAAACAATAACGTTTATAACGCAATGAGATTTGTTTAAACAACAAATTTCTTTATACTTATAGATGATAATAATTTGAGGTAAAAAGGCAAATACTTGATATCGGATCGTAAATACTACATTGATCCAATAATAGCGCCCGTATTTTTAAATTCTCTCTGCTAATTTATCAGTAATATTAGCAGAACGTAATCTAGCGTGTTGCATGATGTCAGCAGAGAGATCATCTACATTAGTGTAGCGACTTTTCTGGAAGTTAAATAAGTCTGCGATGAAGCCCACTATTTCTGCCTGGAAGGACTCGCACACGTCACGTAGACGTTCGTTAGGTCCCAGGTATCCCCACACGAGGACTGGCAGCAAATGCTCTGATATCGAGTAGAAATGCGCCATGAAACCGTCTGGATACTGCAGGTATCGCCGCTTAGCCTTTATAACAGACCACACAGCCGTTGTTAATGCCTAAAAAAAAAGTTTATTAATGGCTTAACTTTCATAATTCACACTCAACTATACTCCTTATTTTTTATTAGATATTTTTTAAATGTTGCATTCGTGCAAGCATAATGTTATAATAAACTTTTAATTTATCGATTTGAATTATTAATAGAAGTTTCCCCAAAAAAAATATATATATATATATATAATATTACGTCTTATTATTCGGTTACCAATAGATTTATATGTGGTGCCTGTTTTTTTTTTGATTTGGCAACAAAAAAAAAAAACATTTTAAATAGTGCAAATAGTCGTTTACGGTTTTTATTTTTTTGTTGAAAAATACATACCAATTGCAACGTCACGACCAACCAACGCTAATTCAAACATCTTAAGAAACTTAATCATTCTGTGCGTTGAGTCTGAGTTGTTTTTACGTTAACGCGGTCGAAAAGTTTGCCGCGTTTGGCTCTCTGATTGGTTAAGAGCTTGGAGCGGGCCAATCGGAGGCTCGAACGTCATAAACATGTCGATCGCGTTAGCGTAAAACAAACTCACACTAGGCACGCAGGATACAACACTATTCTTATATTACGATACCGTGGGCAACCCACCAACTGTCATTTTAGTTCATCTAATTGGACATTAGATTATAAGTACATTTTCTTATACAAATCAACTTACACTTTCTTTAAATCCATCTGATAACCATCGATTACGGACCACAGCCAGGACCGAGGAAGGTGGTGATGCGAGATCTTCAAATGCATCCAATAGAATGTAGTCAAGCACCACATCGTAGAAAGTCAAGGCCTGAAAGTATCGGAACAGGACTGTAAAATAATATTTGCATCAGATATCTAATGCCGTAAGGAATTTACAAAATCCACATAAGATTAGCTTGAGGAAAATAGGTTTTTAACGGTTCTAAATATTAATAGATAAGATGTTTTTTTTTAATTGAGATTAAATGCTGCGATCTCACCTGGTGATAATTAGTTGGATGCGATACGTGGTTTCGAACTTTTTTAAATTATTCAATCGAACTAGTTTCTGAGATTGATTCACAGAATCGACCGATTGTAAGAGATTGACTTTCCTGACCTTTTTTTTTTTTTTTTTTTTTTTGTGGTAGGTAAAATCATCCAATGACGAATCCCGCCCTTGGGTGGGGCGGGAAACAGTGTCAGACTTTTACTGACTAAAAACCTACCTTTCCATTCCTCGCCTTTGTCCCGGGGCCCGTGGTGACACTCTCGCATGACCTTTGGCCCCAGTAGGCTTCGGCCCTGCTGGACCCCTACAGTTTGCTGACAACTCCTTGAGGCGCGCGGGAACGGTGCGCGCCGTAGACGACCTGAGCTCGGACCGGTCTGTTACCGGACGGACGGACAGCGAGCTACCCATTGCCCACCGTCCGCGAGCCCGCGCCTACGGTGGCCGGAAATTGGGATCGGAAACCCGGCGGCGGCGGCGGCGTGTCCGCCTTTGCCTAAGGCGGTCGGCCTCCTCCTTTACTAGCATTACTGCTTCGCAGAAGGAGGCGACCGCCTGCCACTCCTCCTCGCTCCGGAGCATGGCTTGAACCAAGCCCCGGCGCGAGAGATCGCCGCCGATCGCCCCCACGAGGACACGGCGCTGCTCTTCCCAAGCGGGGCACACCTCGACTGTGTGCTCCACCGTGTCCACCGGGCGGTCCGCACAGTGGCGACACCCGGGCGTCGTCTCCGCACGAATCTTGTACAGGTACGGACCGAACTTGCCGTGTTCGGTCAGCACCTGCGCCAAACGGAAGGTGACGACGCCGTGGGGCCTTTCCAGCCACGCCTCAAAGAGGGGCCTTACCGCCTCGATCGTGGCGTGCCCAGCACGAGGTTGCGACAATCGCTCTCGCCATTTCACCATGAGATCCCGCCGGAGCTCTGTCCGCCATGCCGCGACTTGTCGCGGCAGCGGAGTTTCGCCCCGACGTTGCATCTCCACGCGTAAGTCATGCATGTGTGCAAGGACTGTTGCCTCCAAATCCCACGGTGGTAGGCCAGCAAGGAGGCTCGCCGCTTCGCAGGACACCGTACGGTATCCGCGGATCATCCGGATGGCCATGACCCTCTGGCAGGCGGTTAGCCGGGCCGCCACTCGCTTCCGTAGCGATGGCGCCCACACCGGCGCACCGTAAAGGGCCATGGACCGAACGATGCCTGCGTAGAGCCTCCGGCAGGAGGCGTCTGGACCCCCTAGGTTCGGCAGGAGCCGCTTGAGCGCAGCCCCAGTCGCATTCAACCTGGGAGCCAGACGTCGGAAGTGCTCCTTGAAGTTCCACCGGCTGTCGAGGACGAGTCCCAGGTACTGACTTTCCTGACCTGTTGATCGATCTCGGGTCACCAACTCTTCTACTACCCACAAAACGCAATTTGTACCTTAACTCCTTTGGTTTTAAGTTCACTTTCAATCGTTGCCCAGTTTGCCGCGTCAGTTGCCCATGACACCATTTCTTCGTACGCCACCAAGAATTCCTTTGGTTCCTAGTGAAATAATACTTGTCAATTCTTATCTTCTTATATTCAATAGTTTATTTCATTTTTTAATGTAACATAAAATATAAAAAGATCATCGTAGATCTGCTGAGCATAGCACATGAGTGTCAGCATCAGCGGTATGTATATTGAAGGTTAAGTCGGTTGAACCCATCCACCGACTTACGAAGGTATGAGTACATATGGATACGCTCATGAAGCCATTGGTTCCGGTTGTCATTTGTAGATCGTTGACAGTGGTTGCGGTAGTCAGAAGCACAAAATCTGCCACCACAACTAGCCGAGGGTTATTGTGTTACCCAGTTATTGGGTTTTGAAGTTCAGATAGATCATCCTCCATCCTGTTTCTTCAGTTGCCTTTAGGTTAGGACCACGTCTATCCTTTTCAGAAATTCCCGTGGCTCTCGGGTACGATCCTTATCGGACGGGCGGACGGTGAGCTATCTTTTGCTCGACGTCCGCAAGCCCGTTCGTTTACCGTTCTGTTAGTGAAAACTGCATCAAAATTCATTGCGTGGAAACAGACGCAGAGACGGGATGTGACTTTATTTTACACTTATATAGGTAGAGATTAGAAATGTTAGGTACCTTATCAGCGAACAGCAGCAGGTCTGTGAGCACCTGGCGGCCGGCGTCCACGAACCAGGCCCACACGGCGGCGTCCTTGAACACCTGCGTGAAGGCCGCGCGCAGGCAGTGCAGCTTGCACAGGAACTCCGAGTCCGAGCCGCACTGCACCACTTCGGTGCGCAGCGTCCTGGACACATCAAATAGCACACTTACTAGAAAACTTGCTCCTATCGCTGCCTCACAATTTATTTAGGAAAGAAAATTCATAGAGTTATACAGAGCCCACTTACAAACTAGAAATGTAATAATATCTTTATTTTCATCAAAAACATTGTAGTACATGATGACAATTAATATAATCTTTTCCAGTGTACAAAAACTACAACAAATTGGTGGGTGAGGTGCTGTATTCCTAGCTAGGTTAATATAATAACCTGTGTTAAGGAATACAGTGCCGATACATTATGATCTGCTATAAATCTTGTTAACACAATAACAAAGTAACTAATTAAGGTATTTTTCTTTTTCATAACATGGTTTAAAACTAAAATAAAAGCACAATAATAGGTAAATAAAATAAAACAATAGGGTAAGTACATTTTCTCAAAATAAATAAATCATGTAACTAGTGGGTAGGTGTGTATTTGGTATGTAATATTTACACTACAGGACAAGTCATAACCTGTAGCGAGTTAAAATGAATGAGCGGAATGTTATTACTACTTCGATGTGCATTTTTATGGTAAACTTATTTTTTTGTGTCAAGCATATTATTTGTTAAAATATATTTGTAGTAAATTAATAGGAAAAAAAAGTAAATAAATAGAACAGCGCCTCTAGCGGTCACTTGCAGAACCAAAATTTGCCATACAAAATATTTACGGCGTCGATATCGAGTAGCGACGAATACTATTGCTTAAAACTCATGGTAGAGGTACTATTGTGGGAAACGTGACAAATTGATTAATATTATTGAAGATTTGAAGAAATTATTTTACTACTGAAAACAAAACTAAAATAAAAGGGCAATAATTTAATCAGATAATCTGGCCAAGTTGTGTTTGACAAATGGAAGGCTGAGACATAAAAAAGCTGTAAGGAGTTTACCTGTAAGGAATGCCGATTTCAAACTGTTTCACAGCGGCCTGGTATAATTCTAAGTTTTCTAGTTCTGGTAGAGCTTCTGTTAAATCGTCGAAGTCCCTTAAGTCAGCAACCTGAAAATTAAATGTCTATGATGTGAAAAGGTCATACAAAGGTTGATAGAGATTTATGGAAACCCGAAGTTAGTAATTTGCCCTTTTCGTTCTAGTGCTGTGGTAACTTTTTCGAATAACGCTGTTCATGGCATGAATCAAACTTAGCCTTAAGCATTGCCAACAGGCATTATTTTGGCGCGTTTATTCCTCTATAGGTAGGTACACAAAAAATGGTAGGCTTGTGCTCGATCTTCATGCGAGGCGAAGGACTCCGCGCTTGAGTTGTGTGCTGCCCACGCACATGAGCTACGAACACACATAACTACAGGCGAAGGACTCTGCGCTGGAGTAGTATGTGCTCGTAGCTCATGTGCGTGGCCGCAGGTGTGTGCGTCGCCTAAGTGCCTGATCCTCAGCCGAGCGAAAGGACTCTGCGCTGGAGTGGCGTTCGCGTCGCGTGTGCTCGGAGCCCGTGTGCGTGGACAGCAGGTGTGTGCGTTGCCTATGTACCTGATCCTCAGCCGAGGCGAAGGACTCTGCGCTAGAGTGGTGTTCGCGTCGCGTGTGCTCGGAGCCCGTGTGCGTGGACAGCAGGTGTGTGCGTTGCCTATGTACCTGATCCTCAGCCGAGGCGAAGGACTCTGCGCTAGAGTGGTGTTCGCGTCGCGTGTGCTCGGAGCCCGTGTGCGTGGACAGCAGGTGTGTGCGTTGCCTATGTACCTGATCCTCAGCCGAGGCGAAGGACTCTGCGCTAGAGTGGTGTTCGCGTCGCGTGTGCTCGGAGCCCGTGTGCGTGGACAGCAGGTGTGTGCGTTGCCTATGTACCTGATCCTCAGCCGAGGCGAAGGACTCTGCGCTAGAGTGGTGTTCGCGTCGCGTGTGCTCGGAGCCCGTGTGCGTGGACAGCAGGTGTGTGCGTTGCCTATGTACCTGATCCTCAGCCGAGGCGAAGGACTCTGCGCTAGAGTGGTGTTCGCGTCGCGTGTGCTCGGAGCCCGTGTGCGTGGACAGCAGACGCGTTCGTCGCCCCGGCGCGTCTCCGTCTCCCGCGCCTCCCGCGCCTCCTCCGCTCTCCGACCGGAACAGCACCGACCGCTGGTCCAGGAACAACAACTCACACCGCTCCTGTAACCACATTACACGTTTTTGGTGAAAAAAAAAACTTAAAAGCCATCACAGAAAGTTTAAATGTTGTTATAACTTCAACTTTTTTAGCCTGTAGGTACCTACGTTTTATCTAAAAGGCTTAACACTGTACGGATTTACCATCGTTCTGCCCGATCACTTAAAAAAAATTTCACTTGAATACTGCGGCGCGGCGCCAAACAAAACCTTTGAAGTTTTCGTTTTGAGTGCAAGCAAAAATGTAATTAGTGGTGGTCAGGCGGAAGCGTCTTTGATAGTACACCCAATGCAACACTCGACTAAGAAAAGAGCAAGACAGAAGGTCATTATTTGATACATGGCAGTGTGACTTTAGATCCACAGACAGAGATGTGACTATATAAGCTCATCGGAGTACCTTCTCACACAAGTTTCAATGTGGATGACTTTCAGAAGTTTAGTTGTTTCCAAATGGGCCGTTGCAGTTTGCTATAGGGACTTAGGGAGTGAGGTATAGGTACCTGTAGAAGGTAGGCGTCCTGCAACAGGTCCTGTATCTCGCGACAGAACTCTGCCTCCTCAGGCGACGTGAGCGCCAGCGTGCCCGACACGCCACCACGCGCGCCCAGTGAGAACGCGGCCAACGCGTCCTCCCAATAGTTTATACTCGTCTCTAACGCCTCCATGCCTGAAATAGAACGAATATGATAATAATACAGCCCTTTTATTTATTAAAACTTAATGCCATAGGCTTAAAGTCGACTCGGCTGGTACGAGGCGATACTAGGAAATAGGAAGTAGCCTCCTTCTGCAAAACAGTAATGTGAGCGAAGAAGGAAGCGGAAACTATGGGAGAGAGGACGTTCTCACACCCCAGCCATCGCCGTCGGAGATGCGATTCCTTGGCGTCGGAAGTCGGAGATGTGATTCCTGGGAGTCGGAGGGCGATTCCCGGCCACTATAGGTACGATGGGCTGACGATCAGTAATGGGTAGCTCGCCGTCCGGCAAGGACAAAGCCCGAGTCAACAGTGTGTTGCGTTCCAGGCGCCTCAAAGCCTCGAAGCCCAGCTGAGGAAGTACAGGTGGGTTACAGTCAGTAAAATTGACATTGCCTCTCAAACCGCCCAGAGCGGAAGGAATTATTGAATGATTTCCCATTAAAAAAAAAATGTGTGGAGTTAATCATAATTAACTTGTGACTTGGCAATGTATATAAGTTGGGGTGAATGAAACAAACAAGCCTTACGAAATAGATAGTTTAATTTATTACTAATTTATGTTCCTAAGATCATATATTGTTTACTTGTATTAAATTAACAATTGTATATTTACATACGTAATTGGCTTATATTGGCTAGTTATGACAACCATAATGTGTTAAAGAAAAGGTACCTACCTACCTATACTTAAATACTATTGATGTGCTATTCATATGAAAATCCTAGATCCTATTTTTTGTCTAAAAACTTCTTTCATACTCTCACCTCAGGACTACATTATTTCAGATACATTAAAATTCAGTATCTGTGTATAAAAACCTCTCTCTTCAACTGTTCTATATTCACACTGGTACTTTGCAAAGTAGAGCAAAGTAAAAATAACAGTTTATTGAGAAGGCAGATTCTTTGCTGGAAGAATGAACCTTAGAATTCAATCAATTCCCATAAAAATCTGCTAATGATAGCAAGATTTAATTTTAAAATAAATTGAAATCAATCATTTGTTCACATTTGGTGTTTATAAAAAAACATCTCTTTTCAACCCTGCAGTATTTGCTGTTTGTGAATACAGGTGTGGCAGAGCTTCTTGAATGCCACTGTTTAAGTCTTGCACGGTCCCTGCGATAGCTGAGAGTGCATCTGCTATCCGTACCTCCAGCAACCCTTGCCTTTCCTCCTGAGCCCTCATCACATTGGCCATTAACTCCAATGCTGTCGCCATTCTTTCCTCTGCAGCTACTCTGCGCTCCTCAAAGTCTAACGCCCATTTAGGTGGTGGCGAAACTCTATGAGATTCATCATCTGAAATAAATAAAAAAATATTAATATCTTAATACATTTTAAGTGTACTTGAATTACTTATATAATATATTTTTTTGTACCTATAGGTGATCTAGGAGCACTAGTGACAGATCGTCTGTTCTCAATAGCTGGTGCTGACCGTATTTTCAGGTTCTCTAAAGGTTCTGAATCTGAGTCTTCAGCCAGAAAATTATCAAGTTGGTTGGAAGATGAGTCAGCCGCAGCAACAGAGCCTTTTCCACTTAGTTCTAGAACTCTCACTTCTAAATCATTGAGTGGTACGCATCTGTTTTGACTTCCTTCAGTCCCGGACTGTAATCTGCGAGCATTAGCTGCTTTTTTTCTACACTTGTGTCGCCATTCAAACCAGTACTGTAATACAAAACTATAATTATTATCCATAATAGCCCTATTATTAGAATTTTAATATTTACTTTTTAAAGGAAGTTAATTTTTAGTTTTTAAAATAAGCACGAACAAAATTAAGGTACCTTCTTCCACCCGTCAGGGGTCTTTAAGGCCCCCGACTCTACCGCGTTCAATTGTTTGGCCAGCACTGCCCACTTGTAGCGCGTCTTCTGATGAGACACCGGCGCCCCAGGCAGCAGGCCTTTAGACATATTTTTATTCTCTTCTAGAAAGTCCATAAGGATCTCCAACTGCTGCCTAACAATGCGACGAGGCGGTGCCATCTGTTTTATTAAAAAGTTACATTAATAATAACTTCATATTTAAATACATAAGATTAACAAGAAATAATTATAAATAAACAAATAGGATAATATATCATAGAGCCATTTTATCCAGGTTATTACTTACATTGATTTCTTTCTCGAATAATAAACTTATCAGCTTTTAAACCATATTCAAGAATGTTTCCTTAGGTTTCCTTCAAGAAAATTTTATTCGCGCGCTGTTTATTTGACATAAGCAATCGCCTTCACAAAAGCAATAATAACAAGCGACATGTAATGGCGACTACCTACGACGTCTGGGCTAGAGTTGCGCGGCCGACCCGGCGAGAGTTCGTCAACCTTTTATGTATCGATTTTGTGAAATATTTTTTATGTCGAAGTTTAAACATGACTTTATTACAAGTAACTTTAAGCAATATATATTATGTTGACAATTTAATCACAGATTTATTATTTATGAATTTCTTATTAATAAATGTTCAACAACGTAATAAATAGTTAGCTACCTAACAAGCACAGATGGCGTTAATTTAAAATGTTTTTATGAATCAGTTTCAGAAAAAAATGAAATTTTTAATAGTATTTACATTTACAAATAAACGTTATGGTAAAATTATCTAAGATCATATTAGGAAACCATTTGCAAAATTTTACTTCACTGGCGTAATTTCCTCTGTTCAGCTTTGTATAAAATATATGAGAGCGCCATCTTGTATCGAGTAGCGGAACATTTGTAGTAACGCACGTGACTTTATAATCAATCAAGGTCGTTCTATAATTCTAAACATGGAAAGGTACAAAAAATGCGTAAGTATATTTATTTTTAGGTAGGTAATAAGTAAATCCTTTTTTTTATGAAACGAATGTGTATTTTGGAACCAAAACTCAAGTTTGCATTAGGGTGTTTTTAATATCGTGCGGATTTCATCAAGCATGCGGATTTGCTCTACATGCGGGGCTGCTCCCGATATTACGCTCTGCATCCCGCGTGCATATTTCACACATTACAATAAATACCTGTAGGTATGAAAAGGACATTTGCGAGGGCTACGCATGCGGAGTAATCCTGCATACTTGTATCTTTTCATGCCTAGTTGGTTCGATCATATGCAAGAAACACCGAGTAGTGCCCTTTCTATAAAAGTGATTTAAGTAAATTTGGGCTTCCATATTAGATCGCTTAGGCACCTACCGAGAACCTCAAAAAAATTATCGGCAAAAACAGACAACTTTCCTGCCGCTTGACCATTATCATCTAATCCAAGCGCTACCTGGGGGGCAATCGCGCTAATTTTTTTCAACGAAATCGCTACCGAACCGCTACCAAATCACAACTTTTTGCCCATTTCGTATCGCGCTATAAAGACAGCAAGTTGAGTCGCAACGCGATCGTAGCTGGAACGTTACCACTGTCAAACGTATAAGTTGATACGATGCTACTTTTTTACGATCGTTGACGAATCGTTGGAGTGTTATGTCTTTGTTGTGAAGTGATTCTGAGTGAAAATCTTGCAAAAATACAACATTACGTGTACTCCTACATAGATTTATTGGAGAAATCTTATGAATACGATGTAGTCGAGCCGAAGGAAAAACTTAAAAGCTAGACTTAGATGTGATTCATACATTTATCGACAGTTTATGAAGATATATAGACTCACGAAACCCGTGAATTAATTTCCAAGCTGACTCCTCTTATGCCGTCCTACGTTGTGATGCTTTGGTTGTTGAAACCAAGGTAAGAAGTGTAAAAACCTCTTTTGATCTATAAACATAATCACAAATTAGACAACTAATAAAGTTCATGAAATAATCAAAAGTCCTGACAAAAGACCTGATTTCCATTGAAAAATGGGTTTTTGTACAATTTGAGAGTTTTCTCTCAAACGTACTTAACCATTTAAAAAAGTAGTATTATTATCGTTTTTATACTGCGTATCGAGATACGAGCGAGCTCCGGTGCAATCAAAGCCCGGTAATTGTGACAATTTTTAATAAAAAAAAAAGCTGTATTTCATAGTAAATTCTAAAAGTTTTGAGATTTCATGATATTTGCAAAATGCAGCCGAAATCCTGAGAAGAGTCCAAAAATCCTGAAATCTCAGGTCAAATCCTGAGATATGGTAACCCTAGGCGAATGTAATGGAAACATTATCTAAACTCTCTTATTTAAAAGACACTATAGTTTTATTTATAATGTATATGTAGATTGTTTTCTGAAATTCAATGTTTCAGGTAGATTTCGAATTTTATAATAATACCTCATTTTTTAATCAACAATTTACTAAAACATATTTAATATTTAATGGTAGCACATTATGCGACATGCAAATCTGTGTCTGCTGGCTCCGTCCTGAAGCAGTCAAGTGTCAGCTTACCAGCTTACGGCCGGCACGCTAATTAATTTACCCGAAATTTCACTTATTAAATTCACGAGTAAACGTTACGATCAATTAAGCCTTCCGTGACTTAAGACGATTAAAATAAAAGCTTGCTGTGCAATCAAATAATATTACTTCGAGTGACCCTCAAATATTCAGTGTTTGTTTGTGTTTTGATTATACATTTTGTATGGTGTACAATAAAGAGTAGATATTCTATCCATCGATTTACGCACAATAACAATACATATCATAATCAATGCAGACAGGTAAAAATAAATCAAAGAATGCCTACGCGGTGTAATGTACGCGGCTTCAGCTACGCGGCGACTGCTACGCGGCGAGGGCTACGCAGCGACGGCTACGCGGCGACGGCTACGCAGCGACGGCTACGCGGCGACGGCTACGTGGCGACAGCTACGCGGCGACGACTACGTGGCGACAGCTACGCAGCGACAGCTCCGCGGCGATGACTACGCGGCGTAGGCCTACAGGCTACGCAACGTAGGCCAATACCGAGAAAGATTTTTAATTTTTTTAATGTAAATCGATAAAATCATATTACATAAAAAATGGGTTATTAAACTGTTAAGAACCGAGAGGACGCCGGCGTCCGCACACCTATTGTCTTTCTATTGTGTCTCTAATTACGGTATTCAACAACAAAACTAAAAAGTAAGATAAATCGATAAAATTATTTACATAAAATGCTTCATAATTTGCAATAAATTGCAAGCTTTGTGTCGGCGGACACCTCTTTCTCAACCGCGCTTCAGATTATAGCTATAGGCATGAACTGTATTATTTGCAAGTGGCAAAACAATTTATTATTAATTTTAGTACCATAAACATAATTTAAATATTCGTACGAGTATGAACCAAATTGTATACTATAAGTCAAACAGACAAAAAAACGGTTCATTTTTAGGGTTTCGTACGTCAAAAGGAAGAAACGGAACCCTTATTGGATCACTTTCTGTCTGTCTGTCAAAATCCTTTATCTCGGGAACGGGTGGAGGTATCGAGTTGAAATTTCAACCATATATTCAGGTTTGGTCCCTTGAAACTGTGAAAAAATTAAACTTCTAATTTAACGAAAAAAAAGATATTGCCGAAAAGAAACTGCAAGGGAATAAAAATTCATAGGGTACTTCCCGTTAATCCTGAAATTTAGCATTAAGCAAGATCTCATCGCACAAGTATAGGAAACAATTTGAAAACTGTAAATTAGTATTTAGTTGCGTCACAAAATACAAATTCTTGCGATTCGAAAAAAAGCTTCGATAGTCGATTCTGGAATTGAACTGTTTTCATGGATACTCGTACGTTTGTACGGAACCCTCAGTGCGCGAGTCTGACTCACACTAGTCCGGTTTTTTTTTATTATTACCTTTCAATCAATAGTGCTTATTACAATACAACTGGCGTGGGTTACGTAAAGTAGGTTCAGATAAATATATCAAACTAGCTGTCCCTCGTGGTTCGAACCCGCGTCTTTGAATACTGATCTGCTCCTATTTGTCATAGAGTAATGTTAAACAATACAACCCCATTTTTAGTATATGCGAAACCCGAAACACGTGACCAGTAGTTTTATGTAAAGAATGTATGTATGTAAACTGCGTGAAAATCTGTTCAGCAGTTTTTGAGTTTACCCCGTTTATACAAACAGACACGGTGTTGCACCTTGCTTTGAAGTTATCGAATCGGTTTTCCGACTACATTACTTCGGTATGTAAGGTACATACACAGGTAGATGACACTTCATTACGTTTTTTCTAAACCTCTTTTCCATGGGTAGGTACTTAGCTACAATTAGATACGTGCGTAACTTTTTTTTTACTAAGAATTTGCCATGGTCACATGGAGTAGCGAATTCGGAGCCTTCAACCGGTTCCGTGAAGTTACATGATCAATAATATGTATCTAACCACACTCTCTTATTATTACCTAAAGATAACATCGTTCGACAGCATGGAAGATTAATTAGTTTGCTGTTTAATTGATTGTGTTGCTACGAAGCTGATATAAATAATAGCGCAGTCCTAGTAGTCCTTTTACCTGGCCTGTGTTTTTTTCCTGGCGTAGTCCTTTTTAGGGATTCGTACCCAGAGGGTAAATACCGGACCCTATTACTAAGACTTTACTTACTATCCGTCTGTCTGTTCATCATCTGTTCTCATGAATCGTGATAAATGATATTTATTTTGCAAATAGGTATTAAAAAACAATTTTACACGTCAATTTTTTTTCGTCAGTTTAAACGTGAAAACGTGATAGCTAGACAGTTGAAATTTTCACAGATGTATATTTGTAACTGCTATAACAACAAATACTAAAAACAGAATAAAATAAATATCTTTTCTCCGTTTCTATCCTTTTCTGTCCATTCTATTTTTTCCGTTTTTCAATATTATAGTACGGAACCCTTCGTGCTCGAATCCGTCTCGCGTTTGCCCAGTTTTTTATTTATGGAATTCTTCTATGTATGGCTGTAGCGGTTATTGAAATTTAAAGATAATTATTATAATATAATAATATTGTAGTATTGTAGATGGCAATGTTAGGTAGTTTAATTCCGTAATAATTTAATCATAGCCGACACAAAATTGACCGCCTCTGACAGCAAAGGTTTCACATCAAAAGCGTAAGCCGCTTTTCTGCGAAACCTTAGCAGGCCAACTAAGTTTTGTTCTTCATCATAATGTCATTGGCTACATTAATAATATAGTAGAAAAGCATTACAATAAAAAAAACAACCTCTTAACGGACATTACGCCCACTTATCAAATATTATAATAGCTGTGCCCAAAATAAAATGACGAACATTTTGATTAAAGGACTCTGCCCACTATAACGTATCATACCATGACCGTGCTAGATACGTTTCGAGCACAGAGAGAAAAACGACACGGCTTGCTATGCCTTGTGCATAACGCCGACCGAAGCACCTGCGTTGCGTATCATTCGAGTGACTTATTCATTCCTGTTCTCTCGGTTCTAGTAGTTCACCGTTCTCATGTGAATTAGACACCTTAGGAAGAGTATAAGTCTACATTATTGTAGAAGATCCCTATTAACTATACCCTTACAATCGAAAAAATGTTAACTATATTATTTCGGACGACGCAGCGTCATTAAACGGGTTTAGAATGGTTATCATACTCGTATGCTCACCGGCTTTGCAACGTCGCACGTCGCATGTCATGCACGAAGCGTACTGGTATCGGCAAGATATAACGCTACGGTACCTATTGGTCGTTGACGGAATGGTCTAGTAGGAATAGTGTCGTAATAAAATATAAAATAAAAAATAAAGATTTTTTGTGTCGGCATTAACCTGCAGTCATCCATAGTATTCACGCTATGGTACGGTATAGTGGACAGACTCCTTTAAGACTCATCACACGCTGGCGCCAACGTACCACCTACATTTTTATAAGCTGACCAAAGTTCGTTATTATGATAAAAAAGGACACGAGATGAAGAATTTTCCGCAAAAGCGTTTTTATTTTGGAAACCATACATCCAGTCATTGAATTTAAGAAGTAAGTACCTTTGTAGGTATGTAAAAAATGTGAGCTGAGAAGCTATCAAGGAAGAAACTGTAGGTATAGGAATTAAGAATTATGATGACGAACACTGCCCAATCAACATTTTGCAAATATTAAGTAAAACTTTATTCGTAAGTAAAATCCTTGTACAAAGATGGGTCTATGCCTCTAGCCATGGGCGTCGCCAAGGGGGGGCACGGTCTACGTCCCCCCCTAGAGACTTGCTTTTCAGCTTCAGAGCCTAGTTTAGGCACCAGTGTTCCACAATATAATGCCCATTCTATATGTTACCGTAGATATAAGGCTAGCAATTAGGAGTTATATTGTGGAGAAAAAAGAACCCTTGATCATCGGCTGGCGACGTCCTTGCCTCTAGCTCTAATAAAGTTTTCAGCTAATACCAATGTACTAGCTCTTAAAATTAAGCGACGGATATAGACCTTTTTTACTGTTGATAGGCTCGCGTTGAGCGATGGTGGCGGAGTGGTAACGACCCTGACTTACCAGTTGTAGGTCACGGGTTCAAACCCAGCCAGGCGCATTTATTTCATCACCATTGCTCTCAAAACGGTGAAGGAAAATTTCGTGAGAAAACCGGCATGTCCTAGAACCAAAAACCCGAAGACGTGACATCCACCAACCCGCACCGGGCCCGCGTACTGGATTACGTCCCATTCCCTCTCCTACAGAGGAGGCCTGTGTCCCAGCAGTGGGAACATTATAAGACTGATGCTCGGCTATGCTAGGCTCGCGTTTGGTTGCTAGTCGCTATCACACCTGATGGAATGCGACGATGTTTGTGGTCTACGACAAGCACCGCTTACCTACCTAATAACCTATTCATTCTTGACTTAAAGGATTCCAGGTTGTAGCTATCAGGAAGCACAGACTCCGACAAGGAATTCCGCTTTTCAAAACAATGTCAATCAAGAAATCTTTCTCAAATAATCCTAAAACCTATCGTACTTATATTAGATAATACGTTAGAGAAAATGTGACGGTGGGGAACCGATCACTTTCACGAATTTTTTTTTGTTCGAATTTCATGTGACCGAAAACTATTGGCCGACGTCTTTTTTGCTATATGCATTATTTGACATATTTTTATATCATCGAAGTATCATGTGACATAGGTATCATTTTACCGAATTGCTATTGGCCGGAGCCTCTCTTGAACTTTTTTCATTTGCCAAATGATTTATTTGCCATATTTTCATCACACCGAAACAACAGTTTACAGAATTTTGGTCACAAATATATAGACGGTTATAGTACGCGGTAAATAACTTGTACCAATTGATATGGTTGCGCGCAACCCTCCACTTTGATTGGGACCCGAAAATCGGTTACTGTGCTTTTAAGGTCGACCGCCATGATGGTTCAACTTGTGTGACAAGGATTATAACCGATTTCAGGTCTCAGTCGAGGGATGGAGCTGCGCGTAGCCGTGTCGGATGGTTCAACTTATTTGCCGCGCATTTTGTGCTACAAAATTTAGTGACAGATACGACTCGCTGCGAATCCGACTTCACACAGCTTTATCTGCCCTACCCCTAGAATGTAATTTAAACCCGCGAAGGCGCGGAGGGGTAGGGCGGCCCGCGAGCTGAGGAGCAGGTGATTTGAAGGCACGACGCCGCGGCTGAGGCAAGCCGAAGCTACGGTGGTGAGCGTTGAAACCATCTGCGACGAAAAGCTCGCGTGGGACCGCCCAAACCCCGCAGCGCCGGAGCAGAGACAGAAAACCTTCCATTGGCTTCCATGGTGGTATAATGAATGTTTGGAAACATAATACTTCGAACAAATGATAGTTCCGCTAAGTCTTGTGTAACACCGGTGAAAAGTTTTTCGACTAAATGAAACTTTGGTGTAACGAAAAAATTCGAATTTAGAATAGGTCAACTGTTACAGTGGCAGACATGACTTTGATGAAATAAAAAAAAAAACTAAACGGTAATAGTTGAAAAGTTTTAGGTGAAATGAAATTCGGTCAAACGTTTTTCGAACTTATGATAGGTAACCGTGACGGTGACATCAAACAATGCAGTTTTTCCAGATATAATAATATATCGGTCAATTTCGGGATTAGTGTTTGTAGTGCGTCAGTGCTGCTGGTGGCCAGGGGGCACTACAAACGGTCGGTGCAGCAGCGCCGGGTGGCGCGCGGTCGCGGGGCGCGCGCGTCATTCGAGCATGGTCGCTCCGGCCGGCCTCCGCCCGCCATTCGCCAGTCTACCCGAGACTCCGCACTGCGGCGGTGTTCCCTATCGCTAAGCTCCGTACTATCACCGTGCTACATCTATTCGAAGCGTTCTTTTTCTAATCGTTAAATACAAAAAAACTGTGGATTCGTATCCAAGTAATAACTGCAAAGTGATTGATACATTGTTACTGTGTTGTGTATGAAAAACCGCGAATTCTGTGAGTTTTCTTAGAGGCTTCGCTGCTCTTCCTCGCTATATTGACGCTGATTTGTATCGTTTTGACAGGTAAGACAAGAGTCTAATTAATCGGACTTTTAATAAAACCTTTACTGAATAACAATGTTTTATTTGTACAAGTTTAAATATTATAATATATCGTTAATGTTTATTTTATTTACTTTATAAGATCGAGGTTTCCATTATTTTGTCATTTTTGGCTAACCCTTTCAAAATGGTCATTTATTTTTACCTTCATAAGCTAATTTTGTTTTTTAACCCGACCGATATGCCAGGTAAGAAATATATTTTAGGTCTTTCCATGAGTATGTTACTAGATACAAGACTAAATATAATCGACAGTGAACAGTTAGATTTATCAACCGGGGAACACTATAGGAGGTCTCAAGCGCTCCAAGCATTCTCTGGAACGTGAGCACTCAGAAGAGAATCTCCTGACACGTTTCTTGTAAACCGGTTCACTCGGATACACGACTTATGCAATCGTAACTCTAATCGACTGAACAATCCAAAATACGTTCGAAAGTATATTCGGAGGATGTTAGGCAGGCATCGCAGTCAATTGAAATGGTAATATAAGTTTAACTTGGACTATCAGTATGACAGTGTATGTAGGCTATTGTAGGTACTTAAGGGGTGTGAATAATTGTTTACAGCAAGTCATCTTTAACAAAATTCAAATTTTATAATTGTTACCTATCTAAGTTGTCTCAAGTATCAGTAAAAATAACAATCTGAATATGGATGTAGGAATGCCAATTGCTATTCAATTACAAAGAACAATGACACTCTTTAACATAAAAATTGACATAAAGATATATTTTCTTTAAGACATGACTATATTCGTTCAGGTTCGTTAGTATAAACGCATTGCTAGAAATTGATCTCATTGCTATTTTCGTACGTTTCATTTAGATAACATCATTACATTTAGAAGACGCGGTTTGCTATCGAAGTGCAAAATCGCGCAAACATCTGCTAGGGGCAGAGGACACTGAAGGTGCATTGTAACTGTTGTTATTCTACATCGTAAGCAGCAGCTGCGGTTCCACGTGTATTTTGTCAATAATAAAGTATCGACACAATTGCTGGAATTCATTGTGTCGAAATCGGGCAAACAGATTTCACAGAAAAACCTCACCAACCTTTTGGGACGAGCAGTAAATATATTGATTGGGTTTTTTTCATTGTATTTATTCACGATCATAGAATTCATAGATCGTTTGGTAGATTTCATTCTAATAGTCAAACCTCCAGGCTATGCGATGCAAACGATTGTAAACATAGCAACAGATTCTAATGTTTCGATTGTTGAACCCTATGTTGTCGCGAGTCGCAACTCCGACCAATTGGCGTCGTCGTATCGATCTGCGAGTCCATTCTAGCAACTACGTCATCGAGATACTGTCCACACACAAAAATAAAAATCTAAATTCTTTGGCTATTTTAAATTCTTCACATTACATTAAGAATCTGAAATTTTTTGTTGTGTTTGTACGTTTAACGAATTCTGTTGATAGTTTTATTCCATATTAGGATAAATCGTGAGTAATCGTTAAAGTTGGCGATTATCATAAGGCGATTGTAAATCTGACGATGCCCCGGGATAAGACTCGCTAAATTGCCTTCATGGAGTAGCCTACACTTCTAGTTGGCCATTTCCGTTTGCTCGATCAACTTGGTGCATCGGTACTGTAGATACCTATAGTTTATTTATTTAATTAAATACTGAATGCTAGTGCAATGCAATAATGAAAATATTAAGTGTTGTTGACAACTTTGACTGTACGAAGAAGTCTAATCATAACTTCAAACCACTTCAAGAGAGAAGTATAATGAGAAAATAATGATCGACTGTAGCAAATTCTCGTTGCCAAATTAGGCATGCTAAGAGAATGGTGCTCATTCTCTTGGTCACAGAGTTAACTACAATAAGAGAATTCATCAAAATATTTTACTAAAAGATACCGAAAAAAGAACAGTGACTGACAGGTAAGAATTAAGTTGACAGATGTCAAATTAGTTTATAATACATGCCTCAAAATTCACCGTGTTTTAGTCGATGCGTACTGAAAGATCAACTATGTTTTATTTTACTAAAATTAAACCCTTCTTGTAAATAAATAAAGGAATGGGCAACAATGCTTACTTAGCAGTTCAGTAAGTTACTAGGGACTTATAGCACGCTTTGCTCAAAATATGTTCCCGGAATACATTAATTCAAATTTAATATTCTGGATTCGAAACCCCAGTTATGAAATTTACACGAGTATAAATCCATGGACCCCACAGCTTGGCTGCCCTACTTAGTCGGCTGCAGGCGTCACGGAGACATTTTGCGACGCAATAAGTAGGCGAGTTTTCGGCTGGAAAATTGCTCCAATTTTAGGGTGGAACCCACCCCCGAAACATAATCAGTTAAATAGCCCAGACAAGGAAATTTCTAAACTGCAGGCAATGATGATAAAAATACTTATAAATGTTTGCCAATTTTTGACAAAACCGTTACTAATTTTGCTGTATCATTCAGCGATTGATAAATTTTTGCATAAAGTGCATCATTACGCAGATTTTGCTACGTGTTAAGTTAAATTTGTTGCTAGCGGTGACTGCAAATAAAATAAAGAAGAAGAAAAATGTAAATTGGATCGTTTCACTAGAGTTTTTGTTTAGGTTCCAGGTTTCATAGCACTTGCTTAAGTTTGGATAGCGTGTCATAACTACAATCAGTGACTATTCATGACGCCAACATTACTAAAATGGTTTGTGCTCGAGTCTGTTTATAAACAATTAGACGACGTTATCTGAATAGAGGTGTATCATGCTTTGTTTTGCTATTACTAAGTATTATTCAATGATCATATTATATCTCTATTAGCTTTAAGCTCACGGCTTCTTGCTTTTGATTTAGATATAATGGTGGTATGAAGTGTATCCCTGACATCGTTACGTCTAGGTAAATGCTGATTGTCTAATTTGCACGAAACGAGGTCACACTTCTCGCACCGAGGGTAAACAGGGAAAGCTTTTTGTAATTTAGAGTCATTACATCCAAGTGACAAACATTGTGCCGGAATAGACACGCAACTGCTAATATTTTGAATGTCTGTTGTTGTTAGAACTTTGTCTTTACCGTCCCAGCTTTCACACTTAGCGATTGTTGGAGTTGAGTGGTAAGTCCAGTCCGTGCCGCGTTGACACAACAATCAAGCAGGTCACGACACTAACGAAGGGCTTGGGGTCTGGTAGGTGGAAGTGGTTGATAAGGGGCTGAACGGAGGGCGATTCTGGTATTCGTATGCAGGCCGCGCGGTGGCGGCGCGATCGATACGCGCCCGCGCGACGCCTCCCTGCGATACCACTCGCAAGTCTGCTACAACAAATATACTTGAGTTTATTAAATTTCTTTAAGACAACACAACACCTCAATCATTGGCGAGTGCAAAATCTTCATCTTCCGGCTAACTTATACGTCGTTTTAACAAATTAAATAATTACAGAGCAATCATTGGTTTTATGCAGTGCGGTTTTATCCTAAAAGCATGTTTCTTTACAACCACTCAACTCGTCGAAGTAGTACAATATTCATTTAAGTGTCGGTAACTTGTGAATTCAGAATAAATAATACCACGTTTTCGTGACAAATTGTTTAGAAATTTATTTCTGACAGCGATAACAAAGTATAGAAATTGACAGAACATTTGCAATTGTAATTATTTAACCATCAAAGCGCGACGAACTGAGTAAGTATAGTAAAGATAAGAAGATGACATCATCACCGGGAACGACCAAGGGAGAGAATAAAAAAAACTGTTGACATGAAGTAACCGCTCAGTGAGGCGGAGAACACGCTCGGCCGGTGACCGCGTGGCCCTGATCTTGACGGAACAAGTCGGTGATGACCTTCCGTGACCGTGCAAGATGTGGACTGCCGAGTGTCAACAGATACGCATGACTATAAAATTATAACCAACTACCTTAACACAATTATTCAAATTTTCATAAGCGCTTATGTCACAGCCAACTATAGTTAATAACGTACCTATTATGACATGTTAACAGGTCGAAGTACGTTAATCGTGATTTATTTCTGGCCGTAAATGGTGAAGCTAGCTCATTAAATGATTCACATCACAAAAGAACGTGGGTGTTCAGTGCCATGATGTAGGAACGGTGGCTGTTTGGTTTAGTTAGAATCCCAAGTATTTTCTGTATAAATCCATATTCTATACATATTTGCAAGTAAACAGAAACCCAATATAGTGAATTTGAGCTTAGAATGTCTCCCCTACAAGGGGTCTCCCTTTATGTAAGGAATGCGCTAACTACTTACTAATAGCTTTAATGCACTTCCAATAGCAGTCCGACGTATATCGAGGGGAGGTATCAATGAAGGGATCCTGGCGTTTATTACATAACTTACTTATACTTATCTATTTCAGGGAATATTTTATTAATTGAGAATAGTTTAGATGTCAGTCTGGAATATTTGAGCAATTTAGCATATTTTGGTTAGATAGCAGGCTTAAAATATGATCTTGATAGTTTGTGTTGTGCCAAAAACTAAAACAAGACTTACCATCCAACACGTGCAAAGTTCACGCCGTTGGTCTAATTAATCAAACATCTAATGTGTGTAATTAGTACTAGTAATAATTGATGAAATGTTAATTAGGAATTTAGCTCGATAGGGTAGACATAACTACAGCTGCCAGTACGAATCAATGAATTTCAATTAGCAGATGAACAGGAGCGCGGGTACGTCATCGTCATAACTGAAGTCCGCATTGCACTAAACATTGTACGCATTGAGTTGTTGGTTGTCATTGCATGCCCGCATGCTTTCACCTTCAGATGTACTGCAATTTGTCAACGTTTATATTAGCAGCCCACTTTAGAGATGACTAATACAAATAATAAACATAGTTCAACTAACAGACCTCCGCGGTCTTTGGTTACTGCTCTGCCTATAGATATATTTCTGATCGATAAATGGATTATCCAACACTAACATTTCTTTTTTCTATTCAGTATTTGAATATTGGTATAGATTTTTGCTAAAAATTATAGAACATATATTATTTACTTTGAAAATAATGTTTGGGTTAGTTGATCAGCCGCCTAATAGGATAACGTTTATAGATCTTGTGTACCTGGTACCTGGATGCGTTCTTTTATCACATTTTTTTTTGTGACGCGGCCATTGCTCCCCATTTCGGACGACCCTTTGGACGAACAATGATTAGAGTGAGGGGAACGAGATGCAGCTGCTCCTTTTCTTTTTGAACATGTTTTTTCTAACATTCGCTGAAGGAAGTAACTGGGTCGCGAAATGAGGCCAATTGTATTTTCTCCGATTAGACTGCACAATGCGTTTACTGTTTAGTTTCATTTAACGCTGCCAATATGCATTTCAAAGCTAATAACGCATACTGACTTAGAGGAGATAAAAACTCAAAGACTGCTACAATATATCTACTTATGTATAAAGCAAGTTACATTATTGCTAAGGTTTCTTTGCCTACGTACTTAGTACGTTGAAAGTTGTTTGAGACAGTTTCTCAGCAACGTAAAAAGTGGTCGAGATGCGTCTGCTTCCAACATATATATGACGCAACGTGAAACGCAATGTAGTCCCATTCTGCGAGTGTGCAACTTTTTCCTCAGGCGCCAGACGGTGGCGACACCTTGCTGTCACGGCAGTCCCACTTAGTTTCTCCTTCATGAATAGTGTTAATTTACCCGGATCGATTAACTTCATAACTTGTGGTATGTTACACGTTACCCGACATCGAATAATTGTAATAATAAGCCTGTGTGGTATTTCGAAAGAGGGTGTTGTTCTTGAATCGGACGTAGGAACGTGATGTTATTTTACTTGTTCTGAGTACTTTCTGTGAACGCGGTGTAGTGCGAGACGAGGTTCGAGTTCATGGCCACTGGAACAATCGATTGGCGAGATTTGTGAGCGAGCTGCGTGCGTACCAGGCTCCGGTAGCTGGATGTATTAAGTGGCGGCTGCCAACCTTGACTAAGTCAAACATTTGCCTTACGTCTATATCATTTGTATGCTAATCAATACGCTGAATACAAGTGGAGCGCAATTTCGATTTATCCAAAGCGGTGCTGTGGACAATCTTGAACTCAATTACCATCGAATATATAATTGTATCATTCGATATAAATATATTCTATTTATTTAACTCAATGATATTGTCAATAAAAGGGTTAACAATTAATCGCTTTTAGACACAAGATAGGGTGTAACGGAAATGGGTGGTCATATTTTAAATACTTACTGCTTCTCCCCATAGGAATGGACCACTTTCTACAACGAAATCTTAGTCAAAACTTAAAAACAAAATTAGACTCTTTTCAAGGAAGCATATTAAATTCATTAATAACGCTGATTTTCCTTCCAATCAGCTAATCGAAATTTGTACTCCTATAAAAATTTCGATCACCTGATTTGTACGCTGATTTTGAAAAAAGTCGTTAATTTTCATGGGTCTATCTGATATGATCACCCCTTTCCGTTACATCCTGTATAAAAACTATACGTTATACAGTTTTCGATGATGAATAATTGTCTTTGTAATGGTTAATCATAACACAATATTTAAAAAAAAAACAAAGCTAAATTACATGCATCGCATTGTTGGTTGCAGAATACAATGAGGCACAAATATGCAACACAAGCGCGGAACATTTAGCGATGTTGCGGAACAATACAATTTCAGAATGTATGATGTGTTTTAGTGCACCACGAACATTCTCGTTGCTATTGCCAACGCGAAGAGCAGTGTTATTAAGTTGTCCCGACCGCATTAACGAAGCTCGGTAAAATTAATTACTTACATTGAACCAACAAGCGGTTATCGCGGTCACCGCGAGGAAATTAAATGAACACGCGCCGACGCTTCTTAGTGGACTTTACTTATTAGAATGCACTCTGTGAAGTTTGTGAATTGGTACAGCATGGTTCCAAAGCACTTAGTGCTATGTGTGAGTTACTAGCTTCTGCTAGAGTAAAAGTTTCCTATGTGCTCTTCCAGGACATAGTGTGTCCGCGTGCCGAAATTAATCGAAATTCGTTCAGTCGTTTGAGGGTGAAGGAGTGTACCAAATATAATAATGCAGTACTCACATACATACAAACTTTCACCTTTCATATATTAATATAATAATTTATTTAATTTCTACAATTGATTCATTTACTGACCACCTGAATTTGATTTACTAAAACCAAAAATGACTTGCGTTTGTAATAGTTTTATCTATATAGATTATTAACTTGTATTTCGTTTCTAATCAATTATTTCGGAGGCATCGATCTATTTGTAATGCTCCGCATGATCGCAAGCGGCAGGTGTCGGCAGTTAAACAATGTCACGCAAGTATCGACTATCCCGAGCTTCCGGCGCGTGCGCAACCACGTGTTGTGTCCGCGCATAATTACAAATAAATGTTATGGCCCTTTTACTGTCATGTTACTACATCTAGAGGAAATGTTAATTGTTGTTCACTCTCTAAAAGGCGTTAGAGTGCCTCTAGAATAATTTATAGCCACTTGAAGCTATCCTTTTTAGTGATACCATGATTTATTCTTCGTGATTGATAATTGGGTTGTAAAGTTTCAACTACAATGGAGCCCGCACCTCGTAATCCGGCTTTCACCGGCTATAATTTAATATCCGCCCGAAAATAATTCCATTTCCTCGGCACACCACTAATGCTGTGTTGTATAATGTCCTTGACATTGATGACATATAGTTTTGTAGGACTTCCCCCGAGACCATCGTATTTCAGTGTGTGGAATTCAGGACGTTTAAAAAAGTAGGTACGAAAAACGCCCCTTTACTCTTCCATGAACCTAAGAGTCTTTTTAATGGAGATAGATATTGAATTATATGGACTACATGATTATAATAGGTTAAACTACATATATGGTTGTACTAGGTTTGCAACATCTACAAATCAAGTAGGGAAGTAATTTGATTGATATCAAATCAGCATCCGAAGCTGGTTGAAATGTCCGACATAAAACGTTTCCCATGTTCGACTTGTGATGGATCATGCGATGCAAATGATTTATAGACTGGACACTGAAAATTGTAAACGAAGCGAGACCGATACATACCGTTATATTTTACGAAAGAAAGTAGGGTGTCTACATACATGGAAAATAGACTCAAAAGATCTGAGTCCGAAGAATAAAATTTTATATGAGTTTTTACAACGCTAGTCCTTGAACAAGTATGCTAAGAGAATGAAAATAGCGTACAAGTACCTAGCTACAAAAGGGTAACAGAAACTTTGCCACGAATGAGAGTAATATACCAAAATATGTCCGCACTAACATGTGTCGTAGAATAATAAATTATAATACATACATGAAGACAAATGAAGCAGAAACAGATATGTTTGTCGATCGACGTGGATACTGAGCTCATCTATAAACATTTTCGTGTTAACAGAATGTTATGGCAGTAAGCAGAATATAGTTAGCATTAGTCAGCTCGACAGTTTGGAAGATTTTCGAAGTTTTCGTGTGATTGTAACTGCTTTGAGAAAATCCTTTCTCAAACAATGGATTCTGCTAAAAAGATTGAAGATAAGAGTCTTATTAATACAAAGGTAGCACAATCATAATGAATTCCCGGTGAGGCTCAAGGGCGTGGCGCACAGAAGCAAATTTTTCGTCCAAGGCTAAAAGGAAGGTCTCGCCCGGGCGTGGTCTGGTGCCCTTGGCTTTCTATGAAGGCTGATTAAAGGATTCGATCTTTCTTCTTCTGAGATAATTGAATTACAGGGACATATTGTCAAAGAGAAATCAAATTAAAACGTAATAATAGCCTCTTTACCTATATAGCTTTCTAATTTATTATTAATGCAAAATTAATTTAATTGGAATTCAGGAAGCCGTTGCGTTTCACGGTGGTACATTTCCGGCGGTCCCTTTTCGAGGGCGTAGCACCGTATGCTAACGGTCGAACATTAATTGAATTATATATTCAAACAGAAGGATGTAATTGAGCCCTTAATGATAAATTTATAGAAATAGAAACGTTAGATAAAACTGGATTGCAAGACGCCCTACGTTTCGGTGGTACGGATTCAGAGAGTGTTAACGCCGGTAAAATAAACAGACTAATACTATGTGTTTGCAAGGGACCTTCATAAATGTCAAACAAAACGACGTCATCCATTTCAACCCCAGTTCATTCATTAACAGCTCATTTGAATATTTTTCATAATATTTTTTATTCTTCATGATTAATATACGAGTAAGCATTTGAGTTTCAGTTTTTACGGCATGAAACAATGAGGTTTATACAGATTTATTTAAATACGTTGGGAGTATTCATAACATTAATAACCTTACAATAGGCAGTTTGCTAGTAAATTACTAAACGTACAACAAACAACCTGAAACTTTCCATTAGGAGTGCACAGAGGAATATAACCGGTGGTATTAAAGCGGACAATGCGTCGGTAACGGGACCAGGTACTAATTGTGAAGCGAGAACCGAAGTCTTCCGTTAGCCGCCGCTGCACCACAACCGTCTCCCGGGAACGACGACCAAACGACACGCGACACAACTAGACAAATAAAACGTAAACCGACCAACCATGGACCAGAATGATAAATGAATTTTTTCAACCGAGCTGGGTAAAACCGAATGCGAAACCTTTTAAAAACATGACAAAACCACAAGTCATTCCACGTAGCCGATGTAAAAAGCGAGCAGTTTAATTTCGCAAAAGTGCTTCAAGTTTTAGCAAAGTGCTTTTCTGGTATACAACGCATTTTCCATCTCCAGCCAGCGAACTCTAAATTATAACTGTGTATGATTTTGAATTCATAGCGTCACGAGCATAACGAGCAAGGATTTTGTGATATGATACTCGTATAGATGAAATGAAAATTCCTGATTGCTTAAGATATCAAAGTGCAAAAAAGTAGGTTGTTTTAAAATGAACGGCTTATATTCCCCTCAAGTAATAGAACATAAGTAAGATATTATTATGTGGAGAATGAATTAATATAATAAGACGTATGTAGTTCACAGTGAACGTGCCGGGACTGTCGAAGAAATTGTTTATCATACTCGCCAGTCACGAACTCGCACACGCACGTCTTACGTATTCTACAATTAAATAATCTCAGTAGATAGAATCAGTAGTCATTAAGGTGAAAGGAATTTAATCAATTTTCTATTTAAACTGTTTAAACAAATTTAATAAACCTACAATCAACATCTAGAGTTTGTTTAGAAAAATAAATATACATAGATTTTAAAATTAAATTGTGAATGAGCCCAATCGTTGCCTTCATAAAAGCTTTTTCATGGATAAAGTATTGTTTATTTTACTTGAGATTAAAAGCTAAGTAAGAGGAGCACTTAAAAAGTTGATGGATTGATCTGCAAAGCTTACTTATCGACTTAAATAAACAAACAAACACAGATGCTCACGACGGTCATCATCAAGATTTTTTTAAGTAAACGAGTTAAAAAATCTTGATGATGACCGAGTCTCAAAAGTTTATACTGTATGCTACACAAGTTTATGTAAGTAAACATACAGTAGTCTAAACAGGAGTGGCAGACTGCATGCAGGCAGCGAGAGCGTTGCGACATCTTCACAGGAGACATGTTGAACAAGCACTCCAGTTGACATGTAGTTGAAGCCACCACACGTAACTTCACTAGAGAGTGCTCCAGTCTACGGTAAACTTTGTTCTTTGTTAGAGAACAAAGTACACAAACAAATGTTTGTTTACAATGAATCGAAAAAATCAGTGAATCTATTTTAGATATGAAGATATTTCAATGTAATTTTAGATACATTTAATTTACGACTATTCGTACTGCTGACGACGATATCAATCACAATTGTTATGAAACCCTTGTCAGAGTGGGTAAAATGATTTATTTATTTAAGCTTTGCTCGTAAAATCGCTCCACTTGAAGTTGGAGAGCCTGGACCGTGCCGTCCACCGTCTGTAGCAATAAACTGTTCCATTTTATAGCTATGACTGGTAATAATAAAGCTCGTTATCGTTACGTCAACCCTTTATGCATTTCTCTATAACATTTGTTGTAATTTTAGTATTTTTGCATCAGATTTTCACTGCATATCAATTGCATCTCAATATAAGAATCTTATAGATGTGAGTAAGTACTTCAGACTCCTAATAAATTTAATACTGGGAGATTAAAGATATTTCGTTTCAATATATCATATGACCGTTGCACTTGAAGTGTGATTGCCGTTAGTACACGGTCCACTGATTATCCATCTCTCATTACTGCACTTGCTTAAGGAGTACCTAGTGCTGGATTGCACTCGACGCGAGACGTGTCAAGAGATATAATTAAAATGATTAAATATCTAGAAAGACCATATTACATCCTGGTTAAGAATACTACGTACAAGTACGAATGGATTACATATTATGAAATGTTAAAGAAGAGACTGCAGGACGCATGGAACTGCATAACGTTGATGATATAAATCTTATTCCAACGAATGTGACGAAGGTCAATCTGAACATTGTTCTGAGATAAGTAAACAGTATTTTTGAGGCTCAATAACATTAGCATAATTATATACATTCGCCCTGTAATAACAAACATGTAATATTCGTGTCATCCGTGTCACAATGTCACGCGTTTGTTGAAATGACCGCGGAAATTAATCGACGACCTTGTCTCGTAATCGTTTACACGTCATTCTCCAAATTAACGTTATTGAAGGCAAGACATATTTATCCACTAACTCGGTAACGTCTCCACACAAAAAAAAAACAACATTTGAAGCTGTTGATTTGATTATGAGCATCAACTTGTAAGTGGACGACTCAACACGTTAGTCTTGATTAACTGTTTTTAAATATATCCAATTCGGAAACGATCACTGAGTTACAAACATGAAAAAATAACTAAAAAAGAATATATAACAGATCAACAAAACGTAAAACCAACAAATTGATTGAATTCAAACAAACAACATGGAACATGCTCCGAAACGAAACTCCGAAATGAATTTTCACGAGTGCTTTTCACGTTGGGAAAAAACATGCTACAGGTCGTGTTGTCGGCTATAATTGACGTATTCTCTCGCTCGGCAGAATTTCCTACATGTTCGCATTGAAAACTGGATGAAGGCCATACTCTCCTAGTTGCCCTCATATTGTAACTAGGTCAAGTTTATACAAACAGGAAATGTGAATGAGGCAGCCATATAGAGAAAAGCTATTAAAATATCAAAATAGATACTGTTTGCTGTTGCTC
This sequence comes from Leucania comma, assembly GCA_958295575.1. NCBI lineage: Eukaryota > Metazoa > Arthropoda > Insecta > Lepidoptera > Noctuidae > Leucania > Leucania comma. The sequence goes on from OY282468.1 coordinate 19,221,592, forward strand.
GAGATGAGATTGGTTCAGGAAAAGGTTTTGTAACGGATGGGGGACTATAAGGGCTAACGGTACATATGAAGCTATTAGACGCGATTTAACTATTATACATACTTGTCATTAGGACAAAACTTGCGGGTAAATCTCAACATTTTCATGCATAATTACATACTACGCATGCATGGACCAAATGAATTCTGTGCGTGTTAAGCTGTACGTTTATCCCATTACACTTAATTTATTAGAGTATAAAAACTCCGGTAAATTATCGTTCCCTCCCGGTGGAGTCTGTCCGCAGTCCTCACAGCATTGTTAATAGCTCTCACCAAGCGGAATGCAGGGCTCTTGAATCCTTCCGTTATTATGGCGTTCATTAATGAATATTCAATACGTACGCTTTGTTCCTTTCCCGCCGAACACTAAGTACATTGGAGTACTTCAATTAACTCCTATTTGTTAGTTTTGAGAGATTCTCCTCCGAGGAATTTGATTGAAGTACCGTGACAAAAAACAACTATGCAGCGTTTGCATGTGAGTGGAACATGCATCAGGAATTTTATCATCGTCAATACGTGACCGAGAAGTAAGCGAGTTCATTTGCGTTCCATCGTCAACTGGAGACGTATTTTTGCAAGCGAATGGTGAATTCGAAATGCTGCGGTGACCGATGACTCATCTTTGTTCTTAGTTCGTTCACCTCCTGTAGCTTACAGCAGCCGTTATCGCACCTACACAAGACTTTTACGAGACTTGGTACATTTGAATAAGTTTTAGTCTCAGTAAAACGCATTACTATTATAGCCTTGAATTCGATTTCGTTTTCGTAGTATTCAAATGAGTGTTTTGAATCCAATAAAGACCTCGAATCATTCATCTTGGTGCAAGATCAAGTGATTCATCGAAGGATTGTAAAGTGACGCATTGGATTTGTGAGTAATTCGTAGTAAATTACGTGTTTAAAGTCTGAACTGTATCACTGTTATGATGACTCATTTCTCTGCGCAACATGTCCCTATAGAGATGTAGAACCTCCCTGGTGCGTGTGGTTTAATCCCCAGGCCGGACCACTAACAGCATTTCATATGCAAACGGCAAACTCTGCCCGCGTTCTGTTTACAAAGCGCAAAACTTTTTCGTTAGGGGAGCGAAAACTTGGTCCATTTACAATCATTTGGGGCAGAATAAAATACATTTCGTGTAATCGAAAATAATAGTTATTTTATGGTAACATCAGAAGATTTACAATACATTATTGACTCAAGACATTTCCTTAAAAATTCTAGAAAATGTAAAAAGAGAAATGGTTCAGGAATCCTGTGCTCAAACTTATGCGGCTTGTGCCACAAAAGTGTCATTCGTTAAACTTCGTTCATGTTGCGCTAACTTCAGGACAAGGAACTTAATTAGTGAGATATTGCACAATGTTTATTACCTGAACAGTTTGTTCAGCGGGCAAAGTTGCTCGGCGGTAATTAGTGCAAAGTTCGAAAGCTCCCGGCCCATATAAACGTTAAGTTAACTACCATCGGGTATTATGGGCACCTACTTATATGAACTCGGTAATATAGACGAATAATTTAGTATTGTAGGCTTTAGTTGCATATTTGTATCGAACAGGTAAGCTGCACGGTTGGCGCAGTGGTTAAACGATTGGCAGCTGCGCTGTGTGTCGCGGGTTCGTTTCCCGTACAGATCAAATAATTGTATGGCCAACAGATAGAGTTGTTCCGAGTCTGGGTGTCTTATGTATGAGAGTTTACATGTGCGGAATCACACTCACAGAACACGAATAATTCATTAAAAAAAACCGAAGAACGTATTCTATTTAAATTCATTAAAATACGTTAAGCTATCTTTAGAAATAAAATCATTAATAGTGACAAAAACGTAAATCATTTAAAATTCATAGAATGCTCAAGGACGTTGCTAACAGAACCGGAACTGTTCTGAATGTCTATTTCTTTGTAAATAACTATTGATTTGTTCCCAGCGCACGTTTTGTGTGAGCATAAAACTGATTTATTGCACACCGTTTTAATATTTCATTCGGACGATTTAAATTGGTTGGTATTTACTGGTACTCTTTGGTAACCTATGTGAGTTAATGGAGTTAATATTCATATCACGTCAACGGTTTTTGAAATGGTTGTCATGTCAGACTTCGCTCACAAGTATGACAGTTATGACCGTACGCACAAAAACCATAAGCTTCCTGATAAAATATACCTATATAATTTTTGGGGTGCCGTATATCAAAAGGAAAACACAGAACCCTTATAGTGTCACTTTGTTGTCCGTTTGTCTGTCAAGACCCTTTATCTCGGGAACGCGTGGAGGTATCGAGTTGAAATTAAAACCAAACACTCAAGTCTGCGATTCCTTTAAGCTGTGAAAAAAATCAAACCTAAGTTAACGAAAAAAAGAGATACGGCGGTTTATATCGCAAAAAACGTAAATTTCGACACTCTCAAGGGAATCATAATCTCCATTCGAAAAATCTTCGAGACTCGATTCGAGAATTGAACTATTTCCAATAAGTGTTCGATTACGGAGACGCGGCGCGTTGCGCGGCGCGTTGCGCGGCGCGTTGCGCGGCGCGTCGTGCGTTCCGTCGTACATTGCCATATGTTTGTGTTTGCAATGTACGACGAAACGCCCAACGCGCCGCGTCTCCGTAAACATGGCCTAAGTTAGTTTGTACGGAACCCTCAGTGTACTAGTCCAACTCGCATTTGCTCAGTTTTTTTTTAATTATATTTCTGAAAAGAAAAGCTCAAAACGCACATCTTGTATCACAGAAAATTGTGATTTGATACTTGTGGAGCTATCAACGATACTTATTGCATAATACGAGTAATATCTTGTTCGAATCAGTTTGGTTTGATGTGATAACTTTGCGACGGCGCGTCAAAACTTGTCAAAAAAGACAAAATGTGTTTGAAATAAATCATCGTTTTAAATATTTAAATAAAACATGTAGAAGCACATTTAAATTAGCATAGTATAGCATCAGCCTTATAATGTTCTCACTGCTAGGTCTCAGGTCTCCTCTCTAGGATAGGAAATGGGGCCTAATCCACTACGCGGGCCCAGTGCGGGTTGGTGGATAAAATTTAAATTAAATATAAAATAAATTTAAATGAAATGATAATATGTCTAATGTCGTTTTTTGTACCATCTGTAAAGTTACTTATTTCGCAGTTACGAGGTATTCTCTATAAGTCATCAATACCGTGTTTGTGATTTCTTGCACACGAGTGATTTGAAAATTCCGGAGGCCCGACCACGAGTCTTAACGCAATCCATTTTACGACTCAAACTGTACTGTTAAAGGAATGGAGCTATATAGGGAGAACAGCTACATATCTCTTTCTCGCTCGCACGCACGACTTACATTTAAACACGTCATGGTAAGGCACCTGCCCACCTAGCAAAGTTACAATCGTTTCGTATATCGTGAACGCTTGGAGTTGGCCACGCTCGTAATTCCTTTGTTCTGACGTCATCTCAACGCTCAGTCACGTGGTCAGAACAAAGGAATTGGGGGGCGTGTCCAACTCCAAGCGTTCAGCGTAAACGAAACGATTGCAACTTGTCTACGATGTAACTTGCAACCTGAAAAGTCGACAATGTTGAGACTGCTGTGTTCTGCAATTACGATAAAATCTAGAGGAGACTCTTAGCGGCTGTATAAAGTATACGGAGGACATTTCCATTTTCCTCAGCAGCCCCAAGACCCTGTTTGCAATAAATATGTAATGGAGGTACCCGGTATCGATTGCATTACCAGAGGGGTGTTTTTATTACTGAACAAGCATGATGTCAGCAACAATTTGTTACATGACATAGCCTAGCCTACTCTTCGTAATATTCTAGTGTCACCACGAATATTAATATATGGAGCCTTTTATAGAATTCCCTAGTGGAAACACTCCAAATTTAATTAGTCGTTTTCCAGAAGCTATTAGTTTACAAAGTAATTAGTTCTAAAAGTTATACTGACCTACTTTTTGAAAGAAAAATATTTCCGTTGATAAATATAAAATAATCCTTATTCATATCTTATAGACTAGTTACAAAAGTATTTGTAAAAATCTACCTAACGGGAACAGATTAAAGTAATGAAATACAGAAATTGGTGTTGGTAACTAACAGACTATAAGTTGGTATTATCTTGAAATTGAATCCAATTTGAATTTCAAACCGAATTGTTTTCTAACCGTTTATCAGGGCATTATCCGTGGGGGAGCCTCGATGCCGAATTGCCGACCAAGCGACTAATGAAACCTTTTTTCGCCAAATGATGGCGGATCGCAATCCTCAATTAAAAGTCGAAAGTGTCCGTGATAAAAGAGGGATTAGTCGCAAACTCGGAAGAATTGCTTTTAACTTATTCTCACCACCAAGATTAAATAATTTTATTGCCAACGAATCTGTTTTTGAACAACAATCATAAATAAAAACACCACTTTACTTTTAAACTCAAAATACATTCCTTCATAAATAAGATGTTGCTAATGAACATGCAATCCTTAGATTATTAAGTTCTACCCAAAAGCATAAACTAATGAGCAACTAGGGCTGCAACCCCCATGTCGGTTTTACGATCGTTCAAGTGTACTAGAGTCCTGAATAAATAAAATGCAATTAGACTAGGGTACTGCCTCATAGTAATACGTAACACGCCTCTGAGAGAGAAACCATTTAAAAAAATGTTTGAAATATCTCAATAGAACGCACAACAAAAAGGGGGAGGTGTGATTATCAATTTAAATGTAATATGCTTGTACAATACACTTTTCCGGGGCAACATTAAAGCGAGCGAATCATTTACGTGAAGGGCTTTGAATTATCTGATACGTATATTACACACGCGATTACATGTGATGGGACACTCTCGGTGTAACCGGCCAACATAATGGGATAACCTATGAGTTGATGGCTCGTGTTTCAGTCTGCTAATTCGGAGACAGGTTGCGAAAAGGACGGGCCACGTGCGGGGCGTCGCCATGGCAACAGAGGAAACTACGCAATTCCACAAGCCCCCGCCCTACGGGAACGACCTATAGTCCCGGCATTTCCAAGTCAGCCGACTGGATAAGGCTATTATTTATCGTTTTGGGCTTGATTTTTCTTTTTATTCTATAAAAACTTTAAACTGAAGTAACCAATATTAGGCTAAATCTACATTAAGATGAAGAAGAAGAAACTATGGAAAATGTCATTAGAGTCCTCGAGAAGAATTGTAAAAAGAATACAAAAGGTATCGTATCGTAAGATAAATGTTATACTTCTGAGGGATCCTCATCAAATCAGCGGTCCGTAATAATAACTCTATTACACAAAGGGATGTGAGATTTTGTCAGGCAATTTAGAATGGGAGTGTGGGGGCGGTCTGCATGAACAGCCATATCGCGTCAAAAGACGAGCGATATATTGTATAGGCGGGTCTGATGCTAGACAAAGAGATTTGATAGCACAACCTGATTGTAGATATAGAAAATTTTCAGAGTTAGATGATCCCAATGTGTATTGTCAAAGCGACTCTAATTATTATTATTTTTTTTGGTACTATTCTAAATGGCAAGAAAATTGAAAATGGCAATATAAATAAATAGATAAAAAAAGAAAATAGGATATACGAGGGTCATTCAATAAATACTTAGCCTACAAAAAGTAAACGAAAATTTTGGAAAAGTGGCAATTTATTTTTCAACATAGTCTCCTTTTAGTTCGATACACTTAGCCCAGCGATGCTCCAACTTTTTTAACCCGTCCGAAAAATAGTTTTTGTCAAACTCTGCAAAATAGGCCTCCGTGGCGGCGATGACCTCCTCATTTGATCCATATCTATTCCCGGCGAGTGATTTTTTCAGATTAGGAAACAGAAAGAAGTCACAAGGGGCCAAATCTGGAGAATACGGTGGATGGGGCAGCAATTCGTAGCGTAATTCGACCAATTTGGCCATGGCAACGGCAGACGTGTGAACCGGTGCGTTGTCGTGGTGAAACAGCACTTTTTTCTTCGCCAGATGGGGTCGTTTTTTCTTTAATTCGGCGTCGAATCGGCCCAATAAATCGGCATAGTAAAGCCCTGTAATTGTTTTACCCTTCTCGAGGTAATCGATGTAGATCACACCTTGTGAATCCCAGAAAACGGTGGCCATAACTTTTCCGGCAGATTTTACAGTTTTCGCCTTCTTTGGAGCACGTTCCCCGGTCTGGATCCATTGTTTTGATTGCTCCTTGGTCTCTGGTGTGTACCAGTGGATCCAAGTTTCATCGACGGTCACAAAACGACGCAAAAACTCCGCTGGATTCCGCTTAAACAGAGCCAAACACGTCTCCGATGTGGTCTCACGGTTGCGCTTGTTTTCCGGTGTGAGTAAACGCGGCACCCATCGCGCCGACAGCTTTCTCATGCCGAGTTCCTCGTGAAGAATATGATGCACTGTTCCTTCTGAAATGCCTACAGTCTCAGCTAGCTCCCGAACCTTCAATCGGCGATCTGCCAATACGAGATCATGGATTTTTTTAATGTTTTCCTCCGTAGCAGCTGTTTTCGGTGCACCTGGACGTGGTTCATCAAAAACCGACGTACGGCCACGTGCAAACTCGTTGAACCAATTCTTGACGGTGGCCATCGATGGAGAAGAGTCACCGTACACAGCATCCAAGCGCTCTTTGATTTCGATGCGCGTTTTCCCTTCCAAAAATAGAAATCGAATTACCGAACGATATTGCTCTTTTTCCATTTTTGTAAAACCGATCGACACGTTCGCTTCCTTAAGTTGTCAAATTAAAACAAATGAAGGGATTGGAATGAAAATTTGAAAAAAGAATTAAAAAAGAATGTGCTACACTGTGGTAAAACTCTTTTGAAACTACAGCGCCCTCTGGCGATGAGGCTAGGTACTTATTGAATGCCCCTCGTAATACTTAAAATAAAAGGCATACAATGCAAAGGTTGATCGTATTTTCCAAGTCCCTTGCCTCTTTGGTTATTTGACCCCTGTCAAGACAATTGCCTGTCCATCGGCTTCCCCTCGCGTTATTGGAAATCCCGGCTTCCTCGCGCGCTTTGTGGTTAACTGAGCAATCTGCAAAATGGGACTATAAACCACACACACATGCGGAATTTATTCCTAATATATTGCATAAATAAGCAAAACATGAAATAGGAAATACACATCTGGGAAATGAAACATCTAAATTACATAACATATTTATGACTAGACAAAATTTGAAAGAACCAATATAGAAAGGAAAAGAGTATGTAAAAACAAGGTACATGAACTCGTATAAATTGATTCGCTCCAGAGCTGTATCAGATAATGACCCATCAACTAACGAAGAGCCCGATGCCGCTTCATCCGGATGTCGGCGAATCCACTAGTTAATGAACTGATCGATCAAAAATGTTTCGGTCATTCACTACATTGCAAAGACGGAACTAAGTGCAGTCGGCTGATAATTTTTAGCGCTCATATGAACTAGCACTTCCCGTGTACCCTGTAATTACTAAACCGGAGACATGAGACATAAGACTCGGGTATCTGGTTTCCAAGTGTTCATTGTAGCAGTCGCAGACAATGGGACCGTTGCCGTGGCGAAGGCCGACCCAACACCGCATAACGACTGCATTATAAAACGCAGTTGCATCAACTTTAACACGCATTCTTATGACTTGTTGCATAATCACGGATTTTTCCAGAATAATTGCTTATTATCTTCATCAATATTAATTTTAAATGTAAATATATTCTAACGCCATCCCTACTTACAGTATCTCTTTATTTCCATTCCATTGTAATGGTTAACCGCATGTTTACTATTGATAGCTTTGCGGTTCTAAACATTATCATTTTAATTCTAACTGCTACTTATGAGAAAAAGATATTAAAAGTAAGCATAATACGTATTAGTAAAACAGCAGTCATGAACTTTTACTAGAGAATTATGACTAATCTAAGCAGCTGCTTGAACTTGATATTGTCATACATCTGTTTCTAAAACGACTAACAAAACATAATAGACAGCTGCAACCACTTTACTGCAACTCGTTTTTATTGCAAAGATTCTCCGTGTTTGCAACCATTAAATAATTATCTTCCTTGTTAATACTGTTATATACCTGATACGAAGAACACAGTAATCAAATACATTAGTGAACTCGATTATACACAAGAAATTCTTACTACATCCTGGCCGGTTCATAACATTGCCTAGCTGGGTTTTCTAAAGCTACATATAGCTCTACACAGTTACGTCAGTCACGTTTAGAAGATATTTTTAATTTACACAACAAATTAAGGACAAGGTCTCGGCTTGTACGGGAATTGGACCAAATAGTATCGATTGTACTAAATGACAATTTGTCTTTAAATTTAGGCCAAAGCCTAAATACGCTGGGAGATGAGTAAATGCCGATAACGAAAATTTTGTTGTTTCAGATTTGGTGCACCAGCTAAGATTCGTTGTAAAGCTGGAACATTTATAGCCTTTCCTATTAAGGTAATTGATATTTTTAAAACGACTTTATTGTATTATGCACGTACTATGTTACATGATCTTCTATAAAAAATACGCGTACTACATGGTAATCAATTTGAACTTGACAAAGTCAGTTATAATTTGTAACTCAGTCACGGCGCAATTTCATAGTAGACATACCAAACACAACCAATGGTCAACAACAGAACAACTGAAGCGAGACGCAGTGGACGCAAAAAGCACACGAAATTGACAATTCAATGGAATGTTTCGGTGATGCCATCAACGAACTAAAAATAGTCACGACGAGCACGTTCGAGAGTAGCCCACTATCATCCTGTCAGGAGTCAGGACGGTCCACAATTGGCCTCTCAATATCAAACAAGTGCCGGATCTGCATCGCGAGTTACGCAAATGACCATTATCCTAACGACTTAATAGGGAAATACAGAATACGCCTGGAAAACTTTACAACATTTCCAACATGAAAGGTTGTGAGTTTCCATTTTATATTCTTGTTTTACGAGATATATAAAGCAGGACCTAGTATAAAATTATCTATTTCTATAAGTATGAAGTTTGCGGAACTGTCTAAAATTGGGAGTAAAAAAGTGCAGTTAAAATTGGGCCAATGTGTCGCTAGCAAATCATAAGTGGCACTATTACCGACAATCAGACGGCGACCTTGTTGCTCGTTGTCGCACAAATCGTGGGGAGCCCCAGATTGTCATCCTCTCCATTCCGGCATCCGCTTTTTGCACTTCATTACATAATACTCCAGATACAAGTGTTTCATAGTCGTTTGGTTAAATAAACAAGTACGCAAGCTTGAATTTTCGTAATGCTTTATGTCATTGACAACCATTAAATTACCAAAGGTTTACCGGTGTTTATACGGTTGTCCAACCCAATATATTTCTAAAACACGTTGGTTTGTAGTGTGCGTATATATTGCGGACGCTCGACCACGACACGTTCTAAAATGGACAACGACTTGTCTGTGCGGCCCAACAAATTGCCGTAATCAATATGACTTATCTTCAGCAATTGAGCTGTCGGTTTTCACCCGATCCAACACACTACACTTTCAAATGTTTGTAGTCCATTATGTTGCACACTGTTTTGATTCAAGTTTTAATATAGTATTTAGATTGCTTGCGACCACATATGCGTGTTTTGTAACTTTCCTGTGCTATTTTAGCACAGGAAATTCGGTCTTAGATTATCTAAGTATCCTAAAAATTGGGTTTACTGGAAATTACTTAGCTTGGGTCACCAAGTCAATGACAGGCGGCCTCTAACTCTCATTATCCTCTACCATTCATTCCCAAACTACATAAATATCAAATTTCATAGCAATCATAGGCTAAGGCGTGAAAAGATAATAGACATCCAATTATTTTCACATTTATAATATTTTCCGTATAGACGCAATCATAAAATATCCATTTAAATCTCACGTTTGTTTCATAAGGTTGAAATGTAATGGGAAATCTAGTAATATCCATAGAAGGGCTATAATTATTGTTATTGAAACCCCTGATACACGAAATTTCACCTTTGTCCAGTGTTGTGCCATTTTGCTAGTACAGTCTACGTAGTATTTATAAGCGATTGTACTGCAACCGTCTCAAACATCTCAACTCAAACCAGTGCTAGCATAGTTATTATGCTAGTAGCTTGTGATTTCGGTTTTTGCTGTCCTCATAATGTCGTTTAGGGAACAGGTTAGCTCAGTTCTCGTATAAATAATAGCATTAAAAAAGTTGTCGTTCAACAAAGTTTATTTGGACTGGACAAACAACTATGGTAGGTAATGTTTTGTCGGGTGTGCAGGTACTTACAATGAAGGCTCATCGATATGTTTGCCTCATGTAGGTTGAAACTTCCGGAATTTAGTTTAAATCTATAAAACCATGGGTTTAACATATGACATGAATATAAACGGTATATTATGCTGCACTGTGCAATATTCACACTGGCACACTCATTTTATTATATTGATGATTATACTCGTACATTATGCATGTTTTAAACATATATCATGTATTCTAAGCACTTCGCTTGATGTTTCCAGTAATAAATTGAAATATATAAGTTATCACACTGAGCATACATACAAACCTGCTTCTATACGAACACTCGCAGGTTCCACTTCAGATCAGTTCCCGATCAGAACAAGGGCTATCATCACTACTTTATGTGCATCTAATAAGTTAATTGCAAGCCCACATCTAACTACATAATTTCTAATAAATCTTTCGTTCGCTCATTTAACCGCGTTTGACATAGAAAATTGCTACCTCTAGCATCGGTCTGCAGGTCGGCGCGGGCGGCAGGTGCGATGATACGGACTCTATCCGAGCTGGTGTTAATTAGCCCCTTGCCAGTTGATTTATAGCCTAACTTTGTCTTAGAATAAACTGTGCTTAATTTATCTATGCGCAGACTCCGGACGGCCGCACCGATGACGCGCTAAAATTGTAGACGTCCGTTTAGATACAATAAATTATGCAGCGTTTAAAGAATATCTCTAGGCAATTCACTTTGATTAAGATAAGAATAAAAGCAATGCAACAGGTTACACTCCTGCGTAATCTATATGAATAAACTGTGGAAAACAGGTTACTAAGATAGTTCACTCCACTAACCAGTTAAGATTCCTCGTGAAATATTGAATTCTGAATAATGAACTGCAGTAAAACCAATATCAATACCAATTGACTCGAATGATAAGATTGAAAAATATGGATGTCAAAATTGGGCCAAATTAAACAAAGCTGATTAAAATCTGACGGTAGCATGAGTCAGAACCCTTTCAAACTTTTTACAGACAGTACAACGAACTCACAACGGAAATTACTGCAGGAACCTGAACTGTAATTATGATTAAAACAGCTTTGCGTTTTATTATCATGGGACATCTCCCGACACCGTCACGCCTCGCGGATGGCGCTGCAAACTCAATGCGAACAAATACTGCCCGTCCGAACGGAACTATCTCATTCATAATTTTAACTAGCGGAAGTTAACTGTTTTACAAAACCATTACAATAAGCAAAAAGTATATCTAATTTTATAAATAATATGCCAGTTGAAGTTGCCCATTGCCAGTGAACTCTACTACCTAATGGAGAATGTACCCAAGATAGCATGTGGGGCACGAACAGTTGCGTGACCAATGTGGACATACCGTTCTCACCATCTCTACTACACCACTGCGCTAGTGTAATTACAGTATTTTACATCCGTTTTATGAACTATATGCAGATATTTTCATTGAAGAGCATTCGTATGCAAAGAGAAAATAAGACAGCAAACATAACAAGGAGATAAGCCCACCCTTCCTGTCGCAAATGATAAGAAATAATCGTAAGTTCTTATGCAAACTGTTTGCGACAATTCTCAAAAGCCCTTTAACCGTACAATGTCTGCGATAAAACAACGTTCAAATTCATTTGATTGGCGCTCATTGAGCACTTAATTGTGTTGTCAACTACGTCTACGAGCTCAAGGCGAGATCGCTCGTCAACAAGCCACAAAGCCCGCATCCTATTGTTTTAAAAGCTTTGAAGAGATACACAAGTAGGCGGATTGTGTAGAATGTAGAGACAATCGCGACAACCGCGACACCCCTCGCGGTGCGGTCAACGTATTTTAGTACAAATACATTCATATTTTCAGATATAGCATTCGGAATAGGTCACATCCAGAACTTTTAATACTCAATTTTTGATTCCACTCGCTTGTTAATTTTGCATATGTCCCTGAAAACCATTGAATAAGTGTCTTTACGGTCCATTTACAGTCCAGCGCAATCAAGATAGGAATCTGAGGCGCCATAGTGTTCCAATATGTGAAGCAGGCAATGCATGCATGAAGTTGTTCCCACGCTATCAGCTGGTTCACGCATCAGCACGCACGCGCAACGGCCAGCGACTCTCCAGCGTCACCAGTGTGCCCGATAACAATAATAGAGAGCAAAAATTAATCAGACAGAGAATCAGGTAACCCAAACAAATAAAGTGATGAAGCAAAGTTAATAATAAAATTATTAAAAAAACTTCGGTCGTCAATTTGGCAGCTCCGAGGGAATCAAGGGAAGAGCCAGTAACTAATAATAAAGAGAATGATTTATTGACAGTTAGCAGCGGTACACAAGAGACGATGGCGCCCGAGAGAGCAATTCACTGCGCCGCAAAAACATATCACCGCATTCACTGGACTTACGTATGTTGCATTGTTCCGCGTGTACCGCTAACTTACTTGTAAAGATTACGCGTAAAGAAATAAACATCACTGTGTTTAATGGGAAAACCCTTCAGTTCGTTGAACTACAACTCACTACGAGTATATCAAGATAGAATAATTGCATATCTCTAAAAAAATAAAAAAATATCGTAACGGTACTTAAAACCCAATTTTGGGAGTATGTACTCCGTCACGAACCTTCCAACGATAATCAAGTGGCACTGATTTATAGTGAATGTCGATTGGCATCTCCCTGAAGACACTGACAAAAAAGCAGTTACGGCATAACTGTGACCTTGTAGGTACGTGCTTTCAATGAGCTGACAATGACCGAATACAAACCCACTAAATACTCGCATTTTCTGCTTAAAGAAAGCAGAACTCGTTTCATTAGAGCTACGGAGATGAAACAGCGTTTGATAACGAAGCCATTACTGCGATAATTGCCTCCGAATGAAGACCGCCCATCTAACACCCGACTGCGATACTATACTATACTCCTGCAATGTATTTAACCATGTTGACATGACAAATGAATGGAGGTTCTAAATATAGAAAGAAATTGCGCAAAGCAATAGTGAACTTTATTGTTCGTAATAATACAATAAAAGCGAATGCTTAATGGTTTTATCCTGTCGTAATATAATTATGAAGAAAGGTCAATAGGACCCCTCGACAAAAGGACATGATCTTGAGTAGCCTGCTTAATAGAATGAATTGGTTGGCAGTGTTAGCGGGGTAATTCAACTAGAAAAGTTCACGAAGAGTACCAAAGAGGACTTCGATATTACTCAAGGATTTGCAATAATTAATTGTGGAAGTTGGAAAGTGTACCTAATTCAAACTAATTGTGTAGAGAATAGATAGAGGTGTAATAACGGTCAAAATACGGTACTAAGGATCAATCATTGAAGAATACTCCATTAATTTAACACCGTTATAGTAAAAACTTCATCAATGCTGGCAGTGAAATTACAGAAAGTTTCCTTTAAAACCTATATATGGCTTGCTATTAAATTAGCACAGTGTCCGACTCACCCCAGAGCCTTTGCGCTAACGTTAACGGAATATTTGCATTGTAAGCAGCAGCACAACTGGGTTAAAAGCTTAGTGCTGTTTCGCAGAGTCGGATCAGGACAACAATCATGCATAGAGCTCGTGTAGAGCGGGCGTGTTATAAATGTCAACTTCGATATTTCAACGTATTAGAATATTGCTGATCAAACGTGTATGCAGGTACTTTGCTAAAATTAATCATGAGCCATAAGGTGTACTCGGTTCAGTGACGGTGACATTTATTTACTTCTGGTAACCCTAAACATGCTTCATAAAACAGACACGTGTATGTGACATTTCACATATTCTATTAATGTTATACAGAATATGGCACTTACTTTAAATAGACCATCAAAATGTTAAACCAATGCCAAGAAACTGCAAAATGTATTATATTTAATATACTTCCACAGTTTTTCTGTTGAACTGGCTAGCTAGTATGTCCTATTTTCGAATTGCCTGAAGACCTACATAATTTCATATTATGGTTCATCATTATTTTTATTACTTGCATCATATTACCCAAAAATGTTAGTTTGTCGCAGAAGACAGTAATCCTGTCTAGTATTATTGATTGCATGTGGGTAATGCGATTAGTGTGCGAGCTATTGCTCGGGGAGCTTACCTCCTTACAATAAGTAACTTTAATCGATCGATTAAACGGCGATAACTTTAAGTACTTCAGATGGTTCGACTTTTTATGTTGATGCCATCTATGGACATTGTAATCGTAATGATAGCCATCTAAGTATAGAAGCAATATTATAAAGTGTGACTCACACTTCAGAGATATGGCTATAGCAAGAGTTCATAGTTAACGAGAAGATTAATGATCTCTGCCGGGACAATGAAGCGTCGGAACTAAAGATAAACAAGTACCATCTCAAGAACTCGGTGCTGAGATAAATAATATAAGCGAAACAATTCAATGAATTGCATTCAAAAGTTCATTTCACTTCACTTCTTAGAAGAACTTTCTTTCGTAATTTGGTACTTAGTCAACTTTGGACTGAGAGTGGAGTGATGATGATGTTGAACTAATACTAAAATTCTATAAATAAAGATTGGCGGATACCGACGCTACCAACTTCATCGTAGCTATTCATCGTGAATTTAATTAATACAAGGTGGACGAAGAGTATATTCTATTATCAACCGTGGTCTCTTGATCCCCTACGTCCGGCAAAATATTAACAGCATTGACATTGATAGAGGCATTGAGATAGGTACATGGTTGCAGTTTAGTTATGGCAGTAGAGGCACTGCACACTATTCATAAAATGTGACCTCGAACGGTGCAGTCACCACAGACCACGTCGCGGAACATCATAAAATTTTATTGCCCACAATATTGTTACAAAATACAAGTTTGCCTTTACCAACATGATGTCATGTTTGAAAAATAACGTTTATGTACAATAAAATTGCCAATAGCGTTTTACACGGATTCCAAAATTTACAATGGCTGTTCTTTAGAGCGGGTAAAATAATGAAGCTTAGAGCAGAGTAATTCTGTAGTTCCCAATAAAACATAATATGCAACCTCGGCAACACCTAAAAGTTACGTCTAAATAAATTTGCAATGTTTGCTTGCACAACGAGACAGGGCAAAAGTATTATAAATAGTTAAATTGTTAATGGCAACAGGCGTACCGCATACGTAAGCTTACTCGTATTGTTTTAATAAGCTTCAAACCGAACACAAAAATAAATGAAACTCTTGTTCGTACTTGGAAAAATGCGAAGTGAAACAAATAATGCTCGAGGGGTGGTGATGATTCAGTGAAGTGAGGTAACTCAGACGAAAGATTTTCCTGTTTTGTTTGTAGTTTGTCTCCCCTCGTCGCATCGAGAGTTGCTCTAAAACACGCAGACAGAAGGTATTGTGTTGGAAGGAACGTATGGGGTGTTTAAATCGACTCATTAAAGCACCGCTGAGTAATTGTCTGAATTCCCTTTGTCCACGTTATCATTCTATCATCAAGTTCTATGAGGGAGACTGTGGTTTGCTCTGAATTACTTGATTATCTGATAAAAACAAAACTACGAAACACTATCGTAACGTTTTGGAAACGAAATTTTAGAAAAAAAATTACATTAAAAAAGAAGCGTTAAATGAATAAATGAAAAGTTGAAATTATGACAAAGGTTTGGTTTATTTATTTATTTATATATTTATTTGTACAGAAAAACAACAACACAGAAAATAGCATAGAGAAACAGTAGGTTGTACAGTTGTTGTAGGTAGACCTAACTAGAGCGTATACCGATACAGTAGAGTGAAATCAGTTAATCGATTTTGTTAGGTGTCATATTGGCGGGCACACAAAAGCTGCATTTGGACACGCTATGCGCGCCAACACAAAGGGACTCGATTGACTTGGGCTGACGAAATACAACATAGCCAAAGTTAATAATTCTGAGTATTGGGAAAATAAGGACCTGCCATTGTTTGAATTGATCATCCTAAAAAAATAGTCTTGATTAGTTGATCACAATTTTATAATCATATTTTTATGTCATGTATGTAGTCTAATGTCTTAGTAGAAGGTGATTATTTTTTGAGCATTATCGTGTAACCTATGACCGAATTTAATTATAGCTTCACATCTGGCGATACGGAATAAAGCCAGTTTGTTCAAAATTAATTTTATCGTATAAAGCTACCGTAACTAATTACAGATATTTTATGAAGGAGGCTCCCTATTTAAAAAGCAATATCTCCTAAGTTAATCAAATAACAAAGGAGCGGGCGTCGGGATTTGTGCCACACACAATGGCCCGTGTCAATCTCCAATTGAACTTATTAAATTGAATTTACTCCATCTGTAGCGGCACTAACGATGATTTATTGGATCCTAATCTCGAGTATAGTAGATTTATTATTAAAAGGGAGTTCAAACCCTTGTAAAAGAGCAGAAACTGGTGAATTTTTAAAATTTGGCTTTGATATCCGGTTTGGCCCAAACTACTTAGCAATAAATGTCAAACCATAAACCAGTACTGCAGGTCTAAAAAGGCCACTTTTGTAGAATCATATTTTTTTATACGGCAATATTTACAAGGAATATGATTCTGATATGCAGTGAATTGAGTATGATTCGACTAATTTGTGCTACCATTAGAAGAATTGCTTATGATCTGCTAGGAATTCGGAATATGATTTGCTCCAGATGAATTGCTCATGTGACCTTTTTAGGCCCGCTGAATAAATACATTTACATTTGCAATAAACTTGTCGGTTTTGATAAGCGAAGCAATATTTTTTTCTAAATTTATTCATATTTTAGTGGAAACATTCTATATATTTAGATTGAGTTATTGTTTACCTCATAACTGTGTATGTATGTCGCTGTCAAATATCAACTTACCTGTAAAAAAGAAAACAATCTTATTAATGAAATAATTCAACACATACAAATATTTAACTAGTTGTCGGCGATAGATCGATCAACAGAGTAGTTAGGTTTATTTATTCCTTAACTGTAGTCAAATTGTGGAACTTATGATTAAAAAGCGTTTAGTAAGCATATTAGCCTTGGTTTATAAGTACTGTCAATTATATGAACTGCCTTGTAATTTAGGATCTATTAATCACCATGTACTAACAATGCTGAGAGCATCATTAGGAGTAGGAAACGTGAGAAATTAATAATAACAGCAACAACGATGATTAAATATTCAGATTCTACTACAATGCAGGTACTGTAGGTATTATTTTTATTTTAGCCAGTTGCCTAATAAGCACCTGAAAATCTTGATAGTCGTACCTAAAATAAAAAAAAAAATTGATATCATAAGAAATAATTAAAAATACAGTTAAAATGAAAAAAATGCTCAATAGTTTACAATATGTCTAATCTATCTGTAGCTTCAAAAACAGACAATCAAAATCGGAACATTTTAGAATAATAGATGAAGGTAACAGAAAACAAATGCAAGTTTTCATCACGTTTTTTTTTTCATTCAAGTTTCATCTCGGCAACGTCTACAATCGATTGTCTACTAGTAAGAAGCTACTTCAGTCGTCTAGGTGTACCTTCTTATTCTGCTCGTTCTATAACTGCTGTCACTTGCAGTAACGACTTCGTTTCGAATATTGATTATAATAGAACACTTTCCTAGAGTTAATGTACCTGCTCATTTTCTCTGATTTTACTACGATAAAGTATCTACTAACCATAAAACGTAGGTATCGTTGAGAGATGAGAAAATTTGTAAAATAAAATCAAAGACAAAATCGTATCTTCCGCATCAACACTTCGCTAGGGGCGACATCTTTGAGCTCAGCGCCATCTGCTTTCATTGACGTAACTTTGTCAAGGAAATTGAGTTTCCGGGCGATCGAAAACCACCGCAACCTTTTAAGCCGATATACTGATGTAGAGACATAGTCTCAATGTACAGACGCCAGCACGTCAATCTACCCGAATCTGTAAAATTTTACCAATCGAACATTACCTTCCAGTATTGTGATAAGGTTGAAAATCTATGAAATAAATTTGACAGATTTAGGTAGGTTGATGTGCTGGCGTCTGTACCTACAGGTGCATGGTAACCACCGATACAGAATAACTTTTATTTAACTTACACCAAGCCAATTTATTTAAATTCATTTCTAACATGTTTAATGCCAATTACAAAACGCAATAAGCAGGGAAAAACGACTGCTTTTATATCTTGTGAATGTTCATCTAGATAAAATTTGGGGGTCGCAGCAATTTATTACTGGAGGGTCGGACGAATGTGATGCTATTTTTGGAGCTGGCTCACAAAATTCTTAATGAAAACCACGAGCCAATGAAAGGAAAAATTTAAAAGATATTTTATATCAGAAATAAATCTATTTGTTCTGGATTATTAACCTATACCCTTTGTACAATCTTTTGCGCCCTCTGATTGGTAAAGCTATCAAAAAACAATCGGTTGGAAAACAAAGACGCGCCACAACCAATTTTCTTTGTTTACTCACGTTGCCAAGTTTTAATTTTTCTTTTACGACTCGAATGTTATTCTTACTTTTTACTGTATCAAAAATATTGTAGCTGATACTGTCCGCTATAAATAATTGCTTTCACATAATGTTATTTAAATCTACATATTTAAAGCCATCGATGTAAATATTTAGGTCAAGTGGGATATAAACCTATCCATCGTTTAAAAAAAGATAGCTAATACTCATCGTGCAAAATATTACATCATAACATTAGTAGTAACGTGAAGTCATGTTTAAAGCATATTAAAGTAAAACTCGTAAAACTGTAATGTATTAGTAATTGCAACATTTATCTATAAACTATTTATCTTTGTTGCAGTGGCAAGATGAAGAAAAACAGAAATTGTCAAAGCGGGTGGTGGGTGGTGCTATTAACCGCCACGCTGGCGGTCCACGTCGCAGCAGAAGCAGGAGTCGGGCTGTACAACTCGAAGCTAAAACAAGTCACAACCTCAAGCACTTTGAAGTGGACTAATCTCAAGAAAGAATCCATGAGCAATTATGTCGTTGGTGCTGATTCTGAACAAGGTACCAGGATAATTTTCTTAGCTTAAAGCTTTCAGCGACGTGTGCTTGGGTATGGAATACATTCTTTTTTATTCTTTTTCAGGTCCAATATACCTTTGCAGAGCACGTCACGAAGGCGATATGATTCTAGGACAATTGATACCAGACTATACATCCTGCGCTGTATCTGCAAGCAAGAGCTACAATATATTCGAGGTACTTGAAAACATTGAAAATGCATCTTTAATCAATTGGATACCGTGGTTTAGGTTTAATGCAAAGCCCAGCGGAGGTGTAGTAGTCGACTCTTCTGTTGATTCCGTTTTTATTGGAAGGATGAAAGCCCAAAGTGGATATTCACATTACATTGGAAGGATAGCGTATGAAAACGTTATCGGACAGTTAATCACATTTGATGACAAGAATAACGAAGTGATCGAAAACAGTGGTGAGATCCTAAAAGAAATTGAACCGATTAGTTACAAGTTAGAAAATGTTGTGTTAGATCGAGCTACGGAACACGTACGTCAAACAGAACCTGAAGTCTTTGAAGAACGAATTCTAAGAAATGAAGACGATATTGCTGCTACGGTCACTACAGAAATTGAATACGAATTCAACTACACGCTATCTTGGGGTCACGGACATGGTATAGCTATTGGGCTTAATACTACGATTGAATTAGATGATGGTACTTTATTTCCGCAAATACAGTGGGCTAACCCATTTACAGAGCCGAGGAAGAAGTTATATAAACTTGAACAATATCTAGAACCAGGCACAGCATGTAATGTAACATTCAGGGGCAACCTTACAAACAGTGACGTACAGTATACAGCTAGATTAGTAACTTTCTATAAAGACAATGAGCCTCGGTCAAGACAAATGAGAGGGCAACGAATTGAAAATACTCTCGAGGTAGAGGCTATTTACGGAGAAATATATTTCTTGGCAAATAATACCTTGGTGCCAACAACTACAACCACAACCACAACTACGACGACAACTACGACTGCTGCACCTCCGCCAGAGACTGTGCCTCCTGCACCTGAAGAAAATGATGTAGCTGCCATGAAGAAAGCAGAGCAGCCTGCTCAGATGGACAGCGGCGATATGATGAACGAGAGCGGTGAAGGCATGGTTAAAGCGGCGCCAAAAGAAGACATAAAAAAATCTGTAGTCGGTGGACTCGGCAGCAACCCCAATGGAGCAACTATGAGAATTGTTACATTTACGTTATTTATTCCAGCTCTATTACTTTTACTTTAAAATGACAAGTTAAATTCTTTGTAAATAGCGAGAAAATATCATTATTATAGATGCTTGGTCGTTTATACATGTATGTATGTACGTTTTGGCAACTGAGCTTGATGCTGTTGATTAAAAGTCGAGGCACGGATAATAACTTTTTCCTCGACAAAATTATGTAAATATAAATATTTTTGTTTTCTTGACATTCCTGTTATGTGATTTCATTCCAATGTGTAAATTGAGGAGCCAAAATTAATCGCATAACTGTAAATAGATATAACTGTAAATAGTTAACTGATATGAAAGTCGCAGAGCGGCGCGAGGAGATTGTCATTAAGTGTAATGACAGTGGAAACATCGTAGATAGGGATAATGATACCGAGTGAAGTAAGACACTGTTACCAATGACAAGCTGTAATAAAATCACACATAATATGTACCTTGAACATTCACAGGACAGTAAACTCACATTTGTGATATCAGAATGAATTTCAAAATTCGAAATCACGTTTATAGGAGAAAAAAATACGTTACCGTCAATATTTAAAATGTTGCAATGTACAAAACACAATATTTAGAGATTCTGTATATTTTAATAATGAGTTTCGTTTGATCTATTTGTTTTTGCTTGAAGGCTATAGCCATGTTTTTGAGTAATTGTTAAATATAATCATCCTAAAAAGTTATGTGTAAAGTTTTAAGTAATTTATTTTTATCATATTCCGTTACCTAATATTAATACAGTTTAGGAATTAATTGATTAAACTTGTCCAACGTTGTTGTTCCCGCTTGATTTTGCTTTGTACAATATGGCAATTGTTGTGCATTACATTCATCAGTCTCACTTTTCTGAATATGCTTTAGTATGAATATGACATTTTTGTAGGTTTTGGTTACGAACATTTTGACGCACAGTTCATTTCTTTTCGCGCAGTAGCAAGTAAGCCGATCATTTAGTACCTCTTACCTTTTAGTATTTTGTATCTCCTAATTTTAATTGTTATTTATAATTTTAAGTTACAAGAGTCTAAAAATCCAGAATTAAGAGATATTATTAATTTAAAGCGTATAGCGATAGCGTTTATTCACAAATAATTTATTTTGTTTTTATTCCCTCTTATATTTAAATATAAATCTAGGTTCAGATGAAATTCTAATTACACTTCAGATACTAATAAAAACTCAGCATGAGACGTAGGGTTAGCTGAAGATGACTTTGTTATGTAAGCCAAAGTTATACTTTGTAAGTTCGCCTACTTTTGTTAGTTTAGACATTAAATCCATTAAAATTGCATCCCTCCGTCAAATGAACTCATCATTCTTGTTAGATCTTAGAAAAAAGTAGACTCTAATAGATTTGGCATCGTTTGGTAGTAGTATGCTTAGCGGACTTTTGTCAATGTGTAAAGAAAATGGATGATATTTTTGTATGAATTGAAATCGATTGTAAGTGTTCGCCGTAATTGTAAGTGAACTGTCTTCATCTCTAAGTTTAAAGTCAACCTGTCTTCATTTATGTGCGAGTATTTCCGAATGAGTCAGTAAGTATTCTTCTTCGCTGAATACATTTTTAAGTTTATTAACATAAATGGTGTAATCTTGGTTAATAATATTTTTTAAATTAACGTTAAATCAACGTCCCACCTAGCGTACCATTATTGGATAAGACTTAAAATATTATTATAACAAAAATATAATTATATTTATTGGTCACTTTCTCAGCTTCGAAATATTTTTGTCTCTGATGTCGTAAATTAATGTTAGAACTTATTGTGAAACATTTAATAATATCTACAAAAGAAAATCAAGGCCTGTATGTTCAACGTCTAATATTTAAGGAAATTGCTTCTTCCCGTTAGGTAGAAAATCTATTCCATAATATTAAGGCATGTTCGATTGTTGTACCTATATGTATGAAATAGACACTGCTAACTTGGTAGATATTATAACAATGAATCTCATGACATCAACATTGTTTTGCGAAGCATAATTGTGATGTTCCATGTAAGTTTACTTTGTTTAAATTTATTAAAGTGTAACTAAAAGACTTTGTGATTTTATTCCATTCTAAACTATTCTAAACGTCCACATCCTGCTGATAGAAGAAACCGGTCTCACAGTCTAATATACATAGCTATATAGGTAGAATATAGTACATAAATATCGTAATCGTTACGTTTATACTTAGAAAGAATGATCTAAGCACTAAATTATATGGTTATCTTGCCGCACCCGTATGCAAATAAGTGGTGATGGCAACGTCACCTCGGAGTGATATTTGAATTGTTCAACATATTCCCACGACTATACCTACAATACAACTGTATTTACAATCAAGCAAGCTCGAGATCAACAACTATGAATTTATTCTAGCGTCGTCGTCGGCCATATCATCAAATGCCACTCTACGAACTAAAGCACCTTTTATGTCGCAACAATCTTCGTATTTGCAATTTGACAATAGCGCGACAGTGTCAGAAATTCTGGTAAAACTATTATTATATTAAATAACGTTAAACGGATTTCGGAACGGATTCAGGAAAGTAAACTTATGAACACTACACCATATTCGGTTAGTTAATATCATATCAAATCAATTCTTGAATATTTATTTCTATACAATACAAACAAACTACTATTTTTCTCCGTCATCAAAAATGATACCGTCTCCAAAAGAACAAATAATACTGCCTAACTACTACCTACGGTTGGATACCAGCCTAAACATCTTATAGCCACATCTTTTTCCATTGATATATATGTACTACGTACTAGATGAGGCGTGCCGTACAGTCACTTTACTTCACTTAATTGACCTGCAGGCCGAACACTTTTACATTGATGGCATTAGTGCAGTTTTGACGTTCATGCAGTGTCAGCGCGACGCTTATAAATACAAATTTAAGTGAACTTGGACATTTATAATAATTTTCTAGTCAAGTAAGTAATACCATTGGTTGTTCAAGCAATGTAATAGCTTCTACTATCGTAATAGTACGTTAGAGAAGATATTATTTTATTTAAACTCTTCTCCATTTCACAATCATAGACTAAAACATGCAGATGTTCCCTCCCACAAAGAGCTGAATTAGGTTTTTACCTACAGCTAGTTTACCAAATACAGACTTCGCACGGTCTTTTATACTGTTTGAAATTTTTAAATATTTTATTGAACGCTCTTTCTTTTTTTGTATAATTAATAACAATGTTTTTTTTTTAATAAATTACGACGAAATGTCAGCAAATCATGAAGTATCAGTTTTCATCGGTAAGTTTTGTTGTTAAGCATGCTGTCATTCGTTAGCACTTAGGTAATTTACGTACCATATTACGTGCAGGTTAATATTTGAATAAGGTTCAGTTGAATTTGTAGTCTTATTAGTGATTATTGATTTATTTATTTGTTTTACTGTTATTGAGATCTCGTTTTTACATACACTATAATTATATTTTGAAATAGAATATTATTGTAATGAAGTATTGTAGGCAAGAAACTGTGTCACTTCTGCGGTATAAAAATCTATATAGATGACATGTCATCACACTAAGTTGAACGAAACGCGTAAGTACTAGGAAATGCATGGCGCTTTAGACCTTTTGGTCGCGAAAAAGTATCCTCTATAAGCTGTCTTAGCGCTGTAAGTTTTAAAAGTTTTGTTAGACGACATAATGGCAATCTAGCGCTGCAGCGATTTATTGTTTGAACTTTTCAGTATTTTGACAAATAGTTTATATGAACGTGCTTGTCTATCGCAAGAATATAGGTCGATGTCTTTTTCACATATTTAAGAAAAAAAAAAACTATTTACTTTTAATTTTAAACACACTCAGTCTAATTAAACTTTTCACAATACTACTTAAATTTAATCTTGATAAAGAATCTTTTTGAAGCAACTAACTGTAGTTCAGATTTTATCGAAAATTCTCTTTCACGAATTAAATTTTGCAATAAAAACTCAACGTTTTCATTAGAGCTAGTAATTACGAAATTTTTATCTCCCAAGTACTTTCCCAGTAAAACAAATCATCTAATCGAATCCTAAATAGCGTCTGAACTTTCCTGTGAGATTGTGTACACCTGCACGTTTTCAAAGTCTATTTTGTCTGTTGTCTGGTGTTGGGTGTTGGCAAACGCCATAAGGTTTGCAGACACATTATTGTTAGATGTCTCGACAAGCCAGGGGGAACACGGCGCCTACGGGTCTCATTGTATCTAGCTTAACGGAGCGTGAAGGAATTAAGTGCAAGCAATATGAAAAAATTGGCCATTCAATTTAAAGTGTTTCTTTGGTATATTTTTATTGATAAATGGAAGATTCTAAGCTTCTAACGTTGAGTAAAAATAGGTAATTAGGCAATTGCACTCAAGATTTTCAGGGTCTGGAATCCAAAATCCGAGATTCGGTTTGCCAAGCTACAGTAACTTTATTTGTTTTAGATTTTAGGCTTAGGTTTGTAGGCTTCATCTTTCTAGGTTTATTTTCTAAGATGAAAGCTGACTTCATCAATCAATGTTAAGATAGAATCATGAAAGCTTTGACAAGAAACAGGAACAGCCAGCACGTTAAAAATTTAGAGACCAGCAAGTTCAACTGATTTTGATCTCTGATTTGTAAGGGCAATGAACTAAGCCATGCAACTAAGCATAGTCTTTATGCGATGTATTTTTTGCAAATAACGTGAACCGGTTTTTAAAGATTCAGGAAGATTCGCTTTGATAAGTTTGATGGTAGAAAAAGTACAAGTATAAAATATTAGTATCTCCGACTGTATACTCGCAGATTATATTAAAGGTAAGTAGGTACTTAAGGACTCGTTAAGGTAACAAGATAAAGTCTTGTGGTATAAGAATATTAAGGATGCTAGATATATGCGTATTTAAATTTAAGTATGTCGGGAACCTAACCTAGCCTTAGGTAAGATTACATCAGATGATAAAAACAGGGAGGATATCTGGATACACGAAGAGCTAAAAGATGGGAGTAGAACAACAATCGACAAGAAGATTGTCGAATTTATTGTCAGTCTCAGAAGTCAGAGGCCGAATGCCTTAGTTATTCTGACCGAGTGAAGGTATACTTGATTAAAATAAATTTGCAGTATGAATAATGTACATTTCTTATTTAATCCAAAAATACGAAATGTGCATTATAATGATGTATGAGGACTATAATTTATTAGCGTTGATTACTGACTAGTTGTTGAAGAAAGCAATCTATTTTAAAAAAAATCTCACATTTGCACAGTCTGGACCACTCGAGGTCAAGATCATTAAATTTTTAAAAAAGAAAATGTAACGAAGGAGCCACTAAGAAACAATTTTTGAGAATTCTCTACCTGTTATTAATTAAACAGAAAAATTTGAATAGAGGTCCGTCATTTTGCCGATAGGAAATCCGATGAGGCACTCAGCTTGTACTTACTTAGTAGTATTGTATGGGCAACCAACGAACTGCTTTCAAAAACTGACTAGAACATGGTAATATCCACGTAATCTTATTAAAACTATATAAACTTGGAACCATTTCGACAAGCAAAGAAACATATACTCGTATAAAACACATAAAATGCTGAGATAGCGTTGATATGATCATAAAAAGTAAATTTGTCCCTACCCTTGTAATACCGGGGCCTAGGATGCTTCCCCTGTGGAAGTATTTCACGGCCTTCAAAAGGGCTGGGGCGGGCTTGCACTCAATATTTCTCCCTATAGATAGGTAGATGCTATATGCGCATAGATATATTTTGTAGTTTGTTGTACCACTTTTTTTTTTTAATTAGCCTATACTTTCCCACTGCTGGGCAAAGGCCTCCCCCAATTCCTTCCAGGTATTTTTCTCTCGGGCCACCTCGAACTACTATACACCATTAAATTTTGATCGTTTTAATCCCGTGAAGGGTCGATCCGGTACATGAAACACTATCGATGTGTAAAGATAAAATAAAAAAAATAAAGTACTTTTTTCTAAAACTCGAATTAATATACGCATGTACGAAATTAATTTCTTTAAGTAAAAGTCAGCTGAGCGAGGTCAATGACCTGTAGGTAGTAATTTTGTCTTTACAAATCGATAGTGTTTCATGTACCGGATCGACCCTCCACGGGATTAAAACGATCAAAATTTAACGGTGTAGACTAGCAAAAGCATAAAAATGGTATAAGTATGTATCAATTTACTAAAGATTGGCGGAGTATATTTGTGTCAGAATTTAAAAGCATTAGTCATTTTGAGCTTTTGAAATAACTGCAAGGTTTTATAGATTATTATGTTAATGTATTATTAGATCATGAATAATATTGATTAAGTATTACCGCAACATTGATAGATTGTTGTCTATCATTAATTGGCTCCGAGAATATTTCAATAATTATATGAATATTATGAGTTGAGGGCACTTGAATTGCGTAATTCAATAACGTATGACCACGAGCTCGTGGAGATAAGGAATTAAATGCAATAAGCACTATTTTCTACTAGCGGTTTCGCCTGCATGAAGGTAGAAAAATCTTGCAAAAAAGAAATTCCCGGGATCTTATGTGCTATTCCAGGACATAGTCTACCCGTAAAATTTTAGTTCGAGCGTAAAAGAGTAACAAAAATACATACAAATTTCCGCCTTCTTACTATTAGTCTGAACAACGCTTCATCAAATTGCCCACGAGGGGACTTCACTTTTAAAGACAGGGTCACTGAACTCCCATAATTCGCAAGAGATAGAAAGCCACGTCCTACAACTTCAAGTAGGAGTGGACTTAGCACAGTTACACCTCAAACAACTGTCTCACTGAGTAGACACGGACTCCCCATATGTATAGTTTTTCACATCAAAATATATTTAGTCACATATATGTATAATATAATAAAATAGAAATTTATTTCCGAACATTGGTTGATACATTTTTCTTTATGTGGCTGTAGTACTGGTAATAGAATGTCCCTCAGTTCGGTGTGCCTTTTGGCATAGGCCTCCTCCAACTGTTTCCATTAGACTCTATCCATTTCTACCCTTATGCAGTATGGACCCAATTCAGGATGATGTCGTTTTCCCTTAATCACATAGTGCTGTAAAAGTTATTTATTACAAGTTGACTAATATTACACATATTCTTTAAAGATATTTTAACAATTGTTTTGAGAAAGTATGACCGCAAACAAATAAAATTATTCATAAATATTATCATTGCAAAGTACATGGTCTATGACTCGCTTTCATTCTGTGATTTAAAATGAATATTTATTATTTAATTTTGTAAATGGTCCGATATAATCTTACGTAGAGTTGGCAACCGCAAATATTGTAGGCATTTTATTTATAGTGAGGCAAAGGCAAATGGCGATTGCGTACTTCAGCCGCCGTCCATAATGAGTTGGTTGACGGCGGCAATCTGTCATCGGCGCCAGTACACCACGCGTCATCACTTAGGTACCTAATCTTTTAACAAGAACCCAGTTATAATTTCCCAGTAAAGTAACTGTAAAGGGTGCCGGTTTCATTTATAATGGGCCAGACATTCAATATCGCGTAGGCATTTCAAGCGTTGTGACACTTCTTTGTTGTGACACAACCAAGCGTTTATTAAGATACGTTATGTTACGTTACGACGTCATTATCTAGGTTAATAATGCCTTCTTTTGTTTAGAATTAATCTAAATTAATAAACCGCCATATATACCATCAACGATTGCGTCACCATCAGGTGGGATCGCACTCAAGCACTATAGTTTAAATCAAATAAAAAGAAATAATGTAGGTCTACATTCATTACGGGAAGTATTTAACTGCTCCTCAATTTATTCCTGTTTTCTACTACAAAATGTGCTCTTCTGAGTGGTTTAGTATGAAATATCCATGAAGGGGATGGCGAGGACTGTATTCGCTCGCTTCGCTTGCTATCAACACCCCGCCATACTCTCCTGATCTAACTTGTCCCAATCGGTGCGTCAGTACCATGTTCCGGATTCGTGCGGAGGATTCGCCCGGGTGTCGCCACTGTGCGGAACATCCGGAGGACACGGTGGAGCACACTGTAGAGGTGTGCCCCGCCTGGGCGGAGCATCGCCGTGTCCTCGTGGGGGCGATCGGCGGCAGCGATCTCTCTCGCCGGGCCTTGGTTCAGGCCATGGTCCGTAGTGAGGAGGGATGGCAGGCGGTCGCCTCCTTCTGCGAAGCAGTAATGCTAGCGAAGGAGGAGGCCGACCGCATCAGGCAGAGGCAACGGGGCGCTCGCCCCAGCCGCCGCCGGGATTCCGATCCCGATTTCCGGCCACCGTAGGCGCGGGCTTGCGGACGGCGTGCAATGGGTAGCACGCTGTCCGATCGTCCGGTAACCGACCGGACCGAGCCCAAGTCGTCGACGGCGCGTTCTGTTCCCGCGCGCCTCAAGGAGCTGTCAGCACACCGAAGAGGCCCAGCCTGCTAACTGCAGGCAGGCAGGGTCGAAGCCTACTGGGGTCATGGGTTAGTTCCGAAAGGAATGCTCGACCCCGGCACGATAGGCTACGAAGGAACGGGGTAGGTTTTTAGTCAGTAAGAGTCTGACACTACTTCCCGCTCCGCCCAAGGGCGGGATTTGTCATTGGATGATTTTACCTACCATAAAAAATAAAATAAAAAAAAAATAAAAAAAAAATCCCTGTAAAAAGTTCGCCAATATTTGGTTCACAATTAATATTTTTAGTGAAGAATAATATTTTAGTGACCCACTCTGGCTTCACACGAGTGCGAATTATACACAAAATTCTATTCATTTATGGCTCTTTCTAATAAAGTAAAAACTGCATCAATACCATTGCGTGGTTTAGGAGGAGTTAACGGAGAAACTGACAGACTACTATGTGAAGAAAATTTTATTAATGTAAAGGGCAATCAAGTACTTATATTAAAGAAGGTTGCACTATTACTAAGTGTGACCGACTTTCCCGGCTTTTACGCGGGAAAAATGCATGGTTTATGAGGGTTAGGTCGTTTTTACATTGGACGAAAATGATAACGACACGATATCGTGAGACTGGGAGTTTCATACATTTTCTAACGAACGATGTACATAAATAAGCTTCTGGTACAACTAGTTACTCGAGACTGCTAGGTGGCATAACGCATACAAGCTGTTGGTTAGTGTCAACTCCACATCGTCATATAAATGAAACTACCAGCCCCACGATATCGTTTTGTTATCCGTTATCGCCTAATGTGAAAACGGCCTTAGGCCACTGGAACAGAACCGCAGGAAAAGCTAGCAAATTTACCAACTTATTACTAAATACGGAATAATTTTAATAGAAGATTTTGCCTGCCCTACATACCTAGATATTGTATACCCTAGGTTGAATGGTAGAGAAAGGCATGAAGATTAAATAAATCACATTCTTACTCATTACTGACGACTTTGGTTACAACGGGATGATAAATTCTGTGGTTGTTTACACACAACCCACGGTTTATTTTCAACAAATTACTAATACTTACGTAAGAAAATAAAGTACCTACCTATCTCAAACAAATAAGGGGGCTGTCAAGTTTTGACCTAAACAAATAGAAGAGTCAAGGGATTCCCTCATATACATAATGGCAGTATCGGTGACCAGGGTCGTGGAATTATGTGGCTGTTGAAAAATCGTTCCCGCTTTTCGAATTACAACATTCTACAATATAATATTGTTGCTTGCCAGGCTCATATTGTTATCGGATTATGAAAATCATTGTAAGTTTATAATTCACTAGGATCTGTCAGTGACTTCAACGGCATGATATTAGAAAATGTGTGATGAAGTAACATTCTACTGTGGAGGAATTTTTAAAAGGAAGGTTCGTACGGAACCTTCTCTATAAAACAATGCATCCTAGCAGTGTTTCGGGCTAGTTGAAATTTTCAAAGGAGGAAGTTCTAAGGGGGGAAGGTAGGTACTCTAGTTATAAGTGTAAAAAAAAAAACAACCGACTTCACTAATAAAAACATGTTCAAAATAATTTTAATTTCGGAAGTCGGATTTACAGTTTGAGAATTATCTCAAACTGTAAATAAATGTATTTGCATTGCATTAGCAATAATTAGGTATAGTACGCGGCAAATAAGTTAAACCATTTGTCACGCCCAGCCCCCCACTTCGATTGAGACCCGAAAATCGGTTATAATCCACCACATAAGTTGAACCATCATGGCGACCGACCTTGAATGCGCAGTAACCGTTTTTCGTGTCTCAATCGAAATGGAGCTGCGCGTAACCCATAGAAAATGGTTCAACTTACTTGCCTCGCACTATAACTGCTTAACTTTTTATTAACGGTAAATTAGTAGGTACATACTTAATATAAAGTATGTTTCCGCATATTACATCTAATAAGTAGAGCTCTAAGTGCAAGCGGTAAGTAATGTGTTCGTTTATGGCGTTAGACGTGAACCTCTTATGACGTGAACCAAATACCATTATGACAGTCATGTGAACATTGTGAACACTTTTCGCCATTTTGTAGCCACAGCCAGTCTTTCCGTTATGGGTAATTGGCTGTGATCGACTATTTACACAATAGTTTTTTTATGTGCAATATCATTAAATGACTTCTACCGCTCTGGGTGGAGCCAGAGGGAGTAACAGACTTTTACTAACTAAAATCCAGCCGTAATCCTTCCGTTTTCCATAGGGCTGCGGTAACTTTCCAAACTCCACAGAAGCCCTGGCTGGCATCGGCCCTAGCGAAACCTTTCACTCATGCTGATATGCATAGATGATATATCTTTAAAGCACGCGTGGAAAAACGTGCCTTCGACTTGGATTTAGTCTTTATCAGACGGCGAGCTACTTATTACTCGCCATTCGCAAGCCCGCGCCTACAGTGCCTAGAAAGTGGAAGCGCGTGGACTTCCAAAATCACCCTTACAGTTGCAAAATGGCATAAAGACGCGGACAATGCTAGCGCCGATGAGGGGTTAATTTTACCTATTTATTGACATTGAAGAAATTTGCTTTTGCGATACCATAAATACCCACTACAACTAACAAATTTAACGTATTTATGAACTTAAATTACTGGTGATAGCGGTAATTCTATACTTAGAATATGTAGATTATCATTGTTGTATATAAAATAGATCAAAGCAAGTATATGGAACCTCAGCAGGCCTCATTAACGTCAACTTATCATCAAATTAGTTTGACTTTCCCCGCCCTCAGCTAACGTTCCACAAGGCAGTTCGTTAAAATATTGACAAACAATGTCTAGTTGTCTCTGTTCGCTACAAAACAATGATTGCCTGTACCGCTGTTTCCAGTCAATCTCAAGATCGTGGTAAACATCTTCAAAGTCATATACTTAAATCAAGTTTTCAGAGTAATTAAGTACCTACAATATAACCAAACACCTATCGTATCATTAAAAAGTTTAGGAAGCTTTAACTAGCATTACAGATAGTGTTGCCAGGTGTCACGATTTGCGCGGAACGTCCCGATTTTCGGGGTCTACGGACGCGGTTTGCACTTGATCAGGACGCTAAATCAATAAATTTATTCAAAAAAACATGATTATTACCAAAGATTAACGTGTATTAAATTAGTCGCATTTGCATTACTATGTCGAGTGCTCCGCGGGCGTCAGTAAAACTCGGACACGCTCTCTCGAGACTCTTTCAACTCTAGACCAGAGTTTATTGCATGATTTCCCATTTGAAAAATTCCCTTATAAAAAAAACAGGTTTTATTTGTCTCGATCTAAATTCCTAAGGGCCGGGACACATAAACACGATACGACGTCGTGTCGTACCACGATGCGGCGTCGTTTCACGATGCGACGTCGCGTCGTGGGAATCTACGACGACCATCGTATAAAACTACGTCGCGACATCGTAAAGTGCCACGATACACGGCACGACGTCGCATCGTGAAACGACGCCGTATCGTGGTACGACACCACGTCGTATCGTGTTTATGTGTCCCGGCCCTTAATCCCGATTTGTTTTACCATTTGTCCCGATTTTAATCCAATAGGACCTGGAAACTCTAATTAACCTGTTGAATATCGTAATTAGAGACACAATAGAAAGACAATAGGTGTGCGGAAGCCGGCGTCCTCTTGGGAAATAATGAATTAAAAAGCCGTTGAGCTAAAAACATTAGATAAACTTGTTGTTTCTAGTTACATAGTTATAAACATCCAAGGATTTATTACATAAGTTTTATTTTGTGGATTTTTATGTTTAATGGCGGATTCAACTAGATACATACTAATTGAAAATGTCGTTCCCACGAAGTTTGCATACTTATTGCAGTGCAATTCACGATAGTAAAAAAACGACTCACAGGCAGCTAAATGTTGCAAAACAAAATTTGTTTAAAGGTTACATTTACCGGATTATTTAAGAGCAATTAAAGGCGATCTAAACCTTGACTTACTAATACAAAACCAGTTTAGCAAATTATGAATAACAAATTAACTGATTTGAATAATATAATATTTAATTTACTGTCTCGGACACCACAATCTAACG
Source organism: Leucania comma (assembly GCA_958295575.1). Classification (NCBI taxonomy): domain Eukaryota; kingdom Metazoa; phylum Arthropoda; class Insecta; order Lepidoptera; family Noctuidae; genus Leucania; species Leucania comma. The sequence continues at coordinate 19,254,615 of OY282468.1, forward strand.
CATGGTTTTTTTTTTTTTTTTTTTTATGGTAGGTAAAATCATCCAATGACAAATCCCGCCCTTGGGCGGAGCGGGAAGTAGTGTCAGACTCTTACTGACTAAAAACCTACCCCGTTCCTTCGTAGCCTATCGTGCCGGGGTCGAGCATTCCTTTCGGAACTAACCCATGACCCCAGTAGGCTTCGACCCTGCCTGCCTGCAGTTAGCAGGCTGGGCCTCTTCGGTGTGCTGACAGCTCCTTGAGGCGCGCGGGAACAGAACGCGCCGTCGACGACTTGGGCTCGGTCCGGTCGGTTACCGGACGATCGGACAGCGTGCTACCCATTGCACGCCGTCCGCAAGCCCGCGCCTACGGTGGCCGGAAATCGGGATCGGAATCCCGGCGGCGGCTGGGGCGAGCGCCCCGTTGCCTCTGCCTGATGCGGTCGGCCTCCTCCTTCGCTAGCATTACTGCTTCGCAGAAGGAGGCGACCGCCTGCCATCCCTCCTCACTACGGACCATGGCCTGAACCAAGGCCCGGCGAGAGAGATCGCTGCCGCCGATCGCCCCCACGAGGACACGGCGATGCTCCGCCCAGGCGATCTAACGCATGGTAGAGGAGTGGCCAAACAAGCTAAAAACAAAAAAAGTAAATGACAATCTTTCGATTGTAAAATGAAATTTAAGGGGAGTGCAGATGGCAAAAAGTCGTCCAAAATTTCAAGTTTGGGATGGGCTCCGGTGACTCATCAGGACAAACGTTGAAGACGCTATTTTTAACTCAGTGACGCAAGTCGAATGCGGTAAAAGAATACCGCCAATTTTGATTAAAATAATTGAGATTATGAAGGTCGTCAACGATCCCTACGTTGAGCGTTAGCGTCAGAAATATTCAGTAGAAAGCATTAGCATGTATAAATAGACGAAATAATTACAAATGGTGATCATTTTCCTTGACATTTGAATAAAGATCTCCGTAATTGCAAATGCCGTCAGTTTGAAAGTTCATGGCTCTGACATTTCTTCCTAACACCGAACGGGCTACGTTTAGCAACGGTAGTCATCTACCCATAAAGTCCTATAAAATGAGCATTTCACTGAGGCACTGTTGCGTGAGTATACCAAGTAACCAAGGATACCATGAGTGTGAGCGCCGGCATGACGCTATCAACTCTGCAGGAAGTCTCATTAGGTTTTATTCAAGAGTGAAGAGATTGAAAATTGTCCTCTATTCGCAGGATATCGAAGCGTGCCGTATAGTGACTGAAGTACTTGACATAGATAAAATAAGAACGTAAGACAAACACTACATTAAACGTAAACAATATCCACATTGTTTGAATTTTATAAATTCGCACATATTTTGAGATAAGTAAGATTATAAGACTGAAGCGTACGAGCGTTCCCAATAAATCAATACCTGAAATACCTCCTACTAATATTCTAAAGACGAAAGATCTTATGGATGTACGAGTATGTTACCCTTTCACGTAAAAACTACTGAATGGTTTTCAATGTAACTTGCTTAACGGGTAGACTATATCCTGGAATAGCACATAAGATACTTTTTATCCCGAAGGCATGGTCCCTTGGAATAATTTTCTACTATCACGCGGGTGAAGCCATTGGCAGCAGCAAATAATGAAATAGAATAAGAAATACGTTTTTTTTATTAGGTATTTGTAAAACACTAATACCTTGCAATGAACGTGTAGAATAGTGCATTTGGTACGAAAGAACTGATGACTTTTTCATTAAACTCAACTTAACTTGATCAGTAAATGTTTGAGCCCCAGAAAGGCTGCTAGTGCCACGGAAAAACTTCTGATAAGGATTCTCGTGATCCACAAACTAGAACTAGACCGCATAGAGCAACTGCAGGAACATAGGTGTGGTTTTAGTCGGTAGGTAAGTCTGACACGCCCTCTCACTCCACCCTAGAGCGGGGTAAGATGATTCCTCACCTCAAAAAAAAAACACAGAAAGGCTATATAATACAATTTACAAATATTCCTGTATTACTAAATAGGGGTGGACCGTATATTATCTTAATATTCATTCCTGTTATTTACTCTCAAAATCCCCGCTGTCAGTTTTCGGGAGAAACCCGGCTCTATTGTAACATATTAAAAAAAAAATGTCTTAGAATGGCACAACGGCTGTGATGTCACATAAATCAGACGCAAGGGTTCAGTAATTCGACAGCGCACCGTAATGCATAATTTACTTCCGTGACTTGGACATGGTAATAACGGCACTTTCCTATGAGCGGGTACTCCTAACTCATGAGGTAACATTGTAAAAAGCAATAGGCACTTAGTCACCGATGCTTTTACAAATATCAAATACCTATACATCTTCTTTTTGTTTAATTTTTGTTGAACACGTCCATGTATCCCTACTATTATTATACAAATAAAAGTGTCAGTTTACAATATCAAAAATACAGATTTTTTTTTTACATTTTTGTCTACCCGTCTGTCTGTCTGTTTCGGCTTATCCGGACGTACTAGGTACAGTAGAGTACCTAGATACATGAGCGTCGCCGAGGGGGGGCAGGGGGGGCTACGGTCCCCCCTTGAGGTTTGCTTTACAGCTTCAGAGCCTAGTTTAGGCACCAGTCTCCCACAAAATAATGCCCATTCTGTATGTTACCGCAGATATAAGGCAAGCAAATAGGAGTTATATTTTGGAGAAAATAAACTATTATTATTTATTGAAAAAAAAAACTTTTTTATTATGATCATCGGTTGGCGACGCCCTTGCCTAGATAGTCAACTGTCTAGGTGATCTACTTTACCAATTTTAATTTTAATTAAGCCAATTTTATTTTTTAGAAAAGGAATTAGAATTCCGCGCCAAAAAAGCTTAATTGTGTCCTTATGGCATTGTGTTGTTTTACGAGTCTAACGTGGACGAAGTTTATTATAAAAATAACACGGTAATAAAAAGACTACACAAACAATTTGAATAGGATAGAATAAACTTTTTCTCTCTCTCTCTATCTGAATTTTGTCTTTTTTTTTTTCTTTTTAGGTACTTACTTATTTTTAATTTTATTTATTTTCCCGCCATTTGGTTTCATTGCAGAGTTTTCCACAAAGTTCTGAATGAATGGCACTAAAAAATATACTTATTCATGAATTGCTGTTACTAACATGTTAGAAAGGAGACATTGAAGACAATAAAGACTACTGCATCCAACGTAGAAGCTAAAAAGAAACCGTTGCATAAATAGTGGGTGTTCCTTTTCACCCGAGGCGCATTCAGCGCCCTTTGTGGAGACATTTCAGCTGAGCCACGCTCAAAGGTAGGTTGGAGGCGCTTTAATTATTCCCCACATGTAAGGGTACGGCCGTACGCAACAAGGAAAGGGATCACAGAAGCTTTCCCTTGAGATCCCTCCACGAAACGTTTGTTTACTAAACGGGTGCAATCGTCGGGATCAGCGGCTTATGTTTTAAATGTTTTCTTTAAATTGGAACATGAATATATTTTGCACATTTTGCTTCTCATTTAAAATTCTATTTAGGTATTCTTGTCAAAGAAGGTATTGTCAAATAAAGGTACTCAAAAAAAAAATAGCTAATATAGCTAAAAAAAATTATAATACCTTATTTTGACGAATGACGAGGTTTCAGAATGTTACAAATGTAACTTAAAAATCAAAAAGATTTGGGCTCGTCCGGGATTTGAACCCGGGACCTCTCGCACCCTAAGCGAAAATCATACCCCTAGACCAACGAGCCACTGATAGAGTGGTCGAAATTGCTGTATTGTATCCACAAAACTTCAAAATCATTCATTATTTATGAGTATAGATTATTATTTATTAGTAATAAATAACAGATTAGATAGGTATTTATTTATTATATTTTTTTATTACACTGTACACGGTGATAATAATAAAGGCAAACGTAGTGAATGTAGGCCTCACCGCGTTGTTAAATAGCGCCATCTATTGGGCAGTAGTTCAACGAACTTTTCCTGTATTTATCTACAGCAATTATTATTATTCCGATACTATTTTTTACTGTTATTTCACTTAACAAACGTCATTTAGTTCAATTTCAAAGAAATTGCTGTTAAAAGTAATTACTGTACTTAAAATAATGCCGCGTAGAAATTAGAAAGGTCTTCGTTTGGTACCTACTTGGTATTTCTCACACCTCACAGTTCACATACAGACGAACATTTGGCGTCATTTCGCATTGATGGTGACTTGGTGATTTGAGAAGCTTTTAATATACGCGTAAAGATATGACAGGTACTTATACGGTCAATAATCTTTGGTTTATAGGGCAGCCTTCGTATTAAGGACATTTCACAATGGAGATGGTGATCTATATCACCTTATCTCGTAATCAGTCGCCAACCCGTGTCAGTGGGTCGGCGCGTGTCGGGAATAAGGCCTTGGACACAAGCCCCAGTCTCTAGGGGATCGATTACAGCTAACTATTGTTCTAGATAGGTACCTATTGCAAGTCTACAGCTAAGTTATTAACGGTGTGCGTGATTGTAAATGTTCTAAGTAGGTACATGAAGATAATAGAACACGATTAGTTTACGAAGTGACGTTGTATTTGAAAACGATGTTTGTGCCATTTTTTATTAAAGTTAACAACATCCGTATTGGTAAATGACATGACAGTTTTCTATGTAAGTACTTATAAATAGAACTACCTATAAATAGAAGACCCTGTGGTGTTAAGTTGGTTATGTAGCTAGATGAATAATATTGTGTGAAAACACAGCTTATGTTAAGTACTTCAAACTGAAAAAAACTGCGATAAATATTTGTGTTGAAAAAAAAGTTGTAGTTTTAAAAGTTCCTTTTTTTTGTACAAAATATGAAAGAAATATTGCTACAAGCTACAAAACTGCCAACAAAAGACGGGCTCGTCCGGGATTTGAACCCGGGACCTCTCGCACCCAAAGCGAGAATCATACCCCTAGACCAACGAGCCACATGACAAGAAGTCGAATTTAGTGATTGCGCGTGGCCTTGTACAAGCGGCGTAAGAGTACGTCATTTACGATAACGGAGCCTCCGGTGAAAGGCGCGAATAGTGCTCTCGAACAAAGTGCGTTTAAACCGTAACTTAATATTCCAGTTTAAATATCAAACAATTCGTATTTTTTCCAAATGGCAAGTGGTATTCGCGTTATCTAAACCAGCCTTGACATTCAAACTTGATTCTAGGGAGGAAAGTGGTATTTCCTGTTACGTATAACTTCCTACCTATAGGTACCATTTTGTTCCGAAGATATAAATTCGACCTTGCCTGCCAGGATTACATGAGATGACATTTTGTCGTGTTTTGTTTTGTGTTGTGCCGCTTTTTGGTCAACAAATCTATTTAAAGCGCATAAAAATACCACTCACTGATTTATCACGAAATCTCAGAAACTATAACACTTACAAGCTTATAGGGTGTAGACATCCGCTAAGAACGGATTTTACGAAACTCCACCCCTAAGGCCGTGTTTACGGAGATGCGGCGCGTTGCGCGGTGCGTTGGGCGTTTCGTCGTACATTGCAGGAGCGGGCCGTGTCATCGCTCACGCAAACAAAAACATATGGCTATGTACGACGGACCGCCCGACGCGACGCGCAACGCGCCGCGTCGCCGTAATCGAGGACTAAGAGGGTAAAATGGAAGTTTTAAATAGAGAAACCGACTTTCACGCGGGCGAAGCTAGTTAGCTGTAGCCTATAAAACTCGTTGTGATCTATGTAAGATATGAACAGATGGCGTAGGCATCCCATGATATATCCCGACACAATGATGTGAACCCCTTTTAATTTTTGGATGGAAAATAATCACATGACTCCTCCCGCTCTGGGTGGAGCAAGAGGGAGTGTTAGACTTTTACTGATAAAACCCACGTGTGCTCCTTCAGTGGCCCTTTGCGTCTCACGCCCACGGTAACCGTTTCGAACAATCATGCAACCATGGCAAGCATCTGCCCTGGCGAGCGCCGTCAATGTTGCTGGCTCTAGGGTTACCATATCTCCAGGATTTGTCCTGAGCTTCCAGGATTGAACGACTCGTCTCAGGATTGCGGTCGGATTTTGCAAATATCGTGAAATCTCAGGATTTTTAGAGTTTTCAATAAAAAATAAATAGCTTACAGTTAAAAGTTAAACAAATATTAATCTTCCTTTGGTAAAAGGGCTTTGCTGCCACCATCCTCTCCCACTTTAAGTGCAAAACGCGAGCGAGATCAAAAGTGTAAGAACTAAATTCTCACACTGCAAAAAATCTGAGGCTTTTTCTCGGAACTTTTGGTTTTTTCATCTATATAGTAACTCTATTTTAGGCACAATTATGTGAACCTCGCTTTCTTATATGCATGCCTATAAACCTAATGGCATCCTATAACTAACTAGTGCCCCGCCACAGATAAAATACACAAAATTTCTCGTTCTTTCAATTAGTGAAATCCGAATAAAAATCCGCGGATAAACAGACGGATGCGGCAAGCGACTTTATTTTATACCATCGTACTACGTAGAGATAAGCAGGTAATTCCGTCCATGCGATCACATAAGTCTATTTATCTGTTGTTTTAGCAGAGAAAATAGCGAATAGAGAATCAATATAAGAATGCCTAAACTTCTATTTGTTTCGGCTAATCTCCGAAAAGGCTGAACTGATTTTGACGGGACGGTCGGAGATACATGAAATATAAGGAGTAAGTTATACAATTTTTATTTTTAGAAAACTAATTAGAAAATGACCAAAAGGCATTGTGCTGTTTTACGAATCTGACGCGGACGAAGTCGCGGACATCAGCTAGTAAATTATTTTATTAAAAGCAAAAGACGCTAATGGTCATAGGTACAGTGTTTTGCTATTTATATAGATACCTAATCTAAAATTATTCTTAAAACGTACATTTCGAATAGCTACCTAAATGAGACTCAAAAGTTCAGCGCAGCAGTAAAATTATATTTTTATTTGTTTACCTGGCTGCTCGTATAATTTTAGTAGGTCATGGCGAGGACAACCGACCTCACCTCTGCGTTCTGACATCAGAAAACGTGTGATATTAGCGACACAATTGCATTAATAATATCAATGCTGCAAATAGTTCCATTAATTCCTGAATGCCACCTTGAGACCGACATACCTATTTATTGAATATCTACCAATTAACAAGAGAACCGTGTCGTATTTACTTAAAGGAATGGTACACGGTCGTAAAACGTGGAACTAATGAGGAACAGGAGCCTCTGCTTGTACAGTCGTAAATAGTGTAGTCATTAACCTGAAGCTCCTAGTAGCTTTCTTTTAGAAATAAGTAGTACCTTTGTGCAATTTTTTATAATAATGTCGTATCTTTTTCTGTATGTGTGTACAAAAATGATATAGTAAATAAGCTATAACTTCCTTTAGACCGGGGAAACAAAATTGGTATCTACTTCTACTGAACAAGAATATGATAGAGCGGATTCGGACAGAACTGGAAAGTCAGGATCGGCGACAATCAGAGAATCACCCAAAGTCTTTAACAGGAGAAAGTAAAGAGGTAAGCTACCAGGCACAAAAGGACCATGTACTGGGATTCAGGAATAAGTCCACTTGCCAATACAAGGTGTAAGGGACAGGTCTCGGTCGGCCTCTTCATACGAACTGTCTAATCAAGTTGGAGACGCCGATTTTTGTTTTCGTTCGAAAATTAAAATTTAATATTTGGCCTCTCCATAACAACTGCCCAATCAAGTTATGAGAGACCGATTTTTTTATTCGATTCCTGAAAAAAAAAATCTTCTGGAAGGTTGTTTAGTTTCGTCTACTGAGCAAGCCCTTAAAGTTTGAGGAAACTTGTCTCTTACACCTTGTATTACGGACTAGCGACCAGCCTCATGTTCGCAAGCAAACCTTTGAAATGTCCGGCTTTTCTCTACTATAAAATGCATGTTACATCTAAACCTTCTCATGAATCACTGTGACTACGCCTTAACGCGATCCAATTGAGGACCTAAACTGAACTGGTGAATAGAAAGAGTGTACAGCTTCCAACCCTCTTTCTCGCTCAACATTTTAACACGTCATGGTAATGCCCGAGTTTAGAGGTAGCACTGTTAATTATTAAAAAAAAATATAATTACAACATATTTTTAAAATAACTACATGCCATTATCATTACTTTGAAAAGAAACATAAAAAAAAGAGATAAAAACGATCAATTTAAAGTCTTAATGTTATCTGTGCTTTGTAAAAGTATTTTTAACCCCCGACGGAAATGAGGGGTATTATAAGTTTGACCTGTCTGTATGTGTGTACAATCTGGTACTCCTGCACAATCTGGTGCTATTGAGAATGAAGCTCGAGGGTAAGAATGCTTATTAAGTCATAGTAAACCTATCGAGTTTGGGCTCATTAGATTCGCCCTAACTAGTGCTATACATGTCTCATGATAACAATGACATTAAATTCGTCTTGACCAGTTCTATACATTTCATATTGATGACTATCAGGGATTTTTTTAAATTTTAAATTTTACAATTATTCTTACTATTTTTTAAGAAACTTTACCAAGTTGCAACTAAAAGTCTAGACGTGATCGAATTTTGAAAAGAGCCTTCAAATATGAAGAAAATACCCATAGTCATGTTATTCATGTTGCATTTTGAAAATAAAAATTTGCAGACTAGATTAATAAAAGGCAGGATGATTGTAGTGCCTTTAGGCAATGTACATGAGGTCAGAGACAGTATTACGAGTTTACGACTTGAATGGAGCCATAACGAGCCATTATTAAATTACTGATCTACCCAGTCAGAGATCACAAGATGTCGACGTGATTTAAGCGATGAGGTAATTATGTTCTGTGACAACTGTTATACCTATCTACATACCTACCTCAGTGTATTATTCTAAAAACATTTTTTAACTTCGTCTCTATTTTTTTAGAACTTTGGAAACTACATAATTTTTAAATTATGAAATATTAGAGACCAGCCTTAGCATCGCACACCAACTTCTCTAAGAAAACAGCCTTGAGCATAGCGCTGGTCCAGCGACGAAATCCTAATAGATACATTGGATTTGTATGTGTAATTTTCACTTTGCGTTCCAGGGCCACAGAAACTTCGGACAATCCCGCAACCCTGCACCCTACCGGCATCGGCTCTAGAGGGCCCTGTCTATTTTACTGACAGGAGGCACGTATGGAACACAACACGCCGTCGACAGCCGGCCAACGAGTTGCTTATTGCTCACCTCCAATTTATTTAAATTAATAGAACTATTGAAAGTGAAGGATTCCAATCATGGTTCAATGAACAATATGAACATGGTTTCCAAAAGTGATACCAAGACCACGCTGAGAACTCAACCTCGCTAGTCCAGCTACAAGGGTTTTTATGCCTGGAGTCTCGGTCTTGAAAATATCGAGTCTCGACGATTTTTTCGCATTTTCGAACTAACTAGACTTTTGACACCTGCGAAAATTATACTAAACACACTGCAAGGTACGACGCAACACTCGTTTTGAATAGAAAATAAAATTCAAAACGGTATAAATGGTCAAAAATTAGATTTTCAAAAAACCCCTTGAACCGTATTGAAGAAAATAGGCTTACTAAGGCAAGTATTTTGCTATATTTGCACAATCCTACTCAATTTCCTTTGATTATATACCTGTCAATTTTATTGAGAGAAAATTAGGTTCTTTCAAACTCACTAACTAGAACTAGTTTATATCAATAAAAAAAACTCAATAATAAAAGAAATTTCATTATCTGTCTATGTATAATACGAAAGATGTTTAATCACTGTTTGAAAAGCCATCTATCTGATATAGCTATCAGATAGATCAAATCCAGCAAATACAAGTACTCCAAAACATAACGGGACATTGGCGTAGCTCACTGTTTTTTTTTTATCATTGATAGGCTCGGGTTTGACCACTGTCTCACTTAATGGTAAACGATTATATGGTCGATGATGGAGCACGCTTGCCTAGAAGTAACCTATTCTTTCTTGACTTAAATACCCCTGGGTTGCAGCTAGGTTTAACTGCAAAAGAAGCCCTAGGATATGAGCTTAAACGTTTACTAAAACCTCAATATGACATAATAATAAAAAATAATAAAACCTCTGTTTAACTCTATGTATGACTTAAATGTTTAACGTTTTCCAGAATTTGAAACAGATTTCAAATTCCTTTTTTTTTATTTATTTAGTTTTGAGGTCTTTAACGGACAGGTTAGTTTCATTAGATGCTTCACTATCACTACTCACTTTAAAAAGCAAAAAATAACTCGTCATTGTTACTTTATTGTAACCACGGTAGAAGAAAAAGATATTCTAGACTTTTCAGAAAGATTTGCAAGGCAGCGAAGGCCCTGTATATTAGCAAAAAGATCAAATCGGCAGACAATAAAATAAAAACTGTGTGGAAAGTTATTAATAGTGAAACTGGTAGGAATAAAGTACACAACACGGATTTCTTACTGGAGACTTCACATGGTCCCATAAGTTCTAACATAGAAGTAGCCCAAGAGTTTGTTAATTATTTCACTGATATACCTCTTAGAACAACAGAAACTCTAGATTCCTCCCCTGAAGCCTCAACAGCTTTACTGAAGTAAAACTTGCCAGGCTGTCCGGTTGAATTTCAATTCAAACATATAAACCCTATGACGGTCATAAAGGCTTTTCGGCAAATTAAAATCAAATTAACTGAGGACCTGTGGGGAATATCTGTTAAGGTATGCACATCCATAATTGAGACCATAGCACCATATTTAGCTTTAATATTTAATTTGTGTGTGGACCAAGGAGTCTTTCCGGATATAATGAAGTACAGTAAGGTTATACCACTTTTTAAATCCGGTGACCATAGTGACACTAATAATTACAGACCTGTATCGGTATTGCCAGTTTTCAGTAAGGTGTTTGAAAAAGTTATGCTTAATCAAATGCTTTACCATTTTAACAGCAATAAAATTTTTCACGATCAGCAGTATGGCTTTACCAAAGAACGTTGTACGACTGACGCTGGTGTCACTTTATTAAAACATATATTTGCAGCGTGGGAGGAAGCCCAAGATGCGATAGGGATTTTTTGTGACCTCTCAAAGGCTTTCGATTGTGTTAATCACGAGACCTTGCTTTAAAACTACAACATTATGGGCTTGGTAAACTTGCACTCAGCTTGGTGAAATCATATTTAAATGACAGGCAACAACAAGTTCAAATAAATGGTATAAATTCTCAGGGTTTGAAAGTCAAAATGGGTGTTCTACAAGGCTCAATATTGGGTCCTTTCCTCTTCTTAGTATATATTAATGATCTACCGCACCTATTAAAAAAACAGCCGCACATTGCATTGTTTGCTGACGATACGTCGTTAATATTTAAGATCAATAGACGTTCCACAAACCTTGATGACGTAAACAACTCTCTACAGCAAGTCCACAATTGGTTCACTGTTAATAATTTAGTGTTAAATGGAAAAAAAACTAAGTGCATAAGATTTGCGTTACCTAATGTTAAAAGTAATAATTCCGACTTAGTATTGAACAAGGAGAAACTTGAATTCGTCGAGAACACGGTTTTCCTGGGGATCACGCTTGACTCGAGGGTACAATGGGGTCCACATTTAGCATCTCTGGCAGGTCGGCTTAGTTCAGCAGCATATGCTGTTAGAAAAATCCGTCAATTTACAGATGTCGATACCGCGAGACTAGTCTATTTTAGTTACTTCCATAGCATAATGTCTTACAGTATTTTACTATGGGGACGGGCTGCAGATATTGAGTCTATTTTTATTCTGCAGAAAAGAGCTATCAGAGCCATATATAATCTTCGCGGGCGCGATTCTCTTAGGGAACTGTTTAAGGAAATAAACATCATGACGGTCCCTTGTCAATACATTTATGAAAACATTATGTATGTTCGGAAAAATATTCATCTTTTTACTAAGGAATAGGAACCAATTAGATCAACCTCGATTCAGATTGGCTAAAGTACATAGTTCTTTTATGGGTTACTGTGTAAAGTTTTATAATAAAATCCATCGACCTATATTCTTGCGATAGACAAGCACGTTCATATAAACTATTTGTCAAAATACTGAAAAGTTCAAACAATAAATCGCTACAGCGCTAGATTGCCATTATGTCGTCTAACAAAACTTTTAAAACTTACAGCGCTAAGAAAGCTTATAGAGGATACTTTTTCGCGACCAAAAGGTCTAAAGCGCCATGCATTTCCTAGTACTTACGCGTTTCGTTCAACTTAGTGTGATGACATGTCATTTATATAGATTTTTATACCGCAGAAGTGACACAGTTTCTTGCCTACAATACTTTATTACAATAATATTCTATTTCAAAATGTAATTATAGTGTATGTAAAAACGAGATCTCAATAACAGTAAAACAAATAAATAAATCAGTAATAACTAATAAGACTACAAATTCAACTGAACCTAATTCAAATTTAATATTAACCTGCACGTAATATGGTACGTAAATTACCTAAGTGCTAACGAATGACAGCATGCTTAACAACAAAACTTACCGATGAAAACTGATACCTCATGATTTGCTGACATTTCGTCGTAATTTATTTAAAAAAAAAAAAAAATTATTAATTATACAAAAAAAGAAAGAGCGTTAAATAAAATATTTAAAAAATTCAAATAGTATAAAAGACCGTGCGAAGTCTGTATTTGGTAAACTAGCTGTAGGTAAAAACCTAATTCAGCTTTTTGTGGGAGGGAACATCTGCATGTTTTAGTCTATGATTGTAAAATGGGGAAGAGTTTAAATAAAATAATATCTTCTCTAACGTACTATTACGATAGTAGAAGCTATTACATTGCTTGAACAACCAATGGTTTTACTTACTTGACTACAAAATTATTATATATGTCCAAGTTCACTTAAATTTGTATTTATAAGCGTCGCGCTGACACTGCATGAACGTCAAAACTGCACTAATGCCATCAATCTAAAAGTGTTCGGCCTGCAGGTCAATTAAGTGAAGTAAAGTGACTGTACGGCACGCCTCATCTAGTGCGTAGTACATATATATCAATGATAAAATCCCACTTCGAATTCAAAATCTAAATGAGTCGAAATTTAAAACCTGCATTAAACGCACACTATGTAGACAAGCATATTATAAATTGGAAGATTACATCCTTGATAAAAATGCTTGGCTAAATGCCAAATGTACTGCTCCACAGCCACAGCCACATTTGCCTACAAATTAGTTTGGAAGAAATGCGGGGGCCCCTTTTTGTATTGTTGTTTTCGAAATGTTTTTTTTTTTATATATACTATTTTTCATTATTTTATTGGTTTTGTGATCAATTACTTATTACTTTTTGTAATTGGAAACAGTAAGATTGTATAATGTAGAAGCACTTTTTTTTTTATTTGTGAATGTGAAGTACCATGGAGCATTTTTATTTTAATAGGTTACAACTTGTTTGACATTAAAAGCATGGCAGTTGAGAGTTTGTCATGCTCACTAAAATGTCTCGCTGATGGTGGCACGTGTTATTGGGTCATTCGGTTCCCTTCAAAATGGTTGAGCTGAGTGGGGCTGAGGCACGCGTCATGCTCGTGAACGGGCGCCGTCATTAGGGACTGGTCATCTCTTAGCTGCCAGTAGCTCAATTCAATTTCTATTTTTTTAATTAGTTCATTTTATTTTTTTATTACTTATCTGCATTGTGCTCACATAATAGAAGCGACAAGAAAAATGTAACCAAGATTTATGTAACTCATAATATGATTTTAAAAGAGTGTCCATGGAGTTTCTTGCACGTTCTTCTCCATAGAGATCTACGCTTTGGAACGTGCAATTTAGCTTCACTTTTTTTTTTGGACTGACCGACATTAGGGAATATGCATGCACTTTTTTTATTTTTTTAAACGTTACTACTAGTTATTACATTACCAAAAATAAATATAACACATTCAAAATATAATCCATTGAGCTAGAAAAAAAAAATTAAAATCATTATCATTTTCGCGCGATTGAAACGTGGCCATTTTGGCGCGCTTATTCTGTGACGTCAGATTACACGAGTTTGTTATCAACAACAAAGCGTTTCGCTCTTAAAGTTAAAAAAGTGACTGATTAAATCAATCGATTACCATGGAAAAGCACAGAAAAGATTACTATAAATATTGTGTCGTACCCATGTGCGAAAATAACAACAAAACGGCATCTGAAAAAATATATTTCCTTATGCCGAAAGATGAAGATATGAGGAAAAAGTGGTGTAGGGCAATGAGAAGAAACAATATATCATCTTTGAGCCGTTTATACTGTTGTGAAGATCATTTTAACGTAAGTAAAGAGATTAAAAAAGTGATATAGGTACCTCTAAGAATCATTTTTACTTAGTGTACTTGTTTTGTTTACATACTTTGACGAAAACATACGTTTTACTTGCACGTATTCAATGGATGAATCTCCATATTATTCTCGTTCAGATCTGACAAAAACAATAAAAATAGCTGCATATTTTAGGTTATGTTTGTTATATTTACAAAACTATGAAAATAATCATGTATTAAGTGATATAGTTACTTATTTACCTCGCAGCTTTTACTCCTCTGAGTTCAGCAGATGTAAAATCTAAATTAGTTGCAAAATACGTGGACATCATGAACACGTCTATTCTAGGCAGATTGTCTGATTGCGCTTTGACAAAACCGGCTTCAGTCATTGTGCTAAATCTTTCTTCATAAAGATTTAATACTTTTAACTCAGAATAATATGCAAAAACCATGAAACAATATAATTATTCACCAGAAACCATCTAAACAATTTGTTGACAGACGACGTCAGAGTGTAAGATGTCGTCACAACTTTGTCTGCCAATAGCGTTGCGTTTTGTAAATTTGCGAGGGAATTACAAAAAGGCTACTTTTTGATGATTAAATTTTACTATTAAATTATGAAAAAAATGAAAAATAGTTGTGTAGGTATGTTTTTTTAGTAGTGAAGAATACGAATAAAAATATTTTATTCAATTTGGGGTCACGTGCATATTCCCTATTCAAAAGTGCCTGTAATTGGTCTATTTGAAATAAACTATTCTGATTCTGAAACGAATCAATGACCTTGTAGGTAGTTGTCGGTCGTTGCGTACTAACTACCTACAGGTCATTGGACGCGCCCAGCTGACGTTAACTTAAAGAAATTAATTTCGTACATGCGTAAACTAATTCGAATTAAAAAAAAAGTAATTTATTTTTTTATTTTATCTTTACATATCGATAGTGTTTCATATACCGAATCGATTCTCCACGAGATTAAAACGATCAAAATTTAACGGTGTATTTGTCCCGATCTAATACTCTAAATCTCAATTTGTTTTAACATCTGCCCCGATTTTTATTCAATATAACCTGGCAACACTAATTACGACACACAGTGTACAGAAGACCAAATCAAAACATGCAGCATGTATCATCATTAAAGTTTGACAGTCCCAATAAAAGAAGAAGAGACTAGATAGCCAGTGACCGGCTTGCCTAATTACTTATTACCCAATTCAGATTGCTGCTATTACTTCATACTTATATTGGGGGGTACAATTGAAACAATTTGGAGTTTAGCAGTGTGGAAAAGTCGTAAATAATCATAATTTCATCGTAATTTTTTATCCTACCTAACGGCTGGTAATCGAACGCGACACCCTAGTGACTCGCATGATTAACAATCATCTTTGTCGTTCCTTTCTAATTAGTAATAAATTATATTCCTTTTTAACCGACTTCAAAAAGAATGAGGCCGTATGTATATTTTTGTTTATTATGTTCACCGATTTCTCGGTCAATTGTAAACTGATTTAGAAAATTATTTTTTTGATTGAAAGATTATGCTTTCGAGTTGATTCCATAGAAATATTGGTATGATGATTCGAAGATATGGATCGAAACTCCTCATAGAATCACAGCGAAACTGTCGTAACAAGTAAAATTGCTTTGTATATAAGTTTATACTTGTAGTCAATGACTGACTAAAAGAAAACGGGGAGGATATATCGAGCTGATCTGATGATGAAGCTGGAAGGTAGGCCTGGCTTATTGGAATTGTTATGCAATGTTTTAGTGATTACATTAAAATAATTCATAACAGGTAACTTACTGTAGAACTTCCTGTACACTATTTAAGTTTGGCTGAAAATACTGTAAGGGTACTTTTTAGGGGTTTTTTATAAAATAAAATAAAACAATATAACCGACTTCAATATAAAAATAACACTAAAAAGTACAAAATAACTTTAATTTCGGAAGTCGGTGTTTCTATAAAGTTGTCTCTTTGTTATTTAACACCCACTTTCGAAATTAAAGATATTTTGCACTTTTTAGCGTTTTTTTCTGGTATTTTTTTTTCAATTTTTACACTATTATTCATGAGGAAAGCGACATCTAGCTTTAACACCTCAAACAATTGATACATGTAAAGAACAACAAACTTATGTAGTTCTGCTACTCGATAAGAGATGGCGCTCTAAAATTTTTGTTACAACCTCTTATCAAAGCAATTTTAACAATCAAATAAATACGTTCTCACAATAACTGCAGAGAATAAATTATTATTAACACGAAATAGGAGTATCACAAAATAGTAAAGATACACACGATAGAAAAAAACATTACATTAATTTCGATTAAATTAATTAGTTCACACTTCTTCACATAAAATATTTGAGTATTTCTCAAAATAAATGTACGTAACGAAATGGTAGTAACGAAATATTGTTACGAAATAGTCCTTAGATGTAACTAAATAGTAACCATAAGGCTGGTTACACATTGGCGAAATATTGTGAATGCTCTTCATTTATTCAATACGAAATATTTGTAAGTATGTACCCAAATACTTAAGGGGTTAGAAATAAAATAAGGGAGTAATCATTCATACTACTCGTATTTTAATCAAATTATTTTTTTTTCCCAATCTTTTAAAAATGAAAACCTGACGTTATTTTAAACATAAAAAAACTTAATTAGAATCACTATCCATTAGCGCTTTATAAATTTCTTCCTTATCTTTGTAATAATTGAATTCTTTCCGAAACACATTTGGTTTGACAATCCGTTTTTTAATCTTTGGATCACATCGCTTTGGCGCGTGAAGATAATTATTAAGCGATAGAGGTTTAAGTCCTTTATAAACCACTTTCTTTTTTGTGTGTATATTTTCCAGTATTTCGTCGTTAAGAATAGTCAGTCCACATGTTTCGCCTTTGACTTTGTGAGTGCCTTCAATTGGTACATTTTCATTATTTTCATATTCAGTGTTATTTTTTGTTGCATTATTATTTTGTATTATAACATCTACATTGTCCAAATCATTGAAATTAAACTCCGGTTCATTAAATGACATTGCATCACTCATATATTTTTCATCCGTAGTTACAGCTTCGTCACTTATTAAATCCTCGAGAATTATTGGCTTTGTATTGATATCAGTTGTTGATCCTTCTTCCTCATGACTTTATTTATTAGTTTTTTATTTGTGTTTGACCCTAAAATACGTCAAAAATCATAAATAAATCTCTTTTATATTTGCTCTCAAATGGACATTCACCTCTAAGTCTTGATCACTCTCTCTGTCATCTATCCTGGGTAAATCATTGTCCTCACTCCAAAAATCCGCATCTATCAGATCTGAATCACTATGATAACTTATACTGACATCACTCTCCGTCGTAGTAGAACTATTTATTCTTTTGAATCTTTTCGCTGCTGGTTTTTGTTTTTTCAAGGCTTGCGGTTTGTTACTGCATGATGCTTTTGGTTCTGATAGGGTGTTGGATAGAAGTTCATGTTCTTTAGTGTAGTAGCAATCACAGCAGATGTTTTTCTGGCAATCAAAGCAGTTCAGCAATTTATATTTAATTGTCGTGTTGCCATCCGTTACAATCTGATGCAGCTTCATTGTTCCTTTTATGGGAATAATATTTTCAGGGATATTTTTGGTCATCTTCTGAATGTCGTTTTCATTAACATAAAACATTTTTACTTTACTGTTAACCATTAAATAGTCATATGCTTCTTTTGCGTTGGTTATGTCATTGCCATGTGAAATATGATTGTCAAGTTGGCGCTTTAATGCCCCACCAACCCCGTCAGCTGGCCCTTTGCCGTGAGAGGCTTCAAAAAAATTCCAAGTTGCATATTCAAATCCGTATTCTTTTATATTATGTTGGAACAAGAAAAAATTATGTTTTTGGCGGTACTGAGTTGTAGGGCTATCAGAAAATATATGAATCTTTTTAATGGTAAAGTGTTGGCACAGTTTCATTATTGGATCCAAATGGGCCCAGATTGCTCCAGGACCATGTTCATTATTTGGGGATATGGAGCATATCGATTGGGGTTTCACATTTTTTCTGTAAAGGACGCAAGTGTGCAATGTGACTTGATTTCTAGACCCTCCGAAGTGTATCGCCTGAATTTCTTCAGACTGCTTGCACGAAAAGTTTTCTGAAAAATCGCAAATCAATGCAGCTTCGTCTTCATCAAGGTTTTCAATACACTTTTTCCACGCCAAGTACTGATGTTGAACATTGTAGTAGTGAGTTTTAAATTTTTGAACATCATTTTGAAATTCTTTTATCAATGCATTCACTGTCCCTTTCACTACCTGTTTTGAATACTTTTTCGTCTGTTTTTCTACGCATTTCTTTTTGTCAATTTTAATATAAGTGTGTGTGCCTATTTTCCATTGAAGCCACTCCACAGGGCTGTCTTCATTTATTGTCAAATCAACAGCTAGTTTCTTATTTTTGCATTCAGAACACTCAGAGTACATGCATTTAAAACATTTACTGCAAGTGACATTTTTCATAAGTTCGTCAATGTCAGATGTCTGAAGCAAACCTAGCTTCTTCAACGATATTGCCTTGAAAGATAAATTACTATGCTTTATGCAAGCACAAGTATTCCTATCTTGAAGTCTTGGTTTCACAACGGAGAACGGTCGAAAACGATAAAAAGTTTGCAAAGACGCTTTACCACCCTCTAACCTGTATTTTCTATAGAGCTTGTATATTGGTTCCATTAAATATCTCTTTTGCACTTTTTCTTTGTTTCTCGTTATGCACTCGTTTTTTCCCGCACTAGGTCTACTTACATCTTCTCTTTCAAAGAAATCTTGTATATCTTTCATGAATTTCTTTTTCATTTCGTTTATTGATTTCGTCTTTCTTATTCTTCCTTTCAGACCAAGAACATTAGAAATAGCTGTTTTTAATTTGTATTTATTTGCAATATCGTTGGTAGCAACTTTTTTTTTAGTACTTTCTTCTCTTTGGTATCTGCTTTATTAAACTCTGTTTTTAAAGAATCTGTAATTGTGTTAAGCAAAATTAACTTCTTTTTTACCTTTTCTTTTTCCGTCACGGACACATTTGGTAAAGTTTCTTCTAAAAAACTATTCGATTTTGTTAACGGTGTGTCATCACACTGACGAGTTTCAATGGAAATAGCATCATTATCAGGCCTAATTTGTTGGGGTAGTCGTTTTTTCAGAATTTCCACTCGCTTTTTCATCCGATTGCAGGCCTGTCTTAAATTTTTATTTCGTCGTTTTAATTGAGTATTTTCTTCAGTAAGCTTTTGTAGTCTCTCCTTTAGGATATTTGTATTATTTTTAGCATTTTTTCTTACTTCCAATGTGTTGTTTTGTTTTGTCGTAGAGTAGGCCTTTTTTTTTCTTTCAGCTCTTATAGCATTGGCTTGTCTCCACTTTGCTCAACTTTTTCCAAATGTTTGACACGGATTTCCTCATATTTATTTGGTTTATCCTTTTTGAGTCGTTCTCTGTAAGCTTTTTGCCTTTCGGCATTGGTTTTTGGCGGCATTCCTTAAAAAACAAAAGAAGTAATGCAGTTGTATATAAGCAGTTGTAAGTAATAACCAATTTGATAAGTCAAACCAACAAGTATAGTGGGCATCTCTACAGAAGTGTCATTAGCAAGAGTTAAGTATTTGTAACAATCGGTATAATTCTATTCTCAAGCGAATTGAAACAAAGCCGCGAGGTTTTTTAACCGACGAAAAGGAGGAAGTTCTCAATAGAACTTCATGTAAGTAATATCAGGGGTAAAAAGTTGTTAAATCACATAAAAACGTAATTTAAATTATTTCATTATTTTTTGCTGGTGGCACTTCTATATAGCAGATAATATCCAATCCTTTAGTTATTGACGCTCTATATATTTTTTTTTCATAAATTAAGTAGTGAATATTACTATGCTTAGTCAGGTTATAACAGTATACACTCAGCTTTATGTTGTACTTTTTCGTTACGTAACGAAATTCGTAAAAAACGTTACGAAATATTAGACAAATTGAGGTCAGAAAAAATATATTTATTGATAAAAGCTGTTACAGCAAATATAAAAGCTTATTAAATATTCGTACAACACGTATTACAAAAAATGGGTAAATGAAGACTTACCGTTCTATGAAAAATCGCTGATTTTACTTCCTGTCTCGAAAAAGTAACCCCACAAAACACACACGTTCTCACTGATTTTCACGATAGATGTAATGGCGGAGACGTCAAACCAATAGCCAATCAGAGTGAAGCTAGTGTTGTCCGTGTAAAAAAATTACGGAATCGTTCAGAAATCATGGGAAAGTAGAAATAAATCGTAACTAAAGAGTAATAACTAAATAGTAAATGAGAGCGACTCATTTTGTTTTTTTGCTTTAAATTGCCAATTCACTATGACACCCCATAGAAAATCAATTTGATACAGAAACTGCGATTACTGTAGAACGATGATACAAAGAAATTTACAATAATTTAGTTACGTATCGCATTTTATGAAACAAAAACACATGAAAAAGGTAGAGTGGCAAACAGGTTTTTGTATGAAAGGTAAAAAAAGCTATTTTTAAAATATCGAAATATTTGATAATAAGTATGATTATAGCTATAATTCTTCGTTATCTTAAAGATTAATATTCATCCTACAAAATTGAGTGTGTGTTTTTTTTGTGTGATGATTTATAAATATAAAACTTTTGAACTGTTTCAAAGCACACTTTTTTTTTCAAAGATGTACATGTATTTTGAGAAATACTCATTTAAGTTAAAAATAATGTAAAGATTTTTACATTATGTTAACGACGTGAAATCAGTCACGAAGACTTAGTTTTGCTACTGTATAATAGATGGCGCTATAATATTAAAGCCAAGCTCTCGACTTACCCATGACACCTAGTTGCTGTGGCGATAGGGGTGCGGCATCTCCCGCTCCTGAACCAATGGAACCCGACGCCAGCGACAGCCGCTCACTGAAGCCTAGCGGACTACTGCGTCCACCGCTACTTGCAACTGACCCCATTCCTAAAAAAACTTTATATTTAATACTATGTTTTAGTGGTTAACTGTGTTGTGGAGAATAAAGATCCAATAGGCAACAGGCTAATATGTTACAGTATTTTCTGATGGAGGCCAACAGCTAGGCACTGTAATATAATTTAAAAAAAAAAGAAAAATCAGAAATAAATCTTGAAAATAAAGATACCTAATCTTTTATTATTTATTTGTTTATTCTAGTGTCTATTTGTAATACAGAAGAGTACTTAACATTAAACACAAAATTGAATTAATCCTTTTTTTTTTATCGATTTCAACTAGAGATTGATTGTGATCCCAATACACACACGCAATTAAGCAGTGATGCAATTGTTGATGGTGAGGCGCACTAGTTTTTTAAGAGACTATTCACTCTAGCCTTGAAGACACCTAAATTATAACCAACCGCTTGTGTTCATTCTCCCTGCAGGATAAAGAGAAATCTCATAGTAGCAAATGAAGACTCGCTCAGCAGTAAGATATTTTAAAAAGATTTAGTTGTCACCTCCATTAGGACTCCTCATTCGGGAAATTCTTTTGTTAATAGCCCTTTGGATCCGGGGATTCATGATTGGTTTGGCTCGCCGCCTCGCCAAGTACCTTGACAGTACTCCAACAACCACTGCACTTGTACCTACAACTCCTAAACTCCATAGTACAACCTGAAAATGTATTATTAGTAATTAACTCATTATTTAAAGACAAAAAGTGCTTTGAAATATTTTACATTACTCATTCACATTAAATTACACATACTTGAATGATGATGATGACATATTTGATTAACTCTGAGTAATTTAAAAAAATGACGAATGACCTTTAAACCAAGTACATTTTGTTTGAGTTTGTTTTAGATCATCTGTATTGTTTCTATGAGAAAGAAGCAAAGAGAATTATATGTCCTTCTACATTTTACTTCTCATATACAGAATTAAAAGCTCGATCCATAGCATACTATTAAATTGAACGGAATGTAGTGATACAACTGATTATGATATAATATTAAACCAAAACACTGACCTTCTGTGAAGTTGTTAACTGCACTTCACTAAAAGATATTGCTCGATGCCAATGTTTTAATTTATCAATCAACGGGCTAGCTTGTATTAACAGCTGCATTATTTAATATTTAGTTAAATGTACACTGTGTTATATGTCTCTATTTTCCTATTATTTACAACGCTGATATAATCAACTCTTTTAGGTTATCTGTCAAAACACCAATGTCTTAAAAAAACTGTTTCACTTTAAGTTAACAATAATTGTGTTCTGTTCAACTTATTTCACAGCTTTATTCAAATTGCTCGAATTATATAAACAATCACGATATATAGTATCATCTCATAAACTAAACACAATTTTAAATATTCGCGGTTTCTTCAGTTCATCAAATGACGTACAAATGACAAATAACGTCAAATAGTGATGAGCCCCTCACTCGTGAGGTACCTTAAATGAGTAACTCGCCTCGACGAATTGAAAGAGTTACTCGATTCTCAAATTTGAACCACCTCATTCAATTCCTCATGAGGTTTACGGAGTACTAGTGCGACGCGCACAGTGAGTATTTTGTCTGAGAACTCGCGAGGCGAGTGACGAGCAACATTGATGAGTGAGTGAGTAAATTCCGTTGAATTTTGGTTGAAATAGAGTACTAACAATATTTATAGCGTTTAATGATTATGAACCTTATCTCCGTACAATAACGTCACTAATAAATATTACCTACGTGGTAGTTTTGTTGCATTTCGCTCTCTCCCTCAACGCGATTCGCGGCGCTTGGCAAGATTTTCTGTCTCTTTCACGCTCGGTGCTTCGTAACTACGACTCGTGAGTATTCGTGGAGTCGTGAGGCGCCATCCAATAGCTAGATCTGTACAAACACCTCGCCTCAAATGAGGGGTACCTCGTGAGTACCTCGCGAGGTAAAATGAGGGCCTCCCTCATTCTCACTTTTATTAAGCGAGTTACCCAACACTAACGTCAAAGTCAAAAATTATCTGATTTTTGACGAAACATTAAATTCAACAACTTTATATTAATAGTTCGTACGTGATATTGGCAAAATTGTGGTGTCTCTTCCACAAAGGCCATTAATGAAGAGTTGAAGTTGAAGTACACTTAAACATTACATTTTTGACGTAACAGAAAATCGCATTGTACACGATAAATAAGTGAAAAAAGAAAAATAAATGTTGTTTTTATTATAGTTAAAATAAAAAATAACACCTTAATTTTTCAGCTTAAAAGATCAAACTGTTATATGTCCAAGCTATAAAAAAAATGGTGGTATAAATTTTGCTCCCCGTTCACGACTTCCCCGCTGTATGCAAAGAGAATATAAGCACTACGTTTAGCTGTATGCGGCAGCGGCGAGCGGTAAAATCTATATTCTATTTTTAAATAGAGCCGCTCATAACGCCGTAGCGCAACATTTTCATACATTTGATTTCATCGCTCGCCGCCACCGCGTGCCGCTGCTGCCTGCCAAGAGTCTTTTATATCCTAGGGACAGGGGTAAACGTAGCATTACTGCTGATGAGGCGTTATGGTCTAAAACCTTAGCCTATCCAAATGACAACAAAAAAAAACAAAGCAAAGCAAACCTGTCAAACAAATTCTGTCATCAAATTCAATCAAATAATTCATTTTAATTCTCAATGTTTTCAATATTCAGTCCAAATATTTTGCCAATATATTTTTTAATTAAAGTAATGTGATATAAGTGAATTAATAATCTCACTTAATTACTAAAAAAAAAATGGATGTGATACATCAATCTTTGAGTCAGCAAACTTTGCAAAGCACTATTGAAGATCTTCCAGATGAAGTCTTGGAATTTATTTTAGGGCTTCTGCCCCCTTATAAAGATTTACAGAATTGTATGATAGTATGCAAACGATGGTATAATTGCTCTCATAGTAAGTCAAATATTACGCTAAGCGTGTGTAAGTACGCATTACGATTGTGAAGATTTAATTAATTACATTATTTTGTTTTTCAGATGTCTTACACAAAACATCAATAAAATTGATAAAAGCTGTGGGGGAATTTAATATATTATGGAAAAATATCGCTCCAACTGATATGGTGCCCACTATTACTAAAAGGTTTTCTCATGCTGCATGTGTTCTTGAAAACAACATGTACATATTTGGCGGATGTACCACTAACGCTACTTCATTCAATGATCTCTGGCGGTTTGATTTATCCATTAGACAGTGGGTAAGACCCCTGGCTACTGGTACATATCCTGTTCCAAAAGCATATACATCAATGGTTCATTATAAAGACTGTTTAATAGTTTTTGGTGGCTGGACATATCCTTCACTTTCTCAATACTATCAAAATGTTACTATGTTTAATGAAATACACTTTTACTGTGTGAACACTAATAAATGGATCTTAATAAATGCAACAAATTGCCCCCCTCCTATGGCAGGACATTCAGCTTGCATGAGAGGAGATGAAATGGTTGTGTTTGGGGGGCTTGTAATGTCAGCTTCTCAAAATTATCAAATACAATGTTCTAATGATGTATGGGTACTAGATGTACCTACACTTACTTGGAGAAAACAAGCAACCACCAAGCCAAGACCATCACCAAGATATGCACAATCCCTCATCTGTCTGGACTCTGACAGATTGATGCTTCTTGGAGGAGTTCAAACATTGCACAACCGCTTTGTTTATAGTGACTGCTGGATATTGACTATGAAAGGCCCAACATGGACATGGACAGAGTTGACAGTCAAAAATAAAGAGTGGGCTTCTGCCAATATATGGTGCAATCCTGCAATTAGGGTTGGAGATAAGGTTGTGAGTTTAAGTAGAAGTAGAAATGGGTGGAATAGTGCTAAGCCTTTAGTCACATCAGCAGTTCGGTTATCAGCACTAAGTAGACCTGAAGGTGCACCTGTGTCAGTTAGAGTGGAGCAAAGCTTACAAAGGCCACTGGATAGAGATCAAAATATTAATGGTAGGAGAGGAGTACTGCCTAGGCGACCAATGAATCCTCCTAGACAGGAACAAGTAAACCCCAATGATGAGCCAGTGGCAGGTCCCAGTAATGAGCAGGAAAGGCCTCACAATCCACTGGGTACTGAAAATAATCCTGATCAGAATGGACTTCTGGCTGGAACCAGTTCAGATGGAAAACAATGCAATGGTCTAGATGCTGGCAAAAAAGATTTGGCTATGAGAAGGAATAAAAATAAGGTAAGTTACAATTTATCATGCATTAAACTATACAATTGAATTAGTGAAATAAACAGAATAGAAAAAGTATTTTCATATATTTTTCTTACTTTTTTCAATATTTAATTAAATCTCCAGTATGATATTATATTTTTTTACAGAATAAGGGTATGAAAATAGTAAGACAGTTGCAAGAAGCTAATAAGTACAGGATGGCTGCATTTGCTTGTGATACATCCCAAAACAATACATCTCCTGAAAATGATCTCATTAATCAAAGACAAATAGCTCACTTAGAAAATAGAAGAGAACCATTGCCTTCTCCAGCAAACCCTCAGCCAAGGCAACCTGCAGTAAAGAAAGTCAAACGAAATACTTTGACTATGCATGTTTTGGACATTTCCACCGTGGTTGATGGAAATTCACTAAATTATGTGGCATGGCTTTGTCCTCGTTTGGGAGAAATGACTGGGGCACCTGAGGAATTAGTCATGTATTCATTAGTCAAAGGGAATGGTGAGCTAATTATGTTTGGCGGCGTTCACAACGATATCAGTATTTTAAATTACTCTGAACATCAAAATAAGTACTCAAATTCATTGCATTTTATAACGCCACCTAGAGATATCATATAAACTTCTAATGTACAAGTTAAACTATTGCTTTGTTTTTCCTTTTTTTGTGTACATTTTCTTATTAATATTCTAGTTATTTATGCCAGCTGACTCTATGACAAATAATGACTTCTTATTAAGTTTGAAAAATTATTCAGTTATAAAGAATATTTTTGTTGTTTATCAGTTCCATGCCATTAATCCAATTCAATGTGTATCTAATAAATCTGCAATCTTAATGTTAATAATAATGAATGAAAATGTGTTCTGTGATTTCTGTTGTAAATATGGCTTAATGTAAAATGTAACTAAGCTTATGATTAAAAGTTGATTTATTACTAAAATTATTTAATTGAAATATCCTTCTTAAATACAAATTAATATATTGATTATTTTTAAGGTTCAGTCAGTATCCTTAACAAGTCCTCCAAATACAGCCGCAGGGATTTCTTTTTTCTGAACAGGAGCAACTTCTCCTTCATCTTCACTGTTTTCTGAATCTTCATCAATATCAATTTCATCAGGATTAACCACTTTATCAGCTTCCTTGAGGCCTTGTGTTTCACCTCGTACAAATGAAATATTACCTTTACTTTGAACTGCCATTTCAGCAGCTTTGGCTTCCAACATTCTCATACCATCCTTCATTCCTGGTGCAAGATCAGAAACAGTACCAGCTGCTTGTGCTGCTGAACTCAACATTTGAGCGGACATCATATTTACTTGAGTGTTATATGTAGCCTGAACACTGCGTTTAATTCTAAGCATTTCTCTCATTGTATCTTCATTACCATGTCTAACTTCAAATTCCTTCCATGTATTCCAGAACTCTGCTGTAATCCTGGGATCACACATTTGACTACAATGGGCGTATATTGCCCGAGCCCTGTCAATTTCACCAAGACGTGTTTCCATTTCACAAAAGCGTACACACATCTCCCTTGCTTTTTCATCAGGAAGAGTTTCAATGGCTTTTTCATATATTTGACGTGTTTTTGGCACGCCATATATTTCAGCAGCTTTTTTAATGTAAATATTAAACATTTCAAACATTTCTTCTGAGATAACTGCAGTTGTCGCTCGTTCATAAACAGCCATAGCATGCCTTGCCAAACCATGTTCTTCTTCTAATTTGGCATACAGTAGAAATATAGATTTTGCAAATTCTGGTGGGCAATTTTCCAGACATTGTTCAAATAAATCTCTAGCTCGCTCTAACTTTGTTCCTCCATATCTTTTTAAAAATTTGGTTAGGTAAGTATTCCAAATGTCGTATACATTAGGCCATTTAAATAATGCAATTCCCTTTTCATATGCTCTAAAAGCTTCTTCAAAGTAATTATGTTCTTCTAAGAAAAGGCCATAGTTTATGATGATTTGTGGAGTAGCAATTTTTAAGTCAATAATATGATCATAAACAGCTTTACATGTTTTATAAGTTCCAAAACTTTCTTCCAAATCTGCATACATAGACCATACTTTTAAAGACTTGTACAAGCGCATCTGTACTGTTTCTGTATCATCATGATATGCAACTTTTCGACTGGGTAAGACAGTGGCTCTTTGCATTAACTTCAGGGCTTCCTCATAATTTTCATGTCGTATTTCCATTTCTGCCCATTCACACCACACTGAAGCTAAATCATCAACTTTAGCATAGTTTACTTGAGTTGCTTTTTCAAAAATAAGTCTTGCATCTTCTATTTGTTCATTTTTTTCATAAAATTTTGCAAATCCAACCCACAAAGTATACAGTTTGCCCACAGCAAGTTTAGGATCTACT
The DNA here is from genome assembly GCA_958295575.1 of Leucania comma. Classification (NCBI taxonomy): domain Eukaryota; kingdom Metazoa; phylum Arthropoda; class Insecta; order Lepidoptera; family Noctuidae; genus Leucania; species Leucania comma. Next base: position 19,282,560 of record OY282468.1, read on the forward strand.
GTTTGAACAGCCTCAGTGTAGGTATCAATAATCTCATGAGGTTTATCTTCGTAAAGTTTTACTCTTTTATGCCATTCAGCAACATTATGTGGGTTTTGTCTCAGAAGTACAGAGTTAAGCAACAATAATCTTCTCTCCATAAGGTATTCAAACCTTGCAAGCCTTAGCTCTAAATCAATATCATCATCTTCAGTAGGGTTAGGTTTTTTGGCAACTTCTTCCATTTTTTTGCTCAAGCTTAGTTCTTCAAATTGAGCATATGCATCAAATACTTGAGTGAAATCCCTTACTGTGGTTACAGTTTGTATAGCTTCTTCATAAATGTCCCTAGCTCTTTCAAACAAACCACTTCTTACATAATAATCAGCAAGAGAATTCCATAAATGTCCTAGCTGATCTGTGTAGCGCCTTAGTCCACCTCTAATAATAGCATCCACATTTAGTGTATGAATTTGGTCAGGGTTCTTAGATATTAATTCACAAAGTTCATTCCAAAGCTGATGGTTTGATTTACCATGTTTTGATTGGAAATTTTCATTATTTACTATCTGAGCCAACTTGACTGCAGCTTCATCCAATTTATTTATTGAAATTAAGTAATCTATATATTCTTCCGTATCTTCTGGACATAGTTTAAGATACCTTCTAAATACTCTAACTGCTGTCTCAGAAATATTATGTTTCTTTAGAAAGTTCAAATATAGGGGCCATATTCGGTGGTGTTGTGTTATTGGCAAAGCCCTCAAAGCACTGTCAAAAGCTTTTCTTGTTCCAGTTATCTTACATTGATCAGTTAGGAAAGTGCAGTAATCCATCCATATTCTAGGCATTTTATGCATAAACACCAGAGATCTCTCAAAGCAATTATTAACATCTTCAAAACAAGGATCAGTTATGCATTTACCTCGAATTTGACTCCTTCTTAGTTTAAGATAGTTATACCAAAGTTTAAATGATCCAGGTAACTCTTTTAGAGCTCTCTCATAGATCATATTTATCTCATGTTTGGGGGCAGCTTTTTTATGTTCAATATATCTCAACCAATGTTTAACTGAGAAGGGATTTCTCAATATTTCTTCCTCATATGGTAGGTCTTCTTCACTCTGAAATTAAATAATAGGTGTGATTTAGTTATGTTTGTATATAAGGGCCAACGCTACGTTATGCAGTTGCTACACAATCCTAAACAAAAGTGCTCCGTCGTGGCTCGATGTGCAGGCAGCCCTGTTAGATTTTTACTATGAAGACAACCAATGCCTAAGTGTGCAGAAAATTATATATTTGCAAGCCCACAGTATAAATTCCTACTTTACAGATCCTACGTAAGCGCATAGTAGCAAATGTGGGGTGCATCACATGCGGCATGTGGAGGTGGTGTATAAGTTGGCATTCAGCAAGATCCGTTACGAGAGTACATTGTGTAACTTGATTTTTCTGGTAGATAGTAGTGTAGCCTAAGACAGTCAAAGACAGTGTACAGTACGGGCGATGGATCTTGGCACGTCTGAAGTTAGGCTCTGCGAAATTTAGCGCTCAAAATAAGCGCGCCAAATAAATGATTTATAAAAAAAATAAAGCAGTTGTTAACGGCAGTAACAACTGCTATTTGTATTTATTTTTTCCAACCATCTATTTTTTAACGAGTGCAGAAGCGCTAAAGTTCGCAGGGCCTAACTTCAGACGCTCCAAGATCCGTCAGCCATACTGTTGCTTTCTATCAGTACAATAAGTTTTAGGGATTGGATAAATGCTTCCATTTGTCAAACACTAAAGCAAACAAACAATTTTACCTGTTTAAAATATTAAATTTAATTTTATCCTATTAGAAAGAAGTTCAATTCCTGGAGCAACCTTAATCTATTGAAACAATAGTAAATAAATAAATTAACTCTCCAACGAAAACCAAACCTTTCAAATTAGGATAGTTTATGTACTTACAAAAAAAATGTCGATTTCTTTACCGTCGAGTAAAGGCATTTTTTGTTTCAAAAGGATAGTTTTATATGACTAAACTGCTTCTGCTACTTTGGGTTTATATCTGTGATGATTGAAATACAAATTACTAAAAAACAATACTTTTTAAGTTTTTAGGTTATCCGATGACATTTAAGCTTTTTTTTTATTTTTAATGTTGCAAGTTGCAACACACTGATTCGCTGTTTTTTGGTACCTAAAATAGTATCAGTTTTATTCTAATATTTACAGAATTCCTACCTAGTTAAGCCCCGGTTCCTAATATCTCCAAATATACATAAATTAAAACATGATAATACTTGTTTATTTTGTTTTGGTCAATATTTTCAACTTATACTTTTAATTTAGGCGTTTCGACGAACTTAAAATTTTTGTTTTCAGACTTGAGTAAAGATACAGTTACTAAAATAAAAACAAATCGGGTAAGTGCGACTCGGACTCGCGCACCGAATGGTTCTGTAAAACTTATTTATGAAAACTGTTCAATTCCCGAATTGAGTTATAATATGTTTTTTCTTTCACTTTTTGTTAGCAACCTCATTAGTCACAAAAAAAAACACAGTTCTACTAATTTAATTGTTGAAGTAAACTATAATTTAAAAATGAATCGTTGAATGTGTTGTAAGCGCAAAACTCGAGAACGGCTGAACCGATTTCGCTATTTTTTTTGTGTTTGTTATTGTCAGGAGAAGGTTCTTAGGTAGGGTAGGGTAGGGTAGAACAAAAGTGAAGCCGCGGGCAAAAACTAGTAGTTAAATAAATTATTTTCCAATACACTACTCGAAAATTCGCTCTTTTCCCACTGCTTTTCGGCACGCAATTTACTGTTATCCGCACAAGTGCAGGAAAGTGCACGTGCTCGCCTCTGCCACAATTTTACTACATTTATCGTATCAGGCTGGGCGCGCGTCGGCACCCAGGAGGTGCGTGTCAACCACTACGAATCGTAAGTGTATTGAAAAACGTCGTTTGGTCACTACAGCCCTCGGTTCCATAATACGCTTCTACCGTTACCGAACTTAAAAAAGCGTATTATAAAGTTAAAGACTACGTTGAAGACACACTACTACTGCTAACAACTTCAGCATAATACTACCTTGGTAGCTTATTACACTATCTTACATTAAGACTACATTATCTTATATTTATCTATTAACTGCTCCACTATTGTTTTAACTTCATTATTTATACTTCTACTTTTTTTCTTTTTCTCCTATGGCATTGTTTTTGCAATGTTTTTTATGTTATTTAAAACACGGCCACCTCAACTTCGCTATAATAGTAATGTATTTTTGTACATATACATATTATAATTGACAGGTTTATTTTTTATTCTTGTATATCTCACGGAATACAATTTTTATTGTGCTTTTGGGTACAAAACTGACCTCTCTTATCTATTAATATTGTAATATGGTAGAAACGATCATTTTTTTAAAAGAGGATCTATGGACTTTCTTGCCGGTTCTTCTCCATAGGAAACAATCAATTGGAACCGTGCAATAACTTCTGAAGTTTTATAAGTACCCATGTACGCCTATGTGAAACAAATGATTTTGAGTTTGAGTTTTATCTTCGGGATTTTCTTGCTTGATTCATCAGAAATGAAGATATCCATCGGAGAACCAGTTGTCGTGACAAGCACGAATTAATTACGTGAGTAAGGTTATCTGTCACTTTTATGTGGCAACACTCAAGAGAGATGCCATAGATTGTCCTTCTAGTTTACTCTATAGTTCCGTAACCGCAAAAAAGTTGAGTTCGCACGTGTCGTGACTTGTCGGCTAAAACAACGATCGAGCAACCACTTCATCAGCATCATCAGCATTCACCTAAGTTGAGTATATTTGGGTTTACCGGGGCCGCCGGGTGTAGCTGGCGTCTTCGTTGACTATTAGTATCGTCCGTAAGTTCTAGAAGTAAATCCCACGTAATGATCCTCGCGGTAAGGCCAGGTGTGGGTTCTTATGGTGATCACCAAGTCATGATCTAACCAGAGTGGCTGGGTTAGATTGGCATCTGTGGGTTCGGTCATGTAATGGTCCCGACGCGATGGCGTAGGGTTTGATGGGCTCATTGATGCTGGATGACTGTTCCGTGGATCCTCTCGGAGGGAGGGTAGGAACCTGTAATGGAGATGTTCTCCTGTGACTCTCAGAGGAGAGGTTAGATCATCATCTATGGGTCCGGTCATGTAATGGTCCCGACGCGATGGCGTTGGGTACGATGGGCTCATTGATGCTGGATGACTGTTCCGTAGATCCTCGTGGAGGGAGGGTAGGAACTTGAAGATTTATATAAGTAGAGAAGCTATATATGTGTGTTTATCATTTTCAGTTATGACGGAAAAGGGATACGAAGGTGACGGAAGGCGGGCGTCACTCGGTGGCTGCTTGGTTGCCCAGATGTACTCATGTTGCTATAATTAACACAGGTGGAGAAAGGAGAATACAACAGGAATCATAATCGAAGCAGAACTCTTCATAACCAGTGACAAGATATACCCAAGGAGGAATCCAGGTACAAGATTTATTAATTATAATAACCTTGGGGACTATCGGGTGTAATCAGAGCTACATCTCCCTGATTAATGAACCTTTATTATAAGAAATCAATATAAACCAGCAAGATTACAACCGAGCCGTCCCCACATGGTGGAGATGCTGGTTTACAAAATGAACATGTGTCACCGACATGGTGGAGATGCTGGTTTACAAAAATGAACATGCGTCACCGGCATGGTGACAATGCTGGCCAGACAGACCCCATAGTCTGGAGTGCGCTAAGATATGGAGGAAAATATTCCATGAAACCTGGACAACATGGCAGTGATGCTATGAAAAGGTCACGGGTATAAAGACTGGTTTAAATATGAAAATGTACATAGCAGTGATAGGTATTGATTACCTGTTGATTGGAAACTAGATATATTGGAACGTGGAGTGATAATGCACTCAATATGTGGTCAATTTATGCTATACGCATTTTTTCGCCTGTTCCGGAGGGTCCTGTAAGGATGTCAAGCTGTCTACAGGCATAGTATTGCTTGTGTATTGATTACACATATATGTAATCAATGTGATTGTAATTCTTGAGTTAACACCTTAATAAAGTTTGTTTAATTAGATTAAGATGAAAGCAAGTTTTGGTACAACTGGGTACAACTAGACTACTAAGGACATCTATGACGCAATAGATGAACTAAATTGTGCATGAAACTAGTGAAAACGACCTTAAGTGACACGGTGGACAAGACTATTGTTCTTAATTGGGTTCCTAACTCTTGTATTTACTAAAAGATGTAATTCTGTGGCATTAGCTTAACTTAGGAACAAGAGCATGTCAATAGTGTGTCAAGATTGAAATTCCCGCGGTGATTCTAGAAAGCTCGTTTTTTAACTTCCGCTACTCGATGACAGATGGCGTTGGGAGTATCAATCCGAACAAAATTCTTCTTTGGAAAAGTTTGAAATATAATCTAAACGTAAGCTATTTTACAAACTTAAATATTAATTAAGTAGTACATAATTTAAAAGTAATTATACACATTCGGAGGACGGGAAATATAGGATAAACTTAACGATAAAATATAATGAGTATTTCAATAAGTCCTGAATTAGTACGCCATGTTTATTTTCTTCAAAGGACATCGACGGCAAGAAACGATCATAATTATAAATTGTAAAACTAGAGATAAAATCGTAAAAGCAATTAAAAACTTGAAGTTTAAAACGAAGTTTAATAGTGTAATATATATTTTTGGCCCATACTTTATCAAAGAGTGATTTCGAGGAAAACGTGGTAAGTTTTCTAAATTACGCAATAAAGTTATTAGCAGTAAGAAGTCTAAATGTGATAAAACAAATGAACGTCTTGTTAATTTATCATAAAAATTACAGGGTTTATGATTAAATACGATGAGACTCGGAAAGGGTAATCCGTAAGACCGATATAAATGATTTAAATGGAAGAATGCAAGGTAGGTACCTTGAACTCGGTACTTCGCCGGATAATTTGAGATACTTTATGTATTGAGTATACCTACGATAGTAAGTACTAATATCAGCTATTCACCACTATAGAAAGGTTTGCACTTTCTTGTAAGACCAAAAGTATTATCCAGACCACGACCACGCCCTAAAAGAGCGGTCATAATCGTGCGGGGAAATCCCCCGAGATAAGATAACATTCGAGATAAAGATAATGGTATAACCTAAAAGTTAACTCAGTAATAAAAAATAAAATATGAAGGAACAAGGTTTCTCAAACTAAAATATTTAGTTCCATTTACAATAATTTATAGATAAAACAAAGAATAGCCTCCACACTATAAATTATACCTACATACAATTTACTCAGACCTAGTAAAGTCTAGGATTCAGTTGAAGTAATGTTTGAAAGTCAAGACTTACCAAAAATCATTTCATAAATTAATTCATAGATTAATGACTATACCATGTGAAAGGTTAACTAATCCTACATGAAATTAAATACACAAAGTCTCTCCAAAACAGTTATGACTTCAAGATAAAATAAATTTGCTTATTCTTATAAACAAAATAAGTATTAGACATTAGTCATTATCATAAAGGCTAAGTGAAGTATATGAATAGATTGTAAATACATAAGTTATTCATTTTAATATGGTTATTCTAGAAAGAAAAATATAAAATTAATAAAACAATTAAACTTAAATAAATGCATAGTAGAATTAAAATGAATATTCTTACCTTTATCAATGGATTAATACTATGTTTCTCTTTAAGTGAAACAAAAGGGGATTTGCCTAATTATTCAAGATAATTTGGGCACCTTGACCCACATTTTACAGTAAGCACAAAATAGAAAATTTTCCTTTCAAGTATACACTGATAGTGCATAAAGTTTTAAATAAATAAATAAATACACAGAAATAGTTGTGCGGTGTAACTAATTGCTCACTTGAGTTTTATTAATATTCAATTAATATTATAGGAAAACTACTTTATAGCATCCAACAATAGAGTTCAGGAATTATATTCAAATGGATAGAGACAAATATTATCATAATACTAGAATCATAGTGCGTGGCAGTCCAAAGGCCAAGTTCTGATATTTATGAAACTCAAATAGGATATTAAAGGCTTGATGTATGGTAATGCCAAGGGCAAGTTTCAACATATGTTATGTTGATATTATAATGATTATTTGTGTACAGGACTAAGTTGCCTTATGATTAAAGATTATTATCACTATTTTACCTAACTGGACTTAAGATTTTTAAACTTTCATTTATTTGAAAAACAATAGGTATATAGAGGAAATATATACTATATATAATTATAATAATTTAATAATAATATATCAACACAGAACAAAGTGATTACTACCTCACTCTCGTCTCATATTATAAATGATAATGAGTTATAATATTTGGAAAACTTATGGACCAATAAAACAATTCCAGGAAATTCGGGACAAGATGGAGCATGAAGAGGAGGATTCCTCGTTGGAGGTTACAATCAAGTTGCGACTTTATCAAATAATTAAAAGAATAAACGAACATAGACAGCAAGCTGAAATTTATTGTAAAGAAGGTAGCAGTGACCGAGAATCGATACAAAAGGCACAGATATGTGCATCGAAGCTAGAAAATATGATTAAACGATTCACGAGTGAACTCAATGAATATTTTAGAATTTCAAATAATCCGTCACCAGACGAGATCTCGAATATGAGTAATATCCAATTGGATAGTGAAGAGATCCTAACTGAACTAAGGTGTATCCTAATGAACAGATCAAACGAAGTCCAACCATATGGCCATAACGATGGGGATCAGATCCGTAATTTCTCTGCCAAATTACCAACACTTACACTACCGGAATTCAGTGGAGATATACTCACTTGGTGTGAATATTGGGATATTTATAAGTCCAATATACATGACAGACCATTGCCAGACGTAGATAAACTACTTTACCTTAAGTCAACGCTTAAAGGCGAACCACGTAAGATTGTGGACGGATTGGAAACCACAAACAAGAATTACACTATAGCCATTCAAGTATTAACAAGCAGGTACGGCAAGCAATCACATATTATAGACGCACACTACAGTGCACTGAACAAAGTAAAGACTGCAAGTACATCGGTTGGAGAATGTCGTAGTACTTTAAATGAGGTGGAACGTCATCTCAGGGTTTTACAGTCACTTGGAGAAGATACTAACCATAATCATTTGAGACATCTTATAATGGAAAAGTTTCCAGGAGATATTATCTATGAGGTGAAGATGAAGATGAAAGAAAATACTGTGGAAGAGTTGAGGACATACCTGGAAGAGATAGTATCTGCAAGAGAGGAAGCAAATAAGGCACCACAAGGAAATAACTCAACTATAACAGAAAACCATACAGTAGAAATGTTACAAATACAGCACACGATGAGAAAAAACCGTGGCAATCAGATAAACCTACAGGAAAATTCAATAGCAACTCCAAAAGGATAATAAACTCCAACAAGAAGAATATACAAACGAGAGACAAGAAAAAGGAATTCAATAAAAAGCATTGGGTCCAAGAACCACATTGCTCTAAAACTGAAAAATATAATCAATCCAGAAAGCGTCGGTATGACCAAACAAGAGATAGCGACCGAGAGAGAAGGAGGAAAACAAAAGGCCATATAGTTAGCAAGAAAAGGAAACCGAGCTGTATATTTTGTAACCAAGGGCATTATTCTGATCAGTGCCAAGAATACAAGAATACAGAAGAGAGAAGGACACGCCTGAAAAACCGCTGCTTCAACTGCTTTTCAGAAGAACACATGATCAAGTCATGCCCAAACAAGAGAAATTGTTACTATTGCAAAGAGGTGGGGAAACACCATCAAGCTTTATGTCCAGAAAAATTCAAGGTAGAAAAGGAATTGACTTTAACCACATCAGATAGCAGTGGCTTCACGGTATTACAAACCGCTATAGTAACAATAGAGAATGAAAACAAACCTAACCGATCCATCAAATGCAGAGTACTATTAGACTCAGGATCTCAAAGATCATATGTTACGAAAAGGATTTCCAAAGAACTTAATCTATCAGCTAGAGAAGAAAATAAGTTATCTATCTTTACCTTTGCCAGCGAGGCACCGCAAGACTATAGTAGCCCACGAGTCAAACTGAAGATGGCGACAAGAACGAACAAATTAATAACACTATATGCTAACGAAGTACCAATGATTACAAGAGGTGTAGCATTACCTGATATCAGAATCGAAAAGAAAAGGGGTACAATCCTAGCCGACGATGGTTCTCTTGGAGATAGAGTAGATATTCTTATTGGAAATGACTACTACTTTAGTTTGATGTCTACAGAAAAAATACATATAGGAAGAGACCTATACCTGGTAAACTCAGAATTTGGATGGATACTTAGTGGGAAATTGAATACTGAAGAAAGGGAATATACTTTATCAGTCATTACATATTGCCAGAATCATGATCTGAACTGTATTTATTTCACAGAACCCGATTTACCTCTCAGAAACATGGATATATCGTTCTTATGGACTCTAGAAAGTATAGGAATAACAGACAACCCGAAAACAACCAGAGAAGAAGAAGCCATTAAACATCTCAATGATACAATAGTATACAAAGAGGGGAGATATTGGGTTAAATGGCCATGGATTCACTTCCCTCCAGAAATGCCTACCAATTTCGGACTAGCGTATGGAAGATTAAAAGGCCTACTACAACGAATGAGCAAAGCCTCAATGAAGGAATATCAAGACATACTGAAAGAACAACTGAAGAACGGTACCATAGAAGTTGTTAACCCCGAGGATAATGTATACAATCAAAGAGTCCCTCCAATACATTATCTTCCACATCACATGGTGCATCAAGAAGGAAAGAAAGGCCGCATTGTTTACGATGCATCGGGAAAATTAAAAGATAATAAGAGCTTAAACGAGTGCCTGTATAGAGGCCCATCAATGATTGGAGATTTAGTAGCATTGCTCATCCAGTTCAGGACAAATAGAGTCGCAATTACAGCGGATGTGGAGAAAGCTTTCCTACAACTAGGATTACAAGCCGAGGACAGAGATGTTACCAGATTCATTTGGATAAAAGACGAAAATAAACCCCTAGATATGGATAATATTTTACACATGCGTTTTTGCCGAGTGCCATTTGGCATTATTTCAAGTCCATTTCTATTGACAGCTGTTGTAAAGTACCATATTTCACAGAAAGCACCAGAACTAATTCCTAAGATAGTGGATAAATGTTATGTAGACAACTTCGTGACAGGTACAGACTCTACTGAGGAATCAATAAAGCTATACGATACAACTCGAAGAACTTTCGGAGAGATCGCTATGAATATTAGAGATTGGATGTCCAACGATGAAGCTTTTCTACAAACTATCCCTACAGAATTCAAAGCTAAAGAAACCGAACAGACAAAAATATTAGGACTAATATGGAACATTAAGAATGACACAATACGTTTGAATATTAAGAATGAACTTTTCAAAGCAGACAACATAAAAGAACCGCAGAGTAAAAGGAAGATATTGAGCACTATAGCCTCTATGTATGACCCATGTGGACTAGGTTCTCCATTAATACTACCTATAAAACTACTACTCCAACAGTTGTGGGAGCTGAAAGTGAAATGGGATACTGTCCTATCAGACGAACTCCAAAGACAGTGGGAAGAAATAATTCAGAATTTAGAAGCAATAAAGAGTATAGAAATACCACGCTACATGGGGCTCACAGAGCCAACAAACACAGTAACATATAGACTACACGGCTTTAGTGACGCATCTAAGCATGCATATGCTGCTGTAATTTATATAACAGCCGAAAACAAAAATAACAGAAATATTTCTTTCATTATGGCAAAGTCAAAGGTTACTCCAAAGGGAGAGAGAGAGAACCTACGTATACCTAGACTAGAACTACTAGGATGTTACTTGTGTAGTAAACTAATAGCATATGTCAAAAGTGTTATTAGTGTCCTGATAGAGGAAGAATATCTATGGACAGATAGTCAAATAGTTTTAAGCTGGATACATTCTAATAAATTGTTACCTCCTTTTATTAATAGAAGAGTGAACACTATAAAAGAGAATAAACAGCTGAAAGTACGTTATGTGAATACAGAAATAAACCCTGCGGATCTAGCGACTCGACCGGATCTATGGAAGAAGAAAAAGAGTATGTGGCTTAATGGCCCTGAATTTTTGCACCAAGATAAGAGACATTGGCCAGTCCACTCATTGCTAGACTTTTCCTGTCCGTTGTTGGGGCAGGGTCCTTCGGATATAGTTAACTTTATGAAAACCGAAGAAAGAATACCAGACAAGACATTTAGAGAAGAGAATACAGTTCTAGATAGAACTATGCAAAAAATTAAGAATTTACAAAAGGAATATTTCCCGCAAGAAAGTGACGGTAAGAAAACAAGCCTAGCAATCAACTTGGACCTATTTAAAGATATAGATGGAATATTGAGATGCGGTGGCCGTATGAAGAACGCGGAATGGCCGTTCGACAAACGACACCCAATACTGATACCTAGAGAGTGTGAATTCACCAGCAATCTCATCCTCAGAACACATAAAGAAAACTATCACGTAGGAGCAAACCACACTCTAAGTAAAGTAAGGGAGTCATTTTGGATCCCAAAGGGAAAAGGCTATGTTCAAAGACTACTGAAGAAATGTCCAGAATGCACTAAGCACAGCGGAGGTCCATTCAAGCTACCTCCAGCACCAGCATTACCCGCTGAGAGAATAAACTATACAGCACCATTCACATATACAGGTGTAGACTACACGGGACCACTTTTGGTAAACAATGAAGACGGTAACAAGAAGAGATGGATCTGTCTATTCACCTGTCTTGTGATCAGAGCTGTACACCTTGAGGTTGTGCAAGATCTCACGGCTGAGGAAGGTCTATCAGCATTACGACGAATGATCTCCACAAGGGGTGTGCCATCAGTAGTAATATCAGACAACTCCCAAAACTTCAAACTGATAGCAGAGATAATATCAAGTCAATATTGCATACAGAAGAAAATACAATGGAAATTTATTAACCCTTTATCACCATGGGCAGGTGGATTCTATGAACGACTGGTTGGCATAGTAAAAAATTGTCTGAAGAAGACTCTACAAAAACATATGTTAAATGATAAACAACTTTCGACAATTATCAAGGAAATAGAAGCCGTAGTTAACTCTCGACCACTCACTAGCGTCGATTCGAAAATAGACTATATCTTAAAACCGTCAGATTTTCTAACAGTAGGAAGAGTGATCTCGTTAGAAGGAAACGAAGATGGTCGTGAATTTCCGAGCACATCCGTTACAAAAACAGACCTCGTAAAAGGATGGAAGAGAGCGCTGACTATACTGGGAGAATTTAAAGATATGTTCTCAAACAGATATTTGCTTAGTCTTCGTGAGAGATATGCTCATTTACCTCGAGAACCACGAGTAACATCAAAACTGTCACCTAGCCTTGGTCAAGTTGTACAGATCAAAGGCGACTCAAAAAATAGGAATGATTGGAAAGTGGGAAAAATCATATCTCTGATTCCAAGTGCCGATGGACAGTACAGAGCCGCGAAAGTCCAAGTAGGAAAAACGGAATATACGCGATCCATCGCTCACCTCTACCCGCTAGAAGTAGAGGATACAGTAGAACCGACCTATGAGCAGGAAAAACAAACTTACCCATCAGATATTAACAAGATAAGCTTCCAAGGTACAGAGAAAATCAACCAAGTGGATACACCAGTTATACCAGAGCAGAGGTCAAACCATATGATCAAACCGAATGACACCCCACTCAAAAAAGGGACTGAGAATCGTGACGTTAATATTGAAGAACGCGAAACTGATATACCGGACGGAGACAAAGAATATTCATTGACAGAAAAGGGAGAACTGCTACCTAACACAACCGAGACAAACGATAAAGAAGTAGAAACAGTCGCGAGAACTAAGCGCGCTGCAGCTGTTAAGGCGACAGAAAAGATCAAGGAATGGACACGTAACTTGACTACGGCACTACTTCACTCCAAAGCTTCGCCGCCCGGGAGTGTCGTGACAAGCACGAATTAATTACGTGAGTAAGGTTATCTGTCACTTTTATGTGGCAACACTCAAGAGAGATGCCATAGATTGTCCTTCTAGTTTACTCTATAGTTCCGTAACCGCAAAAAAGTTGAGTTCGCACGTGTCGTGACTTGTCGGCTAAAACAACGATCGAGCAACCACTTCATCAGCATCATCAGCATTCACCTAAGTTGAGTATATTTGGGTTTACCGGGGCCGCCGGGTGTAGCTGGCGTCTTCGTTGACTATTAGTATCGTCCGTAAGTTCTAGAAGTAAATCCCACGTAATGATCCTCGCGGTAAGGCCAGGTGTGGGTTCTTATGGTGATCACCAAGTCATGATCTAACCAGAGTGGCTGGGTTAGATTGGCATCTGTGGGTTCGGTCATGTAATGGTCCCGACGCGATGGCGTAGGGTTTGATGGGCTCATTGATGCTGGATGACTGTTCCGTGGATCCTCTCGGAGGGAGGGTAGGAACCTGTAATGGAGATGTTCTCCTGTGACTCTCAGAGGAGAGGTTAGATTATCATCTATGGGTCCGGTCATGTAATGGTCCCGACGCGATGGCGTTGGGTTTGATGGGCTCATTGATGCTGGATGACTGTTCCGTAGATCCTCGTGGAGGGAGGGTAGGAACTTGATGATTTATATAAGTAGAGAAGCTATATATGTGTGTTTATCATTTTCCGTTATGACGGAAAAGGGATACGAAGGTGACGGAAGGCGGGCGTCACTCGGTGGCTGCTTGGTTGCCTAGATGTACTCATGTTGCTATAATTAACACAGGTGGAGAAAGGAGAATACAACAGGAATCATAATCGAAGCAGAACTCTTCATAACCAGTGACAAGATATACCCAAGGAGGAATCCAGGTACAAGATTTATTAATTATAATAACCTTGGGGACTATCGGGTGTAATCAGAGCTACATCTCCCTGATTAATGAACCTTTATTATAAGAAATCAATATAAACCAGCAAGATTACAACCGAGCCGTCCCCACACCAGTGTTACTGATATAGCTCGAAAAATCGTTCAACTTAAGTGGCAGTGGGCAGGGTTAATTTCTCGCAGAACAGATGGTCGATGGGGACGAATTGTTCTGTAGTGAGTAAGCGACTGAGACCATTAGAAAGAGTGGATGGCTTTTGCACAGCAGTAGAACAATACTGGATAGCTATAATAACCAATACAATACAAAAACGAGTAAAGATTTATTTATAGGTATAATTACTATTCTATCAAGAAAGTCACGGGAAAAGGTGACTATTACACAAAATGTTGAATTTTATCATCCTCAAAGTATGCTATTTCATCACATCAATTCGACCGCTTTTGAACGTATAAAGCACGGTAGTGAAGATATTTCTTCTTAAAGCTTAGTTTTAAGTGTAAAGGTTGTTAGTCAAAGACCAAGTCTGTATACACCAAAGGTCAAATGAGGAGATTACACATGTCCATAAGCTTACGCTTTAGTGATATGGGCAAAATGCCCTTAAATAGTTCCTGGGTGGACCAGTAACTTTTTCAGGTATTTTCTGTTCGACACGTTATTTCTTTGTCTTACCTGGCCCAGAAAGAGACTACTTGGCCCAAGTAGACAATAATATATTTTAAGACGTATTGTGTATTTTGTCCACTTACGTGTACGTACCTTTTGGAGCTGCTGGTTATGATTTTGGTCTTCAACATTTTTATATGTAGACCAAACAGCATTTGCTCTAGTCCTGTGGCTGTAAGAGAGAACAGGACAATATTATCAGAGAAACGCAAATTACTTAACTTAGCTTCGCTGATGACAATGCCCTTCTCTTCCCATTCGACTGCTAATGTCTGAAAGAAGTGGTGAATAACTTTGGGGACAACGGGACGCCCTGTTTGACTCATTTCTGTTTGAAACATACGATCTAATCTCTCTACCTTGCTGGAAGAAGTATGTGTGGATTCTATTTTTTGTTTTGTAAGGGAATTGAATATTTCTGTGTGTGTGATGCTGTTAAAAGCGTATTGGTCTAGTATATTTATTTCTAAACATTTTGTGTTCCTCATATTAGGAATATAGTTCGTCAAAAAGAATTATACGATTGTCGCAAATACAAAAAAATTCTCAAGTATCAAAAAAAAATTCTCCTAGTATGACAGTAATACCATATTCAATATTTTTTTATTTGACCTCATTTTCTCAGGTCGCGCTTTCGTTAGACAGACTCTACCTACTCATAGCCGGGCACTAAAGATGGCGGCCATTGCTAGGGAAGCACTTAGATAATCAAAATCAAAATGTATCGATATCGATACCAGACTTTTTTATATTTATAACATGGGAATTGGTTTTGGAATTTGAATTTGTTTACAGATATTTTATAATATTAAATTTAAGTAAACGACAATAGTAAAGTATTTCATGAACCATAACGAAGAATAAAATAGGTAGGACAATTTAAAAAATATGAAATTAATTGTTTCTATTTTTTTATTTTCGGTTTTATTGAACGATGATTCTGTAAAGTAGAATGAACAGACACACCGTGCTTTAATTCCAGGTTTAATATTTTCTATCCCAATGACTTCAAGCCACTTCTGGCGCAGCACTTCACTTTTAGGGAACCTGTGCAAATAAAAAACAAGCAAAATTATTTCAGTTGTCAGTCAAATTATACAGTTGGATTTAGGAGTAAAACAAATCACAGACTGAACTAAATAACCACCACCTACTGCATGACGAATGACACTGTATTGTTTTGGTAAGTACTAGATCTCGCTATTTTAATTTCTGTTAGAGTTTTATTTTCAGAATCGTCTCTTCAACATATTTTACTGGACACTAAACACTAACTAAAAAAAAAATAGTTCTTTATCGATAGCTTATTAAATAAAAGACATCACTATTTTAAATTGGCAATAATATTGTCAACAAAACATGTTATTAATTTAGCAAATAGAGGTTTAGATCAGAAATAATTTGTATGTAGGTACTTTTAGGAACTTTCATTTTATAAATAAAACAAGGTCACTTAAATACGGAAAAAATAACAGTATTATAAAGTTTTTCATAAAATACGGCTACTAACCTATGCATGGTTATATGAGGTTGATTGATGTTTTTCCTTGCACCACACTGAATTATTGAACACGAAGGCATATTCAATTTGTATCCTTTGACACTCACAGCACAAAAAAATTTAGTTGAGAGCGTTTTTAGTCCTTAAAATTGCAATCTAAATCCATTGTTGTTGCTTACTTGACACCTGACGTACTTCAAAACCACGGGCACTAAAGATGGCGGATGGCAGGCGAGGTAGGTATGTTGAAAGAAATGTAAAAATGTTGCCAGAGAGAGAAAAAACAAACAGCATGACATCACTTTTTTCAAACGACATTACACATTTGTTAAAAAGAGACAATATGAAGTTTTTTTTTATCTACATCGAATTAATAGATATTTGTATAAGCAAGGAATGTATAGTATACTAAGGGCGCCTCTATTTATATTCTATTCCCTAAGATCCATAACCATATAATCCACCTCTCTGTCTACGATAACCACAGATTAGAGAGAAATACTACAAATTTTCTATTGAGTCTTTGACAATTGCAGCACTTTCATTGGTTAGAAATGCCTTTTAGATTATTCCGATTGGATGAATTATCTTTTAGTTTTCAACGAAAACAAAAAATGCCCAGAAATCGTTGTTTATGATTACGAATTACGATGCCATAAACAACAATGGCGGCGGTAACATTGCCGGTGGAAATGTGTGTTTTTAATCGCTTTTAGTTGTGCGAGACCAATGTTTTTCCTTTATAATGTCAAAACAAGGAAAAAGAAAAATTACTGTCGAATTACCGAAGTCAAAAGATCTAGCTAATAGGCCTAGTGTTTTTGAGCGCCTTGGTACCAAGAAATCCAGCGCTAAAAAAACAACTGAACATTGTAGACAGTGGGCTCAAAACGGGAGTTGCGCTTACGGTAAAAGTTGTAAATTTGCATCAACCCATACATTAATAAGTCCTTCGAAACAACGTGCAGCAAACAAAGATAGCGAACAAAAACGTGCTGTGAAAGATGACCCTAAAAGTAGGTTACATTCGACCGTGGTCGTGCGTTCTGGACGTAGTCCAGATGGTGAAATCGACAACTGGGATCAAAATGACCTAGAATACGCAGACACAGACGTCCTTGAAAAAAGGCGACAACAACTGCAACGTGAATTAGAGTTGCAATTGAAAATGGACTCTAGCAAAGATATGCGTAAAGACAAAAAGAAAACTATGTCGAGCACATCTTCATCACGTAGTTCTAGTTCTTCAAGTGTCTCTTCTTCTTCATCAGATAATAGCTCATCCTCTTCATCATCTGGCAGGTATGTATTGAGGATCTTTATAATTTCAAACTATTGCAATTTGATTGTGCCTGTATGTTTTGCTAAATCTTATCATTTTAACAATATTTACAGTACCTACTTTAGACTTCTGTTAGCTTCTTTGCCCACTTGAAAGTCAAAATTTATCAGAAGGAAACAAACACCAGATAAAAAGTATCTTATGTGCTATTCTGGGCCTAATTTCATCAAAATGAAGTCAGCTTCATCATAATGGAGTAACAAATATACATCACACATACACTCTTTTAAATAATCTTTAATAAATATAATAATAAATTTACTAGTCCAGTGTTACAGAATGTATCTTAAGCTAAACTTACATTATAGTTATTTACTGGTTAAATAAACATTAAATTGAACTGTGTCCTCAAACTAGGCAGCGCCTGTATCTTGGGGCCCGGAGTTCAATTAACTAACTTTTAGACCAAAACATGTCAACTTGTGACAAGATTATTATTAAATGTGTATAAATCAAATAGTGATAGCAATCTGCCTACCATGATAAAAGTAAAATAACATCAACCAAATAAAACAAAAAAAAAACCCAGTCCATCGCATTTTCTCATATTCCTATACCGTTCAGCCAAGAGAAGTTCTATTGATATAGTGTTGAACGCTTTGGCTAAGTCAAGCAAAACTGCCATGACCTTAGCACCCTTCTCTCTTCTATGGTGTTAGTCAGTAATATGGCTCCATCCTTGGTTGACTTGCCACTTCTAAACTAAAACTGTCTATTGGATAAAAGATTGTTGTCTTCCACAGAATTTACTAACCGCTTATCAGCTTTTCACACAGCTTTTTACAGAAAATAAAAATAATAAAAAAAAAAGAACAACAGGTCTGTAATTTTCCAAGTGACCTTTAGGACCATTTTTATGTGGTTGTACACAGGCAACCTTCCAACAGTGTAGGAAAATACTGCATTCTAAACTTAAATTAAAAATGTGTGATCGGGATGTGGGATCGGTCAATTTTAAATTGTTCACTGAGTTTCTCTATTTCATCTTCGTTGTTTGGAGGAAGAGTTTGATTGAGTTTTGCGTGGTTTATATTTTCTCTCTAGGGATACTTGAGTTTTGGACTTTCGGTTAATCGAGTCAGTATGAGGTCAGACAGATTCAGAATATATGACGTTTTCTAGGGTTTAAGATTGCACTTACTACGGCTGCTGGTTAATTTACAGTTTTTAGCGTAGTGCTAGAGATTTGTTTTAATAAATATATATTTAGTATTACTACAACAACTGCTACGTTAGACCAATCTTTGCTATTCGTTTCTGCGGCAGCTGCCTCTTTGTCAATTCTGGTTTTCCATCATTCCAAAAGTAGAATCATCAATCAGTCTTGATTGGTTGGATACATTTGTCGTTATTGTTTTTTATTTTTTTTTTCTGTTTGTCTAGTAAGTTACACCTGCAATTTTTTCTGTTATTTTTCTGCACCATCACGACTGATACAAAATAAATCAAAAATAATACACACAATCTTGTACTCCTGCCATAGGAGATTGTGTGTTTGATATAGTGAAAGAAAAAAAAGAAAGAAAAACCTTTTTATTGCTGGATAAATGCGCAAATTAAGGATTAACAAATATGCGCCACGCCCGCGCAAAACGGGCGAGCGCTCAGCTTAATGCCGTGACCACCCGCAAAATGCGACGTCTACTCAAGAACGGCTGAAAATTGGTGGGAAGGTAGCTTAGAGCCAGGAAAAGGACATAGAATATTTTTTATCCCGTTAAATAAATAAAAAAGTTATCCAAGACCTGGTCATTTATTGGCATAGGGTAGAAGAGTAGGGTAGGGTAGAGTAGGGTGGAGTAGGGTAGAGCGGGAGCGAAGCCGCGGGCAAAAGCTAGTATGCTTTTGCCTGCGGCTTCGCTCCCGCTCTATATTGTGTTGCTGTGATTTTACAAGGGTATAAGTATGTTTATTAATTGCACAGAACATACAAAAAATATTAAGGGCAAAAGTATGTTTATAAATTGCACAGAACATACAAAAAAAAAACTATAATGGACGGAATATGTGTAAGGTAATAATATAGTAATAATATAGAATTTAAAAATAATGTGAGATATAAAAGATAAATAAATGAGATCTAAAGGCATCATAAAATGTACAATAGTACAATATAAAATTTACAAAAAGTTTACACTAATTGTCGTAGGCTAGGTTTATCGTTTTTCTAGGTTTGTCGTTTCCACATTGCAGGTTGGTTGACATGAACGCATTGCATCACTCTGGGGCGCACCAAGGTAACGGTTCCAGGTTTTCTTTGTGTTGTATGAGGGATAGATGGAATGCTTTCCTGTTTTCGAACGAGTATTGCAGTATTTTTAATTCATCAGAACTTGTACATCTTCGAAGCAAGTTTGGTCGCTCGAAATAACTCGATTCCTTGAGCGCTCATTTAAATAAATATTCCTCGATTTCCTTGAGCGCTCATTTAAATAAATATTCCTCGATGCATTAGCTATCTCAATGTTAGGCGTAGAGTTCGTCTGACTTTGGCAGTCTTCACGTCAGCCTTTCCGCACGCTTATAGCGGCGTACAAAACGAACAAGTGTTCGCGGTGGAGTTTCAGCTGAGTCCTTGGGATGTTGTCGGCGTGGTCCAGCTCTAGTCATGAAATCTAAATCTTGTTCTTCTATTGACACTCCTATTTTGTGGGCCACGACACGACGCGCACGATATAAAGCGGGTTTTTTTTTTATTTTTGAGCCCGTTGATGCTCGATATTCGAGTTCGTTCCGTAGAGACGATTGCGCTTGATGTTAAGCTGTTCATGAAGATTAACGATACTATTGTTGAGGGAATTTATTTCTTCTTTACTTTGTAATATTAGTGTCATAAATAACTTCAGTACATTCACCTATCTAAAAATGTATCTATATTCCAGAGAAGCAAGACGAAAAGGTAAGAAAGGAAAGCTTAAAAGAAATTCTAGTTCATCTTCAGATGGGGATGCACCATCTAAAAAGAAATTTGTTAAAACTGATACTTTGAAAAGAGATAAAAGTGAACCTAAGAAAACAGTAGCAAAAAAAGATGACAGGCTTTTAAAAAAACAAGACACTACTAAAAAGAAGCCTGTCACTAAGACCACAATTGGAAAAAAATCATTATCTCCTGGTAAGAAATCTGGTGGAACTCCCCCAATTACAACAAAAAGTCTTGCAAAAAGCACAGTCAAACATGGGAAATCTCCACCTAGGAGAGATAGAAACAGAAGTGCTTCTCCTCATAGTCTTAGGGATAGAGACAAAGATAGAGATCGCACAAAAGAAAAGGAGAGAGAGAAAGAAAGAGAAAAAGAACGTGAAAAAGAGAGAGAAAGGACTAGAGTTCGAAGTAGATCACCAAGGAAAGCGAGATCAAGGTCTCCCCGCCAGCATGCATCTCATTCAAAAGATATAAGGAAGAAAGAAAGCTCAGAGCGCAGTAGACCTGTTTCACCTAAGAAACAAACCCGTCGAGACGGAAGTACAGAGAGACATAGAAAGAGGTCTGCAAGCAGAGACAGGGACAGAGGTCGTGATCACAAAGACAGATCATTAGAGAGACGAAAAGACAAACATGACGACAAAGATAGGCATGATAGGAAAGAAAGAGGCGGGCGTGACAGGAATAAAGATAATAAAAGAGATGACAGTAAAAGAAGAGGTAGAGATAGAGGTTTAGGTGGAAGAGGAGGAGCTGATAAAGGATTAGAAAAGCCTAATAAGCCAATGGAACGACTTCTTCCCAGACCAGAGGAGCGTCTAGCTGCCCTTGCTGCTATTTCAAATAGAGCACTTGATATTGATAAAAATTCGTCAACTTCCAAAGACCGACAGGATTCACATTCTGAAAGAGGCGGTCGTAAGCAAGACAGGCTTGAGAGGGACCGTTCTACAAAAAGAGACAGATTGGATAGCATGGACAGAGATCAAGGTGACTATGAAATGGGTATGGACCGGCAGTATGATAATGATCGCAACTTGGATCATTATGATAGAGTAGATGATCGTTATGAAGATGGTCCTAGAGAAAATGAGAGGTCCCCAGGTTACAATATGCAGGCAAGGGATAGACACTATGAAACTGGTTATGATATGTCAGGACCCCCAAGGGGATATCCTGAAGATGATGATAGGTTATATGGTGATCATATGGGTGAACGGCGGGGTGTTGATATGGGTAAGACGAGTTTGATTCATTTTTCATTCAAACAGGAGCTTTCTATCCTAAGTGTTCTTGTGTGTTTAAGGCTATGATGATCGACGACCTCATCGTGATCGTTCCTGGGAAGGGCGGTCTGGTTCCATGGATCGTGAGCGTGGTTATATGCATCCACATAAAGAATGGGATAATGATGACTATCGCCCAGGAGACTGGGGTCGAGAACGACATTGGCCTATGCATGACCCACAGGTTATTTAGTTGTTATTAGTTAAATCATATTTAATTTATTTGATTGATTATAAATAAAATTGTTCCTTGTTCCTAATCCTTCTCCTCCTTTATTGCTGTAGGTGAGTTTATACTACTATAAGACTTGGTATCGGAATGAACCAATTGATTATCGTAAAGACAATAAAAACCCTTGCCTTATTCTATCCCACATATTCCTGGGCTGTCCTTATTCTCACTTTGGTATGTTGCTGTGTTTATTTTCATAAAATATTTTATCTTGTAAATTATATTAGTATAAAGTGAACAATGTGATTGCAGATGAACGAGTGGGGTGATAAAGAACCTGATGTGGATGCTTGGCACCATAGGGGCCATCCCCCAGGGCCTCACCGTGGACGAATGCATGGTGAGTGTAATCTCATATCACTTGGTAACAGTACTAAGGGTCGAAACTGCGTAAAGTGGACGGACGCCTGCGCGGTCCCATACAAGAAGTGCTCGGTAGTGGGGAACCGCGATGGCATCCGTGTCGGGGAGTCGGGCCACGCGCCCGTTTTGCTTCGTAATATGTTGAGTTGTCCATTGACACAACTACATGCACATCGTTAAGTTGAAATACCGGCATTGCGCAGGTAAGGGCCAACGCTGTGTTAAGCGGGCGCCCGCGCGAGCACCCGTCGCGTGACTATGCGTGTATTTCGTGTGCGGCGTCTCCGTAGAGGAAACCGGATTATTACCCGCCCAGTGTTGCTAGTTCAACTTAAACAGTGCGCATGTAGTCGCATTGATTTAATGTATTATTACGTAGCACAAGGGCCGCGGGGCGCGGTTGCCCCGCGGTGAGCTTGAATGGAAAAATTTTGTTGGGACTGCGCGTGCACCCGTTTAACGCAGCGTTGGCCCTAATAGTCCGGTTTCCGCGACGGGGACCGTCGGACATGACCCCACGCGTTTTGTCACGCGACGGGTGCCCGTCGCGCGCGTCCACTTTATACAGTTTTGGCCTTAACGGTTTTTAATGATAGTGCATAAGTAGGAAATTTCAATAGAGTATTTGCAAAAAACATGGTTATGAATAACAATTTACCATTCGGTATAAATCTGTTATTTTAGATGATTATGGACGTGGTCTCAGAATGGATCTAGCTCGAGGTGACGGTAATAAGCGCCGTGCGCCCAGAAATGAACCAGAACAAACTGTAAAGGAAACTCCGCCTGCTACGCAAACAGCACCTGCAGCACCACCACGTCAGGAAACCGAAGTAGATGATAAACCGATTCCTGATGATCTCAGTGAAATAAGTGATGACCCTGATGATATTCTCAACAGGGAAGATGTAAGTTAATCAACAGTAAAACCCCATTCGGATTTTTTCTGAGTTTGTAGTTATTCATAACTTTTTTGTTAGATGGCTGACCAGATTATTGATGAAGACAGTCAAACTGCTATTCCAAATGATGAAAGTACATTCAAGCCAGAAGGATCTGAGAAGGAGTCTACACAGGTATGCATAGAAAAATAAAACTGAATTTGTATTATCCCATTATGTCACGTTAATCAAAAGTATGCTATGCTTTATGTTAGGATACAAGTGGTGCAGGTGAAGAAAAAGAATCACAAGAGGCTAAAGATGATGAAGATGTTACTAATTTGGACTTTGAAGAAATATCTGATGGAGAATTGGAAGAGGAGCGTACAAGAGGTAAATTAGACTAGGGTAAAAATAATAATGTTCCGTAAAATAGTCAGAAAAGAACAATCATGATAATTTTGTTTTTTAGCAGGCTTAGGTGATGCTCTCGGAGTTGACTGGGCCAGCCTTGTGGCAGATGTTCGTCGACGTGAACAGACTAGCGTCTCTTCTGGTGGCGCCCGCGATCGCTGGAGACCCGAGCGAGTTCTTGCACGCCTTGGACTTTCTTTACAAATGGCGGGGAAGGAAATAGTACAAGACGTATTACAGAAAAATGCTGAAAGCTTGCAGTCAGAGAAAGATAAGAAAAAACCAACTTTATTGGATAATTCTGACCAAAAGGACAAGGTTGAACAAAATGGTACACATGAAAATGATGCTAAAATTGAACCTGTGCCTGATGTTTCAACATTGCATCCAGTTGCTGCAATTCAGGTTTGTATTTATCCAATAAAGTATATAGATTGTAACATTTCTGAGTAATTAAAAAAAAAACTTTTTCTTAGGTGGCTGTTCAAAAAAGGAAGCGACAACGTGCTGTGTTGTTTGGATCTGGTTGTGAAATAACTCGTGGCTTGAGTGCACGACGAGATCTAGCTTTACGGCGATATCTATGTCATTTACCTACAGCAGAAAGAACTGGCCAGTCCCGTGTGACTCCACAAGCCTCCTTGTTTCATGCAGCTAGATCTCTGTTACTGCATGCTCCAGTTACTGGCTGACATTGAATGTAAATCTGGCTAACCAGAATTCATACTAGACAAGAAAGAACTTTCAAGTGCAATATTCAGACACAATTAGTTGTTATAAAGTGGTCATTAAAAATCTTTAGTAAAAAACTGGTGGAATGTTACAGCTCTTGATAAAAGCTGGTAGTGAAAATTGTGGATTTTAAGTGGTTCCGTGGTATACCTATTTGAAACAGCCAACACAGTGAAACTCGTTAATTAGGACTTGACTTTGGATAATATAGAATAAGTGGATAGTGTTTCAAGGCATTGACATATTTTTTGTGTCCTGTAATAACTTCAAATATATTTCTTTATTTTACCTAAAATATTTTATTATTAACAATAATTGGCTAATACACAATATTGGTCATTATTAAATCCAATAAGAAATATAAGTAGAAAATATTAGTTCTTCAGAGTTCCTTTAAAAATCTGCAGTACCTAAACTTCTTGGTCTCGTGCAAACAAAAATGATACATCTGAACCTGACGCGTAATATTCTGGTGCTGTGCAATTCCTGAAAACAAAATATTGTTAACGGCATTATTGACATTCAACAAATAACTTATCTAGGCAATATAAATAAAATTTAAGGAAATTATAGCTGATTGACACTTGATTTTGTTTTGAAAATAATTCAAGAATTAGTTGCATTTCCATTAACATGAAGTTGGACGGAGTGGAGACGAATGGACCGTAAATTGGCCAATCGCAGTGCTCGAAATCTCCACTCTTGTATCAGTGAAAAGTGTTTGGAGGTGAGTGGACTTTCAAATAAAACAAATGAACTTGTTCCCGAAAGGAGTCGAGGAGATTGTGGTGTTGGGCGGAGGTTAGCTCAACTCTACTCCGCCTTGTTCTGCTTCAATGGATACACTTGCCACTATCTTTCACGGCCGAAACTGCGCTAAGCGGGCGCGACGGGCAGCCGTCGCGTGACAACACGCGTGTGCGACGGTCCTCGTCACGGAAACCTGTGCAGTGTCGCTAGTTCAACTTTAACGGTGTGCATGCAGTCGTGTCGATGAAGAATTTAATGTATTATTGCGTAGCAAACCGCAACGGAGCACTTCTGTATGGGACCGCGCGTGCGACCGCAGTACCGGCCCTCACTCTCTTTACTGCCCAGCTCTGCTAGTGGAAACGAAACCTTAAAAGCAGTTTAGGAGGGGATGTTTCTTCCAAGTTCCAACAGAGACAAGTTGAATAAGGATTAGTTGGTACATAAATATGTAGCTTATTTTCTTCTGTATATATAAAAGGCAGTCCTGACTCATTTATTGACTCCTCAACACCCAGACATAACCAATATAAAATGCAGAAATTTTGTACAGAGGTTTTCTTTTATAATTGCTGGATTACGGAGACGCGGCGCGTCGGGCGGTCCGTAGTACATTGCCACATGTTTGTTTGCGCGAGCGATGACGCACCCGCTGCTGCAATGTACGACGAAACGCCCAACGCGCCGCGTCTCCGTAAACACGGCCTGAGATAAACAAAAGTTAAGAAAGGATTTTCCAAAACTCACCCCTAGGAGAAGGATACGGGGGTGGGATCCAAAGTTTGTGTGGAGGAACTTTCATGCAGGCGAAGCCACTGGTTGAAGTTAGTTATAGATATTATTGATGGTACTTACTTCTTGAATAGAACAGCACCGGAAATTCCTTTAATTGTTAGTTGATAACCATCAACATGCAGCATTGACCCTTCTTGTAGTCCTAGCACAGGTGAAGCATGACTCATTGCTAAATATTCATAAATCCTCTGGCTCCTTGTTTCACCCTTGTGTGTCTCACTTATTATGTCAATATAATGGGGGTTGATGTTGAATGGCACAACACCAATTGCTTCAAAACTTGGAGGATGTATTATAGGCATGTCATTAGTAGTATGAATGCTTTTTGTCGCAACATTAGTTCCAGCACTGCTACCAATATATACTAGGCTGCCTTCATCAACTTTCTTCCTAATCAAATGCACTAAATTTTTCTCATATAGGGTTTTTAAAAGAAGAAATGTATTTCCTCCTCCTACAAAAATTGCTTTTGATGAATTAATTCTTTCAATAACATTAGGATAGCTATGTAAACCTGTTACTGTAATTCCCCATGGTTCAATAACTTCTTTCATTTTAGCAGTGTAGTTATCATAGTCCATTTGAGCATAAGGGATAAAGACTAATTCAGATATATTATTCCTGAAATGAAAAATAGTAGCTTACACAAAAATATATCATATCCATACAAAATAAAGTAAGTAGGAACATAATATGAAAAGGATAATTATTGTTATCAATACTCACTTATTGAGAAGATTGCATATTTCCTCTTTAGCAAACTCCAGCAAGCCATAACCATGACAATTTGATGAAGAAAGTAATAACGCCTGTCGTTGGGGAGGCATTTTGTACGTAGTAGTAATGTTTCTTTGCGTGGCCGTAATGACCGTCTTCAAATGAGAACTGGGGCTGTTAATACCTAGTCGATACTGTTATAAAAGGAGATAAAAACTATGAATAGGACATAATCTTGGTAAATTTAGTTTTTATTATCAAATGAAGAATTTATTGAATTCTTATCAGTTAAAAGGATTGTAAACACAGCAACAAAACATTTAATTAAAACTTGCATTGTTTCAGCTACCTACTGAAACAATGCATGTTTTAATTAAATGTTTTGTTGCTGTGTTTACAACTTTTAATATTACTATAAAACTAACCCTTTTATTTGCAAGCAAATTATACTTTGTTGTAAGATTATTTGACAGCAGACTGACTAGAAAACATCTAGGAAAATATAAAGAAACAAAAAAAACCATTTAGTAAATAAATCTCAATGCACTAATATCGTGTCATTCGTGTCAACTTGTCAGTCAGACATTGATAGACAGCTGCTGAGCTATTTGACGTTGACATATGTGAAGGATCTTTTTTTTTTCTTTGAGTTTTTTTTTTATTGTTGATAGGCTCGCACAGAGGTGCATTTATTCGGAAAGTAGAGTCTGTCTAACGAAAGCGCGACCTGGAGTTTTTAAAAAAAATTAAATTGGCAACATAATGTTGCCGTCAAAAGCACGTCAAAGTCTATGATGCAATTGTCAGTATTTTGTAACAAAGATTGATTTTAAAAATATAATTACTTATCATGGGTAAAACAATAAAAAGTTATGTAGGAAAGCTGTGAAATACTATGATCATTAAGTTTAAAGAAAAACAAGAAGAGAAAGTAGTTGTTTTTGATCTCGAGTTTTTAAGTTAGTATGACATTATAATCTTGATCATTGTTGACTGACTATTAGATATATTTTACGATATGATAATAATTTTTCTTATGTTTATAGATAATCTTGAAGATATTCAAGGACTGCGCGAAATAAATAAAAAAACATTGAATCGTTAAGGAATTTGGAGAAAAAACCTTTACACTTAAAACTAAGCTTTAAGAAGAAATATCTTCACTACCGCACTTTATACGTTCAAAAGCGGTCGAATTGATGTGATGAAATAGCATACTTTGAGGATGATAAAATTCAACATTTTGTGTTATTCACCTTTTCCCGTGACTTTCTTGATACAATTGTAATATACCAATAAATAAATCTTTACTCGTTTTTGTATTGTATTGGTTATTATAGCTATCCAGTATTGTTCTGCTGCTGTGCAAAAGCCATCCACTCTTTCTAATGGTCTCAGTCCCTTACTCACATTCCATTTCTTAAGAAAGACATCCAGGTCGGTTGGCAAACCTAGAGTTTAGACTTTTGGATGTTAGTCAAAGATCAAGTCTGTATACACCATAGGTCAAATGAGGAGATTACACATGTCCATAAGCTTACGCTTTAGTGATATGGGCAAAGTGCCCTTAAATAGTTCCTTGATGGACCAGTAACTTTTTCAGGTATTTTCTGTTCGACACGTTATTTCTTTGTCTTACCTGGCCCAGAAAGAGACTACTTTTTTGTTTTGTAAGGGAATTGAATATTTCTGAGTGTGTGATGCTGTTAAAAGCGTATTGGTTGAGTATATTTATTTCTAAACATTTTGTGTTCCTCATATTAGGAATATAGTTCGTCAAAAAGAATTAAACGATTGTCGCAAATACAAAAAAATACTCAAGTATCAAAAATTTTTTCTCCTAGTATGTCAGTAATACCATATTCAATATTTTTTTATTTGACCTCATTTTCTCAGGTCGCGCTTTAGTTAGACATACTCTATACCTACACATGTATGAAATTGTTTTTATTTAGTACAAGATAACTCCTCCCCTGGCTCGAACACATGCGGCAATCCTTCTTGGCATGCTGATAATTTCTGCTGGGGCCAAGGGCCGTTTTCTAAGAGGAAGGCTCAGCCCCGGCACTATAGGCAACGAAGGAACGGGGTAGGTTTTTAGTCAGTAAGAGTCTGACACTACTTCCCGCTCCGCCCAAGGGCGGGATTTGTCATTGGATGATTTTACCTGCCATAAAAAAAAACCTCATATGGGGTAGCATTACCTCATACAGGTCTGGCGAGCGTAGTACAGCAGTTCCATTCATTATTCCACCCCAAAAGGATACCGATTTCCCGCCTTGTTGAACGGTTCCGGTGAAAGTTCTTTGTCTTTCAGCGTCCCTACGTCTTCTCCAGACACGAAGACGTCGGTTGTCTGGATGAGTGCTAATTCTGTACTCGCCAGCGAAGAGACACTTCCGCCAAATATTTTCCTCGTTGTTGTCTTCATTTTGACGGAGTCTAGTTCACTTCAATCTGCGTCGCTGTCGTTGCTGTGAGTTCAAGGGTGCTCGCCAGGATCTCCTCGCTCGTTATCCAACCTAGTGTAAGCAATTCCTGATGGTCTGAGTGTTAATTTCTAGTCCAGTAGCAGCCCGCAACTCAGCTTTTATTTAAGTGGTATTGATTGTTGGGTCTCGGGCTGTTCAGCAATCTGATGTAACGCTACTGAGCAGCAGTAAAAACAGTTGGCCGACCACTGCAAGATCGATCAGCAAAGATATTCACGCCGTGATACCTCCGTAACGTGTTCACGATTCAGGATTGGGATACAGTCACTCTGCGTGCTATTTCTCTCGTAGAATGTCCTTCTTCCCCCAAAGTGACAATTCTTGCTCGTAAAACTTCTGATAATCCCCTCTGCATCTTTTTGAATGAACTCCTTCTTCGAAAAGTCAGAAAAAACGCTTGAATCAAGTTGATTAGATTTCTGAATGAGTGTAAACAAGAATTTAATCTCGTTTTACCCGACTACGGCAAAGCCAGAGAAGGGTTATGATTTTGACAGGCTATGTATGTATGTATGTATGTGAGTATGTTCATCTGTTCCCTTATAGCTCTTAATCTACTTATCGGAACTCGATATAAGAGGTATCGTTAGAACCGTCTTAATTGTCCGCTGAACATAGGCTACGTGACGTGTCACAAAACTCGATATGGTGATATGGCAAAAGTATGTATTAAAAATAAAAATGAGATAAATACGCCGTGTTTGGTATCATTTGAAAGGGCTTCACTTGTAAATTTCCAAAATATTGTTCAAATTTAAAGCTACGCCCTCTAGCGGACAAAAAGACATGTTTAAAAAATAAAATTGAGATAAATACGCCGTGTTTGGAATCATTTTACAGGGATTCACTTGAACATTTCCAAAATATTGTTCAAATCCTGTTGAATACCGTAATTAGAGACCCAATAGAAAGACAATAGGTGTGCGGACGCCGGCGTCCTCTTGGGAAATAATGAATTAAAGTAACGCCCTCTAGAGGACAAAAAGTAATGTGTTAAAAAAAAATGTTGAGATAAATACTTCGTAATTGGTATCATAAACATTACCAAAAATATCGCCAATGTAGGTGCGGAACCTATCTGCACGTTGGTGATCTCCATGGACTTGGTGAAGGAATCAAATCCAGATAGATGAAAGAGCAGAAGAAATGTAATGAACACGAACGCTGCAGGACGAGGTAATGAAAAGAAAGTTAGAATGTGAGGTGGTTTTTAGTACCTAAAAGGTGTTAATGAGGTTCACGTACAGTTCGAAAATCTGATTAAAAATATTTCTAATAAATAAATAATTCTCATTGTATTCATTTATCCATTGGCTAGCTTAAAGTTCAAACCTCTTAAACCTCTTAAAAAGCTTAAACCTCTTAAAGTCTTAAACTATATTTATAGGATATAAAATAAAAATATAGACTTAGGTATCTAAATAACATATAAAAATAATGATCTATATCACATTTTTACAGCACATATTAAGCATCGAGGATGAAGAATCGTTCTTCTTGGGGTTTATCACAGCCGGGGCCAAGGTACCGGCGCCTCAGCTCGAGGTCTGGAGGCGCGGAGATGTCACCTTGGAGAATAATATAGGCTTGTTCTATGGTGCTCTCGATTTCAGATTTAATTTCCTGTAACAAAAATTTGAACGTATTTATTTTTAAACAAGCGAAACAAGCTGCAAGACGGCAATTAATATCTAATGTTAAAATGAGCAAAGATGGTCAAAAATATATTATGTGAAAAAACTCCTGAGCGAATTTCTATCTTTACAAACAATCCCGGTGTAAAACTACCTCTCTACTCATGTGGTAAAACTATATACTGCGACGAGATTTTTATTGCACAAGAGTCCTGAGATAATCGGATTCGATAACCTAATCGGCCAAAGTATTATTGTGTTTTATCGTTGAGAATTTATCTGTGGCATAACAGAGTTTCCTTTAAATAAATAAAAAATTGCCACATACTATACCTTATTCACTCCACTGATGTTCTGGGCATCTGATTTTTACGGACCAAAAACCTACCTGAGTCCTTTTAGACTGTTTGCGTTCCACAAGGACACGGTGACTGCGCATTGGCAACTGGTAGTCCATTTTGCTGACAATCTTTGAGGAGCCCGTGGAACACAACGCACCGTCGACTCAGGCTTGGTTCTTAGCGGACGGCGAGCGTAATACGATTTCGATCTTACCGATCAAGTTTAGATCTAGTGTGCAATTACAAGTAGTTAGATTAGGATCGGATGTACCTATTGCATAAACGCACTTACAAGGTGGCATGTTACTTCATATCTACAGCTCTAGCGAGCGGCGCGCTCGCTCAGCTAGTTCGGCGTCATAAGAGTAGTAGGTAGGTATAGCAGGAGGCCTCGCAGGTCCAGGTCGAGCTCCAACGGATTGTGATCAATAGGTGCACCGGTGGTAGGCATAAGTTCTACTGTGCAAATGTTACCTACCTCATATGGGGTACCGGGCCTTGGTTCAGGCCATGGTCCGTAGTGAGGAGGGATGGCAGGCGGTCGCCTCCTTCTGCGAATTGCGAAGCAGTAATGCTAGCAAAGGAGGAGGCCGATCGCATCAGGCAGAGGAAACGGTGCGCTCGCCCCAGCCGCCGCCGGGATTCCGATGCCGATTTCCGGCCACCGTAGGCGCGGGCTTGCGGACGGCGTGCAATGGGTAGCACGCTGTCCGATCGTCTGCTAACCGACCGGACCGAGCCCAAGTCGTCGACGGCGCGTACTGTTCCCGCGCACCTCAAGGAGCTGTCAGCAAACCGTAGAGGCCCACCCTGCTAGCTGCAGGCAGACAGGGTCGAAGCCTGCTGGGGTCATGGGTCAGCTTCCGAAAGGAATACCCGGCCCCGACACGATAGGCAATGAAGGAACGGGGTAGGTTTTTAGTCAGTAAGAGTCTGACACTACTTCCCACTCCGCCCAAGGGCGGGATTTGTCATTGGATGATTTTACCTGCCATAAAAAAAAAACCTCATATGGGGTAGCATTACCTCATACAGGTCTGGCGAGCGTAGTACAGCAGTAGGTCGCGCAGGTCCACGTCGACTTCCATCGAATTATGAGCAAAAATAGGGTGCGTCTGTGTTAGGCAGAAGTTTTAATAATAATAATAAGGAGACTATTTGCATAGGCACAACCTCGTAGCCAGGATTATCCACCAGCAACTTGCTCTTAAATACAATCTTGTGGAAACAGAAGTACCGTACTATAGGTATGTGCCCGACCCAGTTCTCGACAATGGCAATGTCTCATTGTATTGGGATCGATCTATAATCACTGACAGGACTATTGTTGCCAATAAGCCTGATATAGTGGTCATAGATCGACTAGAGCGTCGCACAATGATTATTGATATAGCGGTCCCTCATGACGAGAACCTCGTGAAAGCTGAGAAGGATAAAAAAACTAAATATCTTGACTTGGCTCGCGAGGTTGTCGACATGTGGGAAGTGGACACAGCAGTCATTGTGCCGATAGTCGTGACGGCCAATGGCTTAATAGCCAAGAGCCTCGACCAACACCTGCGGAGGCTCTCGTTAGGCAGTTGGATCAAGGGTCTGATTCAGAAGGCAGTACTCTTGGACACGGCGCGTATTGTCCGGAGGTTTCTCTCCCAGGAGCCCTGACCACCGGTAGCTTGGACCCTGTTCCCGATGCCGGTGGGCTACTATTTTTTATATTTTTAAATGTTTTTTTTTTTGTATTACCTTCTATAAAAAAATATTTAAAAATGTAATTTATATGTATATACAAAGAATAAAAGGAAATAATAATAATAATAAATATTTATTTCAGGTAAATACCCATAGGATGACACTGACAAAAATACAAGTACATACACAAAAATAAAAAAAACATACTAATAACATGATTCAACATGCTACATCATAACATTAATTATTTACGTTTTTTTTTTTTTTTGTCTTTGATTGACATCACATTAAATTAAATAAATCATAGAAGAAAATAAATAAATAAAATAAAATGTCCGATTGTTCAATAAATTACATTAAACTAAATTCAATAAATTCAACAACAAATATTAAACAATAAAATGAACTACTATGTTATTACTAATATTATTCACAATACTGGTAGATGTCCTATGATTTCATTAAATTAACTAGATGTCACTAATATTAAATTTACATGTCTCATACACGGCCTGGATAATGTCATTTTTCGTGTTCCTAATTCGGTCCATAAAGGAAGCGGCCCGCTTTCTCATCACTGCATAGAAGTCATCTACCCTATTCTCGGCGAACATGCCAGACGCACTGCACCGCCACGGTAGCTTGAGCATTGCTCTGAACGCGTTGTTGTACTGCACGCGAAGAGCGTGGTACGTTCGCTGGGTGTAATTGTGCCATAGGTAGCAGGTATAGAATGACTGACAGTACGCCGTGAATAAGGTGATTTTAACAGTTTTGCTGCACCTTGCAAAACGACGTGCCAACATATTGCTCTTAGCGGCAATGGACCTCCTCTGCCTTTCCATATCATCATCGTCACTTAGGTTATCCTTTATCACATGCCCGAGATATTTAAAAGTCGATACAATTTTTAATTGTGTACCATTTAAGGTGATAACTGGGTTATAACTATTAGTTTTGTCGTGCCTAAATATCATCACCTCCGTCTTACTCACATTATATGTAAGCCCGTGGCCTGCAACATACCTTTCACATATTGATAGCAGTGCTCGTAAACCATGTACAGAGGGACTTAACAAGACCATGTCGTCGGCATAGCTTAGGTTGTTTACTGGTTGATTGCTTATATGACAGCCTACGTTTGATTTGCTAAGCTCCTCAAGTGTGCAAATGTAACACGCGGTTCTCTTACCTCATACAGGTCTGGCGAGCGGCGCGCGCGCTCGGCCAGCGCGGCGTGCAGGTGGTAGAGCAGCAGGCCGCGCAGGTGCGCGTCGCCCACGCCCAGCGCCGCCAACGTGCGCAGAGTGCCGCGGCACAGGCTCTCTTTCAGCGCCAGCCGGGACTCCGACAGCTCTGAAATGTTCAACCAATAACTTAATAACATTACCATCAATTCTTGGGCGGGCTTGCGGACGGCGAGAGATAGACAGCTCGTCGCCCAACCGTCCAGTAACCGTCCGGACAGAGCGTAGTGTTTCACACGCGCCTCAAGGAGATGTCCGCAAACCGTAAGTGCTCTGTAGGGTCGAAGCCTATTGGGGTTACCCTGGGCTCTGGCTCGCAAGGCAAAGAAGGAACAAACGTGTGAGTTTTTGTCAGAAAAAGTCTGACACGATATACCGCTCCGCCCAATGGCTAACGCCTAAAAAAAAGGTTGCCATCCAGTGTTGGTAGAAGTGAAGCCGATGATCGTTATGACCTGGCGCTGGAGTTGTATGAGCGTGAAGTTCAATGCCGTAATAATATACTCGGGAGGACGATGCCTAAGTACTATTTGTTCAGAGTTTGGCATGTTTGTACATGTGATTTGTGTTTGTTGTTTTACAACACAGGTTTAGAGTGAAACCACACAACACCTATTCTTGTGATCCCTTGAGGGCTACGCATGGTTTAGCAACATAATCCTATCTGCAACTGTGATGTAATTTCAAATGTCGTAATATTTTTTAAGTATATTCTAACAACAGTCACCCAAGTTGTTACCAAGTTAGGCGATAGGTCCTCGCGTAACCCATGAGCGTATAGTACCTATGCGGCAAATAAGTTTAACCCGTTGCTATGATTACGCGCAGCCCCCCGCTTCGATTGAGACCCGAAAATCTGTTATAATAACGGAAAATAAATTGCACTAAAATGGCCGTCGTTGTTATGATTACGCGCAGAACCCCGCTGTGCCGCACTTCGATTGAATCCCGAAAATCTTTTACTATTTTGGTTTAACTTATATGCCACGTCTGTCTGAAAAATCTGAAGTTTTATGAACACTTAGTCAAATAAATAAATGTAAATTAAAATAAGTAGTTTTTATATAAATTCTTTAATTATACAATAGCTATTTAAAAGTAACTTAGAGGGTTTGCGGCAAAACGGTTTATAACGTCTTACGTGAAAAAATCGCCCATAGCCTTTACAAATTATCTATGTACACTGAGAATACAAAGCCTATTTTAATCTATCTTCGGTCAGAGTTGATCTTAGCCACGTTTTTACGCGTCTAAGAGAATAAAGCATTGCCTGTAAAATTTCTAGGGCTATCATCACCTTCGGGTAAAAAGATTTTGCGTAAACAAAATCCATGGGTACTCTCCTGGGTACGTTCATGGTGTAAGCATTGGTTTTTGTTGTGGACGCTAACTGGCCACTGGACAATATATTGAAAAGGAACCATTCGAATTCATTTTCCGAAATATAAAACTCAGGATTTGCATGTGAATAGGTATTCTGTAAAAGATTAATTTTACAGTAATACCGACTTGCACAGAAAATAACTTATGTGTGCGTCCAAGTGATAAAATCTGGGCGATCTAACAACAATTCAGTTATGAACGCACTTGAAGCCAGCTCTTCAAATCAATCTATTTGTAAATGAATTAACTATAATTATAATGAAACGTCTTTATCATTAGTTGATTAAAAGTATTTTAACAGTTGACTCAAAACTAACTAACAAATTGATTCTCAATACATCAAATCTTGGCGAAGAAATAGAAATAGTTGGCAGAAGAGAAATTGCAGACCTTCACAGAGTCGGTGTAACGGCACTTCGCCAAGTTCGACGCACGGAGCGAATGCTGAGTAGCAGTTTTAAGGGCACTCATATGATCTGTCATGTCTCATCTAACGCCATATAAATAAAATAACATGTTCAAATGCACAGCACAATTAAGTCATCTCCACAATCACTGGCGGACCGTTCCGATACAGCTCATGGTCAATGCCAGAACACTTTAATAATATTTCCCACATGTTTGGCAGTGAAGAGCGGATAAAATATATTGGGCGTTAGAATTATGAATGATAGGTATGTACTAACGGTACAGGTAGACAGATCCACCTGGTCACGACGTGAGGACGAGCGTTCCTGGCCGCGGCGCCCATGTCAATCGGCGGTCAATCGTACTACTGCCCCTCGTAATAATATCGTCCCCGATTATATTCACTTGTTGCGTAGTATACTCGTCGCATGCCGCACACCACACGTTAGAACTCACAATGCAATACTAACTACATTCGACACCAGCATTTAAAGTTTTACGTATTTGCTTTTACGGAATGACGCAGTTACAACTGCGCGAATAAAGTAAGGAACGTTATTATGTATAATAATTCTTCTCGTTGCTCTTAAAATAGCTGCCATTCCTTAAATATTGCTGTACTAACTGAACGCGTATGGATGCCTTGACGCATTTCCACTTACGGCATGAGAATAATTCAAATCATTTTGAGTGCCGTATAGCGAGAAAATTGCAGTATAAATGAATGCTATTCAGGGAGTATTTTTAAGTTCTTCAAAAATACCTACATAAGTAAATGATTTTATTTCCCACTTAACTTTTTGAGTTGTTGTGCGTATTATTTTGCAAAGCATGCATAACCGTGCAGGAGTACCTATACCAGTGCTTTCTGCTCTGAATGTGCATCATCCGTGACGTATTCACTCGAACGCGATATTACGACTGCGTACCTACATACTTACCTATCTACCTACCTGCGTCAGTCTGGAATTGCGTTAATGTGTTAATTGCCGTAATTATTGCATTATCGTTCCTTATTCAATTAGCAGGTAACTAGGTATATGACTACTAATTGAAATAGCACGATGCAAAAAATAATTAAAAAAAAAAGCTTCTATCTTTCATCGTATTTTCCTCTCTCTGACCTCTGTGGGTACCTAATTTGCAAAAGACCAGATAGCGTAGTAAGCATACGTTTTTTTTTTAATACTTACTCGACCCCGTTTCGTTCGCTTATATAGGTCATTATAGTATGAGAAAAAGTAGTTTTTCCGTTTTGCCATCGGTTTATTCAGTTTTGATATAAAATGACGCTTACGTTAACGCGCGTATGAGTACGCTTAAAAATCCCATTAACGACACTGAAGTTTTTTGTAGAGCTTTACTCACAATACCGGTTTTGTATCAGAAAAACTTCTTAAAAATGTCTGTCTGTTTTGTACGCAGGTGCATCTCCGCTTAAACTTTCAGGAGAATACAAGGTATTATGTTATGAAAATTAATTCAACCATTTCATTTGATTTTCAGTAAAAACGTATTACGACTAATATGTTTCATTCGTAATGGAGCTAGTTAGTCGACAGATCATTAGGTCCTATTATGTTTATGCAAACCTGCAATCTAATTTTATTGCATTGCCACTTAATCCTGTCTCAATCTCAAACAAAGAAAATGACTACCTATTCATCTATATTATTATTAAAAAGCTGAAATGTTAGTTATTCTACGCTCTTGGGAGCGCGAGCGGAGCAACTTGCTCCGTGGAGCAACGAGCAACCAAAGGTGTGGGTGACAGCTACTTCTAACTTCTTTACTAAATACTACTACCTACTACTATTCTTTGGACTACTTTGTGTTAAGTTTTGAATCTACACCGATATTTTGGTCGTTTTAATCCCGCGGAGGGTCGATTCGGTACATGAAACCCTATTGATTTGTAAAGATAAAAATGAAAGATAAAGTACTATTTTCTTAAACTCGAATTAATTTACGCATGTACGAATTGATTTTTTTAAGTAAACGTCAGCTGATCGAGGCCAATGAACTGTAGGTAGTTAGTATGCGACGACCGACAACTCCCTACAAGGTCATTGATTCGTTTACTTAAAGAAATTAATTCCGTACAGGCGTATATTAATTCAAGTTTTAGAAAAAAAGTAATTTATATTTTAATTTTATCTTTATTAATCGATAGCACTATCCTAAAACGACCAAAATTTAACGGTGTATATGTATAAAAGCGAAATACCACTCACTGATTAATCACGAAATCTTAAAAACTATAACACCTACAAACTTAAAAATTTGCATGTAGGTTCTTTATAGGGTGTAAACATCCGCTAAGAACGGATTTTACGAAACTCAGGTCAGTAAAACGGGAATTGGAAGTTTGTATGGAGAAACCAACATACACGCGGGCGAAGACGCTGGCACAAGCTAGTAAAGATTCGTTGACAAAAGAAAAGGATTGTGATTGCGTAACTGTTTTTGTTTTTTTTTTTGTTACGGAATTTATCCAGCTGTTTTCTAGGTCAACAATTAAGTATACTATGATTTTTTATTAGATGAAGTAAAGTGACAGCAGTGGACAATGCCCAACTGTCAAATAACAATGCCCAACTGTCAAACAACCATTGTTATAGCTGTCACTTTACTTCATCTAATAAAAAATCATAGTCTAGGTAAGTGGGAAATACCAAGTATAGCAATATCTTCATATCCGCATACTGATAATCTCAAAGAATGTAATTATGACATAATGTCGGTCTGAGCATTTTTTAATTAACGTATTTAATTAGTGCCATTTCTTATTTATTTCAATTTGAAGGAATATTAATTGAGATAAAATTAGCGTACATATCCATATTTTTTAATTACTTACTGTTTCTGCGCATATTTTGTCTCTTAGTGGTCGGAGTTTGACTTTGACTAGATTTCAGCAAATCTTAGCTTGGGGGGTAGAGCCCCTCCACACAGTTTTTTCAGTATATTTCAGTTGAACTATGATTTGGCTGGCTTTTCTTTCGTTCTTTCGTAAAAGCTAGGCTTTCCAATGTTGGATGCTATTAATAAAATTGAGGACTTCAGCAGGAAACTGAATATTTTATTCCTGTCTTTATGAGTTGACAAACTTATCCGAGGCTAGGTGGGGAACTTTTCAACGAGGTAGCTTTTCTATTACAATTTCTTTAGATACATTTTTTTTTTTTAATAAATTACGTAATCCTACCAATATGTCTGTTGTATCTACAGATATTCCGCTGTCTGGCTGTGTTCTATTTACTCCAGTTCTATGTTTTTGAATCTTAGTTACATGATCTTAGTATATCCGTTTGTTCGCCATCCGGCCATCCCGTAGCCGTCCGGACCTAC
Source organism: Leucania comma (assembly GCA_958295575.1). Lineage (NCBI taxonomy): Eukaryota > Metazoa > Arthropoda > Insecta > Lepidoptera > Noctuidae > Leucania > Leucania comma. Next base: position 19,321,702 of record OY282468.1, read on the forward strand.
CGACGACCGTGGGAGAATTTATGTAAAGGTAACCCGTTTTCCTAGAATGTAAAGAGCAACTGAAGGAACATAAGTGTGAGTCTAGTCAGTAAAAACCTGACAAGCTCTCACGCTCCACCCTAGAGCGTTAGAAGTTAGTTACATGATTTTCCATATCAAAAAAAGGATATTTGTTTGTTCTGTCTTCTTACGTGTTGCCATCAGCTACCCAACTACAGATTCAAACAAGGATAGGTAATTGGTTTATCCTAATAAATAACTGTTGGATAATATCAGAATATTTTTAGATATATGAGTTTTAATTTGACCTTCTAAGTAGATTTATTAAACAATATTGTTGTAAGAGAGAAAAACATATAGATTTAAATTGTATATTATCGAAAACGCCATTGGTTATTTTCGGGATTTTGATAAATAAATTGGCAACCCAGCTGCCAGTCGTAATAATACTATCGTAAAAAACACCTCTTTACTCAAGGGGGTACTTATCGGCCTTAGTTTTATGTTTTTAATCCTGTTTATACTCTTTGTGACTATAATATCTAAGTATACCAATACTAGCTTCTGCCTATGGTTACGCCCGCTTAAAAGTAGGTTTCTCCATATAAAATTTGGGCCTTGTTTCATCCCTTTACGTGGTGAATTTTGTAAAACCCTCTTTTAGTGCTCGTTTACGTCATAAAAGGAAACTGTGCCACACACGCTCCTATATCCAGTACTTTCGGGTGTGCTTTGATATGTGAAAGCAACTTTATCTGTCTGTTACGCCTTCACGATTAAACTATTGAACCAATTTTGATAAAAGGAACGTTGTAAGCTTGAACACCAAGAAAGGGTAGGCAAAATTAATACATTTTTGCACCTGCTATGTGTGTCTCCACAACTCTTGGTTGACTAGTAGAGAATGCCTAAGACATAAAGATTAAATTCAAGAATTAAATCCGCCTTTGTACGTTTGTGTTTTATGAAGTTTGAAATAAATTGAATATGCAATTTCGAAAAGGGCACATATCTGAATATTTAAACTTTCCAGGAAATGAAAAAAACTAATTATTTTCTAATTAAGTATAATATTTAGCAAAAATATTTTTGAGTTACAATTTGGGGCATATTAACTCAGAATATCAGAGATATGCCTTTATCGAACATAATAGGTGTATACAAGTATTTAGAACGCAATGAAATGAAAAAAAGTATTAGACGAAATATTCGAGATGTGCCCTTTTCGAAATTGCATATTCAATTACTTTGTTAGCGAGTTAAATAATTTAGTAATTATATCTATCTAAGACTTGATATGTGTTTCCGTGAAACGAAACTTAAAAGTTGAGAGAAATAATAACTGGTTATTCTAAAAGATTTATGACAGATGCATATTGTTAAATTAAACCTTGACATAGTAGATACCGCAGCTTGTCCTAGAAACTTTATACGGACGCAGTTGGTTTCAGTCATAATATTTGTACCTATTCATTACCAGGTTAAAGGTTTGCAAGCTGTCTATTGCAAAGATATTCTAAACTAGTTGTGATTGTGACTTTGCTTATGTGTATTGCCGTAAGAAATAAAAAACTGGGCAAGTGCAGTGAGAGTTCCGTCCAAACTTACCTATGTAAATAGTTAAATTCTTGAATAGATACAACCGATTATGTCTTAAAAAATGTATATTTGAAAGTGTCGAAATAAAAGGGATTAAAAATTCATAGGTGATTCCCTTTGACCTAGAACCTTGAAAGGCATGATTCAAGGTCTATAGCACAAGTATAGGAATACATCTAAAAATTGTAAAGTACTTACGTCACAAAAAAACAACTTTTTTTCGATTCGTAAAAATCTTTCGTGACTCGATTTCGGAATTGAACTATTTACATAAGTTAATTTGTACGGAACCCTCAGAGTGCGAGACCGACCAGCTGTGGCCCAGTTTTTTTTCGTTAACTTAGAAGTTTGATTTTTGTGCAGCTTCAAGGGACCGTAGATCTGAGTAATGAGTATATCGTTTTAATTTGAACACAATACCTCTATGCATTTCAGAGATAAGACAGATTATAAAGTGATCCTATAAGGGTTCCGTCTTTTTCCTTTTGAGGTATGCAACCCTAAAAATGCAAAAACCTCGAAACCCATTTCTACTAAATGGATTTTTGTAAAACCATTTCGAATACATCGTTAAAATTTGAATAAAAACACATCAAAATTTGCCGGTCTAGAACAACAAATTGAAAAATGTATATAAAAAAAAATTAAGTACAATGCGGTCCAACACATAATACCTTTTATATATGTATTTTATATATATCATAATACATACAACCTTTTATTGATACGCAAATAAGTTTTTTTTTTGCAAACCATACTTTTCCAACCAACATTTGACAGATCGAGGTTATTGGCTTTTCGATTCTTATTTGGAACGCATAGTAGGTACGATTTGAAGTTTATAGGTATCGTTGTAGGTATCTAAGTAGTAGGTACCTACTTCTAGATAGATAGATAGCTTCTGCTAGTAGCATCACCCGCGTGAAAAATAGAAAAATTATCCTAATGAAATAAAAAAACTTTTTACAAAAAAAAAAAATACAACCGACTTGAAAAAAAACACCAAAAAGTGCAAAATAACTCTAATTTCGGAAGTCGATGTTTCTATAAAGTTTGGTTTCTTCGTTATTTAGCGCGCGTGTCCAGTGCTGGTTAATGAATGTCACATGTCTTCGAATTTTTGGTTCTAGGTCGGTTTCCTTACGATGTTTTCCTTCAGCGTTTTTCACATATTCGTTACTTAAACTGGGCTATAATATATAACTGAAAGCTTATTTTGTCTACAGGTTTCTCTTTCACCTTGAAATGAAATAAATTGATAGAAACCGTAATAGCTATTACGTTAAAACGATTCTGACATTTGATAAAAACAAATGATTCGATGATTCAGTTTGGTTTTGTTTGTGTTAAGCTAAAAATAACTGGCGAACAAAAAGATATCTATGGTTTCGTTCTTATTTTGAAATGCACTATCAATTATATGTTCTTTTTTATCTGTAGCAAGCGATATCCGTGGTAGCAAGAGTAGCAAATGCTACAAAGTCTGTGTTTTGGGGTGGGCCCCACTTGAACGTACAAAAACATGTTAAGATACTTGTGCCACATGAAATGTAACCAATTCTACATTTTCCATGAAGATAATGGAGGCCCTTGATCCTTTTTACTACCTCTTAATTTTGTATGGAAGCAGGACAAGAGCAGAACATTGCAAAAAGAAACAAAAAGCCTCGAATAATACGTAATTAATGGCCATGTTTTTTCCGCGATTTCGCTCCCTTGACCTAACCTCTGAGATTTTTTTTCCAAATTTTGCTTCTGTATGTAACCTCACATGCACAAGAGACGTAGACCTAGAACTACGATCTGTTGGCCGCACAGGTTGGCCGTACAAATATTGGTTTTGTTCGAGAATCGATCATGTTATTTTATTTGTCTATCGAGAGACTCTGCAACTACAACTAAGTTGACCGTGCTGCATGTCTCTGTGCGATTTCATGGGACGGCTAGGTGCAATCAAAGTTTTTGCGGGATAAATGTCCTCTTCTTCGACGGGGCATCTATCCTAAATGTAATTTACATGAATTAGGAAACTATCCCCTATATGGGATAGTTGTCCCAAAATGTAAAGGTCCGCAGAAATCGCCAATACTCTGGGAATATCAAAGATAATGTTTATACCTTTCATAAATATGAAGATAATAAACCAAAGCACCTACCCATTTTACAAATAATGAATCTTGCTTTTTGTACAAAGAATATAGAGCTAATTTCAAAAAGTGGGGCAACTATCCTGGTTCACCCTAGTGTAATTTTCTAATTTTCTCTTAACGAACAGTATTAATTTAGGAGATTATATTGATATTATTTAATTTAGGAGATACTTCTTTGAGAGAAAACATTGTGCAGTTGAACCATATTACCTTTTTATTTCTAATATTAGATTACGTGAACTACTTGCATAAAGCCATTTGCCAAGCATGCTGTCCATGATATTAGATTATAAAACCCCATTCCTCACCGGATAGTTTATTGCTGCGGTCTTGCAGAGCGACATATTTTCAGCTGGGTTAATTAGGTTACTGATAATTATGTTGATGAACTTTGAGATGCATGAATTGGTTATTTTCATATATTTTACCTCTTTAATAGTGCAGCACCTTGACCGTTTGTCCATTGGCATCAAAAGCAGAACAAGTAGGTGGGTGAGCTTTTTTTTTAGTTGGGAAATCATCAAATATGTTCTCCCGCTCTGGGCGGAGCAAAAGCGCGTGTTAGACTTTCACTACAAACCTGGTGTGAGTTCCTTCAGTTACCATTTTCTTTTCAGGGCCATATTGACTCTTTCGGATCCCGCAGCTTTAGATACGTCGATGTCTGCTTGGACCATGGGGAAAGTATGAAAGGGATACTCGTGGACCTAGAACGCAAAAGGGAACTAAAGGAACTTATGTGTGGGTTTATTCAGTAAAAGTCTGACACGACCTCTCGCTATAACCTAGAGCGAAAGATTAAGTCATTGGATGATTTTACACCTAAAAAAAAGCCCAAGCCGTATTCCTACTAACTTGGGGTCAGCTTGCAGTCCAACCAGATGCGGCTGAATACCTGTGCGTTTTACATGGAGCGACCTTGTAGGTCTTTAGTAGAAATCATGTACTAAACTATAGATCAAAGTATTACCACTGGCATGCCATCTATACTATGAGCGTTATGGCTCGTTTAAAGTAATTTACATACTTATGAAAATTAGATGCAATTGATTTTTGTGACGAAAATCTAGCGATAAGAACGGCGCAGTTTATGAGTACCGTTTACGCTAAAGTTGCAACGAAAATATAATTTACAAAACATTAAAGTTCACGGAAGATCTTGCAGAACAGCCATACTCAACCTTTTGTTCTTTTGGGGCCACTTATTGCTTCTATCATTATCATGTTGGGCTGCAGTGTACAGTAAAATAAAATTTTACTCTTTAAGTTTTCTACATGAATGTTAGCGTGATCATCATTGATCCACCACCAAAGAGTCTTTATTTATTTCTTTAACTAGTTAGTAGAGAGATACACACACACAGAAGAGTGAGAGAAACTGATATCGGGACGCTGAAAATATAAAATCATACCACCAAAATTCTGCTAGGCTACAGGGCCATTCAGAAATGCTTGAAGGGCCACATGCGGCCCGCAGATTGAATTGGCTGTTGTGAAACAACCAACGGACAATATTACTTCAGGATTATAATGTTAACTAAGGTCCGTATTACAGAACCTTACTCAAGTACTACTTAAACTGCGTTCAACCGATCACTGCTTGAGGGAAGAATCTTGACTTAAGCGTTCAGTTTATTTTAGAACTATCCTCAAACTTAAATCAAACTAAACTACGCTTGAGTAGAGATTTTGATCTTTGATTACGCGAGTAAGCTATCATTGTGGTAACCCTGAATAATAGTTTGTTTTCTATTGCAAATCTTTTTTTTTCGCACGATTTAACTAGATCAAAACCGGATGACGAGGCGGACGGCACGATTATGTGGTTTTCTTAAATCGTGGTCAAACATCAGTAAAATTTAATGTTTCACGACATCTTTTGAAAACCTGAACCAAAAAATTTTCAAAATTATAAGGGTCCTGCGCATCTCGTGAATATCTCAGAGGAACATTTAAGTTCAAAGTTTTATTTGTATTATCTACTTCTGCCATAGATATCCGGAGATATGCCTTCATTGCAAAGTAATAAGAAATCCTTGCGCAACCGCTTATCTCCCACCAAAATAATTACAACATTCACAAATAGTGTATTTACGACACACACTCAAAATTTGTACACGCACACTAAGAAGAAAGCAGCTACACTAAATCAATTTCTAATAGCACACATAAATAGAATGGGCGGGGCATTCGCTTGTAAGCACGGAAACATTCAATGCACACGCATGCAATTAGAGCATCGAACCGATTGTCGATAATTGTTATCGATATTTAATTTCAGCATGTTCTTGTAATATAATTACTTCGTCTAATTTTCTTTAAATAATTTCTTTTTTATATACTTATCCGAAAAGTGAGTAATGATTATAAAATAAAATAGGAATTAGTTTTTTTATATCGTATTACCGGTTCAAGGGAACGTTCTCTGTTAAATATCATGCTGTTATTATTAAACAATATATTACTTAATCTTAACTATATGATTTTAATCTTATGTGACTACCTACATTCAGAGTTGGTTTAAACATTTAGGTAAATTTTATACACGTATTCAAACTCGCTAGCGTTAACATAAATTTCTATGGAATCAAAATAGCGTCATCTAGCAAACTCGTTTTCATTTTAAACAAATTGTAGGTAGTTGATGCTGACAGGATCGAATTCGTTATGATGAAATAACTCACACTAACTACTCAAAATAAATACATCTAACAAAAAAATACTGGTCAAGTGTGAATCCGACTCGCGCACCAAGGAGTCTTTTTCTTGGGATGATTCTTCTTCTCAAAGACTTTTCCGAATTGCAAAAAAAGATATTTTTTTCATCACAAATCTTTGCTGGAAGTGAGTTACACAGTCGTACTGCATGAAAACAGAAGGAGTTGGAATAGAAATTATATTATTATAAGTTGGAGAATTATATCAAGATAAAAATGCTTGGATCAATGCTGGTCCAGCTCCACTACAACTAGGGCGTACGAAAACACCAAATACCCAGATTTAAAAAAATAATGATTTAATAGTTTTGCATAGCAAACATAAAATATTGTAACTTTTGACCAAAAATAAATAACTGTATAAAATTATACTTGTTTATCGTGCTACTTATCATATTGTACTATAATTTTTGATCATCTCAATCTTTAGATATAATGTCAATTTAAGTTCACGGGTATTGAAATAACAATACCTTAATTTCGTTCAAACAACATTCATTCAATAACTAATTTAACTCTTACTATACATGTAATACGACAATATTCATAGAAATGTAAAAAAATATATTGAACTGCGAATAATACGCATATCGATAAAATCAGCCTCATGCACTCGATTGCACCTCTCTAAATCTTGAACGGTCATTGCGGTCATTGCGTTCGGGAAGATTCGGGCTAGTTCGGTCTAGTTCGTGTCGTTCCGAACTTGAGTTCGTGAAATATTTAAAAATTGATTTAAAATATAAAACAGTGACTTAATTGTTTAATTACCGGTGGCAGGATACGCCATTTGTCTTCAGGTTGTTGATATGTGACCTATTTTTGCATATAATTACTGCACAACTCGGCATTTTGGTTTTTTACGCATCAGTAGTACCCTGTACGCAATTGCAAAGCGAATGAATGAAGCGTACAGCCGTTGTTCGATTATATGGGTCGTTTGCCCAGATCGAGGCGCCACGTGCCACGCCCCCAAGGCATATCCCTCGATATCCGTGACTTCTGCAAATATATATCCATTTTGATTAGGTAGGTACTCGATTCACTCCAAACCCACAAAAAATTTCATGAGAATCTATGCTCAAGCGTGGTCTTGACTTCACTTGCAAAAACAAAGATCAAATCTCGCCTCAAGCAGAGATTCTGAGCTGATTGTGATTTTAAAATAAGGACACATTGAGTAGAGCTCAGTCAAGCCTCAAGCACTGTTCTATAATACGTAAAAAATGTCATTTTAAAGTGACATTGCTCAGGTGATTATTGATTGTAGTTTCTCTGCTCAAGTTAAGTTCTAAAATTAAAACTCCAACTGAGACTAGTTTTAAGTAATGCTTGAGTCTTGATTGTAGTTCTGTAATACGGGCCTAAGTCTACTTGCTGCGCTTGCTGTTAACTTAGCGTTTGTTGTTACAGCTATTAAGTTGTTAGATTAATTGGCTTAGGTACCGTGTACGTTGAAAGCAAATGAGTTCATATTCAAATACCGTGAAGTTTCAGTCCTTCTGCAAATCCAATTTTCAATGCTAGTCTCAGTCGCAAATCGATGAAGATGTGATTACAATAAGGGATAAAATTAGCTAATCTTGCTAGGATCGCTGCTTCTAGGCGGAATTGATCATCCAGGTCCAGGGATCCAACCAAGCTTCCTAGAATGCTCTGAATTGAACATATTTCGTCGGGCGGAATCCTGACAGAACAATTGTCACAACACCAAACGCCTCTTGGGTCCAAAGGGGATGACGGGAGCAGGATTCCCACACATTCCTTTTTGAAACATTTCAGTGCAGAGAGTTTAGTTCCCATCTCTGTAGTATCTTTACATCGATCACACTTGCACCAAAAATGTTTAGTTTTGTAAAGTAGGCATCTTCTTGCTGGAGTGCACAATAGAAGTCCTGTGTAGCACGTCAGGATCTCTTCTCCGGAATCAATGTTTCTGGTGGCGTACACAGCCATAGTGTAGTCGGCGTTGAACACATTTTTAGTATTTGGCACACAACTATGATTTAAGAATGCTGATAATGGGAACAGTCCTCGTAAAGGTATTTTTCTGTCGTGTGGGTTGTTGGCAATCCTGAAGGAGTTAAGTTTAATTATAGAGTGAACGAATTTCATAAATATAATCTGATCTTCTGGTATATCGTAATTCGTTAGCAGTATTTCAAGCTCTTCGAATTTTGCTTCGGTTGTGGGGCTTTGTAAGATAGATAACAACAACTTGTGTTCTTCCGGTAAAAGTAAGAAACGTAAATAGATCTGCATTCGCGCTAGAAGTGCTGGATGTCCGTTGCAATCAGGCTTTAGCTTCCAATTGTTTGTGATGAAGCTGCATTCTACGTCGTGATTTTGACATGTCCTGCAGTCCTCGGAGCAGACCATGAGGGAACATAGGTCACAGGAGTAGCAAGAATCACTGACTTGATAACAAACAGAGCAGTATGTGTCGCCGGAACGGTCGGCGCGTGCGGCTACCACCAACGGCTTGTTTTTGAAGATGAGGGTTCCTTTCTCGATTGTTTGGGCTGCGAATAATCCTCTTCCGCCAAGGTCCGAACGTTTGATGGTCCAGATGGGTAGTGTAAGATCCTCAAGATATGCCGTCAACAGCGGTGTTTCTTCGGCAGTTAAATGCGCCATGTCGGGGCTGGTGCTGGAGAGGTAGTGCGGTGGAAGGCATGGTGCGATGCAACGCGCCGCGGCTGACTGACGCCGCCACTCCACCGACTTCGATGTACATGACCCGCTATGAAAATAGCCGCTGGAAATAATAAATCTCATCTGTTCCATGGAGCCAGCTCACGTGTCGAATCTGACGTAATGTACGTTGGCTTAGCGATTTATGTTTAGTTTACTATTGCACGTTGTGACCTAAAAGCCGAGTCAGAATGTTTTACTATCAATAAAACCGTTCGAATTGAGTTAGACAACAAACGCGATTTGTTTTATTCAAAAGCGTTCAGCGTTCAGTTGAGTAAATAGGTTAATCGATTGTTTGTTGAGTATTAATAAAAAAACAAAAGCAAAAAAAATCCAAAAAATTAAACAGGAATATTACACAGCTTTTTTTTGGAATTCAGTTTCTGTAACATTGTTTTTTTTTTATAAAATGATTGTTGTGGTTACCCACAACTAAAACCGCAGTGAGCGAGAATATCAATATATTCATAACGAGTCAATCTATACATTCGTGCCGTTTGTAAAATCAGTGTGTACACATTTGCATATATCCCTTCCTATAACCTAATAAATTATACATTAATAATTATCAATTAATTATATTAAAACATTTCCTGAAAAATATGCAGTGAAATAATAAATGCCACTTCCAAATCGGGAGAGTAGTTTTCTTGAAAATCACGGACAAACAAAACATACGGTTCAAACCCGTGTGTAGGCATATGCTTGTACTTTTTTGAAGTTGATTAAAAATGAACGTGCTCCTCCTCCTTCCTCTCTGTCCTTAAGCTTTTTATTGACTTTTAGGTTTATTATCACTTTAGTTTTTATACTTTACCACGCGGATACGGATACCTGGGGGCTTACTCTCGAGTTTAATTCCGATCGTTCGACATTGGAATTGTGATGTTAGGTACTCTTGAATTCGATGCTAGTGCCAAATTGGTTTAAAACTTGCGTGTCCACACACCAAATCTAATGCCCATTTTACTTAGTTTCCCAAAAAGGTCACGCAATTTGGCCCTAGCATCGAATTCAAGAGTACCTAACGTCACAAATTCAATGTCGATCGATTGGAATTAAACTCGAGAGTAAGCCCCCTGGCGTGTGTGCTACAAAAAGAAATTAATTTTGTTTTAAAAGTGTAAAATAAATAAATTAATTTTTAATCTCAAATGCTTATAGATATAAAAAAATTGTAATTCTTTTCCAAGTCTATTAAGGACTTAGGTGAAAACATTTTTTGTGTTTAATATTATACTAGCGGTCCTGACAGACTTTGTCCTGTACGAAAGTGACTTTTTGTCAAAAAAAGTTGAGAACTCACCACCGCCACCTTCCGGGTCTAATTTTAATTTAAACCCGTTCAGAGACTCACTCAAACATACACACACACAAACGTCCATAGCGGTCAGGCCGTTTGGAAGGAGATAGATTTTTTTGTTCATGTAATTTATCATCATTGCTTTATGCAAGCAAACGATCGATGAGTTTGAAAGGTTCTGGAGTGGTGACCGCGTACTGGAAGACGTAGCGTTGGAAGGCCTCCCTCCTCAAGATGGACCGATGACCAGGTGAGGGTCGCGGGAATCAGATGGATGCTAGACGCACAGGACCGGTTGGTGTGGCGACGCTTGGGAGAGGCCTATGTCCAACAGTAAACATGTTTCGGTGGAAATTATGATGAAGATGATGAATTGCCATCGTGGTCCTGTAAAGGCGCATATTGTCGTAGTATACACCGTTCAATTTTGGTCGTTTTAATCCCGCGGTGGGTCGATTAGGTACATGAAACACTATAGATTTGTAAAGAGAAAATTAAAAAATAAAGTAGATACTTTTTTAAACTCAATTTTTTTGCATGTACAAAATTATTTTTTTTAAGTAAACGTCAGCTGAGCGAGGCCAATGAACTGTAGGTAGTTAGTACGCAACGACTGACAACTACCTAGAAGGTCATTGAATCGTTTACTTAAAAAAAAAATTACTTGCGTATTTACCTGACCATCGACTTTTAGAAAAAATGCACTTTAAATTTTTAAATTTTATCTTTACAAATCGATAGTGTTTCATGTACCGAATCGACCCCCCACGGGAATAAAACGACCAAAATTTAACGGTGTATTTCTAAATAATTTCCTTAGTTGACAGATTGCGTGATAGCGTGAGCTGCTTGACTAATGACTGCGTCAATTGTCTTTTCATTCCAATGTTAGCAAAAAAACTGTTTTATTATCAATTTTATGTAGCTGCAGTTATTATAGTTTGTTCAGAATCAGTAACTGAATGAATCCCTATAATTTTTACGCCATGTTGTATTTTTTCACAAAAATATTAAAATAATGTCACAAATTAGACACTACTACACTAACGTTATGGCAGGTCACAGTGACCATTAGGGGACAACGCACAGCTGGGTGCGGGAGCAAAACAACCTCTCAGTCGCCCGGATGGCTTGGTGACCATGTATTTGTGTGTTTATAATAGTGTGATTTTTCATAATATGAAATTTTGTACATAGATTCTTAACATAAAAATACCTGAGTTTCGGGTTTCGCATAAAAAAAAAATTAATGTTATATATTTCATAAACCTTTCAATTAATTGAGTCGATGTACTGGCTATACTTAGATAGGTATAATTACACTGTTTTACGTCAACAGTAAGATATTCAAGACCAGGATGTTTACACAATAGCTAGCAGCGGCTGGTTAGTACTGACATGAGGTATTTATTAATCAGAGTGGTATAGAGTTTACAATGGGTCGGAAATCTTAGTGCAAGACAAGACACAAGGGGTGTTGGTTTTCGATGAAGGTGTAGAATGGCATAACACATGGGAAATTAGTATTCATTCATGAACTATCTTTATTGGGAACTTGCCATTGTAACTCTAAAGCTTATTGCATAGGAAGCATATTCTTCTATCTTAAAAGAAAGTGAATTCACTAAAAAGTGCAAAATAACTTTACACATTTCGGAAGCCAATTCAGATATGGTTGATGGATTTTTGTTGTACACCCTATTCCAAGGTTATCTAAAGAGTGAAAAATCCGAATGTCTGGTCTCTGTGAAGGGGTTGAAGGACGAACATTAGACGAGAAATCAAAAATCAGAACCGTACATTGGCGGTTCCGATTTTTGATTTTTCATCTAACCTGTGATTTTTGCATAGGAAGCATATTCTTCTATCTTATAAGAAAGTAAATGCTCTAAAAAGTACAAAATAACTTCTTACACATTTCGGAAGTCGATGTTAAATAATGACGAAACAAAACCATTTGCACTTTTAGTGTTTTTTTTGTTTGCCGGTTGTATTACATATTTTGTAAAAAGTTTTTTTATCTCACTGGATATTACTATATCCAGTGAGATAAAAAAAACACGGCAAATAAGTTGAACCGTTTGTTATGGATAAGCGCATATTGAGACCCGAAAATCGGTTACTGCGCATTCTAGGTCGACCGCCATAATGGTTCAACTTGTGTGACGAGGATATATGCTATATGATGCGAGTAATCATAGCAAATGGTTCGACTTATTTGATGCGTACTATACCAGCTGACTTTGTAAACGTTGTTCTGCTTTATAAATTATCAAAGAAATAATTAATAAAATTAAAAAATTTAAGAACCCCCTGAAAGTCTTTGCCTTCTATATGAAATGTATAGAAGTGATCAAGACGAATCTAATGAGCCCGAACTTGGTGGGTTTACTAACAGGCATTCCAAAGTTCCATCAGCCAGCTCCCAGTTCTAGCATCAGTTCCTTGTCATCATGAGAAATGTATAGCACTAGTTAAGGCAAATCTAAAGAGCCCAAATTCGATAGGTTTACTATGTTAATAAGCAATTCAGGGATCTTACCTTCGAGCTCCATCATCAGACCAGCTCAATGGCACGAGTCTTTTTACGAGTATTTCAAATATTAGGACACACATATGTTTTTAAAATAAAGTAAATACCCATTAAGTGTTTAAAAACCTTACTGCAGTTAACAAACGAGCTGATGACCTTGAACACCTGCACAGATCTTCATAAATTGTAGCCAAGAACTATCTCCATTAAACCAGCTTTCAAACAAATAAACCGCATCAAAATCGGTCCAATCGTTTGGGCGCTACGATGTCACGGACAGATACACAGACATACAGACAGGTCAAACTTATAACACCCCTCTTTGTCATCGTGGGGTTAAAAAAGGTGTAAGAGGTTTGATTGCTATACTTACGGTATATGCTGCATATACTGTAAGTATAGCAATCAATCCTCCATAGTGCATATAATATGCACCAAACCGTATGGCAATAAGCCAACACTTACCTAAAAAAAATAAGACAAACATTGATCATAGCTTAAAATTTTGGTTCCTGAGCAATCAGGGCATTCAGCAGATTGAGCGCCTGGGCTGTAGTTGCATATCGAGTCGTTGGATATATGACTACTATATGACCTCCACAACCGTGTTACCCTCACGGTGGGTACCATCAAAGACACTTCCGCCTGACCATGGCTAAGTTCATTTTTGCTTGCACTCGAAACGAAAACTACACAGCGTTTGGATTGGCACCGCGCCGCAGGATTCAAGCAAAAGTTTTTTTATGTGAAGAAATGGCCGTAATAGTACTTCTTGGTAAGGTATCAGATTTTCTATCTTAACCGTAAAAAGACTGAAGGAAATTCATCAGGATTAAAATGTAGATACTTCTTCTCTATCTACTAAGTTTAGTGAAATGATTACTCATAGTATAAAGCATGTGTGCATTTTTATTTTTTTTACATTTTATTTAACCATGTTTTTTAAATCAGTTTATTGCACTATTTTTAATGTGAGGGTCGCGGGTACAGTTGGATGGTGGTTGGAATGTCGTTATGGCGACACTTGAGGCCTATATCCAACAACAATGTCTTTCGGCTGAAATGATGATGATGATGATTTTTAAATATGTTTTAAAATGTATCGCTAGCAACTTGGTGAAGACACTGGTGGCTAACTAGCTCAGGATCCAGCTCTTTAAAAAAACTTGTTACTTGTTTTTTGTGTCAATGATCCAATTTATTATTATATAAATTGAGCAAAGGGTATTGACTTCTTCCTCATGTCTAAAATTGTTCTTACTTGGCAACATTAGTGATGAGTTGTGTACTTAGATGTAAAATGATGCCATAATTAGCTACAACATAAAGACAAATATATATTTATTTTTAGCCTACGTAGTTCTTTTGAGTTTACAATTTCAAGCATCTAAGAATTGTCTGTAAAATTGGAAATTGTTGTTGGGGATTTCTATTATTACCATTTACTATGAAATCTTTCTCTACCTAGGGATTATAATTATAACATCACGGTTGGCGCAGTGCTTGAACAATTAACTGTAGTGTTGCGTGTCGCAGATACGATTCCCACTCGGTACAATATTTGTATGGTCAAGACAACCAAACCCGGAATAACTATCTGTAATAGTAGTTCTGGGTGAGTGTCTTGTGTTTGTGTGTATACGTGTTTTTAATTACAACCAGGATACAGGAGAAATTTCTAATGTGGGGCAAAATTTAAAAAATAATATGTAGGAAAGGAATTCTACTACTATTCTATTCCGATAATAATAAAGACGAAAATCTGTATATTGAGTTTGTATGTCTGTTATGTGTGTATTAATCACACTTCAAAGACAAAACGGATTTGAAAGAAACTTGGCAAAGGCATAGACAATCTATAACTACTGATATTATATAAGTAAAGTTTGTAAATTTGTTTATAGGCAGAATCTCTGGAACTGCTAAAATTCTTTCACCAGTAGAAAGCTACATGCTGTGAGGGCTTTCCATCCACTCCTCAAAGACACTTACCGTCATAATTATGGCGTGCAGAGCACTGGGTTGCGACAGTCGCTGTCGCCAATTCACCATGAGATTCCCCTTGAACTCTAAAGTGCCATAGGATAAGTGAAAATATTTGACAATCAAAAAAGAGGGCACGGTTCATTTAGTAACATGTAAGTAAGGATAATTTTTATGTTTGAGATATTTTTACCTAGCGAAAACAATGTTAACGGACAAAGACGCAGGCCGAAGCTCGTAGGCCATAACTTCATCTCATAAGTTTGTCTCTGCCATCATTAACAAGTCGACTTGGAGAAATTGCGGTGACAACGTCCGCCACTGTACAATTTATGTGCCTAAATAATTAAATAGCTAATTAATCATTCAAATGAGTAATGGAAAGTGTTCATTTCAAAAGGTTTCAGTGCAAGGTCACCGGAGAGCGGTAGGTTACCTATTTAAATCAAGGCCTATATACCTATTTAATTCATATATCTAGGCTACTAGTCTAGACATATGAAGATGTCGCGGGACGTATTTATCACGTAATTGGTTAAATCCTTGTTATCCTACAGCTCTATTATAATGCAACTGACCATGAGAATCTAGCTTACTTCGTAGTTGTGATACTACGAAGAACGGATAACTATTTAAAAAATATATAAGTATATATAGATATACTCAAATAACTAACTAATAGTAATCTCTGGCTACCCATAAGGTGGACCGATAATCTAGTAAGGAGCAATTTAACAAGACAGATGCGAGACGCACAGGCCTCTAGTAAGGGGCAATCTAATAAGCCACCAGACAGGTCGTTTTGGCGACACTTGGGGGAGCTCTATGTCCAATACTGGCCGTCTTTTGGCTGAAATGATGATAATGAAAGTAATCTCGGCGTCGAAAAACTCCTCCACATCGCTTTCAAATGTTAAAGTGCCAATAGACTGGCGACATTGCCATTCTGTATGGCAATGCTTATCCTCAGTCCAAGATAAAAGCCAGCTCTTGAGTCATACGTAGTAACAACAAGTCGTTGCTAGAAGGTTTTTATACAATTTATGAGCAATTGGACTCCTCGATCTGATTCTCTCACAGTTTCAAACTCAAACGGCTCGAAAATATAACTATCAACAATGTTATTATAATATTATATTTTGATTTAATGTAAAATCATAACTAGTTACTGTACCCTCAGTACAGTAACTAGTTATTTACCTGTTTATGTGGTTACTTATCCCCTCCTATTGATCGTAGTATGTTATATAGGGTGACTGGTAGGTAATTAGTGAACGATACTTAAACACGTGATTGTAGTCATGAGAAAAAACAATTTTTACTATGGCACCAAAAAAAAAATCGCGAAATAAAATCTGCTGGTCAGTACATTTGTGTTCACCTATCTGGTAAAAATGTACTGAACTTGGTTGATTTTTTTCGCGATTTCAGGTTTGGTCCCATAGTAAAAGTTGTTCGTTCACTAATTACCAGTCACCAGTGGGCAGGGCTACCTGTACTTGAGCTGAATATAATTATTGCAAAACGAAGTACCGCAAGCCTTTGTCGACACAGTTGGAGGAACAATCGAGAGCCTACCTCTGACATCACTCTCTCCCCCAACGATAATTATTTACACATTACCAATGAAATGTATTAAAAGTACCTATCTTCTACCGCATAGAAAATATTTTTCAGTTCAGTTATGTTGTCATAGAAGTAAACACTTCAATGTCAAAACACGGTGTTTCAAAACATAGACAAGATAACGATAAACTATCTTTGTATCTGATTATTTGGATTGATCTTAACCTAAAAAAACGAATGATTTACTCTTTTGCGTTCCATAAATCAAATGTTATTGGAATAAAATTACAAGATCTAAAGCGATTGCTAGTTAAAAGTAATTTTAGCAGTGGAACTTACCGTGCCAACGATATCCTTCTACTTCGCCCAACGCCCATATCAAACGACACTGAAGGTCGACCACGATTTGATTTGTCTTCGGCACATATTTTATTATTCTATTAATTAAAAAACTTTCTAAATCTTGTACACTGTCAAAGTTCAATGTGCCCATGAGACTTCCGAGGGCTCCCTGTACAGCTCGGACGTTTTCGTTAGGAACTCGCATGTTGCACTGCAAACATTGCCAAGGACTTGAGGACTTCAAAGGGTCAATGGGAAGTAAATATCCGGAACACTCAGTCGAGAAACATTTCAGGGCACCGAGGAGGGTACCTCGTTCAGTGGGATCGGAACAACGATCACATTTACAGAGGAAATGTTTTGTTTTATACAGGTTTGTCCGCCGGGCCGGCGTTCCCCACAAAATTCCAGAGTAACAAGAAAGTATCTCTGTCCCTGCTCGTATAGGTTTCACAGCTTTTACTGTCATTTGTAGGTCACTGTTGAAGTAGTACCTCGTATTTGGTACACAGTTATGATTCATCAATCCTGACACAGGATACAATCCACGCATGCTCATTTCCCTTTTACCGAACGGAGTGGCAATTTGATATGCATTAGTGTCTAGAGCGCAACAGGCTAACAACATCAGCTGCTCCTCTTCTTCTGGTATCTCGTAATACTGCTTCAAGTCTCGAATTTCGTGTCCATGCTGAGGTAAAGTGTGTGCCTGCAGAGAAGTCAAGAATGTCCTTTGGTCATTATTTAACATTAGAGCCCTTATTGGTGTTAATGAGCGAGACAATATATTGCTATCGTCGTCCTCGATGGGTGTGTTGATGTTCCAGCGAGAAATAATACCACAGTCGTTAAAGTGTACGTTTGTATTCTGGCACTGTTCTGAGCACAATAACAATGAACACTTAGCACACTTATAAAACGTATCACAGTCTAGCTTGCCGCACACCGTACATCCTTGTTCTACGGTAACGCCAGCTCGAGGGCCATAGATGAGAGGCCGGTCAACAAACAGAACTTCTCCAGGCATGATATCTTCTGTGGCGATTAGGCCACGGCCACTCAAGAGCGATTCGTTGATAGTCCATTTACATGTATATTGTGTACCGTCGATAAACTCGTTCAGTCCGAGGTGTTCCTTCACCATTTGCGACAATTGCTCCAACGACAACATCCTGCCGCGACCCGCCCGATGACGGCACTGCACTGCGCGCTCGATGCGAATATACAAATCAGCGAGTTTGATAACAGCTAGGCAGTGATCGGTTATAAGTATAACATCGCCAAAAACGTACGCGATCTTCTCCGCAATTAACTGAGTCCGATAGAAGTGTGCCGGCGCGTGGAGTACGTACGCGGACCTGACGTAGTCCTCACGGGCGTTGCCAATAACGTATAGATTATCAGGTAATTTACAAATACGAGTGCTGCGTCGGTCGACGTTCTCGTATCACTCGATTCACCTGAGCTCGCGGCTACCTGAGCCCGGCCGACTAACGTGTGGAAGACGAAGACGTGACAACTGGGAAAAATTCATATGTCTATGATGTAAATGTAGACCGGGTCGATAACTATTTTTACATCTGTGTAAAATGAAACATATTAAAAGCTCAGTGCTCAGGTTAAATATAAACAAAAACATCTGTGGTGACGTTTCATTAGTTATCTCGAAGGTTCATTATAATAGTTGTCTACTGAATATTTCAATTAGTTTTGAATTAATACTTTTTTTTTGGTGGTCATTTTGTTTTCACAAATAGAGTTTGGGCTAAAAATTTTCTCTTTTTCTATTTATTTAGATTTATAGTTATTGGTATCTGTAAATCTTGAAATAACTGTAAATCGTGAGTGAAGAAATATTTAAAGATTTTGTTGAAATCTGTAGTCAGATATAGGATGTAATTTGTAAATTAAATTAATGTTATTTATTGTCATCGCAGTATTAATATATTAGTTACAATAATTTTATAGATATAGGTACTACTATAGGTATGATACTTGTCTAAGACAATATTTTTTTGGCTTATACACTGCGATATGGAATCCTAGCGAAGGATGTTATTTGACCTAGTTAGTTTTTTATGATTCGAAAGTTATTATACTTCCAAGGTCTACTTACCTTGGAAGTGGGAAAGGAAAACATTCTTCGGTCACATAAAGCGAGTAAGAAAAAGCATCCTATTAGAAACATAAACAGGTAAGTTATTTTCATGATCCGTCAAGTAGTTGAGCTTGTTCAGCGTAGCAGGACGTTCGGCACGTTCACGCCCTCGATGGCGCGCACAAAGTGGCCACAGGGAACGTAACTAGATCCACTCCCTTTGTTGTGGCGAGTCCCTGCGCGGTGGTTCGACAACCTGACCAGTCTCTGTAACCACTTGAACTACGTGGACGTTTATCTGTTTATGAAAAAATAATCTAAATGCCCAATAAACATCACTATCACCTCCCGAACATCTTTCACGGTGCCTGACGAGCAGTGATCACAGCAAGTGGTTGTCCTCAGATATGCAAACCTTGTTTGAGGATCTCGAAGATGAGTGTCCGTGGTATTATTTCGATGGTTCTTACAAACTGCTGCTGGGAGCTTGCCTTTTTATATTCGGTTAGTTTCTAATTGCCGTCAAAGTCATAACTCTGAATGTAAACCAGTTACTAATCCATAAATTTCAGAGTGTTTGCGAATTTGCATTATATTTTGTTAATGTGGATAATAATTCAATAGGTGTGTTCGGGGTGCTGCTCAACGGTTGGCTTTTTGCCACATTCATCCACAGTCACCTGCTCATATTTAGGAGTCATATTCTGGTACTTAATCTGTGTACGGCGTCACTTGGCCGAAATCTCGTTGGATTCCCATTTGCTGGATCATCGGCTGTAGCAAAAAGGTAAACGCTTATTATTTTAGATATCAAAACTGAAGAGACCAATCTAACACCACTACTAAAATCAATATTATTTTAGATGGCTCTTTAGTCCTTCGTGCTGCCAACTATTTGCATTTCTGAATCAATTCTTTGGTGTCTTTCAAATGACTGCTTTATTTGTGGCAGTTTTGGAGCGATATTTATTAGCAAAGTACTACAGACGTGGTATGTATGTGAATGGAATAGAATGTATTGCTTTCCCGCAGCTGTTTTTGTTGCGATTTACGATTATTAATATTTCAGAGAGAACACTTTACACGAGATTCTACTGGTCGCTCGTCGGCCTCAGTTGGTTTAATTCCGTTATTTTCTCAACTCCTCCACTATTTGGATATGGAAGATACTCTTGCGACTCTACCGGGACAACTTGTACGTTCCTCTGGCCATCAACGTCTTCTGGAGCTAAACACATAGGGTTTAGCATTCCTTACATTTTTGTATGTGGGGTGATACCGGTCATTGCCGTGTAAGTGGATATTATTATTATAACCATAGAAAATATAGATATTATATAACCTGAAATCATGATTTAATTATGTGTTTAATGTTTTTGATAGATTCTACTATATGGGTAAGGCGGTCAGACTGGAAAGAATATTTTACAAAGGAGAATTACAAAAGGAACAAACTCGACTCACACAGGTGATGATTTATTATATATAATTCTCCATTATTTGATTTTGCTACAAATTTAATTGAATTTGATGTGATTAAATTAAATTAATAAGATAAATCAAATATGACTAGATACTTAAAAAAAAACATAAATAAATAAATAACATCCAATTTTCATCATTAGCCATAGTTGGCGCGTATTACATTAAGTGGTTGCGCCAATTTGCTATGATCCGCGACTTTGTTTTTTGTAATTTGTTTTTTTGGCCTAGCAATCCTATACCATCCGTTTTCCCTCCACCCGCACGACCGCAAGAAATGATTTGACATTATTGACGTTTGTGCATTGTGAATGTGACCGCACCGCTAACACGCCCGCTCGAAATTACAAGAAAATTGGCTATTTCGTGTTCCAACCATTCAGAACTCAACAATAGTACAGTGTAGTGCAATACAGAAACTGGCAGTGCTTGAAAGTACGAAGTTCGGGATTCGCCGGCCGGCGCCATGTGGAACTTTCGAGGTTAAAGGTCAGTGCTCTTTCCCAATACCTTTATCCCATGCCAGGCATAGTATCTGCATATTGTTAATAAACCTTAGATCGCTTTTTAAAATCTACAGTCCACAGCAAATTCGCGCAACCATTACTTTTTGGTCCTTCGAGCCGGATCGTGAATCATTTTCTTGTAATTTCGCAATATAGTATTTGTTCCATAGGGAATAAACGCAACGCGCCTGTTTACCTAGATATAATAGTAGAAAACCCGCATCTAGGCATTTAGGCAACTATACGTTATTTCGCTCGTATAGTTAAAGAGTCATTGATAATTACGGTACCTACGCCGTCAACCGCACCGCATAATTATAGTTAGCTACGTAAATATCAGCGTAGATATAAATCGATCGCATTCTTTTTCTTGACAAAATTCATTCGACCATCCTATAAATTGCATGTAGGTAGACGCATTTCAAAAATACCCGTTCATTGTTGAGTGAATATTTGTAGGAAACGGATAAACCATAGATTATATACGCATATGTTGTTCCGTTCGTTCGCCGTTCACTTTGTTGTTTACAATATTACCATATTGTTATCTGTTAATTGTCGCTTACTTAATAATTCGTTAAGTGTTTGTTTGAGTGTATAGTGTGAATATATCAAAACAAGATGTCTCTTAAGGGAACCAAGGTTAGTACTGATTTAAAGGTTCAGTTAAAGCTTTTATACGCTGAAAGGGACTCACAGTTTTCACGTGTTCAATCAATTTGTGATAAATCTTTGCAAACCTCGGATCTGGCGATTAGAGATGCTTTCTTGTGTTCGTTGGAAACTTTAGATAGTTTGCGCGAGGATTTTAAATCTACAATTAAGAATATAAATATTTTAGAGTTGGAGTTAAATCCTGATTACTGTGTGAGTTATCAGGCATTGTCGTCCTTTGATGACTTGTATTGTCGTATCAAACGTATTGCTAGGAGTTTAGAGACTCCCCCCCCCGCGAGTGGTTTATCCAACCCTCCTCGCGAACGCCCACGATTGCCGCCAATTCAAATACCTGAATTTGATGGTGACATTCGAAATTGGAATTTATTTATAGATAGTTTCGAAAATATAATACATAGGAACACATCGCTGACAGATCACGAGAGATTGCATTATCTCGTAGAAAAATTGACCGGTAAGGCAAAGGCTGTCTGTGCTGGAATTACGTTTAGCGCTGAAAATTACAATTTAGTTTTGAACACTTTAAAAACAAAATACGAAGATAAGCGATTAGTAGCCACCGCATATTTAGATCAATTATTCGATTTGAAAAGTTTTTCCGTTTGTAACGATCATAATTTAGAGAAGTTTTTAAATATTTTCGCATCATCTGTTCGTGCAGTAAAGAACCTAAAGGTCAATGACCTCTGTGACTTTTTGTTTTTGTATATCGGTTTAAATAAATTAGATCCTGAAACTGTTCGTCTGTTTGAAACGACTCAGCGCGGCAAAGAAATACCTAAGTTCGAAGATTTAGAATCTTTTATTCGCGACCATATTAAGGTGTTGCAGCGCACGTCGGCACGTCATGAAGTCACGAATAGGACAGGTTCCGATCGCCGTATAGACGCGTCATCGAAGTCGGTCAAGACTGCACATACGCTAGTTAATACCGCCTCAACGCCTGACTGTTCTCTGTGTAAGGGTAGCCATACACAGCTGTACAAGTGTTCGGGATTTCAGAGATTATCGCCTAGTGATCGTTACAAGTTTGTCCGCACTAATAATTTGTGTTTTAATTGTCTAAGTGACAAACATCTGGTTACGTCATGTAAAAGTGGTGTTAGCTGTCGTAAATGTCCAGCTAGACATCATACCTTCTTACATTTTGAGAGTAGTAAGCTGCCATCGCAGCAGCAGCCTGCGCAGACGCGCGACGCTTGTGACGCGCGGCCTGCTGCAAGTGCAAACGACGTAACATTGTGTTCGCTTTCCGCCGCTGGTACTCAAGTCACTACCGTTTTACTTGCGACCGCGCAAGTTGTCATTGTAGATGCCTTTGGCAAACCGCACACCGTTCGAGCGCTACTAGATGGCGCTTCCCAGAGTAATTTTATTACTCGGGATTGTTGTCAACGCCTTGGTTTTAGTTTTAATAATTGGTCATCCCGCTCAGAAGTGAAAGGTTTTGGAGGTTTAAAGGCAACCATTCACGGTTCCATTAAAATAATATTTAGTTCACGTTTTAATCGTAATATTTCGTTTGAAA
This sequence comes from Leucania comma, assembly GCA_958295575.1. Classification (NCBI taxonomy): domain Eukaryota; kingdom Metazoa; phylum Arthropoda; class Insecta; order Lepidoptera; family Noctuidae; genus Leucania; species Leucania comma. The sequence goes on from OY282468.1 coordinate 19,344,884, forward strand.
TGGATTCGCTAGTCGCAGATAAGATTACGGAACGGTTGCCCACGGTACCGGTTGACACGTCCATGCTGACGGAGTTTAAGAACTTGCAGTTAGCCGACGGAAATTACGCTTTCCCTGGAGATATCGATCTATTGATCGGTGCTTCGATTCTCCCGCATCTCCAGTTATCACGTAAAATTCAAGGTCTTCCGATGTACCCCGCTCCGCACGCACTGGAAACAGTTCTCGGGTTTGTTATAGTTGGTTCCGCACCCGCTTGTTCAGTTAGTTACTCGACTGTGTCGCACTGTTGCACCGTCGAGCCGCCGCTTGAGTCTACTATCCGCAAGTTCTGGGAGATTGAAGAGGTCAATGTCCCGCCTATTCTCAGCCCTGAGGATCAGGTCACTGAGGAGATTTATACCCGCACGACTACTCGTGATAAAGATGGTCGTTATGTTGTCGCGCTCCCTTTCAAGGGTGATATTTTTTCGCTCGGTGGCTCCCGTGCCTCCGCAGAAAAACGCTTCTTGTATAGATTTTCTCCGCAGGAACCTTTGAAGGTTTACGAATTCAATCGTCGAATTCAATCGTCACCCCATCGATGGGGCACGTTTGTCGCAAATAGGGTGGCTAAGATTCAAGCTGAATTGTCACCGGAAAGTATGTTCCATGTCGCTGGAACAGAAAACCCAGCTGATTGTCTCTCACGTGGTTTGCTTCCCGCGCAAATTTTAAATCATCCGCTTTGGTTTTGTGGCCCTCCCTGGCTGCATACCACTCCTAACGAGTGGCCAAATGCTCCGTTTAACCCCGCTACTGTTTCAGAGCCACCCGAGGAGAAGAAACATACGCTTGTAGTATCAGTTCCGCGTGAAGAGTCAGTTGTTTTGTTGTTGTCTAATCGAGTCTCGTCCTGGTCGAGACTATTACGCTGTGTAGTTTACGTCCTAAGATTTTTGAGATTATTACCATCGCGTGTTTCTATAATCGCAGCTGATTTGGATAGAGCTGAATCAGTTGTACTTCGAGAGTTGCAGAAATTTTATTTTTCAATAGAATTTCGTAGTTTAGAATCACATAAACCTTGTAGTCCCGCACTTCAACATTTGAAACCATTTTTGCAAGACGGACTCATTCGTGTCGGTGGCCGTCTGCGAAATGCTAAGTTAGAGTTTGAACAAATGCATCCAGTAGTTCTACCACGCAGGGATCGCGTTTTGGATTTGTTGGTGGACTATCACCATAAGGTGAATTGTCACGCTGGTCCCGATTTATTAATGTCCATTCTTCGACAGAAGTACTGGATGCTTTCCGCTCGCAATTTGATACGCGCTAGAGTGCACAGATGTGTGCCCTGCTTTAAGCTCCGCCCGCGTTTCAACGCGCCGGAAATGGCCGACCATCGTTCTTGTCGTGTTGTACAGACGGTGAAACCTTTCATACATACTGGGACGGACTATGCTGGACCGTTTAAAGTCACTGTTGCCCGTGGTCGTGGTATACGTTCCACAAAGGCATACATTTGCCTATTCGTTTGTATGACAACTCGTGCAGTTCACATAGAGTTAACCAGTGATTTGAGTACGCAGGGTTTTATGTCTGCATTTAAACGATTTTTATCTCGCCGTGGTCCCGTTAAGCGCTTATACTCTGACAACGGCACAAATTATGTTGGAGCGCGACGCAATATTTCGGAATTACATACATTCTTACGCTCCAAGTACTACCAAAGTGAATTCGCCCATGTCTTAGCTGAGAATCGCATTGATTGGTGTTTTAATACGCCAGCGGCTAGTCATTTTGGTGGCAATTGGGAGGCGAATATTAAAAGCCTTAAGTCGCACCTGTTTCGGGTCATAGGCGAACAGATTCTCTCGTACGAGGAGTTGAGCACTGTACTCGCTCAGGTAGAGGCGTTGATGAATACGCGTCCGTTGTGTCGGACTTTGTCTAGTGATCCATCGGAGCCACTAGCGTTGACGCCGGCTCACTTCTTGACGACGACTCCTCTTAAATATTTGCCCGCTTTAGATGTCGAGACTGACAAACTGCAGCTCCACCCGCGTCACGCTCTGCTAGATAGCTTAGTTCAGTCCTTTTGGAAGCGATGGAGGACAGATTATCTGCATACGCTGCAGTCGCGTCAAAAGTGGAACACTCCTTCAGATCCAGTCACAGTCGGTACTGTGGTGATACTGAAGACTGAGAGTGCGCCTCCTCTGCACTGGCCTCTTGGTGTAGTGGAAGAAGTTTTTCCGGGTTCGAACGGAATAACGCGAGTCGTAAAAGTTAAAACCGCAACTGGATCGTACCTGCGTCCGGTTATTCGCCTCTGCCCTCTGCCTAATCAGTAGTAGTGGCATAGTTAGTTATAAGTTGTTTCGCTACCTAGTATTGATAGTTTAGATTAGTAATAGGGTTTAGTTTCGCTTTTGTTTTTTCTCTTTTCTTTGAAGGTAACCCTTCAAACCCGGGGGGAATGGTTGCGCCAATTTGCTATGATCCGCGACTTTGTTTTTTGTAATTTGTTTTTTTGGCCTAGCAATCCTATACCATCCGTTTTCCCTCCACCCGCACGACCGCAAGAAATGATTTGACATTATTGACGTTTGTGCATTGTGAATGTGACCGCACCGCTAACACGCCCGCTCGAAATTACAAGAAAATTGGCTATTTCGTGTTCCAACCATTCAGAACTCAACAATAGTACAGTGTAGTGCAATACAGAAACTGGCAGTGCTTGAAAGTACGAAGTTCGGGATTCGCCGGCCGGCGCCATGTGGAACTTTCGAGGTTAAAGGTCAGTGCTCTTTCCCAATACCTTTATCCCATGCCAGGCATAGTATCTGCATATTGTTAATAAACCTTAGATCGCTTTTTAAAATCTACAGTCCACAGCAAATTCGCGCAACCATTAAGAATGTATATGGATTTAAATTCTGGGCCAACTGGATTTTGTAGATAAGCTCTGGACAATCTTTTCGTATAAATAAATAATTTATATGGAATGACTAGCTTCTGCGCGAGGCTTCGCCCGGGTGGAAGTAGATTTCTCTATACAAACTTTGGATCCACGCTTCATTCCTTTCTTTAGGGGCTGAATTTTGGAAAATTCTTTCTTAATGATCGCTTAGGCATGACAGGCAACCTTGTGCATAATTTCACGCCTAGTCCCAGTAGTTTCGGCTGTGCGTTGATATGTCAGTTAGTTTCTCCTTTTATATATATATATATATAGATTTAAATTGATATTCTATTATATTCCAGACTATTCACGCTGTGTGTGTAGCTACGTTAGCATTATGGATACCTGCTGCCATATTGGCTGGTTGGCAATGGCTGCCATTACTTATATATGGATACAGACCACATGTGCCACCTGCTTTGGCAGTAATAGCACCCATTGCTTCAGAGGTAAGAATCCCTTCGAGTATTAATTAAAGGTCAACATTAGTTTTAGTATATTCGAAACCCGGAACGAGTCTCTACTATATTTATGTATCCATAATTATATCACAACTTCTAAACCGAATTAGATGAAATTTGGTGCGAAATAATCTTACTCTATAAGCACAACGTGCTTTTTATTTTGTCTTGATTTCGCGTTCGCAATAACCTACTACACGGACGAATTCGCCGTCAATAGCTAGTTTTAAATAAATATTTTTTCACAGATGTATAATATCTCAAGTTAGCTTATGATTTAATTTGAGATTATCGGTTTGCAGGCAGCAACAAGTGTCCCAGTTCTATGTTTCATTGCTGGTGACGAGAGACTTCGAGCTGCACTTCTTGGACGTATGCGCAAACATTATGCTCTCCTTCAACCAGAACGTGCCAAGAGGTATAACCGAGCTTAGCAAGATGAAGGAGAACCCTGACTTACTCCATGCCCCCGGAGTACCAAAGGTATTTCAAGTGACGCCCTCCCAAGAAAAGATCAGCGGCAGTCCACGATGCTATACAAGAATTGTGTACACATTTGAAATGTATCCCTACGCTTATAATAAAAGTTTAAGTTTCACAGAGTCGATCTTCTTGTTTTTAAAACTCCACCATTGCATTGCGTCGTCGCTTGCGTTCAGTAAGTACATTTACGCAGAATTCACCCAAGTACTTCTGGTAAAACAATAGGTGCGGTAGAGCATGAAATAACTGGTGTCATAGTTGAAGATGCAACTTGAGAGTCAGGTTTCGCACACGTCAGGATTTTAACGAGTCTGGTCACACGTCTTCTAGGCTCGTATAGCGCTTAGCATTGACATAATTTATTTCCATGGTAAATGTGGGGACATCTGCTAACTCAAAAAATTCAATAGGTACTTTAAGATCTTTGATTATTTAAACAAAATTGCCAGTGTTAAGAGATGACATTGGAAAGATATAGTGAGAGTATTAACGCAAATTTTTGCGTTTGGAAAGAAGTATTTGGTAATGATGAAAGAATCGTTTTACAACAGGGCTTTTTTGTCACAGGTAATAAATTGACCCTTTATTTAAACTGATTGCAAGTTTAGTGTTATTTATTCAGTTTATTTCAATTTTTATTTGTGTTTATTTTTCATAAGAACTTTATTTCAGACCTTTTTGATCTTGAAGATACAAAACCATATTTAGATATCCATATTTATAAATTAGATGCATTTTTTTTGTTACAATTATTTAAATTTTCCAGGCCTATTTTCAGTGATATTCAGTCTTTGGTTAAGCGTAACTCTCTTGTTTACAAACCTTCGATTTGATGAGAGTTATCGTAACCTGGCTAATTTTATCATGGTGGCCTGTATCAGACGTATTGTACCAACGTTTTTGCACCTGCCGCTTGTCAAATACATTGAAACGTGAGTTGGAAGGGAATATTTTATTTGAATTGAAATGTTTGTTTTTTCACGCAGTTTTTTGTAATATATTTAGATCGTGAAGGTCCATGGAAACTTGTGTGGTAAATGCTAATTGGTACGCAACTAATTCATTTGCTTTTACCAGTATTACAAATTTTATATCTTGATTAATTTATAACGCAATATGACTTTTCATGTTTTTTTCTTTTGTAATTAAAGTTTTTGTGTTATTCTGCACACAGTTACTTATTTATATTCTTTAATGTTTCATCGTTAAAGAATTTCATCTGGAGTGTATTTCTTTGTTAATCTTAATGTTTTTAAGTGTACTGACCTTTCAGTCTTTATGGATTTGAAACATTCTCTTGTGAACTTTTTGCTTTTTTGGAGACGTTTTTGGCAGTGTTCGAGGTCGAATGCGTAACCCACGTCTGTATTGAAAGATATGTTGTTGCAAAATACATTACTAACGGTAAGTGAATCTTTGTTTAATGCTGTTTTGTCTTTATTATCATACTAAATTACATTTGCTTTATATTTTTCAAGGTTGGCCGATTCAAAAGAACCATTACCATTTGTATGTTTGTCTGTGTTTGTTCTTTTCGTGCCTTTACTCTATTCCGCCATTGTTCGGAGTAGGAAAGTATGGGTTTGACTTCCAATGTACATCATGCACCTTCGATATGGTGTTGCCAAAGACTTGGCAGAGGAACTTCATCGTAGTCATTTTTGTTCTACGAAGTGTTAAACCTACCATCTTCATGTAAGTATTGAAAGTTTTTCTTTTAAAAACCTGTATTTTGATTGCAATTTATTAGTAGACGTACATAGTGAAATTAATTTAACAGGATACGTCGTTATTTATTAATGAAACCAAATTGCGTTTGCATCAAGTTCTCTTGGGTAAACTAACTTAACTAAATCAGAGAGGGTTAACTTGTAATGCAAATTAGTCATGTCAATTAAGTAGCAATTCGCAATTGGAGAAGACAGCTTCGATTTATAATGGCAGGCAATTAGTACAGTACCTACACCTAGTTAAAACTGACTGGCGCTGTTAACAACTATACAATTTTAATTGTTCTCATTCAAAGTTGACCCAATTCCTGTAACCGGAGGGAAATGATTGTACATAAATCAAAGCAAGCTAAAAAATATTGATAGGAAAAATAGAACTCTTGTGTAGTAATAATGTTTTCAAAGAATGTGAAATGTTTCAGGACAATGATGCTTATTTGGGCCCGTATGTTGGAGAGAAAACTGCCTTGCTCAATGAGGAACCCGAATTTTACTCGGGTGAGTTTAAACAAAATATTTTTCTATCAAATGCAGCTAGGTTTTTATAAACATTATTAGATACTATTAATAATGTCGAGTTTTTTTTTTTGTTTTTGTGGCTTCGCAAATGCATTAAGCCAATACAGTTACTTTGTTTTATTTCCATTAGAATGCAGAAATAAATACATAAAATAAATGAGTAGTAAATGAATCGAGTCAGACTTTTCGGTAAGCTTCGCTTTACTGTTACAAATATTTCAGTATACGGCGTCCGCTTATAAAATTTTGACAAATTATTGGAAATAAACTACAAATTGTTAGTTAAGATATACATAAATATAATATGTCTATATTCCAGAGCGTAATAATTATAACACTGGTCAACCTATTGTGCTGGACACCTATTGCACTGATCAGAGGGAGCGTGGTGTTGTCACAATTAATGTACGTGGATGTACTGCCTCTGCCTTCAAGCGTATACATCATGTGGGCCATGTGGATCCACTGGGTGAGTTAGATATGATCTATTCTTAATTTTTAGTATAGCAATCAAACCTCCTACGCCTTTTTTAACTCCCGACGGGAAAGAGATATGTTATAAGTTTGACGTGTCTATCTGACTGTGTGTCTGTCTGTGGAATCGTAGCCACCAAACGAATGGACCGATTTTGATGTGGATTTTTTTTGTTTAAAAGCTGGCTTAATCGAGATGGTTCTTAGCAATTTATGAAGATCTGTGCAGGTGATCAAGGTCATCAGCTCGTTTGTTAACTGCGGTAGGGTTTTTAAACATTTAATGGGTGTTTACTTTATTTTAAACATATGTGTGACCTAATATTTGAAATATTCGTGCACAATTTGGTGGCATTGAGTTGGTCTGACGTTGGAGCTCGAAGATAAGAACCCTGGATTGCTAATTAACATAGTAAACCTATCCAGCTTGGGCTCATTAGATTTGCCTTAACTAGTGCTCTACATTTCTCATGATGACAAGGATCTGATGCTAGAACTGGGAGGTGGCTGATGGAATTTTGGAACGCCTACTAGTAAACCCATCAAATTTGGTCTCATTAGATTCGTCTTGACCAGTTCTATACATTTCATATTGGTAACAAGGACTGTCGGGGTTTTTAAAATTTTAAATTTTATACACAGATTATTTTTACCACTACCTGCTCGATAATGTCGTTTTACATGTCAAATAACCATCACTGCAAATTCAGAATTATCCCTGGAGATATAATGTAGTATGGGCGATCCCTAGGGAGTAACGAGATTTGAATTTGGAATGTAAAACATCTATCTGTTGACAAGAAATGCTAGGTCGACATTCTCCAAAGTGTTGTCCTGAATAAATAAATAATACGTGGGGTGATGATGTGAGACTAACATATTTAGGGTAATATCTGGAAACGTCTTTTGAATAAAGGCCTATAGCCGCTTGGGTACTTTGTTCTGGCAAATAATACTTAGGCAATTCCTGGTTATATGTACTTACAGCAAGAAGTAAATACTTATATATCACTAGTATTTTTTAAGCCTGGGCTACACGGATGTAATCCAGCGTCCTAACAGAAGTTACCTTAGTGAGAACTTGCGGATTGTAAACCAAGTCAGCAGTAGTGTTAATTTTAGGTTTGTTGGATTACATTTGCTGGTTAGATGGTTTGCTGTAAGCAAGGTCACTTATGTTGTGACGTTGGATTGCATCCGCCATGCTTAACTTTGAACGCTTATCATCCACGCCTAAGTAGTTAATGACGCATCAAATAGTACGTACGCTTTGAATATTGTGTAAGATATTATGAAGAGTGACGTTGTTGTGCAATAGTGCAGCGGTCACCACTCAAGAGACGCCAATTCAGCCGTGACTCACGGCGCGAACATGACGGCGTCTGCGAAATAAATTGCTATCATTCTATTAAACGCTTTGATTGTAATAGATTCTAAATCTATATGTCTATATGAATTATTGATAGGTACTTAGGTAATCTAACATCTGTATGACCATGTCTGAGTTACAATAGAGTTTCTTGCCAGTTTTTAAGCCATAGGAAATGACTAATTGGAACCGTGCACTAGTTTGTAATGTTTTGTAAGTAGATATTTATTAAAACTTCGTGCAACACAAACGCAGACTTACCTAATGCATTAAAATATGCATTTTTAAAAAAATATTTCAATAAAAATTAAAATTTCAATGCTTCTTCTTCATTCTTCTTTGTGGTCTGATTTTCGCTCATAGTGCTTGGTTGGATGCTTTATTGTTAGCAATGTTATTTCGTGGAGTATGTTTGGTTTATATTTTGTAAAGGCGTTTCTTGTCTGTATTCTCTGTGTATTTAAAACTTTACAACGCCAGAGCAGTATGTTACCTAAGCTTTCCGTGATCAGCAATACTAGTTTCTACAGCTACGACATCGGTTTTTTTGCATTTTGTAAAGGCGTTTCTTGTCTATATTCTCTGAGAGGGGCATATCGAAAACTTTACAACGTCAGAGCAGTATGTTACTTAAGCTATCCGTGATCAGCAATACTAGTTTCAACAGCTACGACATCTGTATTTTTTTGTACCAATGTTTAAGTGAATCTCTTTCAAGCTTTTTCATTAATTCTCTTGCACTTACTTGATTTCAGGTTGCGCCTGCGGTGACCGCCATAGCACTGTTTCTAGTCGACGATCGTGTGCGCGGCACGATATTCAACCTGTGCGCTCTGACAGGACATGAAGCCGACAGTGATGAGAAGAAAGACTAATTAACAATATTTTTTGTGATAATTATATCGAAGTATAGTACGCGGCTAATAAGTTGAAATAAAATGGCCGTCATGGCTACGTTTCGCGCAGCCTCCGCTGTGCCGCACTTCTATTGAGGCCTGAAAATGTGTTACTGCGAATTGAAGGTCAATCGCCATTTTAGTTCAACTTATATGCCGCGTATATTACTTATTCAGAAAGATTTTCTTGTCAAGCACACCTATGTTAACAGTGTGCCGTGTTTTAAATAGCAAGTAGATGTTTTTTGTAGGTCTCAAATGATTAAATTGATCTTATAGGACAAGATTTATTTCTCTATGTTTTGAATTACAGTTATCCACATTTTAGAAAATAGTTTACACCAGCCTTTGTTTGACGGTGTGTGTATATGCTGGAAGCGCTCTTGAAAGAAAGAAAAAAAGAAAGATAATTTATTTGTCAAATATGCGTTTACATAAACTGACTAATATGATACTTTGCTCGTCTGATTAGTCAGCATATCAGGTCTCTTGGTGGAGCGAAACGAGGAATTAAACTTTTACTAACTAAAGTCCACTCGTATTCTTACAATCCCCTCCCTCTCCTACTCCTCTTCCCTTTGCATTCCAGGGCCATGGTGACTCTTTTGAACTATCCCGAAGCCTTGACAGGAACTTTCTCCAATCATAGACATTTTTATTAATTTCTGACTCTTATGTATCATGTACTCCTTTCAACCATCAAGCGAGCGCCACATCACTTTAGAAAATACCTCTGCATACCATTGAACTAAATAACTATATTTTCACAATTTTAACAAACATGTTTTTTTTTTTTTAATTTGAAATCGGTCGAAAGGTTTATGTTTCATTAAAAGATCTAGTAGAAGAATAGAAGTATTCCTCTTTCGGCACCAAAGCTATTCCTCTTTCGGCACCAATAGGTATGTTAGGTACCTACCTAACATACCTATGTTGTTTCCAAAGTGAATTTGCAAAGCTTTATTCTGTGACAGCGTCAACCATTTTGAAGGGTAATTTATGGTAACGTTAACCATTTTAAATCGTGTTCATTACAAAGCTACGTATCACGCCATGGCACATTTACCGCATAGCGATTAATGAAGGTCCTACTGTGAAGGTCTTATAGCTAATGTGATATATTGTAGCAATAATAGGTCTTTGTTTGTATTTACTATATCCTTGATGTAAATGGATGTTATTTGTTATTTATCTAGGAACTCAATAATCCAATCGCCAGCAGGAAGTATAGGATTCCAATATAAAAGACGTATACAGTTTAAATATATTATAATTTTAGATATTTATGTATAGTATACATAATAGTAACATTAAATAATGTATGAAACCGTATTAAATACGATTACAAGATTGCCAACAATATAATACAAAGAGAAAAAGATTTGTACGAAGAATATCAGCACAGTCCAGTTACATAGTATGATACATTGTATGGTTACCTAATTCAGTCGAAATGTACATTACATGTATTTTTTAGCGAAGGAAGAAATCGAATTCAACCTAGTCCTAATCAACGAATTACGAGTACACTACTGAACACAACGTGGAAAAATATTCCTACTTAAAGAAAATAAAAGCCTATCAATGAAATGAAATAGCTGCAATATTATGCATGTAGATGATTAATATTTCTAAATTTACAAAAAGCACAATATGCCTTTACTAGACTCCTACTTTAGATGACATCACATTCTACCACGATTGGTCCACAGTAAGGCCATATATTATGGAGTAAAGACACGCACGCAATACAGCACGACAAACACTTCCTAAGAAACTTAGTTATTCCAATTGTCCATTGATAGTGCCAAATAACAGCCAAGTTAAATTTTATACATCGCTCTTCTTTCTCCTCCTCATGAAAATTAGGACTACTATGTATGTACTTTTTTACAGTATCCCTATTAATATAATAAGTATTTGTATTATACACAGATATATTTATTATACACCTTACTACTTAAAACTACTTAAATCGATCGCTTGCAGTTCATAGGAAACGTAGATATTGTAGCGGCACTTCATATACATATTCTAAGTTTTATCAAATGGATATAAGGATAAAAGTGTAGATTTTATTGCACCTTTTTCTTATCTCTAGTTACTGACACATGTCACACGCACACACTTCATGTCCTCTGGAATGGGTTCGATAGTCTTCATCGAATCGTTCGTCGCATTCATCCATCACATCGATATTTACAAAGTCACAATCTTCTTCTTCACTAACACTAAAATTATTTTCCTCATCTATTATTGTAGTTTTGTATACCCTGTTGCTATAGGTCTCGGAGGAGGCGCTGCGCGTGGAGGGGCTGCACAGCACGATGAGCGGGCACGCGCGCGCCCCTCCGTCCCCCTCCATCGCGCCCTGCTATATCTGCTCCAGCGCTGTACTCTGCTCCCACTGCCTCTGCTGTCTCCTCTCGATCATGGGAATAAAGAACAGAATCAACCCGCTTAGCGATATTGCACCACCTGCCACGTAGAACCCTGGCGCATACGAATTGAGTGTGTCGTATAACCAACCTGAAAGACAAAACAAAAAAGTTAAAATAAAGCGACTGAACTATTAGCTAATGGTTAGTAGGTTCACAGTAGATAGTTTACCTGCAAATGGCGGTCCTATTAGGGAAGCAATCCCCTGAAATAGTAGGAGAAGACCAAATGCGTTTGTGAGCTTCTCAATGCCTAGGAGATCTACAAGAACGACTGAGGTCAGACCTACATAGGCGCCGATGCAGAAACCAAATGTGGTTGCATATAAAGCGAGGCCCCAAAACTCCCAGCAAACCATGGCCAGTGCAGTACCTGAAAGATATTTAATCATTGTAATCCTTTGAATACAAATCCATCGTTGGACATAAAAAAAATACATCAATATTACTCCGTATACCTACCAATGCCGGCGATTGTAAGGCACACATTATAAGCCAGCAAGCGATTTACCCACGGCTTGTCACTTATGTAACCAAGTATAATCCTCCCCACCAAGTTTGATCCCCCAATAATGGAAATAAGGTATGGTGGATTCTCAATTCCTAGCGATTCGCTCATTGGTACAGTGTAAACATACGGTATATAAAAACCGATACTAGTTAAAAAGTTCGATATAGCGAACAAAATGAAAATAGGGTCCACGAGGAGTGACAAATCTAGCATCTCTCCGAGCGCTGCTTTGATTTCTGTTGAGCAAGGCAACCAACCACATTTCACTTCTGGTTCTTCCTTTGTGCTAACGGTGGTAAATACTCTTTCGGGTGACGTGGACCTAAATCTGGCTAGACTTGTCATACTGCCTTGATACAAAACGTCCGGCCTTTGCATGATACCACTACCATGGCGTGAGTGAGGTGGCTTTTGTTCATGAGGTTTGTTTAAGGCAGGCTGGGACAGAGTCAGTCTTGATATATCATTGTCGTCAAATTTTCCATTTGCTCTGAGGACGTGTTCCGTACTTTGTGATCTTTTTAGTGGCGACTTGTTTTGTTTCGGCAGCATGGGCTCTGTTGCTGGTGTTTGCCGGATTTCGGGAACGGGTTTAAATATAAGGCCTAATGGCACACAGTTCAGTATTAAGGCACCGATGATAGCCATAGCACCGCGCCAACCGTAGTATTCAATTAAAACTGATGTGATTGGTGCAAACAAAAACGTTCCAAGTCCTGATCCACATACTGCGATACCTGAAAAGAGAAGCATAGAACTTAAAATTGTTACTTCTGGCTCGGTAAAATATTAAAAAGTAGACGCCCACAATATTCTAAAGTTATTTACCAGTGGCTAGACTTCTATAGCGTTCGAACCATACTGTTACGCTCACGATGGCAGGGAGGTAGATGAGGCCAAACCCGAAGCCGGTGCCGACACCAATGGTGAAGATGAGCATAAGCACGTTGTTGGCGAATGCCGACAGCACCACGCAGACTGACGCAAGCAGCGCACCCGCCACCGTTACCGCGCGACAGCCCCAGCGGTTCACGAATGAACTCGAAATAGGACCTGAAAATATTACAAGGTTATAGACATTAAATCGACAATCCTGTATGCATGAAATTACTTTAATTTCATGAGAAAAAAACATAAACTTGTGTTTAAAGATTAGGGAATCAAACTAATTGCTTTGATGTAAATAAATCAGAAGCTACAATTCGTGTCAATACTCTAATCAGCCTAGATTTTTGCTTTTGAATAAATGCCATTCATATCATGCCATTTTTGTTATCTCGCACATGCTGCAAAGGACCAGAGTTCGAAACATATCAGTTAGATGAATAATTATATAATTTACAGAATGATTCAACATTATAATATTTGAATAAATGACCTGAATTAATATTTTAAATACTTTGGATAGTAAGTTCAATTTACTGAATAAAACAGCGTACATATGTATGTAGAGATACAATATTTAGGATTTCACACTTTATCATTTGGGTTGAGTGCGGTTGGGTTCCTACTCATAAGCACTCCGTTGATGGTATCATTATTTCGGCCGAGTTGAATGTTCACAGCCAGAATAGCGTTGTACTCGTATTAAGTTGATTACTTACCCGAACTAAGTGTGACCCCTACGAGGATAGACACGATCCACGCGGTCTTGCCTTTGCCCTCATCGAAGTAGGTCAGGAACTCTGCATAGAATATGCCGAACGAATAGGTCATGCCATCGGCTGAAACAAAAAACATTCACGTCGTTATTGACACATAAAGAAAACTGGTTCAGAGGGAAAAGTTACAACAACCGATAAAAAATAAAAATCGTATCGATCATTCAGTTCCATAGAATATTGATGATAGATACTTTACGGTAGTGGAGATCGAAATGCTCTGTTAAGCCATTCGAGCGTTTTACCATCTAACTAAAAGCTACATGATAAGTACTATGTGCATATTATGTTATCATACCCCTAAACAAGCATAAACTGTATTACATACTGAGTGCCCAAAGCTCACAAATATAAACTTCATACTCCATAGCCTCTGTCAACGACCATTTATCGTTCGAATGTGTACAATAACGTCACACTATGTCAAAGTAGGTTAACATGATAGGCATATGCAGGTACAATATCGATGAAGAATGGTAGTAGGAGAATACGACCACTACTAAACAAAGGGACGCGTTGACAATGGGACGAGAGTCGACGTCAAAGAAGCTTCCTTTCACATTCAATGACACGAGAGAAAAAAATTATTTACGATAAGAGAAATTAAAGAAGCGCGCGTGGGCTTTCTTCAGGAAAAGTTAGGTAGTTGCCGAGATGAAAAATGTATAACGTAAGTTGTTAGTGCTATTACATTTTCTATGAGCGAGGAAATTGTTCTCTCTTTGCGAGCACTGGCTTGTATTATAAATACATACAGCACTCTCAGAAATATGAACAAAGAAACGAGATTTAAGCAAAGACGATTTACTGTGAAATAAGCAGCTCATTTACATCTCATTGTAGTTTAAAAAGTATGAAACCAAATTCTGATTATAAAACATTGCATTGAAATATAAAATAGAATGGTATTGTAAACATCTCCATAAAGACATCTCCGGAGCTAAGATTTTTATACATATAAGGGTGAAGGCGTGGACACAAAGTGTTAAATTAGATGTCATTTATGCGACGACTTTTTCTTTCGTTAGCCTCTTACGTGTCAATAACCTATTAAAATAAAGAGTGTCTGGATAAAAATGAAATGGTTTTAAGTTCTGCTTAACTTTGCTGTGGGTACTGCAGAAGGCATACATTATGGGTAAAGTTGAGTTATTTTAAATTCTTAATGGATCTCTTTGAGTTCTATAGTCTCCGATAAATAATAAAGGCTTGGTGAAGGATTGAAAGTTCATGTTAATTATGTGGTCATATACCACGAGTTCAAAAGAGATATATCCAGAGTAATATGCAAAGTACGACGTCGAATGTTGTCGTCGGAATTTAGCTGTTTATAAATAGCAGCAGATCGCGCAAAGCATTTTATTTGTATGCTAAAATTAAAGCGTAAGTATCAGCTGTTCGTATTTTAATGCAAGAGGAGGTTGAAGAAAATGAGTTTTCATGTTACTCGTTATACTGCTCAACGTTGGCAGTTTCAATTTCAGCCCAAATTATTCAAGGAGATTCCTCATGCCGGAGTTTTTGATTAAGTATTGCAAGAAGCGAGTAAAGCTATTCCATGTTTGTTATGAATGCATATTATAGGTAATATAAAATCTATATATGCACCTAAATTCGTTGCCTGTTTGTGATCTTATTTTTAGTTACTACCTTAAATATTAAATAAACTATTAAAGTCAAAAAAAAATATATATTTTTAGTTACCATTGTGACAGATCTGATATTATATTGAGAAATCAACAGACGATTCACGTGATATTATAATATCAATCAATAATATTTGACATTCAGAAAAAAGAGTAGCTCAATCGAAGATCATGGATTATCTTGTCAAGAAGATTGATAAGATTGTTCAATGATATTTTTAAGTAACTTCAAAGAATGTTGGAATTCATGATATGTTGAGAGAATTCCTTGAATATTATATTAATTCGCAAATAACAAATCATCACATATCCGAACGACAAGTCAAGGCAGATGGTTTTTTGATGAAATTATTATATATTTATTTATTTAGTACATGGAGGACTTACAGCTAATAAAAACAGACAAAAAGAAACCATAAACATTAGGAAGCCAATTACAAGTCCTCACGTATATGTATTATAATATAAAACATGAATGATGTGAGCATAAAAAAAAAAGCAAAAAGCTTCACATTTAAGAAAGATACAGCATAAATTCTTTTTGCAATCTATTATATTATCTATTCACCTTAATGAATTAAATCTAATGCTACATACTTGAAAAATTTGAGGCTCAAGCACCTTCTGGCCGAGTTCACACTAATTGTGAATTGATCCAAATGTCAATATACTGTATCCTTGTTTTATTTTTTCTAACACTTTATAATATTTTTCTGTTTATATACCTACTTAGACATTGATGAATATTTTTAATTGAATTAATAATAATATATTCCACAACTTCACACAACGCCATCTAGTCTAAAGCTAAGCAGAGCTTGTGTTATAAGTACTAGACAACTGATAAATATACTTACCTATGTATTTATAAATACATACATATCATAGATAAATTACACACAGAACAAATGATCGTACTCATCACACAAACATTTGTCTTGGGTTGGAATCGAAACCAGGGTCACTAACTACAAGACTAACAGGCCATTCAATATTTTTTTTATAATGTAGATTATCCATAGGTGTTTGTGCGGCTAAATAAACTTAATTTAAATATGCGGGTACGAGCGTGGCTGCTGTGACAGTAAAGTTGCTGGAGTTACATATTAAATATTAATTCATCTCGGAAACGGAATACGAATGTACTCGTAAGTCCATACTTATTTCAGAGGAGCTGGAGAGGATGCTTGTTTTCACAGAAAGTGTACTTAAAGCGGCTAAACTTCTCCCCAAAATATGTGTGTTTAAAGTAGGTATGTAATAAAGGGGTAGGCATTGGCAAAGTTTGGAGAATTTCGCCAATAATCACAATAAGAGCCGGCAAGAGGATGTTAACTTTATTGCAACTTTGATTAACTTGTGTAACCTAATCCGGGATAATTCTTTCATAAGTCAGATATTAAAGCTTTCATATCGAAGCATAAAACAGGCCGTCAGGCACACTTTCGCAGTTTTCAAAGTTGTGGTTCGATTAATCAATCTTTCAAAGAACTTGAGTTATGGATATGTTTTTTGTGACTATACAAAAGGCATTAATGGCAGAAAAGACATGATATTTTTTTCAGGTTCAGTACGGAAAGAACACATTAATAATGTAATAGAGAAACAATATGAAAGAGGTTGATGTCGAGTGATATATTGACACTTTGATAATGGTGTTTTTTCTTCATGTGTGAAAAAGTTTGTTGGGATATGATATCATCCCTTTTCACTGTCCTAGTTCAATGAATAAATTATGACAATCCATCCTACGTATTATATATAAGGAGAAACTGACTGACTGAAATTTCAACGCATAGCTGAAAGTATTGGGACAAAGAATGTGAAATTTTACCCGAGGCTTCCTTTTAAGATGTAGGCGAGTACTAAGAAAGATTTTCGGAAATTCGGCCTATAAGGGGTGAAAAGGGAAGATTTG
This sequence comes from Leucania comma, assembly GCA_958295575.1. Taxonomy (NCBI): domain Eukaryota; kingdom Metazoa; phylum Arthropoda; class Insecta; order Lepidoptera; family Noctuidae; genus Leucania; species Leucania comma. Next base: position 19,361,937 of record OY282468.1, read on the forward strand.
GTTTGTATGCAAAATTGTAGCCTTACGCATATATACACGAAACTTAACACAAATAGTAACCCAAGTAAAAGTATATCGTTATTTGTTTTTTAAAACTACCCCGGTATAACAATTTGAAAGATGTTAAAGATTGTATGGATGATTTTTACTTCTATTAAACCTTGAAAATTAGTACAAATTCTAAACTAAATAAACAATATTTTTCTCGCGAACGAAATCGCAGGCAAAGTGCTAGTATACCAATCTATATTTTATTGTTAGTCTCGAAGTAAATAATGTCTTAAGTTTATTGGATAATGTTCTTTTTCTGCGGATACTTTCTTACGCATATAAAAAGCGTGAGAGTATCTATATTATTCGTGCGTGATACGCTTACTTTTATACTTATTTTCGGCATTATTTATTTAGTAAAGAAAGTTATCTAAACGGCTGCGGAACGTTCGACCTTGCTACATGGTAGAACGATGTCTCGGATTCACCATTAATGATTTTCAATTACGTTATTCATATTTCGAACGGCTTAATGTCATGGCAGTCTATGATATGAAATTTACGCTGTTAATTTATGCTGGGTTACGCTGGCCTGTGTATATCAGCTGTCCTGCATAATTTAGTTTTTGTAGTTCTTTTTTAATTTTGTGTAAGAATAAGTTACAGCATTTTTCGTTAGTATTAGATAACATTTAAAAATTTATAGATAAATTGCTTATTTCTGTATGTATTTGTAAACGTTTATGTCTGGGATAGGTGATTCGATTACTATTTTTTTATTCACTGTTTGAAAACTACATTATCGTTGACCGTCACAGACTGCAAGGTTTCCGCACGATAGGCGACGATAGAGAAGTCGCGGAAAATGCTAGTCTCTAATATTAGATTATCAAGTCGCCAGTTGTGTAAATAGCGATATTGAAATGAACTAGCGGACCTGTGTACAGTGTATTTAATTACGTGCGACGAGGTCGTCGGCCCTCGATATGTAAATAATGTCAATAAGTACAGATTGCTTCGATACAAATAAGTTTATTAAATTCCTGCGCAATGTCTACGCGCAAGATACGGCCGTGTCAGTTCATTTGGCCTGCGTGTAACTACAAGCGATGCAGAACACGTGAAATGAAAAATTTAGTATTGTTTACGGGTCTCTGCCTGATTGGTCTCTAGGTTGCTATTGCTGAGTGTGAGGTCCTGTATTCAATGCAGGCAAAAATGCTATTAAAACACTAATATACATTTTTTTTCAAATAGTGACCTTTGAGTTTCATGTCGACGACTACTTTGCTCTATATACTAGGCCTATGTGAAATTAAAACATTTAGATTTTTTTTTCTTTTGGCTGCCCGGAGTTTGCAGGTTGATGGTGTGATACCCTTGTACCACAGGAAGAACATAAAGTCGTTGGTCCTGCATCTGGTCTCTCCTTGATCAATTCGGATTGTCGTCCCATCGGACTATGCGAGTAAAGGAACAGAGAGTGCACTTGTGTTTGCGCACCTAATTATTTACGTTGAGATAAGATAGAAATTGGGTTGGGAGGGTTAGTTCTATGGGGAGGGATGCACGTCAATGCAAAAATTTGACACTGTTATTAGTATGAGAAAGTGACCTTAAGATGACGAAAATCTATCGATGTATTGCCGGTAATGCACCATACTAGAAGGTGGGCACGCCACGATCGAGGCGGTAAGGCCCCTCTTTGAGGCGTGGCTGGAAAGGCCCCACGGCGTCGTCACCTTCCGTTTGGCGCAGGTGCTGACCGAACACGGCAAGTTCGGTCCGTACCTGTACAAGATTCGTGCGGAGACGACGCCCGGGTGTCGCCACTGTGCGGACCGCCCGGTGGACACGGTGGAGCACACAGTCGAGGTGTGCCCCGCTTGGGAAGAGCACCGCCGTGTCCTCGTGGGGGCGATCGGCGGCGATCTCTCGCGCCGGGGCTTGGTTCAAGCCATGCTCCGGAGCGAGGAGGAGTGGCAGGCGGTCGCCTCCTTTTGCGAAGCAGTGATGCTAGTAAAGGAGGAGGCCGACCGCATTAGGCAAAGGCGCACACGCCGCCGCCGCCGCCGGGTTTCCGATCCCAATTTCCGGCCACCGTAGGCGCGGGCTCGCGGACGGTGGGCAATGGGTAGCTCGCTGTCCGTCCGTCCGGTAACAGACCGGTCCGAGCTCAGGTCGTCTACGGCGCGCACCGTTCCCGCGCGCCTCAAGGAGTTGTCAGCAAACTGTAGGGGTCCAGAAGGGCCGAAGCCTACTGGGGCCAAAGGTTATGCGAGAGTGTCACCACGGGCCCCGGGACAAAGGCGAGGAATGGAAAGGTAGGTTTTTAGTCAGTAAAAGTCTGACACTGTTTCCCGCCCCACCCAAGGGCGGGATTCGTCATTGGATGATTTTACCTACCACAAAAAAAAAAAAAAAACCATACTAGAAGGGGATATGGGTGAACGGGAGTGAATATTAAATGACGATAGAAAATCAATGAAAGTCAGGCCTTCTGCCCTGATTTATTTTTTTTATCGAGCCAACTAATATATTCACCGTTGAATTTTGGTCATTTTAATCCCGCGGAGGGTCGATTAGGTACATGAAACAATATCGATTTGTAAAGAGAAAATTAAAAAATAAACTCCTTTTTTTTTAAAGTCGAATAAACTGACAAGCCCCAAGAGGACACCGGTGTCCGCACACCTATTGTATCTCTAATTACGGTATTCAAAAGTTTAATTTAAGCATGTACGAAATTAATTTCTTTGAGTAAACGTCAGCTGAGCGAGACCAATGAACTGTAGGTAGTTAGTATGCAACGACCGACAACTACCTACAAGGTCATTGACTCGTTTACTTATAAAAAAATAATTACACATTTACAATTATACACAATATTACCTCGACTTTTAGGAAAAAGTACTTTATTTTTTAATTTTTTCTTTACAAATCGATAGTGTTTCATGTACCGTATCGACCCTCCACGGAATTAAAACGACCAAATTTTAACGGTGTCTACACCGTTAAATTTTGACTGTTTGATTGTTGCCCGGTGGATATGGTAAATTTTAATAAAATATTTTTTCATGGTGATCTCTTTTACATTTGTGGATTTCTAGAGTTTCAAAAAAGATCTAAATAAGCAGAACTTGGCCTTAAGATGGCATTAAGAGGTGAGATATTTCAAAACTCACAATTTTATTATGTTTGGCGCAGCATAATGTACTCGTATTATGCACTATACCTACAACAATACACATTATGGTCCGCTGCATTTTATTTGCATGGGCGTAAAATATCCGCAGTGTTTCAGAACAAACACACATACTATAGTTCTGCAGATATATAATAAAACATAGGAGCGCCATTCTAAATGTTACCGTAACCTTGACTTGTGATATATCGGCAGTCCCGAATTAGTACGGAACGCCATTTGACGGGATTGTTAGGGTTCCTTAGACTGTTCATTTTCACGGAAATTGTGTAGGTACGACGGGTTACAGTAATCCGGTATATTACATCGACACCCTCTCTCTTAATATCCTGAAAGTAACCTGATATTTGGATCTTATTTAGGGACCAATACCAACCTATGTTTTTTTTTCTCGTTCCAATTTCAACGTTCTGTCTTTGTGGATTCATTCCAAAATTGTGTTCCTTGATGAGTAAAGTTTGTAAATTTGCGATCCCAAGTCAACACGGTTGGTGGTAGTTACTTATAATTTAGTAAGAAATTCTCGAAAAAGTTCAAACCATATACTTATAAGTAAAAGCTTCATTAAAACTCTAAATTATGTAACAAAAACTAAGTACTCAGCAGAACTATTTATGAGATACCAACCCAAGTAGAAAACTACTGTAAATCACGATATACAATGATGTAAGTATTGTACAGTATCTAAAGGGATTATCTGATTTATTACAAGTAGCGGAGTACAATATTATGTTATCTTCGCCCAGAAGTCATGGTAACAATAATCATCTAATCTATTTATGACAAACTCGTAAAACTGTTATTGTAATCTCTATGAGATTGTTAAATACCATTAAGATAATTAACTTATTGATTTAGGCATATAAAATTACTTATCGGTATCTAATAGACATCGATAAAATCGATTATTGAAATTAGCGATAATCCAGAATATTAAGTCGTATGTTGTATATTACGATGGGCACGTCACAATCTTGGCGGTAAGTCCCCTATTTGAAGAGCGGTTCACGCCACACCACGCCGTCCTCACCTCCACCTTCCTTATGATACAGGTTCTTATCAGACATGGTAATTTCGAGAGGTTCCTGTTCCGGGTTCAGGCGGAAGAAACACCCGTGTGTCACCATTGTGGCATCCAAGGACACGGTGGAGGATACGACGAGGCGATCGGCGGCGGTGATCTCTCCCGCCCGGCCTTGTTCAGGCCATGGTTCGGTGGGAGAGGGAATGGGCTGTTTTTGCCTCATTGTGTGAAGCAGTAATGCTAGCGAAGAATACGGCGAAAATTTATCAGAAATTAACCTATATCCAGATTTGCTTTGTATACGAAATTTATTGCGGGTTTATTATTTTTGCAGTCTTTCCCAAGTATAGCGTGATCCTTATAGACAGTAACTACTAGATGTTTATTTTAAAATAACTTAAGTATGTAGGTTCTTATCTGCATTCAGAGTTCAAGAAGAAACTGCAATTAATTTAATTAAGTATCGTATTCTTTCCAGTTTTAATCTGTTGACTTAATGTAATGACTACATTGTTTCCAATTGTAATAGAACAGTTGTGATTTTTATTAGAATTTAAATTATCACTCTATTGTGTATTCACTTAAACAACAAGTATAAAATAATGTATTTTTCAATACACTTGCTCAGAAAGTGGCTCTTATTGCACTATACTTAGGTATATAATGGCCCCTGTTACCAAACTGTGACATTTTGATTACCATTACGCATTTGTGCTGTAATTATTATAATAAGGTTATAGCTACAACCTTTTTGTTCAACCTCTTTGTTCGCAAAATAAATTTTGAATACGAAAACATAAAAATTGTTTGTGGTCATCATTTTAAGATGCGCGCGGTTTTTGGCGTGATTTTTTCGAGTGAAATTTATGGGCTTTGTTAATTAAATTAAATCAAATACTACAAAAACATAAGAAAATATTACATCTGGATTCTATTGTCACTTAAAATGACACTATCGTAAAAACTTTTTACTCAAGAAAACAAACACCGATTAGACAATTTGATCAAAAGACTATATAGCCATAGCCTTCAGCTATGGATAAATTAAAAAAAAATTAGTTGTGCGCCTATGAAAACAAATTTAATTTTTTACCGCCATATTATGAAAAAAAATACTTATTTTTCTTCACAAGTGTATTGAAAAACGTCGTATGATATACGTGAGTAATGTATGGTTACCGTTCTTGGCTCTCTTAAGACCCTCGCCACGGCTCGGGTCTTAATACCGCCTCGACGGTAACCTCCTACATTACACACTTATATCATAATGTACTATTACTGACAGTACGACATAAGAATGATAGGTAAGTAAGGAAGCAATTTTTTATTTCTGTAATAATGATATTAACGATTTTAGGTAATTCCATTTTAATCGATAACTATGATTAGGTGTTTTATTTACCTAATCATCTAATTTATCTATTAAGTAATTGTTTGATGCTCGATTATGATAATAATATAAGCCTAAAAAATCAGAACAAGTGATATTAATAATCTTTGAATATCTATGAATAAAAATAGATATCAAATAGGAATATTTTTGCTTAGATAAGTTCTAAACACGTTCCTGGTATGATAGACCTTGAAATGTCTTCCGTTTCGATATAAGACACGTTATCGTAAAAGTCCTATGTTGCAAACTTAACCCCGCAACCCTGCTGAAAGAAATCTGAACGAATCGTTTCTTGCCACGCTATTCATATTACTACAAAATATTGAACCCTTGCCTTTTTATTTCCTAAATAAATAGAAGGATGACGTGATTTCAAATGACAATAAAAATTATGGCCTAAATCTACACAATGTTAACAATATGTTATTTTTCTGGCAAATGTTACCAAGTTTTTATGTCTTTAGTTACACATTTATGGCAGACGATTGCCTCCTTCTCTGAAGCAGTAAAACTAGCAAGCCCCAGCTGCCAAGATCCCGGCCTTGACTACCAACCACAGTAGACGTAGGCTTGCTGAAGACGAGCAAAGGGTAGCTCGCCGTCCGGCAGTCCAGTAAACGAACAGACCTAGCCCAAGTCGTCGACAATGAATATTGATCCATGAGCTTCTCAAAGAGATGTCAGCAAACCGTAGGAGCCCAGCAGGGCTGATGGCCGCTAGGGTTGCGGGCATTTTCTGAAAAGGAAACCCGTGGACTTAAAACGCAAATGGTAATAAGGATTCGAAACATAAAAAAAGGTACACATTTATGAGTAAAAATATACCCTAATGAACAATATAATTTCATAGTTAATTTAAATGTTGCACAATAGAAAGAAATCTTTCTTTGGGACAAAACGTAGATAGGTGCGATAGGTCCGTATTGCAATTGTCTTTACATGCTAAATAAGATAAAAAGGTCACTAATAAATGAAATATAATATATGCCACCGTATCTCAATAAACGTAGGTATGACATATGAAACGATGAGCATAAAGTAAGCAGTAGCAATGTCATGACTATGTTATTGTTTTGATAAATATTATAGCGTGAGGTCGACGGCCAATGTCTGCTGTGATAACTACAAATAGATCAACAGAGAGGTCACTTTGTCCCCACACGGTGCTTGCTAATTAAAATAGACATCAAACTAATATTATAAAGGCGAAAGTTTGTGAGTGTATGTTTGTTACATCTACATGCTCAAATTTAATAGTTTTTGATGACACTCGGTATTCGGACCTATCGGATATATTGGTACACGGTCTCGGTTCCAAGATTATGTCCTGAAACATAGGATACTTTTATCCCAGTAATATGTTCCCTTGGGATAATTTTCTACTACCTCGCGGGTTTTTTTCCGCATCGTCAAAAAGTATTTGGTGTTAGTGATGTAACGGTTCCCAGATTTTTTCTATACTGGTGCGATCAACGAAAAGTACGTTATTGGTTTTGATTTCCGTGCAAGTGTCAAAATATGCGCCTAAACGGAGCATAAACGGCCTTATCTTTAGATTGCGCTAAATGATTTTTTCACTGCTCAAAGTAGTAGGATACCTGAGTATTTATTATTTAGTATTTTATTATTTTCAGGCTATTACCTCCACAGGTACTTGAAAAAAAGAGTCTTAACAGACAGACAACAAAGTGATCTTTTAAGAGTTTCATTTTTGCCAACTGCAGTATGAAACTATAGAAATGGATTCATCAAGTGAAAGATGGCTAGAAAGGAGTGACCACTGCGATGATGAAAAAGAAAATTGTGAAAGAAAATTAATTTTGGTATAAATTTCCAGAAGAAAATGATGACCAAAAATTTACAGATTAAGTCTGTCAATTAAAATAATCCAAGACCATGTCTACTCAACTATGAACACTGACTAAGTTCTAATGGCCTCACAAAGAAGAAACAATTCTGTTAAAGACTCTCCAATTCACCCTTAATGGCATTTAATTTTCTGTGTTTTATTACCAACAAGATTTGATAAAAAAAAAAAACGAAAAAAAAAAGACACCCAGACCTGTCTTAGAAAAGTTTTAATATGACAAGTAAGTGGGCCAGAATGATAAGTTGGTTCTTACTTAATAACGAAAAAATATTTTGTCGAAACTTGAAGTTATTTGGTGAAGCCCTGATACATGCGATGTTATTAAGATCAATAGAATTTCTTTCCAATATATCTAAACTTTCCTGCTTCAGAGTTGCTATGGTTACGCGCATTCGGTTGAGCTCGAAAATCTACGCTTTCAAGTCGACCGCCATGATGGTTCAACTTGTGTGTTGAGGAGTATATCTAGCTTTACAAAGCAATATTTCTAGAACCCCCGCGAGTCTATTCCAAAGCTCAAAGTATCAATTAACGCCCACATAATAACATATTGACTAGATAATGAATGGTTAGTGAACTACTCAAGTGAATGAGCTATTGTATGACTGATTCTATTCTGCCATTTCAAACCTAATAACATGTTATGTATCGACGTGTTTATGAGCATGTGTAAGCAGGTAAAGCACGTGCAATAGGGATTTACCGCAGACCGTAGGCTTTATAGCATAGAATATGGAATCGACGCCGCCGCCACCGCTCGTGTCGCGCTCCTATATAACTAGAGACTTAAAGACGCTAACAAAAAGTTTATCTTGAATTCGCCCGAGCTGCAAGCGAGGGTGTTATGAGCCGAGTGCTGGATTGACCAATTTTAATTTCCACGTGTCTCAAACAGTCGAAGAAAGGTGATGCGTAAATTGGGCTGAATAGAAACTAAAACAGAAGGTGTGATAGGTTGAAGTAGCTCTTTTCCGCACTAGTGTGGAAAACTGTAAATTGTATGCCTAAAAATGGTTGGGATATGGTTGTTTTATTATAGAAGTAGCGACCAGCCCCAGATTCGCACGGATGTTAGAAATATTTTAAATTCTCGGCTTTTCTCTACTATCTGAACCCTCCTTGTCTATCGGTGGTGGTAAAACAGCATGAAAATTTATTCAGTAGTTTTTGAGTTTATCGTGAATAAACAGACGCAGTGGGAGACTTTATTTTACAGTATGAGTAAAACATATTATGTTTATACTCAATGTTTATAATCGAATGAAATTAATGTAATGAAGGAAGTTTTAACGATGTCGTACTAATGGCCGCCAAGGTGACTGGGAGCTCTGTGGTAAGAACCGACCATCGGTACTTACTGATATTGATGAAACACTATCTAGTTAAGTTGAATGTTCCAGGGTAGCCTTTTTTTGTATTTTGCAGAGTAGTGTCAGGTATCATGTTCATTAAAATAATGATTATTATGGAATTACAGTCTTTTGTATACCCGACCCCGGCACGATAGGAAACGAAGGAACGGGTAGGTTTTTAGTCAGTAAGAGTCTGACAATACTTCCCGCTCCGCCCAAGGGCGGGATTTGTCATTGGAAGATTTTACCTACCATAAAAAAAATCCATACTAAACCATAAACAATCTTAGATTCAATAGAGAACACGCTTTTATTTGAGCCTTTAGTTGCCTTTTGCTTTACAGGGCCATGGTGACTCTTTCGAACATTCCCATAGAATGGGAACGTCCTTAAGTCTAATGTACATAATACATTGGATTGTCAAATTAGAGATAGGTACTAGGTATTTAATTAAGCATTTACTTAAGTGGACAGAATAACTTAATTAGATTGAACAATTTAGTTGATTTGACAGAACCATTTGCGAGATTCAATATTAAGATTACCTTTTGTTAGGGTGGGATGATCTTCTAATAACATCTCCCGCCCTTGGGTGGAGCGGGAAGGTGTGTCAGGATTTTAGTACCTAAAACCCCACTCCTGACCTTCGTTGCCTTTCATACCAGGGCCGAATCTTCCTTGCAGAAGCAAACTCTTGACCTTGTTGGGCCCCTACGATTTGCTGACATCTCCTTGAGGTGCTCGTGGAACAATACACACCGTCAACGGCTTGGGTTCGGTCTGGACGGTTACCGGACAGTCGGACGGTGAGCTATCCATTGCTCGCCATCCGTAAATCCGCACCTATGGTGACCGGAAATCGGGATAGGAATCTGCTTAGGCGTGAGAAACGTTGTCTCACGCGTTCGGCCTCCTCCTTTGCTAGACTGTTTCGCAGAAGGAGGCGACCGCCTGCCACACCTTCTCGCTTCGGACCATGTCCTATCCCAAAGCCTGGCGTGAGAGATCGCTACCACCGGTCGTCGTCACGAGGACACGGCGGTGCTCTGCCCAAGCGGTGCACAGCTCTACCGTGTGCTCCACCGTGTCTCCGATAGAACCATTTGAGTGGTTTAATATTAAGAGTGCTAATGTTTGCAGCATATGATAGGTATCACATGAGGTTTATACCGTTTATCCCTCCCAGAGCCTGTGCCTCGTGTTCTTGCATCAGCGTTGACCGGATTTCCCAGCGTTAACAACGATGAAACTCCAAACAAGCTTTTATACCCAATTAAACCCCTTTAGTGAATAAATCCTTCGTTAAGTAAAGTTTTGTGCAATTCATGTTTCTAGAACAAGCAGAGCTTATGTTGTGGTAATGTAGATGGTTGGTAAATTTGAACTTTTAGTTTTTTCTTGTGGTGGGAATAGTTCAATAACTTCTCTCGCTCAAGGGTAGAGTGGAAGGGCATGTCTTTTACTGACAAAAAACATGTGTCCTTCAGTTGCCCTTCGCGTTCTAGGACCACTAGTTTCATTTTCAGAAATTGCTCGCGTCCCTAGCTAAGTAGCATCGACTCTGCTGGGCCTTTACGGATTTACTGACATGTCTTTGAGGCGCGAGTGGAATACCACCACGCCTTCGACGACTTGGGATCGGTCCTTACGGTTACCACACGGCCGGACGGCGAGCTAGCCATTACTCGTCTTTATTAGCTAGTTACCTTTGAGTTAGCCTTTGAGATCGAAACATAAACATTGAAGCTAATGTTCGATAAGAACAAGGGCCCTCGAGTTATATATTAACATGTATCATTAAAGACCTAATTAAGTACCAGCCCACAAGTGCGAGACGATTTGAATTAATTACAGTCGTAACATAGCATCCCGTAAAACGCGCTTGTAATTAGTTATATAACTTGAGGACTTAATTAAAATAAATGTTAGGTTTGATTACTGACGGCGTAGAAAGTCTGGTTCGGAAACCCTGAGGTGTTTCATGACATAATCAAAGTTTCTTTCTACTCCAAATTGGCTTGAAATGAGAAACGTTTAGATTTACTCAGAATAATAAAAACGATATTTGAAATGTGGTTTCGAGACAAACATTGCTATGTGAACGATTTACTCATGTATCTCATTATCTGTGTTGCATCAAATAAATGTTCTATCTATCTATCTAGCTGGACTAGAAGCAATTTTGTATATTTTTTTTCAGTCCGTCAGAGACTATCATCAGGCGTGGATTTGGCACGTGACATAATAAATATTCGTATCTACTAAAACCGTGGATAAAAATAAGCCAATGATATAACAGTAATGAGTCGTTGTTATGATCGAGTACATAAATAATAATAATAATATTTATATATAGCACATGCAATTTTGATGCGTGGGCTTATATGCGATACGGTCTATATCTGGGTGGCAATAGGCCAACTCTGTGACTGTGAGTGTAGAGAAAAGAGTGTACTTTATTATCAACATCCTATTTAATATTTGGACTATGTTGATAACGTTTTTAGATAGTTATGTTTACATCGCTACTCTTAATGTTTTCAGTAACTGCAGTTGTTACGTTTTTCTCCGCATAGATCTACACTTTTGAATTTGCAATTCATTTGTCTGACTGAACGTCTTCTTGACTGTTCAAAAAGGGTTTATTTGAAATAATACTTTGATTTGAGCCAATGGAAAACACTAACGGAAATTAAATGTGATTACCAACTGCGAACTGTGATTGCGATTGTCAACGGAAAGATCGCAAAGTTAGGTTAATTTACAGCTCAACCTATCTGTTTCGAGAGTAATCAAGGTTCACATCCATGTCAATCATAGTATCTAAGTAGATTAAATGCTTACTAAGAATCGCGTGTTGAAAGATGATTGGAACAGTGTCTGCCTTTGTCCAGAAATGATCGCAAATGGCCAGATCTACTTAGATAAAACATGGTTCATTTAGGTCTTCTGATAACTCAAATTATCTGTCATCCAACGGGAAGTGACGTCACATTGTGAGCATAGAGTAGCAAGTAACCTTATTCTCTCTGTCACGCGAAACTCATTCACGACTAATCACGACAACGGTGTTCATTACGCCTGTAGTACCCTGAAACCTGACGAGTATATGCGACTAGCTTCTGCCAGCGGCTTCACTCGCGTCAAAATACTTAAATCTTTGGATCCTCGTTTCACCCCTTAGGGGGAGAATTTTGGAAAATCCTGTTTTAGTACTCGCCTACGTCATGAAAGAAAACCTTGTGCAAAAGGGGAATGAAACTTTTGCCGTACATTGCTGGCATATGCCTTATATTTGACTGGCCTGTTGGTCTAGTGGTTAGTGACCCTGACTGCTATGCCGGGGGTCGTGGGTTCGATTCCCACCCAGAGCAAATGTTTGTGTGATGAGCACGATCATTTGTTCTGTGTCTGGGTGTAATTTATCTATAATATGTATGTATTTAGAAATATATAAGTATGTTTATCAGTTGTCTAGTACCCATAACACAAGCTCTGCTTAGCTTGGGACTAGACGACGTTGTGTGATAGTGTGTGTGATATTATATATTATTATATTACATTATATATTTTTTTTTCTTTTCGCCAAAAGTGTAACTAAGACCATTTTTTAAAGGACTGTATAAGAAATTACTAGCAAAAAGAATTATGTCTACCAACCGTAACCAAACAAAGTTGGAGACTATTTAGTGGATTGCTATAGGTTTTTTATCACGCGTTTTTTTTATTTTGTTTTCTGTATTTATGGTGTGTAAGCATTAAATAGTGTCAATCACTATCGCAATACTAACGCGTATCTTTTCAATTCGTGTAACACTTTTTTTTTTATTAGTTTTAGTGATGAAAAACTGCAAGTTTAAAAAAATAATACAGGACTAACTTAATGTTTTTTATCAACTAGAGAAATTTCAAAATATTACGTATTACACTAGCAACGTTTTTAAACGTATCTTCGTTTGGTTACGGTTTATGGACCTGTTTTTTTTGCTATTGATTTCTCGTATTGTCCTCTAACATATAACCTAGGTTTCATTTCTGGCGAAAAGAAAAAGTAAATCATGCAAGTTTGCATAGGTTTTTCACGCTCGTAGTCGCAGTAGTTTCGGCTGTGCGTTGATATGTCAGTCAGTCAGTTTCATCTTTCAACAGTTCATTTTTCCATAGTATGACTGCATAACATGCTCTATCAATAATTACACATTCTAAACCACAGATAAATAGAGCTTGGCAAGTAGCGTCTAGTTTGTTGCTCGAACACAAACACGTCAAAATCCCTTGATAATTACAACATTGTGCAAATATAACTTTCGTACTCATATGAAAATGTTCTCAATTGTTTGCTACTTGTATTTAGGATAGATAAAGACCAAAATCACGAGGAAATAAGGTATAATGTGTGTTGCACTAAGCGACGCGAATATGCACTGAACGATATTCTAAATGTACCGCAAAATGAAATATGTCTTAGGATTATTTTTATATTTGTCCTCAACGCGTTCTGGGAGGTTCGCTGTGTATACTGATAGGTGCAGTCAGCTATCTGTTGCCATAGAAACATTTTCAATATAAGAAGCGGTGATTTGAAGTGACTGTAACCGTTGTAGACCTCGCAATTGAGACGTAATGATATTTCACCTCTCTTTTGTGAAAGATGAGAACAGTGGAAGAGCACTGTACCTTCCTGTATTGCTAATTTGAGTTAATTTCAATCCATCGCCTTTTTCTGTGACCATTTGTATTAAAAAGGTCGTAAGAAAAGTATGAGTTGCAATGGAATTTGAACTTTGTTATATATGTCATTTAATTTTTTGTTATAAAATTGTATTTTCAAATATAAAGCTAATAATATGATGGAGAGCAGTGGTGGTCCTTAGGTAATGGCCCCGAAAAACGAGTTACTAGATCGTGGGTTCCATGAAAAATTCGAAGACATCCTCCAATCTACACTGGGGTCGCGTGGTGGATTGCCATCCCCTTTACGAGAGAGGAGGCCTGAGTCCCAGTACTGGGAAAATTATAAGCCTGATTATGTACGTAGGTATGCAGAGCTAATTAACGTCACATTTATCACCAGGGTCCGATTAGATATATTATTTTATTTGCAAAGGGATAAACCGTGAAGAGGTGTCGGGACTATAAATATGAACGCTGACACGTCACGCTGATATAAATCCTGGGTCGGGAAATAAAGGACGTGACTAACGGAGCTGTTGTGACGTGTCACGTGGTGTGGGCGTTAGCTTTGATATTTATTTCAGAAAATACGATGTCTGTTCTGAACATATTAATTTAGCAGCAATTTAATTTGTGGCTGCAAAATGACGTAGGTATTTCAAGTACTCGACCATTAAAAATGTGTTTATAGAATTTTATCTACACTAATGTTATAAACAGGTAAATTTTGTTTTATTGTTTGTAATCTTCGACCGCCTTATTCCAAAACACGATCTAAAATCGTTCTGGGACTAACACTAGGTTATAACATTTAGATCGTGTTTAATTAGTATTAAACCTAGTAATAGTTCCGAAAACTACATTTAGATCTCGTTTAATTGCAAGAAGGCGGTGAAAGTACAACTCCGATTATTAAACTTTTTTCACTGATGAAAAGCTGTTTTATTCCTAAGTCATATAAGTTATATTTTATGTATGCTGGCAAAAACTTAGGCTATAGCTAGTTTTTCATAAGAATAATTATTACAGTTCAGTTTCTACAGTCTTGCCGTTTATTGTTATTATCTCTTTTTTTTCAGTTGATAAAATTCATCCAATGCCATCTCCCGCCCTCGGGCGGAGCGGGAGATAGTGTCAGACTTTTACTGACTAAAAAACCACCTTCATTACCTTTGTACCAGGGCCCTAGTACGCATTTTCACATTTTCTCGAGCGAGAGGAGACATTTGATGGTAACCCACTGAAAAAAAGGTCCAAAATAGCTGTTTGGTTTTGAGTTGATTTTGATACAAGATACACCTACATAAGTGTTGGCTAACGGTTTGTCAATACAAATAGACGCAGGTGTCAGCGTGCCAAAGGTGTGATTTAATTAAAATGATGCTTGGTCGAACAATTTCAACAATTTCAGATAAATCCCAGATTTTATTCTTTATTCTAAAATTAGCTATCACTAAAATCAGAGCCTTATGGTCCTATTGCCAAGTACGATCCAATTTTTTGATCATCATTTTCCCGATAATTGAAGTGGACCCTTAAGTCGACCTGAAAAATGTACCCTAATCTGATTCACCTAAAATTAATGAGAATAATGAAATTAATGCAGAAGATAGGTACATCTTAACTGGAAAAATTTGATCATTCGTAATTCTGTGACCAGAAAAGTAAGTGTCGACTTTGTATTCCAAAGTATCAAGCTACTCGGATTATTATGTATTTATAAGTATATTAATTTAATATAGATACACCGTTAATTTTTGGTCGTTTTAATCTCGTGGAGGGTCGATTCGGTACATGAAACACTATCGATTTGTTAAGATAAAATTAAAAAATAAAGTATTTTTTTTCTAAAAGTCAAGGTAATATACGCATGTACGAAATTTTTTTTTTTATGTAAACGAGTTAATGACCTTGTAGGTAGTTGTCGGTCGTTGCGTACTAACTACCTACCGTTCATTCGCCTTGCTCAGCTGACGTTTACTTAAAGAAATTAATTTCGTTCGTCCGTAAATTAATTCGAGATTTAAAAAAAGTACTTTATTTTTTAATTTTGCTCTTAAAAAATCGATAGTGTTTCATGTACCGAATCGACCCTCCACGGGATTAAAACAACAAAAATTTAACGGTGTATAATATCCCACAAATATCACACAACGCCGTCTAGTCCCAAGCTAAGCAGAGCTTTGTTATGAATACTAGACAACTGATACATACTTATATATTTCTAAATACATACACAATACACATTATAGATAAATTGTACCTAGACACAGAACAAATGATCGTGCTCATCACACAAACATTTGTCCTGGGTGGGAATCGAACCCACGAACTTCGGCATAGCAGTTAGGACCCCTAGCCACTAGACCAACAGGATAGTTATATATAGATATTATATAGGTAAGACTGGTACATAAAGCGGTACATGTCATGTCGGTTAATAAGGCGAGTGGGTAGTACCTAAATATCAATTTTGTGAGCACATTATGTGAGCATTATATAAGGCTTAGAAATCACGAGCTCCAGGACGATTAAATCGTTTCGCAGTTAATGGTTTTATAATAGCATTAATAGCACAAAAGGAAGCCTCGCCTTTCCATCTTAAGTGATAGAAAATAAAGCTTTAAAGGCACATTGCCACGTCACTGTTATGTTACTAGCGGAAACATAATGCGGTATAGCTCCACTATGCCTCGCCTCCACTAATGTTTTACTTACGCAAAAGAGTAGACAAAACAACGCTATTTTTAGAGACGGAAGCCGAAACACTGAAACCCCCTAATAAAATTACAGCAAAAATTTTAGTCCATGTCAAAAGTTGAAAACTGAAAGTCTCTTTTTCGTTTTTGAACCAGATTTACAATAAGGTAAGGTAGGGTGTGCTGAAGAAGTTAAATTCCGATTGAATGCGTTAATATTTAATAAAAAAACCCTATATACACCGTTAAATTTTGGTCGTTTTAATCCCGCGGAGGGTCGATTCGGTACATGAAATACTATCGATTTGTAAAGCGAAAATTAAAAAATAAAGTCATATTCATAATTTTATCGAATTAATATTAATTGAACATAGATTGATGTAAGGAAAAGATTGATGGAAGATAGAATTTAATGAGTGGCCATGATCTATTTAGCAAGACCAAAGAGAGCTCTGTTCTAAGAAATCAAAGATGAACGGTCTTTTCATAAGCGTAGGATAGAGCTTTCCCTACATCATCGGTTTCAATCATATATAATGTGAAAGTGGGTTCGTCGGTCTATTTACTACCAACTTTTACAGAGCGTCAAAATTGGAACATGGAAAAGTGCATTTTCATCGTCAGAAAATTGACAATCACTTCTGGCGTCCGGTGCTCCGAATTATGCTCCGCGTATCATAGAGTACGCGACCGAAAATATGGCTCATGGAGTAGTAGACAGAAGCTATCACACATGACAGATGAAGTCCTAGAAACCGATTAAAATTGGAGAAAATCGGATTAGCTCATACACTGGTAGATTCCTATTTAAAATTAGGAAATCTTCACAGAATTTGAATTTAGAATTATAAATTGGGCTGCAACAGACGATTATTACTAGTACTGTAGTAAATAAAGTAAAAGAAAGCAAGCAAATACTCACTGACAATGTGGATCATGAAAGAGGCGAAGACAACCATCCACCCCCATCCCCCATCGGGGGGCGGCGGCGGGCTGTCCGTGCTGTCCCGCGACGAATCCTGCGCCACTGCGCCGTTGCCGTTCTTCTCATTCTTCTGCACCACTCCGTGCGACATCTTCTGTACCACGCTTTATCACTCTTTTGGCACGGTATAACTTATTTGCTGTTTGTTGAAGGCTTTATTTACTTGATATGGATTCTTAAAACTCACTAAATATAACTTCTCATATTAAAATCTGTTTTTATATTAAAAATATGTTGTACGTTATTTTAGTATATTGTCGCTAAGATATGTTATCGATTTATTATGTGCTTGATTATTACTTGATTGAGATATAGGTAGATACTATACTCCATATAAATGTATTTCCTAAATAAAAGATTTGTAGTTTATAGAGCGGGGAAGCGATTGAGGAAGAGATGATAGAAATAATGATAAGTATTAAATCCTAAGTGTGGTCATAGACCATGGTTTTTACAATTATCTGCGATTTAAGACTTCTGTGTCAAATATCGATGTGTTCCAGGATACGCCAAACATCTTCTTTTGTATTCCAATTTCTTATCTGTAACAAAATAGAAAATAAACATTAATAACTACAAGAAAACAGACTGATTTTGAGTTGAAAATTCACAAAATAGTTTACAATTGTACAAAGTCTATAAGTACTTATAAAAATCGCTGTGGAGTATAAAAGCGACGTAAGGATCTTTTAATAAAAATTTCATCAGAGACCTTTTATATTACGCTGTAGATTACCTTCATAGCGTTGCAAAATAAGGACCATAAAATAAAGTATTTTTTTTGCAATAACTGTCCATAAACTTAAAGAACTCGTTATCAAGCCAGATTTCGGTAATGTCTTTTATCCTAATAAGCGTAACGAGTGTTTTATGATGACAAGTTTTCGGGATTTGATATTCTGGCGGCATCCATTATAAGTGACGTCATTCCAAAGTTCACTATCAAAAGGGTCTGTCTGGCGCCGCAGAGGTTTACTTTGAAAGAGAACTGCTTATCACCGGTCGTCTCAATCACAGAGTTAGAAAACGACTGGGTAGGCAAAAAGCTTGAAATATTGTTAAAACTTTTCTTACAATCCAATCGTGTCAGTGAATGTTACTGTTTAGGGGCCATTCAATTATTACGTAAGCCGATTTACACTAGTTTTTGACATCCTCCCCCCTAAGTAAGAAAAAATAAGAATAGCCTCACCCATCCCCCTTGTTTAAAATTTATTATGTAAGAATCTATAGGAAAAATATATTATACGTTTGGTTGGTTTTGATGTTT
The DNA here is from genome assembly GCA_958295575.1 of Leucania comma. Taxonomy (NCBI): domain Eukaryota; kingdom Metazoa; phylum Arthropoda; class Insecta; order Lepidoptera; family Noctuidae; genus Leucania; species Leucania comma. The sequence continues at coordinate 19,380,400 of OY282468.1, forward strand.
ATTTTTAAAAGAAACAATTTTTAGGAACGCATTTACAAGTTTTACAAGCGGGAAGGCGCAGTTACGTTGCCATGGAAATAATAGTAAGAGTAATAATTGAGACTCCCTCCACACCCTTGGAAGAAAAAATAAGATATAAATGGAGGGCCTCTTAGGAACTCACAGAGTTTGACATCTTTTAACATCCAACAATTTTTATGACAGTTGGAACTTGTGCTCAGTCCCGTACATCTATATGGCCACGAATATTATTAGCAATGGCGTCTCTAGTCGCCTATTGTGCCATTCCAAGCTCTGTGGTCTTAAGATAGTGATGTATTCAAGTAAATATTTCAACTCTTGGAATAGATAGGCAATATAAATAATGTGTTTCATGAGTCGTCCCAAGCGGATAGTTTGGAACACAATGGATGAAAATTATGGTTGGAAAAACTGTGAGTTATAAGCGAGTAAACGTAATTACCGCATTGTTAAAATATTGATACCAATATTGCAAGTGATTTGGTATATCAGGACTATTCTCGTACTGAAGACTTACTTGCATTCTAGCGCTAGTCCTAAACATAAAACACAATCACGCTACACGAACCCAACATACATACGCAACATACACACAAACATACCCACACACACACTTACCCACACTTACCCTCACACTTAACACTGTTTTTATTTTAATTTTATTTTAAATTGTATTATTATAAAGTAGAAACATTCTTATATTACTTAAGGCTAGACTTACATCCTACCTACTGTAAACACACCAAAAAGGACCAATCGTATATGATGTAACAGCAGAACACTGACTCCTAAGTCACAGGTCTCACCTAGTTTAGGAGGCAGGGTCCTAATATTAGAAAATACCTTCCAAATTTAATGTACCTGTAAGTCTTAAGTGTAAGCCTTTGTGTGTAAGGTAAAATTGTTTCAATAAAGTTATTATAATTAATAAATATATGTATAAGGCATGACGAATTTATACATATAACATCTTTCTTAAAAATCTTTCTTTCATTTTAAGTACATGTCTTGATTTGCCATTCAACAGCCTAGCCTGAAAACAAACCTTACTTTTTTCTGTCACACGTTCCATGGTCTCCCAATTGCTATTGTATGAATTAGGACCATTCATTAGCCAGCCATTAAAATGTTGTATTAGAAGAATCTGCTGCATATTATTCTAATAAGCAAAATACACTTTGAAATAAAACTCACTTAAACGTGTACACCACGTTAGAAATACCAAATTTAGTTTAATGTTAAACTAAAGAGATCCAGAACCAAAACTAATGGCAACACTACAGAATTATTATATTTGACAGTACACAATCATTTAATGACTTGCTTAGTGAAATGAGAAATTGCGAGCTGTTTGGTAAATATATGATGAAAAAATATGTTGTGAAAGTAATAAATTTAATAAACCAATCTGACACAAAGTAACACTTAAATATAAGTTACTAGCTTCTGCCAACGGCTACGCCCAGGATAAAACAGGTTTTTCCATATTAACTGGATCCCCGTTTCACCCCCCTAAGGGGGTGAATGTTACAAAATTCTTTCTTGTTCATTGTATAAATCATAAAAAGAATCTTTTTGCAAAATTTCAGCGTTTTGGGTCCATGGAGGTTTTATGTTTTGGGCAGGGCGTTGATGAGTTTGTGATCTGTGAAGGACAACAGACGATTAATGTAGACTCATTTTAAGTGATGACTGAGTAACGGTGGTTGTTCTTACTGAGTTATAGGTTTTAAGAATAGTTTATTACCTTATCTTTGCCAATATTTTGGCGAAAACTATCATCTCGTATTATAAACGTGAAAGTTAGGATGTATGGATGGTCGTTACTCTTTCACACAAAAAACTACTGAATGGAATCCGATGATACTTAATATTCAGGGAGACCATTTCCTGGAATAGCGTATAGGATACTTTTTTTCCAGGGAGTATGTCCCCTTGGGATAATTTTGAGGGGCGAAGCCGCTGGCCTCAGCTAGTGATGAAATAACGTAAAAGTAAATCTTTTGCGTATAATTTACTATGCTAACATCACAAGCGAATACTTGATCAAAGATACGTCTGAGCTACGACATTTTCTTACACAAACGTGTCTTTGTAATATTGAATCTAATCAACTTGATTTGTGAAAGATAAACGTTTATTACAATGATATTACATAAGATAGACTTCTAAAAATATAACGAAATTAGCATGAAGCGATAAAGAAATAATTTCAAGATAAAACCCGAAAATATTAGATATCACTTATTAAATTCGCTTCATAATCTTAATCTCGTATTATTCGCGAGCGATTTACTTAAAACATGAACTTTCCGTTTCTATCATGTTACATAATTTGAGGGGTATTCCAATTTGTTCCAGTTTAATAATAAATAAAGCTCTAGGTTATAAAGTAGACACGAATAAAGGGCAACAAGCATGAAATTTGTCGTGTACCAACAACGTCGAAATTGTTTTAGAACTAATTTCAATAAAAAGAATATTCAAGGGAATGGAAAATGAGGCAGGTACCTGCGTAACGGTGTATGGTAGGCAGGGATATGGAGAAAGTTTGTCAATTCCTCAATACTTTACAAATATTTGCACCCTAACCCTTTAAAAACTTGCGTCGCGGTAGGATTGGTCTAACGAGTGTTTTCATGCTATTCGCCGTAAGGCGGTACGGCATCTCGTTTAGCTCTTCATTCCGCATAGGTAACAGAAGAGCTGACGATATGGAGTATTTGGTCATGGATGTTTTTTTTTTTTTTTTTTTTTATGGTAGGTAAAATCATCCAATGACAAATCCCGCCCTTGGGCGGAGCGGGAAGTAGTGTCAGACTCTTACTGACTAAAAACCTACCCCGTTCCTTCGTTGCCTATAGTGCCGGGGCTGAGCCTTCCTCTCAGAAAACGGCCCTTGACCCCAGCAGGCTTCGACCCTGCCTGCCTGCAGTTAGCAGGCTGGGCCTCTTCGGTTTGCTGACAGCTCCTTGAGGCGCGCGGGAACAGAACGCGCCGTCGACGACTTGGGCTCGGTCCGGCCGGTTACCGGACGATCGGACAGCGTGCTACCCATTGCACGCCGTCCGCAAGCCCGCGCCTACGGTGGCCGGAAATCGGGATCGGAATCCCGGCGGCGGCTGGGGCGAGCGCCCCGTTGCCTCTGTCTGATGCGGTCGGCCTCCTCCTTTGCTAGCATTACTGCTTCACAGAAGGAGGCGACCGCCTGCCATCCCTCCTCACTACGGACCATGGCCTGTTGGTCATGGATGTGCGAGCCTGGCGGAATAAAGGCGGAATAAACGTAAGTGGTTAGCGGACTTGCGCCGGGCCCTGGTTCGGGCTATGGTCCGGAGCGAGGAGGAATGGCAGGCGTTCGCCTCCTTCTACGAAGCAGTGATGCTAGCGAAGGAGGAGGCCGCACGCGTGAGAGAACAGATGTCCTCACGCCCGAGCCGCCGAGATTCCGACCCCGACTACCAGCCACGGTAGACTAGGGCTTGCGGACGTCAAGCAATGGGCAGCTCGCCGTCCGACCGTCCGGTAACTGACCGAACCGAGCCCAGTCGTCAGCGGTGCGTAGTGATCCACGCACTCCTCACACAACACAACACAATATGGAATGCAATAAAGTATTGAGTATTGAGATCTCAGCAAACTGCAGGGGCCCAGGAGGGCCGATGCGCGCTAGTGAGGACCGCGGGGAATCTCTGAAAAGGAAAGCCGTAGCCTTAGTGCGCAAAGGGCAACTGAAGGAAACAGGGATGGTGTGGCGCCCAGAGCGAGAGAAGTCATTGGATGATTTCAGCCCTTAAAAAAAACGCGTAAAAAGCTTTGGAAAAAAATACGAGTAATGTTACATATATTATTTTTAGATGTATGTATCAATCGATCGATAACATCATACCTGTCGATGAAGTGATTTGTCGATAAGACACCTCCTGATATGATTTCGTGTTGATTTACTGTTCTGTCATTATATTTCACTATAAGCATGTCACGAGGTATCATACGTTTAGGTTCGTGCGAGATTGTGAATCTACATGAATTGTTGTATCATGTTTATGTTTAAATTATGATTATTTTTAATGATGTTGTGGGCGTTTTTTTTTTTTTACTTTTGACATCATTGATTGACTTCTCTCGCTCTAGGGTGCAGCGGTTAGACTAATACTGACTGAGGCCATGTTTACGGAGACGCGGTGCGTTGCGCGGCGCGTTGGGCGTTTCGTCGTACATTGCAGCAGCGGGCCGCGTCATCGCTCGCGCAAACACAAACATGTGGCAATGTACGACGGACCGCCCGACGTGCCGCGCAACGCACCGCGTCTCCGGAATCGAGCACTCAAACAACACCCGTATCCTCCAGTTGCCCTTTACGCTCTAGGACCACAGGTTTCCTTTTCAGAAATTACCCAAGGACCTAGCGGGTATCGACCCTGCGGGCCCGTAGGGTATTGCTGTCTCTTTGAGGCGCACGTGTAAGATTCACAATGAGGGGTTGGGGTCGTGGCGGCTGAGGCGTGAGGATGTCAGTTCCCTTAAGCGTGCGGCCGTCTCCTTGATTAGCATTACAGCTTCACAGGAGGCTACCGCAGCCCATTCCCTCTCGCTCCGGATCACGAGGTGAAAGCACCCTATACTTCACATGCCTGTAATGTTGTAGTCGTGACTTTCAAAAATGTAGGTATAATATTATTTTTAGTATATGCGAATTCTGAACATAGTTTGTTAAGAATCAGTAGCTGAGTCGATTCCAACAATTTTTACACCATGTTATATTTTTTCCCAAAAATATTTTAAAAAGTTCACAAGTTGGCCACCACCGACGCTAAGTAAAACACAGATCATGGCAGGTCAAAGCGAGCATGAGGCGCCTGCGCACAGATAGGTGCGGGTGCAAAACAAATCCTTGGTCACCCGGGTGGCCCAGTGACCACGTATTTGTGCGGCCAACCAGGTAATATAACCAGCTTATTGATTTTAGCTTAGTGATTTTTCATGATACAGTTTTGAAATTTTGTACATAGATTCTTTACATAAAAATACTAGACACGTGTATTAGTTTCACATACACTAAAACTAATGTTGAATACCTATATTCTGAACTGTGGGCCCCCGAAATAAGCAAAATGCGCATGCGCGAAATCTGTGATTGAAAATACTACAAACTACTTAACATAATAGAATCATAATCTCATCTACCCATATTTCAATATACCGATAAAATTAAAGCTTTGTTCATGTTTTTTTTGCTCGGCGAATTAATGACATTGACATAAATTGGATTATTAATTAGTATTTTTAAAATTTATTTTTATTTTATTACTGTTAGCCTCGCGTTTGATCAAGATCAGGAGAGGTAGCTCTTCTGATGGTAAAAGGTGGTTAGATAGGAAGGAGCACGCTTGCCTATACTATGATTTTTTATTAGACGAAGTAAAGTGACAGCTATAACAATGGTTGTTTGACAGTTGGGCATTGTCCACTGCTGTCACTTCATCTAATAAAAATCATAGTATAGAAGTAACTTTTTCTATATTAGGACTGGCCTGTCGGTCTAGTAGTAAGTGGCCCTGACTATGCCGAAGGTCGTGGGTTCGATTCCCATCCAGAACAAATATTTGTGTGATGAGCACGATAATTTGTTTTGTGTCTGGGTGTAATGTATCTATAATATGAACGTATTTAGAAATATATAAGTATGTTTATCAGTTGTCTAGTACCCATAACACAAACTCTGCTCAGCTTGGGACTAGAGGACATTGTGTGATAGTTGTGGAATATATATTATTATTATTCCCTTAGTTGTAATTATCAGGAAACAAGGACTCTAGCAGGGCTTTCCATTCCTTTGTTGCAAGCACAATGAATGTGTCCCCTAAACGTTTAGTACTTGAAGGATGAGGGGTTTTTTTTAAATTGTATGGTACCTACTAAATAGCTAAAACGTTAGACATTGGTAACAGGCGTTTCGTGATTCTCTTAGGTAAGGAAACTTTGATATCCAAAATACCTCTATCTGTTTAGTAAAATATATGACTTTTACATTATGATTGATAATCATCATCAAAAATTAGAGATTCAAGAGAGTAGAAAACCATAATTATAAAGGAAATACTACCGCTATAAAAAATCATATTCTATATCATATTCCAGGATATGATAAATCAGTGTACCAAATTTCATCTACTCATCTATACTATTGCAATTTTGACATCTTGTAATATTGACCATCCATATTGTAAAGATAATTATATTTTGACTTCATAATTTGTAACTTTGATATAAATCCTCTAATCTTGACATATATCTTATAGCTTTGACATTGTTCTTATTTGTTTTCAATTACTGTTTTTAATTAATATGTGATAAGACACAAATAACTTCGAATTATAAATCGAAGTTATAAATCTAACGTAATTGGAATTTTAGGTAAATATTTTGTGAAGTTTTATAATATTATTTTAGTTTTCTATGTTATAAATATTTGTACGCCGACACTTACGGCTAAACATGACTGGACTCAGACATTAATTTCAATCTTGCATGCTATTATATGTATACCATGTTTACACAAATAAAATAAATAAATCTAAATCCGATCAACCGTTCAAGCGTGAAGAATTAAAAAACTTACAAACACACACAAACTTTCACTTTTATAATAGTGTGATATATACTCGTAGCTACAACCGGTTTCGCCCGCGTGAATATAGAAAATAATCCTAAGGGAACATACCTAATCCCGTGACAAAATCTATCCTATGTGTTAATCCAGGACATGGTCTACCCCTGTGACAAACTTCATCCCAATCTGTTCTGTTCTGTGAAGAAGTAAAGTTTGTGTGTATGTTACACACAAACTTTTGCCTTGTAATATTAGCGTGAATATTTAGAAAATCAATCACAGATATTTAGGCTATACAGACTAGTGTATAGCCTAAATATCTGTGATTGATCACACTGCCTCTGCGCGGGACAATGGCCTTCCCCAATTTCTAGAAAAATGTTCGTCCCACATTGTGATAATAATTCTATTGAACCTTTGACGTCACCCAGTGGAGACAAGATACCCTATAATGTAGATAACGCATATTGCACCAATATCAATAAACTTCCAAAAGATATGGTTTTTTATGAACTGATATCGATTCTGAGCAATTCTGCGTTTCACGTGACATATTTTCGGTAAAGTGTAGTTTATGTGTTTTAGTCGTAACAGGGATTCCTTTGAGACTAGTTACTGCCAGCAGCTTTGTACGCGTGAGTTTTAGGGATGTCCGCATTGGTGAAAAATATCGATTTATATATGTATCGATATTTATAAAAATATTAATATCAGCCTCAATATATCGAGGAAAAGATATCGATTCATAGGTACACTTTCCGAGATTTTCGGTTTAACGCACAGGCGAAACTATTCGGACTAGGAGCATGAAATTTTTCACAAGGATTCCTTTTATGACGTAGGCGAGCACTAAGGCCGTGTTTACGGAGACGCGGCGTGTTGGGCGTTTCTTCGTACATTGCAGCAGCGGGCCGCGTCATCGCTCGCGCATACACAAACATATGGCAATGTACGACGGACCGCACGACGCGCCGCGCAACGCACCGCGTCTCCGTAATCGAGCACTAAGAGAGAATTTTGCAAAATTCACTTCCTAAGGGGATGAAATAGGGGTCCTAAGTTTGTATGTAGAAACCTATTTTCAAACGGGCGAAACCGTGGGCAGACGCTAGTTAAATAATAATTATTACGTATAACACACGTGTTCATATGATGAGTTGCCGGTCAGAAGCACATGTGTTAAAATAAATACATCTATCACTGTGTAGCTTATGACAGACAGAGATACAACTGTCTAGATAGCAGGCCCTTTATTCATGAACACGTCGTCTGTAAACGATTGATAAGTAAGATATTTATCGATAATTCTGTCACTGACATTTCGATAAAATGAGGTTCTCAAGTTAGCTGTAGGATTGTTCGAAAGAGTTACCGTGGCCTTTGAATACTGAGGACAAATAGAGGAACGTTGGTGGGTTATATTAAAAAAAGGCTGACCCCCTTGCTTCCCTTCTCCCCCCTTGATGATTTCTAACTATAAAAAAAGAAGTTCTCAAGTTATGCCCTGTATAAACGAGGCTAGTTTTTGTAGAGAACCAATTTTCTGACCAGTAACGCAAAGAATATAGTCTAGATAATATATCCTACACTTGACATATAACGTCACAATACGTTAGTGTATTTAAATCTCAAATATTAATTTTAAAATAATTATAAAATTGTACAAAAACCGGTTTAACTATCCGATGCGCTCGCGCTGTACTGTATCGTGTCGCGAGTGTATTTACACGCTTTTTGATGGATAGTGATCAAAATCAATATGAGAGTTTCGATGCAAACTTAGACATTCATACATTAGATGACCAAACACAATTGAATAACGTAGAGATGAATTCAATAATATCAGCAGGAAAACGTCCAAGATCTGAGAATAATCAAGAATGTTGGCAAACTGTAAGTAAATACTCAAAGAAGAAGGCAAAACTTAGCAAGGATACGTCTGTGGAACCACCAATACAAGTTACTGTAACGTCTAAGGAAAAGATACCCAAACAATTTGCACTTGCAAAATTACTAAAACAAAATGAGATGATGGACATTGACAAAATTAAATATATAAATCCATATAAGTTGCTGGTTACGTTTACTAAGAAAAATAGTGCAGAAAAATTTCTTTGTTGTCCGGTATTTAGTGACCTCGGTTGGCGAATACAAAAAACCTGGGAGGTTGGTCTATCGTACGGAATTATTAGAGATATCGAGTTGGGCTTATCCGAAGAAGAACTCGTAGATTTTATGAATTGTGAGAAGGAAATTGTATCTGCTAAACGTCTCAATAAAAAAGATGGAGATGAATGGGTTCAAAGTGAAACTTTCAGAATAGCTTTCAAAGGATCTTCCTTACCTACACATGTATGTCTTGAGTTGAAAATAAGAGTTGAACCGTATACGTTCCCTGTAACGCAATGTTCCAAATGCTGGAGGTTTGGGCATATTGCTAAAATGTGTCCAACAAATAAAACAGTATGCCCAAAGTGTTCTAACTGTCATTATACTTGTGATACAACTATATTCAAGTGCCCTAATTGCTCAGGCAATCATGTGGCAATGTCAAAACAATGCCCTATATATAAAAAAGAAAAACACATCAGGGAATTGATGTCAGAACACAATTACACGTACCAACAAGCCTCATCAAAGTATTGGCAGTCTCCCTCTCTCCCTGCATCAGGTGTTCTACGTGATCCAAGCCCTATCCTAGAATGTAGAAGTACTCCGGCAGTTGAAAGAACTCAGAAAGATTCTATATCTTCTTTGCAAGAAGTTTACATGGAAACAATCGATAGGTATATTCCCGCAGGATTAAACAAGACAAAAAACAAAAATAAAAGTACCAAGAAGAAGAAAGTGCCTTATAAATTAGCAAATAATGTAATTGTAGATCTGGAGACTTCAAATTCAGAAAAAGGAGCTGATAGCACTGCTGGTCAAACGTCGCGGTCAGAAAATATGGAGCAGGCACATTGGAAAACATGGTCATTTAGTGAAGTTATACAAAGGATTAAGGACTTCATTAAATAAAAGAAGGATAGAATAATCGTTAAGGTCAAAGCCATTATTAAGATTTGTATAGATTGGTTTACCTCACTCTTTACTAACCTTTTGCCAGACTTACCAATGATAGTTAAAATGTTTTTGAGTGATAATGGTTAATCACACAAAGACTAATATTGATTTAATCTTGATACAATGGATGATGATCGCAGTCTTAAACCTAAATTATAATTACTTGAACAGTTACTAAACCGGGAACATGTACATATAGCAGCAATTAGTGAAACATGGCTTGATCAGGATACACCTTTACATATTAGTAATTATAATATTTTTCGTGAGTATAGGGACCTTTCTTATGGCGGTGTAGCGATTGTAACACATAAGGCCCTTTAACTAATAACAACTCGGGTCTAGAAATAGTTAAAGTTAAATTGTTCAACTGTGATGAAATTCAAAACATTATTGCCATCTATTGCCCGCCAGAACTTCACACAAATCAAAATATCTGGGATTATTTATTTTCTCTTGGTAGCGGTAAGACCATGATCTTAGGTGATTTTAATGGTCGGTAAGGCCCCTCTTTGCGTGGCTGGAAAGACCTCATGGCATCCTAACCTTCCGCATGACCCAGATTCTCACCGGACACGGTAAGTTCGGGAGGTTCCTGTTCCGGATTCGTGCGGAACCGACGCCCGGGTGCCACAACTGCGTGGACTGCCCGGACGACACGGTGGAGCACACGGTCAAAGTGTGCCCCGCTTGGGCAGAGCATCGCCGTGTTCTCGTGAGGGCGATCGGCAGCGGCGATCTCTCGCGCCAGGCCCGGGTACGGGCCATGGTCCGGAGTGAAGAGGGATGGCAGGCGGTCGCCTCCTTCTGCGAAGCAGTAATGCTAGCAAAGGAGGAGACCGCACGCGAGAGGCAACGGCCTTCACGGCCCAGCCACCGCGGGGATTCCGATTCCGAACCTGATTTCCAGCCAACGTAGGCGCGGGCTTGCGGACGGCGAGCTATGGGTAGCTCGCTGTCCGACCGTCCGGTAACCATCCGGACCAAGCCCAGGTCGTCAACGGCGCGCACTGTTCCCGCGCGCCTCAAGGAGCTGTCAGCAAACTGTAGAGACCCAGCCTGCTAGCTGCAGGCAGGCCGGGTCGAAGCCTACTGGGGCCAAGGGTTTGCTTCCGAAAGGAAAGCCCGGCCCTGGTATCTAAGGCCACGAAGGAACGGGGTGGGTTTTTAGTCAGTAAGAGTCTGACACTATCTCCCGCTCCGCCCAAGGGCGGGAGATGTCATTGGATGATTTTACCCACCACCAAAAAAAAGAAAAGAAAATGTTGATTTTAATGGTCATCTTACTAATTGGTCACATAAAATAGACGCGAGAGGCAATCAGATTCTGGATTCCGTGGTTGACTACGATTACGTAGTCCTAAATGATGGTAGCCCAACGCGGTTACAATTAGTTAATGGTAACTTGAGACAATCTTCACCCGACATTACTATGGTGACGTCAGACATATCATTAAGATTTGACTGGAGGGTCATAAATGAAACATTAAATAGTGATTATATTGTCATCAAAATTTCTACCTCTTACAGCTCTAAACGATCTTATTTTAAAAAGAAATATTTCAAAAATGTTGATTGGAACAAGTATTCAGATTTTTTACAAAATATTTTTAATACGTTTCCTATTACCGACGACCTCCAAAGTACTTACAATAATTTTTTGGATCATCTGAAAATGGCCTCTGATAAATTGATTCCTGATATCAAGATATGTTTAAATCCTAGTAGTAAGTTTAATCCAAAACCTTATTAGAATGTAGAACTTTCAAAATCGGTGGCATTGCGACGTTTGGCTCTGGCTGCATTTAGGCGTAACCCGACCCCTACAAATTTTATATTATTGCAAAATAAAGTAAAAGAATCTCAAAGACTTCTAAGACGTGCACAAAATGATTCCTGGCGAGAACTTTGTTCTTCTTTGGATGAGAATACCTCTATTAATGACCTTTGGCGAAAAATGAAATGGTTAAAAGGTTATAAAATTCGCAGTCATTTTATTGATAAATTCGTTTCTTTCTCAAGGGCTTGTACCAAAACATTGGCGAGAAATTGGTGTTATCCCTATTCCTAAGCCTGGAAGAGACAATAAAATAGTGCCATCGCTTAGACCTATTTCACTTATTTCGTGCATATGTAACATCTTTCATCCAATTATTCAAAAGAGATTAGAATGGTATTTTGAAAGTAAAGGTTTATTTGCGGATACTATGTTAGGTTTTAGAAAATATAGATCTTGTTATGATAATTTAAGTCTATTGGTCACTAGGATACAGAAAGGTTTCTGTACCAATTGTGTCGCGGTCGGTTGTTTCATAGACGTCGATAATGCGTACAATAATATAGATATAACTCGGTTATTGCTTAATTTGGATCGGTTGGGTGTAGGGAACAAGATTTGTTTATACCTCTGGGAGTTTCTTCGTGAGAGACATTTAAATATTAAAGACTTAAATAATTTAAGTACAAGTATAGTAAGATATACGGGAAAAGGTTTAGCACAAGGCGACCCTCTCTCTCCGTTACTATTTAATGTAGCTACTATAGATTTATGTAAAAAAATAAGCAACGATCATGTCCATGTTTCACAATACGCAGATGACTTTGTTGTTTATTGTATTGAACGTAGAGTAGGTCAAGCTAGTTATTACTTACAGGAGTCAATGAACTTACTTGTCAAACTCTTAGCAGATATTGGATTAGAAATTTCAACAACAAAAACAAAAACTTGTATATTTAAAAAAGGTAAAAATAATGAAACGGTCAGTCTTATTATTAATAATTCAGTCTTACAGGTAGTAGAAAATGTAAAATATTTAGGCCTTTGGCTGGATCACTCTCTAAGATGGGTCAAACACATAAATGAAACCCGTGAAAAAACTGCCAGATCCCTCAATGTTCTCAAAGTTTTATCTGGCTCTAACTGGGGGGGTTCATCCGAAACACTTAAGAATTGCATATATATCCCTTATTCGAAGTCGGATGGACTACGCTAGCTTTTTATATGGAGACAGTTGTTACTCAAACTTGTATAAACTTGATAAAGTCCAAAACCAAGCAATGAGGATATTGGCAGCTTTATAAAATCTACACCCATCCATGTCATGAATAGTGAATTAAGTCTTCAACCTTTATTTATTCGTAGCAATTATTTAGCCGGTAAATTTTATTTAAAGTGTAAGTCGTTATTAAGTAGTTGTGCAATTGTTAACTTGTTGGATGATTTTTTACCTCACTTGTTTTTTTGGAAACGGAGAAATAAGCCTTTATTAATTTTAAGCCATGAATACCTTAAAGACGTACGAGTTCACTGCAGTCAGAATTTGGAGATGTTTGATTATCACTATTGGGTCATTTACATAGATTTAACTAAAAATATTAACTTTAAAATTAGTGGAGTTAATCAGGCAAAAAAACGATTTCAACCACCAGTTTTGAATGTTTTATGTGGTCAACATTTAAGCGCTAAATACACTCGCTTTTATCAAATATTTACAGATGGTTCTAAAGAAAATAGCAATTACGGTGCAGCTTTTTATGACCCACAACAAAATACATCTATGAGCTTTAGTATTGATTCGAATACGTCTATAATGTATATTGAACTGTTGGCAATCAGTGAAGTTATATCATATGCCCAATCTATAAATAAAATTCAAAGTTTGGCTTTGATGGAGCGTCATAGTCATTATAGTGACCAAGCTCCCTAATTTAGATTTAAAAAAAAAATATATATCCTAGCTTGGCTCAAAGGTATGTTGTAACCATAGAAATATTAAAAAAAAAAACTGTTGTAACAGTTGTAATTGGAATAATGCATAGATACGAGTACATCTCAGAAAACTAAGTTATAATCATAATACAAGCATTGTCATTTTACTGTAATTTGTGACTTTATTGTTATTTATAATGATAACAGTAAAAAAAAAAACACTTCAGAACTAGCGTCAAAAAGTCTTCGGCATCGCTGTCGACTGGTAAAGTACCTAAAAGAATGGCATTGCCACGCTGTATGCCAATACTTATTTTCTGCCCAAGGTAAAAGTCAGCCTTTGGGTCACACGAAGTGTCAACAAGCCGTTTGGAAAGTTCATTAAACATCAAATCATCATTATTTTACTTAAATGCAGTTAGGAAGTGTTTTTTGAAGTAATTTATACACACAAACACGCTAAACTTAGACAATAGGTTTTTTTATCCTCAAAATAGGTCTTAGTGGTTTTAGGCAAAATATCTAATTTAAAAATAGCTAAAACTTTCAGTATGCGTATAACATGTTGTATAGAACTTGAATACATTAGGTACACCAGTATTATTGACCTAGTGAACTCATATAGTGATGGGATAATTGAAAACGACGCTTGCTCATTCAATTTTAGGCTCAGTATTCAAGGTTGCTTTCATGTTACGTTTTTCTGCATCGTATAATTTGTTTTCTTGAAATGTAATCGTTGCCAACATTTTGCTTACTAGGAAATTTATAAAGTATTTCACACCCTGCATTTAGGTTATGTTATCAAACCGATAAGGTGAAAAACCATAAGAAAAAACAAGAAATATTCAATCAATAAATAGTATGTGTATATAAATGCAACAGTTCCTCGGAAGTAACATCAGAACAATTATATTTACTACGCATCAAGTGTCGACTGGTTCTGCAGATGTATACGTAATATGTGATATTATGGAATTATCCACACCTGAGAAATTTCCACTAACAACTTAGAACTGCCCCTACTAAGAAATCATTAAAAATGTCCGTTTGTATACATAATTACATATAGCTAGAATATGAATATCGGTGAATTTCGTAGAGCACCATGTATGTCTTGATTGATATTGATTTTCCCGATCCACTATATATTTCTGCTACTGCGTTTTTAAGTAAGTTTGAGTCAATAAAATTATTACGTGAAAGTTGAACTTCGGAAACGCACATATAATTTTCCGTTGAAATCCACGCAAAGAAAATCGTGTAGAAAAGCTAGTAGCGATGTATCCGAAAAATCATGAATAAATTATTCTAATATGCTTCAAGGAATCAAGTGTAGGTATTTGGAATCGACATGTTTATTATTATGTGAGAGTTCTGATATGGTCTGTGAATATAAGAGTAAGACCGAGTGAAGATGACGCGCGCGGCGATAATGTTGTCAGTAGCGCGACAGTCCCCTTATCATTGAGTGTCATGTAAAAGGTCGCGGCAGTGTTATAATGTTCCCTGCTACACCCCAAACTGAACATTGTTACATCACTATTGTTATTTATCGATAGTTACGTATTCTAAATTCTAATGCAGTGATGTCATCATCTCTGTAGCGCGTAGTGTGCCATGCTCGCTTCAAGATGTCAGTAAAACCTTAGAGGTCCAGCAAGGTCGAAAGTCTACTGGAAATATAAAATGGAAAACCTGGGTCCTGGAAAGCAGTAGTGTTTAGTCAGTAAAAGTCTAACACACCCTCCTGCTCCACCCTAGAGCGAAAGAAGTCACTGGATGATTTTCTACAAAAAAAAACCGTTTCCCTAACCTTTTCGTTTTCCCTAGCATGTTTTAAAGATATTCTTAAAATGATTTCTTTTGTAGTATAGCTATTTGGGAAATTAAATAAAACACAAAGGAACAAGAAGACAATGACCGAATCTTTTTTAAGTACATCCGTCATGACGAAAAATTAACGACAAAAATCATATTACCTTTTTCCAACTAAACCGACCAACCCCATGTCGGCTTCCAATCTAATCGGATGCGGGTGAATACCTGTTTTACATGTAGCAACCGCCTATTAAGACTCCACAACCCAGATACTGGGCAGCAGGTTACTCTTTGGATAGGCTGATGTCTTCTTTTTTTTGTTTTTTTTTTTACTGATGGTCAGAATTTCTGGCTTCTGAATACCTGTAACGAAATATTGTAGGTTCCTGTTTATTAGAGGATGCTGTCAAGCAAATTTCAGAATTACACCATTTCCGGTTCGTAATTAGGGCTGTCACATCGATCATAAGGAAGGGAAGATATGTATATTGAGAATGAAAATGTTCGCAGAAGCATGTCCTAGCAGTATTACTTAATTGGACACCCGCAGGTGGTTACTCTCCCTTTTTATTAATTTTCCTGTTAGATTGTTGTTTATATCTACTTTTTTATTTTTGTTTTAGTTTAGGTATATGTGATGACATTATTAATGTTAAAAGGTACGATAGGGTTGGCATATCTGATCAGAAAAAAACCCCAAAAAAAAAATATCCACTTTTTTTTCATATTGGTTTAGATTGAATTTGTGCATTCGTTCTTGCTATACGATACAGTATTTTGTCATCGATTTCTTTTATTTTATGAGGTTGATGACATCTCCCGCCCTTGGCTTCGACCCTGCTGGGCCCCTAAGGTTTGTTGACAACCCCTTGAGTCGCGCGTGGAACAGTACGCGTCATCGACGACTTGGGCTCGGTCTGGACAGTTACCGGACGGTCGGACCGCGAGCTACCCATTTCTCGCCGTCCGCAAGCCCGTGCCTACGGTGGCCGGCAATCGGGATCGGAATCCCTTAGCCTTCTCCTTTGCTAGCATTACGTGAAGTGAGTTTCTCGTTGTTTTCTTTGTTGGTTAGATTTAACTGCCTGTTAATGGTTAGGTTTAATTAACTCTGTAACAAGTATTTTGATAAGAAAGGTTATTTGTCGCACAGCAGTTGGACCCAAAAGTTGTTAAACCTAATTTTAATCTACAAAGTGTCATTGAAACAAACTACCTAGATGTTGGAGTTCCTTATCGAGGCTTATCGCTCTGTTTCGAGAGTCAACAGGGACAAAAAGGACTTAGTAGTGCTCGGCGTTCTTCATCCTTAATTTTGAATGGTGACTTAGCTGTAAGGTGGTTTACCCTGTGATGGTAGGTCTACAACAGTTTTTTTTTAAGTTAGAAAATCACCCGATGACTTCTCCCATTCTGGGGCGCAAGGGGGAGGTGTCCGACTTTTACTGACTAAAACCACAGATATGTTCTTTCTTTACTTTGCGTTCCTGAACCCCGGGTTTCCCTTTCGGAAGCCAACCTATATTCCCAGTAGGCATCTGCCCTGCTGGGGCCCCCACAGTTTTGACCCCCATCTCTTAGTGCTCGATTACGGAGACGTGGCGCGTTGCGCGGCGCGTCGGGCGGTCCGTCGTACATTGCCATATGTTTGTGTTTGCGTGAGCGATGACGCGGCCCGCTCCTGCAATGTACGACGAAACGCCCAATGCGCCGCGCAACGCGCCGCGTCTCCGTAAACACGGCCTCATAAAGAAAGAAAGAAAGAAAAGGAATTTAATAATGTAACAGGAAACAAAAAACAAAATAAAATAGAAACAAAATACCTAATATAAAAACAAAAAAGAAATACAGGCTTTGAGGTGCAGGCGGTAGGTACACTACGCGCCGCCGATGACTTGGGTTCGGTCCGGTCGATTACCGGATGATTAGACGGCGAGCTACCCATTCTTTTCGTCTGCAAAGTTCTATAAAAGGTTGTGACCCTAATCTTTCACTTTCTTTCGACTTATTTACTTATTTGAGGTTTCGTGACGCAAATCGCGTGTTCCTTCATAAGTATCTTAGTCGTGTGCCAAATTTTATCTTGCTAACTTAGTTAATTGCGTTGTTTTGTCAAAACATTATCTTTGACATATTTTTTTTAGTAATCGACGCTTGGCCCCAATTTGTCAATTTGATATTGTCAATCTGAAATTCAGGCGTCTTTTCTATGATTTGATCCCAAATTGAAGAAATTGTTGTTCGGAAGGGATCAAGAAATGCTGGAATACTAAAAAAATTTTGCTACATTTAATGCTGCGGTCTTGTGAGGTCTTGATCTATAACTTGGACTATTTCATTTTTTTCCCGTTTTTTCTTAGCCAAAGTTCGTCGGTAAAATTAATGATATACTTATAATTATTTTGTTTTAGATTTACAATATTTAAACTTGTTTTTGATTTGAGTAAATCGATAAAATGACTAAATATTTTGCAATAAATTGCAATCATGCCACGACCTTAAGACAATTTAAGACAGAATGTAAAGCGCCTTCAAAACAAATGCCGCAGAAGCTTCCGTAGAGATTTATTTGTTAGTTTTGAAAAATTTTGATCCCCTAGCAAATCCGTTTAGTCTTTTATCGATAAAGTCAAAATGTCACTGCCATATTTTTTTGCACGATATGTAGATTATAAAGGCTTACCTTGTTACATGGGATTTAATAGTCAAAAGAAAAGAATTTATATAAGAATTGAGACACTATTATTGTTACTAGAATGTAACTCCAATGCTGTACTCCACGTTTTTCCAGCTTCGAGAATGAATGTTAAAGTTTAAAAAATATTAAATACTTAAGTTAATTTCGTCACACAAGATATCAAAAGTTGTAGGAAACGTTTAATAATGAAAGGATATACATCTATATATACAGAAACTCTTAACATACCTAAAACATTAATATTTTTATGAATCACATTAGATATCTTTACATAATATATTTTTTTACAAAAAAAAAAAACACTATCGTGTATTGAGACACAGATACAAAGTCGTTTAGTATCAGAGTAGGTATCCATACAATAACAATAGGCCCCGAAACAACTAATTAGCAACAAATGTATGAAAAATAGATCAGCGAGGCAGTGTGTCAAGCGTAGGTATTATAGTACTACGAAACACGTAATAACATCAATGGCCTGATTGTGCGGCATTAGTAAGTGCCGAGCCAATTAAGTAGTTTAACCAAACAAATTCAAAACAAAGGAACTGATAGTAATTAACTAAATGAGATTTATTCGGTAAGTACAATATTCATGTTTATGAATCTTTCTGCATAGCTACTTGGAATAAATAACGACGCTTGTTTATTTAACACACAGTTTAATGCGCACAATATTAAACAAAATGATAAGCAAAATATTCACATTATTTATGTCACAACTCACAACAAAAGACCTATTAAAACCTAACCTCGTTTAACTATGCATTGTTTGTCATTTTAAATATCCGGAATGACGAAACGCAAAAGAAACTGCAAGTTTACCGGCTGTCTTTGTTTTTTAAAAAAAAACTGCATGTCAGATGCTCGCCAAAAATAACACTTGACGCACGTGCTGCCATGTTTTTGATGCATGCAGTTCAATGTAATTAAACAAACGTTGCTATTGAAAACCTATTTCACGGTCAAGCATGTTGAACAAACATTAAAAACATTATACTTAGTTACATTATAAAACAGCGTTCAATATACCTGTTTACTATCATAACAAAAACCAAAGAAAAACACACAATCACTTACTGTAAGGAATAAAGTCTGTTAATTAAAGCCGTGTAAAAATGCAGATCTAATTGTTTGTAATGTTAAATAAAACACTTTTTATGTGACGTGTGTACGTAATGTAGAAAAACTAAGAACACACGCTCGTGGCTGAAGTGACGTATCGACTGACCGGGCGTCTAATCGCGCGCGCTCCCGCCCTCGGACTGACAACGAAAATAGCAGATGTTGAGGAAACTCACGCCTGCTTTTATTTGATAAATATTTATTTGATATTCATGTGAGTGTAGAACACAATAATAAAATCGAGAACGTTGTTGAACTTTCATAATATTTTACTTAGAAAGGACACGGAAGTTATTATGTTTTTCAAACAGTAGGTATGTAGCAACTTGTTGAAATAGTTATCACGACCCATACATAATTGGTTTCGTTTTATCGCAAAGAATGTCGCCAATTGTACAGTTATATTATTTATTAACGATAATCACTTTATGCATTTTTGGAATTTCGCATTAGTATTAAAAATTCGTTTCCTTTTCCTAAAAATAATATTCAATGAAAATAATTAAAATCTTTATATTTTTAATCACTTTTCAGTCGGAAAAGCGTTGTTGATTTTTCCGTGCGGCGTTTCTCAACAGCTCGGGTTGTGGATTCGGGCCTGGTTGATACTAATGGATAGACTATACACGGGACTGAACCAATTACATAAAATCAGCCTTATAATGTTCCCACTGCTGGGACTCAGGTGTCTTCTTTAGGAGAGGGAATGGGCCGTAATCCACCACGCGGGCCTAGTGCGGGTTGGTGGATGTCACATGTCTTAGAATTTTTGGTTATAGGACATGCCGGTTTCCTCACGATGTTTTCCTTCACCGATTTGAGAGCAGATGGTGATGAAATAAATATACACAAAGAAGCGCGCCTGGCTGAGTTGGAATCCGCGACCTACAACACGTAAAGTCGGGGCCGTTACCACTCGGCCTTCTCTGCTCAAATGAAGAATCAATTACACCAAGTTAAATAAACTTGATTAATATATAAATTATTTGAATATTCATTTTTAATTTAAACCAGAAACCCAGATTTAATTTAAATAAATTTCTATGATAGCAACGCGTAGCCTAACAATTAAAATAGGGCCATTGAATTGAATCGACGACAATTTTTATATTGCTCTGATTTTTCAGATATTTTCAGGTATTTCATAAATATCAGCTTTGTTATAAAACCGCTATAGTAGCTACTTCTATTGCACCTGTCAATGACGAATCAATCAGTTATCTTCAATTATTGGGGTCATGATGTTGAGATAAAATTATAAAAAATATGCTTGTATCAACATCAAAGGTATGTTGCGTTTGAGTTACTAGGTCAGATAAAATTATCTAAGCGATTTGTTGCAGGACTAGACCTACCGTAGCTGGCAGTTTATAATAAACATATAGTAAGCGGTAAATAATTTGAATCCGTTGCTATGATTAAGCGCAGCCCCCACTTCGGTTGAGACCCGAAAATCGGTTGTACTGCGCAATCAAGGACGACCGCCATGATGGTTCAACTTGTATGTCGAAATTATACCTCTTTAACTTTTATTGCCTTTTTATAATGGTTTTGTGATGGAAAATTCTATGATTATTATCTAAAATATTTAAAAATTTCATGTCACAGTGTTTGCTATCGAACTCCTCCGAAACTGCTTGACCGATTTTTATGATTTTATTTTGTGTATATTTGGTAAGTCTGAGAATAGGTTTTTTTTTACCCTCCTACCCCGTCCTCATATTTTTTCTTTGATAATAATTTATATGGCAGAACAAAATTTTCAGAATCTGCTAATTAATATACCTACCTCAGTGTTAAGTTGAACTATGACCTTCAATGGGCACTAATAGATTTTCGGTCTCAATCGCAGTGCGGCACAGCGGGGGTCTGCGCGTAACCACAGTAATGATCGCCATTTTAGTTCAACTTATTTGCGGCGTACAATATCAATGGTTTGTGAATAGAGCATCGACTGCGTGTACCCATCGTTTTACGATGGGGTAATGTTAAATTATTGGAAAGGCCATTAATAACGGTAGAATTATTTGATAATGCAATTTTCGGGGCAACAGGCAAGTTCTTGACGCTGACCATAAATAGATAATTAATTAATTAATTATAAGCAGACCATAAATATATATCTGGCACTGTCCAGCAATACCAACGCGTGCTAGGCCCGCGTGGATTACGGAAGTACGGAACGCAACTAGTGTTCGTTCTGTACCTCTAGGTTCTACTTGAAGGTGCTTTTTCAAGCTTGCCGTCCCATAAAGGATCAGGCCTGATTCGAAAGCGTGTTGTGTTTCAAGATAACCTCGAGAGCTGCCAGCATAATGAGGGTATTCAGGAAAGGTCTTCTACTTTTGAACATGCATTCATGTTTTTTTTTTTTTTTTTTTTAACGTAGGTAAAATCATCCAATGACGAATCCCGCCCTTGGGTGGGGCGGGAAACAGTGTCAGACTTTTACTGACTAAAAACCTACCTTTCCATTCCTTGCCTTTATCCTGGGGCCTTTGGTGACAGTCTCACATAACCTTTGGCCCCAGTAGGCTTCGGCCCTGCTGGACCCCTACAGTTTGCTGACAACTCCTTGAGGCGCGCGGGAACGGTGCGCGCCGTAGACGACCTGAGCTCAGACCGGTCTGTTACCGGACGGACGGACAGCGAGCTACCCATTGCCCACCGTCCGCGAGCCCGCGCCTACGGTGGCCGGAAATTGGGATCGGAAACCCGGCGACGGCGGCGGCGTGTGCGCCTTTGCCTAATGCGGTCGGCCTCCTCCTTTACTAGCATTAGTGCTTCGCAGAAGGAGGCGACCGCCTGCCACTCCTCCTCGCTCCGGAGCATGGCTTGAACCAAGCCCCGGCGCGAGAGATCGCCGCCGATCGCCCCCACGAGGACACGGCGATGCTCTTCCCAAGCGGGGCACACCTCGACTGTGTGCTCCACCGTGTCCACCGGGCGGTCCGCACAGTGGCGACACCCAGGCGTCGTCTCCGCACGAATCTTGTACAGGTACGGACCGAACTTGCCGTGTTCGGTCAGCACCTGCGCCAAACGGAAGGTGACGACGCCGTAAGATGCATTCATGATGCTGACGTCAATTTAACTAAAGTCATAAACATAAGTGTTTTGACCAGACAACTCAGGTGCTTGGACCAGAAAACTCAGTGCTGCAACTTGGTGAAGGTCATTTTAAAAAACCATCATTGACGGGACCCATCAGGTCAAGAGTCAAAAGGAAAGAAAAAAGAATCGTGCTTTTCCACTAAGGGTGAGCGACGTAGCGAGGCGATATGTGAAGAAAAATTTCACTTCTTTTCCTAGTCAGGCTCATTTTCACACCGCCGCTACGCAAACATACACCGCCGCTACGCAACCTCACACCGCCGCTACGCAACCTCACACCGCTGCTACGCAACCTTACACCGCCGCCGCTATACAACCTCATAGCGCCGCTACGCAACTTTAAACAAAAGCACCATAAGGGCTGTGCCTAGCGAGACCACAATGGCGTCTCAGTGGGGGCGCCATGGTGGCGTAGCCAAGTCATGAGGCCAAAAATGTATGGATTGGCTGCATGGCCAATAATGGCCAGGTGAGGTGCACACCATAGAATTGTATGCAAATATTTTAGTTGCGCGAATTTGCGGCACCGTCATGGCGTCCTAAAGAGGCACGGGATTTAAGAGGGGCCTTCCCCACTTGCCTATCGTCAACGTGGTTTAATAAAAGCTTGTTGCTTATTTTATATTTTTAATATATGAGTACATTATGGAGGGCCAAAGTTCATGTAAAATAGCAGATTTTCAGAGGTCTTTACTGGATTAGTTTCACACAAATTTATGTTTTTATTTGTACGTAAGCCTAGATAATATTCACAAGATATCTGTGTACCCAAAATGTCTGGCGAAAGATGTGTAATGATATCATAATCACGTAAGAGCTGTTATATGAAAATGTACCTCGGGTTGGCCTCCTTAACAATAGCGCTACTCATTGTAGCAATATTTACTTAAAACTGTCACTGTCAATTGACGTTTCGAAACAACTATTTCTACTTGATTTAAATATGGCATAGTCTTGGGTGGCGAGTTTTACAAATATATACCTACACTTAATATAATAGGCAAATAATATATTGCGTTTCAACACAACGATAAAGTAAATAAAAAGTTTTAAACAAAGTACTGTTCCTAATGAGCCTGGTATTTTCCTGTTCCTTATTTAGTTTACTTTGCTTATCTTTTATATTGTAGCTGTACCGATAGTTACTTAATAATTAAAATTGAGAATTACTCAAAACCAGTTTTAACTGCAAGAATTAATCAGAAATACTTTTGACCATGTTAATATTACTTTGAAATCGTACCACATGTTAACACATTATGCCCCTGCAATTCCTGAATAATCAAGTAATGTTTATGTACAAGTGATTTGTAATCTTTAGAAATGAATGAATTCAAACCGTAAATGAATAATATTTACCAACACAAAAATATTTCCGTTACCTTTTTTTTAATGTTTCGTATTTTTTTTAAAATAAATACCTAGGTATGCGTGTAATAAATAGCCGTATTTTAACTGAATAAGAGTTTTGAATGATGTCGGTAAAAACTAGTGTTGACTAATTAAAAAAAAACTTAAATAAAGCTGAGTCCAGTACAAAAAAAAAAAAACTAAACATTCAAAATAACTTTAATTTTGGAAGTCGGTGTTTCTAGTTTTATTTTGTTACTAGCTGGCCCGGCAAACTTCGTATCGCTTAGTAGTCGATTTCTTTCGTGATTTTTTCCGTATTTTCTCACCGTTTAAACCTTCCTTGGAGTATCACGAATATTTCAAGATCAAAATTGGCCAAATCGATCCAGCCGTTCTCGAGTTTTAGCGAGACTAACAAACAGCTATTCATTTTTATATATAAGATAAGATTTAATATCGACTTCCAAAAATACCAAAATCTCTATAAAAAAAATATCTCTATCAGATTGACTATAATAATTGAGGAGTTACTTAATTCCTCATGGATCCCGACATCAGAAATGGATTAAAAAAGAAAATGGGTCTAATCTGGAAGCATATTCGTTTTAATTTAAATAAAGAAAATATTTGCAAATTGCTCCATAAATGACGGAGTTCTGAGGTAGCAAACACAAAAAAACATATATACAAATAAATAGAGATCCTTTTTTTTGAAGTCGGTTAATTAGGATGAAGACAAGTATTTGAATGGGGCTCTTACATACAATAATAAGCTACTCTACGTGTTATTGAATATATTAATTTTAGAGGATCATCGTGTATAGATAATCTCATTTAATGTGGTAATATCTTCGAGATCGTCAATCTGTTGCTTTACCGGGATCATCGTAAAAGTAAAGCTAATATTTCCAGGCTATTTTCGTACAGCCTGTATTATGAACTTGTAATTCTCCTACAGTGATTTGTTCCATTATTAGATTAAAATATTGTTATCACATCACCGTGTATTCTCGGGATAAAAAGTGCTCTTCCAGAACATGGTCTACCTAAGTACCAATTTTCATTCAAATCTGTTTAGCCGTTTGAACGTAAAGGAGTACCACACTTAAACTCCATCCGTTTAGTTAGTTAACTAAAGGTAAACAATCTTCACATGTCTTTTATCTAAAAATTCTCTAAAAATGTTATCTAAAAATGTTTACAATTAGCTATTTACCTAAAACGATTTTAGGTTATTAACTAAATTTAAATAACCTTTGTATGTCTTTTATACTTACGACTTTTTTTTTTTAAATAAAAAGACATCAAGATTGTTTACGTTTAGTTAACTGCCTAAACCGATGGAGTATAGATTTATGTACCAAACGGGCAGAGGCCCATTTGGTCACAACATTCTGCCAACCACTAATGAGAGGGAACGTACATCCTAATGCCAGGAATCGCAGAGCGATCTTTTCGCCTACGTTGGCGTGGGTTTGTGGTCGACGAGCAATGGGTAGCTCGCCGTCCGCTCGTCCTATAAGGACCGAGCCTGAGTCGTCGACGACGCGTTGTGTTCCGCGAGCACCTCAAACCGTAAGGGCCCAGCAGTGCCTATGCTTGACAGGAAAACGTATGAAAGGAATACCCGTGGAAGACCACGAAGAATGCAAAGGTAACTCAAGGACCATATATACAGATAAAGTAGCGCTGATATAACGAAAGAGAAGTCCGGTATGGTCTTTGACGTCAAAGGCAAAGAGAGACAGACATAAGTTTAAAATATCGTTATATCTGGTTTGCTTACCATTTTTTTATATTGTTTTCACAATTAGTAGATCGGTATTCTCATCATCGTCATCATCAGCCTTTTTAATGTTCCCACTGCTGGGACACAGGCCTCCTCTCTAGGAGAGTGAATGGGCCGTAATCCACCACGCTGGCCCAGTGCGGGTTGGTGGATGTCATATGTTTT
This sequence comes from Leucania comma, assembly GCA_958295575.1. NCBI lineage: Eukaryota > Metazoa > Arthropoda > Insecta > Lepidoptera > Noctuidae > Leucania > Leucania comma. The sequence goes on from OY282468.1 coordinate 19,405,874, forward strand.
CTTCGAATTTTTGGTTCTAGGACATGCCGGTTTCCTCACGATGTTTTCCTTCACCATTTTGAGAGCAGTGGTACTGAAATAATGTACACAAAGTAATGCGCCTGGCTGGGTTTGAACCAGCGGCTTACAACTCGTAAGTCAGGGCCGTTACCACTCGGCCACCACAGCGCTATGCGACCGGTATTCTATTTTTATATATTTATTGATAGATATACTTCAACAAATATTTTGTTCATACATGATATCTCCTATTCCAATATCTTGTCATATTCTCGTCGTTCTTCAGAACGCTTGCAATACGTACGACATTGACACAGAATGGTCGGCATTACCATCTTATATGGAAAACTTGAAAATGTTATACTCAGTTACGTCAGTAATATAAGTTATGGCTGATTAACTGCATCTGTGTGCACAGTCGTTGATGCGATTGAGCATGCCCTCATTCTTTATGCAACTTGTCGAGGGATCGGCGGCGTATCGGGCTGAGGTCGACTGGTCGGCAAACATACCTACCCACGAGGCTAGTTCGCTTTAATTGCTTTTAAAATTAATTGTATCGCAAGAAAACGTTCTTAGAATTTGTTTTTAACCAACATGGCGTCTGTTTAGTTTAGTTGTAAAATGTTTATGAGTAGTCAAACATGTAAGACGGCAATTACTTTGATGGTTAGATAAATACTGCTAGTGTTTTGTTCGTGTTTACATGAGATATATTTTCCTTGGGTATGTCTTCTTCTTTCGAAAAACTCTCTAAATTGTTTTTACCCAGTACTTGACAGCGTTAACTGCAGCTTCGGTGGCGAAGTGCAGGTGTATCGCCATTTAGGGCACTCTATCATGTGGCTCATGTTTTGAACGGGGGCAGCGCACTCATATTGATAACCGACGGGTACTTAAAACCCCATTTCGCCAAGTTGTATTTACAGCGTCCTACCTAGGTGTGCAACCGATTAAGAGCTTTCCATATAGACCACTGCAATTCACGTCCAGGTGGGTGATATTCTTGAGCTTTCAAGTAGTCGGATGGTAGTAGATGATGTTCTTTTGATTGCTGTATAATAAATATAATGTAGTGGCGTAGCTAGAAAAAAATTGGCCCCTACCAAAAAAAATTGGCTTACTTACCCATAGAACTATGATATGCGCGATGGGGTGGCAAAGGGCCAAGAAGGAAATAGATAAACTTGATAGGTTACGTCCATACTGACTAGAGAATGTGCGGGCGTAGGAAAAGATGGAAGAAAAAGTTTTGTGGTCATTTGTTCTGACCACGTGACCACATGAACGTGACTGAGCGTTAAGATGACATCAAAGCAAAGGGATTTTTTTTTTTTTTTTGGTGGTGGGTAAAATCATCCAATGACATCTCCCGCCCTTGGGCGGAGCGGGAGATAGTGTCAGACTCTTACTGACTAAAAACCCACCCCGTTCCTTCGTGGCCTTAGATACCAGGGCCGGGCTTTCCTTTCGGAAGCAAACCCTTGGCCCCAGTAGGCTTCGACCCTGCCTGCCTGCAGCTAGCAGGCTGGGTCTCTACGGTTTGCTGACAACTCCTTGAGGCGCGCGGGAACAGTGCGCGCCGTTGACGACCTGGGCTTGGTCCGGATGATTACCGGACGGTCAGACAGCGAGCTACCCATAGCTCGCCGTCCGCAAGCCCGTGCCTACGTTGGCTGGAAATCAGGAATCGGAATCGGAATCCTCGCGGCGGCTGGGCCGTGAGGGCCGTTGCCTCTCGCGTGCGGCCTCCTCCTTTGCTAGCATTACTGCTTCGCAGAAGGAGGCGACCGCCTGCCATCCCTCCTCGCTCCGGACCATGGCCCGTACCAGGGCCTGGCGCGAGAGATCGCCGCTGCCGATCGCCCTCACGAGAACACGGCGATGCTCTGCCCAAGCGGGGCACACTTCGACCGTGTGCTCCACCGTGTCCTCCGGGCAGTCCACGCAGTGGTGGCACCCGGGCGTCGGTTCCGCACGAATCCGGAACAGGAACCTCCCGAACTTACCGTGTCCGGTGAGAACCTGGGTCATGCGGAAGGTTAGGACGCCGTGAGGTCTTTCCAGCAAATCAAAGGGATTGGAGGCGTGGCCAACTCACAGCGTTTCGACGTTAACGAAACGATCATAACTTGGCTAGGGCAGAAATCTGGATGACTATTTATCATTTAAGACTATTTATTTTTCAAAATATTCACAAGTGCTAGATAGATAAATCTTTGACATATTGACAACTAAGTATTTCTATAACCTTTTTGCTTTTACTGAATCTGGTATGTCTGGAAATGAGGAGAGACACTGTTTATTTTTGATTCCGCGATCGATAAAAAGATTTTATATACATTTTCTTCGCATGGATTTGTTTTGATAATACTTATTGTTCAAAATTTTATCCAAAATAAAAGTAGCCCAAGTTACTCCTTATAATATTGGCTACCTACCAGCGAATGTTACGTCAAAATCGATGTAGCCCTATCGGAGATTATTCGGAACAAACACACAGACAGACTGACTTTTATTATGTATTTAGCAAAGAAATATTATTTTGATTAATCAAAAATACGAACAGACACTTCAATTGTTTTATACTCGTACTATATGTATGTATAAAGATACAGACAGAGTAACACAAAGTGTCAGTGAATATTGAAATGAATAAACGTGTCGAGTGCATTCACACTGATCGAAACAAAGAATGATATATGCAATATATATCATTCTTTGTTTCGATCAGATGGAAACAGCATTTAGTGTTCTCTCATTATGCATGCAATAATAATGAATATGATATTCATAATATAAGACACACGAGTATCAGTATAGTATGAGGCAAATAAGTTAAACCATATCGATTGAGTCCCGAAAATCAGTTACAATAAAACCGCGCAGTAACCGATTTTCGAGTCGCAATCGAAGTGGGGTGCTTTGCGATACCATAGCAAATGGTTCAACTTATTTGCCGCGTATTATAAAGGTCAGTGCCATAAGAACTATTAAAAGTGTCTACATAATAATTTATGTTCGTGAATTTCACTTTTCTTTTCAAAAAAGAATTATGGTTCTTTGTCCTAAACTTCTTTATGCAGCAGTATATTCTCGGCATTTCTCTTTTACGTGTGCATTTGGTAACATTCCAGATTTCGGTGCAGTTCCTCGTTTTAAAGTTATTGAAGTGCTTCCAATTTTCTCGTGTGCCGTTAGGTAGGTACTTAGGTATCTCTTTTTTGTGGTAATTTTCTCCACTTGTATTTTTTACCGCAAACTTCTTAAGCTTTTTATTGTCCTCATAATGTATTTTTTATATTTGTTTGTACTTAGAACGTATCGCAATTGGCATTTTAGCTAGTTTTCATAGTTTATACCTGTGTTAAAAAGTCTGGGCAAGTGCGAGGTGGACTCGCATACTGAGGGTTCCGTAAAACTAACTTTTGTAAATGGTATACTTACCGAATCGAATTTCGAAGATTTTTCCGAATCGGAAAAAGTATTTTTTTGTGACGTAACGACAAATTTACACTTTTCAGATTTATTCCGATACTTGTGCAATAACACCTTGCTTCATGCCCAATTTCAGGGTTCCAGGTTAACAGTAAGTAAATTATGAATTTTGATTCCCTTGAGAGTAAAATAATATAAACTCAATTATGGGTTAAGCTCGCCTATGTACATCCACTGACCTTTTTATTGTTTTGTTAAAACTGTATGTACAATAAAGAATAAAGAATAAAGAGTGTCGAAATATACGTTTTTTACGACATAAACAGCCGTATCTCTTTTTTTCATAAATTTAGAAATTCATTTATTTCACTGATTCAAGGGATCGCAGACCTAAATATATCTGGTTTTAATTTCAACTCGATACCTCCACGCGTTCCCGAGATAAAGGGTCTTGACAGACAGACGGACAACAAAGTTATCCTATAAGTTTTTTCCTATAGAGGTACGGAAAAATACATACAGCCGAACATAGAACCTCCTTCTTTTCGAAGTCGGTTAAAAATACCAGATGACACATAGGTACACCTAATATTACTCGTATAATTATTTTTGCAGCATTTTGAAGGTGGGAAATCATACAACTCTATGCGGAGCGGGAGGATGTGTCAGAATTTTACTGACCTTTAGTCGCACAGATGTGTTCCTTCTTTGCCCTATGCGTTCAAGGACCACGGGGTTAACTTTCGGAAGTAAACTCAAAGGTTAAGGTAATCTAATAGTTTATGGATTCAATATCTATAATATAATAATAACAACAATCCATTCATTTATTTCAGGCTTGGAATACCCATAGTTACATTGTAATTTGAAAAAGTTAAAATTCTATACTTAATAATAAATCCAACTGTGGATATTAATAACATTGTTCAGGCAGGGGTCATAGTCTTTTCATGGTTCCTAGTTACCAGTCAACTTAAAACTTCAGAAACTATATTATCTTTGTTTTCCAAATGTCGCAATAGTCTTTCACTAACCGGGAGTTTTTCCTTGGGTGCACTATCATAGCGCATACAGGGATATTCGTCGGTTGGTATCACCTCCCTTGAAAATTTTCTAAAGGGCCTCTTCTTCCTTCGGGCGTTCCAAAGGTCCAGGACCCTCAAGGTAGTAATAATAGATAAGTAAATCCAACTGTGCACTTTAAAAAAAATACAACCGACTTCAATGTAAAAACACAAAAAAGTGGAAAATAACTTTACTTTCGGAAGTCTGATTTTTGGAAGAGTTCCGTTCTATATCTTCGAAGTTCATCATATGATCAAAACAATAATTCTATGTGACCAATTCGGAAGTATAATCTTTCAATCAAAATAAAAAAATTCGAAATCGGTCTACAATTGACCGAGATATCAGTGAAAATACATTAAAAAAAATACAGCCGAACATAGAACCTCCTCCTTTTCGAAGTCGGTTAAAAGATAGTGAATCCAAAAGCAGTTTTGTTGTAAACAAAGTAGACGGTTCAAAGTTCCTCTTATCGCTATTTAGGGTTGTAGTACTCCGTTAACTCAAACAACAGAATGTTAACTTCTGACTTAGGATCGCATGTTTATTAAAATTTTCTTTTGACACTAACAAGTAACTCTCGCTTTCATTTTAATCTTCTTAAAACGCTTTCTAACAAGAAATTAACTTTCCATCCCGTTAAGCACTTCGTTAAAGAGCAATCGATTCGTGAACAATAACAAACAACATTTCAGTCTTTGAACAAAGTAATTTCAAAATGGATCCGAAAAACAAGTTAATAATACAATGGAAAGACTTAGTATCTCATTGGAGCGGTGATGTACGGCTAATGATATAGAGAGGCGTAAAAATGGGGGAATAAACACATCGTTCATCGAAACAATATTCGCACAATTGATTTGCCATCGCTGAACAACGCGGCTCATACGATAGGGTTGGCTCACACGGGAGTTAGGTGTTACTGTGCACAGTTCTGAGTGATTATATATTTTTTATTTTTTAACCGCCGACGAAAAAGAGGAGCCTCCATTTCTAGAATGGGTCCCGACTGCTACAATTTATCTTGTATTTAAAATATTATATAGTTAAGTGCAATCGGGTACAACGACTTTCTCGTTTTAGGGCTTTTTCATGAATACTCAGAAAAGCAGTCGGGTGTTTTAGTTTTTTAAATTACCGTTTTTTTTTAGTTCAGAAATTATTGCTATCCGCTTTGGTGCATATTATATGCACCATGGAGGTTTGATTGCTATACATAGGGTATATGCAGCATATACCGTAAGTATAACAATCAAACCTCCTACACCTTTTTTAACCCCACGATGACAAAGAGGGGTGTTATAAGTTTGACCTGTCTGTCTGTCTGTGTGTCTGTCCGTGGCATCGTAGCGTGCAAAAGAATGGACCGATTTTGATGCAGTTTTTTCGTTTGAAAGCTGGCTTAATCGAAATGGTTCTTAGCTACAGCTAAATTTATAAAGATATGTGCAGGTGTTCAAGGTTATTAGCTCTTTTTTTAACTGCGGTAGGGTTTTTAAACAATTAATAGGTGTTTACTTTATTTTAAACATATGTGTGACCTAATATTTGAAATACTCGTGTACATTCTCATGATAACAAGGACCTGATGCTAGAACTGGGAGGTGGCTGATGGAACTTTGGAACGTCTACTAGTAAACCCATCGAGTTTGGGCTGTGGGGTTTTTTTTTTATTTTAAATTATATAATTATTTGTATTTAAAGAAAAAGAAAAAGAAAAGAAAGAAAATACGTTTATTCTGCACAAATTATTTACAAAAAAAAAACAGTTTTCCTGTCAGGCCATGTGTGAAACGGGTGAATTTAAATCTAGTTTTTAGATACGATTGCCTAGAATAAGTTACTTCTAGGCAATCGTGTAGCGTATGTAAAAAATCGGTCAAGCGCGAGTCGGACATGTATACCGAGGGTTCCGTACAAACTTACCTATGTAAACATTTGATTCAAGAATTGATTCTCGAAGATTTTCCCAAATTACAAATACGTGTCTCTTGTATAGATCTTCAATTTTAACTTAATTTTAATATAAAAACACTTTCTGTTTTGGGGATATGCGAAACAGAGAGTCCATTGAAAAGGGAAGATCCTCCTACCAGATGGGTGTTGTCTGCTGGGCTACCTGCCCGATAGCTGATTTCGGGCTGTTTTATGTGTTCAAGTCGCGTGGAGAACTTTACTCGCGCGATGCAGGATTTCGTAGTTTTTAGTTCCATTGTGACGCCATAGATGTCGCTACACTGTGAAAATTTGTAGTTTTTACCTCTTACGGCTTATGAGGTAAAGCCCGCTGATAGAGGTCTGTCTGTCAGCAGCTGTATCTACAGACAAGCAGACAGTTGGACGAACGGACAGAAGGCTTATAATAGTAATAGGGTTGGCTCCCTTCAGGTACGGAACCCTAAAAAAACCTAGGCTGATGATGACACAAGCAGGATATTCGCAAAATCTATTTTCACTTATTTGTAAGTTATCTTATCTTATCTTATCTTCTGAGTATGGTTTCCGCACTCAGTCCTCTACGGACCATTGTACGTGGGCCATAGCGGCCATAATCTCAGGCGGGCTTACTCCAACCAGCCCACCTCTCTCCAAAAACTGATCAGGCCTCTCAGGTTCTTCAGGGCGTCAACAAGGGACATCGGAGATCCCAAGGTCCGTGTGCGTGTATCAGTGATCCCCGTGCAGTCCAGGAGCACATGCGAAACTGTCTCCTCCCCCTCCAAACACGCTCTGCACAGGGGACTATCTGTGATGCCTATTGTGTGAAGGTGCTTATTCAGTGTACAGTGACCAGTGATGGTCCCCGCCACCAGGCGCAGGCTGCCTCTGTCTAGTCGTAAGAGTTTTTTTGTGAGGGCTTTATTAAGGTGTGGCATGGCCTCTTTGGCCTGCCTGCATCCTGATGTCGAGGACCACCAGTGCTCTGTTTGTGTATGTGTGTGTTCCCGTAGCCAACCACGCAGCTGAGCAAAGGGGACCAGCACAATGGGCTCGGGCCCGAACACCACTGCACCAGATCCCCTCCTGGCCAGTTCGTCCGCTGCGTCGTTGCCCAGCGAACCGCTATGTCCTTTGATTCACTGTAGCGTCACAGTATTTCGTTTCGGCACTGTGACTCTTTCCAGTGCAGAGTGGCATTCTTGTATAATTCTCGAGGTGGTAGAGTTTTGGTATAGGGATTGTAGGACTGAGGCACTGTCGGAGAGTATCCGGATGTGCGTGTCCGTTACGTTTCTGGTTTCTATAGCATGGGCCGCTAGGATTATACCAACACATTCCGCCTGATAGACGGTGTTGAATTTTCCCAGCGATCTGGATATTCTGATATTGAGGTCATTGGAGAAGACTCCGATCCCTGTGCCATTTTCTGTCTTTGATCCATCCGTGTAGACCCTCAGTTCACCTGGGCCTGAGTGGTCATACACTTCCTCTGTTAGTTGAATATTGTAGTGCTTTTGGAAATTATACGTTTTTGGAGCTTTGTCGCTAGGTGATGCCATCATCGGCTGGCGTTTAATAGCGTCTTCCATTATACGTATGTATGTGTTTGATTCTGGAATCCTTACTCAGGGTGCCCGATATGCTGAGCCTGAAAACCGCTAAAACTGCCTCCTCTTGCACTATTAGGTGCAATGGAGGCAGCCCCAGCATAGCCTGCAGGGCAGCTGTGGGTGCGGTTCTCATGCTGCTAGTGATCGCTACGCAGGCGAGTCGCTGCAGCTTTTCGAGTTCTTTTTGGGCTGTGCTCAATTCGGTCCTAGGCCACCAAACTAGAGAGCCGTATGTAATTATCGGTCGTATTACAGTGGTATATAGCCAGTGGGTGACCTTTGGGGCTATACCCCAGTTCCGGCCTAACATGCGCTTGCACTGCCACATGGATATACTGGCTTTTTTAGTGATATACTCGGTGTGTTTTGCCCAATTCAGCTGTTTGTCCAGGTAGACGCCTAGGTACTTGACTGCAGTTGATAGGCTAAGGGTCGTTCCAAAGAAACGTGGCAGTTGTAATGCTGCTAATTTCCTTTTTTTGGTGAAGAGAACCAATTCAGTTTTGGTCGGGTTTACAGTCAGTAAATGTTCCTTGCACCAGTCCTCTACTATTTTCAAGGCCTGCCGCATAAGGTTGCATAATGTGTTTTCGTGGGTGCCATTTATTATGATGGTTATATCGTCAGCGTATCCTACGGCGAAGTAACCTTTATTGTTTAGTCTTTTAACAAGATCATCTGCGACTAGGTTCCACAGCAAAGGCGAGAGGACACCCCCTTGGGGACAACCCTTCGCCACTATGGCCCTTGTGGTGTTGTTTATGTTTACTTGTACTGCTCTTAATCTGAGCATGTTCGTGATCCAGCCACTCAGAGTCGGGTCAACACCGTGACTTTCGAGTGCTGTGCTAATGCTTCGGAATGTAGTCTTATCGAAAGCTCCTTCGATGTCTATAAAGACTGCTAACGAGGAGCCTTTGTGATGTATTGCGCATTCGATCTTAGAGATCACGCTATGTAGTGCAGATTCTGTAGATTTACCTATAGAGTAGGCGTGCTGCTGCTTGTGGAGCGGTCTCTCCAAGAGAGGTCCGTCCCGGATATGCCTATCGCAGAGCCTTTCCAGGGTTTTCAGTAAGAAGGATGTCAGGCTTATGGGCCTGTATGCCTTTGGTTGTGTATAGTCAGTTTTACCTGGTTTCGGAATGAAAATGACTTTCACTTCACGCCATATTTGTGGTACATATCTGTGTGCTATGCAGGCATGGTATATCATCACCAGCCACGGCACTAGGGAGTCTTCTCCCCACTGCAGTAGTGCTGGAAAGACACCATCTAGTCCTGCCAACTTGTACGGTTGGAAGGTCCTAATGGCCCACCTGATTCGATCTTCTGTTATTATATTGTGAGCTCTGGACCAGTCGAGATCAGTTGGGGTCTGTTCCGGTACACTCGGCCACGTCCTGTCCTCAAGTAGGTTGCAGTCCGGGAAATGCGTTTCCAGTAGGACCTTACTGGTCTCATGGTCTGTTAGTGTATAGCTATTGTCTGGTTTTTTGAGCACGCCAAGTGTACGTTCTTGGTCAGTTGACAGGATTTTCCTGACCCGTGCTGCTTCAGTGTTTGATTCAATGTTTTCACAGAAATTTCGCCAGGCGGAGTTTCTGGCGCTCCTAACTGCTTTTTTATATCTATATTGGGTTTCTTTGTATTTCTGCCAGTCCTCTGGTAGTCTTGAGTTTTTGGCTCTGTTAAATTGTTTGCGTAATGTATTTCTGAGTTTGCCAAGCTCTGCATTCCACCAAGGGTTGCCCTTTCCCTTGGTGGATGGTGTGCTTGGTTGGCAGTTTGTGTGGTATGCTTTAATTATATTGTCTGTGAGTTTTGTCACGGTGTTATCTAAGTCTATGGTATTTGTAAGTTATTTGTAAGTTTCAGTTCCGTTGAAAGCTTAAGTTAAGAAGCTTACGTGTAACGTAAGAACATCCACATATCCATTCACGCTTAGGTAGGTATTAGTACCTTACCTTAATAAGATAAGAAGAAAAACCCGTGTTTTACCAACAACAACTTTTTCGTATTTATCTTACTTTCGTCGGTTTTCCTTTCTAAGCTCTTATTCTCCTAAAAAGCTTGGTTAAGCTCACTGAATCGCGTTACCTAGAAATGAACACCTTGTTTGCTAATACTTCGGTAGGGCAGATAGAAGAAATCCTTTACTACTGAATTAGCTTTTTTTTTTTGCTTTTTTTTTCCAACGTATCAGCCATTTTTTTTCTTTTGTTTTTTCCGAGTTGTCTACTTTGTAAAGCTAAGTTCTAAAGCTTATGCCTGTATTTAGCACTTACTCCCGTATTTATAAAAAAGTAAAACTAATTACTTAAATAAAAGTAACTACTTAAGTAACAATTTGTATTTTGAAGAAAAATTTAAATATTGAATGTAGATTTTGAAAGAAATTACTTAGCAACGAGTGGTTACTTCTTTATAAATGATGGTGTTAGACTTTGTTTCCTCCTCGCTTTGTGATGTGTGAGCGTCAACTAATGGCTTCTATAAAGCGTTTGTGGGAATGGAGGACTCATTATCATTATGGGGATGCAGTATCAGTGTGGGATGGGGTTGGCGACTGTCCTAATGGAGGTAGCACGCTTTGATGTAAGCCTAAAAGTGCGAAGCCTCTTCTTCTAGGAAATCATTCTCGACAGAGGAATACATACATACGTCTTTTACCTACTATGTGTCTGAAATTCAACGCCCCCTAAATGAAACTGGGACCAGGCTTTATTGGTATGCGATACAAAGAAGAGTTAGTATTAAGATAAAAAGCATTTTTTCAAAATTAACTCAGTTTTTTTTATGGTAGGTACAATCATCCTGTGACAAATCTCGCCCTTGGGCGGAGCGGGAAGTAGTGTCAGACTCTTACTGACTAAAAACCTACCCCGTTCCTTCGTTGCCTATCGTGCCGGGGACAGCTCATCCTTTCGGAAGCTGACCCATGACCCAAGTAGGCTTCGACACTACAAATTAACTTAGGTAAAACGTGTTTCTTTTTTTTAAATTGATATAAACTAGTGCTAAGCTAGTCTATCGCCGGGCTAGTGCTATAGAGTACGTTAGGAAACTGAATAGTTAATTACATTCCTTCATCCCCCTAAGCTATTATTAAGTACTGTAAGTGGCACAGATATAAGTGGCATACGGCATACCTAATTATTTGCATTGCCGCGACAAATTCTCAGTGTATACAGCAGAAAACCTAACACAAAATTGTTTATTCATCGTCAGATACAAACCTGTCTATTCTGCAAAGGATAGATGCTTAAAATCACTCAATAAAACTGTCGTTTGTTACTTAGTAACGCTTCATCCCTTGCGTAGAGACGCAACGCGGCAAGTAACACGATTACACGCGGCTGATTGGGTCCCACAATACAGCTGCGTACTACGCCTGGTTTACAACTCAATAGAAAAGGGAACTTGTCGTACTAACATGCTGGAACGACACACATTAGTGTTGTTTGTGATAGCAACAATGTGTCAATTTTATTTACAATTCCTGCAGCGATCTTCATCCAATAATAAATAAGGTGTCTTCAAGACTAGAGTTAATGGACACTTAAGGCCCGGTTCTACTCATTTTGAATTTTTTTAAACCTATGGAAATCCACAAATATAAAAGAGAACACCATGAAAATTTATTTTTATTAAAATTAACTATATGGCCAAGGACTTGGCAAATATGAAAACACGATATAAATTAGTTGGCTCGATAAAAAAAATCGCGAATCTGACCCTAATTTACGATTTCAAACGTATTTATCTACGAGATTACGTTACGGAACTATTTGAAAGTTACAAAAAAATAAAATAAAGATTGTTATTTAAATGCGCTTCGCAAGAACAAAAATCTTGAATAGTTGTTGTTTTTTTTTATTTAAAATTAAAACCGCTGTTTTGGGGCCGTGAAGACGACATAATCCCGAGCGAAGTTCATACGAAAAAAAAACAGTGACTAGAACCGGCCCTTAATAAACTAGTAAGATTCACCATACATGATTGCATCACTGCTTACCATCAGGTGGGATCGCAGTCAAACACTAGTTTATATCATTTAAAATAAAAATTACAGTTCGCTTTTTTATTGTTTTTGAATGGTCGTTTATCAAGTGGTTTGAGATATCATCAGTGGACTGTTTACGTGAACAGGGGGCTGGAATTTTTCAGCCAACAACATTGCCTTTCAACGTGGCTACGCTGCTAGCGATCTGGGCACTGTTCTTGTTGTCAGTGACGTGGGTGAATATTTTGATGCCCAGTGAATTTATATACATAATTTTCTGTTTGTATATATCTACGAGTATCAAGTTGTTTATTAGTTAAGTTGTTTTTAAGTATAAGCCGTTAAATATTTGTAAGTATCATAATAGTCAATGTGTAGGTGTTGTAGAATATGAAGCGAACTATTTTTCATATAAATAACTGTGACAGTTACACGGTCACCGATTTTAGTCCTATTTTTTCTGAGAAGGAAATTGTCTTCATTTTGTCAACATAACCATGGAAAAATAACCTTCGATCGATATCAATAAATAACAAGCACTAGGTTGTGTCAATGTGATTATGTGAAGGAAATGACTTAGAATATAGAGGATAGAGTCGGAAATACGTCAAAACAACAGACTAGACTGTACGAGTGTTGTTCTTATCTTGTCCTATTCTTTACGCGCATATAAACACATAGATCATGGAGTTATCACTCAGTTGAATAATATTATAAAAAAACAGAAGTTTTATCGACTTCGTCCAAGGCTCAAGGGAAAATTTTAGAAATATATATAGGTAATGTATCGACAATACACAGACTTCTTATTATTTTGAGGGCAAGGTTACTGCAGCGGTTGAGCGATTGGCTGCTGCGCTGTATGTCACGGGTTCGATTCCCACACTGATCAAATATTTATATTGCCTTCAAGTAGTTGTTCTGCGTCTGGGTATATTTTGCAAGAGAGTCTACATATTTGAACATACCTACGATAATGGAGTCATTCTTACGTGTTCCTACAACAAACCTACTACCTATAATGGTAAAAAAAGCTTCTTATCATAATCATAATTACACCATATACTGTGCGGACCGTCCGGAGGACACGGTGGAGCACACAGTCGAGGTGTGCCCCGCTTGGGAAGAGCATCGCCGTGTTCTTGCGCCGGGGCTTGGTTCAAGTCATGCTCCGGAGCGAGGAGGAGTGGCAGGCGGTCGCCTACTTCTGCGAAGCAGTAATGCTAGCAAAGGAGGAGGCCGACCGCATCAGGCAACGGCGCACACGCCGCCGCCGCCGCCGGGATTCCGATTCCGATTTCCGGCCACCGTAGGCGCGGGCTCGTGGACGGCGGGCAATGGGTAGCTCGCTGTCCGTCTGTCCGGTAACAGACCGGTCCGAGCTCAAGTCGTCTACGGCGCGCACTGTTCCCGCGCGCCTCAAGGAGTTGTCAGCAAACTGTAGGGGCCCAGCAGGGCCGAAGCTTACTGGGGCCAAAGGTTATGCGAAAATGTTACCCGGGGCCCTGGGACAAAGGCACAGGGTAAGTTTTTAGTCAGTAAGAGTCTGACACTATTTCCCGCCCCAACCAAGGGCAGGATCTGTCATTGGATGATTAGTTTAGTGATTGAGTTACCTATCATGGTGTTCAAGTCTGCTATTTTTGTAAATTCGATATTCCAACACAATCCCATTGTCGTTTTGGTAAAAGTTCTTAATCTGCTAAATAATGATGGTCGATCATTGGTCGGTTATTGGTTTCGTAAACGAGTGGTGGTAGAATGACTTTTTCGTAATTAGACAAATCTAATAGTAAGTCACTAATCAAAGGAAGTGACAAAATTTTAGCAGATTACCCCATAAGTCAGAAATTCATTTGTCATTATGTACGAGATTACCATTTTTTTCAATGGTGTGTCAGTGATTGACTGTTGGAAAGTCATAGTGACGCCGTTATATTAGTAGATTAAAAACTTACATGAAATCAATGATAGACGATTCTGTCACTATTGTAATAGAAGACTTGAGGCTAATTGTACAAGATAAGAAACATAGGAAATAAAATGTCGTTCTCCAGATATAAGAAAATGACTCTCGAAGGGCAATTTCCTCGTGAACAATTGTGTCTTTGTGACAGGAACATAACTTTATAGTCCCTACTGGGTAATAACCTATATTGCCTAACGTACAGTTCTACTTTGTAGTTATTTATTATATAAAAGTACCTGTAAAACCTCATCTGCGTGCTGTGAGACTGGCCTGTTGGTTTAGTGACCCTGACTGCTATGCCGGAGGTCGTGAGTTTGATTCTCCCCCAGGATAAATGTTTGTGTGATGAGCACAATCATTTGTTCTGTGTCTGGGTGTGATAAGTGTCCCTGACTGCTATGCCGGAGAACCGCAGTTCGATTCCCACCCAAATGTTTTTGTGAAGAGCACGATCATTTGTTCTGTCTGGGTGTAACTTTTCTATAACTAGCTGATCCGGTGAATTTCGTACCGCCACAATTAATGTTGAGAAACTTTTTAGCTAAACTGTCTAAAGTGTCAAAACTGATAACCCGATTTAGATTGTAGGTTAAGCTCGTCTGTGTGCATCAACTGTCCTCATTAAAATTGTTTCTAAAGTTTTGTGTACCATAAAGAATGAAGAGTACTTGAAAATTAAAACTTTAGACTATGTTGTTGTTTTTTGTGTAAAAAGTCAAAAGTTTTAATTGTAAGTTAAGAAACAAAACTCTGATGACATACTTTATCGTCGTACTATAATTTAGCCCTGTAAAAAAACTGGTCAAGTGAGAGTCGGTCATGCACACAAAGGGTAGGTACCGTACTATTATAATTATGTATTTAAAAACGACAAAAAATCACGTTCGTTGTATAAACTTCAACTGTCTATCATGGTACACGGAAAAGTCAGGTAATAGACAAATTGACTGTGGCGTCTTAATAATAGGGTCCCATATATACCTACCCTTAAAAAACGAGTTGTTTAATTTCAGTGCAACAGCTTCTTCTCATATGAAATAAACTATACACCTACGAGTATCTATGGTATCTCACAGCATGGTGTCGATTACAGATCGATAACTGTGGGTTTTCCCTCATGATTTTCGCTACGCCATAAGACCGCGTGGTATTAGATTTGATAACATAGAAAATATCTTTGATTAGATCAATATAGACCTCTATATCTCCTCTCCTAGAAAGGAGGTCTGAGTCCCAGCAGTGGGAACATTATAAGGCTGATTATTTAAGCAGATGTACTTATAATACTTAATCAATAAAAACAGAAATGGAATGCTGTTCGTTGGTAGTCATAGTTAAGAACGGTTGAAAAGAGCTGTATATGTATGACCCACAAAAACTTAGCATTGAATAAAGTTACTCCTTAATAAACTCCTCTTACAGTTTTCAAAATTACTTACTAGAAATACACCGCACTAAATTACACAAAAAAATAATGAAGAACCTAAGTTGATGTGCCAACAGTTTCACCGTGAGATATTTGCAAACCTACCCTTAATTTCTCAAAAACAGTTAAATCAACCTTTTGTATTTGCTGGATTTACTAAATTTTAAATAATACCCAAAAAAGTACAAGTCATTATTTATTGAATTTTTGTGTGAACTATTTGGACGCGACAATATCTCACGGATCATCTAGTAAACATATACTGTACACTCGTATATCAGTAAATTCAAAGATTTCAATTTTTCAGACTTGTGAACAGAGTCCTTGTTCCCCAACCCTTCAAATCAAAACCTCTATCACCAAAGTACAATAGCAAATTGTACTTGAAGTGTAAGGGTAAGGCGTAAAGGAAGGGCAGGCGCACACGTGCCACTCTGACCGTGGCCTGTCACGGCACGTGCTCACCTACACGGAGGTACGTGAATATTACAAAGGTTTCACCCCGATACTGAACAATCCGGTGTTACGCAATTTAGACTTAGCTCACGGGTTAGACTGGCTTGTTTCTTGTTACATATTTATACGGGGTAGGTATTGATATCTTTATATATATATGTGTATATACGAGTAATTCTTTTGTACGTGTGTTTGTTACCTAACTCTTACGGTTGGCCAATTTGGATAAATTTGGATCCAGAGACCCATTCAAATATATTATATTTGAATGGGTCTCTGGTTGGTTTGAAAATACATTTGGTGTTGGTAGGTGGCGCTTCAATCAAGTTCACGTTTTTTTTTTTCTGGCGGAATGCCAGTTTTTGGGCGGGATAATGCTTGTCGGATTAGATAAAATATAGGTAATTTTATCGATATATTTATTAAAATTGTTGTCTGCCGTAATGTGGACCGATTTTAACAAAACTTTCGTAAGCAGGTAGCTAATGTTATGAGGAGCCACTCAGATTATTTTCTCCTAAAAAATAGGTTACGCGCAAAAATATTAAAAACTATTGACACTGTGAACAAAATCCGATTCAATTTCCATCCAATTCCGTCAGTTTTCCTGGCAAGTTTTTCAATTTACGTGGACAAAGTTGAGGGTAGCAGCTAGTTATATAGAGAAGGATATAAAATTCTGAAATTTTAATGTCAGGTAACAATACTGCGGTCAATGACCCTGTGTTAGTTGTAAGTAACTACTTTTGATGAAGAGTTTAGAATTTATCTTGGTCCTGTACAGGTAGAGGCAAACATATTTCATTTCAGTTTATTATATCTCTATGTAAATTAATTACACCTAAGAGATATTTAAACCTCGCCATTTTGGTATTATTTTAAATAAATTGTTTTAGTTATATTACTCGTACATAACTAAGTAAACAAAAAGGGTTGGCTCGTTCTTTGCCTAAAAATTACCGTTTTAATTCAACATGGCAATGCTGCCAGTGGTGCTATTCTCTAAGAAAACGCAGCGCTGCCGCAACGTCGAACATACAAATAGGATACATTGAATTAACAATCCAATATATAGGTAGGTTAGGTTGACAATCCAATGTATCCCATTTGGGTGTTGTTATATATATATGTGTATATACGAGTAATTCTTTTGTACGTGTGTTTGTTACCTAACTCTTACGGTTGGCCAATTTGGATGAATTTGGGTCCAGAGAACTAATCAAATATATTATATTTGAATGGGTCTCTGGTCGTTTGAAAATACAGTTGGTGTTGGTAGGTGGTGCTTCAATCAGGTTCACATTTTTTTTTTCTGGCGGAATGCCAGTTTTTGGGCGGGATAATGCTTGTCGGATTAGATAAAATATAGGTAATTTTATCGATATATTTATTAAAATTGTTGTCTGCCGTAATGAGGACCGATTTTAACAAAACTTTCGTAAGCAGGTAGCTAATGTTATAAGGAGCCACTTAGATTATTTTCACCTAAAAATAGGTAACGTGCAAAAATATTAAAAACTATTGACACTGTGAACAAAATCCGATTCAATTTCCATCCAATTCCGTCAGTTTTCCTGGCAAGTTTTTCAATTTACGTGGACAAAGTTGAGGGTAGCAGCTAGTTATATAGAGAAGGATATAAAATTCTGAAATTTTAATGTCAGGTAACAATACTGCGGTCAATGACCCTGTGTTAGTTGTAAGTAACTACTTTTGATAAAGAGTTTAGAATTTAACTTGGTCCTGTACAGGTAGAGGTAAACATATTTCATTTCAGTTTATTATAATCTTTATGTAAATTAATTACACCTAAGAGATATTTAAGCCTCGCCATTTTGGTACTATTTTGACTAAATTGTTTTACCTAACCATTACATAACTAAGTAAACAAAAAGGGTTGGCTCCTTCTTTGCCTAAAAATTACCGTTTCAATTCAACATGGAAAAGCTGCCAGGATTATGGACACATTTCCGGATGATAGCGATTTGGAGGAGTATTTCGACATCTGAGTGTATTTTGTGTTTTCATTTGTACCTATGTATATTGGTGGTTACGACAATTTAGCGATAATAAGACACTCAATTGATTTCATAGTATCGGAGTGGGGTTAAATGCTGTGACACGGCCTACTGTAATCGCCTAATTGTAATTGAATTGGTATTCTAATTCTAACACCAGTATTTTTATAAACAAGTAAAACTAATTACTTGAATAAAAGTAACTACTTAAGTAATAATTTGTATTCTATAGTTAAGAAAAATTGAAATATTTTATTATTAATTTCGTACATGCTTATGTTTTTGAAAAAAAGTACTTTATTTTTTAATTTTCTCTTTGCAAATCGATAGTATTTCATGTACCCGAATCGACCCTCCACGGGATTAAAACGACCAAAATTTAACGGTGTGTTTCTTCAGTTTCCCTTTGCTTTCCAGGTCCACGGTAACTATTACGAACACTCTGGCAACACTATTCATTTCCTACCATATAACAAAAAAAGAAAAGTTAATTATAAAAGAGAAAATCGAAAAATAAAAGTTCAATGCTAACAATAGGAGCCCTCATCTGAATGTCAATGAACATCTCTCATTGTCTCTACATCTGTCAGTGTGTGCGAATATAAGTATGTGTGCGTGTTTAAAATATGTAGGTCGACTGCGAAAGATCAAGTTTCCCAATCTTATGTACTGTGATATCTTCCTTCCCACTGAAATGATAAAAGAAAGCCTGTATATTTGTTCATAAATCACGCCTTAATGAAAGGGACTTGGCACATGGGTTGATCATGACCTGGATTTGGATAATGAATGTCGAGTTTATATTCCAGTAGGTTTTTATTTTTATTTTTTGGTGGGTAAAATCATCCAATGACATCTCCCGCCCTTGGGTGGAGCGGGAGATAGTGTCAGACTCTTACTGACTAAAAACCCACCCCGTTCTTTCGTTGCCTTAGATACCAGGGCCGAGCTTTCCTTTCAGAAGCAAACCCTTGGCCACAGTAGGCTTCGACCCTGCCTGCCTGCAGCTAGCAGGATGGGTCTCTACGGTTTGCTGACAACTCTTTAAGGCGCGCGGGAACAGTGAGCGCCGTCGACGACATGGGCTTAGTCCGGGTGGTTACCGGACGGTCGGACAGCGAGCTACCCATAGCTCGCCGTCCGCAAGCCCGCGCCTACGTTGGCTGGAAATCAGGATCGGAATCGGAATCCCCGCGGCGGCTAGGCCGTGAGGGCCGTTGCCTCTCGCGTGCAGCCTCCTTCTTTGCTAGCATTACTGCTTCGCAGAAGGGGGCGACCGCCTGCCATCCCTCCTCGCTTCGGACCATGGCCCGTACTAGGGCCTGGCGCGAGAGATCGCCGCTGCCGATCGCCCTCACGAGAACACGGCGATGCTCTGCCCAATCGGGGTACACTTCGACCGTGTGTTCCACCGTGTCCTCCGGGCAGTCCACACAGTGGTGACACCCGGGCGTCGGTTCCGCACGAATCCGGAACAGGAACCTCCCGAACTTGCCGTGTCCGGTGAGAACCTGGGTCATGCGGAATGTTAGGACGCCGTGAGGTCTTTCCAGCCACGCCTCAAAGAGGGGCCTTATCGCCATAATTAAGGCGTGCCCAATATTCCAGTAGTTCTCGTGGGATCATTTTACTTTTTCACGAGGAAGAAATCGGTGACAAATCGAATTAATATTTTGATTAAGGATTTTGTATATTATTTATTTGTCTTAGTGCATACTAGCGACCCGCCCTAGCTTTGCACAAATGTCAGCAATTCTACTATAATATGCTTGTATTAAGTATCACTTACATGAATAATTCTGTCTATAAGCGTAAATTACATGAAAATTCGTTTGAGTTTATCGCATTTATATAGACAAACAGATAAACTCGGTGGGAGACAGTGTTGGATATTATATATCATATGAGTAATAACTATACTTACAGTTCCTTACGTGTTTTTATAAATAGTATGTAGCAAATTGATAAATAAATCAGAACGATCTACCTCATCGTATATAAACTCTTTGGAAACTGCAAACTTATTTTGTAGCCGTATGCACAGTACGGACGATGCAGAGGTAAGTACCAAAGTACTCGTAAAAGTTTCAGTTTTCACTGACATTTATTAGATTCAGTCGTTCGTATCGTTTCAGATTTTATTTCTCCACTCAATCTGCCAACAAAGCACGACAAGACGCAATTGTAAGGGTTTTATTTTATTTCATTCTCCATTTCCTCTCAAAAGATGCTCGTAACCAAATAATAACGGTCGCATGGATCGATCAAATTAATTTGGCCTCAATTTTAAATTCAAATTCGAATTATCTTCAAAGTTAAGCAACGTTTACCGAGGTTGCGCTGTTGATGGGGGCCCATCTAACTACATTGACACTTATCGTTGCTTTGGAAAAAGCACTTTAAGGCAGGCCGTTGTTCCTGGCTGTCATATGTAGATCATTGATAGACGTTAGGAGTAGCCAAGAAAAATGACACCCGTCTTCGAAGGTATAGTGATATATAGGCAGTCGTTCCATGGAAGTAATGGTATTCAGCTACCCTGCCTGACTGTAGCCGATGTGGACAGCATATGGACGTGATTTAGCACGATGATTTTTGCCCATTATTTTACAGCGTTATGACGGACTTATTTGTGAAAGATTTATTCATTGTCTTCTATTCCTTTGTCAAATTTTATGTTCTCAAATGACTACACAACAATAGAAAATAATTTGATTTTCGTTATAACATGCAATAATAAGTTTTTGCTGTGAAAATAAATGCAGAAACCATAAAAGTAATATTTATTTATGACTCAAACAGGTGTTCCTTTATTCTAACAAATTAATTTTCTAACTTTTACGGAATATATTATTCATAATAAAGTCGATATCAATCTAAGATTGATGTTAAAGTCAGCAAGCACCGTACATACCTAATCACTTTAAAACAACCGCATACACACAATCGATATACACCTTTGTTTTGATTTCGTCGCCCTGTTTCGTTTGCCAAAATTCTGTGACTTACACATAGGGGTATTTGGTTTTATATCACATCACATGAAGGTTAATGTTTAGATTATCGTTTCGAATCATCATTTTGTCGAGTTTTAGTGGTGATGATCGATGTTTATGTGAGTAGGCCGTGTTGCAGGTTATGTTTAGTGCGTGGGACGGCCGCGCGCGGCGCTTGTGGCGGCCGGCGATGGGCGACTGAACGCCGAGGGCGGGCGCCGCTGTGCTCACCATTCCACCGTGCCCGCTGTACCCCGTGCCGCCGTGCGGATACCGAAATAAAACTTCTGTCTCCTTCCTAAATAATTCGACCCCTTAGTGTGGCCGAGACGGCGATACAATTTGCATTGAGAATCAAGATGTTTGCTCAGTTGGCTTAATCGCATTAGGACACGAAATTCAAATTTCTTACACGGAATTAGAAAATGTTACATAAAAAACTAATTTTAGCTAGAATCACGTGACTTCATTTAAATGTTAATTAACGCTAAAAGTAAGTCGAAGTCACGTGATTGATTATCTCAAAAGAAAATGATTAATTACGGTAATATCTACATCAGTAAAATAAAGTTTAACTGGTCATGAAGTTTTAATATCGTTATGAGCTTTTTTATTCTTAGCCTGGCCAGATCATGGAAAGTTAGCACTAGCTCAACTCCAGTTATGTTCTGGGGCTCTGGGGAGGTATGAAAATGCATGCCAGGGCCCTGGGACCAAGGCGTGGAACAAGGTAGATTTTTACTCAGTAAGAGTCTGACACTATCTCCCGCTCCGCCCAAGGGCGGGGGATGTCATTGGATGATTTTACCTACCATAAAAAAAACTCCAGTTACGTTGCTTTCCTGCAATGCATACAAATAATATATTTACATACATATACATATAGCGTTGGGTTATTTACAAATGAGAGTTGACTGATATTTACATTTTTTTTTCTGAAAGCCCTCCTATCGTTTGCGTCAGACGACACTTGAAGCCTGAAAGCTTTTACGTGAGTACATTTTTAGGCTCACCGCGCGGGATGCTTTTCGTTTGCCAACTGCCTTATGTACCCCGAGTGTATATAAAAGTATGTATAGCAAACGCTCGGTTTGTCTTTGAACAGAGACACAAATTAATATGTTTTACAAGTAGTCAAGTAGTATCTACAGCTTTTCATAACGTAAAAACCAAAATTCAAAGGGAAGTATAAAGTTTTCTCTCATTACTTTTGATTCGTTTTCAG
Source organism: Leucania comma (assembly GCA_958295575.1). NCBI lineage: Eukaryota > Metazoa > Arthropoda > Insecta > Lepidoptera > Noctuidae > Leucania > Leucania comma. The sequence goes on from OY282468.1 coordinate 19,428,024, forward strand.
TTAACAAATGAGCGGAGGCTAACAATATTATTTTGAAAATACGTTTGCCAAGTAAACCGTAAGCCAATTTTCGGAAAACCACATATTTACATGAACTTACCCAATTAAGTATATAAATTGTTTACATTTATGCTACTCGGTGGCGATGGCTGGCATACAGCCAGCTTTCCAGTAGGTACCTAGTAGAAAGTGCTTCAATTTTATTAACTCTAAACCGACAAATGTTATGTCAGATCTGGTTTTAGCCAGTACAGAGTCGAATTTAACTTACTGACGGAGCTCTGCAGCCATGATGAGCGTCGACGTAAAATGACGATGTTTTTTTTAATTGGCATATAGCTTCCCAGTTTTGGACCAAAGATTCCCCAACTTCTTCCAGATATTCTTCGAGCTACCTCGAACGAGCCCTTGCGCCACCATCTTCCAGGTCATCCTCAGTGGTATCGTTCATTTTTTTGCACCCACTCATCGATATATAATTATGCACCCACTAGATAGATAGATAGGTAGATATATTCTTTATTGTACACCAAAGATAAAATTACAATAGGAACTTAAAATTAATAGGGTGTCACAATGGGCGGTCTTATCGCTAAAAGCGATTTTTTACCGACAACCTTTGGATGGATTTGACGGAGAAAAAGATACGCAGGTAGTTCGTGGTGTACTATTTACATATATACAATACATAATTAATATAATTATATATATATATATATATATATATGAATAAAAGCAGCGCAATAATTTATTTAATGATGTTCAAGAGAAGAGGTAGTGATTCTAGACTCTTGCCCAGCCATCAGTGTGAATGCGGATGACATGACCCTTCTAATTTCATTTCAGCCTGGATGCCTTTTTTCTTACATCTATAAACAGCACAGTAGTATTTCTTATTCTGTCGGTTCTTTTGACAAACCCACATTGCTGCAATCCATTGATTTTTAACAAATAAGCCGAGCACGAACGGAGCACGAACCAAGCACGAATTCGTGTAGTGTAGACCGACTTAAAAGCCTCGAAAGATCGCGATTCGTTTGTTTGTTTCGTACTCGATTGAGCTTCGCCTATTGTCGGTTTTTTGACGAACTGAAAGGTTTTTGCAGCACGTTCGAGAACAGTGATCATCGCAGGCTCGTTGTCCACACTTGTCAACGCAAGTAGAGTGGCTCGGCTTGTTCTCGACTCCTTTAGTGTAGACCCACCTCATATGTGAAAATTATGCGACCCGGTGAGCGACCGTGCCTGAACAACGTAAGTTAAATTAGGATGCGTAGTTAGCTGTTGTTATTGGTAATTAAAAGTTGATATTTGGACAGGGCAGGTCACAATGCTCAGATAACAAATGGCCGAAGGGGACGTTCTTTTTTATTATTAGTTAGGACATCATTAAATAACTCTCACCGCTCTGGGTAGAGTGAGAGGATGTTTCAGATTTAACTGACTTAAACCTACCTGTGTTCCTTTAGTAGCTCTTTGCGTTCCAGGATCACAAGTACTTAACCCTTTCAGAAGTCGACCCATGGTCCCAGTAGGCTTCGGCCCTGCTGGGCCCCTACGGTTTCGCACACATCTTTTTGAGGCGCGTGTATTACTACGCGCCGTCGACGAGCTCGGTTCGGACGTTTACTGGATGACCTGACGGCGAACTAGCCATTGTTCGTCGCCCGCAAGTCCACGCCATGTTTTGACGTAGAAACCAATTTTGAAGTGTAGTTTTCCATTGCATAATTAGAGGCGTCATAATTATACTCACATAAAATCCTACACGAGCACTTACTAATCTTTATTATGCTTCATAAAAACCTAATCATTTGCTTTCTTTAGAGTTTCGTGTAATTGACACAATTGAATCAACACTGCGTCCAAAAAATGCTGATAAAAGACATTCTCATTGTGCCAACATTTATTTTATCGAATATGATAATTAGTGTTAATTCAAAACATAGATTGAAAAATAAGGAATTCGGACCTAAAGTGGTCGGAGGGCATGCCGTGTCAATGGAGAAATATCCATTTGCTGTACAGTTTTTTAATTACGGTTCCCTTTGTGGTGGTGTAATTTTAAACAGTTGGTCTGTCTTGACAGCAGGTCACTGCTTTGAAAACAACCAAGATAAAGATGAAATGAGGATACAAATCGGTAAGTGAACCTCAATAACAGAGTTTACTAATGATAGCCTAGTTTATTTATAGGTATTTCCAAGGCCAGTTGCTTGCTAGAACGTTTATCGGGACCTTGGTACAAATGTTTGCCGTTATTTCCTCATTTTTCTTCCTATACTTTGAGGTTTCAAGACCTTTTCTCGCATTGATTTTTAGGGTTCCATAAATCAGTTTGAAAAAAAAACGGAACCCATATAGGATCGATGATGACAGTCTGTCTATAACTTTTTTCTCAAGAACGTGTGTAAGTATTAGGCGGCGTCTTAATTGGCAACGATCGAACAACATCCATTGCCGTGATCTCTAACAACACGTATATCTTATACGATCGCGATCGTACGAGTAAACGATGCGTTCTTGTCTCACGACGAGATTTTATCACACTAATTTCTTTAGTGTGTCCTGATAGAGCTTGATAATATCCAAAAGATATCTGTATTTCGAAGAAAGAAGCGAAAACCGCTCTTACGTATGTAAGACGTTATCACACATTTTTATCTAGATATTCTGGGAAAATAATGAAAATGTGTCTCGGGTTGGATGTTCTTTTAAAAATTAACATTATCTTGCCAGTTTGCAGTTAATGAGAACAATAACCCATGTGATCTCCTTTGATATCACAGTACTATACCAACCTATTTTCAGTGTGGTACAAATTGAAATTCAACTTAACCCGAAGGGCATAATTCTCATGATTTATTACCCCAGACGGAAACGTTAAGGGTAGGGACGGTACACAACCAACTTTAACTTAAATAGCCTGTTTACTGTTACTTGGTAACAGTGGCGTAATTATAGGGTGGCAAGGCTTGCAAAATACAAAGGCCCTTGGCCTGGTGGGGCTTCCGGTCCAGGAGGCCTTGAACTCAGAAGTAAATATATAAATTCAAGAAAATTATTCAAATTTATTAAACACATTCACAAGAAAAGGATCAGTTTCCCGTGGTATTTTGTCAGCCTTACAACGTTATAGATACGCTTTATTAGAAAACCTGCCGATTTATTAATTATTAAGAATATTTTAGGTACCACTTACGTGTACTTCAGTGATTAATCTAAATTAAATTACAAAGTTGACGATTTAGCTTCACTTTCTTTTTTTGACCGACCGACATTTCGACAATGCAAAAGTACCTGTAAGTGGACTATTTGGAATAAACTATTTTGATTTTTTTCCTGGGGCCCAACCAATGATTTTGCCACAAGCCTCAGATGGTATAATTACGCCACTGCTTGGAAACCACTACAACGATTCTTGTTGATACCTAAAAGGTCGTTTACAGCATTAAAATAGCATGACTGGGAACATTTCTGATATTATAAATATGTATGAAGAAAATAATATTCGGCATGTTATGTGAGCCAAACATGTCTTTTAAGAAGTTAAGGTTTACACTGTTAAATTTTGATCGTTTTAATCCCGTGGATGGTCGATTAAACACTATCGATTTGTAAAGATAAACCTAAAAAACAAAGTAAGTACTTTTTTTAAAACTCGAATTAAATTACATGTGTACGAAATTAATTTCTTTTAGTAAACGTCAGCTGAGCGAGTCCAATGACCTGTAGGTAGTTAGTACGTAACGACTGAAAACTACCTACAAGATCATTGATTCGTTTACTCAAAGAAATTTTAGTATACCTACTAGCTTCTAAAGAAAATCCTTTGCTTGAAAGTACGAAATCTCCACTTCGTATCAGTGGAATCAGTGTAGATAAGTGGAACGGAGTGGAGCTGAGCGGACTTCTAAATAAAACAAATGAATACGCGGCCCCAAGCTGGACAGAGCGGAGTCGAGTGAAGGGCACGATGCGGAGGGGCGTGTCAGACATTAATGACTAAACCCACGCCTGTTCCTGCTTTGCCTTCGTTCCAGGGCCCCGGGGTTCTCCTTCGCACAATTCATCACCTCAGTTATAGGCTTCGACCATGCTGTCCCTACAATTTTGCTGACATTTCCTTGAGGAGCGCGACTGTTACGCGCCATCGACGACTTGGGCTCGGTCCGGATGGTTACCGGACAACCGGACGGCAAGCTACCCATTGCTCACCATCCGCAAGCCTGTGTCCACGGTGGCTAGAAATAGGGATTAGGATCTTTCGTAGGTAGCACTAGGATAGCTTTCCTAACTCGCTGTTCTTACATTCCGACCAACTAAACCGACCAACTAGTAGTAGGTAGTAGTAGTGCGGAATGGAACTCGATCGAATCACATTTCTTTTTTCTTATCAATAGAACTTTTTTGTTGTTTCGAAAGAAATATTTTATTAAGTAATATAAACGTACAGACCTATATTCACTAACCAATTGGTTGAAGGGCAGTTTCGAAGAATGCTGTCTACCTGTATACCACGTTTTATCTTAATTCTTTAAATGTGATTGATTTTCGTTTTTATTAGCCCTTACTGTCCCTCTGCTAGGCAAAGGCCTCACCAAGTCCTTCCAAACCATTTCCAATGTGATTGATTAACATTCTAAAACATCTACGTGTATTATTTATAAGCATTAAACGTCAAAACAGAAGCCCTTCATGGGAACTGAGAATTGAAGCACTTCAGAGTTTAGATCTGTAAAAACAGTGTTGACAAATAAAAGTGCTAAATGCTGGGTCTACGTTCCACAAAAATGTCGCCGGCTAAAACCGTCCCGCACTGGGTTGTGTCCGCAATTTTCCTGTTTTGAGCCGACGCGTGACCTTGTCTTATTTCACTCTCAAAATCACATGATATTTACCTGGCATTTTTGTCTCAATGCACCTACAATGATAAGAAAACTAGACAGTACTTGTTTAGATGTAAGTTATTTATGATTCAAACTGAGATAATAACTATAATTGTGTTTTTGTTTGACACTTAATTCCGTAGGCTCAAAATACATTTACGACTTCGGTGCTATTAAACACGAAATTTCGTCGTACATTGTACATGAAAACTATAACAGGAAGATTCCCTTCGAGAACGATATCGCCATCTTATTTGTCAAGGAACCGATTAAGTTCAGTAAGGTAGCGAAGAAGGGAATACTCGTCGACCACGACAGATGGATGAGTCCTAAGGAGAAGCGGTTTATCGTCACCGGCTGGGGCATGCAGGAGGTAACTTTACTTATTAATTACTCTAGAAATGAGTACAGTCAAGGGTCAAAAGTGCAGTTGCACTCTATCAAAATGCTAGCGTCTAAAATTTCTTAGTAGAAGAGGGACAGTGACAACTGATTTGATTTGTAGCATACAATCTAGAGAGCAGTGGTGGCCGAGTGGTAACGGCCCCGACTTAAGATTAGTAGGTCGCGGGTTCAAGCCCGGCCAGGCGCATTACTTTGTGTAATTTATTTTATCACCACTGCTCTCAAAACGGTGAAGGAAAACATCGTGAGGAAACCGGCATGTCCTAGAACCAAAAATTTGAAGACATGTGACATCTACTAACCCGCACTGGGCCTGCGTGGTGGATTACGGCCCATTCCCTCTCTTAGAGAGGAGGCCTGTGTCCCAGCAGTGGGAACATTAAAAGGCTGATGATGATACAATCTAAAGTATTGAATAAACTAGTCGTGTACCGTTGAAATTCAACTACAAAGAAATGTTCAACAGTTTAGCATTGGTAGAGTGCAATTGCACTTTTGACCCCTGATTGTACATTCCATTTTAAGTTTATACTTCATCTATTTTAAGTACATATTGAATGCCAAAAAAATTCAAGGAGTCACATTTAGTTCCCACCATTCTTCATCAATCTTTACGGGAAATTTCGTATATGAGTATTTCTCAAAATAAATGTACGTAACGAAATGGTAGTAACGAAATATTGTTACGAAATAGTCCTTAGATGTAACTAAATAGTAACCATAAGGCTGGTTACACATTGGCGAAATATTGTGAATGCTCTTCATTTATTCAATACGAAATATTTGTAAGTATGTACCCAAATACTTAAGGGGTTAGAAATAAAATAAGGGAGTAATCATTCATACTATTTTAATCAAATTATTTTTTTTTCCCAATCTTTTAAAAATGAAAACCTGACGTTATTTTAAACATAAACAGAATTTCCACTCGCTTTTTCATCCGATTGCAGGCCTGTCTTAAATTTTTATTTCGTCGTTTTAATTGAGTATTTTCTTCAGTAAGCTTTTGTAGTCTCTCCTTTAGGATATTTGTATTATTTTTAGCATTTTTTCTTACTTCCAATGTGTTGTTTTGTTTTGTCGTAGAGTAGGCCTTTTTTTTTCTTTCAGCTCTTATAGCATTGGCTTGTCTCCACTTTGCTCGTAGCTCTTGTTTTTCTTCTTCTGTAAGAATTTCTTTTTTCTTTTTGATATTTTCTTTAACTTTTTCCAAATGTTTGACACGGATTTCCTCATATTTATTTGGTTTATCCTTTTTGAGTCGTTCTCTGTAAGCTTTTTGCCTTTCGGCATTGGTTTTTGGCGGCATTCCTTAAAAAACAAAAGAAGTAATGCAGTTGTATATAAGCAGTTGTAAGTAATAACCAATTTGATAAGTCAAACCAACAAGTATAGTGGGCATCTCTACAGAAGTGTCATTAGCAAGAGTTAAGTATTTGTAACAATCGGTATAATTCTATTCTCAAGCGAATTGAAACAAAGCCGCGAGGTTTTTTAACCGACGAAAAGGAGGAAGTTCTCAATAGAACTTCATGTAAGTAATATCAGGGGTAAAAAGTTGTTAAATCACATAAAAACGTAATTTAAATTATTTCATTATTTTTTGCTGGTGGCACTTTTATATAGCAGATAATATCCAATCCTTTAGTTATTGACGCTCTATATATTTTTTTTTCATAAATTAAGTAGTGAATATTACTATGCTTAGTCAGGTTATAACAGTATACACTCAGCTTTATGTTGTACTTTTTCGTTACGTAACGAAATTCGTAAAAAACGTTACGAAATATTAGACAAATTGAGGTCAGAAAAAATATATTTATTGATAAAAGCTGTTACAGCAAATATAAAAGCTTATTAAATATTCGTACAACACGTATTACAAAAAATGGGTAAATGAAGACTTACCGTTCTATGAAAAATCGCTGATTTTACTTCCTGTCTCGAAAAAGTAACCCCACAAAACACACACGTTCTCACTGATTTTCACGATAGATGTAATGGCGGAGACGTCAAACCAATAGCCAATCAGAGTGAAGCTAGTGTTGTCCGTGTAAAAAAATTACGGAATCGTTCAGAAATCATGGGAAAGTAGAAATAAATCGTAACTAAAGAGTAATAACTAAATAGTAAATGAGAGCGACTCATTTTGTTTTTTTGCTTTAAATTGCCAATTCACTATGACACCCCATAGAAAATCAATTTGATACAGAAACTGCGATTACTGTAGAACGATGATACAAAGAAATTTACAATAATTTAGTTACGTATCGCATTTTATGAAACAAAAACACATGAAAAAGGTAGAGTGGCAAACAGGTTTTTGTATGAAAGGTAAAAAAAGCTATTTTTAAAATATCGAAATATTTGATAATAAGTATGATTATAGCTATAATTCTTCGTTATCTTAAAGATTAATATTCATCCTACAAAATTGAGTGTGTGTTTTTTTTGTGTGATGATTTATAAATATAAAACTTTTGAACTGTTTCAAAGCACACTTTTTTTTTCAAAGATGTACATGTATTTTGAGAAATACTCATATAGTATACGATGAATCTCGTATTTAAACACCAGCTATATTAATACTCATTAGAGACCATCTATGACCATAGAAAGGGTCCCTCTATTTGGCAGGTAATTGATACTACGAAATTTACAAAAAAAAAAACCTTGTTATTTAAAAGCGCTTCGCAAAAACAAAAATCTTGAATAGTGGTTATTTTTTTTTTATAAAAAATAAAACCGCTGTATTGGGGCCGCGAAGTCGACATAGTCCCGAGCGGAATTAAAAAAAAACGGCGAGTACAACCAGCCCTTAATATAATATTTATTTGAATGTACTCATCTATTGGATCTATGGCACACGTTTGTGCGTTCTTGGCCGGACACAGTGTATGAAAAGTGATTGAAATCTTACAATATTTTGGTCGGAAATACTAAGAAAAAATATATTATTTTTCAAATAGGGTTGCCCCTTTAATACGAGCGCCCTAGACCATCGCCTATAATAAACGAGTCGGCCATGGCTCGAATATATGTAATTCTACGTATCGGTAGTGACATGCTCACTATAACTATTCTAAGTATTGTATATAAATAAAGCAGTTTATTCATAGTAACTTTGAACATAGCACGTTATCGAATTACCTGTCTGTTCTGAACATGGCACGTTATCGACTTACCTGTCTAGGCCTGCCAGCCATTGTTAGACCTATGCAGTTATAGATATAATGAAGTTAAGAACACGACGAGCAATATTATTTGCACGTGGCAACACTGGCAAACTTATAGTTTAAGTAGCTAATTAGTTCTTAGGTCTTATGCTGAAAAAGTTTTGTATGAAAACTGAAAAACACTGTAAACTTCCTCTTTTAATTAACTATACAGTGAATATAAAAATAATATATATTTAGTGGTCTGTCTGTTACACTTTCACGGTTAAACTACTGAAATAATTTTGATGAAATTAGGTATGGAGTAAGCTTCAACCCCAAGGAATGAAAGACATTCACATTCTTAGTCTTGTAGATACATAATTATGTATTTGTTTCAGTACAATGGTGCCTTGTCAGATATGAGTCTGATGATGACCTCCCTGTCGTACGTACCAATCAAGTTGTGCAGTCAGCTGCATAATGCTAACCTTTCTGAGGATATGTTCTGTTTGTACGGACAAGGCAAGAGGGATACCTGCAAGGGAGACTCTGGCGGTGGAGTGCTCTGGCACGGGTACGTACTTATGCACTTTTAACCGAATTCTTTTTATTTTTATTTTATTTTATTTATTTTATTGGCACACCAACAGCATTACATACAGGATTTAAAAAAAAAAAAAAAAAAAAAACATGACACTGGTATGCATGCCTATTATAGGTACGCACAGCTTACACCTTAATACACATTCTTTACTAAAAAAGGTTATTACTACAATTTTTGTTTTACATACTAAATGGAAAAAAAAAACACATACAATTAAGAATAAAATAAAAAAGTAGACTATAATAGAAAAAAAATATCATTAAAAAAGGATATATTATAGTATATAATATGTATACCTACAATTAGCCAGGGCATTGCGTAAAACCGTCTTATAAAATCTAAACCCCATACTTTTTAGGTGTGTCACCATAATAAATAAAAAAACTCTATTCAACTAGATCTGTTTCAAATCTGTTGGTACCCACCAAGAGACTTGAAACGGGTGTAATTTTTTGGGGACAGTTTTACGCAATGCCCTTTGTAAAATGTTTATGTAGAATCGTACAGAGCGCACCGAGCCAAATTCAAAAATGTATGACAGTACTATATTATGAGTATATTTAAGGTATTTAAACACTTGGTTAGGTTAAAATATAATGTCTAATAAAATCTAAACCCCATGCTTTTCAGGTATGTCGCCATAATAAAAAAAAAACTCTATTCAACTAGACGCTTCGAATGACACCTGTTTCAAGTCTGTTGGTGGGTGGGCATCCTCCTTTGTTATTGGAAAATTTGTACAAGCTCATACCTCCGAGACTGCTCTCCTAAACTTGTTGAGTGAGACACCGTGTAAATCGGTGTCTGGTAACTTGCAAAGACTTGTGGGTTTTACACATTCTGTACTGCAGTGCATACCTAAAGGACATCACCCACGGTCCATACATTTTTGGTCCAAATTTAAAAGTGCCGGCCAAAGAAAAAAAATACAATATTCTGTTAGAACTTGTTCTTACGAACATTTTTTATTATGGCAAGAATGCTGTGGGAGCATTAGCCTCGGTATTATTTAAGTTCAAAAATGATTGGTTTACAAAGAAAATTGCTCTCAAAAAATGAAATATCCTATACATGACAATACTTTAAAAAAAATGCAATAAAAAAAAAACAGCCAGTCTGTAGCTGTGTCTTTATTGCGTTATTTCAAAAAAAAAAAAAATATTTGTTGAGATTTTCGAAGAATAAAAATACCGGTATATGTAATGCTTAATGCTTTAATTGTTTAGAAAAGTCATAACAAGTACCCATATAGTTATCTTTTAGAACCACAGTAATATTTTCTAAACACAAAATCATAATAAAAAAAAGCATATGACGGCGAATTTCAAAAATGAGTGGACGGTCAATATCAGAAGGTGGGGTTGCGGTGTCTAATAGTAGTGTTAAGAAAACGCTTGGAAAGCGTTTCATGAAATGCTGGATGATGGAGATTTTATGATCTCCCCTAAAAATCCCCTTTTGTGGTCAAAAAGAACTCTCATTTTAGACATGATAGGCTCCGCGGATTTTTAGGAATCGCTTTTGAAGTATTTGCCTTATATAGAGATGGCGGGGCTTTGCATGTGCAAAGACGGAGTAAGCGTATTAAAAATGCGACCATACCTACGGGTTGGCAGAATTTAGTGGAGCCTGCTTTGTGCGAAAGCGGCACGCATACGTACAAGTTTGCTTTATGTACCTAGCTAAGGTCAAATGCTGATCTAGGATCACACCGAGCGTGCTTCTCCCAAGGGATTGGATTGGTATAGGTATGTGGTGTTCTGAGGGAGACTCTTGAAGAACTCCTGCTCGTATGGGAGGTGAGGAGATCTCCCCACTATCGCATAGAGGGAGCACTACCATCTGGTAGTCAATAGTGGAAGGTCCTCCTCCTTAGTCGCTCACTCTTGACAGAGTGGTCGTGGTTGACGATGGTGCATTTTCGTTGGCGAGTGAGGCTCCCGCGATGTGTCTCCACTTATCCCGGCTCGGCGTCTCGGGAACACTGGACTATGGAAGTTTGTGTTGCAGCTCTGATGAGGTCTGTCCAACGCGTAGGTGAGCGCTCGCGTGACCGCTTCACTTCCACTTGTCCCTGGATAACGAGTCGCTCCATGGAATCTTTGTTGCGAATAATGTGACCGAAATATTTAAGGATTCGTACTTGCACAGTCGACGATAATCTCTGTTTGCGCGTTGTCCAAGGGATCCGCAGCAGTCGCCGCCAGCACCACATCTCGAGTGCATCGATTTTGCGTCGGTCTTTGAGGCGAACCGTCCACGTTTCTGCGCCATAAAGAAATATTGGGAAGACCAAGCTTCTCATGAGGCGGACTTTCGTGGCTTTAGTGATGTTATGGTTGCACCAGATCCTTTTCAGCTTGTCAACAGCAGATCGTGTGATAGCACATCTCCTTCAAATCTCATCTTCACATCCTCCAGTGTTCGTGATGGTGGAACCAAGATATACATACGATTGAACAACTTCACAGTTGGCAATCACAGTGATATCAGGATGATTCAGTACAGCTCGATCCACTATCATCATCTTGGTTTTGTCTCTGTTGAGCGTAAGACCGAAGGAGAGGCTTGTTGTCTCTAAAAGTGTCAGCAGGTGTTCCATATCTTCCTTCGATTGTGCTAGAAGGGTAGTGTCATCGGCATATCTCAAGTTAGACACCTTTCTACCTCCCACTGAGATCCCTTTGTCCCACTGTTCCAACACGATTCTCATTATATACTCTGTATAAATGTTGAACAGGAGTGGAGACAATATACCACCCTGTCAAACGCCAGCGTGGATATAAAAGCTTTTTGAGTCAACGTCGTCTATACGAACAGTCGCAGTTCCGTTCTCATAAAGTCGGCGTATGAGACTAACTACTGTGGAGCGGTACTCCCATTTGAATTAGCACGTCCCATAGAATATGCCATTTCACGGTATCGAAGGCCTTACGGAAGTCGACGAAGCAGATATAGAGTGGGATGTTAAACTCGCTAGACTTTTCGATTATTTGTCGAAGAATTAATATCTGCTCTCTTGTTCCTCTACCCTTGACAAATCCCGCTTGCTCAATAGCTATAGTGGAAGGTAGGATTTAATAAAAAGTTTCGCAAGATGAGTACTAGACAATCTGGCACACCGAGTTGATATAGCTTAAATGATAAACCATTATGTTACACTTTGTCAAAAGCTTTCGTTGAGTCAAAAAACTAGACGTCCATCATCGCGTTCTGATGGAAACCAGCGCATTAGTGTTCAACGATTCGCTGGACTTGTTCGATTCGTAAACCAAACTACCGTTGGGAATAACACTCTTAACTTCAGCATAATCTCTGCTCTGCTTGTAAATAAGCCTCTCGTAGATTTTATCGAGGACATTGAATGGACTGATGAAAAGGTAGCTGGAGGGGCAAACTTGACTTGGAGTTGCATAGTTTAGGAATACCGACATTAGTGACCTTTTTCCACGCTTGGGGGAACATGTTATTCCTTAATGCACCATTGAAGACGACACTCATTAGTATTATGAGTTGGGATGGTAAGAGTTTAAACACCTTGTTGATGACACCGTCAGAGCCGAGGTCTTTTCCCCACCTCCTCTGAGATAAAGAGGGACAAAGGATCATTAGGATCTTCGATGAGTGCTAGGGAAGCTCTACGTTCAACTTTAGCGTCTCTCATATCAAGGTGAGTTTTGTTTATTGGTTGAGGGCTAGAGAAACAATGGAACTGTACGCTGTTATTGTAACTGTAGAAAATACAGCATTTCGCTTTGTCACAGTTATCGAAAGCGATACTCTTACATATACAGACATAGAAGCCTCTACTTCCTCTGAAGGTGCTAGACGGCGAGGTTAGCGGGTTCTAGCTCACATTTTATTCCAGCGCGCAGCACGCTGCTCTGTTGCTTGAGTTTTGTTTACTTCGCCGGGAGCTGCATTCTTTTCGGTTTTCAGACCACATACATCGCCCAGGAGTTTCAAGCGATGGTCATCAGTCACTGTGATCGCCCCTGAAAAATCATTCAGGACGGATCGTTCGTGGTCCATATGTGAATCGAACGCTGCTGTCGTGTCAGCGACTGAGACTCAAGAAATCCGGGATAGAATCTAACTGATTCGATATGGTAGATTTTGGTCTTCCCATCCATGATCAATTGGGACGGGAGTGATACAATATCATACGCGTTGTTTCAGGTACCTTCTAAAGTAACAGATAAGATATTCGAGGTGGGGCGAGCGTTCAATGGCTAGGGGAGGGGAAGTCACCACATTGTGTGATGGTAAACGGCAGCTACCTGGAACTTTCTATTCAAGCTCTAACTCTTTGTTTTTACAATTCATGTTACCAAAAATGTACGGAAAATGATTTTTTAAAACTTAAATAAAACCCAGGGCAACGGTCCTACAGTTTTGGTGCAGTAATAAAAAATGCTCAAGGGGTCAAGCTCTAACAGATTGTTATATTTTTTTTTCTTGGCCGGCACTTTTGAATTTGGACCAAAATAAATGATCTCCTTTAATTGTTAAAGATATGGAGCTGTACTAGGTTGTATGGCTTCATTCTTCTTTCTGCACGGTTCTCATATGTTTTGACCGTTACATGTTTACTGTATGGACTTTAAAAGAGACGCCTGAGTTTGTTTCGGTGTTTCTTCTCAGGGTAGTCAGCTAGGAAACACCGGCCTCATCTAGTTAAAATGGACGAAAAAAAAAATTGTCATGTAAAAGTGTTTTTAAGAACCCATTTGCAAAATAAATATCATTTATCATTTCTCGCTCGCACGATTGTCATTTTTTTCTCAAATCTTAATTAAGTATAGGGTGCTTTATCACTAATTTTGAATTTTAACTTATATTAAATGATTATAATTTATTTTGTATAGAATTCTTGCCCCGTCTGACGTAGGATTAGGACACTATTGCAAATACCGATTTAAAACAGAGTGATTGTTGTCATTTTAACATGTCATACTAAGTTCCCTGTAATAACAAAGCCTAGTATCACAAGATCTTTCTTCTACTTTTCGAGTTGATGTTATTTTAGATAGTTTTGGCCTCATAAATTGCTGTGTAAATTGCAGCCTCATTGGCGTTCATTATGTGCTTAAAATGTAGGCGCATGCAGTTCCGTAGTTAGCCGTGGGCGATGTGGGCCCTCGCCTACGGCCTCGCACCCAACGGGGTGCGACAACCATTTGGCCATTTTTTTACCTAATGGTAAGCTACGGTGTGGTCGAACGCTGTGCTGCGATAGTACCTGTGTTGTTTTCAAATTTATAAAAGAAAAAGGCCTCGCTGAAGCGCCTTGGCCCACGTCTAAAATATTATAGTCCACGCTACGCCTTTGGGCGGATGTACTTGTGGAGTTCCAGTAAGTGTATCGCTTTGTATTGATGCACCGCGCTCATATTTGGTATTAGACCGTGTTGTGTCCCTATGTGCAATAGATTATTAAATATAAATAAATATCGCCTCACTAGTTTACGGCAAAGACGTAGGTGTCTTTGCCCCCTGACAGCTGTCCATCGGCCAGGCTTAATCAGTAAAGCCCGCGCAGTACATAACTGGACACGACAATTAATAAACACAGGGAATACGAGTACCAATGTAACGATAAAATGTATAACACAGATAATATATTTTATAATCAATTTTATTGAGTTTCTGGTTGTATTTCTTTAAGTGAACGTCAGCTTGGCGAGATCAATGACCTGTAGGTAGTTAGTACGCAACGAGCGACAACTACTTACAAGGTTATTGACTCGTTTACTTAAAGAAATTAATTTCGTACATGCGTATATTAATTCGAGTTTTAGAAAAAAAGTACTTTATTTTCTTATTTTATCTTTACAAATTGATATTGTTTCATGTACCGGATCGACTCTCCACGAGATTAAAACGATCAAAATTTAATGGTGTATAGGAATATATCGCTCTAAGCAGCCAAGCTGATGACAGATGTACTTCTTATGCAATACTGCCGTGCCGAATACATGTACCTATTCGAATTGCCGGTTCAGTTTCAGAACTGCCCACAAAAAATTAAATATCTTAACTTTTCGGTGGGTGTTTGAATCTCCGAAATCCTTCCATTGCTACGCCCCTAGCCTATGCATAGTACCCAATCTTAGATTAAATCAAACGGAAGATAGGTATTTCGCCTCTAGCGCGTGGATCGCTAAAAATTGTGACAATTGTCACGATTTCACAGCGGTCGCGACGTTCAGCGGCTAACGCCATTTCGCTCGCACGACATCGCCGGCACTTGTCTTTGTCCTTGTCTATCAGTGACAACAGGTAGTGAAGATGTGTGAGTTACGAGTCCAGGTTTACTGATTGCGATGTTAGCGCGTAACATATCTTCCCTTATAACCATGCATCTAATTGATTTGTAGCCTCCTAGGAAAATAACTATAGTACCCAGCAAATAAGTTGAACTATCCGCTACGGCTATTCGCAGCACTCCACCTATGCTGAAAAGAAACCATGATGATTCACATAAGTTGAATCATCATGGTATTCGACCTTGAATGCGCAGTAACCGATTTCCGGATCCCAATCGCGCAACCACATCAGATGGTTCAACTTATTTGTCGCGTATGATACCTGTTAAAACAAAACGTTGCTTACTAGCGTCTGGAGTCTGCGGTGTCTAGACGAGCGAGTCCCCCTTTTGTCGCAAATACATATATATTTATATCCTGCCATCTGCCGTCCGAGCCTTCTCAGGTTATAGGTACATACTGGGAGAAAACTCATTGCTGAGTTAAGCTCGCCTTTGTACATGTACTCTCTATATCTTCATATATTTTGTTATGTTTTTTGTCTACAATAAAAAAATTAAATAAATAAATAATGTTTTATTTTTGCTGTCGTAATATTTATCAAACTTTCTAATAAACGTGTGATTTGCAGGAGGTTGGTCGGCTTGACGTCACACGGCGATGGATGTGCAAAGAAAGGTAAACCAAGTGTGTACGCAAACTTATACTATCAAAGAGGCTGGATAAAGAAACAGATAGAGAAGTTCATGGACAGTTTCTGCAAAAATCAAAAGAAAACCCCTGAAGTCGGGAAAGTTGTTAGATTACATAAATAAATAAAATATTATTTAAAAAATAAATAACTATTTATTTTAATAAATAAGTATATCAACAAAATATTTATATTTTGTTGATATACTTATTTATAAATAGTTAGTTATTTATAAATAGACCATCTCAGACAAATCTGCATAATTCTCATGTGATTTGATCCGTGGACTTTAAAAGAGACTGTGACCCCTGAGTTTTTTTCGGTGTTTCTCCTCAGGGTAGTCAGATAGGAAACACCGGCCTCATCTAGTTTAAACTGACAAAAAAAATATTGACGTGTAGAAGTGTTTTTTAAAACCTATTTGCAAAATAAATATAATTTATCATTTAATTACTTTTTATTATTACTAAATTACAACTTTGTAGACACGTCAGGTGATGTTATAACTAACACTTATATAAAATACATAGTTATTCAATAAATTACAAGTCCACACCTTTTCAATAATTGAACTTTAATATTGAGTTTTATTACGAAGCCGAATCGTCACGTCCTTCATCGTCAGAATCGTCTGACGAATCTGTTTTCGGTATGCAGTACTTTTCTAAAAATCTCTTGGTGTTCAGCAAAATCCATCTGAGAACAAATGAAGTTATGAAGAAAAGCAAAAAAAAAAAAACACGATGACTGCCATGTCAAAAAAAAACCTACAAATCAAAAAACAAGATGTTTGTTAATTTATAGAAAAATGAAGAAAGTAGTCACTCGTTGATTAAACACGGAATCTCGGAAACTACTTGATCTACAAAATTGAAATTTTCATCGCAGTCAGGGGACCATTCTAAAAGTCTCCCGACTGCGATGAAATTTTTTTATGATTCCGTGTTTAATCAACGAGTGACTATTTTTTTTTGTTACTGGGTACGGTGCAAGGACTCTAACGATACCTCATACGTGTAAATCGGTTTAGTCATTTAGAAATTACGGTGGAATAAAGAAACTCACATACATGCATACATACATGAAAAAAAAGCCCTGAAAGGCAGTCGTGTAAAAAAAAAATTGATGGGTGCAAAAACATAGGTATAATATATAGATACCGAAAATACATTTTCTTTTCTTATTTGAAAATGTTTTTGTCGTCTGTCGTCTAAAAGATAAAATCAGATAAAATGGAGGAACTGGCTGACAGCAAAATATTGGTAATGTAAATTATTTTATTTCAAATATAACGAAATTACTTGACTGCTATATTGAGCTTAATCACCATCACGACATCAAGGAATCGTAAGGAATCTTATGCCTAGTTTACATGTGGGGCCAGCCTCGGCCAATCGCTATTGTGTGGCCATTGTGTAAGCGGGGAAACCCCGTTTATACAATGGTGATTGGCCGAGGCTGGGGCCACGTGCACGCTAGGCATTAATGTTTACTATGCACATTTAAATGATGTATTGCTACAAGAACCGGTTGTAAATTACATACCTAATGCAATCACGATCACGCATGGCATTCAGGTTTCTTATTGCTGTTATTAAAGTACTGCTATTAAAACTGCTAATTAACTTTGGTGATACTTCTTAGTTGATTTTCATTAGCTTCTATTTAAATTGGTAAAGCACATTCCTGAAAGGATGAAGGCACTCCCAGGCGTGTGGGATTATTCGAAACAGTTACTGTGGCCATAGATCGCAAAGGGCAACTGAAGGAAGATGTCTTAGCTCGCCGTCCGACCGTCCGGTGACCGTCCGGACCGAGCCCAAGTCGTCGATGGCGCGTATTGTTTCACGCGCGCCTCAAGGATTTGGCAGCAAATCGTAGCAAGGTCGAAGCTTACTTGGATCAAGGGTCTGCTTCTGAAAGGATGATTCGGCCTCGATATGAAAGGCAACGAAGGACCCACTCCAGTTCCTTCGTTCCGACCTTTTTAGTCAGTAAAAGTCTGACACTTTCTCCCGCTCCGCCCAAGACCGCGAGTTGGATGATTTTCCCACGTACAAAAAAAGGTAGTAAAAGTCTGACACTCCCTTTCACTCCGCAAAGAACGGGAGAAAGTGTCAGATTTATACTGTGACAAACCCTCAAATAACTCCTATATTTGATGATTTCTCACAAAAACTAAAAAGAAAGAAAGAACAGTGGTGGCCGAGTGGTAACGGCCCCGACTTACGAGTTGTAAGTCGTGGGTTCAAACCCAGCCAGGCGTATTACTTTGTGTAATTTATTTCATTATGAGAGCAGTGGTGGCCGAGTGGTAACGGCCCCGACTTACGAGTTATAGGTCGTGGGTTCAAACCCAGCCAGGCGTATTACTTTGTGTTATTTAGGCTTCGGCCTTGCTGGGCCCCTACAGTTTGCTGACAACTCCTTGAGGCGCGCGGGAACAGTGCGCGCCGTAGACGACTTGAGCTCGGACCGGTCTGTTACCGGACGGACGGACAGCGAGCTACCCATTGCCCGCCGTCCTCGAGCCCGCGCCTACGGTGGCCGGAAATCGGGATCGGAATCCCGGCGGCGGCGGCGGCGTGTGCGCCGTTGCCTGATACGGTCGGCCTCCTCCTTTGCTAGCAATACTGTTTCGCAGAAGGAGGCGACCGCCTACCACTCCTCCTCCCACCGGAGCATGGCTTGAACCAAGCCCTGGCGCGAGAGATCACCGCCGATCGCTCCCACGAGGACACGGCGATTCTCTTCCCAAGTGATTATACATGTGTAGCCTTGGTTTTTGTGCGTAAGCATAAGTGCTTACGCACAAAACTAAGGCTCACTGACAGACGCCATGTATCACCGAGCCGATTTAAGCATCCTTTTCATGGAAATGGTTCTTTCTACCTGTGGTTCGTAGAACGAGATAATTAAGCAAGAGAATGCTCCATCAGATTTACATGCATACGGTAAAAAAAAAAAGAATTACAAACCTGTGAAAGTAAGAGATATTAGTAAAAACGGCGACGTGTGGGGCCTCTTCACTCGTACCTCCGTAGGACAGGATCCCAACGAGCAGCTGCCTGTTATAGACGGCCGGGCCTCCATTGTCGCTCAGACGACGCTCCTGGGATACTACAATGGTTAGAAACCTCACGTGTTATGGGTACTTAAGCACCGATGTGAATTTTAGGGACTTTGGTACGTGTACACGCGCCTAATCGGTGGGACCTTTTGTGGGAAGGTTCGAGTAGGTAAGATTAATTTTCGTGATGCTTCGAGCACGGATGCGAGTAAAACCTACTGTATAGGATTTAAACGGGACTTAATTCTACTTTTTAACCGACTTCAAAAAGGAGGAGGTTCTATGGGCTGTATGTATTTTTTTTTATGTATGTTCACCAATATCTCGGTCAATTGCGAACCGATTTCGAATATTTTTGTTTTGATTGAAAGAATGCGTCCGAATAGGTCTCATAAAAATATTGGTTTGATCTTATAATGAACTTCGAAGATATAGAACGTAACTCTTCCAAAAATTATAGCAGAACTGTCGTAACAAGTAAAATTATATAATCTATACATGTAGTCTGTTACATTGAAGGAAGAAGGGTTGGGGATACATAGAACTGATCTGATGATGAAGCCGGAAGGTAGGTACTGGAATTCTGTAATAAATCACTGTATCCTAGCCGTGTTTGGTATTATTAGAATGGTCATAATGATTTGATGATGGAACCAAATGGCGGAAGGTATCTATTTAAGTTTAGCTTAGCTGAGGGGTACTACAACTAAAAAGAATGAAATAAAAAACTGTTTTACAAAAAAAAAAAATATATATATATATGCGAAATAACTTTAATTTCGGAAGTCGGTGTTTAATAACAGAGAGACCAAACTATTATAGAAATACCGACTTCTGAAATTTCTGTAAAAAGTTTTTTTTTGTATACAAAATACAAAATAATTCATTCTTTGTTAAATTAATTTTCTCTATATGGGTCTAAATCTTCTCGTTAGGTTACTATTTAATTCACAATAGCAATTAGCAAGAATTCAGCAGCATAGCAGCGTTTCATGAGAAGTTTAAATCCTTAAAATAAATGCAGAGAGAGTAGTTTATGACAGATACAAAAAATAAAAACAGCATTTAAATTGTCTCTACCTTTTTTTATTGTTGATAGGCTCGCGTTTGACCACTATCTCACCTGATGGAAAGCGAAGATGTGGCCGACGATGGAGCACGCTTGCCTAGAAGTAACCTATTCACTCTTGACTTAAATACCTCTAGGTTAGAGCTATCAGGAAACACAGACTCAGGCAGGGAATTCCACTCCCTAGCTGTACGCATAATGAATGTGCTCCCAAAACGTTTTGTACGTATGGGAGGAATCTCCACCATGTACCGGTGGCGCAACGCCATACGTCTTGTGGTCCGATGATGGAACGGACTAGGCGGAATTAAATTATGCAATTCTAATGCACACTCCCCGAAATGCAAACGATAGAAAACCGAAAGGCTAGCAACTCGACGTCGATGCTCCAGACTTTGGAGTTTTGACTCGACACGTGCATCATTGCCTATGATCCTCTAGGCCCGCTTCTCAATCGACTCTAGTGCATCAAGCTGGTATTTGGCAGACCCATCCCAAAGATGAGAGCAATACTTCATACACGATCGAAGTTGCGCTTGATAGAGGTTAAGCAGCTGTTCCGGTGTGAAATACCATCTCACCTTCGCCAAGATCCCCAATTTTTTTGCAGCCAGTTGAGCTTTTGCCTCAATATAGGAGCCGAAATTGAGAGTAGACGATAGCGTTACCCCAAGAAGCTCAAGGTAATCGGTTATCGGCTCGGTCACACCTCGAAAAGATGGAGCCGGTTGAAATTGGCTCCGTTTAGCGGAAAAAAGACACGCCTGGGTTTTAGTAGCATTAAACTTGACCAGATTGGCATCACCCCAATCTGAGACTGCCTCCAAGGACAAGTTTAAGCGTTCAACCATAGCCTCACGCAGAGACCGGATCTGTGACCCACTAGCTCGCGCGACGGACATGTAACTTTCAGCAACAGTACTGTCGTCTGCATACCCAAAGGTACCGGGTTTAAGCAGGTCATTTATGTGCAATAAGAACTGACCTCGTCCGGAGATTATCTAAAGACCGGAAATAGGCAGGTAATATACAACTGTTAAATACGGATGTACTTAAATTCCTCTCCTTCATCCTAGTGTCATGTTGGCCAAGATCCAAGTTCCGCTTACGAAAAACATTGCACATGCACTTGGCAAATGTTCCAATATCACTTTTTTTACTTTTCATCCATGATATAGCATTGTTTTTAAAGTTAAATATAGTTTAATCTATTTTAAATATCTATTAATTATTTTCTATTTATTTATTTTATAATTTATGTACTTACACACAAATAGGAAGGAGGTACAGTATTATAAAAAAAATATAAAGATATCTACTGCTTATATCTAAAAGAAATTTCTTTCAGCATACCTGCAAAAGGAGAGTTGAGAAGTAGACCATAGTTACCATAGTGTGTGTGTAGTTATGAATGGTGTGTGTGTGTTTTTTTGTGTGTGTTGTTTATTATTATTTTGGTATACTGATACAAAAAAGTTTATTCTAATCTGTTATTTATTATGCACACTACCAACTATGGTAGTATGCACTATTGTGCACACTGTGTTTAGTGTCTTTTTGGTTATTTATTTATGTATTAATATATCTATAGCTCAAAAGCCAACCTAAACCCAAAGATTGACTGGAAGAAATGCCTTGTTTAAGTTCGTACTTTGTGTACAATAGTTGAACATAAAATAAACACCACGCTACGCAAACTAAAAACCGCTCTAGGTATTTGGTCGTTTTGAGTCTGAATTCATTGGATTCAGAGTGCCTCACCAACAGAACGATTCATCAATCTTCAATTATAATTATAAAAAAAAAAAATTGAAGGACTCTCTTACCAATGCACCGCCAAAACTCGTAGGACTTAGAACATGAAATTTTGCACAATGTTTCTTTTTTGTCATAAGCGAGCACTAAGCACTAAGGGTTTTTGGAAGGGGGTGAAAAGGGAAATTTGTTTTGTATGGAAAATCTCATTCTGTTTTTCTATATACTTGAAAGCTGACACTTGATAGAACAATTTAGGGGATTTTAAAGATTGTGTGGAGGATCCTTATTTTTTCGGTTGATAAACTTGAAACTTGGCACAGATTCTAATCAAAATGAATAATAGAGACTTTCATCATTACTTTTTCTAAACTACCCTCAAACTACGGACTAAGGAGTGTTAAAGTTTTTATGAAAACTTTCTCGCTAAAGAAGTCTCTGGCAAAGTGTTAGTTAATCCATATTTCTCCCATAGAACCTTTCAATGGCTAACGATACGCCCGCACCAGTTATGTCGACGAATCGCTACTCCTTAGGAATATTTGTGTTGTCGATGCTTTCAGACTTGATACCATAATTGTATGATTGAATAACAATTTTATTAAAACTTACCGGCGCATATTTTGCACAAAAATTGGAAGCGGTTAAAAGGTGTTTATGGGTTAAAGCACATTCATCATTGTCCATCACCACCATTTCGGTCCATAGCAACTGGTTCAAGTAGGTTTGCCCCAAGTTCTATAACAATGACATTTATGTTATCTATGAATATGAAAGCAAAATACTACTCACTGATTAATCACGAAATCTCAGAAACTATAACACCTACAAACTTAAAATTAGGAGATAGACCTCATTTGAGAAATGAGCCAAGCTGATGATGGTGTTGTTGGGTCCAACGGCTCCTTCAGTCAGAAATATGTGTGAAAGGTATGCAGCCAGACAGAGAGAACCTCTGTTAGTGAAGGGGCACACGATGCGTTGCGGTGCCGCACTGCAAAGATTTCAATCATCGTATCGGCAGGCACACAACGTTGTTATGTCGCAGCGGCACCGCTGGCGCCCCAGAAGCGTTTTGATTAGACATATGTATACCTATAAGGGAGAGAACTCACGAAGCGGTTATCACCCGCGGCCGCCACGGTTGCGGGCCCCCGGCTTCTGTAGAATGCAAATATATTAAAAAGTTAAAGCACATATCACGACGCGTTTTACGGCCGCGGTTTGCGCGATTGTTTTCGGCTCCCACTGCACAGGCGCGCCGGGCACGCCGCGGTCGCCTGCCGACTTGGCGGTTTGCGCCCGCACGCTATGCGGCCAGTTGGCGGGCAACCGCGCAGTGGCTGGCGATAATCGGCCGCTAGGCTTGCGGTAGAAAATCGCAATTACGACGGCTGTGGAACCGCGTAAATCTGCTGTGTCGTGAGTTTTGAAATAATATAGCTGTTTCCATTTCCGCGGCGGGCGCGGGTGAAAACCGCTTCGTGAGTTCTTAGCCTAAGAAGTATTTATTCTGACATAAACATGTTTAGAAATCGTTTTATGGTATCATCACCGCTAGGGCCAGCTAAGGAGGGGATTGATGTTGAGGTCAGTCGTGATTATAAGCCAATACGTTTCACGGCCAAGGACGTAAGGAGGCAAATTATGAGTATGGCTGGGGGAAAGTCACCTGGTCGCGACGTTCTCAGCATCGTGCATCTCAAATATGCTGAGGTTCATCTGCCCTAGAGTGTTGGCGACGTTCTTCACGCTTTGTGTTAGTCACTCATACTTGCCATCTGATATGTTAAGAACGGTGGTGGTACCAATAGTTTAGAATAAGACTGGGGATATGTCGGACAAGGCGAACTACTACATAATAATGGGTTCAGGGTGCTGTTGGGACTGCCTAGATACTGCAGTGCATCGGGCATGTTTGCTTCAGCGCGTGTGAATAATTTCCACGCCGTTATGAGGAGGAAGGCTGCCTCGTTACTACGCAGATCTAGGGCGAGCCCCAATGGCATTCTTTAGACCTTAGCCGACAAGCATGATGCGCCAGTGATCAATCACTGGTTGCGATTGCTGGTGCGGCAATAGGTTAAGTTTTTATTTATTACTAACCCTTTTAGTTGATAAGTTTTGTTTACTAACCATTGGACCCGTGTTGTCTTTGAAATAAAAATGTTATTAGGAGGTTGCAAAACCGGTACACATATATTTCTATGTAAGGCGACGAAGCGAAACCGTTCCGGTGACGCGGGTGAGGTCCTGGGTTCGGTTCCCATTCAAGAAAAATGTTTGTGTGATAAGCACAATAATTTGTTCTATGTCTGGGTGTAATTCATCTTTAACTAGCTTTTGCCCGCGGCTTCGCTCCCGTCAACTGACAATTTTCATATATTATAGACAGACATGTATGTTCTTAGAAATGTGTAGGTACTTAGGTAAGTATGTTTATCAGTTGTCTACTACACACACAGCCTAAGCTCTGCTTAGTTTTTGAATAAATGATTTCATCGAATTCAAAGCAATTATTTTATCTATCTCCGGGGAAATCTATCCTCTTCCGAATGGATGAGTAAAGTGTAACATTAGTGATAATCATTTATTAACGCGAGACCTTGCCCGTTAGTTTAAGTGTATGATTAAAATTTGATTGCTTAGTTCTACATATTGATGTAGAACTAAATGGGCCAGTAACAAATTAATAGTTAACTTTAAGAACACGCCATCTATCAAAACATTGCTACATTTATTTCTAAGAGCTGTTGCTGTAATCAGCGAGAGTGAACGTAGCTATCGTCCACGCAGTGTAGTGTTGCCCGTACAGACGTAGTTTGCTGTGCGGAAGATAGATGGCGTTTGCAGCGATAAATGTAATGAATAGGACTAATATTAAAGTAAGCGGCAAGTAAGTTGAACCATTTGCTATGGTTACGCGCAGCCCCCCACTTCGATCGAGCCCCAAAAATTAGGTATCCCACCAAAAAAAGTTATTCCCTATTACACTGTTTTTTGGTGGGATATGTGATTTTCATGGCAGTGGTGTAGCGAGTCCCCCCCCGCATATACAAAAATGGTGCTTTTACAAATGCTTGGTTTACCCTACGAGACAGTTGATACTCAATACTCAATACTTTATTGCATTCCATATTATGTACATTATACATAGATGGTATGAAATATTGCAAGATCAATATGGACCCTGTCGGGCACAGCAAAGTTAGGAGAGAGGATGAAGGCTAAGTAACAATTCATACAATTAATTATTGTGCGTAGAATCTAATAGATGTATAGGTAATGTAATACATCATGTATTGGTAAATTATGTCAGATATTTTAATTTATTTTTGTCATCATTATTATTGAATTATTGTACGAGTATATACATTTAAATTAAATTGTGAATACGTGTCATTATTTTATTATGTCAAAGTATTGATAACATGTGTGTGTGAAAATTTTTGCCTACGTCGGGGCCCCTGTAGCGCGGGGGCCCCGTATCATTGATTCGGCTGATACGGCGGTAGCTACACCTCCGAAAAGGGGTACTTACTATGCATTTGTAAATTGGTAGGTAAGACTGTTTTTCTATAGCTCGGGTTCACAAAACATTGAGAAGAATCTGTGGGCTTTCTAGAGACGGCTTTCGTCTGAAAGAAGAATGTCTATTCTATACAACCTATAAGTGGTCTAAACGTGCATGGAGCGTGTTACCGTTGACTCGTAGAAACTGATCTGACGAGACATTTTGGCCTATACTATGATTTTTTATTAGATGAAGTAAAGTGACAGCTATAACAATGGTTGTTTGACAGTTGGGCATTGTTATTTGACAGTTGGGCATTGTCCACTGCTGTCACTTTACTTCGTCTAATTAAAAATCATAGTATAGTGTCCTTAGACGTATTCGTCATTATACGTAAACTCTATCGACGTCGTGTCGTTGCCGCTTCGTCGACAGTTTCATAGTTTTGTATGTTTTGTTTGTTGTGTTTTGTGTGTTTTGTTTTGTATGTTTTGTGTGTTTTGTATGTTTTTTTGTTTTGTTTTGTGTGTTTTGTAGTTGTATTTGTAACGTGTGAGCACGCGTAGGTACCATCGCGGTAATTTCTGCCTGATCACTTAAAAAAAAAATTCGCTTGAATACTGCGGCGCGGCGCCAACCAAAACTTTGAAGTTTCCGTTTCGAGTGCAAGCAAAAATGAAGTTAGCGGTGGTCAGGCGAAAGTGTCTTTGATAGTACATCAAGAGTATAATGACGTATACGCGTCTATTAAGTTACGTGTCCAAGGTCATTAGGCTTTACACAATGGTTACCACAGCTGAAACTTATGCTAAGCGAATATGTGCGACCACGAATATATTATTACACTAATCACTACCGGGGCGTGGCGTTTTGTATTCTGTGACCTATACACAGTGATGTGACGACGCTTCCTAAAAATCGCGAACTCGCACGATACGTCATAAGAATTTGCGAATAATATTCCACATCTATCACAGATGATGATGATGATGAGGATGATTTTACCTACCATAAAAAAAAAAAAATCTATCACAGAACGCCATCTAGTCCCAAACTAAGCAGAGCACTAGGCACTAGAGTACTAGACAACTAATAAAAATAAGTACTTATATATTTTTATATACATTTACATATATACCGTTAAATTTTGATCGTTTTAATCCCGTGGAGGGTCGATCCGGTACATGAAACACTATCGATTTGTAAAGATAAAATAAAAAATAAAGTAACTACTTTTTCTAAAACTCGAATTAATATACGCATGTACAAAATTAAGTTCTTTAAGTAAGCGACTCAATGACCTTGTAGGTAGTTGTCGGTCTTTGCGTACTAACTACCGACAGATCATTGAACTCGCCCAGCTGACGTTTACTTAAAGAAATTAATTTGTATCATGTGCCGAATTGACCCTCGACGGGATTAAAACGACCAAAATTTAATGGTGTATATTTATTTATTGT
This sequence comes from Leucania comma, assembly GCA_958295575.1. NCBI lineage: Eukaryota > Metazoa > Arthropoda > Insecta > Lepidoptera > Noctuidae > Leucania > Leucania comma. Next base: position 19,454,908 of record OY282468.1, read on the forward strand.
ATAGATAAATTACATCCAAACACAGAACAAATGATCGTGCTCATCACACAAACATACATATTTATATTTCATATATTTGTTTTGGAGTGGGAATGGGAATTTAAAATCCAACCTCCGACCTGACAGAATAAAATCAGTCAGAATTCATTCACATAGCACATTGTGTAGTATCCAGAATCGATGTTTTGCCGCAAGAAATCGCATCGCAGCATTTCGCATCGCAGGACTTGCGATGCGGTGTCGTATGCCACGAGTATGAGTTTATATAGTTTATATCAATATACTTACCGTGTTTCCATATCCTGATACTTCGATGGAGACACCACTTCGTAACGCCACCTCCGGTTCCACAATGATAGCCTTCTTCACAAAAAGGTGGAAATTCACGTGTTCCTATCAAATAAATCTTATTAATATCATCGATAAGAATATAAGTCGATGATTAATATTATAAAGTTTATTGCTATATATTGTACATTTTTTCCTACTCCTCTTACATACGTTCTCTACATTTATTCTCTTTTTTTTTTCAACTCTCCTTTCACAGGGTTTTCGAGTTTTAGCGAGACTTAAGAATCAGTCTATTATAAGAACATTATGTGTTGTACACATAATTTATTTCACCGACCCCAAATGGAGAGAGAGAGATATAGTATGCTAGTTATAAAGTCGGTCTCTTGATATGCCAACTACTTCCAAACCATGAAACGAATTTTGATGCGGCTTGCAGTAATAGAAAGAATGATGAAGGTTAATTTATATAATTATTAATTTGCACCCGTGCAAAAACAGGGCGGAACAATAGTTGTTTGATAGTCAATCTCGATTCAGTCACAGAACAGACCTAGAGGAAATGAAGTAAAATGTAACAATCGTAGATAGACCAATAAAAAAATAAATGAAGCGCAAAAATACTGCAAAACGGATATCACTCCAATTTTCGTCTAATACTGGTATAATATCAGCAGGTCAACGAATATGGGACTGTATAGTATCCCCCAACTCATTAGTTTTCATGATTAAGAGGGTGTTAGATATTGGCAGTTGGCACGACTCACTGGTGTTTGGTTGAAATTATCATGCGATGGACGGCGAGTATTTCATGTCTACGTGTAGCTGGCGCACCCAGTCTGCACGACGATTCGTTTAATAGGGTACTGTTGACCTCTTGGCTCGACGATTTTTCTGGAGCTTTTGATTTTTATTTAGAGTGTGTTTATTTTTTTACGGAATTCATCACTCTTTTATGGATGTTATTTTTTTTGGAATTTAGAACTTTATCTTCGTCTTGTAAAATTAGGGATATTATCTTATTTAGCCTCCAGGGCACAGCCTACCAGTGTGACAAGTTGCATGCACATCTGTTCAGCCGTTGGGGCTGCTCTCAAGCGGCTCTTGCCCAATCGAGGGCCAGAAGACTGCCCAATAGAGGCGGCCCAATAGAGGGCCAGACGTTTCCTACCGGAGAATCTATGCGGGTATCGTTTGGTCCATCACCCTTTACGTTGCGCCGGTATGGATACCATCGCAGCGAAAGTAATCGGCGGCCAAGCTGAATGCATGCCAGAGGGTCAGGGGGTTTATGGCCGTCCGGATGGTACGGCGATACTGAACGGATTCCCGCTAAGCTGCAACCCTCTTTTCTGTCCTGCCACCATGGGATCTGGAGGCCATAGTCCTTGCCCGCATGCACGATTTGCACGTGGAGATGCAACACTGGGGCGAAAGTCCGCTACCGCGACAAGTCGCGACCCAGCAACCCAGTCCTGGGCTGTTGCAACCCAGTGCAGTAATGCTAGTGAAGGAGGCGGCCGAACGTGTGACGGAAAGGCCCTAACTCCCCAGCCGCCGGGATTCCGACCCCGATTTCTAGTTACCGTAGGCGTGGGCTTACGGAAGACGAGCAATGAGTAGCTCACCGTTCAGCTTTGTACTTTTCCGGATCGAGCCCTAGTCGTCGACGGCGCGTAGTGATCTAAGCGCGCCTCAAGGAGATGTCACCAAAACTGCAGGGTCGAAGCCTGAGAACCTCGGGGCCCTGGAACGAAGGCAAAGAAGGAACAGGAGTGGGTTTAGGCAGAAACAGTCTGACACGTCCTCTCGCTCCGCCCAAGAGCGGTTGAACGAAGAGAAGAACGGGTGGACGATTTCCCAACTAAAAAAGAAAAAACCTGTACAGTCGTTCGAGCGTGAAAAACTAACAATTATACCAACATACACCTTATAAACTTTCGCCTTTATGATGTTAGCGTGAAACAGAGTGGTGCGCAGGAGGACCAAGATTATCGACATAGCATGAAGAATTGGCAATGGGTAGGGCATTGCTCGCAGAACGGACGACCGTTGGGGCCGAAAGGTTCTGGAATGGCGACCACGTACCGGACGAGAGGCCAAGACGTAGCGTTGGAAGGCCTTCTACAAGGTGGACGAATGACCTGGTAAGGGTTGCGGGAATCCGATGGATGCGAGACGCACAGGACCGTTCTTTGTGGACAGTGCATATATTTAGGCCGAAATGATGATAATGATGATGAGATTGGTGTTAGACTAGTAGGTGAAGCAGATGGAAAATTATTGTATTATAAAATAAGGTAGACATAGATTCGACTAGCAGATACTTAGATTAGTGCATATTCACATTTAACTAACCAAGTTATAGGTGGTAATATTCATTAATTAGTTAAATACGTTTCATTCCAAGCTCTGGTGTGGAAATGGTTATTACTGGTCGTAAAGTTAAACTCCGGGCAAAGACCTCTGAGATAAGTTACCTGTGCAATGCTCGCATAGCAGAAATGCTATCGCGAGCATTCGAACTGTTTACAGCATAACAGTTTTATTTTAATCAAGTTTGATCGAGCCAAATGAAGGGTGTCTTTTGTTTTTACCTCTTATTAGATTTTGTATACGTTGCTTTTTTTTTGTATTTGCGTCGGTATTTGTGTTTTTTTTTTTTAGTTTCTTATCTGTAGTTTTAGAAACAAGTCAGTAGTAAAATATTTTTTATTTGTGATCGTTCTTTGAAAGGCAAGCTACAAGATCTTCATCATCATTTCAGCCGAAAGACGTCCACTGTTGGACATAGGCCTTCCCCAAATACCACCACAATGAACGCTCCTGTGCGTCTTGTATCCATAAGATTCCCGCAACCTTTACCGGGTCATCGGTCCATCTTGTAGAAGGCCTTTCAACGCTGCGTCTTCCGGTACGCGATCGACACTCCAGAACCTTTCGGCCTCATTGGCTATCTGTTTTGCGTACAATTTCTTGTTCTTTTTGTTCTGTGAGAGATTTTGTTTAATTATAATAAACTAACGTTTGCTAGCGACTTCACCCGCATAAATTTAGTACTTCATAATATGAAAATAATTTATAACCTAGCCTATAGTTCTCATAGATAGTGTGGACGACGCACGTCAAATTAAAATCACAAAAAGAAATTAGATGTAATTTCTAATGCCATACTGTACTGGCAATGTATCAAACATGTCTTTTTATTTTTTAAATATATGACGATGTTGCAAGGTGCGAGTGGAACCGACCCTAAATGTTTTTTGTTATTGTCAACACTGATCGATCTCTTCTTGTCATGTCCGCGCGTCGTTCTAAAGAAAATAAGAAAAGTTCTTAAAAATTCATAATATTCAAGTCTAATAGCCACTCGCATCCTCCAAATCGTTTGTTCAACCAACATTTGTTTTATTTCGCCTCCATCCGTAATAAATCTGGTCTTCGAGCACGGATCTATTTTGTGACGCTTCGAGCCGTCGACTCGTGAGTGAAAAAATATGGCGGACCGCGCAAAAACGCCGACTGTGCAGACGCGTCGTATGCGCAAAGAACAACTGGAACATCAAAAATTGGAGTGTGCGCCTACAAAGGTTAACAAACAGACCATATCCCATGGCAGCGATTGTCCCATAACGCCACGGGAACTCAATTATACAATGACGCCGGCGCCAATAAAACAGTCTCCACGTGCCACCGGTACCGTGCCGCAATCTACGTGCGCTTCAAAAACTACAATGCGTTCGTACAAGTCATCAGCTTCTTCTATTGTACGGCGTAAACAGCTTGAGCTGCAAGCTGCTGAAGCAAAAGCGAAGATTCAAATGGAACTTATTGAAAAAAAGTTAGAAGCGGACCTTGCCCTTGTCGACGCCGACAACAAAAACCACGCCGATATTGAGGGAACTTGTGATGATCAAGGCACGAACTGCTCGGTATCCCTGCCGGATCGACAGAAATATAATGATGTGGAGACATGGATGGACAACAACAGTAAGTGTCCCAATATTGATTCCCCTCAGGACAGCTTTCAATTGCTTGCAAACACTTTAAATAAAATGATGAAACAGACAGCCACGCAGCACGAGGATCGGCTGCTCAGTAGGCTCGCTACACCACGCGAACTGCCTATTTTTAGTGGTGATTGCATTGAGTGGCTACATTTTAAGCATGCTTATGAAGACTCAACCCGTGTATGTCGTTTCAGTGACTCTGAGAACTTGTGCAGACTCCGTCGTGCACTAAGAGGTGATGCTAAAGATGCCGTAACTGACCTGCTGATCGGAAACACACCACCCTCGGCAGTACTAAATGCACTGGAATTAAGATTTGGTCAAGCTGACACCATCGTTTACAATATAGCAGCACAGTTGAAAAAGTTACCATCATTACATAATTATTATCAACAGGAAATAGGCTACTTTGCTGTGAAAGTCAACAATTGCGTGGCAACAATACGAGCCCTGAACCAACATGACTACCTACGAAGCCCTGAGCTCGCTGCAGCTGTTGTATCCAAACTGCCGAGCACGCTGCTAGGTAAATGGACAGATTTTGCTTATAATCATCATGGAGAAGGCACACCCAAGCTGGAGCTATTAGCTACATTTTTGAAAACTGAAGCCGAGATGCTATCAATAGCCGGATGCATTCCACCCCGAGAAACAAAGAAAACTGTGGACTCCGGCAACACTAGAACAGCTGATGACAAGATTCGACACCGCTCTGTACTTACTTCTGTTGCAGTTGAAGACACAAAATGTTTATTTTGTGAGAAAGGGATGCACACCCTACCTGAATGCCGCATATTCAAACGTGCGATGAGACGAGACAGATGGAGATTCGTCAAAAAGCACAGATTATGCTACTGTTGTTTATCAAGTAAGCAACATGGAAGCAAAGTGTGCCCTGCGCCTGTATGTGATATTAACAGCTGTGGTATGGCTCATCACCGACTTCTGCACTGGACGAAATCTGAAAAGACGTCACAATCAGCTGATGCACCGCAGGGCCCGGCCGCAACGACCCCAGATGGTACGGAATCGGAACAAGCTTCACCTACTCCCGAACGTGACGCATCGATAACGCATATCGCACGCAATGATGACGACATTCACGCTTCTTCGAGCTCGACGACAGACGGATTTGCGCTGCTGAAAGTGATTCCCGTAAAGGTGCGAGGACCTAAAGGTGTAGTGAGTACGTATGCGCTACTTGACGAGGGAGCCGCGGTGTCAATGATCGACTCGGAACTGTCAGACAATTTAGGTCTTATAAGTCAAAATTCATGTGCCATAAAGTTTACAGACGCGTTCGGTGTTGAACTTTATCAATCAGATGTACCAAAAGTGAAACTTCAAATTTCAGGACAGGACAATACTTTCTATGACATTAACTTACGAAAATGTAATAAGCTAAAATTAAGTGCTCAAAATATTGCTCTCATAAATCAAATTGAATGTTCACACTTAGCTCATATAAAACCATTTATTGACGCGAAAAATGTTGTGCCACGTATATTGTTAGGTCAGGATAATTATTTTATTATAGCTCCGCTCCAGATTGTAGACGGGGGAAGGAACTCGCTCTATGCATCACGCTGCAGGCTGGGATGGACCATCCATGGCTACCATAAGGGTAGTACTCACTCCTCGGTAAGTGAACTTAATGTCTTCCATCTCGCTCGCTCTTTTGATAGTGATAACGATGTTATGATCAGTGAACTTAATGACCTTATCAAAAATTCATTTAATATTGATTCTGTTGGAATATCGACCTTATCTCGTGAGAATAAAGATCATGTCAGAGCATTAGACATTGTTGATAAGACTGCACGTCAAGTAGGTACTCAATGGGAAGTAGGTCTACCTTTTAAAAAAGACAACTTCGAAATGCCCGACTCGTATAATAACGCCTTATCGCGTCAACAAATGTTATTACGTAAATTTCAAAAAGATAGTGACTATGCTATTAGGTATAAACAGGAAATCAGTAAATTATTTGACAGTGGTTATGCTCGAGTACTACAAAACGAAGAATTACTTTCTGCTAATCATGTTTGGTACCTCCCACACTTTGGTGTTCAAAATGTAAACAAACCGGGAAAGCTGAGGTTAGTTTGGGATGCTGCCGCGAAGGTTAACAATGTATGTTTGAATGATTATTTATTGACCGGACCCGATTTGTACAATTCCTTGTTTGGTATTATGCTGAGATTCAGAGAAAATCAATTTGTAATAGTAGGTGACATACGTGATATGTTCTTAAGAATTAGGATACGGTCAGAAGACCAACATGTGTTTAGATTTGTATGGCAGGAGTCAACCAATACATTTGTTCAGCATTGTGTCATGCAGAGCCTTATCTTTGGTGGAACAATGTCTCCTTTTATTGCACAACATATAAAGAATAAAAATGCACTTAAATATAAAAATGTTAACCCGGAGGCTGCAGATATAATAATAAAAGATCATTATATGGACGATTGTTTACATTCTACAAGTGATGAGAACAATGCAGTTAAATTAGTGAATGATATTACCGCTATTTATAGGAAAGGTGGATTCGAGATAAGAGGTTGGTCGAGTAATAGCAAACGAGTTTTAGATTCTATACCTACAGATGCATTAGCCCACAGCGCTATACAGTTCAAAGATGGTGTAAACAACACAACTGAGCGCACTCTAGGATTAATATGGTATCATGCAGATGATTCATTTGGTTTTAGGATTAATTTGACCCGTATACCTAAAGATATTTTAGAAGGAACCGTACCGCCTACAAAAGCAAAAATGCTTAGCATTATTATGTCAGTTTATGATATTCACGGATTCTTGTCACCATTTCTGATAAAAAGTAAAATCATTTTACAAGAAGTACATAGATCTAGTGTCGATTGGAAGTGCCAAATTCAACCTGGCGAACATATCAAATGGGTAAAATGGCTTGATGAATTAAAACAGTTAGAGTTGTTACGAATACCTCGGTGGTATTTTAATGCAGGTATGTGGACTCAGTGCTACTCATCAACTGTAGGTACACGAGACGTCAACACGATTGTAGATACACAGATGCACATATTTTGTGACTCATCCATTAAAGCTTATGCTGCGGTTATTTATTGGCGTTTGACCCGGCAAAATGGGAGCGTACTCGTTTGTTTTGCAGCCGCGAAGAGCAGAGTGACCCCACTCCGCCCTGTCTCCGTACCTAGGTTAGAATTACAAGGCGCACTAATAGGCTCACGTCTTGCTAATGTTGTTCAACGAGAACATTCAAGTTTAAAGGCCGACAAGCGTTACTTTTGGACGGACTCACACACGGTTCTCCAATGGATTCGTGGTGACCCTCGGAATTATAAACCCTTCGTTGCTCATCGCTTAGGTGAAATTGATGAATTGACTAAGGTAACGGAATGGCGGTACGTACCGTCAAAGCTAAATGTAGCTGATATTGCTACCAAAGAGGAAGCTCCACCACTTACGTACGATAATGTTTGGTTTCAAGGACCTGGGTTCTTACGGCAGTCAGAGGATACATGGCCTAGGGATCTCAAGTCTACCAAGTCAACAGATGACGCAATATGCGAGATGAGGAGCGTTAACGTAATGACGTCACAGGTTATTCAACATTCCATACCTAATGAAGACGATTTCTCTTCTTGGACGCGACTCATTCGTGCTACCGCTCGTGTATTATTATTTATAAAACGGTGTCGACGTATAGACATTCAACTTAATGTTGAACTATTGTTCGAAGCAGAAAAGCTTTTAATTAAAAAGTGTCAACAAGATTCGTTCGCGCAAGATATTGAACTACTCAAACAAAACAAACCCTTAATGTCTTCTAGTCGTTTGTTATGTCTGACACCATATATTGACTCTGACGGTATCTTACGAGTTCAAGGTCGAATTGACAAAGTTAAAGGTGTTGAACAGTCAACAATGAGACCAGCCATACTCGATGGTCGTCACAAGTTGACGCGACTGTTGGTAGAATACTACCACAGGAAAGCGCTTCATGGAGCGCACGAACTGGTCGTAAATGAATTACGGCAGCGATACTGGATTATAAAGATACGGCCGACCGTACGCGCAGTAGCTTCACGTTGTTTGTTCTGTCGGTACCGTCGCGCATCCCCGAAACCGCAGCGCATGGCTGACCTTCCTGCCGCACGTTTGCAGCACCACCGTAGGCCTTTCACATTTACAGGCGTCGACTTCTTCGGCCCTATGGAAGTTACAATAGGTAGAAGGAGAGAAAAAAGATACGGTGTAATTTTTACTTGTTTGACCATTCGCGCAATTCATTTAGAGTTAACCGACAATTTAACTACTGACTCGGCAATCATGGCCCTTAGGAGGATGATAGCTCGTCGTGGTACGCCCAGCGTTATTTATTCTGATAACGGGACAAATCTAAGAGGTGCTGATAACGAATTAAAACGTAGTTTATTAGAACTCAACCGTAGTAAACTTCAGGAAGACGGAACTGTGAAAGGTATAGAGTGGAGATTTATTCCACCTGGTGCGCCCGAGATGGGTGGCGCCTGGGAGCGGATGATACGAACCGTAAAAACGGCTTTGAAGGTCGTACTTAAGGAACGCGCGCCACGTGCGGAGACGCTGGCTACATTGTTTGCGGAAGTAGAAGCGTTGGTTAATAGTCGCCCTATAACTTACGTATCAAGCGACCCTAACTTTCCTGAAGCCCTAACACCCAATCATTTTTTAATAGGTACATCGTCTAACGGTCCCGCTTTTGGTATTTACAACAATGACGACTTGTGTTTCCGTAAGCAATGGCGCATAGCGCAACGTTTAACTGATGCTTTCTGGGGGCGGTGGATAAAAGAATATTTACCTACTTTACTACCCAGATATAAGTGGAATAAAGAGCAAAGAGCGTTGCGAAATGGAGACTATGTTCTTTTAATTGAACAAAATTTAGAGCGTGGTGCTTGGCGTCACGGAGTAGTGAGTGCGACCCATGGCGGCCATGACGGTCGCGTCCGAGTGGTAGATGTGCGCACACGTACTGGTGTGATTCGGCGTCCTGTGACGCGCGTCGCCCTACTCTCCCCAGCGGAATGTTAGTGCTGAACTAGTTGTTTTGTTATTTAGTTATCTAATGTAAACCTGTATTTCGCTTCAAAATAATTTGTTTATTTTTCTTAACTTAGCTCAGCACTAGGGGGCGGATTGTGGACGACGCACGTCAAATTAAAATCACAAAAAGAAATTAGATGTAATTTCTAATGCCATACTGTACTGGCAATGTATCAAACATGTCTTTTTATTTTTTAAATATATGACGATGTTGCAAGGTGCGAGTGGAACCGACCCTAAATGTTTTTTGTTGTTGTCAACACTGATCGATCTCTTCTTGTCATGTCCGCGCGTCGTTCTAAAGAAAATAAGAAAAGTTCTTAAAAATTCATAATATTCAAGTCTAATAGCCACTCGCATCCTCCAAATCGTTTGTTCAACCAACATTTGTTTTATTTCGCCTCCATCCGTAATAGATAGTGTGGCTAAATATTAGTGCACGAATTTTCAAAATCGGTTCAGTAGTTTCATAGATTATCCCCTACATACAAACATACCACCTCTTTATTACATCCGCGTAAAAGTAGGAAAATATCCAAACGACAATTACTTCTGGGATAAAAAGCCTATGTGCTAATTTTAGGACATGATTTACCCATTTATATATTTAATCCACAAAAAACTGATTCTCATCCGTACCTACACCCAAAGGTTTAGTTGAAAACCAGCGTCAGGCAACTGGTTGTCTGGCATTACGCTGAACTGCACCTATTTGGCGCAGCCGTGAGACACATTGTTTTTGTTTAAATATATATATTTTTTTTAATGTTTAAGTTTTCAATACTTTGTGTTGTGTTTCATTGTGTGCCGAATAATCATTTTTTTCTTTCTTTCTTTCTTCTGACCCATGTGCCAAATTTTCATCCATATTTGTTTAGATGTTTGAATGTGAAAGAGTAACCAATATACAAACACATATATCAACTTTCACCAGTATAATATGAATGTGACTCACGTTAGATCCTGTGTTCAGGTAGATGATACTACCTTTCAATTTGATTTAATCCCTTAAGAACCACTTACGATCCCCTCCGGAATAGTGAGAGAAGATACAATATATGAGTACGTATAGTCTAAGCGCAAAGACACGTAACGAGAAGATCTACATATATGAAACAATATAAGTATTATTTGGGCCATCTTTTTTTTTGCTTTTTTGGTTGCGAAACTAAAAAAAAGTTAAATTGAAGTACTTGAACTTTTTTTTAAATTAAACAAAGTGATTCGCCACCAAAATTGAAATAAAAAACTACTCTATTTTAACTTAAAAGACAGTATGCTGTGCGTAGGTATGCTGCTTCTACACGCAATGGCCGAAGCGTTTCAGATGTCGTTGCCAAAATAACTTGTAACAAACCAAATAAAGATCGGAGACTCCAAGAAACAGTACCTACTTTTTTAAAGTTATTTTTTTAGGTCTACCATTTTGCGACATTTTAATCCGCTATTTAGTGAAAAAGCAGTTGTTATATCAATACAATATCTAAACATTGTAGTAATTGGTAGTGAGATAGCTATAACAATTGGTTGAAAAAAAAATGGGCGAATTAACAACATTGTTTCTAATTAGTTGATAGTTATCTAATTAAGCTGACAAGAGATCATATAATGAGCGACTTTTTGATAAATCAGCTTTATTTCTACTTCTACGCCATTGGACGCGGGCGGGAACAGCATCATATTCTTATTTATGGTAGCAAGCAGGTTTTTTTTTAATTGTATGTAAAATCATCCAATGACAAATCCCGCCCTTGGGTGGGGCGGGAAGTAGTGTCAGACTCTTACTGACTAAAAACCTACCCTGCTCCATTCCTTGCCTTTGTCCCAGGGCCCTTGGTAACATTTTCACATAACCTTTGGCCCCAGTAGGCTTCGGCCCTGCTGGGCCCCTACAGTTTGCTGACTACTCCTTGAGGCGCGCGGGAACAGTGCGCGCCGTAGACGACCAAGCAAGCAGGTAAGGCTGCGCGTTTGTAAACCATCACTTTTAAGTTTTGGCTTTGCTTGTGAGCTCGTAGTTGTGATGTTACTTACTTATTTATTTATTTATATACATATAAGGTACTCCAACTACTTATTAATTAGTGACGTATTACAAAAAAATAAGAGCTCTGATCCACCAATCGTAAGGGCCCAGCAGGATACGTGCCCGGAGAATTTCTGAAACGGAAACCTGTAGTCCTATAACACAAAGGGCAACTGAAAGACATAAGTGTGGTTTTAGTCAGTAAAATACTGACACGAAGAGTGGGGAGAAGTCATAATATTATTCCCACCCTTATAAAAAAGTGGTGAACTTGCACTTCGATAAGTTCTCTGCTTATACATTAATAAAAAATACATGCAATTTATCTATCTATCATACCCCCGATTTCTGATTTAAGCATTTGAAGTTGAGAATTACTCAAACTTTACTTTAGCCTGTAAACCTCGTCGAAATTTGGCATTTAAATATTTGTTTGAGACGTTCTTAACTCAAAATACCCAATTCAGAAACCCGCAGTTAGTGTTTTAAAATGTACTTATTTTCTGTTACGGTGAAAGATTAAAAAAAAAAAACAATTATAAAGATAATGTAAAAACAAATACACCCATGATACTTACATACATACTCTATTTTTTTGTATGTTTCTACTAACGTAGTTTGCACAGTAAGGGATAAAAAGAGCACTAGCACTCTAGCAATGCTAAGTGTCTAATTTTTTTTTAAGATAGTTAATGATTCATGATTAATTTAATTTCTAGCATAGAAACTAAAGTGTTAAATAAACTAGTTGTGGACCATTGTATTTCTACAGACAGTTTACCATTAGTACAGTACAACAGCACTTTTGACCCTATTGAACTTCTGCAGACACTTTAGAGTGCAACTGCACTTTTGACCCTTGACTGTAGGTACATGAGTGAATACTATAATACTAATATATTATTCCACAACTACCACATAACGCCGTCTAGTCCCAAGCTAAGCAGAGTTTGTTTTATGAGTACTATTACTATTATTTGAATTATTAATAACACTTTGACTCCCGCTACTCGAGTTATTTCCTGGATAAATATCATGTTATTCGAGTATTGGTAGATCGAATAATCTATACTCATGTGATTAATTTGGTTATTGGGTAATATAGATAGGTATCTGTAGGTATATGCTCATATTATTACTGTAACGTACAACCGTGTAAATACATTACTGTCTACGCTCAACACTCAGACGTGCTGTAATTAAATTTACTTGGGATGAGCGGATGAGTGGATGGGTGGATGAACCCTACCTTGAGCATAAGCATGGCGATGTCGTTGTCTATGCTGCTCAGATACTTGTAGTACTCGTGTAACTTTATATCTACGATGGGTATTATTTGTCTGAAAAAAATAATACAAGTTAATACATTAAATAGGTAACATATTACTTAAACACGGGTGATTCATCCTGCTCGTATTTCTAATATCATATATACTCTACCCTACTCTACCCTGCTCTACTCTACTCTACCCTATTCTACCCTACTCTACCCTACTCTACCCTACTCTACCCTACTCTTCCCTACTCTACCCTACTCTACTCTACTCTACCCTACTCTACCCTACTCTACCCTACTCTACCCTACTCTACCCTACTCTACCCTACTCTACCCTACTCTACCCTACTCTACCCTACTCTACCCTACTCTACCCTACTCTACCCTACTCTACCCTTATACAGTATTTATTGTCATGCGTGAAAAACGCACACACATCGCACTAGCTCAAATGAAAGGCTCGATTTTGATTAACCTTTTGACTTGGGATTTTTCTGCCTTCAGATTCTAGTCTTTTAATTTAAAAATAGCGTGAGAATTTTGGTACCCATAACACAAGTTAAATCTTTCCTTGGGTATCAGATTCATAACTAATACTTACTTGTTACTTCTGACTCTAACTGTTCTTCTTCTCTAATATCTATTTATTCTGTGTGTTGTTTATAAATGTTTGTGTGTACAACATGTTTTTAGTTCAATAAATTATTATTATTATGTATAGATGACGGTACAGGCAGACGATTTTCACACTCGCATAATAAGTAGTGAGCATATTGTCACTATCCAAGACTTCAGTCAACGTCGAGTATGGTTTAAAAGCTTGTTGATTCATCTTACACATTCTAACGCGATATTTGATGAAAAGGCAACGCAAAAAAAGAGAGATAACGCCTGAAAACTCTGTTGACATTCGGTAAATCGGTAATTTACTCGAATATTTCAAAAAAAAAAACATCCAGGAATTACTTTTAGAATCTCGATTAAATGTGCAAGGTTTCTATAGAACTACTTTTTTATATTTTTAATATAATTATGAGTTTTATTATGGAGGACCAAAGTTCACATAAAATTTTCAGATGTCTTTACTGGATTAGTTTTACAAAAATTCATGTTCTGATTTCTATAGAAGCCTAGATAATATCTACAAGACGTCTGCGTATCCAAAATGTTTGAAGAAAGATGTGCAATATCATCATTACCACGTAACAGCAGTTGTATGAAAATGTAACTTTGGTTGGCCGATCTTTAGATTCTCGTACTACTACATATATTTCATAAGCAAAACGGGGTTGTTGCCTCTTAAAATGAAAAGCCATTAATTAAAATCTTAGTGCATCGCTCCGGCGCCAAGCTAGTTTTAAATAATGTCTTTTAAACTAAGAGTAATACTCGTTGCTTCTTCGGCTATTATGCTAAAGATCTCAAGCGTCGGAGTTTCATCCATAATAGACTGTGTATTTATTAATATTAGTTGGTTTATTAGAAGACAAACTAGAAAGAAAAAGAGTTTTATTTAAAAACATCTAAAATAATAGACATTGATGATCGAAAATCGTTCCAGGACCCCAGGTTTCCCTTTCGGTAGCTAACCCATGAACAACGGGTTCGATCCCGATTTTCGGCCACCGTAAGCGCAGGCTTGCGGACGGCGAGCAACGGGTAGCTCGCTGTCCGAATGTCCGGTAACCGACCGGACCGAGCCCTAATCGTCGGCGGCGCGTATTGTTTCACGCGCGTTTCAAGGAGATGTCAGCAAACCGTAAGGGCCCGCTAGGGACGAAGTCCACTGCGGTCGAGGGTTTGCTTCTGAAAGAAAAACTCGGCCCTGGTATGAAAGGAAACGAAGGAACAGGAGTGGGGTTTTTAGTCAGTAAAAGATTAACACACCTTCTCGCTCCACCCAAGAGCGTGAGATGTCATTGGACGATTTAACCACATAAAAAAACCCGTGGACAATGATGGTACAATTTATGAAACCACTTTATATCTCCATAACTATTTTATTAGTAAAACAGGCACGTAGGTATAATGTTATTAATTTTAGGCTAGAATGTCCTGGCGCCGATTAGTGAGGAGACCCGACCCCAAATAATGGAAAAAGGAGAAGACAAAGAAAAAGACATTTACAAAAAATTTATAAAAAATAGAAATGTTATATCTTTGATATTTCTACAGCTAAACGATATTTGCGGACGTTTACATTTTGGGACTCATAAAAAGGATAGCTTTGCCAAATCCATAAAATGTACGCAAAAATATTGCGTTTGGGATAGACGACCCGCTGAGAAACTGGACATCTATTGCCCAAAAAATTTGATTGCAATTTACATGCAATGACACAAAGACGAGAATTTTTCGATAAATGAATAAAACATCATACGGCTCTTGTTCGGGTTTCTTCCTACTAGTTATGTTAAAAGACGCAGTTAAAGATCAAACCTGCGCGCCTCAAAGAAATGTCAGCAAAATTGACGTAGCCAGTGAGGGCCGACGACTGCCAGGGCTTCGTTTTGTTCGAAGGATTTACTGTAGCCCTCGCAAAAAGGGCAACTGAAGGAACTCTGGTTATAGTTAGTAAAGACACTTCTGCTCATTCCACTTACAGTGAGAGAAGTTGTTATTACTCGTATATATCACGTAAAAAAAAGCGGGTAAAAGGCCTCGTTAACAGCAGCGTCGGTGCTGTTCATTAGATCCTTAAAAATACAGTTATGTAGAAAAAAGCAGTTGTCTATGTTACCATTACACTACCACCACCACCAGCCTCACCACACACCATCCCCACCACCACCAGCACCATATACCGACACCATATTTTGGAAAGTATTTAAGGCCCGGTTCTACTCATTTTGATCTTTTTTAAACCTATGGAAATCCACAAATATAAAAGAGAACACCATGAAAATTTATTTGATTAAAATTAACTATATGGCCAAGGGCTTGGCAAAAATGAAAACACGATATAAATTAGTTGGCTCAATAAAAAAAAATCGCGAATCTGACCCTAATTTACGATTTCAAACGTATTTATCTACGAGATTACGTTGCGGAACTATTTGAAAGTTACAAAAAAAAATTAAACTTGTTTTTTAAAGCGCTTCGCAAGAACAAAAATCTTGAATAGTTGTTGTTTTTTTTATATATAAATAAAACCGCTGTTTTGGGGCCGTGAAGACGATATAATCCCGAGCGAAGTTCATACAAAAAAAAAACAGTGACTAGCCGGCCCTTAATCGGTTATCAATTATCATACGTTACAATTACCTATGAATTTAATGAAGAATCTACAAAAGCCTTACCCCGGTCCAGTAATGGTATCAGAACCAACTTTGACAACAGGTTTCCTTACAACATCATTGACTAAGCAACTGGCTGACGTGATGACAATCTTACTCCTTATCAGGGCTCCAGAGCAGTACAGATTGTCGTACACCACCAGCACGTGGAACGGTATGTCTTGGAGACTAGCTCGGTACTTGTGGTGGGCGGACTTAGCCCCATACGAGTATGAACGTAGCTCGTTCTTCGGCAGGTACCGATACGAAGTGGCGAGGTGGAAAGAACTCAGTAGCCATGTCAGATGTAATCTGGAAACAAATGTAATGTATGACAAGTCAATTTCAGTTTCCTTGAGGGTCGTTGCTATCATGACTTATGTTGTGAATGTTTATTTTAATATTATAATAAGTCTACATAAATATAGGGTTGCCAACCATACTTTATAATAATATAATAACAAACGATCGTGCTCATCACTCAAACATTATTTTGTCATGGGTGGGAATCGAACCCACGATCTCCGGCATAGCAGTCAGGGCCACTAACTACCAGACCAACTGGTCAGTCGAAATTATAACGGATCCTATCATAACGTGTCATACTTTATTTTTGGTAATTATATACATTTACAAAAAAAAATTCAATCTTTACTGTGATTCATAAAATGAAACACTAATAGGAACATATTTTTGGAACTATAAATTATTGATCTACGTTGAAACACGAATACATTTCCAAAAAGGTAACGGTAATGACAAACTGTTAGTGTGTGCTAGAACCGTACAAAAGAATATGTCCAAGAGAAGAAACAAACAAATAAATAAAGTATTTTTCAATATTTGAAAAAAACTTTTTTATTCTTTTCAAATTAAATAATTTTAATACGTTATTTTTTTTTTTCTAAAACAGTTACATACTAACCCTACGTACATACCAATCTACACAATTATATGCGTTGGATAACGAAATTAAAAAGTCATTAAGGGGTAACAAACAACTTAATGGTAGATTAAGAAACCTCTTCAATTGTGTGATTATTTTGGTTTTAAAACACGATCTTAATTAAATAGTGTCTGTGTACGTAACTTATCGAGACATAAATATGCTACGTGTAGAAGAAATCGGTGCCATTTGCAAATGCAAATGCCATTTGAAATCTCTGCTCACTTTAAACCCAAATCACGTAGAAACTAGTAGGTAAACTGACTTAAGTTTGTCTTCTTTTATTATATTACGGAGTGTTCTATAGAGTCCTAGTTCTCTTTCAATACGGCCACATATATCTTAAACCATATCAAGCTAATTACACCTCAGTAAGTAGACACT
The DNA here is from genome assembly GCA_958295575.1 of Leucania comma. NCBI lineage: Eukaryota > Metazoa > Arthropoda > Insecta > Lepidoptera > Noctuidae > Leucania > Leucania comma. The sequence goes on from OY282468.1 coordinate 19,472,210, forward strand.
AAAACTTACTATACGAGTTGACATTCATAAAAGGCAACTACGAGTAGCTAAGATATCACCGACGTTAATAAACAACGTTAAAACGAAATACTAAGTGAAAACATCGCTTTTGTGTATACATTTATCGCTCAGAGGAAAATAGATAGGCATTTGCTAAATATAGCACAGTCTACAGATTTATTCTCAAAGAGCGCTCTTGTTTAGTGTTATTTTAAATAATTTAAAATTCGAATCGTGGACTGAGCCATGTCTCGTGAAGAAGGAAATTCCGTAAGTACTCACACAGTCATCTCGCTTCAATGTGAATAGTATGAAAGTTAATTCGAATCTGGCCGCGGGTCCAGCATAATGGAAAATATTTTCAAGAGCGACGCTTGTTAGCGTCGAGACTCGAACTCAAGTAATAAAGCGGACACAACAATAAACAAAGAGAGAATTGTAACAAACCGATAAAGCGTACTCGTATTTGTGAGTAAAATTCGCAATCATAGTTCGCCGAGCCGAATAGCCGATACCGAGTTATTACCGCTTTCGTAAAATATCAAATGAGTGGCACATAAAAAATATACGCCCGTTCTGAAATGTTTGTTCGTTTTTAAAAACATGGTTTACTGGTAAGGTATATTTTTCCAGTAAAAAATACCTATGGATGAAGTTATTTCAAATCGCAATCATGACTTTCAGTGATACAGGTTTTTATTGATACTGTTACTTACTTTAAATTTGAAAAGGTCTGATTCTGTACGTTTTTCGACTGACTGAACTATGTACTACAGTCATTTGGTTCGAAAAACTTGTGGTTTCCTGGAAAGTTTTTCAAGAGTTTTGAAAATTGATAATTTTACAGATTTTGATGAACTCTTTTCGAATTTCGACTTTACCACTTCGTATTTTTGCTGCTCGCGCCGTTATTTTTAAAAATTTATTTTTAATATTGTCAAAAACAATTTTTTGACAATATCTATTTTTCAACTCATTTTACGAAACAAACAGTTAGGTACATACAAAATGAAACTATAGAAAAAAATTACATACAATTTTACATAAATTGTTAAACATGGCGGCGTGAGTGGCAAAAATATGAGGAAGCAAAGTTGAAATTCGAAGAGCCCATCAAAATCTGTAAAATTACCAATTTTCAAACCTCCTGAAAAACTTTCCAAGTAAAACTGACAAATGACTGTATTACTGTGAGTAATTTAAAAAAAAAATTGGTTCAATAAACAAACACTCAACTATATTAGAATTCCATCCACAACGACTATAACAATACATATTCGATTATTACATGCTAAACTTATTGTTCGCCGAATATTTTGTGAAAAATAACGAGTTTGTGAAATGAACAATATGAGAATTGGCAAACTGGTTGCCGTGGGTGCGTATTATGGTCCATTTGCATGGTCGTCACGTGCTGGAAGAACTGGGACGGCTTCACTGGAACATACTTCGATTGGGGAAACTGCTTCTATTTCGTCAATTTCATCCTTCCTCGTTTACCTGTACTGCTGAGTCAGTAAGCAAAATTGTGTATTGAGGAAACTCTATGTTCATCGTCGAGTGTAAGTGACTTCGCTTTTGATTCAAACGTTTACCCCAGGAAGCGTTACTTTGTGTAGGTCGTATCTTATTGCTTCATTTTTATTCGGTGTTGTATCCAGGGAAGCTTTTACTTTGATTAATGGATTGTATTTAACATACATTGGATAAATACTCTCATGATTATAAAACTGGTTGTAGATTAGAAGCTAAAAGAAGTTAGTTTAGCTTAGCTCGCCTTGCTGACGCAATTTTTCATGCTAATCGTAATGCAGACCAGAATCTACGTATTGAGTAGTGATATCAAAACTAACAAGAAGAGGAAAATGACTTACCGATTTTATTATTCTATTTGTGATCTATTGTGTTCTATTTTGCTTTCGGACAGTTTATAAAAGATAGATTATGAATCCAAATCATTTTCAAATCTTGTAACGTGATTCAGAGGCACACAATAGGGAGCAATATGTACGTATCTATACATACCATCTTAAGAGGCAGAAGCCATGGAGCTATACCGTCAATCTGTTGTGTTAGAAGATTGCCAACTAAGCCTTGCAGCTCCATAATAATATGTCTTCCGTGAAAGCCTCGACAAACGGGGATAACAAACGATATACTACGTTTATCTTCCAATCGCAGGCTTGGAAATTAATACACGAATATTTGATAGACTTTATAACAACAGAGTTCGAAAAAATATTTGGATTTTATTGATATATTTTTGAGGTTTCAATATTTGTTTCACATTGCCGTGTCGGTCCCCTGTTTGTACAAGAGACGGGGATTAATTGAAAAAGTTCACGTGCAGTTACACTGCTGTTGTTTTATTCACGAGTTTTGTTAGAATATTCATTTTATTTTTATTTATGTACGCTTTTGTTGCTCAGCTTATCAACTCTAAATTACTTTCGGCATTGCATTTTTACTTGTTCCGTGCTTTAAAAATTACTAGCTTAGGAACATAATGCCGAAATAAAAAGTATCCTATATGCTATTCTTAGATATGGTCTACACGGGTACTAAATTTAATTCAAATCCATTCATGGGATTAAGCGTGATTCGTGAATGGATAACAAACTTACATTCATAAACATTTGCTTTTATTAAATTAAGCTAATTATATAAAAGCAAAAGTTTATGAGGGCAGTACTGACGCGGACACATGTCTACGGCGCAGCGCCACCGCTGTGGGACGGCACGTCGTTGTGCCGCGGCATGGTGCAAGAACCAAGAGATGGAAAGATATTTGCCGAAATATTTTTAAAGAAAAAAAACGCAAAATAAATAAAGTATAATGAGTATTTCTCAAAATACATGTACATCTTTGAAAAAAAAAGTGTGCTTTGAAACAGTTCAAAAGTTTTATATTTATAAATCATCACACAAAAAAAACACACACTCAATTTTGTAGGATGAATATTAATCTTTAAGATAACGAAGAATTATAGCTATAATCATACTTATTATCAAATATTTCGATATTTTAAAAATAGCTTTTTTTACCTTTCATACAAAAACCTGTTTGCCACTCTACCTTTTTCATGTGTTTTTGTTTCATAAAATGCGATACGTAACTAAATTATTGTAAATTTCTTTGTATCATCGTTCTACAGTAATCGCAGTTTCTGTATCAAATTGATTTTCTATGGGGTGTCATAGTGAATTGGCAATTTAAAGCAAAAAAACAAAATGAGTCGCTCTCATTTACTATTTAGTTATTACTCTTTAGTTACGATTTATTTCTACTTTCCCATGATTTCTGAACGATTCCGTAATTTTTTTACACGGACAACACTAGCTTCACTCTGATTGGCTATTGGTTTGACGTCTCCGCCATTACATCTATCGTGAAAATCAGTGAGAACGTGTGTGTTTTGTGGGGTTACTTTTTCGAGACAGGAAGTAAAATCAGCGATTTTTCATAGAACGGTAAGTCTTCATTTACCCATTTTTTGTAATACGTGTTGTACGAATATTTAATAAGCTTTTATATTTGCTGTAACAGCTTTTATCAATAAATATATTTTTTCTGACCTCAATTTGTCTAATATTTCGTAACGTTTTTTACGAATTTCGTTACGTAACGAAAAAGTACAACATAAAGCTGAGTGTATACTGTTATAACCTGACTAAGCATAGTAATATTCACTACTTAATTTATGAAAAAAAAATATATAGAGCGTCAATAACTAAAGGATTGGATATTATCTGCTATATAGAAGTGCCACCAGCAAAAAATAATGAAATAATTTAAATTACGTTTTTATGTGATTTAACAACTTTTTACCCCTGATATTACTTACATGAAGTTCTATTGAGAACTTCCTCCTTTTCGTCGGTTAAAAAACCTCGCGGCTTTGTTTCAATTCGCTTGAGAATAGAATTATACCGATTGTTACAAATACTTAACTCTTGCTAATGACACTTCTGTAGAGATGCCCACTATACTTGTTGGTTTGACTTATCAAATTGGTTATTACTTACAACTGCTTATATACAACTGCATTACTTCTTTTGTTTTTTAAGGAATGCCGCCAAAAACCAATGCCGAAAGGCAAAAAGCTTACAGAGAACGACTCAAAAAGGATAAACCAAATAAATATGAGGAAATCCGTGTCAAACATTTGGAAAAAGTTAAAGAAAATATCAAAAAGAAAAAAGAAATTCTTACAGAAGAAGAAAAACAAGAGCTACGAGCAAAGTGGAGACAAGCCAATGCTATAAGAGCTGAAAGAAAAAAAAAGGCCTACTCTACGACAAAACAAAACAACACATTGGAAGTAAGAAAAAATGCTAAAAATAATACAAATATCCTAAAGGAGAGACTACAAAAGCTTACTGAAGAAAATACTCAATTAAAACGACGAAATAAAAATTTAAGACAGGCCTGCAATCGGATGAAAAAGCGAGTGGAAATTCTGAAGATTGGGAAAAAAAAATAATTTGATTAAAATAGTATGAATGATTACTCCCTTATTTTATTTCTAACCCCTTAAGTATTTGGGTACATACTTACAAATATTTCGTATTGAATAAATGAAGAGCATTCACAATATTTCGCCAATGTGTAACCAGCCTTATGGTTACTATTTAGTTACATCTAAGGACTATTTCGTAACAATATTTCGTTACTACCATTTCGTTACGTACATTTATTTTGAGAAATACTCTAATACGTCTTTTGCGGTCCATATCAAGACAAAAAGTGAACGCCGCACCGTAGACATGTGTCTGCGCCCTAAAGGCCGAAATACATAACCGCGTTGCAGCGCTGCGCTGCTAAAATCGGCAGTGCCGTCCGCCGCTGTATTTCGTTTCGCTGCAACGCGACTTTCAGCGTTTATTGTCGTATCCTACAGGGATAACCAGTTTTTCGAGTTTTTGAGTGTGGGTAGACGGTTTTTCTGCCATGGGTCGCAATAAACTTATGCTTATTTGTTATTATAAACACATTACTCTATTTTAAATAAACAACAAACAAGATACTGGTTATATCCTTTTGATAAAGCCATGGAGTTCACACCGCTAAATTCTGCGTTGCGGCAGGCGGCACTGCCGATTTTAAGGGCGCGCCGCTGCAACTCGGTTATGTGTTTCGGTCCTAAGTGAGATTTTAAAAGGTGCAAGCAGAATTATGAGAATAAACAACTTTAAATAAAGAACTAATTTTACATTAAGTAATCATTTACATGTGTTTGGTTATCTGTGGTTGAAGCAGTGTAACGTGGTTTAGGTTTAAAGACATCATAAGGCTCCTCCAAGTGACGCCACAATGAACGGTCCTGTGCGTCACGCATTGTTCAGATTCCCGCAACCCTTAAGTCGTCGACGGCGCGTGCTGTTCCCGCGCGCCTCAAGTAGCTGTCAGCGAACCGTAGAGGCCCAGCATGCTAGCTGCAGGCAGGCAGGGTCGAAGCCTGCTGGGGTCATGGGTCAGCTTCCGAAAGGAATACCCGGCCCCGGCACGATAGGCAACGAAGGACCGGGGTAGGTTTTTAGTCAGTAAGAGTCTGACACTATTTCCCGCTCCGCCCAAGGCCGGGATTTATCATTGGATGATTTTACCTACTATAAAAAACTAATCAGGTCATCGGTCCACCTTGTAGGCCTTCCAATGCTACGTTATCAGTACGTGGGTTTAGGTATAGCGATAAGTAAAATGTGACGAAGCAAAAAATTATTCCAAAGAACTAATTTGCTTTGATCGTTCCATCAGATTCAATTCCAGAAAAAACCTGTTATTGACCTTCTTTTACTTTGAAACAAAATAAACTCAATTTTCAACAAAGTAGGTATAATTATATATTTTACTTTTAATACTTCAACACTTTACTCGACAATTTTTTAATTGGAACGCAGGCGTGATCCGAAGTTTGTTTTAAATCTTAAAAAGGCAAAGCGCAAACTTTTGAAATGAACCTTCCGTCAGGCAAACGATTTGTTAAGCCTTCTACCTATTGCTGGTACTTATATACCTTAAATCCGACGATCAAACAACCCCCAAATTAAATATTGAGTTCCCTTTAAAGAATTTATAAAAACTTTTGGAAATATAATTAATTTTCTTGTTATAATCTTCTGAAACAAGTAGCTGAAATTGAATTTATTTGTAATTACTTGTTTTGAAAAGTTTGAATCAAATTACGGAAGCATTTCATAACGTTTTAGTGATTTACTTATGATTTAAGAGTGGCTTGTCTATTGCTTTATTAGGCTAAGTAACAGGGAGTTTATTGCTTGTTTATGGGTAACATAAAAAGTCCAGTAGGTGTATACCATATTAGCCAGTACTGCCCACTCCCATATGATACTGTGGATGGGTCTAGAGACAGTTTTACGACGGTCATAAACTTATGCACAAGGACAGTAGTTGTACATCGACCATTACAGTACGCGGCTAATAAGTTGAACTAAAATGGCTGTCGTTACCATGGTTACGCGCCGCTTCCCGCTGTTCCGCACTTCGATTGAGACTTAAAAATAGTTTGAACCAAAATGGTCAATCGCCATTTTGGTTAAACTTATATGCCGCGTATTATACGTGTATGTGCTTAAATAAAATCTTCAAATACAAAAATGGGTCTTATTTTGTCATTTTATTCGTTTTGCTAAAACAAACCATTATTCTCATCCGCACATCCCAATCTCAATAAATTGTTCAAGAATTTGGCAATGGATATCGTTGAATACGTAATATTGTACTCATTGTCCCACTTATCTATATACACTTTAAAAAACAATTCATTTAATGAGGACAGTCTTGTATTTACACAGTTACCTTTGAGTGCTGAAAGTTGGACGCAGTTTACTGTAGTTATTAAATAAGCGAGGGTCCTCCTCTTTGTTTTAGCTTTATTTTATTCCGGCGAGAGAATAATGTCTTTTGAAGTAAAAGGGAAAGTATTATCTGGGAGTCAGATCAAAGATTTTCATTATTGATAAAATATCCTTGACCTTATTCTACTAAAATGGACAGTGGCGTAAACAAAAAAGGTCGATCGTTAATTCTATGTTATTGTCAAATACTTTGTTTACATAATGTGGTACGAACTACGAAGGTCCGAGCATAAGGCCGTATGGCGCGGCACGCTCGTAGTTTCGTAGTCTCGTAGCGGCGTAGCTTGCGGCAGTCACGCTACGGCGAGAGCTACGGTCGGTCGCTACGCGGTGCTACGCGAACTCAGGCCACGGCCACGTAATGTTGTGGTGTTCGGTCGCGCTCTTGGCTCTGTTCGCCTCCGTCCAAGGACGTGCGGTAAGCAGCACTTTTTAGCTTCTATTCTTATAACCCCCCCTCATTTGGCCCAATTACTTGCGGTAGTTAGTTTAAAAGTTTGGTGCCGCATTCTTACCAATTTAAAATGGAGAATTATTAAATTAAATTATCAATTATAAATGCCTTCTTTTTTAAGTTCGGAAACTACACTGTTTTTATTATATTTGTGTTTTTAATGTTGATACAATTTAGAATATAAAACTTAGTAAATGTTTTATAAAAATATTTTTGTCTATTTTCCCTCAAACACATCACTCAAACATAACTGTAATTGACAGCTTCAAAACTTTTAGTAGATTACGGTTACTGAAACTTATAAATAAATTTTCCAAAAGTTTCAACTGTATCAAACTTATTACTTAACGTATCTAATTTCGTTGTGTCACACAATAACATTTGGCGGCACAATGTACTCATTAAGTAAAATTAATACAAAATATAATTATACATTCATCGCAATTAACCCTCGCATAAGTTCACCTCGGACTGCTATCACCCGGGGGGTTAATTTCTGCTGGATTGCTTCACACATGCGACTGTGCGGCATTATAGTCGGTGGGGCCCAACATAACCGTCTTAAGGGGAGCAAGATTTTTAAACACGCGCTTATTATTTTTTAAGAAAAATATTTGTGGCTCAGTATTAAATTGTATGCTATTAAAAAGTTGTTACCTACATAACAAATATACAAATATGTATGTACCGTAGCAATTTATAATAAATAATAATAAATATAACTTTCTAAGAACATATTACCAGATTTCATGAAATCATTACATTTGAAGCCAAACTAAGATGGTTGTATTGAAAATATTAATTTTCACTAAATGATCATACTAAACGCTACAATCACGCATGGATAGTATTTTTATTATACCAAAACTTAATACTGAGCTGTAAAATACAAAAAAAAAATCACAAGAAAATGTTACAATAACTTCGCGGACTACTCTACCCCTTAACACCATCATATTTGCGCTTAAGTACCATCTTAAACTACTAACGTCTGTACACAAACAAGTTGGAGTTTGACATTAGCCATATTGTTATCAGGCGGCCCCTTTGTGCCTAATGTTCTTGCGTCTTGCGCCTTCTGTCACGAAGACACTGTCGCAACGATTACCTTAATAGCGGCCATTTTTTATACAAATTGAGCTATTTGATATAACTGTCCTGTTATACAGGTACCTTTCTTATGTAACAAGTTATGAAGCGAGTGGAAAATATCATATTTCTTTCAGTTTCCAAGTAATGTTGTATGTAGGTATTTACCGATGCGGCGTATTGTATGACTTTCAAAGTATTTTGTAATATAATGAATTTTTAAAAGTATACGTCAATCACTTACATTTTTGGCCCTGAAGTCCCCGTGTCCTTTTACAGATTTAAAAAACAATTAAGTAATCTATAAAAAAATTAAACTCTTACGAACTAACTAAAAGTAATCTAAAGTAAAAGTAATCTGGCAGCATTGCCACGCTGTATGGCAATGCTTATCCTCTGCCCAAAGTAAAAACCAAGCCCTTGGGTCACGCGAAATTTTATAAATAAATCTTACTTAACAACTTAATATAAGTAAAAAGAATGAATTCCTTTAGGTAGGTACAAGTTGCAAACTATAGTCGAACTAGGAAAAATATACTTAAAAGTTAAATTGCAAAGGTTTTTAAGTTTAAAGTCAACCGAGGGGAATAAATACATTTTCTATCTTGAAGACAGACAGATGCAATTGCAAACTATTTCGTCGTTACACTTTAGTTTGGTAAGTTTCTATTTTTACTATGGTAACTAAACGTTCAGCATGTTCCCATTACAATTTTAATATGAATGAGATTCATCATCTCTAAGAGAGGGAATGGGCCGTAATCCCCGAGACGGGCCCAGTGCGTATTTTTTTTTTTTTTTTTTTTTTAACGTAGGTAAAATCATCCAATGACGAATCCCGCCCTTGGGTGGGGCGGGAAACAGTGTCAGACTTTTACTGACTAAAAACCTACCTTTCCATTCCTTGCCTTTATCCTGGGGCCCGTGGTGACAGTCTCACATAACCTTTGGGCCCCAGTAGGCTTCGGCCCTGCTGGACCCCTACAGTTTGCTGACAACTCCTTGAGACGCGCGGGAACGGTGCGCGCCGTAGACGACCCGAGCTCGGACCGGTCTGTTACCGGACGGACGGACAACGAGCTACCCATTGCCCACCGTCCGCGAGCCCGCGCCTACGGTGGCCGGAAATTGGGATCGGAAACCCGGCGGCGGCGGCGGCGTGTGCGCCTTTGCCTAATGCGGTCGGCCTCCTCCTTTACTAGCATTACTGCTTCGCAAAAGGAGGCGACCGCCTGCCACTCCTCCTCGCTCCGGAGCATGGCTTGAACCAAGCCCCGGCGCGAGAGATCGCCGCCGATTGCCCCCACGAGGACACGGCGATGCTCTTCCCAAGCGGGGCACACCTCGACTGTGTGCTCCACCGTGTCCACTGGGCGGTCCGCACAGTGGCGACACCCGGGCGTCGTCTCCGCACGAATCTTGTACAGGTACGGAAGTGCGTATTGGTGGATATCACATGTCTTCGAATTTTTGGTTCTAGGACATGCCGGTTTCCTCACGATATTTTCCTTCACCATTTCGAGAGCAGTGGTGATGATATAAATTACACAAAATAATACGCCTGGCTGGGTTTGAACCCGCGACCTACAATTCGTAAGTCGTGGCCGTTATCACTCGGCCACCACTGCTGAATGAGATTAATTGATTTTAAACTTTATCTAAACTAATATTATAAAAAGGAAAGATTCCATTTTGTTTGCTTGTTTGTATGTTGCGATTTAATTCAAAAACTACTGAACCGATATAAAAAATTCTTTCACTATTATAAAGCTAGATCTTTACTGAGTCATATAGGCTATATTCATAAGTATATTCTACGTTCCCGCGAGCGAGGCTTCTAGCTGAATCTACTCTAATATATAAAAATCACGTGTCACAATGTTTATTAACGAATTCCTCCGAAACGGTTTCTATGACATTTTTCGTGTTTATTTGACAAGTCTGAGAATAAGTCGCAAGGTTTTTTTGTACTATACAATCTTCAATATTTTCATTTATAACTATATGGCAGAATAACACTATCCGAGTCAGATAATCGATAAATGAGAATTAAAACTCATTCTAAAAGCATAAAGAATCCAAAAGTTTTCTGCAGACTATGACGTTAATATAAAACATTTATAAATACGGAAAGTAATGAACAAGACGCACTTTTTAATCCAAACTAGTTTTACATAATATAAAAAAAGAAGTATTGTTCATGGGATTCATACGTGTTCTTGATATTATACGAGCTTTTACAAAATATTTCCTTTTCATTTCGCTGTTAGTTCGAAATGGAAGAAAAACAACGTGCATATCTATCGATAATATTTTTAGACTCCATATGTTATTGTTTGTCACGGTTCATGCTACCGACGGTAGTTCGATTACCGTCGGCACCGTTTGCCATCCAGCAATAAAATATAATGTTAAATAATTATATATTAGATTCATTATGATTCATTTAATACAAACTTTATTTAGTTTCACTAGACCGATGTTTGTTTGTGATCAAATCTTGCAAATTAAATTTGATTCACTTCATTTCCACTTCCCGGTTACCGATTGAGCTGAAATTTTGTATGCATGTGTAAATCGCGTGACAATGCAATATTTTGATGACATGGAGCTGGAAAGTAGCCATAGAAACGGACGTAAATGACACAACTCCTTCGAGTTTGGGCTCATTTGATTTGTATTGACGAGTATTTAGGTGCTAGAATATGGTAACCAGAGTGTGATGATGGAATTAGAAGCTGGCCATAGAAACTCAGTGATAAGCGCAATAAGATAACTACATCGTGTTTGAACTTTTTGGAGTGGTCTTGATGAGTATTAAGTAAATACGGCGATATAAAAGCTGGCTATGAAAAATTTTTTTCATTGAAAACTTGTTTTGAATGTAACTTTGTTGTAGAAGCAAAACAAGAATTTACATTGTAATATTTCACATAACTTAATCATAAAAAAAATACATCAATTTTGTCATCTTTCATGCTGTTGATTATGTCGATAATATTGAAACCATGTGTAAAAGGATGCTAGATGCGTTTAACCCGTTGGCTGACGTTTTAAAGAAATAATATTGTAGAATTGCAGAGAATCCACTATTTAATATATGTCCTATAATTCAATCAATAAAGCATAGTTTTTTAAATATTTATTGAAGCTTCATGTACACTAGTGGTACATATACGGACTTTAGGCAACAAGGCATTTCTTACCAGTCAACCTTTGGGTTAAACAACAACACTATGGTAGGTGTGCACAATTGCACAATATTTTTGTTTATCATTTTTCATATTATTTGATATGTCAATGATATTGAAACCGTTTGTGTAAGACGAAACTTTATGTTTCACCTATTGGCTGACGTTTTACATAAATATTTCTGAATATTCTAAACGATTTTAAGTACCTGGTTCAAAGGCAACTTTTATTTCACAGATTCAGTCGTTCTGCATAAAATTTGAAGCTGTCTGTATCGGCATGAATGAGCTTATTCAGCGCTTTCTAGGTAGCTTCATTTGAGCTCGGATTTAGAGTATATTCAAAGAAAACGTACGTCGTGTATGTGAGATACTTTACATATTACACAAAAGATACGGGCTGGCAGTTCCGTGTTATTACGGGGTACTTTATGGATTTCATATTCCGTTAAGTACCCCGTAATAGCACAGCCTAGTATCATGGTGTATTTATGAGAAGTATGGGATAGACAAACTGAAATTTCACAAAAATAGTATTTTATGAGATATGGGCTAAACTCAATAAAAAATAATCTTTTAAAAACATTTGATCCGTTTCGAAAAACTGTTCACTATGACGATTACGCTTCAAATAACAAAAGTACCTGCCATTCTACTTGCATCTCAACTTGACAATGACTCACAATAAGCCACTCATTTTGCATTATGCACCAAAAATTGCACTATTATACATTTTAGGGATGTTATTCGGATAAATAGCATGCGGTGCTCGGGAAATCAATTCAAGTTTTGGTTTATAACTTTTAGACGGTTCATCTTACGGCAAAAGTCCATTCGATGTTTCAGGTAGACAACATTTGCTATTAAGTAGAAACTATTGATTTAATACTCGAGGTTTCTTCTTCAAGCATTTCAAATTATATGGAATTTATTGATTTAAAAATGGACCCTGTTGAACTGCTACTTTTGAAAAGTCAACTCAATGGAAAAGGTTTAAACATGATGCAAAACGAAAGTGAAGACAATCAATAACAAATTGATAAAAATCAAACATTTATCATTACTTCAAGCAAATTTTTTTTTTTTTTATATATATTACTTACAGATTTTTAATTAATTCTGAATGAAATTTCAACATAACTTACTTTTAATTTTTTTTTTTTTATTATAATGTCGTTCTTTTTAACTTTATTAAAGGTTTTTTATTGAATTTATTATTTTGTCAGTTTTTGGATCTTGAATGATCTACAATGAAGATTTTAAATTTTAAATTACAATAAATATAAATCAACATTGAAGATTGAGAATAATAGTATGAATACTTGAAAAATTATGCTAAATCTTGAAATTTTCCGAACACTGCGCAAATAAAACATGTATTTCGAAACTGTAAACTTTCTTTTACACTTTTTTTTATATATCGTTTATTTCAGGCATTAAACCCATAGTAACATATAGTATTACTCGTACATAATAGCATAATAAATAATAATAATAATAAATAAACTATTGGAATCGATCCTAACAAGATCTCCGAAAAAAATAATTGATATATGGTGTTTAGCCTTTGAGGAGTCATATGAAAGAAAAGGGAGTTAGTTAGTGATAGCGTGACGAGTGACAGGACAGTATGGAAAAAAAACGTGTTGCGCCGACTTCAAGTAAAATGGGACAGCGGCAAGAAGATGATGATGATGGTGATAAGCCTACAAATACATCTCGTAGCTTAGTAATTTGTCTGATGCTGCTTCATCTGCCAAACGCAAACATTGATTTATTTGCAAACTTGTTAAAGACAAAAGATAGAATGTCAAGAGCCACAACAAATTACAAATAGATCGTACTTCTTATTGAACCACAATACAAACGAAATGTCTTTATATTTGTAACAATAAATGGCTTTGAACTACGAATAATACAATAAATTGGTAAGTACTTTTGAATTCGGAGGATCAAAGATCTGTTTTAGAAAATTTATTTTATTAGCCATGTCTGTGCTGATCGACAGCTATCTTTTATTTTTTGAAATTGAAGCTTTAGAGTTAATTTAAACATAGAGGTATACTCAAGGAGGTTTCAATCACATGTTATAGGCAGACACACGCGTGTACTTATATGCAAAATTAAACACACATATACTATACTAACTAATACTTATCGATAATAATTAATTCACCAGTAATGAAGACTTCGTGTTAATGAATCAAGATAAGTACTGTGAAAAAGGCGCGGTCTTGGTATCCTAAAATAAAGGCTCGAAGCCCTCTTTAAGCACAAGTCTCCCACAATGACAAAGCTGTTGTCACAAAATTTATTTTATTTAATGTTGTTAAGTAAACATTTCTTTTTTAATTTATTTATCATGCCAAAATATGAAATCAGAATTTAGATATTCCATTTCACGAAGGCTTGTGAGAAATATTTGAAGCTGTGTTGTGTAGGCACGCACTCTGGTGTGCATAACTACAGGTTGCGTTAGCAAGCTCATCGTTATTGAACAGAAAAAAATAAATATATGAAATATAATTAATTGAAATAATAAATACTATATTTAGAAAAAAAATGTGTTAATAAGATCAGTCGTAAAACCATCAATTTCTACTTTTTTACTACTTATTTACCTACAGATATCCTTTTTTTCTTTTAATATTCTCTTTACGGATCGTTCACTAATATCCGTCAGCTTCATGAGTCTAGTCATAGTTTGGTTCTAGAAGCCATAACGTGAATTCATATTGTCTTGAGTAAATTATACAATTTTTCAATTATTTGACGACTTAAAACGAACAATGCACAATTACAAACTATTATTTCTTAAATGTTACATATTAAACATTATTTACAAATCTCCTTGTTTATAAGTTTCCCCTGTTTATCAGAATTAAGCATGTTGATGGTAGTCGACGTAAATTTGCTAGCGTGAAACCATAGGTACCTATAATAACTCGTCTAGAATCCCCTGCGATCCTAACCGCTGCCGAAACAAAGTACACAACGTGCATTTACACACAAAACAAAGATCAATCCACCTTTATAAATAGAATATCTGTACTTGCAAATGCTGTAAATATTTAATTCACTGAAAGATTAACTTAACCTTGGGTTGGCATTTGTCAATACAATGGAGCTAAAAGGTACTCAGTGGAGTATTATCATGACGTTATATATCAATTGAATCGAATCGAACAATTGGAAGTCATAAACACGGAATCTAGCGATTGTTTGAATTACGAAGTCAAATGAGACTTGAGAATTCAGCATGTTAATTAAGTTATCGGGAACAGCTTGTTCGAAGACTGTTCGAATTTGCAAGTTCTCTGCGCTCGTCCAAACTACACAGGAATACCAATTATTGGAATATTCTTCGTTAAATGATATACATCAATATTTCAACTCAAATGAAACTGGACCGTGACACCAAAATTTAAGAAGTTAATAAATAAATTTCATTCTCAGAATAAAAACGGTTTGACTAAAGAGCTTCAAAATAACAGGAAGGAAGAGTTTTAAAAAGTATGTATCCTTTTAAAATAAAGTAGGCCTTTGTTTCAATTTATTTTTGCCATTAACAAGATTGAACAAGACCCGTGGAAATTACACGGACGACTGCAGACGAAATTACCTTTAAATCTACAGAGATTCCGCGGAAACAAGCTGAGCGGAGCGGGGCGGTCAGATTTCACGTTTCATTACTAAACGAGCGGATCTTCTAATTTAGAGAACATAAATGTTAATTTACCTAAATAGTAGGAAGGTGCCTTCGTAATTTGTAGCTACTCCAGCGGTGCGGACGGGTGGATGGCAACATTATCTGCAACAACTTTGAACAAGTACAATCATAGTTAGCGAAATCTCATCTCTGCTGTTTGTTGCTTAGGCGGTCTGTGTTCATATTACTTTGTCTCACGTTCATCTTTGAATAACGTGCAATCGATATCTGCAACAATAGAAAAACTACGTTTTTATTTGCACTTATTGTTATGCGGATTTTCTTCTATACAATCGTTGCGAATGGAAAAGTTCATTAAAGCGGGACGGGCAAAATCCTCTGCAAATATTGACGCTTTTTGTACAGAATTTTCACAAGTTTATGCATGCGATTCGAATACTTGAATGCTTGAATATATTCGGAGCAGTACACTGACTTTACAAACTTTCTTCTTGCGGGGAAGTTTGATGTGCTTGACTGTACTCTGCTGTTTTTTATTATTAAACAAAGTTTGTATTTGTAGAGACTGAACATCAAAGATTTATTTTGAAAAAAAAAGTGGAACATCATTTGTGTCACTGGCCATAAGACAAATAGTTGAAGAGTGCAATGGACAGGCGCGTGACAAATTGCTAAGTTGGGAGACAAAAAGAAAGTTAGCAGTTTGCACAATGTTTTATCTATATCTCTAGCGATAAGACAATCAATTTTAGTTATCTGGCTATCACTCTGTTGGGTATCGTGACTTTCCAATATTCTCCTGATATTTTTCTTTTAATTTTATACGAATGTGTGTTTCTGTGTGCAGGTGAACATCAGCAATACCTGGGTCTTGCCTGAGGAAGGCTTCCCTGTGTTCTACCGCTACTTCAGGGACCGCATCTCCTGGTACGAGGCCGATGCTGTCTGCCAGTTTCACCATGCCAATCTTGTTACAGGTTAGTAATGAACATTATAAAAGATACAAGCACGTATCAGTCACGTTAAAAACATATAGGGAGGACGTCGGCGTACACGTCAATCACGTAACGACCGCGCCTGTCTCAAACAAGAAGTGAGTGACAGTGACGTGACGGTACAGGGTGACGTATGTATAGATGTGTGTGTATCAATCTTAATTACTGCAAAACACGTTCATAAAATTCTTCAAGATAATATTCCAATTTGGTCTATTTGTAAACGAACTTTTTTTGTGCACGTCATACGTGGCCAGCACAGATAAAAAATATGAAATGTTTAAATGGCTTTTACAACTTAGTTACCTACTCTCTGAAATGATACTGATATTTTCCACCATAAAGAAGTTAAAACTTCTGCAGTAGTACCTATCGTATTGTACCGTGTACGTCTTTCGGTAAGTACAGTAACTATGTGAGTGTGTGTGTGTGTGGTGCTATTAAAACGAAGTTAGATAAGGACAGATCTAGCCAATTAGCAGTCATGAAAAGGAAAATAAAGGCCAATTTCCTTTTATTTCTCTGCAAACGACGCAACCATCTCAAAACAATAAAAGAAAAGCACAATTCCTAAAATTCTTCTAAAAAATCTTAAGAAGCTTATCTGAAGGTAGTACAAAGCTTTTCGTAAAGATAAATAAAATTAATACATTCTGAGATAAAATTCACTAAAAGGTTTTGTTATTGTCAGCTTTCACGATATCTTTGAATGGTACTAACATTGTTCGTTAAAGATGCCAGTTGTGGGAGTACAAAAAGAGGTATATATATTTCAATATCCCCACGGGCCGTTAGGTCTAATCGTCGGCAATCCAGCCAAGACCCCCATTACCGCTGATAGCGCCCTCGACCCTGCCACTACTTGCGAGATACAGCCCCGTCACATATAAATGTACGTGCCGATAAGAAAATGTAAATATACGGCTTGCCGTTTTGTACACCACATTAACTTGTTTAGGGAAGTGACTTCAGGAATGAAAGAGGTTACGACATGTTCATGCTTTTGTTATGAATACTCACATAAATATTTTTGTAATCAAATAGCGTGGGATTTAATAAGCAAACTAAATGGGACACATTTATGAGGACAGGACATAATCTAAAGGATGCCAGCAAAATTCCAAGGAAGGTTTCGGAATAACTTATATAACAAAATACCAACGACTCAGATTCAATATCTACTCCAAGTAAGCTTAATGAGGCATTCAATCTGGAATGTATTTCATTCAATGTCTGTTACCAATATATTTGTACTACAAAAGTACATTTTTGTTGCCAGTAAGTATCTTTATATACCTAAGGACGAGTCATTAGGTTTCCATAAGCGAACTACGAAGGTCGGTAAACTCCGAAATGACAGTTGAATCGGTCGGTCCGTTTCCGAGACTGATTTCTGTCCCGATTACGTTCAGACCCACGATTGATAACATTTCAATATCGCTCCCTAATTGAAAACGATAATTTAAAATGTATTTCCATTCTATTTCATTAATACGCAATCATAATTTTCGACGTTCCTGTTTCGAAATGTAAACGATTTGTCCATGTTTGCGTTGTATTCGAATTTCAATTTTTATTATGTTTGAAGAAGTAGTAATTTGTCAGAGAAGCTTAATTTTACGGCTTATTAAGCAGTTTTAGTTTATGGGGATAGAAAGGAGCATATGGTATGTAATGGGAGGATTATGTTCTTATTTTCTGCAGCAAGTCGTAAGAGTAAATGGAGGAAAGCAAGTGACTTAATGGCCCAGTAACATGTTACTACTTCTGCACTTTCTAAACGACTAGCTGCTATTCTCGTCTCAAGAGGTACTAGCGACAGTCAAACGAGCCGTGTAGCCGACGACTCTACTGAAAGAGGGGAAAGAAAATGTGACATAAGTATAAAGGAGTACTTATAGAAAATTGAACTACATCAGTGTGATGTTGTTTTGTTTTCTAAGAGCTGACGAAATGTCGCCATTATCCAGGCCGCGTCTCATTTATACCCTCAAGAGCAGCAGTTGACAAACAAAACAATACCTACTTATTCGTCTTTGTGCACAATGAGTGTTCGCTGAGCAGCCTGTAGGCCCGCGCGGATGTTGTCGAACAAATCCTTTGTAATACAACACGCTTTTATCCTGAAAATGAAAACTTTAATTAGTTTCGAAATGCCGACTTGAAAGAATTCCTCCTTCTTCTAAATTCAAGCAGTCTAATTAAAGACCTATAGAAAATTAGATTCTTGTAGACACTGTACACTTGACTGAATACTATTTCTCGGATTTTGAAACTGATTCACTGAATATCTAATGTAATGAGTATTTAAGGACGATTTTGATAAGCCTCGTAATTATTTCAATTCAAATAAATGAAGCCTAGCCTAAGCCTATTAATGTGGCGCAGACGTTGTACCTTTGAGGGCTTTTGTTTACAAGTAAGACATTATTAGGTATCTATATTTCTAAGTTGAGAAGAAGTGGTGGCCGAGTGATAACGGCCCCGACTTACGAGTTGTAGGTCGCGGGTTCAAACCCAGCCAGGCGCATTTTTTTTTTTTAGGAAACTGGCATGTCCTAGAACCAAAAATTCAAAAACATGTGACACCCACCAAACCGCGCTGGGCCCGCGAGGTGGATTACGGCCCATTCCCTCTCCTAGTGAGGAGGCCTGAGTCCCAGCAGTGGGACATTATAAGGCTTATGCTATGCTATATTTCTAATTATTACAAAAACCAGATGTTACAATATTATTTAGAGTTATTTACTTTATGACCATTAACGAACTTTTAATGGACTGATATTAAGTGAATAAAAAATCTTTAGGCAGCCAATTCAAAAAGACGTTGAAAATTTGAAATACAATCGTTCATTATGATCAGTTCTTTTTACAGAAGTTGGAAGTGTCCTCCCACGGAACCGTCCTCTGCTTACATTATTCAAGCGCCTAGTTAACAGTTGGGCCTTTCAGAAGGAATACTTGTGTAAATTGCCACTCCGACATTGAATATTAACTTTTAGAATCAGCTTGTTCGGCGAGATTCACTCACATAACTTTTCATTTGAGGCCTTTTTATACGAAGTTATTCATTTTGAAAGGATATTCATAACGCTGGTCGTTATAGTTGGCTGAAAACTTTTCTTCACAGTAAATAAGTTATGTTTACAACGTGAATATTTACATGGAATGGAATAAGCTTTGGTAATTCTGAATCTATCTAAATTAGGTAAACTATTTTAAATCTTTACATTATTATATAAAACAAAGTCCCCATAGTGTTTGTTGGTCTGTATGAACGCGATATACTCAAAAACTTAGACATCTATAGTTTTTTTTTTGTAGGTGGGAAAATCATCCAATGACATATCCACGCCCTTGGACGGAGCGGGAGATAGTGTCAGTGTTTTACTGACTAAAAACCCACTCCTGTTCCTTCGTTACGTTTCTTACCGGGGCGGAATCTTCCTTTTAGTTGCAGACCAAGGTCCCAGTAGGGTTCGACCCTGCTGGACCCCTACGGTTTGCTGACAACTCCTTGAAGCGCGCGTGGACGTGGACGGGCTATAGTTTTCACCAATAAACAGAGTGATTTATGAGGAAGGTTTAGTTTATAATACATGCATATTATAGCAGAGAAAAGCCAAGATATTCAAAGAGTTGTAACACACGTGCGAAGCTGAGGTTGTTTAAGTAACCATGATGCTCGTAATTTTGAATGGTTGACTACACCTGAATTTTCACCTGGTTGTTATTAGAAGTAACTTAATGGCGTAATTTTAATTACATTTTCGGATATGTTTTATGTTTCACACTATCAAAGTAACATACATACTGCTTTTAGGTCCAAAATTAACCGTGATACGTTTCTTTAACTATTTCCATAGAAAAAATCAGGATCTGTTAAGTCTAGTGAGTTTGAATATCAATTGATTCGTTACCCAAAACCGAAAATGTTGATAAAAATTATTCTCATTTTTCAATTCACTTTGGAACTTTAAAATACTATATCTAATGTTAATATTATTGTCATGGTCTTCAAAAACTAACCAAAACCAAATTGCAGCTCTTTAACTTGAAAGGATAATCAAACAACATCAAAAGTTGGCCTTTTTGGCAAAAAAGATTATATCCATCGGATTTGGCCACCTTATATTAGATAAACCTACTTACGAGTATCTTCACGTGGTTTTGGTATTATGAGAAATTCGGTTTTTCAAAACTGAATTGAAAGATGTTGGTTTTATTCAAAGTTCATTATCCGATCCGGGCCTCTCTCTAACGCAGCTATCTAGCTATCTAGTTTATTCCAGGTTTTAGTGGTGTCACAGTCGATAAGGTTTTTAGCGTTACTTGGATGTGTATGTATGCCATCATAAAAAAAAAAACTTGGCTGACATTTTTTTTTATTACTACTATCACAAAACGCCGTATAGTCCCAAGCTAAGCAGAGC
The DNA here is from genome assembly GCA_958295575.1 of Leucania comma. Classification (NCBI taxonomy): domain Eukaryota; kingdom Metazoa; phylum Arthropoda; class Insecta; order Lepidoptera; family Noctuidae; genus Leucania; species Leucania comma. The sequence goes on from OY282468.1 coordinate 19,492,921, forward strand.
TTGTGTTATGAGTACTAGACTACTGATACATACATATTATAGATAAATTACACCCACAGAACTAATGATCGTGCTCATCAACCAAACATTTGTCCTGGGTGGGAATCGACACGACCTCCAGGCCAGTCAAACTCGCCTATTCATCTGTGTCAAACATAGTCTGACTGAGATCAAAAGAATCTAAAACATGAGATAATAAAAAAAGAAATTCGGTTAACATACTGCTTTTAAAATATGCACGTAATATTGAAGTGGTCTTGAAACTCAGCGTGTTATTAAACTTGTATACAATGTAGTTTCAAAGGCCAGGCCATAGAGGTGCCGCTTTATAGTTTAGTGCCGACATTAGTCACCGAGGAACGGACGGAACGTCCTACATACATTATGTATTTCTACTACTGCAATTCTTTACGAGCAAGTGTGGCCCGACGTAGCCATGAATATGGAAGCCTAAATGTTGAAAAGTAAGCAAGAAAATATTACAGCTTTCAGTCAGGGTAATGTCGCTATTTCGTATACTTAGGTACATTTTTCGTAGTACCCTAGCAGAAATCTTTTGATGATTGGCAGATAATTGAAAGGATTGAGGCATTGTAGTTGGTGAGACGAAGTTGACGAATCTCCGTTTCTTCGGGAAACGTCTAATGCCCTCTTTTCGTCTTCAGACACCGAACTCTATACCTACATGCAAGCCTTGATTTTGGACTGAATGAATTTGTTGAAGACTAAAGCCACCAATGAAGCGTCAAAAACCATAAAAGAAAACAGAGAGACCATAATACATGTCCAAGAATACCTTTAATTTACTCAAGTAGTATTGTTATTTGGGAGATAAGACAAAGAAAAAAAAACGCCTGGAAGAGGTACTGGTCCATGAAGACCCTATTCAAAAATGAGTTACCCATGGCACCAAAACGAAAGTTCTTTTCTTTAAGACCTAAGGCGCACAGATTTGGCTTTTGATTACAATCTAAAAGTAATATAAACTCAAGCTTTGCTGAGGAGAAATGAAAGAAGTACAGTGTATATTGGTATATTTCGCTTCTTTCATTTCACTTTAGTTACTAGGTGTATGTAAACGCGACTGGATAGGACATGTCTGCCGCTTTCCCGACACATTATCGGCTAAAGTAGTACAAAATTGGTGCTATGAGACATTAATAAGGTGTCGTTAGACCACGAAAAAGATGGTGCGACGAAACAAACAGATTTTGCAAGTAATGGAAGAAGGAGGGTTCGCGAAAGATGGAAGGAGTGGAGAAAGGTCTTAGCTAAGGGGTGGGAAAAAACTGGTCAGCAAAATGAAAATTTACTTATTGTATAGCATTCATATGTCGTAAAGTCGTCTGATAATTGGATGTGTTATAACCACTACCACCTTTTGGCTTATAAACATGACAATATTGTGCTTAAACACTAAGACGAGTAAACATTTCATCTAAAAGAAAATATTACAAAGAAGTAAAAGTTATTCTTTTTTATCACTGGAAGTAATAATATGATCACAAACTATGGTCACTGAAATATAGCTGGACTATCGCGCAGTGTTATATATTATATCAAGATGTGTTAGCCACAAAAGTAAAGCCGCAAAAAGAGTAACTTCAACAACGAATCCCTCCTTGACGTGTTATGTATTTATTCCTTCCTCGTTACAAGTTATATCAAGCATAGTGAAACTACGGCTATCCTTAATTTATGACTTAAGTTCTAAACAGCAGGACACATTATATCCACTTTGTGCAGTTCTTAAGCTACGGCTAGACAGGACTTAGTGAAGCGGTAACTGTTCGCAATTTACACTCATACTACTTAATCTGTTGAATAGAGAAACTGTTGGGAGGAGTTGCAAACACAGCATCAGTTTGGGTCAAGATCGAATGCACAAGTATTATTTATTAAGATGGTTGACCAAGTTAGGCGCTCAATGTATGGTGTGATGAGAATGTATAAAGTTGTAAGTTTGAAACTGGCATATGTGATTGAAAAGTTGAAAGGGAATCTGGGAAGAGAATTTGTCGTATGATAATTTGAAGAGAAGAGATGATACGCATGTTACTAAAATAATTTTGGGTATGTATACATGTGGATGGATGGAGAAGACAGGAATAGATTGTGTGAGAAGTGATATGAAAGAAAAGGGAGTAATTGATAGCGTGACGGTTGGCAGGCTAGAATGAAAAAAATAAATAAATGTATTGCGCCGACCACTAGTTACATGGGATAAGAATAGAAAGATGATGATGAACTAAGATAGGCACTCAAGCTAATAATTACTTGAATTTTACCACATTATTATCTGATAGAAAGCAGTGGTGGCCGAGTGGTAACGGCCCCGATTTACCAGTTGTAGGTCGCGGATTTAAACTTAGCCAGGCGCATTACTTTGTATAATTTATTTCATCACCAATCTGTTCTCAAACCGGTGAAGGAAAACATCGTGAGGAAACCGGCATGTCCTAGAAACAAAAATTCGAAAATATGTGACATCCACCTACCTGCACTGTGCCTGCGTGGTGGATTACGGCCCATTCCCTCTCCTAAAGAGGAGGCCTGAGACCCAGCAGTGGGACATTATAAGTTTGAGGGTATGCTATGATTATCTGACAAGTATGTGGCGAATTTAAGACCCGTTGACGCGATAATTTAGAGCACATTGTCGCGTAAAAATTATCTTATGAATTGATTAGTGATATGAAAAACAAGGGAGTTAGTGATAGAGTTATGAGCGATAGAACAAAATAGAAGAAAAAAACCCTTTTAAACGACCCCAAATGACACGAGATAACGGCAGGAAGATTATGATGATGATGATGCAATTTAAGATAATTTAACGGTAATGTCGTCAAGTTATTCAAAATCAGACAATACATTTGTAGTTTTGGTCTTGGAAGTGGTCATCGTACAACGAACGTAACGAAACACTTGGACAAAGGTAGAAGTGGTGTTTAGGTTTTTTTTTGACACCCTCATACTTGCTTGTCAGGGCTGAGAAATTATTTAAAATTTTCGTCGAGGCCTTGGAACGCAAAAGAAAACTGAATGAACACAGGTGGGCTTTAGTCAGTTAAACTTTGACACTCTCTCGCTCAGAACAATGCAGGACTAGTTATTTGTTGAAATCGAACACTCAAAACAAACCCTCATACTTTAAGTAGTAGTGGCAACCCTAGTTTCGTATCGCCTTTTATCATAATAATGTTAAGATGAAACATGAATAACAAGTAAGCGAAGTTTCTGTGATGAGTTTATACACACGTCAAGTACATAATATGACGGTGTATTGTTCGAGTTCAGCTGTGACAAAACAATAGACAGATTAGGTAGAGACACGTTTTTATTTTATTGTATTTTTACCCGTCATGTTTTTTTGAGAGTATTGTGATGTCGAAAGAGATCGCTGACCTATTGCTCTTATTAACTTGAAGGCTGGCTAAACAATTACACTTTTACGAATACAAATATAGAACAACAGACCTAGCCAAGTTAAGATCGTTTTGTTATCAACTTGAATTTGTTATTTTAGGAAGAACAAATCCTTACATTGAGATAGAAAACCGTTTATTTCACAACAGTTTGTGTAGAATAAACTATTTACCTTTCTTTATTTTTTCATTCTGTTTATGAGGTATATATATTTTGATAGATTTTCTTTCTTTAACTGAGCACGCACACGCCTCTGCTGTCGCCGGGATTCCGATCCCGATTTCTGGCCACCGTAGACGCGAGCTCGCGGACGGCGGGCAATGGGTAGCTCGCTGTCCGTCCGTCCGGTTACAGACTGGTCTGAGCTCAAGTCGTTTACGGCGCACACTGTTCCCGCGCGCCTCAAGGAGTCGTCAGCAAACTGTAGGGGCCCAGCAGGGCCGAAGCCTACTGGGGCCAAAGGTTATGTGAAAATGTCACCCGGGGCCCTGGGACAAAGGCAATGAATGGAACAGGGAAGGTTTTTAGTCAGTAAGAGTCTGACACTATTTCCCGCCCCACACAAGGGCGGGGTTGTCATTGGATGATTTTCTCTTCTTCTCTGTCGTTTCGCTCTTGGCAGAGCGGTCGTGGTCACGTTGAGGCGTCCACATTGGTGATAGAGGCGGACACAGCTTTCTTAACGATCTCCCGCCATCTCTCTCTGTTGGAAGTCTGTCGGGCGCAGTCTGACACGCAGTTACCCACTGCGGATTTCACCTGATCAGTCCATCGCATAGGTGATCGGCCGCGCAATCTGGTTCCCTCCACTTTTCCTTGTACGACTAGCCGCTCTATTGAGTTGTTATCGCGTCTAGAGACATGGCCAAAGTACTGCAGTATGCGCGTCTGTACTATGGTCGATAGACGCTTTGTGATGCCGAGCTCCTGAAGTATGGACACATTGGTGCGGAACTCTGTCCAAGATATGCCGAGCATCTTCCTCCAGCACCACATTTCTAGGGCATCTATCTTTCTCTTTTCAAACTCACGCACTGTCCATGTCTCCGCCGCATAAAGGAAGATTGGGAATACTAGCGTTCTCATGAGCCTGACTTTGGTGGCTTTGGTAATGTTTCTATTCCTCCAAACCTTCTGATTTTACCTACCATAAAAAAAAAACTGAGCAAGAAAGATTTTTTGTTGAATTTGGTGTATTAAAAACCGAGAGGAGGATATATTGATATATCCTAGACATAGTTTATAATGGCAACCATATAGATACGAGTAAAAAACATTTTTTTTCAAACATTAATCTAGTTATTTTAAATGTTGGACTGCGTCATAAGTATAGTCCCACATACATTCTATTATGAACATGAAAAATGGCGACAGGAAATTCAAAGTATTTTTTCATTTTTTTACCGTGGCGTTATTATACCTAGTGGCTAGGCCGGCGACAGTTGACCCTTAGCCGTATATCACACGACACATCGACTCGCACAGATTTCAGCACTTCTGAAATCCTATTCGTTTACTTTTCCGCATTTCGTTCATAAACTTTTCTCATTTTCCACGCAAGGGCAAACAAGATAAACAAGTTTTATATAACCAGAGGAAATAGAAAAACGACAGCAGAACATGTTTACTTTTGAAAGTGCGCACAATTTTTTTTTTTCAAAGCATTTCTTCTGTCGCCACCTGGATAGCTCTGTTGTTGATCTAATTTAAGTCGTAGAAGATGCAAGTGATTGTCCATGCCAAGCCGGAAAGGAGGTGACGCCTATCAGACCCAAGGAAGGGCCACATAGGCCACTATTTATCTAGCTTACTAACTTTACGTCTGTAATAACTGAAATTCAAGCGGACGAAACCGCTGGCAGAAGCTAGTATAATATATATATTATAGATATATGTATAATTTTATTGTGAAAGAAAATTCTGTTTAATTTTCCTCTTGAAGACATCCACAGTAGGGTTGTCGCGTAGGGAGTGTGAGAAAGAGCTCCAGAGACGCACTGCAACTTATTTATTTTATTTCTAATAATTTACATATTTATTAACAAGTTATAAAGTTTGCCAGAAAAAAAATTGCCCTAACACTTTGTACCTTTAAAATTAAAATACAGCAAACAAATAATAATAGGCAAGAATATACATACATATAAAATGAAAATAGAGAAATTTCTATCCCAGGGCCATATTACCCACAATCACGTACTAAAAGAGATAAGATAAAACGGGGATTTGCCGACGCCTCCAACAAATTTCTATGCAAAATAATGACTTCTCAAGGGATTTCGGTAAATAGGTTTTAGTCGATGAGCTAAGCAAATAGTAAGGAGTTTTTCTATGATTTGCCTTGTAATAGGGTACCCTGTGACGTCATTTGTAGGGTACAGCAGTTTTTGTGAGGATTTGGGCACTTTAACGAATAAATGAAAAAGTTACTAAGGTCTATATTCTAGGTCAGTTACGAGGACCTCCATGTGGGTACGAGTATGATATCGGAACAAAACTCTCAATTTATTTCGATAAATAACAAGCCGTCGGTATTTCCATTTACCTACTAAAACTTGTGATGCAAAATTATATCAAACCCTAGCAATATTCCGCTTCTTTTATCCTAGGGTTTGACAGAGTTACGATTGATTGCACAACCATCGCATTAGATTCTAAATCTGACGCGACGTCGACAGGTATATCTGCCCCATTAAAAAAGTTTCGCAAGGGCTGCCTTTGAGCCGAGGTGACTTTGACAACATCAGCCTTTGAGGGTCAGTGAATATTTGGGTCAAATGCTAAAGAAGTGGGTGTCCTTTGTTTGTCTTTTTCATGTATTGTCACGTTATATTATGAGGTTAACGTAGCACATACGAACATAGTTATATGACCCCGTTTACAGTTATGTGTCCCCCTTATGGTTATAATATTTATTTATTTAATTCTTTATGCACACACAAGTACAGAGGCGGACTTAATGCCTTAAGGCATTTTCTACCAGTCAACTTTTGGGTGATGCAGTGACAAATTGTGGTAGGTGCAATAATATCGCCCCGCTTATAAGTAAGTGTGAAGTATTTATTTTCAAAAACTAAACACGGAAATAAATCTAAAAATAAACTAGCACAACTGTTACGCAAACATTGTTTTATTAACTACATAAATGTGAATATAAAACGGAATCGCATTTCGTAGTGACTGCTTGCTACAGTCGTAAACTGACGTGCGTCGGGCAATGTTGTCAAATTAGAGAAAAGTTCAGAAGACTCACGTTCGTTATATGTCTAGTTTACACGTGGGCCCAGCCTCGGCTAATTGTCATTGTATTAATGGGGTTTCCCCGATTACACAATGGCTACACAATAGCGACTGGCCGAGGCTGGGCCCACATGTAGAATAGGCATTATAATTTTATCCTATCTTAGCGCGTTTACCACTATTATGAACATGGTACGGTTTGACAGTACGACTGGCACAGTAAATGAGTGATTGGCTTTACGGAACTAAGGGTATTTTTAATATCATGCGGATTTCATCATGCATGCGGTTTTGCTCCGCATGCAGAAAATTTCAAAAGGCAAAAAAACGCGTCCCGCGTGCGTATTGCACGCAATACAATAAATACTTGTATGAAAAGGACATTTGCGGAGGTTACGTGAAATGTGAGCAAATCCGCATGCGTGATGAACTTCGCACGATATTACAATACCCTAATTATTTATATGGGTTAAAGATAATGGTTCCGGGTCTGAGTGTCTTGTGTATGTTTGTGAACCCGACATTTCAAAAATGTGTATGTATTGTTTGTTGAGGCGTTTTAATGCAAGTACTAAATAACCCAGCAATAGAACACTTTACGTGTGCCAATAAGTAAGTTTCACCAAACTGGGACGAAGAATTTTTTTCCTAGAACATACTTACCGAAAAAATAAAGAACTTCCCAAAGCATCACTTTCGATATTCGTGCGGGCGAAGACAATGACAAAAGCTAGCCAACCTAATCTCTATTTATTTATATTTATCCTTGTACGGGGAGCACGAACCAACTAGATACGAACCGGGAGCAAAAGTAAGTTTGTTAGTTGCCTACTTAACAGTTTAGTTACACGTGTCGCAACAATATAGCGATGAGGACACAGATAAGCTGTTTGGCTTTTTGCCAAAGGTCACCGTACATCCGCGTGTCATAACGCAATTAGCTTTCAAAAGTCACTTTTTCCGTGGCCATAACTCAATGGACACAATTTAATGAAAATTTGCATGCAAGCTTAAGGCTGCCTGTCCACAGAAGCGGAGCAAGGTTGCGGAGCGGTTGTGAACCAATAGGAATGCAATATTACTGTTGGTTAATATTTCTCCTTTTCTCCGCTCCGGTGGACAGGCAGCCTTAAGCTTCAATAGACAAGTGCGATAGAACGATGCGACAACGTTATAGAAAACCATTTTGCTATGGAGATTTTTCTTCTGCCTCCCCCCCCTCCCCCTAGCCAAGTAACTCCTTTTTTTCTGACCACGTGACTCAGCGTTGAGATGACGTCGTTACGGTCGTATGTTTCGTACCGAATTTAATATATTACAAATCAAACTTTTCTGTTACGTATTTGTATGTTTTGCATCTTAAAAGTCGTCTGTTTTGTGACATTTTCTAGTGGACCTTCTTCTATCACTGTATAGTGTATTTTAACCCGAGGAACATCACGTCCGCAAGACCCCAGGCCTACGATCATACCGGGGGTGGGGCAACATCGGACCCCACTAAATATGTGACTCGCATACCAAGTACCCCAGATACATAAGCTTGAACTCATCAAGCCTCTTGAACTGTTGATTTGATATTTCATGTCTTTTGTAAATTCGAGACGTGAATTAGAGTCATGGTGTTCTCAAGCTCCGCAGGAAGACCAATGTTGTTTTATTTGGTACTATCAAAGACACTTCCGCCTGACAACCGCTAAGTTCATTTTTGCTTGCACTCATAACGGAAACTTGAAACGTTTGCTTTGGCGCCGCGCCGCAGTATTTGAGCGAAAATACTTTTAAGTGATCAGGCAGAAATGACCGCGATAGTAGGAACATTATTTAGGTATTTTCAGAATAAGTAATTTCTGTTTCATTTCTTTCCTTCTCCATGCGTCGTATTTCTCAATTCCGAGGGTTGTTACCTCCCTGCTTTGTCACTTTCACTTGTATGATATCCCTCTATCTGTTTCTTTCTCTGGCAGTATGAAGTTGGTTTCGTTATATCCATTGATATATTATATAGGAATATACGTTACGTGCTAACATCGCAACCAGAAAACTTGAACTCGAAACTCACACATCTACACTACCCGTAGTCATTGATAGACAAGAACAAAGATAAGAGGCGGCGCTGTCGTGCGAGCAAAATAGCGGTAGCCGCCGAATGGAACATAATTTAATAATAATGACGACAAAAATTAAAAATTGTTGACATAATTAACAATTTAATTTTAATAATTTTATAGTAATGACGACACAAAATCTCGGACATATTTTATTTATACATAGACATATTATAACGATGAATATGCATACTATAATAAACCCAATTAAACGCGACCCATTAGATCTACAGTACTAGTGAATTTCATGAATTGCTAGTTAACCCTCTTCCTCTCTTCTAATTTTTGCTGTGCCCGACAGGGTCCATAATGGTCTATGACATTTTTTTTGAATACCATCTATGTATACTTATGGATTGCAATAAAATATTGAGTATTGAGTATTAATGTGTGTGATCGTCGCTACCGATTTTAATCAAAGGTTATAACTAATAAATAGCTTCTATTTGCACAGATAAAAAATATCTGTGCAAATTATCTTCTCTGAAAATCTTTCTTTCTATATTTACATGGATTAAGCTACGATAGATAATAAAGCATGAGAACACACATGAAAGAAAGAAGAAAGAAAAACAGTTTATTTATGCGAATTGACGCAAACTTAAAGCTAGATAACAAACATAATCATTAAAAACTAAGGAATATATGCGTCAAATCCGCGCAAAACGGCCGAACGCTCAGCATGAAGCACACATATACACACACATATCACACATATTAGATAGATGTATAACAAATTTACATATAATGACAAAATTACATATCAATGTCGCACTGGCTGCGGCTGGCTATTGCTAAATATTTGTATGGATCAAAGATGATTGTTTCGGGGCGTCTTATATGTGTGCGTTTACAGTTTCCCGGTAGATGAGTAATTCCTAGAATGGGGCAACATTAAAAATAAAATGCGTGTGTTTGTTCAGGCGTTTCGATTCCCGCACAGAATCAATATTTGTAAGGCCTACAGATAGTACTTTCGGGTCTAGTTATTTGTATGTAAACGCACCTATAGGATAGGCAGAGCGGTAGAAGTTAAAAGATGACTTCCTATCTCAGAAAAATATTAGACAGTAGACGGACGGCGAGCAATGGGTAGCTCGCCGTCTGACCGTTCGGTAACCATCCGGACCGGGCCCGACTCGTCGACGGCGCGTATTGTTCTACGCGCGCCTCAAGGAGTTGTCAACAAACCGCCCAAGGGTTTTTTTTTTGGTAGGTAAAATCATCCAATGACAAATCCCGCCCTTGGGTGGGGCGGGAAATAGTGTCAGACTCTTACTGACTAAAAACCTTACGGTTTGCTGACAACTCCTTGTGGCGCACGGGAACAGTGCGCGCCGTAAACTACTTGGGCTCGGTCCGGTCTGTTACCGGACAAACGGACAGCGAGCTACCCATTGCCCGCCGTCCGCAAGTCCGCGCCTACGGTGGCCGGAAATTTGGATCGGAATTACGGCGGCGGCTGCGGCGTGAGGGCCGTTGCCTAATACGGTGGGATTTGTTGTTGGATGATTTTACGTACTATAAAAAGGGGTATAGCAGGGCCGAAGCCTATTGGGGCCATGGGTTATGTGAAAGTGAATCCCGGAACCCTGGAACGAAGGCAAACCAGGAACAAGAGAGGGTTTTTAGTCAGTAGAAATCTGACACTATCTCCCTCTCCGCCCAAGGGCAGGAGATATCTCCGTTGGATGATTTTCTGACCAAAAAAAAAAAATGAGACAGTTAAAATCCCCAGTGTAACACAGAGTTTTGTTGTAAAAGTAAAGAAATAGCTTACATCAGTCGAAAACAACACTTGCTCCACGATCCACGTCTTGAAATTCACAAAATTACATCAATTTATTCCCAGCCTTGAAAGTTGAATCCGCCTCACTGTTGTAACTCTCAAGTTGAAAACAGCCATTTATCTGCGAGGAAAAACTCCAAATTATATTTCTTTCGTCCATTTCCGATTGTAATTGAACGTTTCAGTGAAATATAAGCAGAGGTTAATATATTTTTAAGAAAAACAAAGCAACTGATTAATTCTGTGAATTTTATTATTATACCTACTCGTGTTTTTCAATACATTGGAAAACTGCTCCTAAAATTCGTTGCTAATATAATATTGGTGTGGGTTCATTGAAAGTGCTTCTGGGAAACTGAAATACTATAGTCACAGACAATGGGTAAAGCCGGGTACAGACTGTAACGTAACATGCAAAGCAACATAAAAGGAGCATTTCATAAGATTTGACATAGCGTGCGCACGAACCAACTATATACACGGTTTGCACGCGCAAGGCGTCTACACTATGGAGATTCTGTTACAATACATGATACAGTGTGACAATGTGGATAACAAATTCTTTTTCAGTACACTTATTCAAAAACCTGCTCATACCACAGCGTTTAGGCCCGCAATGGACCGTTTTCCGTACTAGTTCAAAAAAGTGAGCTCCACAATTTTATTGTAGTGAAATTGTTTATCGTATCGTATCGTAATTCCGCCTCGGTTGTAAAGACGAAATTTCTGCACTTGTATCAAAATGTATTATTATTGCGTGTTACATTGCATGTAGCATTATTGCAGTCTGTACCTGGCTTGACAAAATGATTGAAGCGTAGGTACTGACATATCCAATTCCTGGATATCTTGCATGAACTGTTTCCATCCAATATATCAAATAACATTCAAAACATTCTGTTCACAAATTAGTGTCGGCAAAATGGTTTTGTGTTACACGTAAATGGTTCTGTCTCAATACACAATTATTATTTCGTTAAAGCATGGTCAGCTATTTTAAATAAAAATTATTAACCTACCTACTAATACATGGTCGCATAGATTTTCTAAAAAGGATTTTTTTTAAGGGAAAATTATATAGTGACCTCTTGTGCTCTTGGGCGGAGCGAGGGGTCTGTCAGACTTTTACTGAATAAAAACCCACTCTTGTTCCTTCGTTGCCTTTCATACATTACCCCTATAGGCTTTGACACTGTTGGGCACCTACGGTTTGCTGACGTCTCCTTGAAGCGCGCGAGGAACAATACGCACCGTCGACGACTTGGGCTCGTTGTGGTCAGTTATCAGACGGTCGGACGGCGAGCTACCCATTATTCGCTGTCCGCAAGCCCGCACCTACGGTGGCTTCTAAAAGGGATGCTGTGGTTCTTAAACGCAAATGGCAACTGAATGATATAGGTGGTTATTAGAAAAGTCTAACGCGCACTCTCGTTCCACACAAAGCGGAAGAAGTCATTGGAATATTTTTTACCTGAAAAAAAGAAAGAAAAAGTCTTCTTATTTAACTGATGAATCAGAGCAAAACCAGATTAGATGAAACGGTCTTTATAAGTTTCCTAGACCACAGTTAATATGTAGACCCAACACTAAAACTCCTTCCACCTTATTCCAAAACGCGATCTAAAATAGTTCCGGGACTATTACTAGTTTTAACCGTTTTTCCCGGAAATACATTTAGATCGCTTTTATTTGGTTTTAAATTTAGTAATATAAAAGACAGCGTTTAATTGGGATTAAACCTAGTTGTAGTCCCGGAACTATTTTAGATCGCGTTTTGGAATAAGGCGGTTTGGACTTTTTCATTTTATTTCTCTGGGGAATCCGGGTGGACCAATGTGTTTGCGATTGCTATAAGTCAATTTATGTTTCATGGAAAAATGTATGGGAAAAACATTAGGAATGAAAATATCAATTTAATGGCATTCGATTCGCTATAAAAAAAAGTTAACATGCTCAATCAACCTTTTTGGTGGCCAAGCATGAGCAAATACTGGCCATTTCGCGTCAAAAAAGTTATGTGATGCCATTTGTGTTTTATTCTTTTTTTTCTGCCAATTAACTTTTCATATAAGCGACCAGTAGGGACTTATTCGGTTTTATTATTCTCTAACCTCATTACTAAAATCATGCATTATCTAGCTGGCCATTAATTGTAGAAATAATCTAGGGACGCCATTAAATTTATTTTTCTTTTTTTTACTTTTTTATTTTAATGGCTTGTTACTGTTATTTTCAACTAAAACAGCCTATAACAATTATATTTTTAGATAAACCTATTTGAAAAAAAAAACTATTAAATAAAATGTTTGCTTTATCATGACTTTAGCTTTGCCCGTGTAAAAGTAGAAAATTTTCTAAAGGGAACAAATGGTACGCGGCAAATAACTTGAACCAGTTGCTATGGTTACGTGCATCTCAACACCTCAATTGAGCCCGAAAATCGGTTACCTTTGGTTATCGGCGCATTCAAAGTTGACCGCCATGATGGTTCAACATATATTGACGTGATCGTGATTGTATGTTCTATTCTAGGACATGGTCTACCCGTAAGTCAAAGTTCATCAAAACCCTTTAAGCCTTTTGAGCGTAAAGGAGATCGCCTTTATAATATGAGTACGATGACACCAAGCTTTATATTCATAAATGTTTAGTTTCTTTTGCAAAATAAAGATAATTAGGAACAAGCCGACTTGACAAAACGTATTCACAAGAGATTTCTTTGCATACTAAATGATATTTATTTGCAAATAGGTTTTAAAAAATACTTTTATAAGTCAAAAATACTCTACTGATTCAATCACCAAGCTTTTTTTTACCAGTTTGAGGTAATTTGCATATTTATGTGTGTTGCCGGTCAACCAGAGAAAATAACCGTTTCATTCTTGGCTATTTTAAATTTTTTGTCACCAATTAATTATAACCACACACACACACCCTGAATATTTTCAAAGTCCTTTATTTATATCATCGATAAAACTAAATGTGTTTGATTGAGGACACAATGCGACTGATGGAGGACAGAATGTACCTGATCGAGGTCATAATCTATCAATCTTGCCAAAAAGGAGGCCGATGTCCACGGAAAAGTCGAAAGTTAACTAATGATGTGGCGTCTTTTGTACAAACTTCTCAGAGTTCTCAGCAGCCACACAGTCTCGAATAGCAGCCATTTATTATTTAAATCCAACTGGACTAAGAACTCCAATCCGTTTATGTAAATCGATGCTAATGCCTTTGTAGTTGAGGGTTTGTATTTACACCTTTGACAATTTCGCTCCCCTCGCTGACTCTATTGATATGAGCACTTTGGAGGAATAGTAACAGATTGTAAGTACTGTACACGTGTAATAAATAGGGTACAGAACGGATGGCATTACTGAGTTTTGAAGGAAAGTAAAACTTTTTTTTTTATCGTTAAAATTACTTAATTCTCTACTATTAGTAAAGGCTACGTTATAATGCAAAGAGCATCTGAAGGACAGGGGTGGTTTCTAGCTAGTTTTATCTGCCCTTACGATCCACCCTAGACCGGAAGAGACCATTTGATGAATTCCGACCTCAAAAAAAACTATCAAAACATCAACATGCATGTCATTCAATTTGTATACATGGAAAAAGTCATATTATTACCTTAGAAAACATATAAGCTGACCTATTTATTATTTAAACTGTCAAGCCCCAAGCGGACACCGGTATCCGCACACCTATTGTCTTTCTATTGTGTCTCTAATTACGATATTCAAAGGGAGAGATAAGAAAAACTCCGAGAACGAACTCCTACAATATTTAGCATGCATGGTTTTTATGATCTCTAAAAAGTATGTTTACTTTTTTTTTCCAAGAAAATTCACTTACGTTTAAATATTTAAAAGGGGTTTTACGCAGAACACATCAGGGCTACACGCAGGATGACTTGCGTTTGTGTGCAATATCCGAGAACACTTTCATCCGGTACATTATACGCCGAAATTCCACTGAAATAACTGACGCAGCAAGGTGATCACTTTCGAAGCTACGTATTTCGGAAAACATCGTTTTTCACCGATCTTTCGCTTATTGGAATATGTGAAAGAGTATTTGCACCGCCTGCAAAATCATTTCATTGATCAATGTCGATACGAAAATGGGCTCGGGCAATAGGCTTTCAAAAGCTTTTCAATTTAGTCCCGCGGCCGCGCTGGTGCTGTACCGGATTTTGTTGCGAATTTTCATTCACGGTAGTAGTTTTATAAAAAATCTATTATTCTGTTTTGTGCAGCTAGGTTCGCTCTACCCCGCATCTCAAAGGGAAGATATAATCTGAGATATCTCGGTGAATGCGATATGATTATGTTCTGTGCGCAGAGCGACTGAGCGTGTCGGTACTCGGTATAAGGGCACTCGCTCGGACATAATCAGGTTTATTAGTGGAATAAAGTGAGGTGCGGCTTTATTATCGTTATGTAGTGCCTGTCCACCGCCTGCAAGGTGTGTCGGCTATCGATCCACTATCGTAGTCAGGCTCGTTCATTGAAATTAAGCGAGGCGTTAAGTTTCACGAAACGAGTATCTTACAGACCCTCATGCCTATTTTAAAGGTTATTTAATAGCTGAGAACAATACGGGGTTAATAGCCAATTAAGTCCCAGAATACTTCGAAATAGAGTTTGGACTCCTTGTTTGATTAATTTTCATGAAGGTTAAGGTGTATTGGATTAGATAATAGTTAGTGTCGCAATGTTGTGAGAGTAAATTGTCCCTTTATGTTGATTTTGTTACACTTTGCACAAGATATTATGCTGTCGATAGTGACATTTTTATCTGTACTTTTAGAATTTCCCTTAAAAAAACTGGGTCACATCGTCGGATAACAGGCTTCCTTATTTCTTGGCTTATTACACTTCATTAATTCGAAGACATGAGAATGGCTGGAAGCAGTTTTAACGATACGCCATTACTTTAAGGGCCTGTTCAGAGGAAAATGAGATCTTAAGAATCGACCCGAAATCGAGCTGCTGATGTCGTTTTGTGTACCGCCCAGCTATTTGTTACAGTTAAACTTCCTTATACCCAGGAAGATAGCGTTTACCCTTATTACAGTTCCTGAAAGGAGTATGTTTGCGAACCTGATACGGTCTCGCCGTGTACGGGTAGATACGGGTATTAGAACCCGTATGAAGCAGGATTATACATAACACTAAAGCTTAAATACAATTTTTGCTTCGTTTCAGAACTTATTTTTGCTTGTATCGATAATTCTAGCTGACTAAGGTGAGTCTCTAGAATGCTCGTTTGTTCAATATATTTCTTTTTTTTCCTTCAAATGCTGTACGTAGCCAACCGGCAAAGGACGGTAAGGTCTTAGATTCCAATTCATCGAAATAATAAATGTAGCAATATATTTGAAACAAAAGCAGCACTACCTTTTTATAAGGGAAATTATTATATAACTCCTCCCACTCTGGGTGACTTTTTCTGACTAAAACTCACTCGTGCTCCCTCAGTTGCACTTTGCGCTTCAGGCCTGTGGTGATGCTTTCCAACAATTCTGCTTAACAGCTCGGCTAAGGGCTAATTTCACTTTGTGACAAACTTAATTTGCTCATGTAAACAGCATATAAGTTGTCAATGTCAATTTTCTATAGCAATAATGACAGTGACTGCTCCTAATTTAAAACATTGGTTGATTGGCGAAATTAAAGTGTGAACTTTGGAAAGAAAACTTTTCTACTAGATATTTAAGAAAGGTTTTTGAATAAAATGATTTTAGTACGTCAAAATGTTAAAGTATTTATAGTGGAAACGGTGTACCATTTCCACGATAAATAATCTAACATTTCACAAGTCTGAAACTCGAAATATTTGATTGATTTAAGCTTCGCTGAAACCAGAAAACTAACTTATTTATAACAATAAACCACAATTCAACCTCTCAGAACCCTTTTCGAAATTACGACCAAAACTATGTTATTCTCATAAAATATTCAAAGACATCTCTTGAAAATATTACATTTAATGTGTATTTCGAGCAGTTAACCCTCGTTTAACTCTCGGTTTCGCATTTTATTCGCGTCATGTGCGGTGTAGGCGACCCGCCTGTGTCTGCCCGCCATTGTCTGCTAACACAACACCCGTGTCTATTTGACGGCACTGCTTTATTGGCGCACAGTAACTGGTAGATTTTACCAGGAAATTGAATGACGTGCGTGCACTGACAGAAAATTGAAATATTGGATATTTTTTTTTATTTTTTAGCTATTTCGAATTTCTATTGCAACATAACTTGAGTTTCAATTAATAATAATTTTAAGGAACGATCTTGTTTAATATTACAGGCTAAATCGCTAAATTACTGGGGTGTAATACTGAATTTAAAATTTGGGAACGGAAATTTTTTGCATAAAATATACCGAACATTTTCCCGATATTTTTGATCCAATTTTTTACTTCAAAAATAAACAAATATGAGAAGGTAAAATTTGATCTCATATATAACCGTAACTTTATGTATACAAAGTAAGTAAGTAATTTTCTTCATTCAACTATATCAATTTGTTAGTTTACACTTGTTATTTATTAACGAATAATATGGTCTGTCAGATTCGAAAGCTAAGAAACAACTGAAAGAACAGCGGTGGGTTTTAGTGAGTGAAAGTCTGACTAAACTCTTCCGCTTAAACCAGAGTGAGAAAAGTTATTTGCCATTTGCAAACGCTCGTGCACAGGAACAGCTCTCACGCCCTAGCCACCGGGATCCCGATCCCGCCACCGTAGGCGCGGGCTTGCGGACGGCGAGCAATGTGTAGCTCGCTATCTGACCGTTCAGTATCCGTCCGGGCCAAGCCTAAGTCTTCGACGGTGCGTTGTATTCCACGCGCGCCTCAAGGAGATGTCAGCAAACCGAAACCAAAGCCCTAATGGGACCAGAGGTTGTGCGAAAGTGAACACCCCGGGGCCCTAGAACGAAGGCAAAGACACCTTTCCGCCCGCCCAAGGGCGGGAGACGTCATTAGATGATTTTCCCACTAAAAAAAAAGTAGGAAAAATTTAAGACATACATGTATAGTAAAATAACATTCCCGAAAAACCTCCAAAAACACATTTACATGATGGCAAATGTGTTCAGGGTGTGATGCAAGAACAATCCATCACACACTGAGCTATGATAGCCTTTAAACGGAGTAATACCAATACGAATTCCATATAAATTGTGCGATCCATCATGTCTAACCCACCTCGAGTAGACGAATGATGTGACTTTACAACATATACAACGTGAAGTAAGAATACAACCTAAAAAAATGGAGCGCTTTTTTACTTTTTTTAGGTTGGGAAAAATCATCCAATAATATCTCGGGGCGGAGCGGGAGATTGTGTCAGACTTTTACTGACTAAAATCCAGTCCTGTTCCTTCTTTGCCTTCGTTCCAGGGCGCCGGGGTTCACTTTCGCACAAAATAGGAGCGCTCCTATGTTTTTTTTTTTTTTTTTGGTAGGTAAAATCATCCAATGACAAATCCCGCCCTTGGGTGGGGCGGGAAATAGTGTCAGACTTTTACTGACTAAAAACCTACCTTTCCATTCCTTGCCTTTGTCCCGGGGCCCGTGGTGACACTCTCGCATAACCTTTGGCCCCAGTAGGCTTCGCCCCTGCTGGACCCCTACAGTTTGCTGACAACTCCTTGAGGCGCGCAGGAACAGTGCGCGCCGTAGACGACCTGAGCTCGGACCTCGGCTCGGTCTGTTACCAGACGGACGGACAGCGAGCTACCCATTGCCCAGCCCGCGCCTACGGTGGCCGGAAATCGGGATCAGAAACCCGGCGGCGGCGGCGGCGTGTGCGCCTTTGCCTAATGCGGTCGGCCTCCTCCTTTGCTAGCATTACTGCTTCGCAAAAGGAGGCGACCGCCTGCCACTCCTCCTCGCTCCGGAGCATGGCTTGAACCAAGCCCCGGCGCGAGAGATCGCCGCCGATCGCCCCCACGAGGACACGGCGGTGCTCTTCCCAAGCGGGGCACACCTCGACTGTGTGCTCCACCGTGTCCACCGGGCGGTCCGCACAGTGGCGACACCCGGGCGTCGTCTCCGCACGAATCTTGTACAGGTACGGACCGAACTTGCCGTGTTCGGTCAGCACCTGCGCCAAACGGAAGGTGACGACGCCGTGGGGCCTTTCCAGCCACGCCTCAAAGAGGGGCCTTACCGCCTCGATCGTGGCGTGCCCAGCACGAGGTTGCGACAATCGCTCTCGCCATTTCACCATGAGATCCCGCCGGAGCTCTGTCCGCCATGCCGCGACTTGTCGCGGCAGCGGGGTTTCGCCCCGACGTTGCATCTCCACGCGTAAGTCATGCATGTGTGCAAGGACTGTTGCCTCCAAATCCCACGGTGGTAGGCCAGCAAGGAGGCTCGCCGCTTCACAGGACACCGTACGGTATCCGCGGATCATCCGGATGGCCATGACCCTCTGGCAGGCGGTTAGCCGGGCCGTCACTAGCGCTCCTATGTGGGTTTGTAATAAATACTTTTTTTTGGCTCGCGTTTTACCTCAATCTCACATTCTCACCTGATGGTAAGCGATGATGTGGCCGACAATGGAGCTCTTGCCTAGAGGTAACCTACTTGTATTTACTCTTGACATAAAGAAGTTGTAGTGTAGAAATTGTATCAATAAATATTAATGTAATTTTTTTTTTTTTTTTTGTTTTGGTTGGTTGCGAGGTTGCGGTTTTTAAACCGGGCTAGTACCAATGTGAATTTTCAATTCATATGTACTTTTCTAAGTTTATCCAGGACATTACTGATACCCTCGTAAAGTACGTAAAGCCGTTGGTCCCGGTTGATATTCTTAGATCTTTGACAGTTGTTACAAGTAGTCAAACATTAGAAAGTCTTATCATTAGTGAATTCAAAGAGTATCACGTTACCCAGTAACTGGGTTGTAGAAGTCTGATAGGCGGTCGCTTTATGTGAATAAAGATCAAACGCTTTATGAGAGTATTTAGTGGCATCTGGTTAGACTGGAAGCCCTGTCCCAAACTATTAAAGAAAAAGCTAGGGGGAGATGATGAGTTTTCTTGTTTAAATTAGTTTTTTACAGATAAATACTTGTTACAGATACTAGGTACTTATAGGTAATTAAAACGTTTAGATTTTTTTGATAATAAAACAAACGGGTTTAAATTCAATAATAGTTTTAATTGAGGCCATTCAAAAGTAGTTTTAACTAATTAATTATTAATTAAGAGTGTAACATAACTACACATTATTATAAATTGTGATTGCAAAACATTTTTTTTTTATAACATAAAAATGACTTTTTTATATTCCGGTATACAAAATAACGCAAACTAAAAACATATTGGTAAAAGTGGATCACGAAAAAGCGTTGTGTAAGGATCGTAGCTGCGTAGCCTCGTAGGCCGAAGCCGTAGCCTCGTAGGCCGAAGCCGTAGCCTCGTAGGCCGAAGCCGTAGCCTCGTAGGCCGAAGCCGTAGCCTCGTACGCCGAAGCCGTAGCACGTGGCTATAGTTCCTGCGTAGCCGCGAAGCTACACCCATGGGAAAAATGCGCGTGTTTAAAAATGTATGTAATATTACATACTGTTATATCTCTTTGTATTTTTCTATACCTAATGGAAAAAGGTACAAATAATGTACGTTCTTTTGCTACGGAATCGAAAATATTTGACGAAAATATTTGAGCAATTTCGTATTTTTATGAGATCATTTCTCTTACGATTCAGAGAAATATCTGTATTTGTTGGTTGTAACACGTACAGTTAGATGTAGGCAGTAGCCTGGTAGGCACAATGTGTGCAATATGTGACACATTTCGACAGTTAACGCTATCGTTACCGTAATGTATGGATTCCAATATCGAGGTGCTGACGGAACAGAAAGAAAAAAGGAAAATTTTATGAAAAAGAATGTAGACACCGTTAAATTTTGGTCGTTTTAATCTCGCGGAGGGAAATTTTTAAACTCGAATTAATTTATGCATGTAAGAAATTAATTTCTTTAAGTTAACGTTAACTGAGCGAGGCCAATAAACTGTAGGTAGTACCCAACGACCGACAACTACCTACAAGGTCATTGACTCATTTACTTAAAGAAATTAATTTCGTACATGCGTAAATTAACTCGAATTTTCGAAAAAAGGACATTATTTTTTTCTTTGGATATCGGTAGTATTTCATGTACCGAATCAACCCTCCGTGGGATTAAAACGACTAAAATTTAACGGTGTATATTCTAAACATGCTTGCCCACTTAGACGCAAAATTATATTATACAATTAAGAGACTATTAGGCACTTAGATTTTAAGTATCACTTTAATATTCATCAAAATTTATGAGGCACTCAAAACCGACAATTTCAGCCCTAAAATATAATGTCCTTTCTCGCAGTTTGAAAAGTCGCAACGAAGATAGCAGTTATGGAAAACCCTTTTGTTGATCTGATTCGAGGTTTAGTCATCCTCGTGCCATAATTCTGGAGCTATTTAATTAATAGAAGATACTTTAAGAGCTTTTTATTTGAGCCGTAACAAATTAATTAAGTAATTAGGTACTTTTGTTGATCACTCTGCTTTCGTTCCCACAAAGTATTTAGATAAATTGTCATTTTGAATTAAAGTGGGGATTCTGCCAGACGGTATTGTAAGCGGCAGCGACGTCAGTTTATAAACCGTCTAAAAGCAAGCTTTACAAAACAAGAGTATTTAGCGAACACTGCACAACGACTAAACAAGGCTTACTGAAAATCAATAGATGCGTATCACAGCCGATCTGATCGCGCAAATGTAGCGAATGGCAAAATTTAACGTTCGTAATCACAACATTCTGTTCAAAACATTGTTCGAAACACCATTATTAAAGTTATAATTTAGAGAATCATAGGAATACTACTGCGCAATTTTAGCTGCCAAATAACTATAAACGTGCATTAACTTTGGAGACAGTTTCAATATCATTTTCAACTTATAAATGTATTTTTCGTTCTACTCTAGTTAGTTTTATTGTAGCAAGTAGTTATGTTAAAGTCTTTGAAAAAAGAACCAATACTTAGGGAAACTTTAAAAAAAATATAGTGTAAAGACGAGTGTAGACAATAAATTACGGTCCGAACAACCATAGGACGAATAGAGGCGCGGGGGCGCTGGGTGACATGCCACGCCATGTCCGACACTTGACACCGGCCGGACGCCGGACGCCGGACGCAAACAACATGCGCCCCTTAATTGCTGTCATCAGTAAACACATACAGATATTGGTTCCCTTTGCTCGCATGTTGTCGAATAAAAACTAATTGATATCTTTTAGTTTTTATTTTGGTTGGAAAAAAATATATAGGTATAGTTTGTTGGGCGCTTTATTTAACTTGCCTTGTTAGTTCGTTAGTTAATATACGTATGTGTCAAATATTGGAATTGTATTTTACATGCATTTCAGTACAATCTAATAGGTATATATACAAACTGAAAATAATAATATGTACAAACGGGAATAGAAATAACTATTGGGCATCAAAAAATTCTTCCACATCGCTGTCAAGGGGAAATGTATCCGGAACGCTGCAAGTCCTATTCCCACTTTATGCAGAGCAATCACAGTAATTTCATTTTCTTTAATCCCCACTCCACTTCAATTTATCACAAAAAGCTAGAAAAACTACACAGAAATACATTAAACTATACAGTATTTAATGAATTAGCATCGTTCGAAATTCAAATTGGGAAAGAAAAAAAAAACTTTTAAGTGTAACAGAATTTATGGCCAGACTATATTAGTTGTTGAATGATTGGATGAATAGCAAAGTGTATAATAACTCGCCCGAGAGTGTTATATTATTGACAACCAACTGCAGATTCTAAACTTTCAGAACTTTGTCTATAAACAATAATTTTGACAGGTTTCTATAGTACCTATTGCACAGAAAAAAAATACCTCAAATTGCTGATAGCTTTTTGCTTCTGCCAACGAAGTGTCCCTATTAACAGAATTGAAAGCGTTTTTTAGCACTTGTTTATTTTATCTAACTGGACGTACTCGTATTTTGATTGGATGCTATAAATAAATTCGTTTTTGAATACGGAAAAAATAAATAGATATTCACTATCTGATGTGAAATGAATTTTTAAGATTTTTTTGAATTTTTAAAAACATTAATTTTTAAGTACACTCGCGTCGTTTCTTATTGTGATATTATATTATCCGCTCATCACTGTGATAATTGAAAATAATAATAAAAATATTCAGCTCTTGACACGTGTGCGTCAAAATTAGATAAGATGTAAATTCTGTTAAAGCTGTGAACCGTATTCCATTATAAATATTGTAATAAACTCTCTAACGATATCGCCTCGGGCGTGATCTTGGCTTTGAGGATGTAACGGAATTAAAGTAATCTTGCCAGTTTACATAACAGCATCTTATAGCAGGAGAATGGGTAAAGGTGTCTATAAAAACAACACACTCCCCTTTACACTACAATCCTCATTAGAAGATTTAATATATTTAGGCCGCTTGTACACGTTAAGAAAACTCGCCAGGCCTTTGCAAGAATTCGTGTCATCTCTACACACAAACTGTATCCTATGATTTGGCGCTGACCAAGAAAAATCTTGTCTGCGATGCGTGAAGTTGCTATGGTGCGGTGGGAGGCGGGGTAGGTGAGGGGGAAACAAGATAAATTTTAGTGCTTTGATCCGGCAAAATTCTTACCGTGTATATGATGAATTGGTCCTATCTGCCAGACACACTGAAATTTCTTGGCGTGTAGGTACAAGCGGCCTTAGGCTGAGCTGTCCCCAGGGCTGAGGAATTATTAGAATAGTTACCGTGGCCCTGGAACGCGAAGAACAACGGAAGGAACACGTGTGGGTTATAGTTAGTAAAAGTCTGACATTCTCTCTCATTCTACCCAGACTAAGAAAAGTTATTTCAAAATTTCTACCAAAAAATGTGTAGTTCCTTAAAAGGACAAAGGCCTCCTCTTTGTCCATTCCTCTTTGTTTTAGACAATCGTGAACCAATCTTGTTTGTAAGTGTCAATCTTGCCCGGCCATTTTCACCCGATTCTGCCGCGATGCCACTGAATATTTTCCTAGAAACAAGAAGATAATTTCACGAAAAAATAAAGCAGGATGTAAAAGTATCTATTAATTAAATTAATTAAAACGTTTTCTCTTCCGAGTTCGGCTTGATTCAGATGAAATCCTTTCTCTCTACACAGCCGCATTTTACTCGGTTCTCATTAAGAAACAGAATGTTCCGTGAAAATATATTAATGGCTGAAAGGATCCCTTCTGTTTAAATACGTGACTTAAACAAATATTAATTAATAGGTACATATTTAAGTATGCAGAGGACAGTACCATGTCTACGTGGTGTGACAAAATGGTCGCTGGAAGCCTTTGTGTCTACATTCAATTTCAAGAACGGTGCGTCGCGCACGCAAACCTATTACTTTGAGGACTAAGAACACATTATTAATATTCCTCCAAGGGTGTTTATAATTACATGTGCTTAGTTGGAGCTGTTGTTCTTAATTATATTTTAGAAGTTAAATGAGACAACGCATAGGTTGCGTGGTGACTAGTGTGTGCTGTTATAGAGCATCTGTGATCAGAAGGTACCCCTCTAGAGATTTCATAATGATAAGTAAAATTAATACAAACTAATTCGAGTTTTACATAAAGAAGATTGTGAGATGCAATTAGGAAAACTGTCAGGTCGACAGACGCGGGTAATTTTTATATTTTAATTTAAAGTGGTAATTTGTTTGTAATAATTTCTAGAGTTTAATGCGCGTAAGCTTTTCCTTTATCTGCGGTCCTGACATTTCATTTTCTATCGGTTTCTTTTACACATAAAAGATCCGCGAGGCCGTACTTCAATTAGATGCTGAGAGCAATCGGTGAGCAGCTGTGTGTCGACTGGAAATAGATAAAATTAAATAAACATAATTAAGTTCACAGGTTGCCGTCAGTAAACAGCTCTTGGTTACTGAAGAAATTCTCTTACTCATAACTATTTGTAGGATCTTGCGAATTTTTTCCAGGAACATTTTAATTAACTTTGAAACGGTCGTAGTTTTTATTTTACACATTTTTCAATCAGCTTGTGAATAAAAAAGTATCATTAATTTTGTGCTTCATGCAATTTTATGGACCAATAAAAGTTTTATGCTACCTTGGTATTTGGTTTCTGTTACCTGACCGTAATTATGTTTGGATAGCTTCCTTTTACTGAAGTTGGGAAGGTTAAATATGATCGGTTTCGTCATCTTTATAATGGATGTCTTGAGGAAACTATCAGTTTCGTATATCCTCGCAGTACTATGTTTAAGTACAGACCTACCTACATACCTGTGTCAAGGATTTTACGACAGGCTTTCAAAGAGGATACCTAAATTCGGGGATAGTAAATGTTCAGTTGAGTGATAATGTGATATTACTCTTTTTTGGATTTCCAGCTTCATTCATTTTCCGCACTGTTCCCGCGCGCCTCAAGGAGTCAGCAAACTATAGGGGCCCAGCAGGGCCGAAGCCTACTGGGGCCAAAGATTATGTGAAAATGTCATCTGGGGCCCTGGGACAAAGGCAATGAATGGAACAGGGTAGGTTTTTAGTCAGTAAGAGTCTGACACTATTTCCCGCCCCACCCAAGGGCGGGATTTGTCATTGGATGATTTTACCTACCACAAAAAAAGCTTCATTCATTTAAAATAGTAAGATAGCATACAAATCTAGTTCCCTTTAATAGAGAGGAGGTCTGAGTCCCAGCTTTGGTCACATTGTAAGGCTGATTATGCTACACAATATGTCAATTTATTATTTTACGAACATACTTGTTAGGTCAATCAACAAACTGGTTTAGAACCCTACAGTTTCTAAACACAACCAAATAAACTCCAACTGAATTTACCATCAACGACCTAGATCACTTCAGAACCAGATCGCAGCTAGGAACAGACTGTCCGTCTTACGTTATTCTCTGTAGGCAATTGACAGACAAGATCGGTCAAGATCTCCAGAAAACGGGTCGTGCTCTGTTCAATAGTCCAGTACTCGACAAACGATGTACATTATGCACGCACTCACACAGAGTGGCGACTGTAACTACCCACGTTAAGTGCCTCCTAGGAATCCGAGCCATTTGAATTACCACTTAATTAATGAAAGCCTGACTCCAACGCGACCGCCTGTTTAACAGCTAATTTCGCTCCGGATCGAACGCCTCGGGCTACACAACTTGCTCCTTGCCTACGTAGATTCTTGGAATTGTTTAATTAAATACCTATGTAGCTGGTGTTGCCTGTTCCGAGTTGTTTTGGCTAGCCGGGATATTGTTTATATGTATGTATTTAAGTCGTGTGGTTTTATTTACAATATTATTGTAAGAACCTTCTACAATGATACCTTCTTCCAGTTGTTCATTCATCATCATCATCAGCCTTTTTTAATGTTCCCACTGCTGGGACACAGGCCTCCTCTCTTAGAGAGGAAATGGGCCATAATCCACCACGCGGGCCCAGTGCGGCTGGTTTATTACAATAATAAAATACAATAAAAAAATCGGAGCTTTTGATTAATAATAATGATTTTCCGATGCTTTCAGATGCCTGAAATTGTAATTTAATTACAAACAAAGTAGAAAATTTTCTTGTTTATTTATTTCGGGAAGAGTTTCCGTGCTCTGAGTGATACTAAAATATTTTATGATGGTAACATTTAGGAGCACTGTCGCACGCGAAACAGTTTTTTCATGAGTACACTTATTTGAATAAGTTCGTTAAGTAAAATACTGTAGATAATCCTGAATTCATAATATCCAGCTACTTACGTATTCTCGGCGGTCCTGTATTTCGTGTCCTTTACAGGCTTTAATAGATTATCTATTCTTATCATGGAGTAGAGGAAACTTTTAATATATTCTGTTATGTAAGTCGTTCTTATTCTGAGACAGCATAAAATCTCACAATGATATTTGATATTATTTTACTGATAAGATTTTTCATTGCATTTGTAAAGCAAAGGCAATATCTTTAAGTGCGTGGTTACAGAGAGAGCAGAACTAGCACAATATATATTCACAAAAGCTTCCCAGTTACATACAATCGGAGCACGCAGCTGTCTTGTTTCTTGTCAGCACCCATGGGAACATACCCTTGTCTAAGAACATAACAATACAACCTACGGTAGTATAGAAACCAACATTAAAACATTCAGGATGATGCTTCTAAATACACAAAAAAAAACTGGCAAGTGCGAGTCGGACTCGCACACTGAGGGTTCCGTATAAACTAACTTATGTAAGTAGTTCAATACCCGAATCGCGTCTCGAAGATTTTTACGAATACAAAAAATATTTTTTTTTTTTTGTGACATAACTATAAGTTTATAGTTTTCAGATTTATTCCTAGACCTTGCTTTGTGCCAAATTTCAGGATTCTGGGTCATCGGGAAGTACTCTATGAATTGCCATTCCTTGAGAGTGTTGAAAACTTTGTATTTTTTTGCGACATGAACTGCCATATTTTTTTTCCGCTGAACAGACTTAAATAAATGGTTTAAATTTCAACTCGATACCTCCACGCGTTCTTAAGATAAATCTTGATAGGCCAACAGACAGACAGACGGACGACAAAGTGATGTTAAAAGGGTTCATTATTTTCCTTTTGAGGTACGGAACCTTAAAAAAGAAGTATCTCTCGCTATAAAATATCCAATCAGCGTATAGTGGTGAATTGTGTACGTGACGTTCAAAGAGCGCTGATCTCGGAGCTTAACCCGATTCGATGCATCGATTCGTTCGATGTATCGATGTACGTGATTCGATGTGTTTCGACGACTGGCGGAATCGATTGACGTCCTCATCTCACGGTAATCTGGTGCTTAGTCATGCTGGCGAGCTAAAGCCATTTGTGCACTGTCTAACGACCGACGACGTGTCAAATGCTAATGAGAATCGTTGCTTGAAGATTGACTTTGGTGAACCTGGAGAGTAGATTATTGTTTGTTTATTCAAGTAATTCGGCTTTTTCGATACATCTCACGCATTTTTTTCAGGATATGCTTTTTTTGTAATCATATACTTAAGTAATTAGAGAAATACTTGTAATCGATATTTTTGCATAATGTAATCAATAACTAGTAAAAAAAATAAAAATAAAAATAGTCCTTAAATGTAATAAAGATAAAAAAAAATGTTTTTAGAACACAATTTTATTTAAAAAAATATGATATGACTTAAGTATTCTTCACTACCTATATGAATTTAAAGACCTTATAGTCAGTTTAATAATAATAATTCATTAATTGCAAGTAACATTGACTCATATACACATTATTAATTAAAACAGTCACAATTAAAATCACAATTAATAAAATGAAAATCCATCAAGTTAAGTCATATAAAATTAAATTGTAAATCATTAAATTTAATTAAATTGAAATTATATAAACACAATTAGATAATAAAATTAAAAAAATCACTCAAATTCAAACAATAAAATTAAAAAATAAAATAAATTTAAGGTTCAAGGAAATCGATTGATTTAATTGGATTGCTGCTAAAAAATACGTAATGGCTTGAAACTCAAATGAGAAACAAAAAAGTATCCAAAAATACTCCGCAGACCACACGCGATTACGACTTTTCAAACAAAATATACCAGAACAGGTCCGTGTCACGTTCCAAAATCTCATACCCTAAAATAAGTGGTGGTTATTGGCAATAACGGCGGTGTTATCGCTTGCACGGGGCGCGCCATGTAGCCAGCGGTACACAAGCCGGCTGCTCTGTACCTACAAATGGCGTCAAATGTAGTTATTGGGATCCCCCAGGCTAAATTGCGGCGGGCTCGGTGCCTGACAATCTAATATAAATTTCCTGATTTCGTATTCCCTTAAATTCACATGATATTATGGTTCAGGATTAGAAATAAACGGCATGCGGCTCAACTAACTGGGCTTAATAGCTTTGCGATCCCACCTCTCACCGTATCTGAGATTTCATCGAGGATATATTGTTAAATATTAATCAGATTAAACAATGCCACAAAGTAATTCAAGGCGGTTGCTATCTAGTGAGTGGGGGGTATCCTAAAGGGTTTTAGTTTAAGCGTTTCCAAACAAAGGTCTTCATTTCACGCTGGTGCTGTTAAAATATTTACATCATTAGTTATTCTCTCTGTCTTTGTAGATTTATTCAGGTTGATAGTGAAACGGTTGGATTTGTGTTTAACAGTGACTTGAGTTAATTAAACATGAATAATTGACCACGTTTCTCTACACTTGAGTGTCATAATATGATTTAAAAGAGTGTCCTTGGAGTTTCTTGCACGTTCTTCTCCGTAGAGATCTACGCTTTGGAACGTGCAATTTAGCTTCACTTTTTTTATGGACTGATATTTTGACAATTCAGAAGTGCCTGTAATTGGTCTATTTGAAATAAACTATTCTGATTCTTGTTTATTTAATAAACAATAAAAGAATTTTCTGATAAATATTACAATGTTTTTCCTGTTCAATCAATTTCCTTGCCAAATAATTCAACCGAGAAATTAAAAGTTAGCAAAGATAAGCAACCAATAAAATATCGCAAGACGCGAGTGGTGGGACAGTTAAATGGCATCACAAATATTGACTCGGCGGTTCCCGGGAGTTCTCCCGCGTTGTCGGGAGCCGGCGCGCTCGGGCTGGCGCGCCGCCAACCGACCTCGCCATTTGTGTACCTACACTACACTCAACCCCGAGACGTGTTATGGAAATTTTCTTAATTTCACAGTCCTATAGATACCGCTCCATGGATAGAACCACCGTTAATCTTTATTGGCAATTTATATGTAAAGACGTTACGCCCCTAAGGCATCATTTAATTTAGGATTGTCACTGAACAAAATGTTTTAAAAAAATCTGTAAATGATATATAAAAAAAATCGGCCAAGTGCGAGGCGGAATCGCACAAGACGAATTCTGTATAGTCCGTAGCAAAAAATGGCAAAATAATCACGTTTGATGTATAGGAGTCCCCTTAAATATCTGTTTTTAGTATTTGTACGACCACGGAAATACATCGTCTGTGAAAATTTCAACTATCTAACTATCACGGTTCATGACTGGTGACCGATGGACAGCGTTTTCTTATCAGGGTCCCATTTTACCCTCTAGATACGGAACCCGAAAACATTCTGAAAATCTATTTAGTTTTCCCTTATCAAGCAAAGGTGTGTACAAATACTTTATTCTAAATTGAACAACAGGAAAGCTGAAGGGTAAATTCAATTCGGGTGTTATAAAATACGATGAGAATATTAATTAAAAGTTTCGTTTCTCATTCTCGCTAAGAAATTACTTCCAAGTAAAAAGTGGTTTCACGGACGGATAATACCACAATGTGTTATTACAGACCGAGTTAATCCGCTTTTGTTATGAGTTCTGAAAGGATTTATCGGGCTTTGTGTCTTTTCTTTTATTCTTTGGCTCAATCCCGCCTCTGAGAGTCAATCAATACGATGAGTATAATAAATCGAGGATGATGGTAAATTAGTTTTTCTCAGGAAATTACTTTACCCGCCGTTAGAAATAATTTGATAAGGTCTCTGTATTTGAACAGAACTGTTGTAGGCATGTTTGGCACATTATATTCAACCAAATGATGATGCGATACGATGCGAAAGATTTGTTCGAATTCATGGCCCATGTTTTGTGATGTACAAGTGTTTAGGATATGATAGGACTGATGTACGCCGTACGTAAAAGCCCCTGTAAATAAATAAAGAAAAAATATACCTATACAACATTATTGTTAGTATGTGCAAAACACGAAACACCTATCTATTATTTTTATGTGAAGAATCTACGTGGTGGATTACGGCCCATTCCCTCTCCTAGAGAGGAGGCCTGAGTCCCAGCAGTGGGAACATTAAAAAGGCTGATGATGATGAAGATGATGATGAAGAATCTATGAACATAATTTCATAACTGCATCATGAAAAATCAGAAAGTTTGTTATGTGTAAAGCTTGATATGTTACCTGGTTATCCGCACAAATATATGGCCACCGGGTCATCCGGCGACTGAGGGGTTATTTTGCTCTTTTGTCCAGCTGTGCGCTGGCTCTTCATTCCCACTATGACCTGCCGTGACCTGTGTTGTACTTAGTGTCGGTGGTGTCCAACTTGTGACCTTTTATAAATATTTTTGAGAAAAAATCTAACATGGTGTAAAAATTATTGGAATCGATTCAGTTACTGATTCTGAACAAAAACAATTATATAAACTAAAAATAATTTTGTATACTTGTAGGCTCGTAGGTAAGCTGAAGATTGAGGTGAAAAGTCACAAGAAAATAAAAATATAAGTACGTTTTCCAAACGTCGTCATATTCCCGTCGCCTTTGCTAATGAACAAGTTCCCTGCTGGAGGCCGCACACGAGGTTATTCCGGCTCAGGTAAATGTTATTAGTGAAAGCTGTCGTCTTAGCGGCATGTAACCGCCTTAATGACGTCAATTTGAATACGACCGACTTGTCGCCTCCACTCCACTTCACGGTAATGTAAATTTCCCGCTTGTGTCAGCCCTGAAAGGCATAGTTTCCTAGTATTATTTGACAGCGAAAATGGGCTGTCAATCAGGGAACGATTGTATCGAACTGATCCGAACGAGCAATTTGGCGATTGTGGGACTTGAGCGTTAATTTATGTATTGCTCTGTATAACCTTGCGATAAATTGATGTGGGATTTCGAGCTGGGAATGAGCATTATTTGAATATCGGTTTTAAATGTCAGGACAATTATCGCGTATCGTTCGTATGGCTCGATATGAAAATAGGCCGAAAGGCCTCGCGGGGTCGGCGGCGCGCCCCTTTGGGTTCATGCATAATTACTGATGTCAGGACCGTGATTATGCTAGTTTATAGGCACTTACATACATGTGATAAGATGGGTTTGTAATTGTAATCTATATACAGGTAGATTCACTACCTATAGATATACAATATTATTTTAAGTATATGCGAAACCTGAATATAGTTTGAACAGAATCAGTAACAGAATCGATTCCAATAATTTCTATGACGTTATATTTTTCCCAAAAATATTTTTAAAGGTCCACCAACACTAAGTACAACACAGATCACGGCAGATCACAGCGGGCATTAGAAGCCAGCGCACAGCTGGGTGCGGGTGCAAAACAACTCTTTAGTCGCCGGGATGGTCCAGTGACCACGTATTTGTGCGGCCAACAAGCTTATAACTTTGTGGTTTTGCATGATACAGTTTTAAAATTTTGTACATAGGTTCTTTACATAAAAATACTAGATAGGTGTATCAAGTTTCGCATATGCCTACTAAAACTAATGTTGTTTATGACAACCCAATTGGAAAAGCCTATAAAAAGTCATTAAGTTATAATTTACCATGTCCTCTCAACAACATTATTAAACGGCAGGTAGACAAATTCATCTTCATTTACAAAGCTTCTGTAGTAATAAAATGTATATAAGGAAAATAGAACAAGCCCCATAAACTTTTCATTGTCAAATTAAACAGCAATTTTATTGTTTCATAAAAAAATAAAACTTCTTAAAACTTCTAATTTATGAAAATGTTGAAAACGTTGAGATTCTTATATTTTTTACTAAAATAGGTTGCTGACAAAAAAATTAAACAAATAAAATTATTCCTCATGTCAATCACTACATACTATAAAATAAAACAAAGTCGCTTCCCGCTGTCTGTCCCTATGTAAGTATGATTAGATCTTTAAAACTGCGCAACGGATTTTGATGCGGTTTTTTTTAATAGATAGAGTGATTAAAGAAAATGTTTTTTTTTTAATTTACTAATACTTGACTGCGATCCCACCTGATGGTTAGCAGTGATGCAATCGTTGGTGCTGAGGCGCACTAGTTTATTAAGAGCCTATGCAATCTAGCCTTGAAGACACCTAAATTATAATCGGACAGGAAAACCGCAGCAGGAAAACTGTCCTTTGATGTACGCGGTATAAACGACAAGGCAAAACGCTTATTCCGGAACGTAGAAGTTTTTATATGTATACATATACATGCATAATATATTTAATATCATCATTGCGCCCGTGCGAAGCTGGGCCGGGTCGCTAGTAATTAATAAACATAATTTAAAGATCGTGGTGAGAGCCCTGAGCGTTGTATTACATAATTATTTAACAGGTCAATCGTTAATTAGCTCTTGCACAGTTGCACTAACCGCCAGTTAATTGTGTGTATTGAGCGATCTGCATTCAATGGCTGATTAGGTATAATTAGATTACAGAGCTCTCCAACCCGTGACCCTAGAATAAAAAGGGCAACTAAAGGTCACAGGTGTGGTTTTAGTCCGTAAAAGTCTGACTTGTTGCTCTACTCTAGAGCGGGAGAAGATTTTAGATGCTTTCCCAACAAAAAAAAAAAAAAAACGGGTTTACGTGGCTGTCTTCTACTTTCTTGTATTTGACCTCAATGTTGTGATGATTTCAACGACACATAAGTACATATAATACAGCATTATTTTTAGTATATGCGAAACTTGAATATAGTTTGTTCAGAATCAATAACCGAATCGATTCCAATAATTTTTACACCATGTTATATATTTTTTTCCCAAAATTATTTACAATACAGGTCACGGCAGGTCATAGTGGGAATTAGGTGCCAGTGCATAGCTGGGTGTGGGAGCAAAACAACCCCTCAGTCACCCGAATGGCCCGGTGACCATGTGTTTGTGTGGACAACCAGGTAACATAACAAGCTTATAAACTTTGTGATTTTTCATGATAGAGTTATGAAATTTTGTAAATAGTTTATTTGCATAAAATACTAGACCCGTGTTTCGGGTTTGGTATACGAGTATACTAAAAATAAGGTTGTATATACCATTTTTGAACCGGATGGTCAGACTTTTACTGAGTAAAATCACATCTGTGTCTTTCAGTAGCCCTCTGCATTCACCACCAGACCACTGGTTTCCGTTTCAAAAAATACTCTTGGCCCTTGTACTACTATACATATATAATATACATGTACCCGTGGAATACATTTTTCTGTTATTTTTCCTTTTTACTAAACCATAAACGTTGCCCTCCTTACTGTAATACTAAAGATCATTTGATAAGATTACCGGATATGAGGAAGCTTGCGGGACCCATTTAGGAGAACGTGACGTAAACAAAAAGAGGGCCAGAACAGTCTCTAGAACGAAATAATCGAATCATACCTGCACTACGTGAGCATTCTCTCCGGACATGAATTACATTTTTCAAAAAAATCCTTTCTTGCTGTACTAACGGAAATTGCGAAAGAATTTCTAACATTTTCGTTCAACCGAACCTTACTTGCGATACGCCGTAAATAACGCTACAGATATCGAGTTTTATAGCGCGGCTAAATGGGCATTAAAAAAGGAAATTTGTTGGAGGTTATATATTGTAGTAGCTACTTAAAAGGTTCCGTATAAAATAGACTGTTTACTGCTTTTCATTTCTGTCGTGTAAAATAATCCTATTACGTAAATAGATGTCGTCACCGCGCGCTCGGGCGCATAACTAAAGGCGTAGCAAAACGTTTCTTAGAAAAGTCGAGACACCTGTATAATAAGGAAGCTCGCTAATAAACTGCAGCACGCCTCCTGGCTGCGCTTGCCGGACGCTGACATAAATTTATGATATCGTTTAAATGGAACATGAACGAACGCGGTAATTCATGCAGCTTTGCCTTGGAGTCGATTACCTGAGTTACGTGAGGCTTAGCTCATAGCTGGGCTATTCATGAATATTCTTTTAAGAAAATCGAATATACAAAGAGAATATACTAAAAATACAACAGGCAAAGGCGTAGTCTATGTATGAAAGTTACGTAATATGCACATTATCGCGGCGTGTTTTGACACGCGTGGTTTTTGTTTGCCAATTCACAACAAACTTCATGTTGCCTTGTATTCAGTGGGTACAAAAGAAAGATTGTTAATTCACTTAGTTAAGTTTTCTTAATGTACATAATTAAGGGGATCTCTTACGCAGCTTTGTTACTTTGCTCGACGAGTTGAGGTTATGCTCCAGCGAGAGAATTAAGGTTTCAAGTTAGGTAATACTTTCATTGCTATTTACTGCTCTTTATAGACTTTACAGGATTTTCACATTTCATGTTTTTTTTTATTACTATTTTGTTATTCCTCTATTTTTTTTTTTTAACTGAGAAATATTTCTACATATATTGATAAAAATCAAACTAAATATTAATAAATACACTAAAGGTTACTCCTAACTAAAATATGGCGTCAAAAACCTCCTCCACGTCGCTGTCGACAGGAAGTGTGCCCAAAAGGCTAGCGGCGTTGCCACGTTGTATGGCAATGCTTAAATTCTGACCGAGGTAAATTAATTATTAAGTGTTTTTGTATAATGTATATAATTGTGATTGATATGTAAACAGGAAATTGAAGAGGAAACTAAATATACTTATTATATTAATACAAATAACTACTTCAAAAACTAACGAAATATCTTAAAATACTTATGGCGTTCGAAAATTTTCCGTATCTCTGTTGAATGGAAGTGTGCCTAAAAGACTGGCGCCCGGCAGCAGCGGTACTGCTAACTTATATGGTAATATTTAAACTCTGGCTGAGGTAAAGCCAGCCTCTGTATCACGCGAAGTGTCAATTATGTTTTAGGATAAACATGATTAAATTAATTTATTTCATATTATTGATATCTGTGTAAAATACCCGTCCTTATTTAACATGGAAATATCGAAACTGTTTTGTTGAATTTAATATTCTCATTGGTGAGCCAGTTTCATGTTCCGTTCGTCAAAATAAACCGTTGCTTGTTTACTCCGGAACTCGGAACTCCCGCCAATATTTCATCATTTTGATATTAACGCGCCATTAAATATTCTAACAAAACACGAAGGCCAGCCTCCATTTCATTTTACATTATTTTCATAGGTCGTTTTATGGATGTATTAACTCTTTTATTTGGGAAACATAAACCCCTGGTTTTATATTAAAGCATTTGAAGCGGAGTGTTTCTCAAATTCTAACCTAGAAACCTGCCAAAAGATCTTAACTCGAAATACTCAATTCAGAAACCCGCCCTTCAATACTTCAATATTACACTTCCTAAATTGTGAATATATAGTCAGTAAATAAAATTCTACTACACAAATAGTTATTTCAACCTTTAATAAAGTAAATGCTAGTTTAGCTCCAAAAATTTCAAGCTCAAGTAGGCTTTGAACAATCCTCAACAATTTTTTTTTTGTTATCAAACCTAAGGTTTTGTTGCCATGTTTTAAGCCATAACAGATAGATAAGCAGAATAATGTATCTTAATCTTGATATCTTGTAAATCAATTACCTATCATATAGCATCCATTAACCTGTTTATAACATGACGTAATGACATTATATATGTATGACACTAATATCCTTATGCGTAATTATGTACTGTGTAACCTACGCAGACACAAAGGTATAGATGTAGTGTATGCTTACCTTAAAGAGATGGACATTTCTAGATGCGGCTATTACTCTCGCTGGTTTACAATATGACGAAACGAGAGACTTCAAGGGCGTCGCCAGCCGATGATCAAGGGGGAAGGATATTGGAAGTATAGAGAATAATAAAAATGTTTTTTTTTTTTAATAATAATAAATGGTTATTTTCTCCACAATATAACTCCTAATTGCCAGCCTCATATCTACGGTAACATATAGGATGGGCATTACATTGTGGAAGACTAGTGCCTAAACTAGGCTCTGAAGCTGTAAAGCAAGCCTCTAGTTCGTAGCCCCCCCCCTTCCCCCCCCCCCTTGGCGACGCCCGTGAGAGACTTTGACATTGATATTCTTATGTTTTGTGTGAAAAAAGTGGAAACAACGTCTTTATACGCTTACGGGCTTGATACCTTATAATGACGTGTTAAATTGTCAAATGTGCAAGCAAGAACACCCTGTAAGCTCTATTCCTTTAACAGTTCAGTTTAGGTCGTCAAATGGATCGCGTGCAAGAGCTCGTGGTAGGACTTCTGATCATATTACGACGGCGCGGCACCTGATACCGGTTCCGCGTCGTTCACATACACGATATCAAGCCTTGTCGAGAGGATATACGACATGACGTCGCGTAAAAAAACGACAGCGCAACGTGGCAAAATATTTTGGTTGAAGACTGATAGCAAAATTTTTGATGTCGCAACATCTGAGCAATATGGTGTCGAGCTATAACGTGGCCCCATACCTTTTTTTTTCTTATTTTTTTTTATGGTAGGTAAAATCATTAAATGACAAATCCCGCCATTGGGTGGGGCGGGAGATAGTGTCAGACTCTTACTGACTAAAAACCTACCCTGTTCCATTCATTGCCATCGATCCAGGGCCCCGGGGTTCATTTTTCACCTAACCCTTGGAGCCCCATAACGTGCTTCTGCTCTACACGGCTCGGCACCGTATATATTCACGACGTGGCACCGTTTCACTTTGTTTCGTACCGTGTAGTATTGTGGTCGGGCTTTATCACGAAACGCCGCATATTTCTAAGCGTCTAATTTACGTCTGTTTATAAATGTTGAGATAGTAGTGACACTTTGTTTATTAATATCCTTATGTCTTGTACAGTGGATACAACGGCGCAGTACGATGCAGTGCGCGCGTATCTCAAAGAGCTGGACATCTCCAGCGCGGTGTGGGTTGGACTGATTAGAAGTAACCCTGATGGAGATTTTACCTGGACGTAAGTGTACTAATTTAGTTCATTCTGTTAGGGTCGTTGGCTCTTTAGTCATAGGTTTTGGACCGCGGCCCCAACTTCCACAGATTTTTTTTATTAATATTCTGGGATCACAAGAAAAAAGCCATTAAAGAACAGTTACCACAAAAACTATATTTATTTTATTTGTGTTCCCAAAATACTACTAAAAGAAATAAATTATAGTTGGTAGTTGGAGCTGCGGTCCTGGTCCAAAAAATCTCATGAACTTTTTAGATCTTCTTGTAGGTATTAAGTATAAATTCTACATCCTATAAGGTTGATACTTACTCATTTTAAACTTAACATCCTAAAGTCATATTTTAAAGAGCTTTTTTCATTATTCAGGAGTTTGAAATCTTTCATAACATAATATGAATAAAAGCAAAATAAGGAAAAGCTGAAAAAATAACATATCTTATTTTATTATAAGACGCACTATATGAAGTAAAAATGAGACATGTATTTATATTTCTCAATTTTTCATCAGTGACTACCGCGGCCTGAGCAGCGATGGCTACTGGAGCTCCGCCCCCGACGCACGCGCAGCTCCACTCTGCGCAGCCGCAGACCCTGCTGCCGACTATCGCTGGGAGGCTCGCGCCTGCGGAGGACCTACCGTGGCGTCTTTCATCTGTGAACTGCCTGGTTAGTATAACTACATATAAGGGACATAAGAACCTACCGATCTGCTATAGATCTGCTATAGATCTATCTGTAGGCAAAATCATCCAATGACATCCCTCGCTATCATCCAATGTCAGACTCTTACTGACTAAAAACCTACCCCGTTCCTTCATTGCCTAGGTTCCAGGGCCCTGGTATGCATTTTCATACCTCCCCAGAGCCCCAGAGTAAGCTTCGACCCTGCTGGGCCCCTACAGTTTGCTGAAAAATCCTTGAGGCGCGCGATTGGAGTGGACTTTCCTTCTACCCTGATGTACAATAACATATCATCTATAGAATGTCAGCTCACTTCGAGCTCAAATAGCATAATATGTGAAATGTTAACAAAATAGTAGTACTGAACCTGACCTCTGAACTCCATAATTGTTTGATTCAAACGAAAACAAACTTTATTTTCTTCACGTTATTAAAAAATATAGCTACATCTACGTTTTGTCTTTAATTTAGTTCAAACTAGAAAATTGCAGAGGCATCAACATCTTTATAATGTTCCTCTTCTAAGATTTCAGAGTTGTTCCTCTGAATTTTTATATACTAAATAATTATAATATCGATTCTAACAAAAATTCGTATAAACAGAAAATTTACGCTAGCAAAATTATCTATTATACATTCTATATGATCCCGTACGTACATAAATATTACTGTGTATGTAAGTTCGCTACAACCTCAAGCCAAATAAAGGCTTGGGGCTAAACATCTTAGTTTAGTAGTTCCCTCGCAAAGTAACTTTACGATAGCTTAGGTTCTTGTGCGATGTAATACATATGTAGTAGTCAATGTAAAACATAGTTATGGGATAGTAGGACCATTTTATATTTACTTGCTTTTGTTCGCAGTACCGCAATGGGCTCTTGGGAACGAGGGATGTATGGTTCGTGCACTACCGGCCCTGACAATCCTGTACTTGCCTGAAAGTGCTGCTGTACAACTGACTGCTGACTGTGGACTTGCCGGCGTAAAACGAGTGCAATGCACAGGCAACGTGGTAAGTTCCCCAAAATATTATCTCGAGCCGACTTTTTTCTACCATGAAGCATGATTTATTAGATTTCTTTTGGGTTTTTACAGAAACGTGACGATTTACTCAGAGACTTGTCGTGTGCTGAAGAAGAAGAAATAACAAGCACATCTAGCTTAACATCGTTGGGTAACAGTTGGCCGGTATCAACTGATGCCATATTTACAGATCAAGACCCTACAACGACAGAGGTCACTACCGAAGATAATGCTACAACCGAACACGAAGATGACATAAATCAGTCTCCAACCATAACATCCACTTCTATAGCTCACGATCTTAATCTTGCAACGGAACATAAATCACTGATTAATCTTCTAAACGACAATAAATTCAACCGTCTTAATATCGACAAAAATCTTGATTTAGGTTTGATCCATAATAATAATTTACAAAGTAATTATATTCCGAAAATCGCTAACGGAGACAACTACGTTACGAATGAAGAACTGGAGAAAATGGAAGATGAAAAACACATGCAGCATAAGATGTTGCATGAAGAAATTGCGAGACTTGGTAATCTTGAAAATATATTTACGCAACCCACAGATCACTTTGTTCCTCCGCTAGTTATGGCAAAGGCTAAAATCAGTGATGACATGACTGTTTTATCTTTAAAAGAAAAACATGCGCAGCAATTAGCAGAACAACATTACTACAAACAAGGTGGTCAGTACGAACCAAATGAGCATGTTTATCATAGTACCATAATCAAATCTACAACAGAAGATTCTAAACCAGTTTTATTGGAGAAAGAGCATTTAGTACAAAACATCAAAAATAAGGACGGTCAGAAAAAAGACAGAAAAATTGCAATGCCGAAAAAGTACAATGAAAAAATTAATGACCTTAAAAATAAAGCTGTAAAACCTATTGAAAGCAAATTAGAAAAATCCGAGCAATCTTCTACACAAACAACACTTGCAGTAAAACAAAGTGAGACGACACCTATGACATATTCAAATAAAGTAAACGAGGATTCCGATCTTGATCTAACAGTATTCTTAAAGGATGAACCAGAAAATCGTGAAGAGAAAATGTTGTATACCAATTATTCGGGTGATATATCTAAATTGGAGGTTATTGATAATAGCACTCTAAATAATGAGACAGAAATAAAATTAGTTGATATAGAGGCAACTGAAGAGATAAAACATGAGAATCCTATTAGGAAATTTGATGAAAGCACTAAAAATATAACTTTAAATCACGAAGTGATTAAAATTACTATAATTTCAGAAGGCCATACAACACTTATTCCTACTACATTTGAAGTTACTACTAAATCACCAATTTTACAGACCACCAATTTAGTTGAAGAGTTGTCATCAACTGATAAAGAATTACTTAATGAATATCATAATACTAGTGAGATATTGTCTACTACACAGTCGAATATTGACACAACTCAAAACCATATAGAAACTCAACCTGCTGTTAATATTACAAGCATCGCTGAGGTTTCTACTACTACAAATGACACAGTAGTACTGGTGCACCCTGTAACTACTAAAGATACTCCGACGACGACGAAATCAGTGCCCATAGTAACTACAACACAAGAGAATAAAATTACAAGTTTCCCGAAAAACGACCCGAAAGAGACCACAACGACCACTGATCCAGCTGAAGTTGATTTGACTCATGATTTGAAAATTGAACCTTTTAGCGAGGAAACACATGAAGAATTCGGTTCTAATTCAACAGATTCTATTGATGATTTCCAGTCGCCATTACTTTCTGGAGCCAATGAACCAGTGCACAGACCCAACAGGTCTCGAAGGCCACAGCAACCAAACCGAAATAGG
This sequence comes from Leucania comma, assembly GCA_958295575.1. Classification (NCBI taxonomy): domain Eukaryota; kingdom Metazoa; phylum Arthropoda; class Insecta; order Lepidoptera; family Noctuidae; genus Leucania; species Leucania comma. Next base: position 19,533,753 of record OY282468.1, read on the forward strand.
TTTAATCCACTACGCATATTAGGTTAGATATACAATATCACACTTCAATTACCATGATAATGAATTACTGGTGATGACTGACAAAAACCTTAACATCTAACGTAATTAGATATAGTGGGTCACGGTCACATTATAAATTGTGATGGCACGGTGCACGTAGTTCATATATATCTATCATTATAATTATGTTTTGAACTTTTAGAGATATTATTGACGGATCAGATGCAAATCATAATCACAAACAAGAACATTATGGACGACTGTGAGGGTACGGATTTCCGCTATAACCCCTATTTACTTGCATCAATAGTGATATCTTCGTAACTTCATAACTGTTTCACTACACATTTACTTATAAAATCATGTATGTTTACGTGTAGCGTTTCATTTCAGATGTGCTTAAATATTTTTAGATTAGACTCAATTATGTATATTTAGTCTATAACATAGTCAATTCATGTTTTAATAGCATAGCTATTTATCTTAATGAACTTGTTTTAACAATTACAATTAGGTACCCATAGATTTTCAGATTTGCCAAATTTCGAAATACCTATTCATAATGATGATTCATAACTATAAGTACTCACTTTGTATGAGTTGGTGATGGGTGAACATCCTAGCCTACTCACGGGCTGCATTAAAACCAACGATGTACTAACATAGTAGGTTAGTTCGTAATGGAACGAAATTCACAAACCATATCATGTTAGAATAAGAGTTAGATTAGTGAAAATTATTTTTTATGAAATTTAAGGTACTTATTTAGACTATGCACAAGTGAACCTATGACAAAGATCTGCACTGCATGACATTGAATTGGATCAAACAACGATAAAAACTTTTTGAACAAAAGTCATGTAGCTGGAACTCTTTGTATTATTTTTTTGTAAATGTAGTCTCCAGGTTATGTAATAAGATTTTTTAATAAAATTGATAAAATAATATATAAGCATTTCAATTATTCAAACCTAAAACAAAATGATAAAATACTGTATATGTTTTGTCATTTTGCTCTGCACAGTTCAGTTTGTTATGATGTAACGACAACCAAATTCCCGGAGGTAATCAAGTTAGATGATTGCTCCAAAGAAAAAGTAAGTTCGTGAGTAAATCCGAGAGGCGAAAGGCTAGTCTATTAAAAGTTTTTACTTTCCCCGAAGGCATTAATATGAAAGTTCTAGCTCGATATAAGACTGGGGAAAATTCGCAAGTTTCGAGACACTCAACCGCAGTCAATATTTGCGGAGCGCTTTGCCGCCACCTCACTCAACTTGCTCGCTCTTCAAGGGCCCAACTCCAACTCAATTTTCTCTTCGAGACCGCTTATCAATATTACTTATATCAACTTCGATAAAATGCTCAGGTTCGGCACAATTCAGTTTGGGTATATTTTCATTCGTCATCTACGATAATATAAGTTTTTCACCTTACCTCGGGTCTTCCTTTCCCAATCGTATTTAATCTGGCATTTGGAAATCGTATAGATGACTTTCGAAAATGAAGAAACCCAAGAAGGTCCAAGCTACGCGCAAGGTGAAATTGAAAACGTGATTAATGTTGAGGGATCTGAGCTATAATCATAAGAAAAGTTGCCAAGTTATAATATTTGAGCCGTAATACCATTTTACTGAATAATAAAGTAGAATTAAAATACAAACTTTGTTATGAATTGGCTTTATGCCGTTCTCTTATTGTCACCTTCTGAGACGGAGTCCTGCGTGTATTGCCATAATAAACGATTCCATTGTCAAAATATATGAATGTTACTTAACTTGGGATTTTTGCTTCAGAACCATAAAGCCCTACCTAGGGTTTACAAGATAATTAGCATATGGTAAAATGTGGATCTCAAGCTAGCTCGTGGTTCGCTTCTAACATCTGAATATGATTTAATCATAGGTTCCAAATGGTCGATTAAGTATCTATGTAATCGTCTTCTATATGATTGAAATGCACATTGAGGATTTAGAGACCCCTGGTGACGCCTACCTCGGACACGGACAGCACAACCCCCTCCTAATAATATTAGACTAGGAGAAATTGACTATGAACCAAGGAAAGACAGGAGTCGGCTGCTCAGTAAGCGAACAACCGCTCCACGTCCCCATAAATTGTAATTAGCTGTAAATAGGATAGGGCAATATAGAACAACTTTATAAATTTATATAAATTATTAAATCACACATACTAACAAGCTCACAGCACATACTACACGACACTTATACAGATCTCTTTTAGACAAACATAGGTAGACTGTAAGTAGCTGACACAACCACAGGCCGAATACACCACCGGCCTGTGGACATAATGTAACATATGAACTAGGGAAATAAACATCTTTCTATTCTATTCCATTCTATATGATTAAGGGATACTAAAAGGAAGTGTGGATTTACGCCAATAGATGAAAGTGAACCATAGTTACTGTTGAACCTTAGCAACAAATTTACAGTAATTAGAATACCAGAGTCCTTAGCGTTAATGACACTCAATTGCCACTAACTGTGAGTCTGACAGCTTGGCTGAACAAAGGGTTGGGGAGAAACAACCATCAACTAACCATTAACTATGACAAAGGTCAGCTTTACATAGTTTGTGGCTGAAGTGTACGTCTTTTGGCTGTCCTGGCTTAAGCAAGCTGAAGGTATAATAGATTTGTGAATAAAATTATTTTTAAGTAAAGTTTTGGTCCGTTAAGTCCGTTAAGTTCAGCATAGTTAGAAAATTACAAGTTTTAAAGAGCTAGCTCGTTTAAGTGACTCTATATAATAATTCAAAATTTATTTTTAATATATTTTTCACATCTTCAGTCTTTCAGCCTTTAAAATCGATTAGTCAAATATTATCGTTTGTGGGTCACGGACAACTGATACCAAGAAAGCTAATGTTTTGTTCATTTCATATAATGAAACAAAACTTTACATGACTAACATACCACATAGACAGCGTTCTTGAAAAATTTATTTAGTTGACAAAATTTTGACCAGCCTGATTGAAAAACTCATTATGTTATGCTCTCTGTTGTACTGAGTTCATGTCACATAATGTTACAAGAATGGGATTTTTTTGGAGGATGCATTCAACATAATATCGAGTTAAGTACAAAGGAAACCTCCAGAAAGGTGCCATTATATCACATTCAATGGATACAGATTGTGAGGAAATATGAATCAGGAAATGAATATAGGATCATAACACGAACACAATCTCTTACGGGTGTTGTGAGCCTTAGTGGGTAGACTTAGAGGGTGGGGTGACTTAGTAACTCATACTTTTTATTGGCCCCGCCCACTCGCAGGAAGTTTGACGTAGACTACTCTATTTAATTGTTTGGGCTCATAATAGAATAATGGGCTGGGAGCACACTCAAGCTATAAGTCATTTATTAAAAGGTAAACCTGTTAACTGAAAGTGGTATTTAGTGGTATTTATTAGCTAGAAAAATACTTCACAGGGATAAGGAAGGAACATGGAATATAAAATGGGAAAAGCCTCGCTCACAAGATTTGTATCTCTTGAACTGCATTATTTAAATTTGCAACATTACCGTTACATTTGTGCGTAGGTATATCTCTAGGGAAACACGTGTTCAGTTCACCACCTATATTAGTTCGCTAAGCACGTTTACATTGTACCCATAAAAAGCCTGGTAAAGTACTCCAACATATATGCCAAAATATAAGCACCTTTCGCAGTTTCCCGGCACATCATTCTATTCTTTTAATGCTTTCATTTTCGTCAGCATCAGATTAATTACTAGCATCAGATTAATTACTGTCTACTTAGAACAACAGAAATTTAGGTCTTAGTAGCGAAAAGATCAACAATAAAATCCAAGAAGCCGTATTGTATTTCAAAACACTCACATAAACTGGACTTTTACTTTTGTTCAGCCTTTGTTACATAAAAATCAACTCTCGAAAGCAATATAAAGGAAAACCTCGCGATGTTAGTAGAAATAACATTTACAAGGAAAAGGATTCATTGTATTTTTAAGAGGAGATATTCCCGGAATCTTCGTCTGCTACATTTTTATCGGGACAGGTGATTTGCACGTTTTGTACCGCGTAAACAGAAAAAGGTTCACATTTGGTGAGACCCAAATGCTGCGGGTTGTCACTCTCCGGCCGGTCTCTCGCCTACCACAATATTGTAGTGCACAGGTCACGCGCTCCTCCGTCCCGTCTCATCCATTATTCAGAGTTATCGGTCGTCCCAGCATCGGCATCCAACTCGATTCTCTTAATGGAGATAAAGTGTTTATTGACATTTCCTGCTCCCCTGTGGCTGCTGAAATCTTGTAGTTTACTATATAAGAACGGAACAATATCAGAATCTTTCACGGTTTGATTAAGAATCTCATAAACTGAAACGATATTTTTACTTTCATTATGATGATTATGTAAATGAAATTGCTTTTACGTAACGAAGTCGAGATCATTAGTTTCATCAATTTAATCATATTTTCGAATAGCTGCTGGGAATTTACAAATATTGGGAAGGTTTTGAATCTTGTTCTATGTTGGTAAAGATTGTGAATTTAATTGCCATACGAGTGCTGGTGACGCAGGGCGATATACCGGCGGCGGTGGCTCGAAGCGCACATTATGCAAATGGCTGCGATTACATGGCAGGCGGCCTACCTCGGTGATCCCGGCCCGTGTTAAGCACAAATCACTTTGCGTTAGCTCTCCGGAGGATTACCTACGCCAACATTGTTACTGGATTAATCCTAAGGTAAATACCGAGCTACCAAGGTACCTGAAAACAATTTGATTAAATCATTATCCCTATCAAGATATTTAATTTTGGAAAGTCGCTTGCTATTAAGATTGCGACTAATGAATTCTTGCCCTCTGGCGTAACTATAAATTTCTATTTGTATCGGATTCTTTGAAATAGAGACGTTTATGTTGTCCCTTTATCGGCAAGGTTTTCCAAGAAAATTATTAAGTTTCTCTAGATTGAAACCTTTATCTCAAGCCATTTGTTAGGTCAGAAGATGAAATGTATCTATTAATAACTAGCTGCTACCCGCGGCTCCTTCTCCGCGATTCCAAAATTTATAACATTATCTTGGATTTTTCAACTGTTTTTGTGCTTTTTTTCTTTAAAACCAATGGGTGGTTTCAAACGTAGATGATATAAAAATAATTTTTATTACGTATGATCGCACCCCACACCGCCTCAAGTCGCTAACGTGCCAGTGAGCGAGCATTCACCTGTGCCATATAGGTAGGCATGAGCACGCCTGCCAAGCGAAGTGACTATGACATTATCCCCCCAGGATCATTCGCTGAAGTCGTCTGCATCCGTGTAGTGAACATTTGTGGTTTAATATGTATAGGTATATGAACCTCTTGGCACACGAATCTACCTACAGAAAAGGACGGTAGTATGAACACATATGTACATACAATGTACATATGTGTATTTCTCTTTATACTCGTATCAAGAAGCAGCAGCTAAAGTCATAAACTGTATCTTCTTGCCTTCCCATTTAGAAAACGACCGCCATAAACATTAACACAAAAATATAGCCAGCCCCTAGCCGGGTTGTGCAAGATAAAATACTCAAGACTTCATTACAATTTTCACTATCGAGTTTTATATAGTTATATAAGTAAGCCATTTTCTAGCACATGTGCTCTACAAAACGAGTTAAATAAAGATGCATAGACACGAACTTGTATCATCCGCTTTCAGTTGAGGCTATATTGAAAATACAAAATCAATCAACATGGGGCTTTGCGAGTTCCGCTCGCTCAGCTCGCTCGGAGCCTCGGAGCGTGCATGCCGCGGCGAGCCCCACTCGAGAATTTATCGAGTTGCGGAATGCATCGAGTAAGTGGCCCAATAATTGGGTTGGCGTTCCGGAGCGAGCACGGCGCGCGGCGGATCGAGACGATATCGATGCCACACTCGTTCATGCTCAGAAGAGTTTTACAGACACTATCAGAATTAGATTTTTAATTAATTACTTTCAGTTCGCTTAAAGCTTGCTCGAGGCGTCTTATCTTACGATAAATATAATAGAAATAAGAACAAAATCCACTGAAAATATAAAACCTACATGAAATTCTAACATGAGTTCTTATATTCTCTTTTACTCAATTTATTTTAATAGTTAGTGATTGCAATCCGTTTTGTCGAACTACATTTTCAGGAATAAAAAAAAAAAAAAATAGTAAAAATTGAATTGAATTGAATTTAAATTGAATTAATAATGTAATAAATAATAATATTCCACAACTATCACATAACGCCGTCTAGTCCCAAGCTAAGCAGAGTTTGTGTTATGAGTACTAGACAACTGATAAACATACTTATATATTTCTAAATACACACATATTATAAATAAATTACACCCAGACACAGAAGAAATTATCGTGCTCATCACAAAAAAAATTGTCCCGGGTGGGAATCGAACCCACGACCTCCGGCATAGCAGTCAGGGCCACTAACTAACCAGATACAGTACAATAGATATAGACCAACACGCCAGTCAAATAAATGAATTTGAATTATTATAATATTAATAAAATACGAGGCCAGTCGAATAGAAACTAATACTAGAAACGAAAAAAATGAAAGAAGAAAGAAGTGTTCCAGTGTTTCTGTAGCAATATCATAACAAAGGCGTGTCATGATTCGAACCAGTACTAAATGGAAAAATTTTCATCCATTATTATCTGTTATAAATAACTGATTGAATAAAAGAAATGATTGAATGAAGACTTTATCGAAATAAATTGACACGCCATTGAAATGTTTCTCTTTTGTGTCGTTTGAAATGTATTGTTTAACTTCAATCAATGTCCTACCTTCATTCTTAATGTTCCCCGAAACACAATGGTACAATTGTGTTTGCGAAAACCTTGAAAATTATTAAAGTATTGAGACGGCAATAAAGGTTTATCCAATGAAAGGCGCTATTGAAAAGATATTACGGTAGAAAAAAAAAAACACCTAATAATCTTTATTTATTAAAACCAGTGGCCTCGTGAATGACGGCTTTCACAAATCCATTTCCTTTGCTCCCGAGTTCTTTGTCATTTCGTCAACATCGATTATTTGGACGACAATACCCTCTTATTTGTACCTTTGTGCCAAAATCTTTGTGCTAAAAATGTGACGAACCTCTTAAATAACAAAACGCTGCCAAATGTATAAACAGTCGATGAATGATAAAAATACTGATTGAATATTCTTTTGCGTAAGGGACAAAGTGTTTAATGTTCGAAATGTTTTGCGAATTTCCTTTTGCAGTCATTTTTCTTTCCGTGTTAAACATTTTCTGTTGAATGATTACGAAATCGTTTGTATGGACAGAAAACTGAAATATCGAATCGTTTGATTATATTGGTCATGTCTGTATTGTTTTTATCAATGTTAGGGGAATTGAGAGAGTTGATTTTCTGCCGAAAAGCATTTTCCATTTTCCTCGAAATAAGAACCCTCATGTACAAAATTTCTATCTCATTTATATAAGGTTTGCTGTAAGATAACCCAATTGCGGGTTAAGCCTGTGTACATCAACTGTTCGATTTTTACTGTTTTTGAAAATTGTGTGCACTAGAAATAGTGTAATAATAAGGCGTCTCACAAACGAACAAGCCATAAGGTTCTTAGACAAATAAATACATAATAAAGAACTTACAATACAAAATTTGACGGAAAGTTTTGGTCTTATACAATCGAATAAGACCAAAATTAGCCAATTAAAATTGAAATCCGACTTCAAGGATCCTCGTCAAGTACTATCTGCGTCTGTCGGTCAGAAAACGCCTCGCCTTTGAACTCTTTGGTAATTATTTATCGCCGTGAGCTCGCCAATTGTTGGCATTTTGAACGCTTGTTAGACGAACCTTTTGTTACTCTAAATTCTGCTGAATAGGTAAAATTCGAAGAAATTATTTTGATTAAAATAATAATTTAGGTCGATTTGGTTAAGGGTAAATTGTGAGAAGTTATGTCTGATATGATCAATGTTTACTTAATAATTTTCATGGCCCAATCTACGAAGGTTGCGTTTACCAAAATAAATTTGTAAAAAAAAACTCGCAACAATACCACACTTTAAAATGACTTTAACAATTCCAAAGGAAATTGAGTCAAAAATATATGAAGAGGAAATGAAGGGAGTTTCAAAATCCTTTACATAACCTGCTCATTAAAAGTTGCCTGGAGGTGGAGCAGCTTTATTTAAATATTCGTTTATATGTCCTACTCCTGCCACGACAGGAGCCCTCACAAAAACTTCCTCGCTCCTCTCGAGGACACAGCGATTACAACTTTTAAGATTGATGAATCCCCGTATTCTAATGTATTTCTTCCCTCGACCTTTTCAAAGCATAAAAAGGGTACTTTTTAAATTAAGAGACTAACTTCATTTTGAGCAACTCGCTCTTTATCTTTTTATCTTAATTATTAATTATTCAGAGGGAGCTGTCTTCTTTGTTTAAAAATATTCGTGTTATCTGCCGCCATATTTATAATTGTTGAATTAAATATGAAACATCAGCGGTCATGTTATAGTCATGATAACATTAATTGCCACCGAGATACGGCGGTGCGCATAAATTCATGTAATGGCATGCAAATTTTATCACCTAACAGTTTGTACGAATGCGACCACAGAACCACAAGCTCCCGTTAATGAAAACCAAAAATTTACTCGTTTCAGTATCAATTATATGGCGTAGCAACGCATACATTAGTGGAACGGGTGATGTGAATGATGATTTAAATCAGGTCACTGATTTATTGACCTCATTTAGGTATCTATATCATAATTATCAGTATTACTGTGAATGTGTCCTTACATATCCCGTCTGTCTGTTACGCTTTCACGGTGTTTTTATAGTTTGATTGCGAAATCATTCAATGACTTCTAACGCTCGCGAAATGGTATGTCAGACTTTTATCAGCTTTTGTTGTCTTTGCCTTCGTTCCAGGGCCTCGGGGTACACTTTCGCCCCTGCTGGGCACTTACGGTTTGTTGACATCTCTTTGAGGCGTGCGTGGAACACTAGGCGCCGTCGATGACTCGAGCTCGATCCGGACGGTTGCCGGACGGCCGGACGGCGGGCTACCCATTGCTTGACGTTCGCAAGCTTACGCCTACGGTGGCTGGAAATCGGGATCAGGATTCTGGCGACTGGGGCGTGAGGGCCGTTCTCTCACGTATGCGGACGCCTTCTTCGCCACCATTACTGCTTAACAGAAGGAGGTGACCACCTGCCATTGCCACCGCGCGCTGGACCATGACCTGCACCGGGGACCGGCGCGAAAGGTCGTTGCTGCCGTCCCTCGAGGAAACGGCGGAGCTCTACCCAAGCGGGGCACACCTACATCCCCACCGTGTCCTCCAGGCGGTCTACACAATGTTGACACCCGAGCTTTTCTTCCACACGAATCTGGTGACAATAATATATATAAAAGACACAATACTTAATAATAATTTAACATCGTTACAAATTATATCGAAATATGAATAAGCTACATAGAGATATGTATATATTCAGGCACTCTATGCATTATGCAAGCTATTCAAATAAAAGTTTTAGAACTAAAACTGCTATAATAATATGTGCATGAAAATCTATTAAACTCCACCTTCGGCGCTGCGGTGGTTGTGGCCGAAAGGAAAATTCGCGCTCAAAATATTACTTTTGTTGGAAACCTTTGTTGAAAATAAGCAAATGATATTGAGAAGCTGTTTTTTCGACATACTGTCTTATTCTAATTAATTATAATTTTGAGATTACTTTTATTTTTTTTACTGTTGTCATTTCATCATATCATCGTCATCATCATATCAGCCGAAAGACGTCCACTGTTGGACACAGGCCTCCCCCAAGTGTCGCCACAATGAGCGGTCCTGTGCATCTCGCATCCATCGGATTCCCGCAGCTCTAGCCAGGTCATCGGTCCACCTTGTAGGAGGCCTTCCAACACTGCGTCTTCCGGTACGCGGTGACACTCCAGAACCTTTAGGCCCCAACGGCCATCTGTTCTGCGAGCAATGTGGTCTTCCCACTGCCGCTTAAATTTGGCGACCCTTCGTGCTATATCAGCAACCTTGGTTCTCCTGCGGATTTCTTCATTTCTGATTCGAGCACGCAAGGAAACTCCGAGCATAGCTCTTTCCATTGCCCTTTGGGTGACTTTAAGCCTTCTGATGAGGCCTATTGTTAGCGACCACGTTTCAGAGTCAAATGTCATCACTTGCAACACGCACTGGTCATAGACTTTCGTCTTGAGACACTGTTATCATTTACCTTTTTTTACCCCTTTTTTTTCTATAGGTCATTCCAATTACTTTTATTTAATTTAATATAATATTTAGAGCTGTGCACGCTCATGCATAAGCTGTAGTTGCTTAGAATGGAGTATATGAATTATAGGATTAGGTTAGGTGTACCAAACGTTTATTTCTTTAAGTTTACTATTTTTTAACACTCATTCAATGACTACACTCATTAGTGATCCTTAAATAAATAACTAAAAAAAGCTGTGAAAATTACTAGAAACCACTTCGTTTGTTTTACTGCACTGCACTAGAAAAGGTTTGTGTTTAAAAGGTGAAAAATGTATAGAAAGCAGCTGGCAATAGGTGAATAAAAAAACGATGAAGCGTCTTTGTGGAAAACACTCCTGCCGTGTATTGCGCTTCGTGTAGTGTGAATGCGTTTTCTAAGGAAAATCTTACGCTGGTGGGGAATCGAGTCCACTTTCTACCACTTAGGGTAAAATAACACGAATCTATATATATAAAAGAAAGTCGTGTTAGTTACACTATTTATAACTCAAAAATGGCTGAACTGATTTCGCTGAAATTTGGGGGGATAAAACCAGGGTAGCTTAGAACCAGTAGACGGATATAGGATAATTTTTATCCCGTTAAATAAATAAACAATCCAAAACCTGCTCATTTATTGGTATAGGGTAAAGTAGAGTAGGAGCGGGAGCGAAGCCGCGGGCAAAAACTAGTAGTACATAGAGGAGAAAGTTTATGAACGTGTGTATGTTTGTTTGTTACTTCTTGACGCTCGAATGGCTGAGCAGATTTGAATGACATTTGGCACACGGGTACTCTATGTCCTGGTATAGCAAATACGATATGTTTTTTATCCCTTAAGTACGATTATGTACTTTATGAGGTAAAGCCACTGGCAGTAGCTAGTTACTTAATTTTATTAGTATGTAAGTATTCTAATTTGTAACTTCTGTACTAAGCTCAGCGAGACCACTTCATAAACATCGTTAGCTCAGTGAAAAACTATTTCGAAACAGTGACGTCAACCTTTTTGCTCAATGTAACCTATTTACGAATGTGGCAATTAGGAGCAGGGTTCACAAACTAAATACAACTCTATTAATAGCATTATTTTGTTTTATAGTAAAACCCCTACGGAGCGTGGGATAAATTAAAGTGTCATAAACACTTTTTGCTTCAAGCAACTGTCAAACTAAACCAAAGTTTGACTATTAAGTCAAAATGGCTTTAGAAGTTCAAAATTTGTTTTTTTTTTCATCAATAAACTTTCAATGAGTTTCTATGTTGTTCTTAGAAAATGTTCTCAATAACTCGTATTTATAGTATGAAGTTATAAACTAGAACGTTTAACTTTCGAACGTGTGGCTGAGAGGGAAAACTTTGCTTATACCGCTGACCTACCTATCATAAGTTACTAAGCAGGTCATATGGCTGCATACAAGTTTTTAGAACCGACATCCAGTCAGGTCATATGAAAACCCACAACGCTTCAGTTACAGCAGTAACTTGTGTCCGACCAGAACTTGTTTTCGCTACCGAAACTGCGAGACCCAATATTCGGCTTAGGTCTCAGTTTCGGCCAAAACCCTTCCATATAAGATAATTTTTTAAGGAGGAAAATTTAGGCAATTTTAATTATTTTTAAATCACATTTTATATATATAATACTAGCGGTCCCGAGACGTTGCCCAGCCCGAAAACTGCAGAAAACTCAGTTGCAGCACCACCTACCAGCTCCGATTGTATTTTCAAACCTTTCAGGGACCTACTCAATATTTACACAAAGTTTCATTAAATCGTTTACGCCGTTTATGAACAGTTAGGTGACAAACACACGTACAGAAAAATCATATACATATACCTACATAAAGATTTATCATACAGTCTCTGATAAATGAGGTATAAAACAAAATTAAGTTTTACCTAACTCCTAAACAAGGTGCAACGTAACATGTTCAACAAAAACTTTCGAATTCAGCTTCGGTTTTGACCGCAGTTTCGACATGATTTCAGTTGAAACATAATCTAGGCCGAAACCCGTTTTTTGTTGAAACTAGACCGGAATCGAAACCGGAACAAAAAGTTCGGTCAGACACTAGTAACTCCAAAGAAGACTTATTACTGGACTGCTTTAACACGAAGGAAGCACTTCAACTGGACTGGCCTGTTAGTCTAGTGGTTAGTGGCCCTGTCTGCTATGCCGGAGGTCATGGGTTCGATTCCCACCCAGGACAAATGTTTGTGTGATGAGCACGATCATTTGTTCTGTGTCTGGGTGTAATTTATATGTAATATGTATGCATTTAGAAACATATATTATAAGTATGTTTATCAGTTGTCTAGTACTCATAACACAAGCTCTGCTTAGCTTGGAACTAGACGGCGTTGTGTGATAGTTGTAGAAAAAAAAACTAACACATCATAAAGAAACAAAAATTTGAACATGAACTTGTTTTCCGCAACTGACAGTTTTGACTTACACCAGCCCTCGAGTGACCTAAATTGGATGATTCTAACTTTGAAAAGCTGAAAGGAGGTAAGGCAAGTTGACATTTTCTTAAGCTGAGTAATGACGACAATTTATCTCGGTTTTCGTCTGCGCGCGTTTGCTTCACGGCTCACCTGTCGCTTTGAAAGCTCCGCTAGTGCGCCCTCCACTTTATACTTGATTGAATTACGAGGACAATTAATTTTGATTACAACATGAGTACCTTTATAATCTTGTCAACTTAGATCATTAGTGCCCGAATTCACTCACACGGCTCATCTGCGTTACGATTACTGTTAGTAGGTAAAAATACTTACCATATTAGATCCATAGATCATATCTTTCGTTATAGAAATTTAAGATGGTAGAGCTATTGCAAGGACGACTGTCAAGTGTGGGTTCAATTCGCAGGTCGGGCAAAAAGTGGTATTGGGTTTTTCCATTGTGAATTTTTCAGCAACAGCCTGGAATTTGGAGTTTGTTGGTGTGATTCCCCCGTGAAAGCATGTAAACCGTTGTGTTGAACTGCCATCCCATCGAACTATGAGAGTAAAGAAAGAAAGAAAGAAAGAAAGAAAGAAAGAAAGAAAGAAAGAAAGAAAATCAATTTATTTGTACGGAACGACGCAACTAAAAACTAGACAAACATAAAATTATATAGGTAAAATATGCGCCACATCCGTGCAAAACGGCCGAACGCTCAGCATAAAGCTGCGCCCTCATGCACAATGTGATGAGCACACAGCGCTGGTTTTCAGCGTTGGCCAGTGCTGACAAAAAGACGCCGGAACGGTGCAATGTGCAAAAAAGTTAAAAATAAAAAAAAATTATAAATGAATTTTACATAAATAAAATAAAAATAAGGAGAATGTGTATGAATTGGCAACACCACGGCGCGCCCGTGACATTATGTGCATCATGAGATGCACACAATGTCACGGGCACGGTTATAAAATCTAAGGAGCAGCTTGATTACATAGTTTGTGGCAATTTGCTCAGACACTAATAGAAATAGCACAAAGGCCAAATAGCCATGCTACAAACATTATAAAAAAAAAAAAAAAAAACACTAATAGAAAAAAAATACTCTGTGGTTAATGCCCCATTGGACGCCATAACGCGACCGTGACGTTGTTTTCGAAAAAGGATATGACCTAATGTGACAATTTGTATGTGTTATGATGGTTTTGGAAATTCAAATAATTCTTGAGTGCGATAGATGTTTTATGCGATAGTGTTATAAGTATTTGTGACAAAATGTGAATTAGACGGACCGAGGAGAAGCAAGCACGGGACATGGTAAGATTTTAATGTTCACTCAGTGTGGAAAAATTCCAGGAACAAGCGAGACTAAAGGAAAAATGAGTGCACCCTCTTTATCATTATAATGGTGGGATCGCAGTCAAGCACTAGTTTGTATAAAAAAAAATGTCTTTGATTGACTTACTTACCTAAAACAACTTGAAATTAGAAAAAATTTTAGCCCACAAGGTGCAAGCTGCTTCTGGCTTCCCAGCGGTCAGGACGCCAAAGAGAAGAGCCTCCATATAATTATTATTAGACATTTTTGTCCAAAATAAATACGTTCGACTATTGCTCTGTTGGGTAAAGGTACAAATTCCTTCCACCATATCAACATAACTATGAATGAACCTTTTCAAATTCGATTTTACGTGAGGGTACGTAAGCGGTAGGCTGTATATGTATTAATTCACATACCTTTTAGGCTGACTGACGGCTCAAGCCCCGAAACGAGCGGGTTTATGTCGGAATTACAACGATGATTATTTTATTAACTGGTCCCTACCTTAATACGGGAATTGCTTTTATATCAGTGTTAACGGCTACGAAGTAATATCACGAGAATGGGGCGAACGAGGGAAAGCTTTTTAGCCGCGACTGTTTTTGTGATGTGTTGTTAATGGTTTTTTCGTTAAGTGTGCTGTAATAATTGCAAAGTTGGACAGTAATTAATAAGGGAATTAAGAATGTTGTGGTTGTTTAAGTGCTAAGTGAGAAGGTAAGCGCGGGTGCGGAGCGGACCCAACGTGGCGAACTCAAACATAAGAACTTCAATTGAGTATTTATAGTGAAAGCGTGGGTGCGGGAAGAGGTGCGGGCTACACGACGTGAGACGCGCCCGTTTAACCCATACCATGGCTCGGTCATACAAGACAGTGCCCACAGTGATTGCGCGGGCAGCGGGCGGCAACCCGTGTAGGGCTAACCGCTAAAGCGCGTTTTATGATGGCTCGACAGCGGACAGGCAAACCGCGCGCGCCCCGCTCTCGCGCCACCATCCGCACTGCGCTTCCAGTCTGGCCGAGCACTTAATGGCCCAAGTCTAACGCTAGCAGCTTCAGGAGCGTGTTTAGTCGTTGCGAGCAATTTAGCGGAGCACTTAGCCCGCGCCACTCCGTCACGCCACGTTAACGCCACCCGATGCCCTCTCCACCGTGAACATGAATATTATATAGCACTATCTACAGCTATATCACGTGTGCATCGGGAAGTACCCAACTGCTCGCTAAGTCTCCTAGTCCCAAAGGCATTCATGCATTACTGACGGAGGCTGAGACATCAATGTGGCCTTGCTAGCACGAATTTGAATATTTAGGCTGTAGGGTTTCAATCAAGTTGGGCACGTTTTCCCACAAGCAGATGTGCCCTTAATAATTTTGTATTCAAATCTTTGTAGAGGTAACTATGTATGTAGATAGACTTTGTCCCAAGAGATGGGTACGTAAAATAGGACTAGGACGCATAATAAATAGGCTGAAAGGTTTGTTTCTAGAATAAAACAATTGTAATGAAAACACGACCCAGTTTTAAGCAAAATAAACAATGAAAAGTAAGCGTTTAAGAGACTGTTGAACTGAGTATAATGAAATGATTTATTTCACAAACTTAAGCTTGAATTATAACGAATACTTACCCGTTGCGAAACTTTGGCAGCGAATCAGTCATTTAAATATTTTCATAGTTTAACAACAAGAGAACAGTAATATAAAATTAATCGTTCTTGATACACTCAGTGACTCACTCATCAACACCCAGCTTAAATGTTTTACTCTAGAAAGCTCTGATTTTGACGTAAGATTCCTTCTTATGATAAAGACAAACAATACAGCGGATTTTTAGAAAACCCCACTTGATCACATTAATATTATAAAAGTGAAAGTTTATAATGTGTAAGTTAGTCTTTTAAACTTATATTGATTGAAAGAAAAATTTTTATTCGTGATTTATTGGATATTTTACAAGCAGTCCCAACCCGCTAACTTACGGTAAACAAAATTTAAAACAAATATTTATAATATCTACCAAGACATAAAACCAAAAACAAAAAGAAAGACCGTACAATCTTCCTACGTAAACTAACACAAAAACATCAATCATTTACGTATGATTGATAAAAAACTGATTATTTTACATAGATACATTAACAAAGCACACACTGAGATTTGAAATACATAACAATAAATAAAGCTTCGCCGGCCTATAAAGAGGTGGCGGCATGATTTGGACGCGTACCGCGAGGACTGGTTCGAGACGCCGCGGGATAAGAAGGTTTGGAAGGACTTGGGGGAGGCCTTTGCCCAGCAGTGGGACAGTAAGGGCTACTAAACAACAACAACAATAAATAAAAAAAAATATAAACTATATCACTCAATAAATCTTGTATAGAATAGTAACTTCATCTATTACTAAAAAGGCATTAGTTTGTGTATCTATGTATAGCAAATGTAAGGTTAACGAAGTCAGCAAAATGCTAGTACATAGTGCGATACAAATATAGTGTATACCTGTAACCCGACCCCGGGCGGACCACCTATAATATTGTTAAAATTGTAACCCCATGCGAGTGAGCGTATTAAGCTTGTTATCGAATTATTAAGTGCTTCGACCACGATGTGTAACTGACTACCTATCAGTACATAAACTGCGGTATATTGGTAAACCGATAATAATGTTCACCTGACCTGGGTTAAAGTTTGAGGGATAACCGCAAAATTTAAATTTTTACTTGCGGTGTATAGCAAAATTATCACTTATTTTTTATCTACGTTCCAGTTCAAACAGAACCCTACCGCGGCCATGGGTTGTCTTCTGAAAGGAAAACCCGTAGTCCTTTTTTTTAGTGGGAAAATCATCTAATGACAACTCCCGCCCTTGGGCGGAGCGGGAGATAGTGTCAGACTTTTACTGACTAAAAACCCAATCCTGCTCCTTCTTTGCCTTTCATACCAGGGCCGGGTTTTCCTTTCAGAAGACAACCCATGGCCGCGGTAGGCTTCGATCCCACTGGGTCCCTACGGTTTTCTGACTACTCCATGAGGCGCGCGTGGAACAATACACGCCTTCGACGACTTGGGCTCGGTCCAGAGGTTACCGGACGGTCGGCCCGCGCCTTCGGGTGGCTGGGGCGTGAGGGCCGTTGCCTCACTCGTGTGGCCTCCTCCTTTGCTAGCATTACTGCTTAGCAGAAGGAGGTGACCGCCTGCCACTTCTCCCGAGAAGCCAAGAGCTAAAGCCCGAGAGTTAAGAATGAGAGTTCGCTCGCCGGTCACCGAAAAGGCTCAAACAATGTTTTATAAACTTACAAACAAACAACTAACTCGGAAAAAACTGACTTTATGATCTGCACAGACTACTTACTTTTAAAAGTCTAAAAGTTTGTACTGCATCGATTTCCAGTTTCGTTTTAGTTTTGTGAGGACAAAACTACACACTCGTCACTCTGCAAGGGTAGAGGCCAACCTAGACGAACCGTTTGATTCTGATGACCTGATTGCTGATGGGACAGACTTGTTTTGTTGTACTCTGGGTGAATTCACAAGGAATGCGTCATTTATAAATAGTTATAGATGTTAATTTATATAAGCGCATTAAGATAGATGTAAGATGAAAAATAATTAATAAATAAATAAAATTCATGAAAAGTGTACAACAACTAACCGCTGAGAAATATTTCTTAAACGAGTAGATGAGCACGTGGAATTAAGGTTTTCGACATCAAGGATTTCGACCTCAAACGCACCTAACAAAATTGATTTCAATCTGTTGGTACTGTTGAGCCCTTGCTGGGGCAGGCTCGATTTCTGGGATCGATGATTGTATAAAAACGACTTTAGGCTTTTAATAAATGATATATTAAAAAATACTTCATTACAGTTTAAAAGAATCACGTAGCACTCTAATAAAACAATAAAATATTCTTTTCTTACAAATATTCAAACGTATTCTAGAAACACCAACATCCTTCCAAATACTAACAAACCAGTATGATAACTCATAAGCATGAGTTTGCATTTGATGTCATGCAAACTCATTACTCCGACATTACAGTACATTCACAAAGGTTTAGACGGAAACCAGAGTCAGTCAACTGATAGATAGTTGTCCAGCATTATGCTGAACTGGACCTATTTAGCACCGCAGTAAGACATTCATTATTGTTATTGTTTTTTTCTGTTTTAAGTTTCTACAGCCTACTTATTCGTTTATTGTGTGCTAAATAAACATAATTTCTTTTGTTTTTACTGTTGATAGGCTCGCGCTTGACCATTATCTCACCTGATGGAGAGCGACGATGCGCTCGACGATGGAACACGCTTACCTATTTACTCTTGACTTAAAGATCCCCAAGTAGTATCTATCAGTAAAAAACACATGTAGCTACATCTATGGCGCCACATATTTATTATTATTATTTATTATATGAAGTTCTGCAAAGAGAAATTAAAGTTTTCCACGCAATTTGAGCATGTACCACAGCCCGAAATCATATATCAGGCAGTTGATCGGAGGATCCTCCCTTTTCAACGGAGGGTTGCGGGACTTTACTCTCTGTCCCATGTACCTCCAAACACAGACTCTAGCAGGGACTTCCACTCCTTAGCTGTACACACATTGATTGTGTTTTAAAAACGCTTGGTCGATGACGATGTCTATCATGTAAGTACCAGAGGCCCATCACCATACACCCGGTGGTCCGATGATGGAACGGGCTTGGCGGAATTAGGCTATGCAATTCCGACACAGTCTGCCCTAAAAGTAACCGGTAGAAAACAGACAGGTTAGCATTTCGTGTCGATACTCAAGATTTTGAAGCCTCGATTCGTCGTGTGCATCTTTACCAATGATCCTGTTCACTCGCTTCTCAATCTCGAATTTCTTTTTTTTTGAAAGGGTCGGAAATGAATAATTTTGGTAATTACATTTGAGTGTGCTGTACTTGATAACGAACTTCTGATACACTAGATAATCAAATTGGAAATTCCACTTGACAAACCTCGCAGCGTCAACTAGGAAGCACTCGAAGCACGAAGATTAATTGACTCTCCAATATCAAGACGTGTGTAGTAGAGCGTCATGTTTACCGGATTGCGAATTCCGAATCAATAATTGGATTATGATTCACTAAAATTCAATAACAAAATGGTAAATACAGCCTTAGCGTAATAGGTTGTAGTCATAAGACGTGACGCATTTCAATAAGCTATGCGTAGTAAGCGTGTTTGCCCGGGTAGGGCTGGTGTTTGTGTCCTCGACTCCCACAAATATTGACACAAACACCGACTTATGCATCAGAGTCAACTGCGCGTTACCAATGTCATAAAGTAACAAGGAATAGTGGGAGTTATAACTTATTTACTTAGCCATTCAATTTCCTACTTTAGTAACAGTACGTAGCGTGTTGTTTTCTTCTATTTTTGGAATGTAAAGCAAAGCGTTTTGGGAACACATTTGTTGTACGTACAGCTAAGGAGTGGAATTCCCTGTCGGAGTCTATGTTTCCTGATAGTTACAACTTAGGGGTATTTAAATCAAGAGTGAATAGGTTACTTCTAGGCAAGCGTGCTTTATCGTCGGCCACACCATCGCTTACCATCAAGTACGACGGTCGTCAAGTGCGATAGAAAAAGAAAAAAAATATTTTTGGCTTTATCCTTTTTACCATGTTTTTACCCGAATGTTAACTCTTTGGCTCAAAACAACAAGTATAATAAAAAAACTTACATTTTGCGATATCAACTTCAAACTTTTATGGGTACGATCGCAGTTTTACAGAGCCTTCTACACAAGACGTAGTAAGTTTGTACACACGCCTAGATGCCTTTACCATAAATGTGGTTTGAAACCGCCAAAGCGCCGACTAGTTTATTTGAAATACGACAACTTCCACACTGCATTTATTTTTATTGCCTCGGATTTCCACGTTTGAAGTCTGAATGGTTAGTGGTTTGTCTATTTTAAAGCATTTGCGGTCATAAAAACTCATAGTGGAGGGTTTGAACGGCCCACTTACAGTTAAGGGGGAGATAGAGGGGAACGGTCCGTGGTGTATGTGTTTGCAGTTGAAATTCAGCCATTTCTCCATGTAAACACGGTCGGTCCGTCCGCTCGTCCCCGTCTCGGACCACAGCTGGCTGTGCTCGAACACAACACATAAACCAAAAATGTTTTATAAAATTCTGTAAACAATTTTGTGTGCACTAACTCAAGTTAAATTTGAATTTAAACGGCTTATAGTCGGAGTTTTAACGCTTAAAGTTTTTATAAATGGTCTATTCATCAAATATTTTGAATTTGTGTACGCATTGGAAGTTTTAGTAAGCTCGATCGTGTACCTGTTTTAGATTTTATATATTTTATATTGAATAAAACTTTGGATTAAATGCTGCCCAAAATGGACACAAAGTGCATTGCGTTCTTTGGGTGTATTATACTAAAGGATAAAACGAAGCTCTCCAAAAACGATCCAAGAAGTTTTCTTTTTCCGTTTTTTTTTTTTTAATTGATGACAGCAAAGTGCGCATTTTACTATTTGATTGTTGTTATTGACGAAAAAAAAAAAATTGACGTGTAAAAGTGTTTTTGAGAACCTATTTGCAAAAATAAAATATCATTTATCATATCATTTATCATTTATCAGTCCATTTACATCGATGACCGCGTAATTTAGTTGAATTAAATCTACAACATGTTGAAAAGTTAATAATAACCTGTAATGTAATGTGATGTGCATCTATTTGTAAAATAAAATAAAAACATGGGTTTAAAAGTTCGCAATAAACGCTGCGTCTAATATTTTTACGGGTTTTGCTCGCCTACTGTACAGTCAGGCAAAACACGACAAGACGGAAAAATTCCACGTCGTCACACGCTCCGAATGCAGCCCATTTTCTCATCTGTAACGAATAAAACTATTTTCTTTCTTTAAACAAATATTTTTTGTTAAACTGTGACCATTTTTCGAGAGAAATCTAGACAGAGTTACTTTCATTGCCATTTTTATAGTTCAGCGTAAAAAAACTACTTATTTTCATAATTTATTACAACTGGCAACAATATCAAGTCATTTAAATGGCTGGTAAATATCCTCATAAAGGAAGTCGCTCGAGTTTCCATTATCGCTTGCTAATGAGATTAAAATTAGATTGCACGGCTTACGAAATTATATTTGGCGACAATGTTTTACCCTCATCACAATACTTAGGTAAGGGAGATCAAGGAAGTACTCAGCCAACCTTATCTTTGGAAAATATACGAATAAGTACTTAGTATGTGGTATGGGAACGAAGAGCAATTTATAAAGCTTTGAATCCAAAAAGATATAAACTCATCAAAGGAACAAGTTCTGCAAATAAATTAGCCGAGAGTATGACCTGTGAAACGTTCTCTGTGCAAGAGCGGATCCAGCCTGCAAAAGAGGTTGTAGTCACTGGAAAAACGGCCAAGTGCGAATCGGTTATTTATGTAATAATCTGATTTAGGTGCTTATTAAACTAATAAATTAAAGCTTACTGTACTTTTACTTGCTTACTTGTGGCGTATCTAATTGTTTAGAAATTAGACTACCAGGCTACTGTAAAATTGTTCGGAAAAGTTAACATAGCCCTAAAAACTGAAAGAACCTATATATTAGTTTAATAATTTCTTACCCTGAAAACAACAAGGGAGCTCCTCCTGGAAGCCGCGACGGTACAGGCCTGGGTGCAAGCACCGGACAGGCCTGTCGACATTGACGTCGAGGCAGAGTGGTTCCGGGAGGATATGTCGCAAATCTGCGACGCGTCAATGCCCCGAGTCCGTCCAGGACGTGCCAAGCGCCAGGTGTACTGGTGGTCGCCGGAGATTGCGGCATTGCGCAATGCGTGCAACCACGCGCGACGCCGGTACGCCAGGTACTGCAAGCGCCGCAACCGCCCGCCGGATGCGGAGGCTGTTGAGGCGGAGCTGTACGAGGGTTACAGGGTAGCGAAGCGCACCCTCCGAGCGGAGATTAAGCGGTCCAAAATGGAGGCCCGCAACGTCTGGCTGGGGTCTCTGAATGCAGACCCGTGGGGACGCCCATACAAGATGGTACGGGAGAAACTCCGTCCATGGGCTCCCCCACTGACTCAGAGTCTCCGGCCAGAGCTCGTGGAGGGTGTGGTCAGCACTCTGTTCCCTACGCGGGGGGTACACTCCCCCCCGTCTATGGCTCCGCCAACACCGGCAGTACCTGACTCGGACCACGACGACGACGACGATGTTCCAGAGGTGACCGAGGTAGAGATGAGAGTGGCGGTACGAAGGCTGAGTGCCAAGAATACCGCCCCAGGACCTGACGGCCTGCCTGGGAGGGCCTGGGTCCTGGCTATGGAGGCTCTCGGGCCTCGATTGAGGGGGCTCTTTAGCGCATGTCTGGAGAGGGGCCAGTTCCCACTTCGCTGGAAGACGGGGAAACTGGTCCTCATAGCGAAGCCTGGGCGCCCTGCGGACTCTCCGTCCGCGTACCGGCCCATTGTGAAAGAAAGAAAGAAGAAAGAAAAATATTTTATACATTGTGCTGCTCGACGAGGTGGGCATGCTCTTTGAAAGAGTCATTGCAAACCGCCTCGTCGCGCGCCTTGCAAGGGTGGGGCCGGACCTGTCGGACGGACAGTTCGGTTTTCGCAGGATGCGCTCCACGGTGGACGCCATCATGCGCGTGCGAGCCCTCACGACGGGGGATGCGGTGTCCCAGGGCAGGTGTGTCGTGGCAGTGTCCTTGGACATTGCCAACGCCTTCAACTCCCTGCCCTGGAGTTGCATTGGAACGGCACTCCGGTACCACCGGGTGCCCGACTACCTCTGTCGTGTGATCGAGGCCTACCTATCGGAGAGGTATATCATCTACCCCGGTCACCAGGGAGAGTGGAAACGTCGAGAGATGTCGTGCGGTGTTCCGCAGGGATCGGTACTAGGACCACCCTTGTGGAACATCGGGTACGACTACGTGCTGCGCGGCGACTTCCCCGACGGGGTCAGCGTGGTCTACTACGCGGACGACACGTTGGTCCTAGCGCGGGGAGAGTCGTACCGGACGGCGGTCGAACTAGCGACACGCGGGGTTGCGATGGTCGTTGACAGGATCCAGCAGTTGGGACTCGAGGTGGCACTGCACAAGTCCGAGGCCATGTGTTTCCACGGCCCTCGGGGTGCGCCACCACCGCGTTCCCAGCTAACGGTAGGAGGGGTTCACATCGGCGTCGGGTCGACGATGAAGTACCTGGGACTCGTCCTCGACAGCTGGTGGAACTTCAAGGAGCACTTCCGACGTCTGGCTCCCAAACTGAATCGGACTGGGGCTGCTCTCGGGCGGCTCCTGCCCAACCTCAGGGGACCAGACGCCTCCTGCCGGAAGCTCTACGCGGGAATCGTTCGGTCCATGGCTCTCTACGGGGCTCCGGTGTGGGCACCGACGTTGCAACAGCAACCGAGGGCCCAGCTGAATGCGTGCCAGAGGGTCATGGCAATACGCATGGTGCGAGGGTACCGAACGATCTCCCGCGAGGCGGCGACCCTCCTTGCTGGCCAACCGCCGTGGGATCTGGAGGCAACAGTCCTTGCACACATGCACGACAAGCGCATGGAGATGCAACGCCGGGGCGAAATTCCGCTGCCACGACAAGTCGAGGCATGGCGGACAGAGCTCCGGCGGGATCTCATGGCGAAATGGCGTCAACGACTATCGCAACCTCGTTCGGGGCGCGCCACAATTGGGGCGATAAGGCCCATCCTTGGGGCGTGGTTGGAAAGACCTCACGGCGTTCTCAACTTCCGCACGACGCAGGTGCTTACCGAACACGGAAAGTTCGCTAAGTACCTGTTCCGGATTCGTGCGGAGGATTCGCCCGGGTGTCGCTGCTGTGCGGAACATCCGGAGGACACGGTGGAGCACACTGTAGAGGTGTGCCCCGCCTGGGCGGAGCATCGCCGTGTCCTCGTGGGGGCGATCGGCGGCAGCGATCTCTCTCGCCGGGCCTTGGTTCAGGCCATGGTCCGTAGTGAGGAGGGATGGCAGGCGGTCGCCTCCTTCTGCGAAGCAGTAATGCTAGCAAAGGAGGAGGCCGACCGCATCAGGCAGAGGCAACGGGGCGCTCGCCCCAGCCGCCGCCGGGATTCCGATCCCGATTTCCGGCCACCGTAGGCGCGGGCTTGCGGACGGCGTGCAGTGGGTAGCACGCTGTCCGATCGTCCGGTAACCGACCGGACCGAGCCCAAGTCGTCGACGGCGCGTTCTGTTCCCGCGCGCCTCAAGGAGCTGTCAGCACACTGAAGAGGCCCAGCCTGCTAACTGCAGGCAGGCAGGGTCGAAGCCTACTGGGGTCATGGGTTAGTTCCGAAAGGAATGCTCGACCCCGGCACGATAGGCTACGAAGGAACGGGGTAGGTTTTTAGTCAGTAAGAGTCTGACACTACTTCCCGCTCCGCCCAAGGGCGGGATTTGTCATTGGATGATTTTACCTACCATAAAAAAAAAAAAAAGAAACCCTGAAAACAACAAAAAGGCAATCAGAGTCAAAAGGCTATATATGCCAACACCACAAAATCACCTAAAAAAGGAAAACTATTTGAATCGATTTGATAACATGAAAGTGAGTATCCAAAAAACATAATTTTATGGTTAATAGCTCAACCAAGTTCAAAAACTAACATTTCTCTTCAGATACGCCAGACTTTCTTCTAGATCCATTAAAAAAAAATGATAATATTGCGAGTGCAAGAGCCTGAAAATTTATAACATGCCGCCTAGTACAGTTTAAATTTTTGTTTTTACTGCTCATACAAAACAGATATAGTAGTTTCTTTGTCAGCTCATGCATAAAATTATGACAAAATTGAAAATGGAAGATTGTAGCATCATGATTTTAAAATTTGTGAAATGTTGTTAATGTTATAAAAAAAAAATTCGGCGTGTCGATCTCAATTATGATTGTGAGCATGCCCACTGTGCCCACAATACTGTATCCACTCTCGTATCTGCGTGGTTCATTGACACAACACCAACTTGTGAATAATTTCGTGACAACTTTATTAAGGTTCATATGTTCGCCAATAAGCTATCCAATCACATTAACTAGAAGTAGTAGGTAAGCAACTAGCCATGTATGTGTCCGGAGAATAGAATGTCCTTTATACAGATACGGACAGACTAGTCTAACGATAATATCTTTACACAGTATGAAACAAAATTGCTTTCCATGTCTGCATGTTTATCTTCTTATTTAGCAAAAACCACGCAACTGATTTTAATACGGTTTTCACTATCTAATAGAAAGAATAATAAGCGAGAATGTATAATTTCCGCTTAGCGGGTCAGTAGACAATAATATTTCAAAACTAGTTGTGTCTCAACCTCACATCATCTATTAATATACTTCTATTATCTGTCCCCTCGGGTTTTACCCATATCTTTGGTAACTGCTCCCCTTCTGTCGGTCGTAACTGTAACGTACGTGATGTTATATAGTGAGCCTATACTATTCGGTATAAAGGGTATGTGAAAATGGCACCCGGGGCCCTGGGACCAAGGCAAAGAATGGAACGGGGTAGGTTTTTAGTCAGTAACAGTCTGATACTACTTCCCGCTCCACCCAAGGGCGGGATTTGTCATTGGATGATTTTACCTACCGAAAAAAAAAAAAATACTATTCGGTATCAATCTGGTTATCCACACATCTGTCGTCGTATCTATCTATTTTTTCCGATTAATCTTCAAAACGGTTGGACTAATTTTGACAGGAGTTTGACATATAGCCGATGTTACAAGGAGTAAATTAACCTTTTTACGCGGAGAGGTTAGATATCTCCGAAATAGATAATCAGATTATTTGCAGGTACGAGTAAAAGCTAGTAGGTACCTATTTAATAAAACAAAAGAAATGTAGAGCAATATTTAATGTACAAAGGATATTGTTTGACAAAATTGGCCTATTAATCAACACGTATAAAACACTTCCAATATTTTAGTAGTTTTATTTATAATTTACTTTCTAACAACGTTATTTTTCTGAACTTGTCCTGTGTTATTTGGGGTCGGTACAACACTATTTATAATTTAATTTACAATTACAAATAATCCTTAGATGTGTAGTTAACCTAATATTATTAGTTGTACACACATTTCCGATGAGAGACAAGCAGTATTGTTAAATGTCTGTATTCTCCCACACTTTATCGCGAGTTTGATCCTCAGTTACAGTTATTACGATAATTTATTTTATGCATATAATATATGATGGATATATTCCAATCTTAGTGGTTTTGTGCATTTGTAATGTAACAGCACGGTTGACGCAGTGATTAAGTGATTGGCTGCTGCACTGCGTGTCGGGTTCGATTCCCGTATGGAACAAATATTTGTATGGCTTACAACTAAATGTTCGGAGTTTGGGTGTCTTGTGTTTGCGTTTACATGTTTATGAACGCATCAGTTTAGTTCAAGCTCTTCCCCACAAACGGGCCTCAAAAAACCGCCGACAGAAAAAAAGTCGCCTCAAAAAAACGCCGCCCCCGCCGCACACGGGCCACAAAAAGAAGCTAGAAGCGCCTTTTTTTGTGGCGGCCTTATTTTTTGGTCGTGTGCCGACACTTATAGTCCACCATAAGGTTGTGTAGTAGATATCGCTGTCAGCGATAAGACCGCAATAAAGTTTATTCTATCCCACAATACATAAGTAATTCCTAGTGTGGGGAAATGTTACTTTAAAAAAAAAAAAAACATTATAAGTATGTGTACGCCACAGTAAAATTGTTACTTACCGAAAAATAATACGATAAATTGTAAGCATAGTTATGGTTCACAATCTTTCGACAGTTAACTATCTCACAAGATAGATTATAATTTAACGATATTTAGTGTCATACATAATAGTAATTTGAAAAGGAGCCTAAAAGAAAACACGCCAATCAAATAAGTGGTTCTCAAGAAAATAATCACTTTGCTTTCTATAAAATATATGAAGGGACGTCGTAAACGTCAGTTGGAGTAAGGCTTAACACAATTTACTCAAAGCCTTTGTAATGTGACATCAAGTTTTACTAAGAGCGAAAATATTAAAAGCTACTTTAAAATAAATGTCTCTCTTTGTAAGCTGTAAGCATTTATTACAAAATTGTTTGAAATAATTAATGAAATCTAAAGTATCTACTTTTATAAACGTGATTAATGACAGTATGGAATAACTGTAGGTATATGTGGGTTTACATGTTTGTGACCGCACCCACCAAACAGGATTTATTCCTAGTGTGGCGCAACGATTTAAAAAAAAAATAGAAAAATAAAACTAGTTTCTTGTTGTGTCTTGTCTTGTGCCTTGTGCTGTACCAATTTTTTTTTTCATTTAAATAAATATTTTACTTTCATTCTTTCTTCTGTCAGCAGCTTCGTCCGTGTAAAAGTAAAATTCTCCGTAAAAAAATTGTACCCCGTTAATCTCAATTTTTTTTTTTAATTTTAAGTTATTTATGTAATTTTATTTTTGGTGTACAATAAAGAATACAACTATTTATCTATCTCTTTAGGGACTGACATTTGAAAAATCCCTTCTGAGTTCGCTCGTTTACGTCATAAAAGGAAACCTTGTGCAAAAATTTCACGCTTCTATTCCCACTAGTTTCGGCTATGCGTTGATATGTCAGTTAGTCAAACTCTTCTTTTATATACGAAAATGAATACCAGTGTTACTAGTATAAAATAGGAATAGTATAAACATATTTTTTTTATATTTTTTTTTTGTTAATTGAGTATGTAAGTACCTTATTAGTTTTTACACTGGGCATTCTTTTAAAGTACCAAGAGTAATGTAACTTCTTTTCCGATGCAATTTACTTACTTAATAATGACATTTTGAAATAAATAATACATATTATGTTATCCTAAAAACCGTAATTTAAAAAACTAAAAAACCCGACTGCTTTTCTGAGCATTCATGAAAAAGCCCTAAACAAGAAAGTCGTTGTACCCGATTGCACTTATCTATATAATATTTTAAATACTGGCAGTCGGGACCCATTCTAGAAAGTCAGCCGTCTAGTCAATAGATTGGAGTAATCTGCAATGTAATATAGGTATGTGCGTTTAAATTACCGTTTTTTTTATTTTTTTAGTTTTATTTTGTTACGATATCACTTTCAAAGTAATTACGAATCTAAAGACACCTCTCAAACTAAAATCCATCGAGCCGTTCAGGTCGTAGAGCGTGCCAAACATTTGAATTTGGTGTTAAAAAACCCGCTATTTTGTTTTTTTTTTATTTTGATATACCCAGTGTCACTCTCACAGTAAATACGAATCTAACGACACCTCTCAAGCTAAAATCCATCGAGCCGTTCAGGCTGCAGAGCGTGCCAAACAATTATACATACATACATACATACATATATACTCTCTAAAAACATAACCCTCCTTCTGGCGCAGTCGGGGAAAAACGTGATTTATTCTGCTTTTTATACACTTCTACACTGCACTAAGCCAAAAGTAATTTTTTATTTTCAAACAAATTGGTAGATACATACAAAAAGTAAGCCAGTATATTTAATTGTAAATGAAACACACAAACATTAATGACAATATCCTAATTATTAATAATTACATTGGATGAAGATAACTGCAGGAGACCCAAGGTTACCGAGATGGTCCAAAGAATTACCTAACATAAGTGGCAGTGGGTAGGGCATATTTCTTGCAGAAAGATGGTCGTTGAGTCCGAAAGGTTCTGGAGTGGCGACTGCCTATCGAGACACGCAGCGTTGGAAGGCCTTCAACAAGGTGGACCGATGACCTTGCGAGATTCGCGGCATTCTGAAGGATGGGAGACGTACAGAATCGTTCGTTGTGGCGAGACTTGGGGTGGCCTATGTCCATCAGTGAACGTGTTTCGGCTGAAACGATAATGATGATGATAATATAAAAGAAGAAAAAAATCAATTACATTCTCGATCACATAATAAAAATAAAAAATAAAACAAAACCACTTGCCAACCTAACATAAAACAATTCAATCTGTAGACATTACTTATGCATTACAAACGTATTAATTAATTACAGCTAACGTAGCTGTAATTACTTAACCATCTAAAAATCTTTCTTCAAAAAGCAAACATCTTTGTTTTTTGCAGACTCTCCGGGCTTGTTTACGGAGACGCGGCACGGTAGGTCGTACATTGCAATGATGTTTGTGTTCGCGCGTGTGATGACGCGACCCGCTGCTGCAATGTACGGCCGTGTTTATGGAGACGCGGCGCATTGCGCGGCGCGTTGGGTGTTTCGTCGTACATTGCAGCAACAGGCCGCGTCATCGCTTGCCCTAACACAAACCTAAGGGCAATGTACGACGGACCGCCTGACGCGCCGCGGTACGCGCCGCGTCTCCGTAATCGAGCACTAAAGCGTCTATTACACTACTCGATATTCCGCACAAGTTACACAGACTGTCTTCCGAGTAAGACAGTCTGACCCTTATTACACTAGGCGACGTCGACAAAACCGGTGGGTATATCGAGTGGTGTAATAAATAAATCCTTTAGACAAACGCCCAACGCGCCGCGCAACGTGCCGCGCAACGCGCCGCGTCTCAGGCTTTGAAACTGTATCTGAAAGACTACATACTTAGTCAAAATAAAATAAAAGTGAGTAATGATTTAGTGACAACCCGCATTTGTCAAGCAACAATACAAATTATTATGGAATCTCTTTGGCCCAGTAAATGTACAATAAATCCATTATTAAACCGATAATTGATTACGTATTGTGATTGGATGCAAAATTTCGGGTTCGCTATTGCCTGAGCTAAAAGCATTGCCATGTACTCGTTATTTATTTGAAGCTGTTACTGAATAAAAGCAATTCTATTACAAAGGTAATCCTTTTGAATGGTATCCCCTTTTTGCGTAGACCTACTTAAGAACAGCTTTGCATTGAGAATTTGGCATCATTTTTATTTTTACTACAGCCTACGTTATCACTAGCTTCGTCCAGTAGCTTTGCCCTCCAGAAAGTAAAAAAAAATATCCCAATATAACATTAATGTCTAATTTCTTTTGATTTATCCTTTCGCAGGTCTGCTGGAAGAAATTTCTTTGGAAAACAACAGTACCTTTGTACTAATGTCTATCACGTATTACCTTTTCTGATTTTTTTTGTTTGTACATAAATAGTAAAAAAAAACCAAACATATTTTTTTAAATTGTTATAAACTAGCGTTCGACTGCGATCCCACTTGACGGTAGTAAGCAGTGATGCAATCGTTAATGGTGAGCCTAGTTTATAAGCCTATTCACTCTATCCTTGAAGACACCTAAATCATAATCGGGCGGGAAGCGCAGCAGCCAAAAAATTTTCTTTAAATAACGGTTTTTTTTTTTTGACGTTCCAAATTCAAATTTCATTATTCCTTAGGGAACGCCCATACTACATTAAATGCCTAGAGACAGAATGACTTGCTTTAGATGATGATTGTATGACAAATAAAAGGGCATTATAATATGTATTCCACCTAATATATGTATTCCACAATTATCACACAACGCCGTTTAGTCTAAAGCTAATCAGAGCTTGTTTTATGAATACTAGACAACTGATAAACATACTCATATATTTCTAAATACATACATATTATAGATAAATTACACCCAGACACAGAACAAATGATCGTGCTCATCACACAAACATTTGTCCTGGATGGGAATCGAACCCAGGACCTTTGGAATAGCAGTCAGAGCCACTAACCACTAGATCAATAGGCCAGTCAAATCCATTATCGAACAGATGGTGATTTATCTTATCTGCTATTCCAGCACGAGTGCCAAGCATCAAAGTCCAATTAGCCGTCTGAGCGTGAAGGAATAACTCATATACACAAACACGTACACGCTAACTTTTGCCTTAGTTATTGTCTAGTGTGATGTGATTGGTTAAATTGATTTTCCACAGCCATCACTTTACTTACCTTTAGTGTAATGAATCAACAATATCTTTCATGAATATACGAGTACATATTTTTTTTATTGATATAAACTAGTTCTTGACTGCAATCCCACCTGATGGTAAGCAGTAATGCAATCGTTATGGTGAGGCGCACTAGTTTATTAAAGGCTTATTCACTCTAGCCTCGATGGCACCTAAATTATAATCGAACAGGAAGACCGCAGCAGGCAAATTGTTCCAGTAGTTCGATGTACACGGTATACACCGTTAAATTTTGGTCGTTTTAATCCCGTGGAGGGTCGATGTCGGCACATGAAACACTATCGATTTGTAAAGATAAAATTAAAGAGTAAAGTACTTTTTTTCTAAAACTTGAATTTAATATACGCATTACGTAATTAATGTCTTTGAGTAAACAACAGCTGAGCGAGTTCAATGACTTGTAGGTAATTGTCGGTAGTTGTGTAAAAACTACGTGTATGTAGACATTAAAGATTGTCCTTCCTTTCTCTTATGCTTGATGTTTTTAGCAGAGGCCCTTATTTTTCTTTTGTAATTCGAAGCTTCGAATCCATTTTTGCATTCAGCCACGCACAAATCCTGGACTAGTTTCGGGCGAGCGAATAAAACGCATCGTCTGTCAGCTTCATTATACGTTGGTGACGGCTCTCATCGGGCACGAGTGCGAAACACGGACAGTAATTGTGTCCCCGCCTTTATTTGCGGATATTTTAATAATGGTTTTAACGTTGTTGTTTTTTTAGTTAGAAGAGTCGAAGTCGTGTTTTGAATTACATTTGATACGTAGGTAGGTACTGTGAAAGAACTGTGCTTCATTGGAGTCGAACATAGAAAATTAGAAGCGTAGGTGTTAGCGCTAGAATTGGAATTTATCACTACTATGGATATGATGTCTTATTGGGTATGAGAAAAAATCAAAAAGTATACAATTGAGATGGTTTAGCCAATAAGCAGTCGATAAATATCATTTTTAGTTCATGAAATAATAAAAAAAAAATTCAAAGTTTTCACTTTCTCTAAAGTGCTTTTATGATATTATCATATAAATATAAATAATAAAAAATATAATAAAGATGTACTTATAAGAGATTATACTTATAGATTTATTATTATGATAAGCGAAACAGTAGCCGCCGTGATATTAAGTACGTCATAGTGTCGTGTAAACTAAAAAGTATCAACTCTCAAATGATGAACAAATTTTGAATATCAGCGCTTTTCTTTACATGACAAACTGACGTCATAATCACAGAGCAACGTAGTGATCAACGTTTTCGTCAAATCACACACGAAAATTAAAAATTTTTGTACTTTTTTATGGTACTTATCGATTGAATAAAAATTTCGTGTTTTTTTTCTGTAGTTTTGAATAATCGATCGAATCGAATAATACACTTAGTACCTAGTTGCAATATACTTACTTATTGCAAATTTAAAAAAGTGCACAGTTTATAATGCATTACTTGGTGCTTAAAAACATGCCTAAATTGTCTGTGTTCTTTTTTTTTTAATAAGGTTTAGTTTTTCTCATAACGTGCCAGTAATTTCCGTAGAAGCCGATAGTACAAAAGTATTCATGGATTTAGGTAGGATCAGCTGTTACTGTAAGTACTACATTGATTTTCGTAAAAGCTAACCGTGGACTCAATCCAGTCTGTAATATTGATGTTTTCAATACCCTTGGCAATTAGTAGCGGATATTGTTAGCAAATACGACGACTTACTACCCAGTGGCCCTTTAAAATATATATATTAGGTATATAATATATAGCTATTGCTAGCTTCTGCCAGCGGTTTCCCCCGCGTTAATGTAGGTTTGTCCATACAAACTTTGAACCATCATCATCATCAAAATTTTAGAAAATTCTTTCTTATTCTTTGTTCTTCCAGAAAATTAACCTCTGTGCAAAAATTCAATGTTCTGTCCAAGGATTAGGCTGGGCATTATTGAGTCAGTGAGTCAGTCAGGAGTTTTCCTTTTATATAAATAGGTACTAGCGTTCCCGACAGACGGTGTACTGCCCGAAAGCTGGCATTTTGTCATCAAATAAAAAATAAGAACCTGATAGCAGCGCCATCTACCGGGCCTAATTGTATTTTTAAACCCTGGATGTTTTGAAAATACACACAAAATTACTTTCAAATCGGTCATGATTACCACTCACTGATTAATCAAGAAATCTCATAAACAATCACACCTACAAACTTATTGGGAGGTAGAGAGGGTTAGAGGGTGAGGGCTTAGAGGGTGTAGACATCCGATATAAGTAAAATCCGAAGTAAGTAACGGATTTTACGAAGCTCCACCCGTAAGGGGATTGCCAGAGGGTCATAGCCATACGAATAATTCGAGAATACCGCACGGTGTCCCGCGAAGCGGCGAGCCTCCTTGCTGTCCTGCCACCATGGGATCTGGAGGCAACAGTGCTTGCATGCATGCACGATCTGCGCGTGGAGATGCAACGTCGGGGCGAAACTCCGCTGCCGCGACAAGTCGCGTAATGGCGGACAGAGTTCCGGCGGAATCTCATGGTGAAATGGCGAGAGCAACTGTCGCAACCTAGTGCTGGGCAAGCCACGATTGAGGCGTTAAGGCCCCTCTTTGAGGCGTAGCTGGAAAGACCTCACGACGTCGTCACCTTTCGCATGGCGCAGGTACTAACCAAACATGGCAAGTTCGGGAAGTACCTGTACAAGATTCGTGCGGAAGTGACGCCCGGGTGTCGCCGCTGTGCGGAGCGCCCGGTGGACACGGTGGAGCACACAGTCAAGGTGTGCTCCGCTTGGGAAGAGCATTGCCGTGTCCTTGTGGACACACGGTGTGGATCGGCGGTGGCGATCTCTCGCGCCGGGCCCTGGTACAGGCCATGGTCCGGAGAAAGGAGGAGTGGCAAGCGGTCGCCTCCTTCTGCGAAGCAGTAATGCTAGCAAAGGAGGAGGCCGACCGCGTCAGGCAACGGCGCTCAAGCCGCAGCCGCCGCCGTAATTTCGATCCCAATTTCCAGCCACCGTAGGCGCGGGTTTGCGGACAACGGGTAGCTCACTGTCCGTTTGTCCGGTAACAGACCGGACCGAGCCCAAACCGTTTACGGTGCGCATTGTTCCCGCGCGCCTTAAGGAGTTGTCAGCAAACTGTAGGGGTCCAGTATGGTCGAGGCATAGTCTGGGGCTCTGGGGAGGTATGAAAATGCATACCAGGGCCCTGGAACCAAGGCAGGGAAGGAACAGGGTAGGTTTTTAGCTAGTAAGAGTCTGACACTATTTCCCGCTTCGCCCAAGGGCGGGATTTGTTATTGGATGATTTTACCTACCATAAAAAACCCCTAAGGGGGTAACACGGGGCTTGGAAGTTTGTATGGAGAAACCGACCTTCATGCGGGCGAAGCCGCTAACAGAAGCTAGTATTATATATATATTTA
Organism: Leucania comma; assembly: GCA_958295575.1. NCBI lineage: Eukaryota > Metazoa > Arthropoda > Insecta > Lepidoptera > Noctuidae > Leucania > Leucania comma. Next base: position 19,568,207 of record OY282468.1, read on the forward strand.
TAAAGAAATACCATGCAGATAGTCAGTTTCCACATGTATCTGTTTATCTTCTAAACTAGGCCACGGATTTTGATGCGGTTTTAATGGTTGAAACTGGATTAGAATCATAATGTAAGTAATTTATCTGAAAATAAATTAAATAAATTCAAAACGTAATTTTTTGTAGTCAAAGACTTAAAACATGGCTGTCGCCGGGAACAGTCATGAATACGCTGAGTGCAAGTTGTTTGACGCTTACGCGATCGACACGTTTATGACGTCCGGCGTTCCGATTGGCTCGCTCCAAGCTCTTAACCAATCAGAGAGCCAAACGCGGTAAACGTCTCGATCGCGTAACGTAAAAACAACTCGGACTCACAGATGAATGCGAAAAATGTTTAATATCAACATGTTACATCAGAACAGAATGCCAGCAAGCTTCATTGTTTATCTTTCCATATAATGAACAAAGTAAACAATTGCAGAGTGAGTCGTTTATATTGGTTAACAAAACTGGGAACGATCCGAAGACAGAAAATACATAGATATTGGAGCAGCAATGATGATGGTAATGAAGAATTCTTTAGTTTCTCGGAGCAATATGAATTTATTTCCGCATTCCGACTGCCAAACATCCCTAAGGTTCATATTAATCTAATCCCAGCATTATTTCTGAGAATTCGAACAAGAGCCGAAATTAAAGCGTCTTGTGATTTATCTTCAAGCATCCTCTTAGGAGATATTAATAATGAACATAGAAGAGGTATCTTAAAATCAAGAGTCGTTTTCGACGGCCTACGATATAAAAAAGTAGTTAGTTTAAGTTAGTTTTCTGGAGCGTAAAAGCAGCCTACAGAACATTCAACTAATGTAACGTATTTTAACTTCTACAGTCCTACTTTTTATGATCACTTAAACCCATATAAAATCCGCAATTTTAACTTCAATGCTATAAAGGTCAAAGTCCCTAAAACCGTCACAAACCCGAGTGGTTCCTAAATACGTAAGCTATTGTTCGGGCTATTCTTTATGTTGGTCGGGCTGTGCCGTATATAGAGGAGACTGGGGCACGTCGCTAATGACACCGAATGTCCCTAACACCGTCGCACGTCACACGTACGCACCGACATATGTACATATCTATATGACCAACTGTTTGCAGTGTTGTGTGAGTGTTGGCCTATTTGGGAACTGTTGGCTTTTTACTAAGGTACGCTTTGTGATGTAGGCTAAATGCAGAGCTTTAAACCTTTCGTTTCTTAAATTATATGGGACCTTCGTCATTCTTGTTAAGGCTTGGTTAAGGTGATTTTGATTAAAGCACTAATTGTAGAATATACGAGGAGTATGTTATTCAATCATCATCTTCCTGCCCTTGTGCCGTTTTATTTGGGGTCGGCACAACACGTTTTTTTTCTTCAATTCTGTCCTGCCAGTAGTTATGCTATCAATAACTTCCTTTTCTTTCATATAATTTCTCACAAAATCATCCATCGTGTACATATACAGTGTAGGGAGAAAAATAGTAAGTTCATTTTATTTAAATTACTTACAATAAATATACATCTAAACTAATAAATATTATAGCTAAACAGGTATACATATAAACTAAAACTAATAATATGTACAAACTCGTTTAAAAAGAACTCGTAGGGCATCAAAAAATTCTTACACATCGATGTCAATGGGAAAAGTTCCCAGAACGTTGGCAGCAATGCCACGTTGGATAGCAATGCTGTTTCGTTGATCGAAGAAAAGCCCAGCCATCTTGTCACGCGAAGAGTCAACAACATGGGCCTAGTGTAAAATAAATATATACAAATATAGAAGGTGCAGCTTAGTTGTGGGTAGCATGCTGCATTAGATAACTAAGTTTATTGAACCATACCTGATCTCAAAAATTATCTAAATGTAGAAAATTCAATCAATAACAATATGTATAGCATAGCCTAATCAGGCATCCTCTATATGTGAAGAGAATTTCTATATCTACACGGACCCAATACAGGTTGCTATTTGTCATAGGTCTAAAGATTCAGGTCAAATTTTTAGCTCTAAGACATGCTGATTTCCTCACGATGTTTTTCTTCACCATTCCGAGAGCAGTGGCGAAAAAATAAATCGTACGAAGTAATGTGGCTGCCTGGTTTTACCCACGACCTACAACTCATAAGTCGGAGCTAAACTGACAAGCACGCACTAAAATTGATCGCGGTTACGAGTATTTTATCCTTATAAAGGTACATACATATAGGTATACACCTACCTACTGTATATAATCTTCTGTCGGTCCCCCAAAGTGAGGCCGCACAACTACCATAAACTAAATTTCCTCCAACATTCGACAGGATGTTACTCTGAAACAGCAGTTATCAACACTGTCAACTTTACCACTTTATTAAGTATAGTATCAAAGTTTATAACTGTATAGCAACTTAATGCACAACACTTACGAAGTTCTGAGCCTGCCGTTTCAATAAACCATTAAGTTATTGCACTTGTAATGGGTATGGAGAACAAGGGCTAGTATGTTTGGGTCAGCTTTCTGTCCGACTGAATGCAGAGTATCAGTATTTTACGGACAGCCGGGACTACCAACTTAAGAGCTTGCTTTCCCGACTCGTTTATCGTCAAAACAAGCATGGTTTAAAAGTTTATTGTTTCGTTTATCGCAATGTTTGGTAAAGAGGTAACACGAAAAACTAGCCAAATGCGAGTCGGACTCGCACACTGAGGGTTCCGTACAAACTAACTTTTGTAAATAATTAAATACCCAAATCGAGTCTCGAAGATTTTTCCGAATCGATAAAAGATTTTTTTTGCCTTTGAGGGTTCTATGTCAACGGCAAGTGCCATAAAATTTTGATTCTCTTAAGAGTGCCGAAATATAAGTTGCGATATAAAAGCTGAAAAAAAGATACGATATATATAATCTTTTTTTTCCGTTAACTTAAAAGTTTGATTTTTTCACAGCTTCAAGGGACTGCAGACTTGAGAATATGTTTTCAATTTCAACTCAATATCTTCACGCGAGACGGGTCTTGACAGACAGACGGACAACAAAGAGATCTTATGAGGGTTCCATTTATTCCTTTAAAAATACGGAACCACTCGGTTCGGTCACACAATCGAATATTTTCACAAAACTTGTTTCAGAAAATACGTGTTTTTTTTTAACTTTAAACAATGATCACTCAAAATATTGATTAATTGTGCGAGATTTTTATTATTATTTATTTTCTTAATTATGAGTAAAGTTGACGAAAAATATCAGATTTTCAGAGGTCTTTGGAATAGACTGGATTAGTTTTTATACAAATTTATGATTTGATATCAATAGAAAATTAGATAAAATCCACAAGATATATGCGTTTCCAAAATATCTAGAGAAAGATATGTAGTTACGTCATAAGAAAGGTAATTGAATATGTTATGGTATATGAAAATGTATCTCGGGTTGGACGCTCTTAAACTTTCCAGAACTGCTTTACGATAAGCAATAGTGTATATTAGCTGTAGAAAAAAACAACATGCCGAACTAGTTATTGTAAATTGCCCCATATATGTTGTTGTAATGTAAATTGCCCTAAATTACCGATATCGGGTCAATGAAATTAATCGAGACTAATGGTGCTTTCCCACCAATCGAATAGTGCAGAGCCAACTTTTATATAGGCGTGTAAACGACGCGACGAAATGAAAACGTGATGAATAAATGAATTCGATTTTCAAAGCTGTTAGTTACAGTTCGGCACAGGCACTCGTTAGGGGGTTCAATATTTATCTTTTTGATGGACAAACAGATATTTTATTTAAATCCGTACCTAATCTACATAAATATCCTATCCTCTTATCCTCATCATCATCATCATTTCAGCCGAAAGACGTCCGCTATTGGACGTAGGCCTCCCCCAAATGTCGCCACAATGAACGGTCCTGTACGTTTCACATCCATCGGATTCCCGCAACGCTTGCCAGGTCATCAGTCCACTTTGTAGGAGGCCTCCCAACACTGCGTCTTCCGGTACTCGATCGCCACTCCAGTACCTTTCGGCCCCAATGGCTATTTGTTCTGTGAGCAATGCGCCCTGCCCACTGCCACTTCAGTTTGATGATTCTTCGTGCTATATCGGCAACCTTGGTTCTCCTACGGATAGCTTCATTTGTAATTCAATCACGCAAGAAAACCTCGAGTATAGCCCTTTCCATTGCCCTTTGGGTGACTTTAAGCCTTCTGATGAAGCCTGTTGTGAGCGACCACGTTTCGGAGCCATATGTCATCACTGGCAACACGCATTGGTCTTTCTACTGACTTTCGTCTTGAGACACTGTGGTATATTGAACGAGAAGGTACCGCGCAGCCTCCCGAACGCCGCTTAGCCGTGTCGGATTCGACGGTCAACCTCTTTCTCAAAATTAGATTAGGTATCTACCTTACTTATACCTTAGTACCAATTATTTATTCGTTTATTATTATAGAACTACATTTTTTAAGATGATAATTCAAAACCCATTAAGTTACCCTTTGCGATCCAAGGTAAAGGTAATTTTTCCAAATAATACCACCGGTCTAGCGGGCATCACGTGCGTGGAACCGGGTTTGGTTGAACGACGAGCTACTCATTGCTCGTCGTCCGCAAGCCCGCGCCTACGGTATCTAAGTGGTTAGTTGTCACCCTACGACTGCCAACGCCCGCGACGTCTACTGTGGCGGCGCGGTCTGGGCGTGAGGATGTATAGAACTACTTAACCTTTTACCATCATCACCTTTTTAGATCCTGTGACTATTTTTCATCTAGATTATATACATTACCTACGTGCTAATCCGCGGAGTCACTCGCGTCAAATGTATATCATTATCCCAATGAAACGAATCGGGAAGAAAAATATCCTTTATTCTAATCCAGTTCATAATAACATAGGGTTAGAATTTCTGTCGTCAGAAGTCTAGGTAACTTCCAGCACTGATTAATTAATTTTAGATTGTTTGGTTTCTCAATTTATTAATAATATTTCAAAACTATTCGCAATCATTATTATATTAATGTATATAATCGCACGCACTACTTCTGGTTGAACGCCACCTTTCTGTTAATATTGCAAACCTATGCTGTTTCCGGAGTGATGAGCGTGTGGTGGGGAGTAGTATTCGTACGAGCGCATGGTGAGTTCAGTATTAGTAGTCGTTGAACATAAGAAGTGTATAAACGTGTAAAGTGATTTAATGAGAACAAAATAAAACATAATGAATATAATTGTTACAAGTTATTTTACTTTACTTGACTTTTTTAATAGTCTATCAATGTGCTAATTTCGTCAAGATTCGTTTAATAGACAAACAGTTACACCTTGGCATTTATGTATATCCATACACGCCATAGATGTCGCTACATATCCATGTAGCGACATCTATGGCGTCGAAAAAGAACTAATCCTGTATCGCGAAAGTAAAGTTCTCCGCGCGATTTGAACATACAGAACAGCCCGAAATCATCTATGGGGCAATTATAGCCCACTAGACTTAACACCCGTCTGGTCGGACGACCTCCCTTTTTCAACAGAGTGGGACTTTACTCTCTGTTCCGCGTTCCAAAGATATCTTACCATAACTTATTAGAAGTGTACAGTGTTCTTCTTCTCTTGTTTCCTACACACTATTGTCTACATTTCTTATAATTTCTCCTTTAGCAGGTCTGCTGGAAGAAATTTCTTTAGAAATAAGCAGTACCTTTGTACTATTATTTATTATGTGTTGTCTTTTTTTTTGTTATATTGTGTGTGCATAAATTGTGAAATAAATAAATAAATAAATACAGTCAAGGATTAAAAGTGAAGTTGGAGTGTACCAATGAATTTGTAGAAAAGGCTCAATGCTTCATTACTGTAATTTGTAGTATAGAATCTAAAGTAGAGTAATCTAGTTGTGGACCATTGAACTTCTACTCTTATATTCTTTCTACTCATAAATAAATTTTAGACACATTACCATTGGTACAGTGCAAATGCACTTTTGACTCCTGACTGTACCACAAGTGAAAGATAAATGCCAGAAATTTCAAACACTGCAAACTCTGCAGCTTCTATTCTCAACAGTGCACAGTTCAGGCTATTCCGCATGTGTATCCGACCGTGAATGTAACTTAACAAGATTTAAGAGCAATATATATCTCCCCTAACTTCAGAATTACTTCAGCCATTCTCATAAATGTTAAAGTATCTTTGACATTTCATACATCATTCCTCAGATTAAGACGCTGCGTGTAAGTTTAACATATTAGGCGACGTATTATTATTAAAGTTACGTTTGATTTATGTATGCTTCTGATATAATGTATTACTTGCTTCTAATTAGATTTTAAGTCATGATGTCAAAGCCCGAAGAATTGCCAACCTTATGTTCTATTATTATATTTATCTAATTCTTTATTGTACACAAAACTTAACGTAGTAACTACCTACATAGTATTTTGATATTTCATTTACAAAGGCGCAGACTTAACGGACACACACTATCCACTTAGATACCGTGGCATTCCAGCGCCTTGCCTCGGCATACCTCGTCACGTCGAAGTATGCCTCGGCAGCTTCTGCTACCCGATACATTATTCAGTCATAAGTAGTGTATAATAAAGTGTTGGCGTACTTTGGCATACCGTTAATGCTGAACGTCACGGGCGGCATCCCGCTGTGGGTGCCCGTGACACGTCTTTCAATGCCGTGCGATGATATCCTCGGAAATGCCACGGGATCATTTTAAAGCACAGGAATTTATGTCGTATTCTGATATGATTGAATGTTCATTGGTAAATTATTTAAATCCTTTGTCATGCCGTCTCGATCCGCACATGACATGTTTCCTTAAGATGTTTTCCTTCACCGTTTTGAGAGCAGGTGATGAAATAAGTTACACAAAGTAATGCGCCAGGCTGGAAAAATATCGGGGCATCTATCTATGCATGTATGTTACTCTTTCACTCTCGAACAACTGAAAGGATTCCGATGAGACTTGTTACACGGATGGACCATGTCCTATAATAGTACATACGATACACACTTTTCATCCCGGCCGTATGTTTCCTTAGAACTATTTTTTACATTCACGTGAGCGAAGCCGATGGCAGCAGCTAGTTTTTTTTATTAAAAAAAGCGTTGTTCCACACTAGAAAGTACTTCTGCGTACACAAACATATAAACTGACATACACAAGACACCCAGACCCGCGTTTAATAATAACAAGTTTTAAAATAATAATAAGTTAGTTTTTCCATTCGAAGCTCACGTAACTGAAGTCATAGATCTGGTAATAAATAACTACTTTTTCAACTAAGAATCAATCATACGCGACACATTGCCTCCACACAAAGGCAAACTTATTTTTGTTTCGCAGTCATCTATCATTATCAATCGGCTACCCACATGCCACATGCGAGTGGTCACTGTAATGCGTCAAATAAATGGACTTCATATTATTTTCGTATGAAACGAAACAAAAAATAATAAATAAAGGGGGCTAAAATCGGATTGGGCGCAGGTCACATCAGCCGCATGCACATTGACCACTAGGCCGGAGTCTCCGCAAAGTCGGTATCTGAAAATGGACTTGGACAAAGCCACCGAGGCCGATCTGGAAAAAGGTGGTAAGATCAGCTAGATGTCTGCAGCATGGGCTGGCTCGAGGTGGCTTGAGAAAAAATACCTAGAAGAAGTTAGGGGAGGCGTTTGCCCAGCAGCGGCAAAATATAGGCTAATTAAAAAAACAAATAATATAGTGAAACATTCTGTTTATCAGATAGCGATTCAATTTAGGGATTAGTCATGAATTGCGAGTGAAATTTTAAGGACGCGTAACATTTAACCATATTTCTTTAGGTTTATGAGAGAGACGAAAGAAACTCAAAGAACTCTTTTCTGCTCTCCATCTATATCCCTCTTATTCAACTCAAGAGCTGGTCAATTCGTATGTATAAAAGTGTTTCTCATCATATTTTCGCGTACTTTATAAAATTAGGGTCTCACTATCAGAGTAACGAATATTCTGTTTGTAATGTTCAAGATTAATAATGATACGGCCTTCTAGACAAACTCAGCGTAAAGTTCTAAATCTGTTGAATCTCATGAATTAAAAAATCAATTGACACATTACCTACTAGAGAAAAAAATGAAATACATTTAGTTGTTTTTCAATTCACGTCGGATGAAGAACAGCTAAAGAGGTAGGCTGATAAATAGGCCCACAATATTTCAACCATCGATATATATGTACTACGCACATAGGCATCCACCTATGTGCATTTCAACTATAAATAGTTTTAAGTAGTCTCTCTATACAAATCCCGCCGTTAATCTGATCTCCACAATGCCGTTTACAATGTATATTCGTATAATTCAATCAGGAGAGCTGATCCTGACAGACAAATTTAATTTACCAACATGCCAGGCCTCTAGGAAGCCCTATCGCGTTACGAATTCCAATAAACGGTTTTTTTCTGTCTAGACTTGTATTACTTTCCAGTCTACAGGAAATATAAACAAAATGTGATATTTTTCAAGTTATAATTAGCTTGCTTTTGCCAATGGCTTCGCTTGCGTCAAAGTAGAAAATTGACCCAAAGGAACCATAAACCCTGGGACAAAAGTATTATATGTGCTATTCCAGGGCATGGTCTACCTGCGTCCCACTATCCATCTCAATCTATTCAGCCGTTCGGACATGAAGAAGTAACAAAGATACACACAACGGCTTGGTAGGCGCAGTAGTTAAGCGATTGGCAGCCGCACTGTATGTGGGGGTACGATTCCGGCACGGAACAAATATTTGTATGGCCACATATAGATGTTTCGGGTCTGGGTATTTTATTTATCTGAGTTTACATGTTTATAAACGCACATACAACACAGGAGTACCTAATACCTATTGCGGGGCAATATTTTATAAAAAAAAAAACAATTTTTCACTTTTATAATATTTTTTTAGGTGGGAAAATCATCCATCGACATCTTCCACCCTTGGGCGGAGCGGGAAGTAGTGTTAGACTTTTACTGACTAAAAACCCACTCCTCTTCCTTCTTTGCCTCGGGGTTCATTTTCGCACAACCTTTATAATATTACAATGATATAGATGAAAACAAATGTCTAAGTTATTTTACTTTCAATATATGTAACTATGTTTGATCATCGTTAGAGCAGTGGTGGCCGAGTGGTAACGACCCCGACTTACGAGTTTTAGGTCGCGGGTTCAAACCCGGCCAGGTGCATTACTTTGTGTAATTTATTTCATCACTACTGCTCTCAAAACTGTGAAGGAAAACATCGCGAGGAAACCGACATGTCCTAGAACCAAAAATTCGAAGACATGTGACATTCACCAACCCGCACTGGGCCCGCGTGGTGGATTACGGCCCATTCCTCTCTTGGAGAGGAGACCTGTGTCCCAGCAGTGGGCTAATGATGATGATTGACGATGAAGAAAAAAAATAATAAGTGTATCTTTTTTCTATTTCAGAATATCGTCTACCCGGTTGCCAATTTATCATCCAAATAAGTTCTGCTGTTTGAATGTGAAGAAATAACAAAAAAACACACAAGTTCAAACTTTTCATTTTTTCATATAAAAAAAATTATTTGATTTAGATTGCTGTCTCAAAGTAATTAAAAAAAATTTTAGGTAGGTAGAATTGAGAGCACATACCTATATTACATTGCAGATTACTCCAATCTATTGACTAGACGGCTGACTTTCTAGAATGCGTCCCGGCTGCCAGTATTAATATTTTAAATACTGGCAGTCGGGACGCATATATGACTTATATATATATATATATTATTATAAGTGCAATCGGGTACAACGACTTTCTTGTTTTAGGGCTTTTTCATGAATGCTCAGAAAAGCAGTCGGGTTTTTTTGTTTTTTAAATTACCGTTTTTTATGTTTTTAGTTTTATTTTATTACGATATCACTTTCAAAGTAATTACGAATATAAAGGCACCTCTCAAACTAAAATCCATCGAGCCGTTCAGGTCGCAGAACGTGCCAAACATTTGAATTTGGCGCTAAAAATCCGCCATTTTGTTTTTTTTTTATTTTGATATACCCAGTGTCACTCTCAAAGTAAATACGAATCTAACAACACCTCTCAAGCTAAAATCCATCGAGCCGTTCAGGCAGCAGAGCGTGCCAAACAATTATACATACATACATACATACATACATACATACATACTCTCGAAAAACATAACCCTCCTTCTGGCGCAGTCGGGTAAATATCTAATAATAAGCAGTCGAAAATATTGAAAATACTAACTAGCAGCCAACGACTGTTAAATGCATTATAGAAGTAGGTACCTGCTTACATAAAAAAAAAAAATTACATTATTAAACTTATTTTTGATTGCTCATGATATCCAGTGATGTTTTATTTTATTTATTCATTTATGTACACACAAACACTTAAAAAAGAAAATAACAAACACAGATAGAAGAGCACAAAGGTACTGCTTATTTCAAGTGAAATTTCTTCCAGCAGACCTGCGACAGGAGAGTTGGATGAGAGATGTAGACACAGTGTACAGAAAACAAATAAGTTAGCTAGTTAAAAATACTATATTATTCAAATTAAATCAATGTTTTATTTCAATTTCAATTGATAATGTCCAATACGAAATGCAAATCAATCCCTGTACTATAACTACGAAGAAGGTAGGTGAAACTAAATAGATACCATTGACCATCAGGGTGGTAAACGCCACTTTTTAGTTCCAACCACCACCCCAGAAGCAAGCTTAAAAGGGGCAGATGGGAATAAAGGCAGGCATCCGAGGTATTGTAATTAGTAACTGAAAGCAGGTGCCTAAACTGTCTTTCTTTCAACAAAGTAGAAATCTTCACAATGTTTCATCAGGTCCATATTTACTAATGTGTGGTAAAGTTCCTTGAGAATGTTTACTGTGAAGGTAGGCCATTTAAGACGATGTTATTACATATTTAGGGACATTATCCGAATACTTTGGCGAGCTCCCGGCGCTGGGCGGTATCCCGTAATGCAAGCAACCTTCACGTGAGACCATTAGCTTAATGTGCTTAAGTCAACTTTCAGAGAAATATACCGGCATTAGAGAACACACATGGAACTACGATAAATTAGTAAAGTTATACGCAAACCGATTACATTTATAGTCAAACTAGCTGTTGCCAGTGGTTTCGCCCGTGTGATTGCAGAAAATCATCCCAAGGGAATATACTTCCGGGATAAAAAGTATCCTATGCGATATTCTAGGTCATGAACTACTCGTGTACAAAGTTTCATCAATATCTATTCAGCCGTTCGAGCGTGATGAAATAACAAACATATATACACTCACAAACTTTCGCCTTTATAACGGTGATATTTCGAACAGTTATAATATCAATTTACTTATAATTTCATCATGATTAATTACGATAAAATGTACGCAAGAATAAACGCTGTAATATTCATAGATTCCTACATTGCCATGTACAAAAGCATTTTAACAGACTCCATTTGCATATTATGAAAATAACGCGGTTGCTAAATGACGCCACCGAGCTGCTATTATGACAGCTCAAACTAATAAAATGATGTGACCTCATTTATTACTTAGCCTGGCCCGTGAGGCTTTACGTGAGAAATTACAGAGAGCTCCTGGAAGCATTTATTTCGGCCTCACTCTCCAATAAATCTTTCTAAAAATCGGTCAAGTAAGATTTAGGAGCTGCGTCCAGTGTTCCACGTTACAGCTTAAAATATATCTCGCTATGACCCAGGGGCGCAGCTACTGCCGTATCTGCCGAATCAATTACACGGGGCTCCCGCGCCAAAGGGGCCCCGACGTAACCAAAAATTCGCTATGCTAATGTTATCCACAACCGTTTCGCAGGGTAAAAGAAGCATTTGTAAAAAAGCACCATATTTTTGACACGGGACCTATGGGACTTTTGATACGGGGCCCCTTTGGGACTAGCTACGCCACTGCTATGGCCCCACTAGGCTATATTAACATAGCTACAGCTAGTAATGCCCTCTACCCCTATTTCCCTGCCGGAGTCTGTGTTTCCTGATGCTTATAACCCTGGAATCTTTAGGTCAAGAGTGAATAGTTTACTTCTAGGTAAGCGCGCTCCATCGTCGACCGCATCGTCGCTTTCCATCAGGTGAGATAGCGGTCAAGCCCGAACCTATCAACAATAAAAAATAAATAAAAAAAATATACCAACTGTTTTTCTATCTTATTACAATTTAGTAATTAGATATCTGGGGCGTCCAGGGCAGGCTGGGGCGTCCAGGGCAGGCCTGTCAGGGCAGGCCAGGAGCGGGACTGTGGAGTCACAGCCCGCAAGGCCGGCCCCGCAGGCCAGACAACAGCAGCAGAGAAGGCCAGCCCCTGCTGCCGCGCCCAAAAAGGGCAAAGTGGCGCCGGCCACTAAGGTGGCAGGAGCCCCTGCCGTGGTGGCAAATAGGCGGACTGTGCCGCCTCCCCAGCCTGCGGAACCTCCGGCCGAAGCCGAATGGCAAGTGGCCGGAGCCAAGAAACGGGCAGGAAGGGCGAATCGGGCCGCTAAGAAACGCCAGCGGCGGCAGCGGCGTAAACGGATGGCTGGGATTCGCGCCCCGCGCTCCACGGCTGTAGTGATAACACTGCAGCCGGAGGCAGCGAAAAAGGGTGCGACCTACGGCCAGGTCATCCGTAAGGCGAGGCAGGCGGTGGACCTAAACGAGTTCGGGATCACCGGGGGCTTCCGGATGCGGCATACCGCGACCGGTGCCCTGATGCTGGAGGTCCCTGGGGCCAACAGCGGCCCCACCGCAGACGCCCTGGCGGAGAAAATCAGGGCGACCTTGGATGCGGAGGAGGCCCGCGTGTCCAGGCCCACAAGATGCGTCGACATGCGCATTATGGGCCTGGACGATTCCGTGACGGCTGAGGAAGTCGTGGCCGCTGTCGCCAGGACGGGGGGGTGCCTTACCGACCAGGTCCGGGCGGGCGCCATCCGTGCTGACGGCACGGGCATGGGGGCAGTGACGGTGAACTGCCCCGTGTCAGCGGCCAGGATCATCACGGGGGAGGGCCAACGGCTCTTGGTAGGCTGGGTCTCCGCGCGAGTTAAGCTGCTGGAGCCTAGACCGCTGCGCTGTTACCGCTGCCACGTGGGGCACCACGTGGGGGTCTGTTGCGCAGCGGAGGAAGATCGCAGTGACCACTGCTTCCAGTGCGGTCAGTCCGGCCACAAGGCCGAAACTTGCAACGCAGCCCCGCACTGCTACGCATGTGCGGCGGCGGGCAAGCCGGCCGACCACCGGGCTGGGAGTAGGACCTGCGATCCCCCTGCCAAGGCCAAGGGCAAGGTGCCAAGGCCCGTCCCCGCGAAGATTCTCACCGCCGCGGCTGCCCAGCTGGCTGCCGCCGCCATCGCCTCCGCAGACGCCGCCGCCGCTACCACCGCGGCAGGACCCTCGCAGAGGGCACGGGAGGAGACTGTAATGGACTGTCAATAACGGCTCCATTACGTCTCCTCCAGGCGAATATCAACCACTGCGCCCCCGCTCAGGATCTGTTGCTCCAGAGCATGGCGCAGTGGTCGATCAACATCGCCGTCGTCTCCGAGCCGCACTTTGTCCTGCCCAGAGCCGACTGGGTTCAGGACCTGAGCGGCTCGGTGACACTTATTTCGTCGGCCGCCGCCGGTACCCCGGCACTCGAAGCCGTCAAGAAAGGCCGGGGTTGCGTGGCAGCACGGTTCGGGGACATAGTGGTGGTAGGCGTCTACCTGTCCCCGAACAGATCTCTCGCCGAATTGGATAGCTCCCTTTTGGAGCTGGATGCCGTCGTTGCTGGGTTTGACTCCAGCCTCCCCGTGGTCGTTTGCGGGGACTTCAATGCCTGGAACGGGGCTTGGGGTTCCCGGTTCACGAACCAGCGGGGTCGAAGGGTTGAGGAATGGGCTCTAGGACAGGGCCTACTCGTCCAAAACCGGGGTTCTGTCCCCACGTGTGTGCGGATGCAGGGCGAGTCGGTGGTGGACGTTACGTTCGCCAGCCCTGCACTGGCACCGCGCGTCGTCGACTGGCGCGTCATAGAGGAGGTGGAGACGTACTCCGACCACCGGTATATCCGGTTTGACGTCTCCGCCCAGACCTCGACCGCGCCGGTCCGACGGACCCCGTGTGGTCCGCGTTGGGCGCTGAGGCAGCTGGACAGGGACCTGCTCCAGGAAGCCGCGATGGTACAGGCCTGGGTGCAAGCACCGGACAGGCCTGTCGACATCGACGTCGAGGCGGACTGGTTTCAGGTGGCCATGTCGCAAATATGCGACGCGGCCATGCCCCGAGTCCGGCCAGGACGTGCCCGGCGCCAAGTACACTGGTGGTCGCCAGAGATTGCGGCACTGCGCGATGCGTGCAATGCTGCGCGACGCCGGTATACTAGACACCGCAGGCGCCGCACCCGTCCACCGGGTGCGGAGGCCATAGAGGCGGAGCTATATGAGGGATACAGAGCTGCAAAGCGCACCCTCCGAGCGGAGATAAAGCGGGCCAAACTCGAGGCCCGCAACGTGTGGCTGGAGTCTCTGAACGTCGATCCGTGGGGACGCCCATACAAAATGGTGATGGAGAAACTCCGCCCATGGGCTCCCCCGCTGACTCAGAGTCTCCGGCCCCAGCTCGTGGAGGGTGTGGTGAGCGCTCTGTTCCCTACGCGAGGGGAGCATACTCCCCCGCCTATGGCTCCGCCACCAGCAGCGGTGTCCGATGCGGACCACGACGGCAACGACGGCAACAACGCTCCAGAGGTGACCGAGGTGGAGATGAGAGTGGCGGTGCGAAGGCTGAGTGCCAAGAACACCGCCCCAGGACCCGATGGCTTGCCTGGAAAAGCCTGGGTCCTGGCCATGGAGGAACTCGGGTCTCGACTGAGAGGGCTCTTCAGCGCATGCATGGAGAGGGGCCAGTTCCCGCTTCGCTGGAAGACGGGGAAACTGGTCCTTATCGCGAAGCCGGGGCGCCCCGCGGACTCTCCGTCCGCGTATCGGCCCATTGTGCTGCTCGACGAGGTGGGCAAGCTCTTTGAAAGAGTAATTGCAGACCGCCTCGTCGTGCATCTGGCACGGAAGGGGCCGGATCTTGCGGACGGCCAGTTCGGATTTCGCAGGAGGCGCTCCACTGTGGACGCCATCATGCGCGTGCGAGCCCTCACGACGGGGGATGCGGTGTCCCGGGGCAGGTGTGTCTTGGCGGTGTCTCTGGACATCGCCAACGCCTTCAACTCCCTGCCCTGGAGTTGCATTGGTAGGGCACTCCGGTACCACCGGGTGCCCGACTACCTCTGTCGGGTGATCGAGGCCTACCTGTCGGACAGGTTCATCATCTACCCCGGTCATCAGGGGGAGCTGAAACGGCGAGAGATGTCGTGCGGTGTTCCGCAGGGATCGGTACTAGGGCCGCCCTTGTGGAACATCGGGTACGACTACGTGCTGCGCGCCGACCTCCCCGACGGGGTCAGCGTGGTCTGTTACGCAGACGACACGCTGGTCCTGGCGCGGGGACGGTCGTACCAGGCGGCGGTCGAACTAGCGACGCGCGGGGTTGCGACAGTCGTGGAGAGGATACAGCAGTTGGGACTCGAGGTGGCATTGCACAAGTCCGAGGCCATGTGTTTTCACGGCCCTCGGAGCGCGCCACCTCCGGGCTCCCAATTAACGGTAGGAGGAGTTCACATCGGCGTCGGGTCGACGATGAAGTACCTGGGACTCGTCCTCGACAGCCGGTGGAACTTCAAGGAGCATTTCCGACGTCTGGCTCCCAGGTTGAATGCGACTGGGGCTGCGCTCAAGCGGCTCCTGCCGAACCTAGGGGGTCCAGACGCCTCCTGCCGGAGGCTCTACGCAGGCATCGTTCGGTCCATGGCCCTTTACGGTGCGCCGGTGTGGGCGCCATCGCTACGGAAGCGAGTGGCGGCCCGGCTAACCGCCTGCCAGAGGGTCATGGCCATCCGGATGATCCGCGGATACCGTACGGTGTCCTGCGAAGCGGCGAGCCTCCTTGCTGGCCTACCACCGTGGGATTTGGAGGCAACAGTCCTTGCACACATGCATGACTTACGCGTGGAGATGCAACGTCGGGGCGAAACTCCGCTGCCGCGACAAGTCGCGGCATGGCGGACAGAGCTCCGGCGGGATCTCATGGTGAAATGGCGAGAGCGATTGTCGCAATCTCGTGCTGGGCACGCCACGATCGAGGCGGTAAGGCCCCTCTTTGAGGCGTGGCTGGAAAGGCCCCACGGCGTCGTCACCTTCCGTTTGGCGCGGGTGCTGACCGAGCACGGCAAGTTCGGTCCGTACCTGTACAAGATTCGTGCGGAGACGACGCCCGGGTGTCGCCACTGTGCGGACCGCCCGGTGGACACGGTGGAGCACACAGTCGAGGTGTGCCCCGCTTGGGAAGAGCAGCGCCGTGTCCTCATGGGGGCGATCGGTGGCGATCTCTCGCGCCGGGGCTTGGTTCAAGCCATGCTCCGGAGCGAGGAGGAGTGGCAGGCGGTCGCCTCCTTCTGCGAAGCAGTAATGCTAGTAAAGGAGGAGGCCGACCGCCTTAGGCAAAGGCGGACACGCCGCCGCCGCCGCCGGGTTTCCGATCCCAATTTCCGGCCACCGTAGGCGCGGGCTCGCGGACGGTGGGCAATGGGTAGCTCGCTGTCCGTCCGTCCGGTAACAGACCGGTCCGAGCTCAGGTCGTCTACGGCGCGCACCGTTCCCGCGCGCCTCAAGGAGTTGTCAGCATACTGTAGGGGTCCAGCAGGGCCGAAGCCTACTGGGGCCAAAGGTTATGTGAGACTGTCACCAAAGGCCCCAGGATAAAGGCAAGGAATGGAAAGGTAGGTTTTTTAGTCAGTAAAAGTCTGACACTGTCTCCCGCCCCACCCAAGGGCGGGATTCGTCATTGGATGATTTTTACCTACCACAAAAAAAAAAAAAAAAAGTAATTAGATATGTCCATCAGCATTAAGGACCATTTAAATAATGAGTAATAACATTTTTTTAACGTAACTCAACCCTAGGAATTACTCCTTTATCGTAGGTGCGTTCGCAAACACCCGGAAAAACTATCTGTAGTCCATACAAATAATAATAATAATATTCCACAACTATCACACAACGCCGTCTAGTCCCAAGCTAAGCAGAGCTTGTGTTATGAGTACTAGACAACTGATAAACATGGAAATATAAGAAAGATGATCTTGGGTTTTTTTTATGGTAGGTAAAATCATCCAATGACAAATCCCCCCCTTGGGTGGAGCGGGAAGTAGTGTCAGACTCTTACTGACTAAAAACCTACCCCGTTCCATTCTTTGCCTTGGTCCCAGGGCCCCGGGTGCCATTTTCAATCTTGGGTGGAGATCGAACCCACGACCTCCGGCGTAGCAGTCAGGGCTACTAACCACTAGACCAACAGATCAGTCAAAATATTTTTTTGACACCCGTGACACTCAGTACAACAGCCAACCGCTCAAACATTGTGCCAGCGGTGCCGAAAAAATAAGTAAAATTAAGATAAATTGGACGGGGAGCGAAGCTCAGTGAATAAACATCGTACAAATGAAATTATATACAGCAAAAACTGTTTTTCGTCGATAATGGCGAGTGGATGGTGAATTTTACTTTACAAAAATGACACAAGTGTGGCGATTTAAATGGGACATTTTTATTCAGGCCTATAGCTCTTCTTGAATATTCAAAAGTAATTATGTGGCTGAATACCCACAGTAGTCTACATTGAATTTGGCGGCAGGAATGGAGAAGCGAATAAATTAAAAACACTCCATCACGCCATCTAACGCTGACACGATGGCATTTTCCCTTATACAGCTTTATGGTAATAAATTAACCACTCTCAGACTTGAAAAATGTGTTAAAATAATTACAGGATTTAATGTTTCGAACCTTGGTTATTTTCTTTATATACTCGTCGATCATTGAAGGCTTTACGGCCTCCCTAGCCAAATTACAATCGTTTCGTTTGGCGTGAACGCTTGGAGTTGGTCACGCCCCCAATACCTTTGTTCTGACGTCTTCTCAACCCTCGCTCACGTGGTCAGAATAAAGGTATTGGGGGCGTGGCCAACTTCAAGCGTTCACGCTAAACGAAACTTGGCTAGGGGGGCTGTTCTATTTACAAAAGAGTCCTAAAACCAATCTCATATAAAAAAAAAACAATAAATGATTTATAAACAATGTGCTTAATGCGAGTTAGCTATATGTTAGCGCGATTGACCCGTTTATGACGTTCGGCGCTCCGATTGGCCCGTTCCAAGCGGTTAACCAATCAGAAAGCCGCGATTTGATCGCGTTAACGTAAAAACAACTCTCCGCAGTGATAGTTGTTCTGGGTCTAAATATCTTGTGTCTGTGAGTTTATATGATTGTGAACTCACTCGCGATACAGGAGAAGGTATAGTTTTATCAGAAAAAAAAAATGTTTTCAACAGAACGCATATTAGCAGTATTTAAAGACTCCATTTGCAGCAGTTCCATTATAAGTCAACTGTTCAACTGTTCCGTTTCAAAAGCAATGCAGCTTGTAGGGAGGGTGGTCGTTCCTCGCACCTGCTCTTCGGAGGTCAGTCAGAATAGTTGCCCCACCTGACGCTAACTCCCTACGATATGAACGAGAATATTATGGTAGAAAGACTTTTATGTGCGTTTCAGGATCGTAAAGATGTGTACATACTAAGAATACATTTATCACTCGATTTGAAATCTATACTAACATTTTCTTTCAATATGACACGTAAATATGTACTTATGTATAGGTTTTTATTTATTTATTTATTATATGTATATATTTATGTATAGTGTGTTGTACACATATCTATTTAGTTTATTTTTTAGTTTTTAGTTAGTCTTAATAATAATTTATGTGATTAAGTTTTGTTGTGCATGTTTGTTTAGTTATCCGCAAATATAAAGTTTATCTCTAATTTTTTTTTCATGTGCGGTTTGCTGTAAGAAAATCCAATTATGGGTTAAGCTCGCCTATGTACATCAACTGTCCTATTTTTTAATGTGTAAAATTGTATGTACAATTAAGAATAAAGAATAAAGAAATTATTATAATGCTGAAGGGTTTGTTTATTTAGTTAAACGAGCTAATCCCAAGTACTTTTTCGAATAGAAAAATTCATTAATTAATTTCAGTGTTGGCCATTTACCATGGAACTCTACCTATAACTCTACCATAGAACAACAAGCTATAACCCCACACGATCGGAGTAGTAACCAAAGACTCAGGTGAAACCAGAGGGGACATCCAGTGTTGAAATATCACGGCAATCAAAAATACGAATAGTTTAATTTCTTTGTAATGATCCAAAAACAAATAAGTAAGTGAACCGGTAGAATCGTTTTGTTGGTCGTGCACTAACGAAACCTCTCTCTCTCCCGATTCGCGGCTTACCGTACAATACTCGTAATTCGTAGACACAAAACCGCGAGCTGCATTCGGCTGGAGTAAACAAGCAAAAAGTCGAATGCAATTTAAAATTTTCGCTCAAAGGTAAAAAATTTTGCTTTCTCGAATTTCTGCTAGGGGTGTGCTCGTTCCGGAACGTACCCGGCTCGTTTGTATAATTGTGTTTGTGTATGTGGCTGTTGTCACCGGCCCGCCATGGCCCGCCATCTATTTGACCGGTCCGAACACTGACGCGGACAAATTGACATGTCCTGTCCCTTCCATAGCCCTATTCCAAATTGTATAGACGTACACGTCGCGTTAAACATGTTACACTTTTGTTACTTTCTATATTGTGTTGGCTTTTGATGTTTTGAAAGGTTAGGTCTGTTGTGATGTGAGGTATCAAAGGAGCAAGGTGATTGAATTTTATTTCTGATAACCAAAGCATTTTTTATAGAACACCTTTTTTACAAAAAAGCAGGAAAAACAGTTACAAAGAATGTTGTCCTTTATTTATTTATATTTCCGTTAATTAATTAATGGGCACATATTGTGAATGTTGAATGAAATAAAAACTCTTGGTAAAATAAATGAATACGAGTTATGTTAGGTGGACGGGTGGAGAGGGAGAGGGAGACCAAAGAGAAAGATGGATGGATTGTGTGAAGAATGTTAACGCTGGACAAGGGCAGGAAGATGATAATGTATGTTCTTACTTTTAAAATGGGATCTGAATGGAATTTATTTGATTATTCTGGTTTCTAAAAAAAATATTGAGTAAATTGTTTCCGTCTCCCGTAGGTACTTTGCGTTGTTTTGAAATTGCGTTTTTCCTGTTCGATAAGCCTTTGTCAAAACGACTCGTGTATGGAAGGATATTGATATATTTTAACCATATTTATCGGCAAATCATGAGTTTCGGACACGACCTTAATATAACGTTATTTGGAATAGTGTCGCCATTGTAACAAAATAGTCCACAATGGAGATAAGGCCGGCCTAGCTGGACGACGACCAGACGGAAAAACTGACCTTTATTTTGCATAATAAATCAATGTCAGAATCGGCGTGATTCGTCTAGCGATGCCCATCCATATCCCAAATAATCCCAATTTCTGAGATATACTCGTACTTATGTGTTTTTGGTGTAGCAAGCTGTCGTTCTATCAAATTGCCTTCTGTTTTTTGTTGGCTTTATCGTAAGAGTGAGACACACCAAATACACCCTTAATCTGTCCTAGCTCAGAGGACACCGGTGTCCTCTCACATCCACGCCACTATAGGCCTTAATTCCGATGTTTAGAGTCTACTTTTGTATGAACAAGTTGGGTAGTTGTGGATCGAAGTGTTAATTTCGAAGTACCTAACTACCTGTTCCGTGGACCGTTATCGTCACATTGTTGTGCTCCATAAATATATCCCGTGTAAAGGTAAGTCTACGCTAGAGGAGCTGAGCACAAGTTTTCGAGAACAGACTAGTCATGTTTTCCGTGGCACGGAATGTCACACCACCAACATTCAAACTTCGGGCTGCACAAGTGTAATTTTTAATAATAATTATTATAAATTAAGTAAAGCTTCGACGACCATCTGTCGAAGCTGTCGTTGCGCGGTTGGATCAAGGGCCTGATACAAAAGGCAGTTACTCCTCGACACGGCTCGCATTGTGAGGAGGTTCCTGTCTCTGGAGCTCTAACCACCGGTAGCTTGGACCCTGCTCCCGACATCGGTCAACTACTGTTTTTTTTTTTATATTTTTAAATGTTATTTTTTAATATCTGTATTAAGAAATATTTAAAAATATAAAAAATATGTAATTAAGAAAAATAAAGAGAATTATTATAATAATAATTTTTTATTTGCGTCCATAGCTAACACAAAATCTTATGTAAAACAGTTTCGCTAGCTAAGTCTAATTAGGTTGTTAGCTTACACAGACACTGTATCCCATAGTAGTATAAACTGTATTAATGTAATATAAAAACCCTTTTTTCCCGACCTGGCAATCATACCCAGGACCTTAACTAAGTATAGATACACAGTATAGAAATTCCAAATATACATTAATCCCAACCATAAAAGCAGATTTAAAAGGTTTAGCATTTTTAATCCTATTACATAATATATTTAGGTTAGTAATACCTCCATACTTATATATTTGAACTTTATTTTTCTATGAGTAGTTACACCGATAATCTTATTTCAAAGATAAAAAATACGCTTCGCTGGGATCTAATAAAAATGTGAATTTGATATAAGGCTCCAATAAAATGCTGTTATAAACTACAATATATTTTAGTGCCAGCAACGTATGAGAGAATTACTGTTATTGAGATCAAACACTATACTCGTACACCATTAAATTTTGATCGTTTTAATCCGGTGGAGGGTCGATTCGGTACATGAAACACTATCGATTTGTAAAGATAAAATTAAAAAATAAAGTACTTTTTTTAAACTCTAATTAATTTACGCATGTACGAAATTAATTTCTTTAAGTAAACGTCAGCTGGGCGAGTTCAATGACCTGTAGGTAGTTAGTACGCAACGACTGACAATTACCTACAAGGTCATTGACTCGTTTACTTAAAGAAATTTATTTCGTACATGCGTATATTAATTTGAGTTTAAAAAAAGTACTGTATTTTTTGATTTTCTCTTTACAAATCGATAGTATTTCATAGACCGAATCGAACCTTAGCAGAATTAAAACGACCAAAATTTAACGGTGTATAAAAGGTAACCAGTTGGACACCACCGACAATAAGTAAAACACAGGTCATAGCGGGCATTAGGGGCCAACGCACAGCTGAATGTAGGAGCAAACCTCTCAGTCACCTGGATGGCCCGGTGACCAGCTAAACGCTACCTATAATAGTTTTGGGCACGCCACGATCTAGGCGGTAAGGCCCCTCTTTGAGGCGTGGCTGGAAAGGTCCCACGTCGTCGTCACCTTCCGCTTGGCGCAGGTGCTAACTGAACACGGCAAGTTCGCGAAGTACCTGTACGCCCGGGTTTCGCCATTGTGCGGAGCGCCAAGAGGACACGGTGGAGCACACAGTCGAGGTGTGCCCCGCTTGGGAAGAGCATCGCCGTGTCCTTGTGGGGGCGATCAGCGGCGGCGATCTCTCGCGCCGGGGCTTGGTTCAGGCCATGCTCCGGAGCGAGGAGGAGTGGCAGGCGGACGCCTCCTTCTGCGAAGCAGTAATGCCAGCAAAGGAGGAGGCCGACCGTATCAGGCAACGGCGCACACGCCACCACCGCCGCCGAGATTTCGATCCCGATTTCCGGCCACCGCAAGCGTGGGCTCGCGGACGGCGGGCAATGGGTAGCTCGCTGTCCGTCCGTCCGGTAACAGACCTGTCCGAGCTTAAGTCGTTTACGGCGTGCACTGTTGCCGTGCGCCTCAAGGAGTTATCAGCAAACTGTAGGGGCCCAGCATGGCCGAAGGCTACTGGGGCCAAAGGTTATGTGAAAATGTCACCCGAGGCCCTGGGACAAAGGCAATGAATGGAACAGGGTAGGTTTTTAGTCAGTAAGAGTCTGACACTCTTTCCCGGCCCACCCAAGGGCGGAATTTGTCATTGGATGATTTTGCCTACCATAAAAAAAAAACCTATAATAGTTTATATCAATTAAAAAAAAAACAAGCCTACGTATGTAACTTATATACTGAATTACGTAGTATATTAATAAAAATACACAAATAGACTCCCCACTCTACTCATAACTATTTGTCTTCTCGGTACATAACGAAACAAACGCCTTGACAACGAAACAGAATGACGTCATCATCCGGTTTATTTTTATACATTTCATTAGCTAATGATAACAGTTATAAATTATACTAATAATGCCCGTAGCGTACATATACGACAAAACGGTAATAGCACCCATATCTACTTTTGTTTTACATTTTATTATACGAGTAATAATTATGACAAACGCCAGGTTGTTATCATTAAAGGGCGTGTTTTACGTGTCAACAACATAAATGTAATATTTATGATCTACTTATTTATATGTATAAATAATATCCAAATGTCTGTTTGTAATATCAAAATATATATATTTTTTTTTTTACTAGGCAAATGCATAGAAACTATATTTGATTTCTACGAGTAAAACAAAACATATTTTTTTCTGTCTTTCTGTTTGTGTCAGCTAATCTCCAAAACAGCTGGACCGACGGAACTTTCACTGGTAGATAGGTGTTGTTATAAGAAGTAATTATCATTATTATTTAATTTATTTTACTATTATTGGAGTAATCGTTTTTGTTTGATAGCCGCGATTCAGGCCCTGCCTAGTGTGGTTTCACTGTTATTTTTGTAAATTGTAATTTGAGTTGCTAATAAAGTTATTATTATTATTATTATTATTGCCTTTAGTCCTTATAATACATATTTTTAACATTTTTAAATATTTTTAACACACATAAAAAAAAAACATTTAAAAATATAAAAAATAGTAGTCCACCGGCATCGGGCACAGGGACCAAGCTACCGGTGGTCAGGGCTCCAGAGAGAGGAATTATTATTTCCTTTATTTATTTCCTTAAACATATTTTTAACATTTTGCAATATTTCCTAAAAAAAAGAATAAAAACATTTAAAAATGTAAAAAACAGTAGTCCGCCGGTGTCGGGAGCAGGGTCCAAGCTACCGGTGGTTAGGGCTCCAAAGAAAGGAACCTCCTCACAATGCGAGCCGTATCGAGGAGTACTGCCTTCTGTATCAGGCCCTTGATCCAACCGCGCAACGACAGCTTCGACTGGTGGTCGTCGAAGCTTTTGGCTATAAGGCCGTTGGCAGTCACGACAATCGGCACAATAATATATAATATAATAATAATATATAATATTTCCACAACTATCACACAACACCGTCTAGTCCCAAGCTAAGCAGAGCTTGTGTTATGGGTACCAGACAGCTGATAAACATACTTATATATTTCTAAATACATACATATTATAGATAAATAACACCCAGACACAGAACAAATGATCATGCTCATCACACAAACATTTGTCCTGGGTGGGAATCGAACCCACGACCTCCGGCATAGCAGTCAGGGCCACTAACCACTAGACCAACAGGCCAGGCCAACAATGAATTATTATTATTATTAATTAAGATATACTTTAAAACAGAAAAGGAATTGGGGATCTGCGCAAAAAATACATCTTCTTGAAATGGTCACGAAATTGAATTTTGCTGTTTTACTAGTTTGATGCGGACAAAGTCGCAGGCATCAGCAAGTTACTTACATAAGTATTGAAAGAATAGCGCCACTGTTTTTATTCAACAGATAGCAAAACGCTCACAGCTGTTTAAACAAAAATATAATTGCATTTTCCATAACTGCAGTGCACCAGAAGTTGCATTTACATTTTCCATTGCACCTCTTTTATGTAAAGCGTACCTACAATTTCATAATCCCATATTTCCATTCGCTATTGTTTCACTCTTCATAAAAAGGTATTGTGTAAATAATGAACCTCGAAACAATTTGCAATTCAACTAGACATACAGTTGCCGCCTTCTTCCTGGAAACAGTTTTGCTCTTGTTATAATGTATAAGTAAACAAGCACTCAAAAATTTACATATTTGTCGAGTTCTATCTTTTTCAAAGTTTGTAAAAAATTCTGTATTTTTTCAAAAAGAATTGGGCTCGTCCGGGATTTGAACCCGGGACCTCTCGCACCCTAAGCGAAAATCATACCCCTAGACCAACGAGCCGCTTAAGAGAGATGTCGAAATTCATGACTACTTTAGAGTGAGATGCGTGAACGCATTAGTGAAAGGTGTTTGTCCACTTTTAATGTGCAAACAACAGCTATGTAAAAAAATTAGGAAGAGCTGACTATCAAAATGTTTGTTAGCAAAGAAACACTGATACAAGTTCAATTTCTATTAAATAAGTACATTCATTATGACTCACTATCCGTGTAAGTAAATAATTTATAGTCTACTGGAATTCACGTCATATTATGCTGCTTGCTTTCATTTTAATTTGTTAGTGTGTTATATTCGTATTTACCTAGTTGGTAGCAGTGAAGAAACGCCTACCGTCATTGACCGTCAATTTGAATAACTAATCAACATCTGCTTGCTCTCGAAAAGAATAGTGGTGTATTCAAAATATTATAAAATCACTCAATGGAAATTATTAAAATAAATAATAAAAAAAATACATAAATACAATTATTATTTCGACAAAACGGCAACTAAGTTGTATAAAAAATTGGGCTCGTCCGGGATTTGAACCCGGGACCTCTCGCACCCAAAGCGAGAATCATACCCCTAGACCAACGAGCCACATGAAGTATAGCCATCAAATATCAATTTGCAATCGAAGTGTTATGACTGATACAGTTATTATCGTTGTTTTAAATGACGTCATGGCGCGGAACTAATAAAAATCTCATCAAATTGTTACGATAGCAAATGATTTAAACGATTACATAACGTTATATGTACTTACATTTTTATGTAGATTATGTATGTGGATTTTTTTATACCAACTTTAAGACGTACGTAAGTATTTATCGGTTCAAATATCGAAGCATATGCTGAGTTGTAGAGCCTTTTTTGCGTCACTTGGGTATATTTTTTCGTTTAATGTTACATTTCTTAATGCGTTTAATGTTACATTTCTAATTGCTTATTTATATTTTCAGTTGGTTAACATTTGTTCGATGCATTTATTATTTTATTGTTGTTTGTCATGTTTGAATCACAAATAAAAATTATGTTTCTTTCTTTCTATTGTAGCGAAATAAAAAAATAAACACTTCACGTAATACGTTACGTGTGTACTTAAATAAATAATACGTATAATGTATGTCCTAATAATGAGTTAAGGTGTGCAATAAAGAAATAAATAATAATAATAATAAGAAATATTTGTGTATATATTTGTAATAAGAAATATTTAGAAATATAAAAAATATGTATAAATAAAAAATAAAGAGAATAATAATAATATTTTTTGAAGTATTTTCAACAATTTTAAACACGAAAATTATGAAGGTTAGGACAAGTTAGACAATAATGTATTAGCGTACACCAGTAAGACTATAAAATTAAGAAAACCTACAAACTAATTAAGAAAGCCGAAGTAAAATTAATTGCTCACTAGTGTTAGCTTTGGTTTGGAATTTTGTAATCTCAAAAAATCCTACTTATTTTCGCTACAATATACACGTCATCATCTTCCTGCCCTTATCCCGTTTTATATGGGGTCGGTGCAACACGTTTTTTTCTTCCATTCTCTCCTGTCACTCGTCACGCTATCACTAACTCCCTTTTCTTTCATATCACTCCTCACACAAAAAAGATACACGTAAAAAGATATAATTAATGGCAAATAAAAGTATCGCCTTATAATTCTTTGTTTGATCATCGCGTCGTCAGTATTAAATTGTGATACTCCCACTTGCGAACGTCAGGTTATTGCCCTTTCGACTTTGGAACCTGGCTCACATAACTCACATGTTGACGAAATATGTATAAATGAAATATCTCAGCATTGCCACGTGAGCCGGTTCCCTCTTATGTAAGAAGATTGGCAATTTTTTTTATTCAATATGGTCATTATCTTTATAATAGATATAATTCTTCTTTAAATACGTGTGTTTGCAAGGGGGTTTATCCTCGCCTCGCCTTTTTAACCTGTACATGAACCGGCTGATCGGTGAGCTCAGCAGCACTAATATTGGATGTTCCATAGACGGAGTGTGTATGAATGTATGAATAATATAAGTTACGCGGATGATATGGTTTTGCTGAGTCCATAGATCAGTGCCTTACGTAAACTTTTGCGCATTTGCGAGTCGTACGCAGAGGCCCATGGGCTCAGTTACAATACTAAAAAGAGTGAGTTCATGATCTTCAAAGCCGGTACCAAATGCTACTCATCTGTACCACCTATCACTCTTTGCAGCATTCCTTTAAAAAGGGTGCAGCAGTTTAAATACTTGGGCCACTGGGTTTCTGATGACTTAAGTGACAATCTGGACATTGAGCGAGAGCGCAGGGCGCTGTCTGTCCGGTGTAATATATTGGCTCGCAGGTTTGCACGTTGTACTAGACCTGTAAAGGTGACTCTATTTAAGGCATACTGTCAGTCGTTTTACACGTGCAGTCTGTGGTCCAACTTCACGCAGCGGGCGTACAGCGCACTGCGTGTGCAGTACAACAATGCTTTCAGGATACTGTTGGGGCTTCCGCGGTTTTGTAGTGCTTCGGCTATGTTTGCTGAGGCTCGGATGGATGATTTTTTCCCGATCATACGAAAGAGGAGCGCTTCTATATTGAGTCGCCTACAAAGAAGCCCGAACAGTCTCCTGAGGGTATTGTCCGAGCGCTGGGACCTGTCCCTGATAAAGAGGTGGATGCAGCTTCATGTTAGCGCTTCTCCTCGTATTGTATGACTGTGTTTATTAATTGTTGTGTATGTCTAATTTCATGTGTTAACTGTGTTTTTTCATTCGTTTTATTTATATTTAATTTAAATGTATGTATGACATTGCTATTGTGATTTTAATATTGATTTTTTGTTTAATGTTCTTATTTATGTTTTGATTTAATTGATTTTAATTTAATTTTATGTAATTATGGACGATGTCTGAATTAAATAAATATTATTATTATTATATTGTAGTGGGTCCCTGGTAAAGGCTGCGGGAATCCGACAGATGCGAGAAACAAAGGACCGTTCATTGTGGCGACATTTGAGGAAGGCCTATGCCCAACAGCGGACGTCTTTGGGCTGAAATGATGATGATGATTATGGGTCCCTGGATGGTTTAATACATTTAGACCCGGTAGGTGGCGCTCGGATGCTAAATTTTTTTTTTGAACGAAAACCTAGTTTTCAGGCAGGACTAAGTCTATTGAGCCCGCAAAAATTCAGTTTGAAAGTCAAAAGCATCTATTGCATTTTTTTAATATTATTGGTAGGCTCGCGCTTGACCACAATTTCACCTGATGGTAAGTGACTATGTGAACGACGGTAGAGCACACTAGCCTAAAAGTAACCTTGACTGACCCTTAGGTTATAGCTATCAGGAAACACAAATTCAGACGAGGAAGTCCACTCCTTAGCTGTACGCTTAGTGAATATGTTCCCAAAAGGTTTTGTGCGTAGGGCGTTTGGTTGAGGTGTCTGCCATACCGGAGGCACATCGCCGTACGTCTGGTGGTACGGTGTCGGAACGACGATGGGCTTGGCCGAAGTAAGCGACAAACAAGTCATCTACCTACGATTGTTATCATGACTACAATTACGTGTTTAAGTATCGTTTACTAATTACCAGTCACCCTATATATTTTTTTTTACATTTGAATTTTAATTATTTAATAATAAATTTAACTAATCATTGACTCTCACGTGTTGGTTTGTTAGTGAAGAGAATAATAAATAAAAAGTTTCTGCTCCTACCTACATTTGTGAGTATATTACCAACGCCAACGTCCATTCCAACAAAAACATCAAGGAATAGGTTATCTGAAATAACTTGCAGCAATTTCATCTCCAGCATTACCTAATATTATATTCACACTCGTAAAAAACAAACAACTTTTTATGACTTCCACAAGATTTATTACCTTTCCGTTTACACCCATGATAACTTAGTACATGAATCTATGTACTTAGGATTTTATGTACTTCGGATTCGTATCTCCTGAAAGTATTTTTTCCTAAAAGGAGTTTAGCAAGTTCGGGCTAAGAGCTTTTGGCGTGATGGCCCGCCGCGCTTTCACTCAAAACGTATTCAAGGAGAGTTGAGCTAGGCTTAAGTTTGAATAACGGTAATTAGAGAGATACGAACTGGAATACAAGAGAATCATTAGCAGGACTTAACGAAGTAATATCCAGGTCGTGTCTGAGGTGTGCATCTGCGACTAAGCTCTTCTAATGACTAAGATACGAGTAGATGGTTGATTGGCAGCCTTGCGTAATCACGCAGCGGGTAGGACGTAAGTCCAAGGCAAGGATTAATTAGTATTTTTTTTAGATAGACACCAACTCTAATTTTATTAAAGCATACCTATACCTTATATATTCCTCCCTATTCTGTAAAATAAAATCCTGACAATAAACCCATGTAAAGCTCCCGGATAGTCCCGCATTGAAGCCCCAAATAAGGTGACCTCTCACCAGAGTTATATAGCATGGACTATTTTAAACCAACGTATATATTTTATCAAGCGCTTGAGCTGAATACGTAATTTTGGCGCTACTCCTTTCTATACGTCAGACGACAGGCCCATAAAACTAGAGAGGGGTCCTATCACTTTATCACTCCATATTTATGTGATATTTATGGCAACACGCGCTAAGAATTCGCGATTAGGGTTCGGTGTAGCTATAAACGTTTGTATACTTGTCAATCTCTCAACACATTTGTCACGCGAATATATTGTCGGGTATAAATCTGTGTTTTTGCTACAATGTCGAAAGGCAGGCGTCTAATGTATGTAAATTGTTTTCGTCGCAAACGTGAAACGATACACGTGGGAGACAAGAAACAAAACCATTATTGATGAAGAATGATGAATTCGGTAATATGGAGAGGACAATTCCGGAGAAACCTTGGTCCCTTGTCATACGTAAAACATTTTTTTTTTTTATTGATAAATATATTTATCACCGTCTTTAAATTCTCGAATGATTTTAGAATAGTATCGTTTGTGGAACGTTTCGGGCATGCTTACTCGTAAAGTCTGAGATAGTGCTTGCAGGGGCCCGGTGCATACACTCGAAGGTACACGATCGGAAGAGCTGCGCACTGAAATGTATCGATGTTCAATTTATTCATGCTATCTGCCACCGAGCAGATCCTGCCAGAGATCGAACTTGATTGCCAAGCGCCTACGAACGTATTTTGAATATAGATGCATGCATTTATAAAGTATATTGGAAATATATTACGAAATATATCGGTACCCAGGTACCGATATGGGCGCTGTGTATGTAAGACGTTGGTTTTTGTTTTTATATTTTCCGATACACGGAAGTTATTCGAGCTGAAAGTGAACACTGATATTTTATTAGCAAGATTGGAATCTTATCATCAGCAATAGAAAAGATATGTAAATTCTAGGTAAATTAAATTGCTTCCTTTATTTAAAACAATCTTATCTAATCTTTACTAGGTAATATTATATCTAAGTTAAAACTAAACTCGAAAGCAATTACACCGACTTTGTAAATCCTTTCACAAAGTGATTACATCACTCTAGCAAAGCCGCGGGTAGAAAGTAGTTTAAAAGCAAAATAGTAATTCATCTTATTTTTAAATTAAATTATAAATGTTATCCTTCACGGTTTACATTTCATCTTCTATAGAAACTGGGAGATAATTATAAAATTCCTCAAACTTATTCAGCGCTATGCCTACTATACTTGGCCATTCAAACATAGTTCGCAAATAACTCGACAACATCTTAACCAAAAGGGGTTATCTTCTTTTTGAAGGCAAAGCAACTATTCTTGAACAATTATGAAGCAGGGTATCATGGCCCGTGGTATTCCGTTCCCTCGCGAAGTATGTGAAATATATTTTGAGATACAAGATTCTCCAAACTTCTCCAGCCACTTATTGTTGAGAACTTGCATCTTAGATAGAAGCACTGAGAACTTTTGAAGGGTATATAACGTGGCTAACTATTTTGGTAGAAGTTCTTATAAACGAAAGTTTTCGATGTTTGCGAGTGACTTATTAGTAAAAACTTTAAATGGGTTCAAGTTGGTATAGACTTGTTAGTTAAGTATCTAATTAGGTAGCTACTCTGGAACCTTACGTAATTGATTAGTACCTACTTATACACCGTTAAATTTTGGTCGTTTTAATCCTGTGGAGGTTCGATTCGGTACATGAAACCTATCGATTTTTAAAAATAAAAAAAGTACTTTTTTTTAAAACTCGAATTAGTTTACGCATGTCCGAAATTGATTTCTTTAAGTAAACGTCAGCTGATCGAGGCCAATGAACTGTAGGTAGTTAGTACGCAACGGCCGACAACTCCCTGCAAGGTCATTGACTCGTTTACTTAAAGATATTAGTTTCGTACATGCGTCTATTAATTCGAGTTTTTGAAAAAAAGTACTTTATTTTTTATTTTTTTCTTTACAAATCGATATTATTTAATGTACCGAATCGACCCTCCGCGGGATTAAAACTACTAGAATTTAATGGTGTATACTTGATATTTTAACTAAGTATTAATATTAAATTTGTACATAACATAAAAACTAAACTAAGAATGTATACTAGACCTAACTACATATAAAAAACATATATACGTTTTGATATACGCTCTTAGTCGATTTGTAAAACACAAACTTGACCTGCCGCTCTGGTTATAATTTGTGGAAATATAATATGTAAATGTGGTCTCCTCAGTAAGTACCTATTGATTGATATAATCCATTATCTTAATCTATCGCAGATGAGTACCTACCTGCGTGTGAAAAAAACCCAACCTAACCAATACAAGATAATTAATTCCTTCATTCTTTTTCAGATTTAGCGTCTATTGTAACTATAATATACAAGCTTTTGCCAGCACCTTCGCTAGCGTGGAAGTTGAAAACATATAGGCTATGTCACTCAATGATAACGTAGCATTCTACTGAAGTAGAATTTAAAAAATTATTTAGTAATTATTGGAAAAAAGCAAAGCAAAGTACAAAAATTAATTTATAGACACTTTGGATAGTCAAGAATTAAGTCAGACTGAAAAAATATACTTATTTCATATTCCAAAGCGTAGATTTCTACGGAGAAGAATGTGCAAGAAACTCCATGGAAACTAATCATGTTAAGTTTTACAAATATCTCGGTTAAGTACATACCTCTTGTCACTATTTTTTGATGAGAACAAAATGAATTACAAAACTCCAAAACTTTCCTCTTTATTAATAATATTATTTAATTTTCAATAGCCTTTTGATCCTAAAGAAAAAGCAATAGCATACTTTTGATGTTGCTTTTTTATAACGTACATTTAGTTTACAATATTTCCTGGGGTTCAGTGTGCCTTTTGACAAAGGCTTCCTCTGATTTCTTCGATTGCTTTCTGTCCTTTGCAATTCTACTCTAGTTTGGACCTGATCTAAATTTAAGTTCGTCCTCTCATCTCTTAAGTTGTCGACCTCTACTTCTTTTGACGTTTCTAGGGTCCTATTCTGTCAGGAATTTACTCCATTTCTCCAGGGCCGTCCATGTCTACTTCAATAGATCTATCTTAGTGAGTACGTCTGTCGCAATATCAGTATAAATAATGGACACTGTACTGTACTGCCGTGGCACCCCGCTCGCTTAGCTCGCTCGGCTCGTGCGCAGTTGGACGCAGTTCTAACCTAACCTATTTCTCTCTATATACCTACAATCTCCAGTAGAAATGTTTTCACCATTGACTAATTATCTAGGTTTTCACAATATTGGTATGATTAAATTACCCTTTGACGTTCACCTTTTTTGCCTGTGAATGAACGCAAATTAAACTATTTCTGACCAATATTTCGTAACTTGTACCGCTGCGCTGCGAGGTGAATGACCTCGTACAAATTTTGTAAAAATGCAGGCTATTATGCAGTATAGAAACCCTGTGACATACATAATAAATAAATATCTTAACATTCGATTGTTAAATTTTCGATGTTTTAAACGTTGATATTTTACCTGTAGGTATTTTAATGTTCGACATTCAATCTAATATGTACGTACCCTAAATAATATATACTTGTATACTAATATATTAAATCTAAACTTTTACTTATTCATATATCGGTAAACGGAACAGAATTTAAAATTCAAACACGATGAATCGCAAAGTCAATTTTAGAGTTAACATTTCACGTTCGAGTTGTTTTCGTACATTCGCCATATTGAATGTCCAATTTTAAACTAGTGACTAAACCGGAACCAAAATAGATCTACATTTTGCAGCGTGAAAAACGTTTTCATAAAAATATTTTTTTATTTAGAGAGCTGTCTGCGCGCTATGTTTTAATAAACTGATGCCGAGAACCAATTTCTTTATAATTAAAATTTTTCATATACTTTTTTAAAATTACAATAAAAACAAGTGCTTGACTACGATCACATCTGATGGAAAGCAGTGATGCAATCGTTGATGGTGAAACGCACTAATTTATTAAGAGCCTGTTCACTCTTGAAGACACCTAAATTATAATCGGATGGGAAGACGGCTGCAGATAAATTGTTCCAGTATTTCGAAGTACGCGGTATAAAGAACGAAGCGAAACTCTTACTCTGGAACGTAGAGGTACCTACTGTGAACAATGTAAGGGACTAGCCGTCATCGAGTTGTCCGATGGTAGAAACCTGATGGCGGCGCCCTCTCCATCCCATGACTATACATTTAAAAATCTTATCAGGGCTCCAGCATTATTCGACAGACTCACGACGACCCAGGAAAGCAAAGGGCAAAAAATGGAGCCACTCGAACTCCGGTTTTAGTCAGTAAAATTTTGATACTCCTCACTCCACCCGGAGAGGCGGAAATCATTTGATGACTACGTACCCAAAATTTATGTATCGACAAAAAAACGACTTTAATAATTAATTACTAAGTATCAGTTACCTGTTCTTTATAATTATTATCTATATTACAATGTTGGTCTACTCTCAGATCAAAGTCTCGCCAAGCACCTTTTGAAGTTTCAGCGCGTACTATTATAACAACAACACGAAATTATTGCTGAACTTTACAATTAATTATTAATTTCTCTCCTTAATAATGAAATTTTCGCCTTGTGTTCAAGAACACCAAATGTTCCAACTTTGATGGATAAAACAAGGAACATCGAAGATTCCTGCTGCTCTGAACTTCCCTGGGGCTTGCCTTGACGTCTGAATAGATTTGTGTTTGTGTTATGTAATAATTTAAAACAAGTTGTTCTTAGCTTTACTGTGCACTGATATTATCTGTGATTTTGGATAAAACATTTTTTAACCCAAAAAATATTTACCACCTAGAATCATTTTAGCACTTTTTTAACGAGATATACCCCCGATTTCTGATTTAAGCATTTGAAGTTGAGAATTACTCAAACTCTACTTTAGCCTGTAAACCAGTTGAAATTTGGCATTTAAGTATGGTTTGAGACGTTCTTAACTCAAAATATTCAATTCAGAAAACCGCCTATAAACTACTACTTAATTATGATCCCGCCTGATCGTAAGCAGTGATGCAATCGTTGATTGTGAAAATTATTTATTAAATGCCTTAAAATTATTTATTAAATGCCTTATTCACTTTATCCTTGAAGGCACCTAAATTATAATCGGACGAGAACCGCAGCAGGCAAATTATTCCAGTCCTCTTCATCTTTAGTATGCAAATTAAAGAAGTCACCATAAAATTAGGATAATGAGACGATAATTAAGTAAACATCAAAACTTCAGTCATATTTCAGCATGAAAACGGCAAATAGCACTTAGTCAAGCGTTTAAAACGGGAATGGTCATTATTCAAGCCATTTGTCGCGGAGTCACCGGCGTCTAATGGACCCCAGCTTGTCACAACTCACTTTATTTCTCATACCATTCGCATTTTACTCCACTTAAGCCGCTGTCATTCAGAAAACCTCAAAACTTGCTGGTTTACTAAAAAAAATTAGCAAAATTTATTTGATGGACAAAAAAATATATGATAGTCTTGACAATATCTAGAAGAAATAGGTTATTTCCAGACACGTTTAAAAAAATCTCTGGAAAACATCGTGTTTCCTCACGATGTCCTCCTTTTCCTGATAGCAAGACCTAGAACCAAAAATTCGAAGACATGTGACATCCACCAACAAGCGTGATGGATTACGGCCCTTTCCCTCTCCTAGAGAAGAGGCCTAAGTCCCAGCAGTGGGATCGTTATAAGGCTGATGCTATGCTATACTGTAGAAATATCACACTTACCACTCTAACTCTTGACATTTTTCCCCATATTACTTAACGTATTAGTTAACGTAGTCGATAAAATTTATAACATATGATAATGACGCTAATGCAACAGTGGTTTGTTTTAGATTTTTAATAACTCAAACAAATTCTTAAAGGCAAAAATAAAAATAAGCATGCTGTTTATACGTTTCTATTTCATTGTGAGTAGTACGCTCTAGGAGACGCCATGACCTCAATAACTCCATGACAAAATGCTGTTTATAGTCTTAAACTTTTTTACTGTGTTATAAAGTAATATGAACCTAAATGATTTTTATAGGCACCGTTTTATAGCTGTAATAAGAGTAACCCCCACGCCATTACCGACGCGTGCGGTTAAACCAATAAACAGTAATGATCCAATTATTATTTCAAACAAAATTATTTTGACTGTATTTCCGATCGGTTGGGTCAATTTAATCTCAATTATCTGAGCCGTTGGTGTTTATTGTGCAAATGATAAATTTTATAGCATAATTAGTGGAATGTCCACCTTTGGCCTTTTCAAAACCAATTAGAAAAACGACGCCCTAGTGCTTGAGTGGCCAATCGACTAGTGAACACACAGGAGACTTTTTTTAAGAAACTTATGGATATTATCAAAAGTTCATTAAAATCTTTAACACAATAGAAACATATAGTATTTCTATATAAAAAAAATGAGATATACCTATATATCTGAATTTTTTTAGCACTATCGGCCTTGTAATGTTTCCACTGCTGGGACTCAGGCCTCCTATCTAGGAGAGAAAATGGGCATTAATCCATCACGCGAGCCCAGTACGGATTAGTGGATGTCACATGTCTTCGAATTTTTGATTCTAAGACATGCCGGTTTCCTCACAATGTTTTCCTTCGCCGTTTTAAAAGCAGCGGTGATGAAATAAATTACACAAAGTAATGTGCTTGACTGTGTTTGAACCCGCGACCTACAACTTTTAAGTCCGGGCAGTTACCACTGATCGCGGAAATCTGAATAATAATTAAAAATAATAAACAATGGTTATTTGGCAATTTTGGCAAAATTGGTCGGTTGACCATTCAAGTGCTAGGGCAACAATAAGCTACTTCGAAACCTTAAAACAACAATATTCTTTTAAGCCTAAGAAAATAAATGAAGTAGCTATTGACGGCGCTTAAGCTGGCTTAGGGAGTGAATTATTCAAGTGAATTTTCTAAACTCAAAGCTCGCATGACGTAATCCGTGGAAAGCCATTATATCTGTCGGGAAATCTCATTTCCGGTTGGAGAAAAACGGACTCGCTGGCGGGCGGTTCGGAAGTGGGTCGCGACTCGAGCCGAGGACACTTCGGATGCTGCCCCGAAACAAGCGGGGAGAATTTAGATGGTGGTACAAGCGCTGGCGCCGAAACGTCTTCTACAACTTGTATCTAAAGACCGATTTGATTTAGTAGTACATGAGTAGAGAAATGGTACAGAGTTAATGATTCCTAAGAACGTGAAATATTGTTACCTATTTTGGTAGGGTTGTCACAATAGGTGCAAATAAAATTAAATAAAGCAATATTTGATATATAGACTTATTTTTCAGTATAAAATACAAATATATATCTATATTATGTATATTTTATATTCATCATACATACCTACTACGTACATACTAACCTATTCAGATACCTAAAAATGTTTATTAAAAGCTTGTAATAACAATAAAAAAAGGCAAAAACATACCGTGCATTACGCTCTTCTTATTAAAAAGGTACTTACTTGAAAAAGTAAAAATTAAATATTTATTTATCTATTGTACTTCTTGGGATAGTTAAAGTATGATATATTTTTTTAAATTTATCTAGTATTGTTTGTAAACACAGTACGATAAACTATTTTATTAATAATGAAATACCATGTTTTTATAATAAAATATTTAAACTTGTAACTAACAAAACAAACAACGTGGGTCGCGTAAACCCTAGAGGTCTTCCACTGACTGTGCCCGCGCCAACCGGTTTTTTCCAGTTTCGCCGCGCACGCAACAAGCGACCAGTGGTCACACACACATTCCCCGCTTGCTTGTAGTGGTGCAACCGATTCGCGCGGTTGTATGAACCTTGGTCTCTGTACCATTTTTACTCATGTGGCACTGTCTACACATAATCTATTAGATCAAGGGTCGCAGGTAAAAAAAGCCTTTTCTTATAAAATTTTATCTATGAAGGTAGGAACTAAGTACTATCTTGGCCTGGCAGCAGAAGCAGTCAGGATGACGTGGAAGGCCAAAGACGATGACTGATCTTCAACGCTGTTCTGGTGCGTTGATAAAAAGCCGAGTGGTGTTAGATTTAATAATTCTCTTTTTATATATGTGCGACTACCGTCATACGGGAAGCGAGTTATCGAGATAGAATGTAGCGCGTTGTTTTTCTCAATAACTTTACGCTAATAATGTGAATATAGTAATGGGGGTATAGGTTTAATTTATTTTGTTAATATTATCGCCTACAATGTGTTTGTTATCTGTTTGTTACTTATTTTAATTATTAGGTTGTAGGGTTCCTGTTATTAATTTTCTTGATCTGCGCGTGTTTTTACCGCTGCTGCTGTTTGCTATGGTGATTTAGTTAGGAACTCAACGTTACACCATGTTTGAAACTCTCGGAGGTGCTGAATGTACACAAAATAAAATCGTGTTTGATTGTAATCAACTTTTACAGTATTTTTTTAAGGTGGGAAATTATACTCCTCGTTCATCAATTGTACATGTTTGTACAACTTGAATGACCTTGAAAAACGCTTAAACGTCGTACCGTATACACGGGTGTACGAAATTGGTCTCTAATCAACATTTGGTCTTGGTTTTCGAAAACAGTTTTTTTTTTTTGAGTACTTACTTACTTTTGTAATAAAGGTCAATTACATATACACGCATGTGCGCGAAGGCTTAGTGACTTCTCCCGCTCAAGAGTGGGAGAGTCAAACTTTTACTCACTAAAACCGCACCTATGCTCCTTCATTGCCATATGCATTCAAGGAACACGGCTTTCCCTTTAGGAAATGAACCAATGGCTCAAGTAGGCTTCGGCCCTGCTAAGCCCCTACGATTTTGACGTTTCAGGACTAAGTTAATCATCTCGAAGATTTCCCGACGGAAAGTTTACCCTGTAATGTAAAAGAATATATTAGACAAGCTATATCCATCACAACAAAGCCTTGGCTCACAAACTCACTAAACATTGGTAAATTGAAGGAAGGAATTAAACATAAAGATATGTCTAGCAATAATATTTTCTTAAAAACTTTGACATCCCATAAACCGTCTTTTGAGAGAAGTTTTGGAACACTAACAATGACAGTCTTTATTATTCATTTATGTTAGAATTTGGGCCAAGTTTCAAGTTCATTAACCCCAGAAATAAATTCTTATTTCGTTTCGTATTTAATTCGTTGAAACAAACTTTAACACACCCTGATTTGTCTTAAGACGGTAGTCTTAAAAATCAAATAATGAGAACATTTAGTATTTATTTGGGTTACTATTGAGGCTAAGTTTGAAGTATATTGTTTCAAGTATAAACCTACTGTATAAGATTTTTTCACCGCCTTTTTAGGAGGGAAATCATCCAATGACTTTTCGCGCTCTTGGGCGGAACGGGAGGGCGTGTCAGACTTTTAATGATTAAAACCCACTCGTGTTCCTTCTTTGACTTCGAATTTTCTAAAATCCCTTCTTATAGTCTCCGGTTACATCACAATAGAAAGCCCACATTCCTAGTCTATATTTCTAGTCCACTAAAACTTCAGTAAAATTAATTTTAGTCTGTTTACTTTTTTTAGATTAACAGACTGTGTTTTTTGGTGTTGTAGTAGTTTGTTTTGTTTTTTTCTGTTTGTTGTTTCAGCTGTGCGTTGATATTTCAGACTCTCAGTTTCTCATTTTAAAAATTCAAAATTTCTCATGTCAAATTAAAAAAAAATATATTGGATGGCCTGTTGGTCTAGTGATTACTGACCCTGACTGCTATGTCGAAGGTCGTGGGTTCGATTCGCACCCAAGACAAATGTCAATCATTTGTTCTTTGTCTGGGCGTAATAATTTATCTATAATAATAATATGTACTTAATTAGAAATATATAAGTAGATATGTTTATCAGTCGTCTAGTACTCATAACACAAGCTCTGCTTGGCTTGTGACTAGACAGCGTTGTTTGATAGTTGTGGAATA
Organism: Leucania comma; assembly: GCA_958295575.1. NCBI lineage: Eukaryota > Metazoa > Arthropoda > Insecta > Lepidoptera > Noctuidae > Leucania > Leucania comma. The sequence continues at coordinate 19,607,808 of OY282468.1, forward strand.
TTATATTATAGATAAGTTATTCACTGACTTCGGAGCCACACCGTGCCACTCTCTTGCGAGCTATGTAGACGCTACATGTGAAATTTTAAACGTTCTGCCAAATCCATTTCAATTAGTTATCTTTGAAATTTTGATGAGACAAACGAATACCGCTAGAGAGCCGAGCTGTGCTTACTCGTATATGAGATAAAATAATGTCAAGGAATACTTTTACTAAAATGTAATGGTAGATAATGTTTTCAAGAGCACCCAACCCGTAACACTTAACATACAACCACTCTCACATGATTATGACGTTATAACACATATTTCTCTAGATATATTGGAAATACAGTTTTTTTTTGTGGTATTTACATATGTTTCTATAGAAAACTTACCATGTGCAAAACGAATAAATTAAAAACCTCTGAAAATCTGCATTTTGTAGAAATTTACGTGGACCTTCATATGTACTTAATCATTATAGATATTGAACATTGAACGCAATGAACATTTTTACCTTATTTTTTTTTAACATTTTAAGGTTTTAAAAGTACTGGTGAGCGACGGTAGTTACCGATTGGCAACCGAGCGTTCCCTCTCTTTTTTCGCTTTGCCTATTTCACAAACATTGCGTCAACGGACGAAAGATGGACTGGGAAGGACTCTTCAGACGGCAACTCATAAATTGTCAACGTAATCTTTGATCTTTGAGTGGATGTAGATTGCTGCGATTTATTTTAGTTAACAAGGGCTAATTAGCTAATGGCCTTAGCCCCTCATGGTTGCTTACAATTAGAACGTGCAAAAAGGTCAGCAGGTTAACGTTTTGAATGAACTAGTCAGCGATCATTGTTATGACGTGTGTACTGAAATAGAAAAAAAATATATGGTTACATTTTGAGGGTGGAATTTATACATCTTTATTTTAGTAAGCCACATTGTCCAAATGCTGGGCAAAGGCCTTTTTTTTAACACTTTCCTGTCCAGAACTGCCAATATCAGTGTTTGTTAAAGCAGACCAAAAATTATTTTCTTTAAGTAAACGAGTCAATGACCTTGTAGGTAGTTGTCGGTCGTTGCGTTAGTACCTACAGGTCATTGGACTCGCCCAGCTGACGTTGACTTAATGAAATTAATTTCGTACATGCGTAAATCAGCAAGTTCGGTTGATTTTGACAAGTTAGGCGAACTTAAATGTACTGACCAGCAGATTTTTTTCGTGATTACAGGTTTGGTCCCATAGTAAAAGTTGTTTGTTATCATGACTACAATCACGTGTTAAAGTATCGTTCACTAATTACCAGTTACCCTATATATTTTTATTACTTCTTCACGCTCAGGGACCGTTGAACGGGATTTTAATGAAATGTGGCACAAAGATAGACCATGTCTTGGAGGAGCACAAAGGGTATTTTTAATCCTATGAATATGTTCCCTTCGGAAATTATTCACGCGGATGAAACCACTGGCATTTAGACGCTCCTACAATAGCAGGTGTTATGCAAACAGTAAAATGTCAAATCTCCAATTCAATCTAGTTTTTAAAATAAATAAATAATAATAAATAAATAATAAAAACCTAGAACTTATTAAAATATAAAAAACTGGGCAAGTGCGAGTCGGACTCGCGCACTGAGGGTTCCTTACAAACTTACCTATGAAAACAGTTAAAATCCCGAATCGAATCTCGAAGATTTTTCCGAATTGCATAAAAGTTATTTTTTATGACATAACTACGAATCAGATTTTTTCCTATACTTAAATTGTACTATGAGACCTTGCTTCATGCCAAATTTCATAATTCTAGGTCAACGGGAAGTATTTTCTGAATTTTAATTCTCTTGGGAGTGACGAAATATACGTTTTTGCAACATAAACGGCCATTTTTTTTCTGATAACTTATAAGTTTGATTTTTTCACGGCTTCAAGAGACTACAGACTTAAGTATATGGTTTTAATTTCAACTCAATATATCCACGCGTTCCCGAGATAAAGGGTCTTTACAGACAGACAGACGGACAACAAGGTGATCCTATAAGGGTTCCGTTTTTCCATTTGAGATACGGAACCCTAACTATCGACTTCTATGACCATACAACGGTTAATAATATCAATGTTCAATATTTGTAAAACTTATATTTCCCTCGGGAAATAACTTCGTCGTAACTAGCTGTCAAGATGTGGACCTTTCACCAGTGAATTACACGAGCCGCAAAAATAATGGGTCACATAAAAAACTGCGAAATCTCCCGAAGTTTTGTAAATAGATGCCTCGTACAGATATTATGTATGTTATAACCAGAATTAGTAATGCTTGTTATAAATCTCAAAAGAAATTTTATTTGTAAGAAAATACACCTTTAAAAACAGATTTTTCAGATTTATCACAAAAATCAGTAATCTGTATATATAAAATCAAAATACCACTCACTGATTAATCACGAAATCTCAGAAACTATAACACCTACTCGTACAAACTTAAAATTTGGCAGGTAGGTTCCTTATAGTGTTACGACGTCCGCTAAGAACGGATTTCATTAAACTCCACCCCTAAGCGGGTACCCCTACTTTGACACGGGCCAAGCCGCTGGCAGAAGCTAAATAGTGATATAATATTTGGTTGCGCAAATAAGCTTGGTGTGGACTGTAAGTTTGAAAAAGCGATCTAAGGTTTGTTAACAATATGCAGGTACTGTGCCTGGCGTTTATTGATGGGATGAAGTATTAGGGAGGAACACTGACCTTTTGACCTCGAAGGTTCCACGTGGCGCCGGCCGGCGAACCTCGACTTCGCACATTTAACCACTGCCAGGTCCTGTATTGCACTACACTGCACTATTGTTGAGTCTTTGAATGGTTGGATCACGAAATAGTCAATTTTCTTGTAATTTCGAGCGGGCGATGTTAGCGGAGCGGTCACATTCACAATCGATGCACAAAACGTCAATGTCATTCCATTTCTTGAGGTCGTGCGGGGAAGGGAAACGGAAGGGATAGGATTGCTAGGCCAAAAAATAAATTACAAAAAACAAAATCGCGGATCATAGCAAATTGGCGCAACCAATATTCATTCCTCACTTTTGTTTCAAATTGAGCTGCCGATAAAAAACATTTCTTAGATTGATCATGACATTCAGTGCAACATCGTGTCACTAGTAACAACTGAAGATTATACACGAATTATTACCATATAAACAAGGTGAAAGAAGTCAGGAAACTAGGAAATGGTAGGCATTATACTTTTGGATTTTTTTTAAGACTCGTATTTTATACAAAAAACGTCTTTTATAACATACTACACTTAAAAACACATTTTTCTAGGGGCCCGTATTTTTTGCGGCCTCGTTTAAGTACCTATCAAAACAACTTTACTTTTATTTTGTTATTGGTTGTAAAATACTCGTTTATTTATAACAAGGTTTTGTTAAATATATGTGAAATAAATAAATTTTCAGAAAAAAACTTTATTTTTCATTACAAACTTTTTTGCGCGGTGTAGTAGATACTCATTAAGACCATTTCAAACTACCCAAACACCATAAGTTTATTTTCGCATTCAGTAGTTTCTATGACCACTATCGAACTCCATCATCAGACCAGCTACAGGATACCATATCGATCAATCGTTTCAAGGGTATAATTATTTGAAAATCCATTTTCAATATTTTCTTAAAATAAACATGGTACATAAAAATATTGCAAATTTGAAAAAAAATTAGCTATCACACGAGTAGCTTTTCTTCTTGTATAAAGTAGTTTTCTTTTTGATTGATAGCGTTTCTTCTTGTACAAAATATTATTATTTTTTATTGTTGATATTTATTTAAACAGACTCAGGAGGGTTTTTAGTCAGTAAAAGTCTGATACGCCTTCTCACTCCACCCAAAGCGGGAGAATTTATTTGATGATTTCCACCCTCAAAAGGTCCTCACACTCAGCAGTCGCCGTTGTAACCAGGAGACCAATGAACGAGTCAGTATTATCGATATCTCCTATACAACATTAGTTTTAGTATAAGCGAAACACGTGTCTTTTCATGTAAAGAATCTATGTACAAAATTTCATAACTGTACCATGAAAAATCACAAAGTTTTAAGCCTGTCATGTTACCTGGTTTTCCACACAAATACATGGTCACCGGGCCTTCCGGACAACTGAGGGGTTGTTTTGCACCCGCATCAATCATTCAATTGCATCTCCCGCCCTTGGACGATGCAGGAGATAGTGTCAGACTTTTACTGACTAAAAACCAACTCCAGTTTCTTCGTTGCCTTTCTTACCAGGGCCGAATCTTCCTTTCAGAAGCAGATCTACCGTGACCTGTGTTATACTTAGTGTCAGAGGTGGTGTCCAACTTGTGACTTTTTTAATATTTTTGGGAAAAAATATAACATGGAATTAAAATTATTGGAATCGATTCAGTTACTGATTCTGAACAAACTATATTCAGGTTCCGCATATACTAAAAATGATGTTGTATAAAAATCATCCTATTTCACTTGGCGTGACCATCATTACGCATGAACGGCTAGACCCATTTCGTTAATTGTTTTTTTGTTGGGTTTGTTGTTATCAGAAGAAGGTTCTTAAGAGAGAAAAAATTAGAAAAGTAAGTAACTACTATTTAACCTTTGAACGTTTGACAGCTCGTCCGTTTGTCAGTTCATTGCAATTCGTTTATACACTGTTAAATTTTGGTCGTTTTAATCCCGTGGAGGGTCGATTCGGTACATGAAACACTATCGAATAAATAAATAAATAAATAAAAATAAATAAATAAATCGATTTGTAAAGATAAAATTAAAAAATAAAGTACTCTTTTTCTAAAACTCGAGTTATTATACGCATGTACGAAATTAATTTCTTTAAGTAAACGAGTCAATGACCTTGTAGGTAGTTGTCGGTCGTAGCGTACTAACTACCTGCAGTTCATTGGCCTCGCTCAGCTGACGTTTACTTGAAGAAATTAATTTCGTACATACGTGAATTAATTAGAATTTGAAAAAAAAATACCATATTTTCATTTATATCTTTACAAATCGATAGTGTTTCATGTACCGAATCGACCCTTCGCCGGATTAAAACGACCAAAATTTAACGGTGCATAATATCACTTTGCCTAAAGCCTGTAGGTTAAAAGTACCTTAAAAAGGCCCTTCTCGATCAATCTATCTTCAACATGAGCATGATTTGAAAGCTTGTTGTTTTATCCAACGCAATCCTTGATAAAAACAACGCGGAAAAAGAGAGATGATGCCGAAAGCTCTGTTGGTATTCGGTATCTTCCGCCACTCGAATATTTTATAAAACTTATTCATCATCATCATCATCATTTCAGCCAAAAGACGTCCACTGTTGGACATAGGCCTCCCCCAAGCGTCGCCACAATGGCCGGTCCTGTGCGTCTCGCATTTATCGGACTCCAGCGACCCTGACCAGGTCATCGGTCCACCTTGTGGGAGGCGACTAAGGGACATACCAGTGAATGGGCAGCAGCATTCTCTGTGGATTTTAACAACCACACTGCGATTGCCAACCCGCCTGCCAAGCGTGGCGATTATGGCAACCCCCCCCCCCCCCCCCCCCACCAAAATGAACTACACCAATAAAACTTATTCACAGAAAGTAAATTTCTAATTTCTAAAAATAAGTGCTTTTTAAAGAACTTTAAATGTGTTTTGTAATTTTTCGTCAACCGGAATCACGATTAAATGTGCAAGGCTTCTGTTAATATATTTTCTTTACTGTTTAATTTATGAAAACCAAAGTTCACGCGTTTGAGTAAAGTACCGGTTTATAGAGAAACCTAAATAGTAACGACAAGATATGACTTGTCCGTCAACTCGCTACTGCAAAACTCGCGAGTCCGTGCGAGCTGGCACCTTCCGATTTCACTACTATTTTTTCTGTCGTCAACTCGCTCGAACGTAAAAATCTGACGAATTAATGTACAGTGCGCTACAATAATTTCTCATAAAAGTATAAGATAGGTACCCACTATAAATGTATTAGAAATTGTACACAACTTGACTTTCCAAAATATTTAGAGAAAGATATATAATGATGAATCACGTTTGTTTTTTTTAACGTGATTAATCATCCAATTTCTTGACCTGCTCTAGGGTGACACACCTGTATCCAATGCCCTTTCTGTTCTCGAACCATAAACTTGTGTGTGTGTGTTTCCCTTTTCAGGAAATCCCCTTGGATGTCATTCTTTTTTAATTGATATAAACTAGTGTTTGACTGCAATCCCACCAAATGATAAGTAGTGATGCAATCGTTGATGGTGAGGCGCACTAGTTTATTAAGAGCTTATTCACTCCAACCTTGAAGGCAACTAAATTATAATCGGACAGGAAGACCGCAGCAGGCAATCTGTTCCAGTCCTTCGATGTACTTATGCGATATAAACGACGAGGCTAAACGCTTAGTCCGGATGGTAGAAGTTTCAACTACGTAAGTGTTGATATTCGCGGTCATAATCACGTAAGAACGACTCTATGGGAATAGCAATACAGGTTCGGAGCTCTTAAAAGTAACTTTTACAATTTTAATATTGCCGTCTGTTAAATAAAAACTCCATTAGACACATTTTAAATAAACTTACCCAATAAGACCCAATTCAATTAGAGATTGCAAACCGGGCCCGCCCGGGCCCGGTGCCCTTTTAGACATCCACCGGGCCCGGCCAATTATACCGGGCCCGCTGACCGGGCCCGGTAGGTACAAAAACTGCGGCACGGAAGCCCCAACTTATAGAAAATTGGCATGGCAAGCGTTGCCATGCAAAATTTTCTTAATGAAAGTCAAAATTTTAGTGGAAGTTTGATTGTTTACAGTTACAGTTACATTGCAGCCCAGCCAGTAGTTATAAGATTTTGCTATTTGCTCAATTATAGTTAAGCATATTAACACTTGTGGCGAATTATGTCGCAATACCAGGTTATAATATTTTGGGTGGCAACACTCGATGTTTCCGGCGCCTGACTAGGTCTGCCGCCATATTGCGAAAAACTGTATGTAACTACCATTCGAACTAACGTGAGCTCAGGCTCTTGTTTCTTGTGTTACGTGTGCTTATAACAATAAACCACATGTCCGATATCCACGATTTCATTTGCGTTTGTACCTCCAAACACTTAATAGTCATAATACCTAAAGTTATTGTTATTATCAAAAGAATATTGTTATTGCTCTTAAGAATTTGTTTCGTTTTTACTAAAGCTACCAAAGTTTATCTATCTAAGTTGATAAGACAAGTTTAGTACATTAGGCTGCGTTATTAGTTTCTTATTATAATACTATGTTTTCAAATAGTTACATTAGTATTAGTAATTAACTTTAAGCAAGCAGGTCTTTTTCTTTACTCTGTATATTAATTAGTAATTAAATTGAGGGCGACTTTTTAAATAATCTTACTACTTTTCAAACTTTTTCTCGAAATCCTCAAAATCCAGGCATTTCATCAGCGCTAGAAGATCATTTCTATCCTGAACTTAATTACTGAATACTAATGCTTGCTTTACTTAATTATTAACACTTATGTTACTATTCCGTTCATAAGTGAAACTAACTAATTCTGTATTAAAAACTCGTGATTTTGAGACTGATTAAGACTGATTATTGTTGATTTGCAGGATTGAAATAAATATTTACCGTAACCTTGAATCATTGCATTTTTCCTCCATTTAAAAAAGCGAATTTTCATAAAATAATTTAAAGGTTTCATCCTAACACATCAACCCGGGTTGGCGGCGAATGTTACCGGGCCCGGCCGGGTTGAAAAACATACCGGGTTGCAATCTCTAAATTCAATGGCTAAATATGCAATCACAAAATTCAAAGCGATTTTATGAGATAAGTAGAGTTTTAAAATCGCATAGAAAAGAAGTACGTTTAATGGAATGATTATTATCAAAAAAGATACCTAAGTAGTCTCAAATGTTTGAATAAATTACATTTAAGGGAGATTGCCTTTTATCTAAGTATTTCGTTTATAGCGACTTTATTAAGGTACACTATGCTTCAAATCAATCTATTTTTTATATCATTTGAAACAATAAAATATTTTTTGATTTTACTGGAAAAAAAAATGGTAGTTTGTATTTAACTTTGAATTTACTATAATATTGCGGTGAATATAAATTGTGGTATTTTTACTGAGCCTAAAAAACAAGAACAAGATAAAATTTATTTTTGACTATTGGTCTGTTATTGTAATTTTTCTCTAATATTATAAACCTACAAAAAACAAAAACACGAAAGTCAAATGAACCAAATACTATACAAAAAACAAAGTCACAAAGACTTTTACGATCCCTTTTGAAAATATTATAGAATATTTTTTAATTTGCGTTGGAATAAAATCCCCTTAAGTTATAATATGTAATATACTACTAATGCTTTAGATTCACCAAACTAAAGAATTTGGGACGCTTTTGTCTCTACAAATGTTCAGGACTAATGATAATTAAGAATTTCATTTAATTAACTAAATGAATGTCGACAAAATCTTAATGATTTTAATTAAGGAATAATAAACCGTCTAATAAAATTATGAGCTTGTTCCTTGTCGACATCTTGTCGCTTGAATTATTAGATGATTTTAGAATATGGTTGTAATAATTACTTTAGGTATATTGCATGCCATAATTTGACACATTTTACTTCAATAAGGAATTCACTAACAAGATAATCAAGTATCTATTCAGTATAGATGCTTCAAAAGTCTCAATAAAATATATCATTTTATTATTGAAAGCACAGAATATATAATAGTACCTTAAATACAAGAGAAAGTAGGTTGCAGTACAAACTGTTACCCAATAATAAAACATCTGTTTATTTTCTTTATAAAAGTATAAGTCCTATGACAATTGAGCTGATATATACTTTATGGTGTTAGATATGAGATCTAAGAGCAATTTCCCAGTACAATAAAATCCTATATGTGGACATAATGATAAAGCACAGCTTACATTGTGGCGGTATAGCGTCGAAAATTATTATCTTTACAATCACAAAAATGTAAATTGAAACTGTTTTTCTGTTTTAAATTCAGTCTGTCTGTGTCATGCTTGCAGAATATTTCTGTTTTATATGATGAGAATTCTGGATATCAGTATTTAACCTCAACCCAGTAATAAAACAACACGACATACCCTTTGGCAAGATTGGTGTCAAAATTTCTGACTTTTGACTATCCGTAAAGACAGTCAAAGATCTACAAATGACAACCTAGACTTATCCATCGATTACTAATAAAAAACGCTAGCCGCGTGGCAGTCACACACCATTTTATTTTTTATTTCACACACTTTTTTGTCGTATGAACTTCGTGGATCATGTCGAACAGGAATACAAGTTAATTTTGTCTCCATTCTCTCATAACGCATTTTCAAAGCGTTGTCAATCTGGTTGCTGATAGGCTTGGTTCTAAAACTGTCTACTCGGGCTGAGACACAATTTTTCCTTGAAAGGTTGCGTCATATAAACTCCACCTAACTATAAGATGTGGCGCATCAATCCGCCGGATCATGGCGGACAGGGACGGATGTTGCTGTCGTCTCACATTTTGTCTCCATTCTCTCGTAACGCGTTATTTACGGGGCTTACCTACTTTAAGGACCTTTTTTTTTACTCGATTAACTGCCTGTAATGGGTTTGGGGGAAAAACAGCTCTTCGTCTAATGTAGATGTATATTTTACTGAGACCTTGAATCTTGGTCGTGAAGGTCAGATTGGCATTTATTATTCCATGTCAAATTTAAAAGGGCTTATTAACGTTGGAATTACCATCCGACATAGCTGGAGAGACAAAAGTTTGGGTTAAATAAGGCGCAATCTGGTTGCGCGTATCAAAATAGTAACAATTTAATTTCACAGAAACTTAAATCTATGGGTACAGTGACGGTCTTATCGCTGAGAGCGATATCTATCAGACAACCTTAAGAGGAACTATAAGAACTTAAACTAAAACTTCTCTTAGACGTATAGGACAGCCACTCTCCAATGCGGTATGAGACCCACGGGGATCTGGTCACTGCTAGTCCGGGGCCGCTGAAGTCAAACAGCACCAGCCCTCAGCTCCCGACACAAGCGTACGAGGAAACACCAGGGTCGTTTTAGTCAGTAAGAGTCTGACAGACCCCTCCACCTAACCCAGGGTGGAAGACACCTATAAGGATTTCCACTCCGAAAATCTAGAGCCAATGATTACCTACTTGTCAACTGGCAAAGTTCTAAAGTTAACTCATCATTATCATCTTCAGCCCTCTTCAGTCAACAGCAGCCCAGTACAGCCCCGTTAATTTCCGAAATAATCCTTGACCACTTTTGCCATTCCAGCACACCAGCATTACATGAACTTTTTCCAGATAACACATTACCCCGCCAATGACAACTAATTACCCCAGGGCGCACCCTCCGCCTACGTAAAAGAAGTATAAAATAAGGTATTATTCGTCCGTCGGTTATCTAGCTGTTACCTCGGGTCGCCAGTAATTACCGCTGTAGACACAGATAATTGCCTCGAGATTCTGCTTCCCCAATTTTTGTTACAATTTTCCTCGCTACGCTACCTACAATCTCGTTTTCTCAAATATCTACGATGTGCCACTAGATCTTATCGTGGTGCGTTTGACGTCAACTCATTATTTCTGCTGAACTGAGTTCGCGATGTAAGATAAAAATAATGACATATTATTGACGTTTCTTTTTTTCGCTTTCTTATTTTCCTTTTGATTATAGACAGACCAATACCTACCAGTAATCTACAAACTTATTTCAGATGAACAAAAGAGTCCACGACAAACTTTACAAAAAAAAAGTGAACTGAAACAGATTTCATCGTTGGTGTACTTTATCAAATGTGACTCATTGTACAAGAAAGCGTTCAAATGAAGCTACTCACGGGCACACGGCACCCGCGAGCTAAACTGGAACGTGTGAAGAACGCGATTTTACAAAGCCGTTGAACGTTAAGTTTCTAGCTTTCCTCGACAAATGAACAGTGAACAGTGTAGCAAGCGGCTGAGGTGCTGAGGCAGCGGGACTACGGGACGTGTTCAATTCATCACTGCGCAGTCGACTCAGCAACACTCCCCGTTCGCAATTTTTCCGATGACGAACACTTTCGCACATCACAGCGGAAAGTCGCTGACTCAGGGGGGTTATTATGTGTCGTCAACCTTTATTAAGCGTAGGTAAAAAGACTGCGAGCGACGGAGCGATGCCCTGTATTATGTAAAAGCATTTAGATCTCGCGCGGTCGTATCGGATAGGGTCGATCGAAGTGTCAGTGTTTGTTGAAGATAGCTAAAACTTTAAGTAAAAGTTTCAATTTAAAACACATCCAACGTATTATAGGGATCTCTTCGAGATTTATTCAAGCTTTTCTGAAGCGGAATAGTTAGAGTTCTTGTTATATCTGTATCACTTTACAGTATGAAGTTCTCACAGTTATCATTTTCAATTTAGTTGAAATAGCTACGTGCTTTACCAACCAGTTTCTATCCATCGCGGCTTAGTGCTTGTCTATCAATTCTGTACATTTCACTGAGCTGAATAGGCCTCTTCGTTGAATCGATACTTCGCTTCGGTGAACATTGTTTGAATCTGTTTCCAATAATTAGGATTTACAGTGACGTAGAATGATTATACTGTGATACTCTCTTCTCTCACAATACGAGAGTGTATCAATTCAAGAAATTCAAGCACGTTTTGTGTATGAAGCAGTTAATAGGCATGACGAGTTAATATAAAATTGTTTATTAATACCTCGGGTGATATCATAAACTCATTAACCCATTTATTTAACGCACCCTCACAAAGTGAAGACCCTTCCATGAAAAAGTGTCATTAAAATATTGCTGCATTACAAACACAGAGTCGGCGAAGTGCGTTTCAGCTTATAATTTATGTTAACGTAAACTAAAAACGTTAACTGTGTAGTTTTCGTTTTGTTTCTAACAATAAGAAACTATAGGTATATGTATGATCTTTTCAGAAAGTTGTTTTCATCTTTGAATTTAAACTACATAATTATCAGGTCGAAAATTATTTGCCGATAAGTTTAAGCCAGCGGAATATTATAGATAATATAAGTACATTCATTATGAGACTATTCATATAGAAAATCATTTCAAAAGTTAGTATTTTAATTAAGTATCAATTAACTTAATCTATATCTTACATATAAAAATCAATACCTAGCTGTTCGTTAGTCTCACTAGAACTCGAAAACTAGGCTGGACCGGTTTGGCCAATTTTGATCTTAAATATTCATGATACATCCAGGTGATGATCGAGGAAAGGTTTAAAAGGCGAGAAAATATGGAAAAATTCACGAGAAAAACATCCGACTATAGGCGGTACGACTTTTGCCGGGTCAGCTAGTAATATATAAAAGGAGAAACTGACTGACGGACATATCAACGCACAGCCGGGATTAGGAGCGTGGCATTTTGCCCAAGGTTTCCTTTTATGACGTAGGTGAGCACTACGAGAGAGTAGCTGAGAGCAGTGTTGGCCGAGTGGTAGCGGCCCCGACTTACGAGGTGTAGGTCGCGGGTTCAAACCCGCAACGCAACGCATTACTTTATGTAATTTATTTCATCACCAATGCTCTCAAAACGGTGAAGGAAAACATCGTAAAGAAACCGGCATGTCCTAGAACCAAAAATTCGAAGATATGTGACATCCACCAATCCGCACTGAGCCTGCGTGGTGGATTACGGCCTATTCCCTCCCCTAAAAGAGGCCTGAGTCCCAGGAGTGAGAACATTATAAGGCTGATGTTATACTATGAGCACTAAGAAAGAATTTCTCAAAATTCAAAATCTAAGACGATGAAACGGGGAAACAAAGTTTGTATAGAGAAACCTATTTTCACGGGGGCGAAGCCGCTGGCAGAAGCTAGTTTTAATATACTTATTAGAGATCTTGGCCTATTGATGAGACTAGTAAGGGCCTCATCAATAGGCTAGTAAGGGCCTCATCAATGCCTACCAGGGTTGAGGACTGTTCGAAACAAATGGCAAGGAAAGGAACACTGGGTTTTAGTCAGTAAATCTTTCTCCCTCTCCCCCGTTCAGAATGAGAAAAGTCATTTCATGATTTCCTACGTAAAACAAGGAACCTACATTTACAAAGATAACAGAATCACCCACTTCGTGCAACGCTCAAAGGGTAAACCTGAAATCGAAGTTAGAAGCTCGGCAAAACCTTATCTGAAAGTTACCCTCGTTCTAAGAAGTTTGCAAGCGATGTGCAACTAACAAGGCAGATTTTTCCGATACATTTTGTTTGATACATATTGTTTTACATAACTTCTATCAAATAAAAACTGTGGGAGATGTCTCTCCCAAAAAGTTTTAATTTGTTTTCGGTTTTCTTTCTTGTAGGCGCTAATTTGCTTGTGATAATAGAAATAAGTTTGGCATTAATGTAATACAATATCTAATAATAATATTCCACAACCTTCACACAACACCATCTAGTCCCAGACTAAACAGAGTTTGTGCTATTAGTACTAGACAACTGATAAACATCTAAATAACAAAAAAACATAAACATAGACATGTTTCAAAATACATAGGTAGGTACATATTATAGACAAATTACACCCAGATACAGAACAAATGAGCAGTGTTCGCCCAGTGGTACCGCTCTCGACTTACGAGTTCTACATCGCAGGTTAAAACCCAGCCAGGTGCATTACTTTGTATTACCTATTTATTTTACCATCACTGCTCTCAAAACGGTGAAGGAAAACACCGTGAGGAAACTGGCTTGTCCTAATAACCAAATATTCGAAGACATGTGACATCCACCAACCCGCAGCCTGCGTGAAAGATTACGTCCATTCTCTCTCCTAGAGAGGAGGCCTAAGTCCTAGCAGGGAATATTATAAGGCTGTTTATAGTGTTTATATACACAAACATTTTTCTTGGGTAGGAATCGAACCCACGGCCACCGGCATAGGGGCCATTCAAGTATTACGGAAGCACTACAGAAGGATGGGGGGTCTTTGCTTTACTTATGTTTGATGACATGGGTGATGGGGGTCTGGATGATGATTACGTCAGCAGTTTCTTTTTTAAGAAAACAATCTCGATGTTCCAAAATCACTTGAAAATAAGTAGACAGAGACATATCACTGAGCAATGTTTACGTAAGCATGTGGGGGAGGGTTAGATCTTGGCTTACTTTTACTGACAAGGGGTAAGGGGGGGTTAATATTTGCAAAAACTCTGCTAACGTAATACTTGAACGGCCCCAAAGCAGTCGGAAGACCAACAGACCAGTCAAAGATCTTAAAAAGTCAGATGACCAATAATATACAGTAACAGTTAACTACACCCACTAAATCGAAACTAACCCAATTCTGCCTTTAACTCTATTACAAAGCTTTATAATGGGGAGCCCACTTTGAAACCTAATATTTCTGTTTAATTGGAGTTCAATTCAACTGTTAAATTCATGAAGACGATTTAATCGTCGGTTATTTATAGTTCCGCGCCAGAAGTTCGAGTAATTTCGGTAAAGATATACATTAATAATGGTAGGTAGGTAGTATTAATTAAACAGTACTTGGTTGTGGTTCAGAGATAAACAGAGTTACATTTTTAACATAATAATAATAGCATAGTACTTACTTTTACTGGGGCCAAAGGTTATGTGAGAATGTCACCACGGGCCCCGGGACAAAGGCAACGAATGGAAGGGTAGGTTTTTAGTCAGTAAAAGTCTGACACTATTTCCCGCCCCACCCAAGGGCGGGATTTGTCATTGGATGATGTTACCTACGTTAAAAAAAAAAATTGTACTTACTTTAGTTTTTCTTTGTGTTATTATTATAACATAATAGTGTCACTAATTAGGAAGTAATTTTAGAACTCTATGCTATATTATTAAATATAATATTAAATTCGTCACCGTATTTTTACGTAGATAACAGAGCTTCAAATATTTATATAAAAAAAAAACAACAAACAAAACAAAAGTAATAAAAATCACAATTCTCGTTACCTCTTCAACTATAATAAATTCAAATAAAGGTCCGTTCTACAGAACTTTTAATAACCTTTGAATTCTGAGTTTTTACTAACTGTAACTTCTACAAGCCGTCATCTGCAATTGAAGAAAGACAAGAATATGAAACAATGAAACAAACATCCTGTATCTATAACAAAAAGTTAAGTCATTATTCTAGTGCTCGTACGCTCACTGCCGAGTAGTCCAGCCCCCCTAGCCAAGTTACCATCGTTTCGTTTAATGTGAACGCTTGGAGTTGGCTTCTCGCTTCTCGGTGGAACGGGAGGGTGTGTCAGACTTTTACTGACTAAAACCCACTCCTATATTCCTTCTTTGCCTTGCGTTCCAGGACCCCGGTTTTTCTTTTCAGAAAAAACCAATGACCCCAGAAGGCTTCGACCCTGCTGTTCCCCTAAGTAATTGGTGAAATGCGGATGCACCTACCTACAGTACGCTGCAAATAAGTTGAATCATTTGCTGTGGTTGCGCTCTGTCCCACTCCGACTGGGACCCGAAAATTCTAAAGGTTACTGCACATTCAAGGTCGACCGCCATGAGGATTATAACCGATTTTCGGGTCTCAGTCAAGGTGGGGTGCTGTTCAACTTATTTGCCGCGTACTATACTACTTACTTACTTACTCGCCGCGGAATACAGTCGTGACGTTATGTGAAAAGTATTTCTTCAAGTTGAAACTTACAGATTCGATTTATGGCAGCTATTGTAAGGCGTGGCACAGTGCCTACCACAATTTGTTTCACACGCCTCATTAACCCGTAAACGATTGTTGTTCTTATACTTAATGGAATTACAAAGTTTCCTTTTCACTATATATCTCTTCTGGCTTTTACATAGATCAAGGTACCGCCTCTCGAACTGTTTTAGTTTTGATTTTAATGTTGATATTAAGACCGGCAGCTTTTCAGAAAGTTGGTTTGGTATACACCTCCGGAGTCAGCAGCAACAATAAAATTGATCTCCCAAAAAGGTCGGAATCTATTGTTATTGCAAACCTGTTCAATTTACCGTTATTAAACGTAAACTATTACTTTACATCATCTAAGTATATTTCCATTGTAATTCCGACGATCACGCAATAGTCTACGAAGTTATCCAAGTCCGACATAACAAAACCGTAGGGTTTTGTTATGTACTTATTTGGTACTTTGTTGACTGGTCTAGGATACGGTTCTCTTATTTCTAATGACGAACAAAACATTGTAAAACTAATCATTTATAAACGAGTAACCGTAGAGATTCGAGCCGGTTCTTCTCCACAGGAAACTATCAGTTTATGACAGACCTGTTGGTCTGGTTCGTGGCCATATTGCTAGATTTCCTCCCAAGAAAAATTATCGCGTGATGAATACGATCATTTGTTCTGTTTGAAGTAATTTCCGAGTAACTATAATAATTGTATGTATTTATTTATTGTAATTTTGGAATATTATATTAGTTGGAACCGTGTTCTAACTTCTAACATGTTATAAGTGTTCTTATAGGCCTATGTGAAATAAAATATGTATTTCGATTTAAATTGAATATACCGAACACGTTCAAACGCCCACATCGTCGCCCGAAAAAATGTAAGAATATCCTAAACCTAAAGAAATAAAGGCTTTATTATTTCAATCAGACGGCTATTTGCTATAATTGTGCTCGTAATAAAACAGAGTAATAACTTAAAAAGCGTAATAAGCGAAATTCGATCGCGGTGCGATCCACATCAAACGGATTATAAGGATCCACACACGGACAGTTTTACGGTTATTTAAACAGGATTTATTTGAGTAGGAGCGGAATTTAAACAGATTAGCGTTGAACCCGTGACCCACGCTGTTCTACTTATCTAACTAACCTTGCTGTTTTTCATTGAGGATTAACTAGTGTTGAAAGCTCGTTAATTTTCCACCAGAAATTAGATCTGCGACAAGATGCCAACGAAAATTAGGGCTGCGACAACATGCCAGTGCTGCACTGTGTGCATTTTGAAATAAAAAGTATTAACTCATTAACGTTTAGTTAGTTTTAATTACTTTAGGGTTCTTATTATTATTTATAGGGTCTCGTACTTCAAAAGGAAAAAACGGAACCCTTATAAGATCACTTTGTTGTTCGTCTGTCTGTCAACACCCTTTATCTCAAAAACGCGTGGAGGTATCGAGTTAAAATTAAAACCATGTACTCAGATCTTCGGTCCCTTGAAGCTGTGAAAAAATCAAACTTCAAGTTAAAGAGAAAAAAAAGATACGGCCTTTTATATCGAAAAAAAACGAACATTTCGACACTCTCAAGGGAACCAAAATTGCTAAGGTACTTCCTGTTGACCTGAAATTCGGCATGAAACAAGGTCTTATGGTTCAATATTGGTATAGAAATAAATCTGAAAACTGTGAATTTGTAATGACATCACAAAAAAATACTTATGTTTACATTAGTTACTTTGTACGGAACCCTCAGTGCGCGAGTCCGACTCGCACTTGCCGGGTTTTTGGTTTAGTGTAACTATAGTAAAGTGTTTTTGGTAAATGTAAGTCAGGCCCGGTATCCACCAAAGCGGAGAGGAGAGGAGACGAGAGGAGATGTGTTTGAATAAACCAATCCGATTTCGTTATTTCCACATCTCTTCTCCGCTTAGCTTTGGTGGAAATGAATCAAATAGAGTGGAGAGAAGATGTCTCATTTTTTTTTAGGATTTTGTGTAGCGAGCGAGCAAGGTGCGGAGGAGCGGAGAAGTATCTGGTCGGGCGGCCGGGCGGCGCACGCACTCGCGCACCTCCCAACGCACTGCCTTCTCCCACGCCTCTTCTCTCTCAGCTCACATCTCTGCTACACAAAAGCTCACATCTCCTCTTCGCTACACTTCTCCTCTCCAATTTGGTGGAAATAACCTGCCAGCTTCGCAGCACATCTCCTCTCCTCTCCGCTTTGTTGGAAACCGTGTCTAAGGGTTTGTAAGTAAAGGTGTATTTCATCATCTAACTAGTCTTTTCCGAATTAACTTGGGGTCGGCTTACAGTCTAACTGAAGCCTGTGTTTTACATGGAGCGACTGCCTATCACACCTTCTCAAACCAGTTACTCGGCAACACGATACTGCTTGAAGAGACTGCAGATCAGACTTTTTGCACTTTAAATAAAGGTGTATCAAAGTGAAAAAAAAACTCATTAACCTGTATACTGTAGCTTTAGTTCTATGAATTAGCTTTGTCAGTTTACCCACAGTTGACATTGCTATTTGCAGTTCATGTCACGCAATGTGTGTTTCAGTGTGTGTACTGTTTCCTTCGTGTCACACGTCCCCTATCGTTTACCCTCTTGTCAAGGTTGTCACAGTGATGTGGAAGGTTAGCATTTTGTTAAACCAATATATATATATAAAACAGTCTTTTTTGAACCGAAGACCACTTTCGTTTTGTGTTACAGGGACCAGCTCCCCTAGTCAAGTTACAATTGTTTCATTTAGCGTGGACGCTTGGAGTTGGCCACGCCACCAATTCTTTGTTCAGAACAAATGAATTGGTCCAATCCCATTGTTCTGACGTCATCTCAACGCTAAGTCATGTGGTCAGAACAAAAGAATTGGAGGCGTGGCCAACTCCAAGCGTTCGACGTTAACGAAACGATCAAAACTTGGCTAGGGGGCAGGTTGGGAAACACTGTGTTAAGCAATAAGCCAGCACGCGATGCCTTGCAAGTGACGTCACGTCACGTGAGGACGTGAGGAGTGGCACTCGAGGCATGCATTTTATATGAATGTATTTAAGAGGCAGTCAAGCATGGAGGCTTCGTATCAACAGTTATTTCGAGCTCCATGCGTGTGGAAGAATATACACATGGACGACATTATATTAAAGCTCTGTAAACAAATTTAGAATACCCCTTTCAGTTATTTTCAGACATTTAGGTCAGGATCGTCATTCAATGAGTGCCTGAAGAACAGCGTTGTAACCAAAGCAGGCCTAGGAAACTTTAAGGGATGATCTACCGGTCTGTTCTACAACTATCTTACTCTGAAATGCGTTGTCATTTCGCCTTGATTGATAGATTGACAGTATATTTCAAGTTCTTCCAACTAAGTTTTCATGGTGAGATTTCATGAATAGTTAATAGTTTCACCCAGAGAAAACCCAATCCAAAACAATTTTGTTAAATTATGGAGCGACCTTTGTACAGCAGCAGTGAGACGATATTTTCTTTTTAATAATATGTACATAAATTTTTTATTTGTTTTTTTTTATTATTTAACCGACAGGTGATATTGGGAAAAACCCAAGCCTATAATAATCAGGCGGGCGCCTACTTCTATAAAGCAGTAATGTCAGCAAAGAAGGAGGCCGCACGCGTGAGACAACGGCGCTCAAGCTCAAGTCGCCGCCGGGATTCCAAACCCGATTTCCGGTCACCGTGAGCGCGGGTAGGCGAGCTACCCATTGCTCGCCGTCCGACCGTCCCGTAACCGTCCGGACCGAGTCCAAGTCGTAGATGGCGCGGACATTGTCAGCAAATCGTAGGGGCTCAACAGGGCCGAAGCCTACTGGCACCAAAGGTCTGCTTTTGAAAGGAAGATTCGGCACCGGTGTGATAGGCAACGAAGAAACAGGAGTGGGTTTTTGGTAAATAAAAGTCTGACACTATATCCCGATCCGTCCAAGGGCGGGAGATGTCATTGGAAGATTTTCCCACTTACATAAAAAAAAAAATTAAATAATTTTAAAAAATATTTGCAATGCAGACAAAATTAACTGAAAGCTGTCCTGTTATAGACACCAGTTTGCTTGTGCAGCATCCGAACCCAGTTACAGACTACAGTCACATATTACACAGTAACGCTTCGTTTACGCGGCCTCTACGACTATTTTATTACACAAACCGGCCACCAGGTCACGTACAGCCGTAAAAACACATTCAAATTATACCTATACAAGTTACAAATAGAGATGGTTTACTAAAGAAATATTTATATCGATATGCGAATCGATATTTACAAACAGTAAGGATATTTATCAATAAAAAATCAAAGCCAGTACTAGTTTTAAAGAATTCCCAGAACATTTTCAAAATAAACTTCATATAATTACTACACACTACTACTACTACACTACTACTACTTTTTACTATTATTATTTTTATTTATTTATTTAACAATTAATGTAGGTTCACACAATAATAGATGAAAATAATACAGAAACAGAAAAGTGAGTACATAGGTGATGCTTATTTCTATAGAAATCTCTTCCAGCATACCTGCGAAAGGAGAATTGGAAAAAAAAGAAATGTAGACAGTGTGTAAACGAGATAGGAAAAAATTAATAACACAAATAAAAAAATACTTTTACTTTATATTTAACAGCTTTTTTTTTAAGATCGAATCCAATTTTTTAGGTTCGAAAAAAAAAACTATACACTTTTGATATCTTGAATGAAATATATCATCGATAAATATCATACAATTCACAAAAACATCGATTCTAAATATCGATTTATTAACAAAGCCTAGTTACAAGTGTAGGCCGGGTGTGGGGCATGAAAGCAACCGAGCGTGTGAGCGTGCGCGGTTCATTGGTGCTAGCTCGTCAGCATCCGCCACAGTGATCCTGGAGCGGCCATTGCGTCACTAGCCCCTGGAAAAACAACCTGACTTTGTACTGGAAATAACTCTTTTTAAATGTCATAGGTTTATCCCAGTTTAAGAGAACAAAATTTTCTTCGGAAAATTGCGAATAAATTAAATTATTCTGATTTAAAAAATCGAATACGTTATGAAATATTTTATTTAAATTTAGAATTTTGAATAAAGGATATTTTGGGTTTAACTATAAAAAAAAACGGCGAAGTGCGAGTCGGACTCGCGCACGAAGGGTTCCGTACCATTGACTAGGTAAACAACAGAACAACAACAAAATATGCAAAAAATGGCGTTTTTTGTATGGGAGTCCCCCTTAAACATTTATTTTATTTTTATTTTATTATTTATTATAAAAAACAAAAATACAAGTGAGTATTTTGTAATATTTCACGTCCCAAAAAAGCCAGCAAAAAAGGGCAAAAAATCGCGTTTGTTGTTATAGCGGCAACAGAAATACATAATTGGTGAAAATTTCAACTGTCTAGCTATTGTGGTTCTTAAGATACAGCCTAGTGACAGACAGATGGACAGACGGACGGACAGATAGCGAAGTCTTAATAATAGGATCCTGTTTTTACCCTTTGGGTACCGAACACTAAAAACGGTGGAACAGATAAAAAAGTATTATTCTGGAAGAATACGAGTTAAAAACGGGACTATTACTAATACTTCGCTGTTTGTCCGTCTGATAACACGCCATTTTTTACCTATTTTGTTGTTATTCTGTTGTTTACCTAGTCAATGGTACGGAACCCTTCGCGAGTCCGACTCGTACTTGGCCGGTTTATCACTTTGGTGCCAAATTTGTAGAGCCGCGCTGTTAAACAGGTTTGAAGAATCTATATTTAGTTCGTTTGAAAAATGTTGAAAGAATTATAATATGAGCAGCTTTCACTCATTCTACACATAATTACGGTATTAGAGATACAGTTTTATTGATAGTTTTTATAACAATACTAATGGTTCCGACAAACGTTAGCCGAAAGCTGACTTTTCGTTAGAAAAAAAAATTAAACCCAGTTGCAGCGACTCCTATCGGAGCCAATTGTATTTTCAAACAATTCAAGGACCCTCTCAAATGTATACAAAATTTCATCCAAATCAGTCATGCGTTATCAGTCATGTGTTATTATCAATTCACCCAATCCAAAATTACTACCGAAAACCCAACATACATAACCCGTCAAGTTTGAAACCCAATTTCCCGAGAGATGGCGCTGTACTTTGGGCTTTTTTAATTAGTTCTTATTTTTTTCTATAGATGGCGTTGTGCAATTTCGTCATCTTTCCAGAAGTCTATGTTAAGATTCTCCGAGCTTTCATGACCCTCCGTGATATGACGGTTAATTTCTTTAACTTGTACGAGGAGAAAATTGGTTGATAGTCATCGTAGTTTAAGGGTTCTGTTACATTGGGAGAAATTGGGTTTAATTAAATTACATTATGGGTAAAATTTAACTTCTTGGGGATATTGTTCATATTAATTTGTTTGTACGCAATTACTTGATACATACAACTCATAGCTAATTACGATTTGAAGTAGGCAAGTTTGTTAGAATAAATAGTGTTGCCTGTACAGTATATACATTGAACACTTGTGTATAATTACTTATTGTCCGGTATTTAACTCTTAAGTGGGAACACTTATTGTGACGTACGGGAAACTACGGAACCCTACACTGAGCGTGGCCCGACACTAGAGATTGCAAACCGGGACCGGCCAGGCCGGACCCTGCCGGGCCCGGTGCCCTTTTAGACATCCACCGGGCCCGGCCATTTTTACCGGACCCGGTGACCGGGCCCGGTAGGTACAAAAATTGCGGCACGGAAGCCCCAACTTGTAGAAAATTGGCAAGGAAAGCGTTGCCATGCCAATTTTCTACGCGACCGCGATGTTGCTATAAAATTTTTATTGTTTGCAGCCCAGCCATAGTTATAAGATTTTGCTATTTGCTCAATTATAGTTAAGTATATTAACACTTAATAGTCATAATACCTAAAGTTATTGTTATTATCAAAAGAGAATTATTATTGCTTTTAAGAATTTGTTTTTTTTTTTTACTATAGCTACCAAAGTTTATCTATCTAAGTTGATAAGACAAGTTTAGTACATTAGGCTGCGTTATTAGTTTCTTATTATAATACTTACTATGTTTTCAAATAGTTGCATTAGTATTAGTAATTAACTTTAAGCAATCTTTCTCTTTACTCTGTATAATATTAGTAATTAAATTGCGGGCAACTTTTTAAATAATCTGACTACTTTTCAAACTTTTTCTCGAAATCCTCTAAATCCAGGCATTTTATCAGCGCCAGAAGATCATTTACTGAATACTAATGCTTGCTTTAACTTAATTAGTAACACTAATGTTACTATTCTGTTCATAAGTGAAACTAACTAATTCTTTATTAAAAACTCGTGATTTAGAGACTGACTAAGACAGATTATTGTCGATTTGCAGGTTTGAAATAAATATTTACCGTAACCTTGAATCATTGCATTTTTCCTCCATTTACTTAAAGCGAATTTTCATAAAAATAATTTAAAGGTTTCATCCTAACACATCAACCCGGCCGGGTCCGGCGGGCCCGGCCCGGTTGGCGGCGAATGTTACCGGACCCGGCCGGGTTGAAAAACATACCGGGTTGCAATCTCTACCCGACACGCTCTTGGCTAGTTTTTTTAAATTAACATCACACCCTTCTTTTTTTACTGGGGGGTATTCAGTTTTTATCCTAATGTCATCAAATAGATATGAACTCGAGTGACGAAAAACATCGATAAAAACTAACAACATTTTGTTTCTTTAAACCAGCAAGAACAATTTTGTGATATTGCATCAATTTGTTTACAAAACAACCTTCAGTCATGAAAATAATTAATAAATTCTCCTAAATTCACATTACCCTTAATAGTACAGCTACACCTAGTTTTATTACTGCATAATATCCGTGTGACCCGGCCCTCATGGAGTCCATATTAATTAATCAGCAGGTTAAAACCGATACATATCGCACGTAACAACAAAATACACCTAATGGGATTACCCTCTACTGATTGAGGTGCTCATGCGAGCCTAATATCGTGTAATTCGGGGGAAAAGGTATTGAATTGGTATTGGAACAGGATTAGTATGTGATGTTATTGTGATTAACTTTATGCTTCAATTAAAAGAATACAACTTAATGTCTTTGGAGATATCCCCCAGGAGAACCAAGGTTACCGACATAGCACGAAGAATCGCCAAACTTAAGTGGCAATGGACAGGGCACATTGCTTGCAGAACAGATGGCAGTTGGGACCAAAAGGTTCTGAAGTGGCGACCGCGTACCGGAAGACCTTCTACAAGGTGGACCGATGACCTGGCAAGGGTTGCAGGAATCCGATGTATGCGAAATGCACAGAATCGTTAATTGTGGCGACACTTGGGGGAGGCCTATGTCCAACAGTGGACATCTTTCTTGATGATGATGAACTTAATGTCTCTATTATTTTTATTTAATTAGGCTATTAATGAGTTTATTAGAGGAAGTTTCAAAGTAGCGCCAGTGATTGAAAAGTTGAACGGGAATCTTTTGTCTTAGTATGGCCATGTAAAGAGGAGGGTAAAATGCATGTTGCTAAAAGAGTAATGAGTATACATGTGGATGATCAGGGACAGGGAGTGTGGATTGTGTGTGATATTAAAGAAAAAGGAGTTGGTGATAGCTTGACGAGAGACAGAACCGAATGGAAGAAAAAAACGTATTGCGCCGCCCACAAATAAAACGGGACAAGGGCAGTAATATGATGATGAATTACGCTGTGGTAGCAGAGTAAAGTAGGTAATAAGAAATCTTAATGTAACCGCCCCATCACTACCCGTAGGTGTAGTAAGAGTCACCTAAGGGACTCGCTAGAGAATGGGCAGGAGCATTCTCTGTGTAGTGCAATAACCACACTACAATCACCTACACGCTTGCCAAGTTTGACGATCACCCCCTTTCCCTCATGGGGGAGGCCTGTGTCCAACTGTGGACGTCTTTCAACTGAAATGATGATGATGATTTAACCGGCTAAATTCGACATTGAATTTTATATTTAAGGCGTGTAGGCATTGTATAAAATATTTTATCTTCGTTTATCATTGCATGTTTTCTCGGGTTAACGATTCAAGCGGACCAAGTCTCTGTAGTAGCTAGCCATTGATAAAAAGTATTCTGGATGCACAGCTTAATACCAACCAATTTATCTCTCCACATAAATCGTAGTAATTATACAAAATGAGGCCAATTAATTATACCTATAATTGGTTTGCACGTTGATATGATTTAACGAGATAATAATTATCTCGTAACGATAACTTCTTTGTAAGCCATAATTAAAGTTAATTAATTAATCTACGTTACAACATCATCGTATAACAACTAAGCGAATTCCGAAATATATTCCCACAATAACAATAAAATATAACCAGACAACTAAACCCGTAAACCCTTATCTAAAAGCCGTTCAAAGGTGAAGAACAACAAAATGATAAACTAAATGAGCGCCACAAAATCGTTAGAGGTTTCCTCTAGAAGTCGGCTACAATAATTGCGAAGCGCAGTAGAACAATAATGTTCGTAATCACACTAAGTTCGCTCATTACCCTGTCTCCGCTCAGTTCTCTGCCGCTTGATATATAGCCACGACTATTGTTCCTTATTAAAACCTTATTAGGGCAACGTCGGTTTCGTATAAGCCTATAATCGTTTATCTTACATTCTCGAAATGGGTTCACCTTTTTTAAGGGCATCATTCCAAATAAAATGTCTCTGAAGACGCAAACAAAATTGCCCTCATTGTTCTGTCATAAATAATTTTATGTTCAATTTACGAACAATTTTTTTACTTATAAATTATTCCGTTTAAAGTTTAAGTTTCGTTCAAAGTAATATTATGTTTATCTTGCTTGTTTACTGTGTAAATTACTAGAGCGCAGAGTTTTAAATTAAAATTTTCTTCCGTGAATAGTATGAAAGTGGAGAGCTGCAGTTTTCCGGAAAACCCAACAAGCCGCACACTATTAAAAAGGCAAACGTTTTATTTGAAGATGTTGTATTTTCTCACTGAATATGTTTATGTTATTATTTATACTCCATTTAGAAATTAAATGGTGAACACATTGATATGCGGGAAAAGATTACTTCTAATGATCGTAATATAAATTCCTTTCTTTGGTAGCGCGTGGTTTGCTCGCAGAAGGTTGATTGACAAGTTTATCCTGCTTTTAGATAAGTATAACTCTTAAATGTTGAAATCTCAGGAGAAGAAAATATTTACTTTTTTCAATGATATTAGATTTTAGAGTGTGTAAAAATATATTTTTACACATACTGTAAACTGCCTGATTAACACACATACACCTACCGTTAATTAATGTACTGAAGCAGAACTAAATGTATGCTTAGTTTTGTTCTACAAACTATACAGCAACATTCTTTGCTAATCTGGAAATGAAAGGCAAACTTCAAGTGGGGCGACTCTTCTACAATCTTGGTCAACATTAAATTTATGTCAAGTTAGAGAAAACAAGTTAAGTATACTGTGTTTTTCACGAGCAACGAGCTAAGAACCACGACTCGGTCCGAACTCAATTTCTTAAAAAATATTGCGTTAAAGTTTTTTAGTGTTACGTTTTTTTTTTCCAAAATTGACGAAGCTAAAAATGAATCAGAAATGTTTTCAAGAGAAATATGTTTTAATATTTTTATATAACTGAATTTTCACTACACATTTCACTTTTCAATTTTATAAATTCATTAATAAAAATGTTGGTGACTAGAAAAAATAGCTTCTGACAACGACTTCGCTCACATGAAAGTAAAAAGCATCGTAGGAGATACCTAAACCCGCTAATAAAAATAAAAAAAACAAAACAAAACAAAATATCTATGTCTGACAATAGGAATTTCATCAATCAAAATTTATTGGCAATTATTTGACAAGTAGAAATTCAGTCTTTATAATATTGCATTAAGGTTATTGCAACATACCCACATGATGTACAATACTTTAGCTATTTAAAAATAAAAAAATAATAATATAATTAATATTACAAAATTATTAGTCATGACATTGTACATTATCATATATAAAATTAATCCACATGGTCAAACTCGCTGCGTTCATAA
Organism: Leucania comma; assembly: GCA_958295575.1. NCBI lineage: Eukaryota > Metazoa > Arthropoda > Insecta > Lepidoptera > Noctuidae > Leucania > Leucania comma. Next base: position 19,634,613 of record OY282468.1, read on the forward strand.
TAATATCGTGATTAACTTTTTACCTTTAAACTTTCTATAAAACATACTGCATTAACACCCTGAAACGAAGCCGATGGCTGAAATTATTCGACCGGCGAATAAGTTTGAGCTAATAAAAGTTGTGATCGGCCCGACGGACAGGGCTATTTCCATATTAATTGCCCCATAATATGCAAACTTTCTACCTAAAGACGTTATCGGGAACAGCGCATAAAATGGCGGATGGTTATAGTTAAGCGCTTTCAAATTAGATAGGTTAAAGTAATCCCTAACTGATTTTCCATTAGATTGAATCCTTAAACGTCATTATCATCATCATCATTTGCTTAACCTTTTTCTTAATAAGTTGCAGTTAGCTTTACCCTTACCGGATGTAGCTGCATTCTAGTATTTTCCGCGGAGTGACACTTATTTGACCTCCTCATTCCAGTCACTGGGTAATATGTCACGACATACCTCTTAGAGAGGCTGGTTTTCAGGCTTTCGGGCTTTTGACTACCCATAAAGACACTCAAAGATCTACGAATACTGGAACCGAATATTTCATGTGCTTTCCAAATTACGGGAGAGTCTCGGTATGAAATGCCAGGCAAGCGTTATTGTTAGATGAACCGGGAGCCAAACTATATATATTCTTATATTCTTATATTCTTTATTGTACACAGACTTAAACATTTTACAAAAAATAGGACAGGTGATGTACACAGGCGAGCTTAACCCATAATTGGGTTTTCTTACAGCAAACCTTGAAAAATTTATATAAAGAAATGTTAAAACTTGAGGATATTACATGCACAACAAAAACTTAAGAGATATATTACACTTAAAACTAAAAATAAACTACATAAATAAGTGCAAACTATCATATACTGTTGGTGATGAAATAGTTGACAGTCGAACGGGTGCATCTTCTCTGCACTTCATCATCATCTCTGCACGTCATCGTCATCTCTGCACTTCATCATCATCTCTGCTTTTCATTATCATCTCTTCACGTCATCGTCGTCTCTGCAAGTTAACATCATATCTGCACGTAATCGTCACCTCTACATATCATCGTCATCACAGCACATCCTCATCTCAGCACATCCTCGTCTTCTCTGCACATCATCGGCTTCCCTACACATCATCGTTTTCGCTGCACATCATCATCTTCTCTGCACTTCATCATCATCTCTGCTTTTCATTATCATCTCTTCACGTCATCGTCGTCTCTGCAAGTAAACATCATATCTGCACGTAAGCGTCACCTCTGCACGTCATCGTCATCTCGGCACATCGTCGTCTTCTCTGCATATCATCGGCTTCCCTACATATTATCGTTTTCTCTGCACATCATCGTCTTCTCTGCACTTCATCATCATCTCTGCACTTCATCATCATCTCTGCACTTCATCGTCTTATCTGCACGTCATCGTCTTATCTGCAGGTCATCGTCTTATCTGCACGTCATCGTCTTACCTGCACGTCTTCTCTGCACCTCATCATCTTCTCTGCACGTCTTTGTATTCTCTGCAAGTTCCTGTCATATCTTGACACATCATCTTCATCTCAGCATGTTTTCGTCATCTCTGCTCACAGTTTCCATCACAATTCGTGTTCGGTTTGATCGTAGCTAATGTTCCTTGATGTGGGGAGGCTTACCTACGTAGCACGGAGGGGAAGAGACTGAAAAAATATTTACCAATTCACACGCTAACCGCAACAAGTGCAGTGCAGATTAATCTCCCAGGGCTTTCGATTTTAATGCCTGTCTTGATAATTCTGTATATTTTCATTTGTCCGTTATTCTCGAGAATACTGTCGACGCTGTTAACTATTTAAATGTAAAAGCTTTTCAATTTTATTTCTTTTAACAGTATTTATCCATTTACAAATGAAACACGATTCGTTTGCAGACCACTTCCATATATATTTAATCGTTACTGTAAATAAAAATTTAAAAAATAAGGTAGCACACAGAGGTTTTACATTGAACCAATCCATTTCGGTGTTGCCCTTTCAAATATTAAAACGAGTTTTAATACGAAAACGTGCCTACTACAAAATTTAACTTTCAATTTATGGAAATCCGAATTCTGTTTGTACATAGCAATCATTGGAAGGCAATTATTGTAATGCGATCGTTTATGAGATTGAATCGATATAAAAAAGTAAATATTATTGCTGTATGGAAACTAATTAAAATAGTGGAGACACCATTTAATTAAACATTATATATATATATATATATATATATATACATATATAAATTTTATTGTATAATTAGTGCAATACCAAATTTAAATAATTCATTGCTACATGTAAAAATAACTTTAAAATTAAACACACATTTTTTTAACAACATAAATATAGGGGTGACTAGTAATTAGTGATTTCAGTTTTGGTCCCATAGTTAAAGTTGATTGTTATCATTAATACAATCACGTGTTTAAGTATCGGTCACTAATTATATTACCAGTCACCCTATACAAAGACTGTACAGGTATGCATTAAGTTAACAACTTGCTAAACCATTATTTAAAGCAATTACATTAAGTTTCTTAATGTAGTCAAAAAACCAAAACAAGGTTTTTATCATAATCTGTTAATAATCATACGAAGTCAAATATATTCAATGTCAAATAAACACTCGCAAACGACATTTGAATGAATGAAGTCCTCATTTATCTGATTGAATTGCATACCTACCAACATTGCATAGAATAATCTAATGAGACATATAGAAATAAGTAACGACAGTTTCACCATATCTGGTAGACACAGATAATTCAAAAAAAAACCTCATCTAAAAATTAAAAGTCATCTATCAGTTTGAAAAATGAAGGTCTAACAGACTTGGTCCTGTAATCAGCACAGTCCACACTAACGGGCGTAGGTGATAACTTCCTAATAATGACAAATGGCGGATACTTTTTGTTTTTCTTCCATTACTACATCAACAAAGAAAGTACCTTATCCCATGATATATACGGACTACGTGTATGAAACTATATGGCGCGTAAAAACACCGTGCGAAGTTTATTTTGTTCGCAATATCCGGGTTCCATCAGCGTTGGCTGATTCGATGAAAGTTTATGGTCAAATATGTTTGTATACTGGATTGTTTCCTTATTATTTTCTTGGGAAATACAGACGCGTGTTTTTCAGAAACCCTTTTTTAAGGCAAGGTTTTTTGGCAAACCATTTCCTTTTGTATGCATACTTATCGAAATGAAAACCATGATCGATGGATATTGAAGGTCATACTAGAGAGACAGTTGATTTATGTAATATTTTTTTATTTACTTCCTATTTTTTTTTAATATTATTTTTTCATTAAAAGATATTATATACTTAGCCTATTTTGTTGGACTGTTAGGCCTCCCCGATATCCTCCTCTAACCTGTCAAGAACGAGTTCAAACTACTTAACTATATTTTTAAAGCCCTGCTCGATAATGCCCTTTAAATATACCATACAACCATCACCACATTAAATGTAGTATGGGCGTTCCCTAATTATTATAATTTTTATTAGCCCTTACTGTCCCACTGCTGGGCAAAGGCCTCCTTCAAGTCCTTCCAAACCTTCTTCTCTCGCGGCCTCTCAAACCAGTTCTCCCTAATAATGAAATTTAAAAATTGATATAACCACACACACTGTGTTTTAGTTTTATTTTCTATAAATTCCAATTCATAAATTACTAACATAGAGCTGTATAGAATTTACAAATCAATATTTCTCGAATATTTTTTTCAGTATTCATGAGTCCATTGTTTGCCTGGGATTTCCTTTAGGGTATTCATAGAATTCTAAAAGAGAATTTTTAATATACACTTTCACATAAAGGGGTAAGGTAAAAGAAAAGGCTATTCATTAGTCTGCCAGTGAAAACATTGGTAGCGTGTTTTATCTGGGAAAAGTTGGTTGGATTTTTCATGTAAGCTTAATAAAATTACTACCCAAAAGACCTGTATCCCGTCATGGGCGACGTAAAAAGGGGAAAATGGGCCTTTGCTTGCTGCTAATGAATAAAAATATATTCTCTTCTAAATTAAAAAAAAAAAACATTTTTTTTTAAAAGAACTATAGCAATGCTTTTGGAAGCCAATTGGAAAATGAATATTTTCTACTGGTAACATAAGAAAATTTTAGCCCTCGTCACAGTAGATTTATCAGCGAACCGCTTGCTGTAATAATAATAGTAGCAAAAAAGTTAAAAAAAAAATACTTTTCAATTTTTTTCGTCAGTTTTGGTGTTTCCAAGTTGATTACTCTGAGAAGAAACACCGACACAAACTCATAGGCCAGTCTCTTTAAAAACTCCATACAGCAAACATGAAATCGTCAAATACTGTGGGAACCGTATAGATTAGTGTTTGAGATTATGTTTTGAGGGAAAATCCGTCATGCAATCATTTGTTAGAATTCAGGACTACTAAGGAACTGAAAGCTCCACGCAAGTAGCTAGCAATGTAAGTATGTTCATCATCGTCATCATATCAGCCAGAAAATGTACCCTGTTAGACTAGGCCAATCCCAAGTGTGACTATGACGACCGGTCCTGTGTGTCTACCGGTCCTGTATCCATCGGATTCCCAGGACTCTCACCAGGTCATCGGTCCACCTATTTCGAGAAGCCTTCCAACGCTGTGTCTTACAGTACGTGATCGTTACTCCAGAACCCTATCTTACCTATCAGAGCAGTGGTGGCCGAGTGGTAACAGCCCCGGCTTACGAGTTGAAGATCTCGGGTTCAAACCCAGCCAGGCGCATTACTTTATGTCTATTATTTCATCACCACTGCTTTCAAACAGGTGACGGAAAACATCGTGAGGAAAGCGGCATGTCTTAGAATCAAAAATTCGAAGATATGTGATATTCACTAACCCGCACCGTGCTCGCGTGGTGGTTTACGGCCCATTCCCTCTCTAGAGAAGAGACCTGAGTCCCAGCAATGGGAACATCAAAGAATGATTATCTTACCTATGTTAGTATATTACATTCAAAAACAATAGCAGTCCCAATTTCTGCAGTAATTAATCAAAGAGATATAAGCGTTCAGTTTTGTGTATTTATGTTATTTACGGCCGTACGTAGTGGCAACGGATGGAGCCGCCCATTGTTAGAGACACGCCAGTTATAAGCTGGAATTATTTACCGCCCGGCGCGGCCACGGCCGGAGATTGACGGTGTTTTATTCAGGAACCCCGGCTTCAGGGTTTTCGGTGACTTATAGTTTTAATATTTGGCTTATCTATATAACATAATTCACATCCTGAAAATAGTAGGAGTATGTTCAGAATCAGTTACTGAATCTATTTCAGCTATTTTTGAACTAGTTATTACCTGTTCTGATAACTCTTGATAAGTCTTCCATTTGTGATCCTTCATAAGGTTGTCTGTAAGAGATTGCCATGAGTGATAAGATTACCCATTTCACACTTAGTTTTTGCAAATATTTTTATCCTGTCCACATTATGAGGACAATAAATAAAGTAATATAATAAATAAAAATCTTGATTGCTAGCGTGTTTAACGTTGTATCAATGTGCTGTCAGTTTAATGCATCAATTCCCATATTATTTGCCCACAATTAGGTTTTTTTATAGCGGGTGAAGATCATCCAATGATAACCCCGCCCTTGGGCGGAGCGGGAGATAGTGTCAGACTCTTTTTTGACTAAAAAAAACCCACCCTGTTCCTTCGTTGCCTTTCATACCGGGGCCGAGCCTTCTTTTCTGATGCTGATCCTTGGTTCAAGTGAGTTTCGACCCTGCCTGCCTGCTAGCAGGCTGGGCCTCTACGATATTATGACAACTCCTTGAGGCGCGCGGGTACAGTACACGCCGTCGATGACTTGGGCTCGGTCCGGTCGATTACCGGACGGTCGGCCAGCAAGCTACCCATTGCTCGCCGTCCGCAAGCCCGCGCCTGCGGTAGCCGGAAATCGGGATCGGAATCCCGGCGGCGTCCGGGGCGTGAGCTCCGTTGCCTTATGCGGCCAATTAGGTTAACTAATTTCCTAAAGAACACTACCTAAAAAGTGCATTTAAGTAAAGTTTCAGTGCTTGAATTATTATGATTGTAAGTTAATTTTCATTCTAAACCCCATACTCTTGTTTGCCACTCATAATAAGAATAATAAAAGTGCTTTTAACTCTTGTAGTTTCTAAATTCTAATTAAGTTGGAGAGCCGGCAGTATCCAACAGAGACGCGATTTCTTTACGTAGCGCTACAATTATTGCAGCCATTTGCAAGTGTTTCTTGTTCCTGCACTTGCACAGAATACTTCAGTTTCTCTTTGTACAACATAACAATTTACTCGTAAACTTTACAGTCTGTTAAAATAAAAGTTGTAGAGTGTTTGTTGGTTCACCAATTAAACTGAACCTAAACCACGAACGTAAATTTCGTGTTTATGAAGCTAGTTAGTATAAGAGAATATTAGTGTTGGATTGTAGCGATCTAAGGTCGATGTAGCTTAGAATCGATTTTAAAGGCCAAGAAAATAAAAACGTAATATTAGAAATAGATATTCGACTGTGTAAAACTATTATTTAAAAACGTTCAAAGCACCTATTTTACTCAAGTTATTTTTTATGTGAATCTCTAAAGCCATGAAAGACACGCTTTGCAAAATCATCTGCACTTTGCTTTAAAGGACTTCGTACCAAACCACCAACAACGGATCGATCTCTAGGAAATTGAACTTTTTAAAACTCGATTTAGTACTCAGTCGATTCTTCAGACATTGATTCAAATCGATTCAAAAATCAATCTGTTTTAGGAAGAATCGTTATCCTTACTGTGTAGTACCTAATGGAAGCTAATCAAACATTTCAAAATATTTCGAAGTGTGGAAACTTTCCTCGTTGTCCCACATTCCGCTCATGAATATTCGCAAGCTTCGCCCCGTGCTCGTCTTGTTTGCTTATTTAATATTCTTAATATGGAGAAAGGAAGAAAAGTATATACATATTTTCGTAACGAGGGTCGTGTAGGATGATGTAGACTATAATATTTTTCCTGAAACCCGTTCCATGCTTTTGCGCTGGCCCAATTTTTTGTTTCGCCTGTGTGGCCAATTACAAAATTCCGGATGAAGCCGGCTCGGCTGGCCTTTTTTAACTCCCGTAGTTCGAAAACATGCCTTTCTAGCTTTATAGCTTTTAGATAATCCTATACGAGTCGCTGCAAAACATGTAAGTTAAAATGTTTCATAAGAATTTCTAATAATGAACAGCAATTTCCAAAACTAAAACTAATTGCTTGTCGACATAATCAAAGTCTGTTTAAAACATGCAAAAAAACCTTTTCAGATCAAAATACCAAATTACCAATTCCATAAATCCCCTCTCTACCTATTTCCTGTCTCAAAGAGCTACGTTCTAAGTTTGTTGCCAAAGCACTGAAAATAAATTACGGCATACACGAATTCAATTCTATTTTCAAACTTGTATAGCGAACTTAGCGTTTCCACATTTATTATGCATTGTCAACATACATATAAGTACGTACCGTTGGCACAAAAACTAGAACAACGAGCTACCAACGCGAAGTTCCCATATAAAGTTACCTGTTACTTGTGTAGATACTGGCCGAGTTTGACTGGCTGACTCCACCCGCTCACGTGTTTACCCCTGTGGTGCTTGACTAGTTTAATTTTCCCTGCAATTTGATAACATCCTTACTGTTTTAAGTGAACTACTTTTGACATAAAATGCGCACTGTATTTTTGTTTTTACGGAATGTTGGCTATGTCTAGAAGCGATTAAAGGTAATACGAAAATAAATCACAGCGTACAGGTCCCCGTCTACCCATTTCCATCATAAGTTCGCAGGTGTCGTGCACGTGTCACACTGAATGTTTATCTACCTCTCACAGTGATCTGCGACCACAGAAGGGTCTGGAGCATAAATTATTACCTCACCAACCCATAAAATTGTAGTAAAAGAATTATTACGGACACCAAGTATCTTCGATTTTATATCAAGGGGCGGCAATATATTCCAACATAAATGATCTCAAATAAAGCACTTACGCAGAAGTAATTCAACTATGGTAAACAGTTGAATAATATTTTAATTTACAAAATTAATAAGCTTCTCACTGCCCACTTCTCATTGTTTTATTTAACAGTACAAGTCCCAGCGGAAACAAATCTATTGTGAAATGGATATTTCTCCCTTGAAACAAGAGTTTTTTGTTCGCGTATTTCCTCTTCAAAACCCAGTACAATACACACAATAGAGAAAACCCAGTAACGAGAGTGCGCTAATTACAATTTCAAAAGTTTCTTCTCACAAACGTAGGTATTGTAGTTCTCTCGGAATTATGGAGAAAAATGGCCGCCGCGGTAACTTTGCCCTTAAAAAATATAGCGGACGGAATGCGGGAAATTTGTTCAGAGTGGCCCGCTCTCCCCTTTATTCATCGTCAAACTTTTTGATAGGTTTATTTTTCATTCTGTTCCGGTTCAGACGGTGAAGCGTGGCTCATCCAGTTTCTGTAAATGTTGAGCAGTTCCGTAGTTCGAGCCGGATGCTGCGGCCGGACAGCTCCCTGAGGTGTCTGTGCTCGTAAATCCAGGTTTGAATGTTTGTTTATGCATACTGCGGACCTCGGGGATATGCCATGCGGTACTTTGCACAAATATAAAATACATGATAACTTCCAATATTTGCCAATACTGAGACGCAAATTATTACCCCTTTTTACCCGACAGTGCTAGATGGGAGAGTTATGTTTTTCTAATGTACCTACGTTTTTACAAGGCAAGTCAAATGACGTCTCTCGCTCTGGGCGGAGCAAGGAAATGCCAGATTTCTGTTGATTAAAACATTGAGCGTTCAATTGCCCTTTGTGACGACCACTGGAACTTTTTTAAGCCGTCCGCAGCCCCTGGCCAATATCGGTCCTAACTGGCCCTGTCAATCTTACTGACATCTCTTTGATACGCGCGTGCAATACGAAGCGCCGTCGGCCCAGACTTGGCCTTTACTTGACAGCGAACTACTCATTGTTCGCCGTCCGTAAGTCCGCGTTTACTGTGACTGTGAATCGCCCTGCGACGTCCGACATCCCCGCCGGGTCCGGGGTGTCTACGGCGGGGTTTCAAATTATATCCTAGAAGTCAAAATTATTATTTTATTTGTATTGTACCGGGTTTAACGGAAATGGATGGCCATATTTTAAATATTGCTTCTGCCCTTAATCTCAAAACTCTCTTCGAAAAGTACCTTATTGTTAATATTTATTATTAAAACTTTTTTGTAATGATGTATATTAAGAATCAAACACAATATAAATTGTTCCTGATAAATAAATAAATACCAAAAAAATACTGTAACTAATTTTGATCCGCTTATATTAACTATGTACGGAAAGTTAATTTTTTATTGGGAATTTACCAAGTTTTGTTTGATGAAAATTGGTCATTTGAATAGAGAATATTTAAGTCGAAAATATGACCACCCATATCTGTTACAGTGTAGACCATTTTTCTTCAGGGTAGGGTCTCATCAAAGTCTATTGACGAAATCAAGGTCCAGGAGGGAGTATCAGATTTTAACCGATTGAAAACCATACCTAAATCCTTCAGTTGCCCTTTAAGTTCTATGACCAAGGTCAATCTTTCAAACGTTCCCGCAGCTCCACCAGGTATCCTCCCTCCGTCGTAGACTCGGGCCTGGTCCTTGCCGGATGGGTGGACGATGAGCCACCCAGTGCTCGTCGTCCGCAAACCTACGCCTCCGGTGGACTGTGTAGACTGTAATATATAAATCATTTAATGAATAGACATGACACGTCTTTCAAGAAATGTTAAAAAATAAAAAAATGCAACGTGTTAATAACATTAGATTGCTCTTTATTTTTAAGTAATAATAATAAAGCCCTTTATTACGAAATGTTTACAGTTTTCATTTAAATCTATATAAAATAAATTCGTGTTAATTACACTATTTATAACTCAAGAACGGCTGAACCGATTTGGCTGAAAATTGGTAGGAAGGTAGCCTAAAAACAGGAAAAGGACATTTTTATCCTGTTAAATAAATAACAAATAATAATCCAAAACCTCGTCAATTGCATTTGCTCGCTCTGCGAATAGGGTAGAGTAGGGTAGAGTGGGGTATAGCTCGCTGTCCGTTCGTCCGGTAACAGACCGGTCCGAGCTCAAGTCGTTTACGGCGCGCACTACTCCCGCGCGCCTCAAGGAGTTGTCAGCAAACTGTAGGGGCCCAGCAGGGCCGAAGCCTACTGGGGCCAAAGGTTATGTGAAAATGTCACCGGGGCCCTGGGACAAAGGCAATGAATGGAACGGGGTAGGTTTTTAGTCAGTAAGAGTTTGACACTATTTTCCGCCACATCCAAGGGCGGGATTTGTCATTGGATGATTTTACCTACCATAAAAAGGGTAGAATGGGGTATAGTAGGGTAGAATAGGGTGAAGTAAGGTAGAGGGGGAGCAAAGCCGCGGGCAAAAGCTAGTAAAACTATAATAGTACATTTTGATACAAGTGGGGAAAGTTTGTCATTGCAGCCGAGGCGAAATTCACCCGAGCCGTACAGGCGAGGGTGTTATGGAGCCGAGTGCTGCAGTGACAAAACGCCACTTGTATCAAACGACGTTTTATTTATTTATTTATTTATTTAATACAGCTTGGAGGACTTACAGCTTATAAAAAAAAACTTATTAAAAAGAAAAACAATGATAGATGACATTTAGCCAATTACAAGTCCTCACGTGTAGTGGCAGAATTAAAATTGAGAAGTGAGCAGTTTTTCAATACTTACAAAGAAATACGATGTAAAATCAACCTATAATCTATCTTCTATCGGAAAATTACGACGCATTTTTGTTCATTTTGTACTTACTGAAGAAAAATTTTCAAAGTTACTTTACAATTTAGTTTTGATTTGATGGCAGCAGGCCATCGCAAGTATTTTTTACCTCAATCACAGAATCTGACGGCGTAGCATCTAAAGGATTCTCTTCAAATCTTCTTTTTCACAACTAACACAAATGATTATGTTAGTTAATATTAGGTGTACTTTTTTCCCGCGCATAACCGTTGCTGGTAGAGGAGATGCAAAGGTATCAAACCGTATACATCCTAATATAAAAAATATAAAAAATCAAATATCTTTGAATTTAGAACACAGATAATTGTTAATTTGTTGGTATTGAATTATTATTGCTTACGTAATCATATCTATTTATTATATTCTGTCCAAAAACACAATTTTAATGTTCATTAAATATTAAAACCTAAAAAATATCCGCCTCATTGCTTTAAAAAAAAAAAATAATCACCCTTGACCATGACGAAATAGGAATGAAAAAAGCCCTTGTTTGATAAATTAAAAAAAACACGCTGGTGATAAACACGCCATATCGGACCTAATCGTAGTGCAATAAAAGGCAATTTTCAAGTAAGTGTATTAAAAAAATATTTTCATTCGGCAAAGGCCTATAACATCTACTATTCCGTGTCAAAACCAAATAATTGTAAAACGAAATCAATCGATTGCTATCCTTTATGGACAATCTTCATTCATTTGCTATGGTTACTATAAGGAGCTTATCTTGTTTGGTGATACAAATTAAAACGTTTGTATTAAACATAATTTCCTAACAAAGTCCTTTTCAAGACTGCTGTACAATTACCTGGAGGCATTTATTTATTTCCCAAAAATGCCAGGGATTAAAGATTGTCGTTCCATTTACAAATATTTACAACGCTTTTGTCCCTAGATAACAGGTCGTTTGTCATAAAAATATACATTACGAAATGCTATTATATTTTTTTTCTTTTAATCTTTTTATATCTCAACACCGAAATGGATGTAAAGTTTATTTGTATTATTTTTTTAGCGTATAATTTATGTACTTTCTGTTCGTTTCCGGCGTAATCTGGAATGTGTTCATTTCTTATTTTTCTTTCAAAAATCTTCGAGAAAATCTGAAACGAGAAAGAATATAATATTATTGGAATCGCGGAAGTCGGTGTCACGGGATTTCTTGAAAGTTGTCGCTCCAGGGATGGTAAATTATATTCACTATGCGTGAATACTGGTATCTATGACGCAATAAAAAGCGATGCGTGAGCGTGTGCGAATGTGGGGCCAGAGCGATAAATTGCGTCGCGCCGTGATTTACGAACGCGCCCGGGACACCCGGATTACAGACGCCCGTTTGTTGATTACCTCTGCTATCATTTTATTATATACTAAATTAGGTGCTCCCATTGCTCATAATTAAACCCTTATTCTTGTAAACAGCAAAGGTTCAAAGGCACTTTTGTTTTTCGCTTTTCAACAACTGTGTAAGTAAATTCTCTGAATAGAAGTTTACACTGCTCGCTTTATTAAAGTTGTTTCTAAACATTTCAAATGTTTTAGTTCTATCTATTTGTCTATCAAGATACAAAATATAACCACAAACTTCTATATAAAATTAAACCCAAATCGATCAGACTTACCAATAACATCTATTGAGTACTTTTCCAATACTTACATAACGTTGCCTAAATTTGGTCCTGAGTCCTGTCAGAACATAAGCCCCACGTTCGTATAATAAAAGTGACAATACTTCAAAAAGTTATTCCTACATCATCCCCTAGGCAGGGGCGGACGGAAAAATCGAATGTCAAAATTTGATTGATGTACGCCCGGCCGTTGGCAAACTTCTGCCGCCCGCGATGACCTGACAAAAGCTGCTGTGTCACCCACTGACGACATTGTTTTCTAACGTTTTAATTAAATGCTCACCAACATTAAACCGAGTTTCTAAGCATAGACTGAGTAGGGACATGCATCGGCGTAGCCAGCCATGGGCTCAGGGCGGTCTTACCCCGGTTAATTTTTTCATAAAAAAAAGGTTACTTACACCTTATAGCACTCTGTATCTGTTTGTATAATTCGAATTATCCAAAACACTACTCACACGCTCACCTACCTACACCACGAAATCTTCCATCCATCTTTTTTAGGTTTGGTTAGGTACCTTATAGGTCAGAGCCAGGGTGCTCCACCGTAGCTACGCCCATGGGGACATACCATACTCGACGATCATTCTTGACGTTCATAAAAACAAACCACGATCACCAACCCATTTGTCAACCGAATGTGTTCATCAATGAGCGTTTATGGACTGCAATTGTACCGTATTTCCATTTTGGTATTTTAATATTATCGTTGTTACCTACCGACTTACCTAACCCCGCGAAGGCCGATAGTACTTACATACGTTTGTACAACTAGAATGAATTTGAAAAAGCAATAATTGTCGTACTGTACACACGGGTATAAGAAATTCATTCGGCGGAAAATTTTGGTTACTACTTATAATTTTATTTTACCTGGAAAAAACCAGAAAACGTCTTTTTTTATTAAGTATTTATTATTTATGTAATTTTCTAAAAAGTAGGCATTTACGTAATAATAATCCTCTGTATTTGCCGAAATGCGAAAAATCTTAAGAAATCGATGTAACTAATTAACGTTCTCACATCAAACGTTCTTTGACACAAAAGAGACCGGTTTAACCAATATTATCTGCGACAGGATCGCTACAGACTGATTGCTATCCGAGAAGCGTCGATCAGGGCAATTCTACGTTATTCAGAAGGTTTCGAACGTAAGCCTCCGACCAAAACCTCCGTCCTTCGATCTCTTTGTGATCATGCTCTTTGATCTGCGCCTATAGATGCCGCTTATTCCAAATTCCTTTCACCTTTGACCATTATTTTTCTTTGTGACGGATGCTACCTAACGGGTGTATCTTTGCGTTGAAGGTACATTATTGTAAACTAGATATTTATCTATATTTAATACACGTGGAGATATTTTTGGGTGAGCATTGTTAATCTCATAAAGGATCATGGCAGTCCCGAAAAAAAAATGCGGGCTTTTTTTTTTTGTGTATAGTGATGAAAAATATACTAAGGTATAAAGATTAAACTAAAGCATTTCGTCTTAGATATTTATTAATAGAGTTTACGTATAAAAGATATTTCCAATTCAAAGTTGGTGAGACTGTGTATAATTATATGTCTATAATATCTACGTATCTCCCATACTTACTCTCTTCAAATTTAAAAAATCAATAAACGCAATTTTTAAATGAACGTCAAGATCTCATGTCGTTCCAAAAAAAGCCTTGAATTATTAGAAAACTATCCACATTGTCAATTATGTGTTGCTCTGAAACCTTATTTACGTGTCCACATTAATTAAAAGCCATGTCATATTTTTTATCTTAAAGCTCGCTAGAAACTCTAAAATCCACTATGCTACAAAGTGTTTGAGGTTGCTAACTCCGAGCATAAATCTTATATTAAGAACTATAAAGTTCATCTCATCTTGTTAACGAGGGGATGGTGTCAATTCATGTAGCCGCATCCTCACTACGCCAGCCAATGTTTGCGGTAAAGACCTTCTTAGCACACGAGCAAAGCGGCTCATACAACCGAAAATGTTAAACGCTATACACTGTGCGCTCACTGTGAAATATCTTATCAAATTAAGAGATGGAACGTGCAGGCGTCGTCGAATAGGAATAGTAATCAACTAGCGTCGGAGACAGCGGTACAAGTCCGCCCGACACTAACTTCTCCAACGCTAAGGGGCTTGCGGCTTCTCGGGTGAGCTGACACTTTGATACCAATAGCGTTTAGCGAAGTCTTCAAGGAATTGTGAACACAAGTTGGGCCTCGTTCCCAACATCTCGTGAGCTCACCTACGTCAGCAGCACACACCACCTCAAGTGATTTACCGCGAACGTAATGTAATCAGAAGGGAGTCGTGCGGAATAAGTAATAAATGTAACAGGTCACAGAGCTTTCGGAAACTGTGTTATTCCGGAAATATCTTCTTGAACTTTGTCTCCCCGGATTTCACCACCGCATGATTTAAAACATTTACAAACAGGTTTCTCAAAAATGCTTGTTTTTCACTAAGAATCGAACCATTCGAGGCGAATTCATACGCCACAGTACAAATTAAGTCGCAAAGGAAAGCATTAAATAATAATTAGACAGATAGAATTATAAAACAGAAATAAAAAAGTTTCTGAAAAGGGTCATCATCCTAATTGAATTCGTTTCACTGCGTGCCTATCAATTTTCAAGGAAAAAGTTTAGAAGAAAATTAAAGAAATAAGCCGTTTTAACTCAGACACATTTAATATTAAAGGATGGAGATGTAAAAGAGGCTTGACTTAAAAAGTGCGGTCACGTCCCGCACTCGGCGCTCGGCGCTCGGCGCTCAGTCGTCCTCGCGACGCTCTCGGCTCTCGGACTCAACAAATATCCATTTTGCTCAGCGGCTGACTCTCAGCGGTTCTCATAAGTTTCGTGCTTACTGCCTCTTAATGGGCGCTACTTGTTTGAATATTTTTATCTTTTAAAATGTCGCACTAAGTAGTACAGATATAGCAGAACCCAGAAAGTTCCGGGTCAACGTAATATTTCATGGCAACTAACTGTGAATCTTTTTTTTTAAATGCGGTGCTTACTTTAAATTGTATTTAGCACTTTACTGTAACTATTTTTCTTTATTTGAACAAGTGTTGTTTTTCAAAATAAAAAGAAAATATACTCTAGTACTTATGGGTATATACGCCGTTAAATTTTGGTCGTTTTAATCCCGCGGAGGGTCGATTCAATATATGAAACACTATCGATTTGTAAAGAAAAAATTACAAAATAAATTACTTTTTTTAAACTCTAATTAATTTACATATGTAAACGTCAGCTGAGCGAGGTCAATGATTTGGAGGTAGTTAGTACGCAATGACCGACAACTACAAGGTCATTGACTCGTTTACTTAAAGAAATTAATTTCGTACACGCGTATATTAACTCGAGTTTTGGAAAAAAGTACTTTATTTTTTAATTTTATCTTTACAAATCGATAGTGTTTCATGGATTGAATCGACCCTCCGCGGGATTAAAACGACTAAAATTTAACGATGAAACCGTTCCGCGCCATATTAAATATGAACCAAAAGCCTAAATGTAGACGTGGAGATGCCTAGAGTATTTTATTCAAGAGCTAAGAGGGCTCGGAGTACAGTGATGAATATTGAAGCTGCCGAGATGGCTAAATAAAACATTGTGGTATGGAGGCTGAATATTATAACAGCGGTGTGCCCTCCGCCGACCCTCGCCTCGCAGAACAATACACGGATTGTGAATAAAATTAAAAATATTACAAAGCGTCTAATTTTTTTTCATTAAAAGGGTCGGCGGTGGCCTGTTGTTGAGGAAAATCTTTTGTGGGGCAATGGAACGTCCAGACCTATTGTATGAAACCTAAACAAATGCCAGCAGTTTGAAGCAAACAGTTTCCATCTTATGAGTATGTATGAATTCTAACAACTTTTAGTAGTGAGACGTCAAATTGTAATCCCGTCGCGTTCTGCCAGGAAATCTACATAGCACTAGTTTGATAATCAGATTGTGGTATTACCTGCGAAATTAGATTCATAAACGTCAAGTGTTGTTACTGCAGCGCAATATGAAACGAAATGGAAGGGAGACGCAGTGGGCGTGAGCTGGATGGAAATTGCAATATCCGAGCGAGCTGAATTAGACCCAACACTCTCCCTAACTAGAAACGACACTGTCCCAGCTGGAGACACAATACAATTTTTCATCTTTCACGAGCATGGCTTTTGTATTATAACTTTATAAAATGAATTAAAACCGTAAAATGTTTTGAAGTAGCGGAGAGAATTTCATTTCATCCGTGAAAACATTTGCTCGTGGAAATAATACAATCGTTTCTCACACAATTTGTCACTGATAAACAAAACAAAATATTTAACTTACGTTTCTAGATTTCGTTTCATTTGGCCTTTACAGAACACACAAACAATCGGAGCTGATTGTACTTTGTTCTACGTGCCTCCAGAGACGCGTGCCTTATACCCGGCCTCGACTCTAAACGTCTAGACGAGCAGATAAATTGTAGCTATTGATGACTACATACGTAGGGTATAAAGTAGAGTTTAAAATTGGCCCCGGATGGCGGATGAAACCACTTTTAATCAAAAGTTTACGAAAAATCAACTTTATAGTTAGGCACTCTTTCAAGCCCTTTATTATTATTATATTAACTTAACACTGGACAAACAGAAAAAAATAAGTGTACAATTAATAGGCGGTCTTATCGCACAGGGCAATTTCTTACAGACAACCTTTGGAATTGGTATTTTTTGCTATCTTGTAGCACAAATCTCCAAGCAAACACATCCAGTAGAATTCTTTATGGCGTGCATTAGGCCTGGTGGGAGATTGGATCGCACGAGCCAGCCTAACTAAACTTCATTAGTCAGGTTCGGATAACAGTGCGACGTCAGATTATGTCGTTAAGCATTGAGTTAAACATTTACCGACGCTCAGCCGAGCTTATATAACTAGCAAACTATGTATATTAGAATATCTCTTTCTGTGAACACTTCAGTTTTCTTCGACGTGTGTTGTAACTTGTGCTATATAAAACATCTTGTTCAGCTATGAAGCCGAGACTTTCAATTTAGATATGTAAAACAAAACCAGTATAGATGTTGAAGGTCGTAGTACTCTTATACTAAAACATATACCTACAGTAAGTATATTGAAGTTCGCAGGCAGGTAGCACCTGAAAGCAATCCCACAGGAGCAGATACCTCGATTCTCACTTAAAAGGAGCCGCGCATAGTGTCTTATTCATTCCGTCTGATAGACACGAACTGAAAGCGTTCTAAACTACGCTTTGTTGAAAGCACATGAATATCTTCATATGATATTCAATAGATATTGATCGCGCTTGACGTGATAGAGGCACGATTTGAAGAATATGTCAGAGGAGTCTTTGTCTGTTGATCAAAAATAAACGAAAAGTGTCAATTATATTATTAAATATAATGTAATTTGAGTAAATTATGTATCTGGGAACAGGTTGAACGGCATTTTTTTCCGGTCCACTTTACAACATACATAGTTATAGTGCTCCAACATACAATCGATGTCATCTTTCAAGAGTCGTTTCGCCGGACATCCGCCGGCAGTTATGCACAGACCATGGGACCCACATCGAGAGATTATGGAAACTGAAATCAAAACAAACCATAGTTACATTCTTTCGACTCTTTGAAAACAAAAATTCCGGAAATCTTACACTTCTAGTATTATTTACGGCCGTTTAGTTTTTAAAATTCGAATTTAGCAATAAGTGATTCGAATTTTCAAACATTTTCCTTCGTACTCGCTTTTCTGGACCAAAAATCAAACAATGGCAAATCAGGTAAAATTCAACGGTGCCAAAGGACTGATTTTCAAAGAATTTTCCTTTTTATGCAATAGAGGAGTTTCGGATTCAAATAGAGGAGCACGATACCAGTTGGATTTTTTCAAACATTTCCAACGACATCGACAGAATGCTAATTAGAACCAAATTCGTTTAGCTGGCTCGTCGATCCGCTAACCAATCGGATCGGACCGATGTCGCCAACATTATCTCAAGCGGACTCGATTCGTTTACGTATTAATGCGATTTAATGGTAATATATTTAGTCCCTTGAATAAAATAACTGTTAGCGATTTGATTATGTTGGTAAGCATTTTCGATTCTATGAGTATTTTTGAATTAAGTAATTCATTGTTTATTGTAAATTCGACACTTATACGAATACAAGTGTCAGACCACAACTTCACAGGGAAGCGAAACTCTTAATAAACTAGAGTGATTCACCATCAACGATTGCATCACTGCTTACCATCAGGTGGGATCGCAGTCAAGCACATAATATATCATTTTAAAAAAGTGGTTGAAGGATTCCAAAGCTGTTGTAATTTTGGTAGGGACTCGTTTGCAAGAAGTATCTTCTTCAATATCTCTTATGTGGAATATAACTTATTTATGTTATAATTGAAATCCACTCGAGGGGATGACAAACGAGTATAGGTTAAGCACATGCGCATGCGCAAAGTCTTAGTGGTCAAACAGACTGTACTAGTGAGTGCGAAGGCAGGTGCGAGCGAAGGGATCTTGGCGTTCACAGTACCAAACGAGCTACGAGTCTTGATATCCATGAGGGCGCTTCGGCGGGCGAATGGAAATGGTTTATTACACACGCACACTCACCTAACAGACGTTATTATCTCTGTGAACGATATAGCCGGACGAGGTTTACCAACCATATCTCAGGATTTGTCCTGTCAGGATTTTTAGATTTTTCTATAAAAAACCTGCATTTTATTGAAAATTCTAAAAATACTATTATTTATTACATTTTAAACAAATTAATAAAAAAAATGTAATATAATGTTTGTATAAAAATTTTGAACAAACTAAAAATAATCTTCCTTTGGTAAAGGCGAAAAAAACGATACTATTATGGCTTTTTTAAAATGTTTAGTATGTTTGGAAGAAAATTCTCTCAGAATTTTTCAATGGAAATCAAGTCTTTTCTGGGGATTTTGGATTTTGATTTTTATATCTGGTAACACTGGGCCGCTTTACCCGCGCCCGCGCCCGCCTCATGCAGACAAACAGCTAGAGGGAGCTCTGTGAAAAGAATTGGCATCTACATACATATAATTTGAATTAGACGCACCCGCGCTAGCACCCGCACCCTCCTCCTTTCTAAAAGAGTACATACCTAGGATTGAGATAAAGTTAAGCCTGGTTTACAGGCCGAGTTTCTGACCACCCAGCAGTAGTCAGCAACTGTTCATTCTACTGTCTTTACAGTACTGTCACTTTCCCAATTTGTTCTAGGTCAACTGTGTCTGCATAGGAGTCAGCAAGACACAGGTACTGTGTTACTAGTGCTGGCCTGGTGTTACTGACTCATTGCGTTTTCACGAGACCAATGGGAGATCAGTGCGACACAGGTAAATCGAAAAAATAAATAAAAATATAAACCAAAACCTGTCCAAGCATCCATTTTCCTTCGACACCGATTGGTCACTGTTTATATGCGTTCATATGGAGCGAATGACACCCCAGTAGCTATCCTTATGGGAGTGCAAGAAGGTCAATGTACCGTAGAAACAAAAAATTTTGAAGTAGGTGACCGACAGCAACTGACCGGTCAGTACTGGCACAACTTTGTTTTCACGGATCCAGTAGCTGTCAGATACTAAGTGTTCTTCACTAACCGCCAGCTACTGACCCTGTGAGAATCAGGCTTTAGGCTAACAATGCAATGCGCTTTGTTTCCTGTTCAACAGCAAGATCTACTTTAATTTGATGTTGGTTAAAGTACTTTCACGGCAAATGCAATTTCCTCACGCGAGGCAGATGTCCTCGAAGTTCTACAAACCCTGTTTTCCGTGTAAGCCATGCCGTGATCCTCTGTGCTCGTATGCTTTGTGATATGCTGAAGAATCTCTTGCAGCTGTAAAAAAAACAAAATGGTTTAATCTTAGAAATGTGAAGTAAGTAACCATGCTAGCAATTAGCATACAATATTTAACTTAGTCTTTGATCCAAGCTGCGCCGAAGGTTACCAAAACACCTATATGAAATTCAGCAGATCGTGATTATATCAAACTTTACGAGACAACCGGGCTTATAAATCCGGCCGTCCGGTAACCGTCCGGTAACTGAGCCCGAGTCGTTGACTGCACGCAGTATTCCACGCCTCAAGTAAAACCGTAGGGGCCCAGGAGGACCAAAGCTTACTGGGACTATGGATAGTTCAAAAGAGCACCCCGGGAACGCAAGGCAAAGAGGTTCCCTCTTTATACTATAGGAGTGGTTTTTAGTCACTAATGCCTGACACGCCCTAGAGCGGAAATAGTCATTACATTGTTTCCCTCCTAAAAAAAAAGCCGGAGTTAACACGCAGGCAACTAGCGACATTCGCAAAGTTCCATCCTACATCGGTAGTATGACATTATAAAATCATTACATTATTACTCCAATGTGGGAGAGAGATGGAGGTATATGGGCTAAAATATACTATCCCTTTCTTACATACGAATTATGGAGGATTAAAGTTGTTATCCAGGGCTACGTACTCGAAAGATTTATATGCCCTGAATCGCCAAGGGAAACTAAAGGAACTTAGGTGTGTTAGTTTATAGTTAGTAAAAAAAACTTAATAAAAAGTTAAACAAACTAAAAATAATCTTTCTTTGATATAGCCTCCAACTTTGAGTGCTACGTGTAACGCATAAGCGTGATCCTCAGTGTATAAAAACGATAAATTACGACTTTTTTAAATTCTTTAATATGATTTAGAGAAAATTCTCAAACTGTGAAAAATCTCAGCATTTTACAATGGCAATCAGGACTTTTGATTTTTTTCATCTGGTATCTGGTACTCTGGTTCCTTCTTATTCCACCTGGAGCGCTAGTTATTTGATTTCCCAACAAAAATAAAAAAAACTGTCGAAGTACAGGAGTGTTACCATAACGTGTAAAAAGTCAGGCGTGCTAACTATAAAGGGGGATGGAGCTGTACATCCTATAAAGCTCCTTCCCGTAACAGTTCAGTTTAGGTCGTAAAATGGATCGCCTTTGAATACCGTAATTAGAGACACAATAGAAAGACAACAGCTGTGCGGACACCGGTGTCCTCTCGGTTCTTAACAGTTTAAAAGCTTATGGTAGGACCTGTTTTCTGTATAAGAAGAGTTAAATACCCGTCGAGGGACGTTCATCTTTACAAAAGAACCATCAAAAACAAAGAATTAACGTGAACACGCTAACGAGAATATAAAAGAATTACTATTCCCTTTGGTGTTCGCAGTACCTTAATGTGATTCCACTCTGTGGATAAGCAAATTAGCGTTTCATAATTAGCAACGTTAATACTTTAGCCTTTGTGCACGCGCCCAGGAAACATGCTCAACAGATAGAGCACGCTTGTGATATCAGTGTTGTTTTATACATCCCAACCCGGTTTAGATACCGTGGAAAATCTGTTTTTTTTCCAAAGGTTATCGTCATTTCGTCACGTCAATTTGACTTCACCATGGGATCTGGAGGCAACAGTCCTTGCACGCATGCACGATATGCACGAGGAGATACAACGCCGGGGCGAAACGCCGTTGCCACGACACGTCGAGGTATGGCGGACAGAATTCCGTCGGGATCTAATGGTGACTATGGCAACCCAGAGCTGGGCACGCCACAATTATGGCGGCTCTTTGAGGCGTGGCTGGAAAGACCTCACGGCGTCCTCACCTTCCACATGACGTAGGTTCTGATCGAACACGGTCAGTTCGGGAAATACCTACACCGGATTCATGCGGAAGCGACGCCCAGGTGTTACCAAACCGAAAAACGTCAGCCAAGTTAGTACATTCTGACCTAACTAGGCGAACATAAAATGTACTGACCAGCAGATTTTTTTCACGATTTCAGGTTTGGTTCCATAGTAAAAGTTGTTTGTTATCATGACTACAATTACGTGTTTAAGTATCGGTTACTAATTAGCAGTCACCCTATATAATCCGTTATTCTATACAATTCCTAGGCAATGTATAGAATACGGTTTAAAATAAGGTTTTATTTTCAGATGGTGATAAAAAAAATAACCCTAACCTAACTTGTTCGTATCAGGGTGCCCTAAAATTACATCACCTCCTTCCCTGCTCTCATCTTTTACACACATTACCGACTGCATATTCGGCATTGTACCTGAATTATACAGATTGCCGGTAAAATATATATAGTTTTAATTAGTTGAGTCTTTTTATTTTTCCTGTTGTAAAACTTTATCTAAATAAATGGCATAAAAACCCACTTTAGTAAAATACGGCACGTTTACATGTATTAAAATGCTATGGAGCATTCGTAGATAAGTACGAGTATATATCTCAGTTTCGAGGTAGGAAAAGTTTTATTTTCCGGGTGAAGGAACTCTCAGCGCTAATCTAGAACATATTCTACCTTTGTACGAAATTTCAGGTAACTACGGTAATACTTGAGTTCGGATCCGTTTACGGAGATTTCCAAGTATTTCAACAAACGTAAATTGTAATAAGTATTATTGTGAAGCTGGCAAAGAAAATTTCTGGTATAGTTAGCAACAAGGTCTGTTAACAATTCATGAAATTATTCTTTAAAATAAACCATATTCATAACATAGGCCGAGGGTTCAAACCCAGCCATGCGCATTACCAAAGAGTACCTAGTACGCATTACTTTGTGTAATTTATTTCATCACCACTGCTCTCAAAACGGTCTAAGAAAACTTTGTGAGGAAACCGGCATGTCTAAGAACCAAAAATTCGAAGACATGAGACATCCACCAAAACGTACTGGGCCCGTTTGGTAGATTACGGCCTGTTCCCTCCCCTAGAGAGTAGGAACATTATAAGGATGGTGCTATGCTATTTGTAGCAAACAAGGATATTATTATATTTTAATAAATTACGATGCTAAGAAATGTATCTAGGTACCCTAACAATGTTATCTTTCTATCAAAGTATTTATTGATAGGTATTCATGCTACCAACGGGTTCTGGCTAATATTTTATAACGTATAGTCACGTCTTGCCAGTTTTCCATAACACAAGTATAGTACTACACCGACGTCAGATACGACGCGTTTTTAGCGCAAACTGTGTCAACTGCGCAAATGGGTCGCTTTTGTAGCTAGCTCCTAGCCTTAGCACTTTAGTGCTTCGACGGTTAGTGCCTGTTTGTATCGGGGAAATATTGAGTTTTTGGCGAACTTCCTAAGTATGGAGACTGGTTTGATTCTGGGCAGAGTGATTTGGAAGTAGAGTATGGAGGCCCCAGATTTTTTTTCGAGGTGAGAATAGTCAAATGACTACTCCCGCTCTAGAGTCGATCGAAAGAGAGGGAAAGATCGATCTGTGTTCCGTCAGTTTCCCTTTACGCTCCATAGCCATGATAATCGTTTTAAAACAATCCCGTAGCACTAGCAGGCATCTTTAGTGGGCTCCGTCCATTTAGTTGACATATCATCTAGACGTCCTGACCAAACGGGAACGAGTTACCCACTACTCGCTGACTGCAAGCTTTTGGGCTTGTTTACGGAGACGTGGCACATTACGCGGCGCATTGGGCGGTCGTCATAATTATTCTTCCATTTACATTTAAAAAAAAACCAAGGAAATCAATTTTACCCTATTAAAAAAAAATATCCAAAAACCGCAGATAATGCCCAAAAATACTTTACAAGATCCACTGCACCATCTTGAAAATCATAATTATGTTTGCGTTCGCGCATGCGATGCCGTGGCCCGCTGCTGCAATGTACGACGAACGCCCAACGCGCCGCGTCTCCGTAAACACGGCCTTTGCCCTACAGTGGGGAAATCAAGGTAGATACAATAATAAAAAATAAATAAGTTTTTATAGAGAATAAAAAAGCACCACCTAAAGGTTTTGTTCTTAAATATTTTATGTTCTGCTTAGATTTTTTATGTTACTCCGTGCAAATTACTAAGCGTACCCTTGGGCCATCTTCTGCTAAAAAAGGCGCACTTGGCCAAACTGCTTCGGTTAAAATATAGCCGAAGTTTCGTCAGAGACCGAATAGCGTAACACAGAATATGAATCCAAGCTGAAATAAATGAAAAATGGTCGAGGGCGGGCAAGTACAATCTATAACTATGCCAAAAGTCCCGTTACTTTTGAAAAATCGAACGAAGTCCACGTTTATTTAGTGTCAGAGGAAACTTGGGCTTCAGTTCAAATTTCTGATAAAACCTTCAGTCGTGAACTCTGTAGGTGTAATTCTTCGTTACTTTACGTTCAAACTTTTGAAAAGAAAATAATTCCTGACTGGCCTTGTGAAGTTCTGCACGTCATATAAAAGTAGTATGGGTACGATTAAGTTTGAATGGCGATAATGGTACCTTTTATCATTGGTAAGTATAAAATACATAGAATAAACTTTAACACTGTAATAGTTACGAAATCTTTTAAAAAGATGTAAATGGATATAACTAATCTTCCAACCTTTAGAAGGACTGTAAGAATTTAAAATAAAATAGGGGTTAGTCTGCGGTGTACAGCTAGTAAATTAATAAAAACCGTAAAACTATATACATACTCGACTACGTACTATACAACATTATTTTTGGTATAAGAGTAACCTGAATATAGTTTGTTCAGAATCAGTAACTGAATTGATTCCAATCATTTTTAGATTTCTTTCCAAAAATATTTAAAAAAGGTCACAATTTGAATAGCGTCGACCCCAAGTACAACACAGGTTATAGCGGGCATTAGGAGCCAGAGCACAGCTGGATTGCAGAACAACCCCTCTGTCATCCGGATGACCCGGTGACCATGTATTTGTGTGGACAACCAGGTAACATAACAAGCTTGTAATTTTGTGATTTTTCATGATACAATTATGAATTTTTTTGCATAGATTCTTTACATAAAAATACTAGACAGGTGTTTCGGGTTTCGCATTTAGTTTTATAATTATTTTATATATTTGCTTATCTATGTATTATATAGTATTTTGTTACCCCGTATTTTTTTAAGTCCTTACGATCCATCCATTCCTAAGGTTATCTGGAAGATATCGCTATCAGCGATAAGACCGCCATTGTACCCGTAGATTTAGATTTATGTACAGTTTGTGTAACTTTTTGGTGTACGGCGTAAGACGCCAGCACATAAACCTACCTCAATCTGTCAAATTTCTTTAATAGATTTTCAACCTTATCACAATACTGGAAGGTTAATGTTCGATTGGTAAAATTTGTCAGTTAGGAATAGATTGACGTGCTGGCTTCTGTACAATAAAGTTTTATTTTATTCTATTCTATATGTCATGCAATTTAAAGATGGCTACAAGATCGATACGATGTGCATTATTAATTTAAGAAGCGCATAGCAAAGTAATAAAGCTAAGGTTAAGCAACGATTGAGGTCTGTTTGTGGATAGCTGACCATCTGAAAATATCGAGATTCATCCGTGCCTCGAAAATTAATTTTGGCTGTCGCTTGACAGTCGTTACATATGATCAGAAGCCAGGAAATCTGACACTAGTCTTGCCAAGGGTTACCTTGTTGCCCAATTACTCGTTGTTTTGTTGTGGAGGTTAGATAAGCCATCGCTCCATGTAAAACACGGGCTCTAAAACGTTTGGGAAAGGGCTAGGCCTAATTATTTACATAGGTATACCTACATACAAAATAGGTGCTTAGACTTACTTTATTATGTTATTTATTTAAATATAAAGTACTAGGTTTTCGCGCCAGGCCATGGTCCGGAGCGAGGAGGGATGGCAGGCGGTCACTTCCTTCTGCAAAGCAGTAATGCTAGCAAAGGAGGAGGCCGCACGTGAGAGGCAACGGCCCTCTCGGCCCAGCCACCGCGGAGATTCCGATTCCGATCCTAATTTCCAGCCAAAGTAGGCGCGGGCTTGCGGACGGCGAGCTATGGGTAGCTCGCTGTCCGACCATCCGGTAACCATCCGGAACTAGCACAGGTCGTTAACGGCGCGCACTGTTCCCGCGCGCCTCAAGGAGTTGTCAGCGAACCGTAGAGACCCAGCCTGCTAGCTGCAGGCAGGCAGGGTCGAAGTCTACTGGGGCCAAAGGTTTGCTTCCGAAAGGAAAGCCCGGCCCTGGTATCTAAGGCCACGAAGGAACGGGGTGGGTTTTTAGTCAAAAAAATCAAAGCTTAGCTTAGGTTTCATTCTTACTCCGTGCCATATTTGAAAAGAAAACGAAGAGAAAACTTAAACTGTACTAATAATAATTCATAATTTAAAAAAACCGGGCAAGTGCGCACACTGAGGGTTCCGTACAAACTTAGTTATGACAACAGTTCAATTCCCGAATTGAATTACGACAATTTTTTCGAAGCGTAAAAAATAGTTTTTTTTGTGACGTAACTTCAAATTAACAGTTTACGGATTTTTTCCTATACCTACTTGGGCTATGTGAACTTGTTTCAAGCTAAATTTCAGGATTCTAGGTCAACGGGAAATACCTACGCTATCAATTTTGATTCCCTTGAGAGTCGAAATATACGTTTTTTGCGATAAAAACTGCCGTAACGTTTCTTTTTTTTTGGGTAATAAAGTGATCCTATATGAGTTCCGTTTTATAAATGATCTTAACGTATTCCACGATCTTTTTCAGGCAACCTAGAAAAGGATTTCCTGCACACAAAATGGGGTCGCATTTGATGCAATTCATTGTAAGTTAAACAATTGGTTTATGGACATTATGTAACTAGATGCTGTTCCCTAATTAGACTGAAATTTTCTGGGACACTAAAGTCTTTAAGAAAAGGCTAGTTTATTTTTAGAGTTATTTGGTGGGTGGCTTCATCATTAATAGCATCCTATTGTATTTGAAATCGGCACAATACGTCATAAGTTATTAATTAATACTCGCTTTCGCCAGCGGATTCGCACGCGTATAAGTAGAAATATATAGCATAGGTCACTCAGTGATAAAGAAGCTTATAATACGTAAAATAATTTTTAAATTTGATCCTTTAGTTTCTGGGTTTATTCATCAGAAACAAAATTTTAAATCTTTCTTCTTACTTCCTACTTTTTTTTATAATGGCTTATTCAAGACAATTTACGAAAAAAATTTCACATAACCTTCTGCCAAACTGCAGCCCAGTTTGTCGGCAGTATTCTCGTGGAATCATCTAGTAGTCTATAGTATAAACTAAACAATAACTCAAAACATCTCACATTGTTCACGCAGAGCAGCTAGTTCTTCTGAACTAAAATCAAGATCACGTCCAAAATTTTCAAAAACTAACAGACTCAAAATAAAATTGACTATATAAAAACGCGTCATTTCTCGCGTCAAAATAAAACTAAAATTAATTAAACACGTCTCGACTCGACACGGCTAAAAGTCTACATGTTTTGTTCGAGTTGCGACGCATTGATTTGATAAGAGATTACGATCGAATCCAATTTACATCACGACCACTTACTAGCCATTCAACGGTACAAATAATGGGAAAAGAATGGTTCCTGATAGCCTTTCTGAAGTTGGCGTAAATGTGATTTGAAGGCGTTGATTTGGGGAAACAAATTGAACATCTTGCTACTAAGAAGGTATAAGTAATAACATTTGTGAGAGACTTATATTATATTATTCGTGTATGTTTTTTTACCAACCTGTGCTAGAAGGAGGATTGTTTTTCAAGTGTTTGCATTTTAACTTGAGAGGTTTCGTTAGCTTCGTGTTAGTTATGAGAGTGACACTGGGTATGTGAAAGATATATTTAAAAAGGATGGATACTTGGTGCTAAAAATATATGTTTTTTTCATGACATTGAGTTCAAACAAAGGGTTTGAAAAGACAAGTTTGAAAACTGAACTATTATTTGTAGAGTAGGTAATACTCGAGTTGATTCTTAAGACTCACAAAATAACGTTTTAGGTTTCCGTACCCAAAGAGTAAAAATGGGACACCAAAAAATACTAAAAACTACAAAATAAATATTTGTGTGAAGCTCCCATTATCCCATACAACAAACGTAGCCTGGAAGAGATTGCGGAATGCGATAAGGCCGTCCATTGTATGTATGTTTTAGTTTCCTTTGTATAACTAATGGAGTACAATAAAGTATACTCCCCTATTTTTTAATTAGTGCACAAAAAATGGGTCTCAATCAGTACCCGTTACTGATCATCTGTGTAGTCAAAAGTACAAAAAACGAAATCCCAAAAATGTCCACGAAAATTTATCTATTATCTATAAATTTATCTATATTAGTAAATTCATAATTGAATCATTATTCATAACAACTACTATTAGAAAATACTAAGCGCAGTGTTTTTCCATTTTTATTGACATTCTTTCATTCATAAACAATAACCTGTACAATGTTTCCATAAATTGAGTGAGATTTTGTGATATAAACAAACGCTCATAACTTTGCTGTTTATGAATATTATGCATTGAGACTTTACTTAAATAATAACAAGACCTTTTCTAATAAGCCCTTTAAGTATTTGCCATAATTAAAAAATAGTGGTGTATAATATATAAATAACACCAAAACGGTACGGAACCCGACGTGCGCGAGTCCGACACGCACTTGACCGGTTTTCAATCATCGTGCATTATATAAAACGAAATTCGGTCAAAAACGAGTTAATTCTACTAATCAGAAAATCGCACACACTTTCAGAGAATGAAATATTGTCTAATACAATTACAGACCCACCTAGTAAGTATACTGTATAAATACCTACACATTATAATACATACAATTGTTTCGAATTTTATCAACAGCATTTAATAGAACTTGCGGCTACCATGCGCCAAGGGCGGTTCTAATTTATTTCTCTCCGTGATTTATTATCATTTTCCGTGTTTAAATCCCTCGACACTACCCCTGGCTGATTCATTTCTTGCCTGAAACCTAGTTAAATAACCTTCCCACTTCTGAATTATTTTTGAAGAATCTAGTTAACTACTTTAAACGGAAAACTAGTGAAACTTTATTATCAAAGTAATGATTGAATCGTTTTTATGTTTAGAGTAAGGTACAACACACGCCTGTTTAATTGTTCATGTACGATTTAGAGAAGATAGCGTAAAAGGTAGAATTACACTACGCACACGTGTGCCACACACGTATGCACACACGCCGCTCTGTGCGCGTCGGTCTTCATACATTTTATAAGGAAACTAGTCTTGTAGATCGCCACTTTTTACGTTACGTACGTTCTACGTATAAATCAGGCGTGTTACACGTGCGAGTCGGTCTAATGCTAGAAGAACTCACTGCGCACACGGTTGCCACACACACCGATCTTGGCACGTCGGTATTGAAACTAGACTTTGTCCTCGTGAGGGTGATCAGCGGCAGCGATCTCTCGTGTCGGGCCTTGGTACAGGCCATGGTTCGAAGCCAGGAGGAGAGGCAGGCGATCGCCTCCTTCAGCGAAGCATTAATGCCTATAGATAAATGAGGAGGTCACACGCCTAAGGCAACGGTGCTTACGCCCCAGCCGCCGCCGGGATTCTGATCCCGATTACTGGCCACCCCGTATCCACGGGCTTAGCTTCGCAGCCTAGCTTCCAAGCTTGCGCCACCAGGCGATTCGATGACATTTGAGGACACAGCTCAAATCGACGCACAAGTGGACCAACTCACCGAATCACTGATAAACAGCTACCACACTGCTTGCCCAGAAACCTTCCCGCGCGATACACCGGGCAAACAACCCTGGTGGGGCGCGGATCTGGAACGCAAGCGTAGCAAGGTAAGGAAGGCTCTAAACAGAGCCATGAACACATGTGCGGATGAGGACTGGGACGCTTACTATGCGGCCAAATCCAGCTACAAGAAATGCATCAGATTCAGACGCACCACAGGTTGGCGGAAATTCTGTGGTAGCATCGAATCCTGCCAACAAGCAAACAGGGTAAGGAAAATTTTGGCAAAACAGGATACTCCTGGGCCTACCACGCTCCGTAAACCTGACAACACACTCACCACGTCACCTGAAGAAGCAAGACGCGTCCTAGTTGAGGCTCACTTCCCGGACTGCGTTTTCACAC
Source organism: Leucania comma (assembly GCA_958295575.1). Lineage (NCBI taxonomy): Eukaryota > Metazoa > Arthropoda > Insecta > Lepidoptera > Noctuidae > Leucania > Leucania comma. The sequence goes on from OY282468.1 coordinate 19,665,092, forward strand.
AGGTAACAGACTGGTCAGATGTGACCCAAACACCATCAGACGATGAGTGGCTCTATGCACACAGGATGATTACGTTGGAAAAAATCCAATGGGCCATCCAAAGCTTCAATCCTTTTAAGGCTCCTGGTCCTGACGGTGTGTTTCCGGCACTATTGCAATGGGGTGGGACACCGTTGGCGACAAATCTGGTGCCCCTGATGAGAGCGTGCCTGGCTTTTAGATACGTTCCCAAAGGATGGAGGGAAGTGAAAGTAATATTCATTCCTAAACCAGGTAAGAGTGACTATACAAACGCCAAATCCTATCGACCCATAAGTCTAACCTCCTTCCTATTAAAGACGATGGAAAGGTTATGTGAGAGGGAACTACGAGATGGCGTTTTAAAAACAGTACCACTACATGGTAACCAACATGCATACAGCTCAGGTAAGTCGACAGAGTCTGCTCTTCATCTGGTGGTAAGCCAGATAGAGGAAGCGATCCATCAAAAAGGTACCTGCCTGGGCACTTTTATAGACATCGAACGAGCCTTCGACAAAACAAACTTCTCCAGCATAAGTGCTGCCCTCTCCAAGCACGGGGTAGATCAGGTATTAATCGACTGGATTACAAATATGCTAAGCAAACGAGTAGTTCGCCTTGAGAAGGAACAGCAGCTGGCGCTGATAGCTAGAGGCTGCCCACAGGGAGGGGTACTATCACCACTACTGTGGAATCTTGTGATCAACGAACTCATCACCATACTCAACGCGAATCGTTACTACACCATAGGGTACGCTGACGACCTCGCAATCCTTATACCTGGTAAGGTGACCGGAACGATCTGTAACCTTATGCAACAAGCACTGCGCATCGTGGAACGATGGTGCAGAGAATATGATCTCTCGGTGAATCCCTCTAAAACTGAATTGGTCATGTTCACGCAAAAACGAGCACTAGGGCGCTTCAATCTGCCTAAACTGTTCAATACAGAACTCCAGTTGTCGAACAAGGTTAAATATCTGGGGGTTACCCTTGACAGTAAGTTAAACTGGAGCACTCATCTAGACAATAAATTAAACAGGGCTTGCATCACCTTCTGGCAATGCAGGAGAATGATAGGTAAGAGGTGGGGCCTATCCCCGAAAATTATACTCTGGTTATATACCGCAGTGATTCGGCCCATGATTACTTACGGCGCTGTGGTGTGGTTGCCTCGCACCAAGTTAGCCACCGCCGTAAACAAACTACAACACATGCAAAGGCTGGCCTGCATGGCTACTACGGGCTGCATGAGGACCACTCCGACTGCAGCGCTCGAAGCTATGCTGGGACTTCCCCCACTCCACCTGTTTATACAGCAGGAAGCGACGATGGCGGCCGTACGTCTTAAGACACTGGATCTCTGGGGTAAGAGAGAAACACAACACACCGCTCTGCTTGCGGCACTCAACGACGAGCTTCCCATAACGCAAGCAATCAACGACCGGATACCTAAGCAATTTATCTTCGATAAAAAATACAAAATCCAACTGTATGAGGACCACCGCTGCGAAGGGCTGTGCCCTGCAGAGCTGCGGATCTTCACTGATGGATCCAAAACAGGTAATGGTACGGGTGCTGGAGTCTTCTCGGAGGATCTCAACATTCACATAGCCACACCATTGGGGGTTCATAACACTGTGTTCCAGGCTGAGTGCTTGGGCATTTCCCTGGCAGCCTTAGCCGTCGCAACCAGGAAAGTTAAGGACCACTCTATACGCATACTTTCGGACAGCATGGCTGTACTGCAAGCGCTAAACAGCCACACGGTTAACTCCGGGCTGATTTATGAGTGTCACCAACCCCTCAACCAGGTGGGTAAACACAACCAAGTAACCATTCAATGGATTAAAGGACACAGCGATTCCCGAGGCAATGATGCTGCGGACGAACTCGCCCGAAGGGGATCGAGTATGGCGGCGATAGGGCCTGAGCCCATCGTGCCGCTCCCCTTTGCACACCTACGCAATCTGGTAAGGAAACGAACTAGAGAATTACACCACAAACTATGGGTAGATCATAGTGAGTGCAGGCAGGCCAAGGAGGCACTTCCCTCTATTGATGGCCGCTTTACGAAAAAGGCCCTACAACTGACTAAACCGCAGTTACGGAAAGTGACGGCCGTTACAACTGGCCACGGGACCTTTAATAAGCACCTCTCTGTCATAGGAGTTACAGACAGCCCACTGTGCAGAGCCTGCATGGAGGAGGAAGAGACTGCAGCACATCTGCTTCTGAGCTGCCCTGTTGTCGCTGGATACAGGGCAAAGTACTTCGGAAACCCAGGTAACCTCCGCGAAATGGTCAGTAACACCAAGGCGCTGCTGGCCTTCCTCGAGGAGCTGGGGTGGATCGAATGACACATTTGTCCCACCCGTACGCAAAATACGCGCTTTAGTCGTGGAGTTGCGGATACCAGCCCGAAATACAATACAATACAATACAATCCACGGGCTTGCGGAGGGCGAGCAATAGGATTAGCACCGTCCGGTAACCGTCCAAACCGAGCCCAAATCGTCAACAGCGCGTTCATTCCACGCACGCCTCAAGGAGTAATCAGCAAACCGTAGGGGTCCAGCAGGGTCGAAGCCTACTGGGGCCAAGGATCGGTGTCTGAAAGGAAGGTTCGGTCTCGGTATGTAAGGCAACGAAGGAACAGGAGTGACTATCTCCCGCCCCGCCCAAGGTCGAGGACATGTCGAAACAAGACTAGAGCTACTAGGCCACATCAAATATGCTGACAGATCTTTGAGGCTTGGTCCAAATAGTACAGTGAATTGCCTGTTTCTTGCTGTCCACAAACCCTCGCCTAAGCTGGCCGCAAATCGCTAAACGACTCTCGACGAGAGTTAATAACCTTGTTTTTTGAGGCTCAACTGTCTTTTTCCTCTCTGGGATGGAGCGAGACTTTTACTGACTCAAACTCATCTATCCTTCAGTGGCTTTTTGTGTTTAAAGGTCACGGTAACTCTTTCTATCTTCCCGCAATTGTTATCAAAGAAATTTCTCAAAAATGAACATTACTATAATACAAATTACTGGAATAAAATACTTGGCCTAACTACAAGTGAAATCCAGTCCACTTTTCACCTTGAAATATAAACTGATTAACCTTGAAATGAGGTAAATTACTAAGAACATTTTACGTAACTAATTAGAAGATTAACAACTTACCTTCTTTCTTAATTAACAAAACCAAATTACTTACCTGCTCCAGGGTAGGTAAGTAATACCTACTCCAGATGTAGTTGTTCTTGTAAACTGGTGATTTAGAAACTCATTTTAAATTATAGTAGTCTAGAAACTCTATTAAAAGTTAGTTTAACAACATATGACTCATGTATGTCTCTCTCTGGATTTAGACCATATGCTAATACAAGCTCACAGAAAAGGGGGTTAATGTCGCATAAATAATCTGTGAGGCGCTGCATAACCATAGACACTTTTGTGTCTTCTATTGGATACAAGATAGACTACCAGAAAATTATAATTCATTAAGTTAATATGATTGATTGCTGATTAAAATATTTGAAGTTAAGTATTTCGACCTAAGGCTTACAATCACCCAAAAGGCAATGGAAAGGGCTATGCTCGGAGTTTCCTTGCGCGATCGCATCAGGAATGAAGATATCCACAGAAGAAGGAGAGGATCGCTGACCAAAGCCCAAAGAATCGCCAAACTATACGGATGGTTGAAGGAGCCGAAAGGTTCTAGAGTGGCGACTGCGCACCGGAAAACGCAGTGTTGAAAGGCCTCCCTCAAGGTGGACTGATGACCTGGTGAGAGTCTCGGGATTGCGGTGGATTGATTGGGCACTTGGGGGAGGCCTATGTCCAACAGCGGACTTCGGTTGAAATGATGATGATGGGATAATGATTTCGACCAATAAAACAGGTTATACAGCAGGTTAATGCATTTTAATTTTGTATCGTTTGTTTCAGTACAGCAATTCAACTAGAAAAAGAAAATACTAGGTACTAAGGTATAAAGGTAAAAGTTTGGGATTGTGTAGGGCGATTCTTTGCAACCGAGAGAACGTCTCATTCATCTAGCCTAGCTTTGGTACCTTTCTATTTTGTGTCGTAAGCCACTGGGCGCAAATCCCCCTGATGTCCCCTGATGTGTATAGATCACTTAATGTATCAAATGCACTCGCCTTTGATACATTAAGTGATCGGGGAAAACAATATGCAAATAAAAATATTAAATTGTAAAGAAAAAATTTAAGTCAGAAGAATGAGACACCCTATCGGTATCAAATAATCACCCGTGTTTGTTACTTCTTTTATGAATTTCAATTAAGCTTTGTACGAGTAGATCATGTCTTGGAAGAACATAATTAAAATACTTTTTACTATGGGAGTGTGTTTCCTTGTGTTATTTTTTTTCCACAACTATCACACAACGCCGTCTAATCCCAAGCTAAGCAGAGCTTATGTTATATGTACTAGACAACTGATAAACCTACTTATATATTTCTAAATACATACATATTATAGATAAATTACACCCAGACACAGAACAAATGATCGTGATCATCACACAAACATTTGTCCTGGGTGGGAATCGAACCCACGATCTCCGGCATAGCAGTCAGGGCCACTAACCACTAGACCAACAGGCCGGTCAATTTTATTATATAACTATTAAAACTTAATGCACTCTTAAACACTGTACAAATGTGGACTACAATCCTAAAAAACGCTGTAATTTTCTACTACCACGCGGCGAAACCACTGGCAATAGATAGTGAAATATTATTTTACAAAAGTATGCATGCAATTTGAGGTGAGGAAGATTTCGTTAGAATATTCGACTAATATAGTGGAGATAGTCTGCGCCCGCAGTTTTACTAATAAAGTAGGGTTAGGATTACCATAAATTTTAAGTGGGGCACTTAAAATTCAATAGAATTTCATTCGATCCCTTAAAAACACCTCGAATTATTGAGCTTTTACTAACATATTTATCGATTAAAGTTACTCTGAATTTTTAAAGTACACATAATTATTTTGAAAGTCTTTTTAATAACTGACTTATTTTTAGTAGGGTTTATAATTATAAACAAGTAAAAGGAACTTAAATACTTAGTCAAGAACAGATTCAAAGTTACTAAAAAAAATTACAAAGTGTTATCTATAGGTACTTCTATATTAATATGAAATGCTTGCACTGACTGGACACTGGACAGGTCCACTCAGAACCATGTGGTTGTTTCTTTAAAAGAGACTTTTACCCCTGAGTTTGTTTTGGTGTTTCTTCTCAGGTTAGTCAGCTAGATAACACCGGCCTCATCTAGTTTATACTAAGAAAAGCACAAAACCTATTTGCAAAACCAATATCATTTATCGTTTAATATCATAACGAGGAAAGATTTGCTTGCAGTTTTGTTTGCAAAGAATAAACTCAAAAACTTCTGAAACAATTTTGAAACTCTTTTACCAGTAGAATGTTTCATAATCACTAAATGACATAGACGTACATTTTCTACTTCCAAGCGACCGAAGCCGTTGGCAGAGGCTAGTTAGCAATAAATAAGTTGATAATCCATGCCTAGATATTTATTCGTAAATAAATCAATAGTTGAAATAGCCTCTCTGTTTATTTTGTTAGGGGCCAAGCTCGCCCCTCACCAATATATTAGCTCTTGAGATCCTCTTGCTTTCAAGTGCTTACTGAAACGGAGCTTCTTTCAACTTACTGCCTTAGACGACGTAGAGATTGTTTATCTACTCACGAAGTCATAACATCTTCCTTGGTAGGTTACTTACTACTTAAATTGTAGCGCTAGCTAAATTTTGATCGTTTTAATCCCGTAGAGGGCCAACTAATGTCCTGTAGGTAGTTGTCGATCGTTGCGTACTAACTACCTACAGGTCATTGACTCTCTCAACTGACGTTTACTTAAAAAAATTGATTTTGTACATGCGTAAATAAATTCGAGTTTCACAAATCGATATTGTTTCATGTACCCGATCGACCCTCCACGGGATTAAAACTATCAAAATTTAACCATGTAAAGGTAGGTGGTGTTACTTTTATTAGCAAGGCAGACTCTGATGATCCTGAATTGATGACTATGTAATCGCATCGGAAATATACCTAACAGAATAAATGAAAAAAAAATCCTAATCCGTCCAGGCGTCTTCAATTAATCGGGGATGTATACAAAAAAAAATATTCCGTTGAATTGAGAACATTCTCCTTTTTTGAAGTTATGTTAAAAGTAGGGTAATACCAGGTTTATTTAGCAAATATTTAATCATTAAAACAACCTGTATTGCAACCATTGTTTGCATAAGCGTCGTACTCATAGTATATTCTTGCTACTCGTACAATCATATTGTGCGAAAGCTTTGAAAAAACAATGGCCGTGGGTTAGATATGAGGGCCAAAGGTCCGAAAGGTTCAAACCCCTTTATCAATTATCTGGAATCTATTATTTTCACTGTTCAAAGTCTTATACAGGCACAATCATAATACTATATACAAAATGGTTTGATAATAAAAGCAACTTTAAAAAAAAATCCCTCACATTTTAACTTTAACAACCAAGAAAGTACAAATATTCAAATCACGAATTTCAGCAAAGGACTTCATGGCAACGTCTGCGTTTGAGTAGGTACATTCATATTATAAGCGTACATACACAAACGTGTTCTTAACCATTTTTCCAGAGTCAGCACCTTCAGTTGGGTGGCGAAACAAGTTGAATGCAACGAAGCGTTTTCCTGGATTTGCGAGCGTCGAGCCACGCTGAGAAAACTTGGACTGCTAACGGTTAAAGACTAACGTTTACCGTACTACCTCGAATTACCAGACGTGTTTATGTTCGTTTTATTTCAACCATTTTTTAAATTGGATTTTAATTTGCATGCTCGTTAGTAAAATCGAGCGGTTCGTATTTGAGTACCGGTTCATTAGGACTGTTCGAATGATTTTAAATAAGATGCTGTAATAACCGTAATGATAACCATTATGGCCGTTTTTACGTTTGCCAAACGTGATATTTATATTACAGCACTAATGTAATGCGTGTGTTAGGAGAGGATATTTACGCGTTAATTCGTTGTTATGAATAAAACCTCCGATACTGGATTGGTCAAAACATTTCTGGTCCAACAATAGCTCGAACCACTATTTTGAATAGGTAGGTATATTTTGATATTTACGGTAATGTACATGGAGAATTGTGTTCAATGTTTCAAATTTAATAATACAGTATTCCATGTATCTGTATTATACTTATAGTTAAATGCCAACCGCTAATAATGCTCCGTAATATTTCATTAATCACAGTATGTGTGTTGCCAAGTAATCACTCAATTTAATATACCTCACAGTGGTATTAAATTTTACGTACATTTATCAAAGATGCGAACTCAAAATATAACATTGAAGATGAGATTATGTCCGTTCTCTGAAAAATTCAATTGAATAAAACGGAAGTCTGAATCCATGAAACGTTTAGTAGTCTTTATAAAAGTCTGGAAAAAGTTTAATTTGATCGGAGCTCAAAGTCCGTCTATTCAAAGATATTAAAACAAGTCAAAGGAGACTGGACGTTTCATAAATAATAAAAATGTTATTGAAGACAAAATTATTTTGCTGAGACGGGATACTTAATCATTTCTTGGAACTTGAACAAAAACTGAAGTCTTGAGGGTTTTTATAATTTTTATGTGGTCGGTATTTTAATTCTACATTTTTCCAAAGCTTTGATGACGTATTTTTTTCTTGTTTGTCACTCTAAGATCCTGCACGTCATAGAGCGGATTTTGAGAGAGTTTTGTACTATTCCAGCCTCCTTCTTCTATCTAGAAGATTTTTAATACCAGTTATTCATGTCCAAAAGCATTGTAGTAAAAAAAGTTTGGTTCCCTTTAAGCAGTCGTGGTACAGGAATTTATGCCATTTAGACTGTATACATGAAAATCCTCTCAGAGTATTACTGAACCCACAGTAATCCGCGCCTAAACTCGAAAAATATATTAATAATATGAAATTTCATTTGGGCCCGTTGCGATTTTAAAATTCAAGCAGCGTTCGCTCCATGAAAATAAAATCAACCGTGAACTTTACATTCAGGAGAGCCCCAAATTTACATTTTACGTAGATAGGACTCTTTATTTTAACTTGGTGAAAAATAATGCAAATCACCTTTTTAGGAAATCCCTGCGGCACAACACAGCGGGAATTCTCAAGGATATTGTCTACTTAGTCGCAGCAGATTGGTATAAACAAACAAAATGTATGTTGATAGGTACAAAGGTACATTTATGGTGCCCCCGAAATGTTAACGTAACGGCTATATGCAAACTCAGATATTTTTAAATGTAGACAGATACCTCATGCATTTAGGTACCTAGGGATGGAATATCAAGAACAAAATTTCATTTCAGAAACTTAATGACTCCATAAGATTACTTAGTTTTTGGAATATAAAATACCTTCTATGCATTAACTCCTACCATAGAAAGAAGTAAGAATACGATTCATAAAATCACTGCCAAATGGTGTAGGGCGCGATTTACGAGGGATAAATAATCCAAATACCTGACTAGCAGTAGTCGGACACGCGAAGTCAGTCTCCAAGGGTATGGGACCAGCAGAGCGCGTGAAAAATTCACTTCGGTCGGCAGGAATGTTTTATTTAAGGCGGTGCGCAGTGCGGCCTGCTGAAATATTTAGTAACGACCATTGAGACGGAGTGTTACCTTTCTTTGCCCAACACCGACTATTTGACACCGGTTTTACCTAGCCCGTGACATCCCTTCAGACGCACAGCGCACAGCCCTAACGAGGGGACTTTTGTACGAGTTTCTTTGTAGCTACCGTTCGAATGGGACATGAGTGTTACTTTCTGAAAAAGGGTAGCAAAGCTATAAGCTCGCTCGTGTAACAAAATATTTTGAACGTAGATAAAAATTTATACCTACTTATTTTGAATTTTTTATGAAAGTCACAAAGATTTCAGTTTAACTCTCCAACCCGAGACAGATTAGGAAAAGGTATCTATCTACCTACCAACATACAAAAGCTATGTTTCAATTTACCTAATAGTATTTTGATACAAGCTTTTCTGCACAATCTTGGTTGGTTGTCTACGAAGGTCTTATCAGCAGTAAATCGGTGATTGCTTTGCTCCACTGAAAATAAATTAAACTTTAAATTACACAAACTTTATATAAATAGGTGTAGGTGGGTATTGTAATATAAGGAGATTGTATGAAAATGTAGCATGTTAGATTAAAGCTAGTCGATCAAATGCCTACTTTTAAAGGATTTTGCCAATTTAAAATAGGTTTTGAATTGAGTCGGAAAAAGTTGCCGGGTTGCTAATCTAGGCTTTCTACCGATTTCATTTTGGGGAGTGTGTGTCGAATTGCATAACTTGATTCTGCCAAGCCCATTCCATCGTTGGACCACCAGAAGTAAAGCGATGCACCACCGGTACATAGCATACATCCCTTCATTTTGCGTACTACTTACGAAAATAATTCCCTGCAGTCTTTCCTGACACTCGTATCTACAACCTGGGGCTCTTTAAATCAATAGTAAATAGGCGACTTTTAGGCAAGCGTGCCCCATCTTCAATCGCGTCGTCGCTTTCCATCAGGTGAGATACTTAGTGGTCCTAATACGTTAAGTAGAAACTTGGGACTTTTTAAAATTAGAAGCGATTTTCATGACAAAAATACGCGTAGTAAGCATGAAGTTGTTTTGCCCAAATGGAGATTAGCTGGGACCAGCAAGTCATTTCTAGTAAACAGCATACGTTTTTATAACAAGCTGCCAAATGAGGTAACTGCACTTAGCGAGGGAAAGTTTAAAACTCATATTAAGCGTGTCTTAACCAAAAAAGCATATTATAAGGTTAAAGACTATGTTGAAGACACGCTTGTTTGGCAATGACTGCTTCTGCACATGTGGCCCCCTTGTAACTCATTGATATTGTGTAGATGTGTCTATTAACTGCTCCATCTTTGTTTTTATTATGTGACACTTATTTGCTTTCTATTTTGACACATTGCTTTTGCAATATTTTTTATATTATTTGGACCATCAGATAATGTAATTGTTGTAGTGATAATTGTAATGATTTATTTTTGCTTACTTTTATATAGCCTCTTTCTACCTATAATGTAAATGTGAGAAAACTGTAGACTCCGCAAATTCTTAGATTACTTCTTATCATGACTCACTTTTTTATGATTATTTTTGTTGTGCTTTCTGGTACAATATTGACTGGTCTACATTGTCCTTACATAATTTATTAATGAATACTGTAATATGAAAATATTGTAATATAAACCTTTTTTTAAAAGAGTAACCATGGAGTTTCTTGCCGGTTCTTCTCCATAGGAAACAACCAATTTGGAACCGTGCACTAGCTTCTGAGGTTTTATAAGTGCCCATGTAGGCCTATATGAAATAAAAACATTTTGACTTTGACTTGACTTTGACTTAATAATAAAAAAAAGTTACAGTCAGTTTTTAGCAGACCATGTGTGTGAATTTAAATATCAAATATTGCTATCTGAAATTTCTCTTCATACACATTAGATACCAGAAGCACTCACCAGAAATATACACCTGGAGCCCATATCCCCAGTCTCTACAGTTTATGTGCTGTACCCGTATCACCTATTTCACTGGGAGTCAATAAATAAGCCAGCGTGTGTTTTACGTATTTGCTTATAAAGGCTGTAAATCGAATGATAGCCAAATGGGGCACTTTGTGGTTTACATCTGACTTTTACGACGTGTCTGTAAAATGGCAATGGGAACAAATACTCGCAACATATGTTACCTACATATCGACCTTTTTAGGAAGAACAATATAAGCGACAGTATCTAACTCCCGTATTTATAAAGAAGTAATTACTTGTTGCTAAGTAATTACTTATTAAGTCATTACTTGATGTATGAAATCGTCATGAAAAATTACAATTTTTATTAACTATAGAATCTAAACTGTTACTTAAGTATTTACTTTTACTCAAGTAATTAGTGTTACTTGTTTATAAAAACGGTTGTAAGCGTTTTTTGCAGGAATAAGTTTTCTATTCTGTAATTAAAAAGTATTTACATCATTCTTTAAATAACTATCATAGACTCGAATAGGGAGAGAAAGAATCGTTGCTGTTACGTTTTTTCTTAGATCCTTTTATAATTATGGAAGAGTATCGTTAGTCCTGGTGGTTCGTAGATCTTCGTTACAGGCAGTCAGACACCAGGAATTCTGTCCATCAGTATATCAAAAGAGTAACGTGTTGTCTAATAACTGGGTTGTAGGACACACGAATATTTAGCCACATGCGGATCGACTGGAAGCCGACCCCAAACTAGTCAAGGCTAGCAGACGACGAGCAATGGGTAGTTCACCGTCCGGTCGTCCGGTAACCACCCGGACCGAGCTCGAGTCGTCGACGGCATGTAGTATTCCACGCGCGCCTCAAATAGTAATAAGCAATACCGTAGGCGCCCAGCAAAAAAATAAAAAAGCAGGGCTGAAAATTACTGGGGCCTTGGATATTCCGAAAGGAAAACCCATAAACTCTTCAGAACCCTTTCTGAAACGCAAAGCAAAGAACAAATATAGGTGTGGTTTTAGTCAGTAAAAGTCTGACACGGCTCTAGAACGGGAGAAGTCATTGGATAATTTCCCACCTTAAAAATCTAGTTAGGAAAAAGGTTCGCGGACGACGGGCAATGGGTAGCTCGCTGTCCGTCCGTCCGGTAACAGACCGGTCCGAGCTCAAGTCGTTTACGGCGCGCACTGTTCCCGCGCGACTCAAGGAGTTGTCAGCAAACTGTAGCCCAGCAGGGCCGAAGCCTACTGGGGCCAAAGGTTATGAGAAGATGTCACCCAGGGCCCTGGGACGAAGGCAATGAATGGAAAAGGGTAGGTTTTTAGTCAGTAAGAGTCTGACACTATTTCCCGCCCCACCCAAGGGCGGAATTTGTCACTAGATGATTTTACCTACCATAAAAAAAAAGTTAAGAAAATGGTTAGGCAGATAGATAAACGCTTGACTGCGATCCCACCTGATAGTAATTAGTGATGCAATCGTTGATGGTGAGGCGCACTAGTTTATTAGGAGCATATTCCACTCTAGCCTTGATGAAATATGAAAAAGAAAACCTATTCCAGAAAAAACGCAAATTGAACTTACCCTATGCTCCTAAAAAGGCTCGGTATCTAAGAAACTGTACAAGATATACGACACTCTTTTATGAAAGTCAGTAAAATGACTACAAAGGAAAATCGATAGATCAGAAAGCGTTATGTCAGATAGGTGTATATCCGGTCTGTCTACTTTGTTGAAGAATAGAAGTCGTATATCTTTCATGGACGGAAATAAATAATAATGAGCCCAGTCTTTGAATAAAGTCTTTGAAAGCCTGCATCAAATCCACCCGTAAGAATCGTGTTTTTTTTTATGGTAGGTAAATCGTGTTCCCAAAGACGACCTTAAATAAATATGAAAGCTACGAAATCATCACAACAACCCCATGGTCAAGTAGGATGTAGGACCTACGTTTACCTTAGATTCCATGGCTAAAAAAAACAGCCAAGTGCTCGTTGGGCTCGCCCTCGTCTCGCAGGGTCGAGGGGAAAATATTATTTTGATGTATTCCTTATATTATTATTTTTATATTGTTTTTTGCTAAATTTCAGGATTCTAGGTCAACTGGAAATACTATACCTAGGTTTTGACTGCCTTGCTAGTGTCACACAGAGTAGTAGTAAACGGAGTATAAACGGAGTATAAAAGGTTTTCTGTTATAGTATAATGGTTATCTTTAAATTGCGTTGATTAAGAACTTTGAATTTTAACGCGTTTCTGAGCAAATAGACCACACAATGGAATGGACCATACAATGAAAGGACCATGAAGTAATCCGTTTTTGCCGACTGAGTTATGGAACCCTAAAAATTTGTTGATAAAGATTAATTTAGTATAACAAACTATATGACGGACTGCTCTGTTCCATTCTTTTTATATGTACATAGGTACAAACGACACACCAACACGAAAAAGTAGTAATCTTTTTTATCCCCAGATACACTCAGAAAACCGAAGCAAATCTGGCAAAAGCTACATAATAATTTCCGATGTTTACACATCCTTTCATCTCATAATTGTTCCCATGGCTTGTCGACGATAAATTCGCCCACCCTCGAGCCCGTTAGCCGATTGAGTGGGCACTTACCTGAGCAAATAAAAATAACAATGAATATTGTCCCCTCATTGATATACAATGAACCTCTTTAGTCAACCACAGCCTTTGAGGACCTGCGTTTGCATCCTATCTAGAAGTGTAAGTGATTTTAGAGGTGTGACTGAGTTTTATGTTTTCTCCTGTGGTGTTATTCTCTAAGAAAACGCAGCGCTGCCGCAACGACGAACATTTAAATAGGATACATTGATACTACGTTGACAATCCAATTCCTATTTGGGTGTTCGTCGTTGAGGCAGCGCTGCGTTTTCTTAGAGAATAGCACCACAGAAATGCCCTGAAATGAGTTTACGACAGCTCTTTCGACAAGCCTTTACATACCAGCCGTCAATAAAAATCTTCCGATGATCATAATGTGGATCCATTAATGAGCACTGCTGTGAACGGCCGCTAGAAAAGGCTCAATCAAACACTTAAGTGAAATTGGTAATCACGATTTGTATCTATTCCAATATTCCACACGTGCAATGGTATAGATCATCATATTTTTTTTAATTTGCTAATTTTTTTTTTGTTTCATAAAATTGTGTGTACAATAAAGAATAAGAGTAAGAATAATTAGTATTCTTAATCATTGCAAGGCACTGGCTAGGTCACGTGACTGTGTTGCTCATTGTTATTACGTAACATGCCATAAGAAACATAGGTAATCGAAAATATTGTGCTAATAGAAAATCAGACGGTTCAGCAACTAAGTTTTTATAAACACACACTGGTTTACTTAATAACATTATGAGATTAAAAGCCAATATTCTAATCTATAATGAATATTAAATTGGTTCAGGAGGGATAGGTGGTCGGGAATGGACACACCGGAGCGTAACGTGTGCTGGACTCAATCATGCGGGTTATTGCGCACCGACCTGTGCGGACGCCTCGCAGCCTCGTTGCTGCTGAGGTTAGGAGCTGCTGTTGGTCATGTTTAATTGCTTGTAGATTTTATATTGTTTGGTCACTACAATTTATCTCACTAATGAAAAATAATTTTGTAGGTATTAAGTAGTTACCTGAATAACATATTTAAAAATCAGACATGAAAAAATTAGAAAAGTTTATTTATCTTTTTGTGGAGCTTTAAAACGTCTGACAGAAGTTTTGGTCCATGAAAAGTGTCAGACACTTATGATACTACTTACAAATAATATTTTACAAAACATGTACAAAAATCCGCCATAAAAATCTTATTTTTAGTTTCCTTTCTCACCTGGTACCTGCCCAGGGCCCCCAAGGGGGGCCTCCACAAGCACACAGGTATTCAAAGCACATGAGACGGTACTGAGAACGTAAGGTTTCATCCATGTGATAAGTTATGTCAGACAGCAATGGGATCTTGGTCTAAGACGCTGCTGTCGATCACGATTAAGGGCCGAAACACATAACCGCGTTAAAATCGGCGGTGCCGCCTGACGCAACGCAGAATTTTGCGGTGTTCAACACGTCGCAAATTCCAGTGTTATGACGTTATACTTGGTGACAATGATGCAGTTTGTTTCTAGGCTATCAAATGGAACGTTTGCTCTTTTTTTATCACAAGATAAATTATTTAGATTTTTCATCAACTATTTAATGTAAAATATTTCAAACAAAGCAAAATCACCCCTGTAACCAATAATATATACCGGTGTCTTTCCATCAATATGGAAAGAGGCCAAAATCATTCCTTTGCCTAAAAAATCGAATCCTACTTCCTTTTCCGAATATCGACCTATCTCCATCCTGCCTTTCCTATCTAAAGTCCTAGAACGCCTTGTCCACAATCAGCTTAGTACTTTTCTGTGTAAGAATAGTCTGCTGAATCCTTTCCAATCTGGATTTCGACCTGGTCATAGCACCACTTCGGCCTTAGTAAACGTTTCCGATGACATACGGCTCGGTATGGATAGTGGAAATATGACGGTTCTCTGCTTGCTAGATTTTAGCCACGCTTTCAATACCGTCGATTTTGATATCCTGCTCGCCATACTTCGCTCTCTTAATATATCTCCAACGGTGATTGACTGGTTTCGTAGTTATCTGAATGGCCGCCGGCAGCGTATTTCCATAGATGAGTTTTGTTCTTCTTGGTGTTATATGTCTGCCGGTGTACCTCAGGGTGGCGTCTTATCTCCTTTACTCTTCGCAATATTCATAAATTCCATTTCCAAAAAACTTCTTTCCTCCTACCACCTCTATGCTGATGATTTGCAAGTTTATAGACAATCTCCTCACACGGATTTGGATGCCGCAATTAACTTCATTAACCAGGACTTGGCTTCAATCTGTGAGTGGAGTGAGGCACATGGTTTGAAGGTCAATCCGTCGAAGACTCAATTCATTGTTGTTGGCAGCTCTAGGTTGATGCCCAAGGTAAACTGGTCCCAGCTTCCTCAGGTTCTATTCAACGGCACTGTTATTCCAATATGTGAGAAGGTTAAGAACTTAGGAGTTTGGATTGACAAACATCTTTCCTGGGGTCCCCAACTACAAGAGGTAAGTCGCAAAATATTTGCTTCTGCCAAGTCCCTGAGACGATTGCGTAACTTTCTGCCAACTGCCACTAAAATTGCACTTGCTCAGTCCCTTTTACTCCCCATCCTAGATTACGCTGATGTCAGTTATCTCGATCTCACTGAGGCACAACTAGATAAACTTGAGCGCCTTCAAAATGTTTGCATAAGATTCATATTTGGCTTGCGCAAGTATGATCACATATCCGTTTTTCGTACGAAACTCAAGTGGCTTCCAATACGTCTTCGCCGGAATGCACACATCTTGTCTCTGCTCTACAGTATTCTGTTCAATCCTAAAACCCCCGCTTATCTTAAAGAACGATTCAAGTTCCTTCATGACACACATTCTAGATATCTTAGGTCATCGGAAAATTTGGGACTGCAGATGCCAAGCCACTCGACTAATTTTTATGGCAAGTCGTTTGCAGTTCAAGCAGTGCGGCTGTGGAATGATTTGCCCGTGTCGGTAAGGCAAGCTCAAACACAACCGATTTTTAAAAATATGGTCAAGGATCACTACCTCTCCTCTTGAACGTCATTAAGTACGCTATTTCTCTGCTTTCATATAAATATATATCTATATGTAAATGTATATATATTATATTGCTTGTATTATATGTATTTTATTGGTTATGTATTGTATATATGTAAATAGTAGGTACACCATAAACTACCTGAGTATCTTTTTCTCCTTCTCTGTGTAATCCATCCAAAGGTTGTCTGTAAGAGATCGCTTTTAGTGATAAGACCGCCCATTGTGACACCCTATTAATTTTAAGTTCTTTATGTAATTTTATTTTTGGTGTACAATAAAGAATACATCTATCTATCTATCTATATATATGACGGCTCGTTCAGGATGGTTCGAGCTCTGGTCATCTACCAGGTGGGCCTACGTGGGTATCGTGCAATGAATAAAAACGGTTAGGAACTGAATCAGTTTACTTCTCAATACATTTCGGTACAGTGCACTGTTATTAGGTAGGTACAAACAACAAAACGGACAGTTTCAGAACGTCTTGACTCTGCGACGGCCTGGCTGAGAGTGTCCGCTGCACTCGGCGGATTCTCCTTCCCCAAGCTCGTAGCCAAAGCGGAAACGACTGACTCTGTCTAGGCGCGCCACCTCTATTTCTTCTAGTCGCCACTAGATGGCGTGCCTTGTTTTGTTGTCAACAAATCAACGCCGGATCCGGCATATATATTTATGACTTATATTTTTACTAAGAAAATAAGCTAATGTTAGCATAAAATTACCGAAAAAAAAATATTCCTTCCGAAATTTGAATATTGCGCTGTTTATTTGTAAAATTTTTGAACGCACAGTGCGCCATTTCCGCGTGCTAAGGTTGGCTACTATTGGACCACACTGACTTCAAATATCACTCCACAATTTTTTGTTGTGATATTTGTCGGGCCGTTTTCGAACCTGTAATCTAGTACATGTTTCATCAAAGATCCACCCTACAGAACGCTCTTTTTCGCGACGCCCCAACGCAACGCTCAAAAAAGCGTTGCGTTGCCGCGCGGCGACGCAACGCGGTTATGTGTTTCAGCTCTAAGTAACCAGCAGTTGTGGTCAAATATACATGGGGAAGCTCCTACCTAAAGCTTTCAAAGCGTATTTATAGTAAAACATCTGAAATACACAATTTTAACTAATATAATGTTGCTTTTCAGTTCGTAATCCAACTCGACCTTTTAGCTTAACACTGACTTAACGAAACTCAATGGAAAGAGTAATACGGGTCTCCTTAATCCCGCCACCCCGCCAGAGACTATCAATATATTCAAATTTAGAAGGAGTCGTGGTTATGTTAATTAATGGTGGAAAGGGACCGCAATCCTTCGCCAAACACTGAGCGTACAAATTATCCACATAAGGGAAAATCTGAGGCCAAACGAACCACAGAACTGACGAGCTTGGGGACCAAGGCCGTCTACGTCAAACCAGCATCCCTCTTTAGTATTCCCCCGCATCAGATAAACTTCAGTCAATCTGAAACGTAATAATTTTTGTGAAAAGATTTTTATCCAACATGAAAAGGAACTGGTATCTATAGCTTTTACTAAGTACGTTTTGGTTTTAAGTTAATCTTTTCTTTTTATAATGTACGCCCACATATACAACCTTATTTTTAGTATAAACCTGAAACACGTGTCTAGTATTTTTATGTAAAGAATCTATGTACATAACTTTATAGACATATCATGAAAAATGATAAGCTTGTTATGTAATAAAGTGATAAGCTAGTTATGTTGTGTAACTTTGCTGTGCCTGACAGGGTCCATATTGATCTTGCAATATTTCATACCATCTATGTACATAATATGGAATGCAATAAAGTATTGAGTATTGAGTATTGAGTACCTGGTTGTCCGTACAAATACATGGCCACCGGGCCATCAGGGCGAATGAGGGCTAGCGCCTAATGCCCGCTATAACCTACCGTGAACTGTGTTGTACATAATATAGTGTTGATGGTGTCCAACTTGTGTCCTTCTTTAAATATTTTTGGGAAAAAATATATCAAGGTGTAAAAATGATTGGAATTGAATCAGTTACTGATTCTGAACAATCTACGAGTATATTTAGGTTTCACATTTAATAAAAATAATTTTCTACTTTATGTCTTGGACATGTATCGATCTACGTTTTTAATTTAATCTGATCATTTTATAATGAAATGTAAAAACGTACTTACCTATATGTATCTACGTTTTCAACACCGGATCCGGGAACAATAATATAATTAATCTAATACATAAAAATCTCGTGACACAGTACTTGTTATCGAAACTATTTGACTGATTTTTTATGGATTTTTTGTGTATAATTAGTAGGTCAGAATAAGGCAAAGGCTATTCTTTATTCTGTTACTCCAACCCCATTTTTTTCTTTGTCTATTTATACAGCAGAACAATATTTGCTGTGTCAGCTAGTAATAGCATAATATAGTAGCATAGTCACTCACAGCGAAACCATCGAACTTTTTCATTAATCTCATAAAAGTGAAGGACGCGATTTTATCAACAATTTGTTCAGTGCAGCGTCGATATGTGCAATAAAAAATGCATTCATTGTCGTAGCACACGGCCGTCGACTGATTAAATAACAGTGTGTCGGTCCATAACGTTTGGTGACGGGTTTGGATGACCGGGTACCCGACGACCAGGGCGACCGAATTAAATTTTCAGTAGTGATGGACTGACAAGTCGACAATGTCGGCCACATTTATAGTTGGCGCCTTGGTGAAAAATAGTGAAGGAGCATTAATATTTGTTAAGTATAATATATTTCGGATTCGATCACGAGGGAGAAGGAAAATCCGAGCATAACCTTTTCCATGGCCCTTTGGGTGACTTTAAGTCTTCTGCAACTTTTACGACTTTAAGGCAACACGCACTGCCCATAGACTTTCGTCTTGAGACACTATGTAGTATATTGGACGAGAAGATACCGCGCAGCTTCCCGAACGCTGCCCAGCCGAGTCGGATACGACGATTGATCTCTTTCTCGAAGTTAGACCTACCCAACTAGATCGTCTGTCCCAAGTAAACGCAGTCGTTCACAACTTCGAGGGTAGAGTCTCCGATCTTAATAGGAATGGGTGCTACATGGCTGTTTACCAAGACTTTGGTTTTGTCCATGTTCATTTTAAGTCGCATTCTTTCGGAAGTTTCGTATTTGCATTTAGTATTTTCTTTCATTATTTATCTACATTGTGCTCACATAATAGAAGCGACATGAAATATGTAACCAAGAATTATGTAACTAATAATATGGTTTAAAACAGTGTCCATGGAGTTTCTTGTACGTTCTTCTCCATAGAGATCTACGCTTTGGAACGTGCAATTTAGCTTCACTTTTTTTTTGGACTGACTGACATTTTGACAGTTCAAAAGTGCCTGTAATTGGTCTATTTGAAATAAACGCTTCTGATTTCTGATTTCTACTGAGGTCACCAAGCATTGTACTGAGCTCCACCATAGTCTCAGCCATGTCTACTATGTTGTCGGCAAACCAAAGGTGCCTGATCTTCTCGCCATTGACATTAATGCCTAGTCCTCTCCATTTTTGAACCTTGAAGATATCTGATTTTACGGTTTACCTACCATAAAAAAAAAACCTTGAAGATATCCTCCTTTGCTCCTTACAGTTTCGAAGAAATAACGTCTCCTTGCCTCACATCCCGCTGCAAACATGCAAAAGGATAAGTTTCTAGGTCTGGTCTTGTAGTCGGGCTGATATGGTGGCGTTTTTGTACAAACACTTCAATGAAATATAATATAATTCTTGTTCTCCTTTCTCAATTATACATTTGATTTTTCTATACTATAATGTGCATGTATTAAACAGCTAAACCTTTCTTATAAAACCCATGAAATCTATTTAATAATTTTTGAGTTTTCGCGGACAGACAGACAGACGTGGTAGGGAACTTTGTTTTTTAACATGTACATATAAGAGACTATTATTTTGCGTGTATGTTTTTCATATTATTATGTTTCATATTTTTGATCAGCGACACGTCCCAGTCTCGGACGGATGTTACAATTCTTTTAAATTCTCGGCATTCTTCTACTATAATAACATGCATTTATTAACCCAAGTAGCAAAATTTGGTACTATAAAAGCTCAGAGAACGATTTAGGACGTACTAATTAGTATTCATGATTAGTACTATAACGATGTTGTAAACTTTTACAAAACCCCAAAAAGGCCCTAGTTTTATCACTGATTTATTCTATAAACTTTATATAAAAGCTCTCACGGTGATTCATCAGCTCTGTAGTTGAAATGTAAAAGTGTCGAGAACCGCTTTTTAGTACTAAAATACTGCTGTCTGCAACATTTATGTTACAAATTTGCACTATAAAAGTAACCAAAACCTGTTTATAGTGTTATTTTGCACCATAAACGATTCCAGTGATCTTTCATATCACACTTGTTCGTATTGTAATCGTATCATCTTGAGTATTCCTCAAGAATACAAAATATATTGATTGGAAGTTATGCTTTATGTCATTTGCCATTGTTGCAAAAGGACATACTAAAAAACATTCATAAATCGTAACTTTATCATAGCTTGCACTTGCGAAAATAATTTTATCGATAAAATCATTATGCTGATTTCAAATTTGACAATAAATAATAATTAAATAATTTTCGTATTTTAATTAATAAAATAAGGTCTTGTTCCGAAAATAGCTGCTATAGTACACATTGATTCCAGCCTTGCTGCTAACGTGCTATCATGGCAGAAAACAGCGGCCATATTTGCATAGAAAACGAATATGTCACACTTTAAGTCTCGTAGCAGAAGCACAAACTCATTTATAGAGCTATTTAAAATTTAAGTTACTTAAAAACTGCGCTAGGTGTCGCTATGGTACTATTTAGTACTATAGAAGAGTTTTCATGACTTTTACAGAACTAGCCCCATAGCGATATTGAGGGAGCGTATAAGAAGCTAAAAGGTTACGTAATGGTGGTGCAAGGTACTTTTATAGCACAAATTTATGCTGTAATAGTGTTTACGATACTCCTACCATACTAGTACTGTAAAAGTTATTTTGACACATTATTAGTGCAAAATAAATACACAAAAGTGTCAGTAAGGTCGTCTATAGTACTAAATAGTACTATAATCGCTTTTTTCATATCTGTTACAGTGCAATACTTTAAAGATTCTTTTGTATGGTCCTATAAACATTTTAAGAGCTTCATTTTAGAACTTAAATGCTCTTTAATCTTAAAGAACCAAAACACTCTCTTGAAAACCTTTATAGTACAAGCAGTCACAATGGTTACCATTATAGGCCTACTGTATCACTGTCTGGTGATAAAACGCCTGGGTTATAGAAGCTTTTGTTACTTGGGAAACATCTAAACCTTCCTCAAGAAACTTGTAATTAAAAGAGATGTGCCCAAAAGTAAGATAGGATAGACTATCCTGGCACTGAATAGTGAGGAGACCTGAGCCCAAATAATGGGAAGAAAAAACAAATTAGAAGAGATAGCATAAAAGCCAGTCGTCGACTAGTTCGAAAAACAAGTTGTCCGGCTACATCAATTGTCGGTAGTTAGTCGACCAAGTCTATAACAGGTCCATCTCTAAATTTCAGCCACGTTTCAGGAAATTCATTCAAACCGTTACGGTCACTAGCTAAGTAACTAAACAGAGCGCTCTAGGGCTCGCTTCAAAGATAATTCGAATTTCTAGGGAAATTGGATAGTCAGTAATTAAGACCATTTTCCGACAAGAGTTAAGACGACAAGGTTTATTATTTCATGGAATAAATTATTAGGAGTTCGTATAATAGTTCTGTAGGTACCGATGCTATCGAGTAACGAGAATGGGTGTTCATAATTTAGATAGGGCTTCTACCTCTATCTGATAACAATCCGAATCTCTTGTAATCGCTGGAATATTCTGTGGACAGATATAGGTACATATAGTAACACGGCAAATGATTTAAACTAAAATGGTCATTGTTGCTCATATTGTTGCTATAGTTACGCAGCCCCCCGCTTCGATTGAGACTCGAAGATCTGTTACTGCGCATTGAAGGTTAATCGCCATTTTGGTTCAACCTATTAGCCGCGTATTGTTTTCTATTTTTTTTAAACGTTGCCCCACTCTAGGAATTGTTCCTGTATCGTGGGTGTGGTCACAAACATCAACTCACATACACTAGACACCCAGACCCGGAACACATATCAATTATTTGTTCCATTCCGGGAATCGAATTCGCGACCCGCAGCGCAGCAGCCAATCGCTCAACCACTAAGCCAACCGTGCCGTCAATTCGCCCTTACCAACCATACCGCATACTATACTTTACTGCAATAAATAAGCAAGAACTTTTGTTACTAGATCTGATAGAAGCAGTGTTTTTCTTCTACTGATTGTTTATTCATAAATACCAAAAGCCGCGTAATACCATAACGTTTCCTTTACAGTTTTACAGTACAGGTATTCCCGGGTCAAGTTTGAACAAGTAGTGCGCATTATTGGCTTTATGTTCAACTAAAAGTATCACAGCAACTTCCGAAGTCGACTCGCAACCTCTACCAACTTCTACCTTTAAAAGAATAAACATAATCACATAACACACTTAACTTTTCCACCGAAAGTTTTCAAATGTGTAAAGTTCAATTCTGGCTGTCAAACAAATTGGATTTTTAAGGCCCTTCCTATGTTTTGTTGCCTACGATATGAATACGTCGCATTATGGGGATTAGGGATCCCGTTTACGCAAACAATAAACAATATTGACTATACAAATTTGTAACTACACCCTTTTTTGAAATAGGAAATCAACCCCTGACTTCTCTCTCTAGGGTGGAGCGAAAAAGCGTGTCAGACTTTTACTGACTAAAACACAGCTGTTTTCCCTCAGTTGGCCTTTGCGTTCCTGGCCTACGGTATCCTTTTCAGAAATTCTCCTAGACCCTAGCGGGCATCGGTCCCTGCGGTTTTGCTGACATCTCTTTGAGACACGCTTGGAACACTAGCCCCGTCGACAACTCGAGCTCGGTCTTTACAGGACGGTCAGATGGCTAACCACCCATTGCTCGTCATCCACGAGCCCGCGCAAATTCCTTCTAGCTCCGGACCGGAGTCTGGCGCCAGAGGTCGCCACCGAAGACGGTGCTTCGTCCAGTGGGCACACCTCCTTGGTGGGTGGTCCTCAGAATGGTGCTACCTGAGCGTTTAACTCGCCTGAATCCTGAAAACAGGAATATCCCGAACTTTCGATGTCCGGTGGGGTTGCATCAAGCGGAAGGTGAGAACAATGTGGCGCCTCTCCAGCCACTCCTCAAAAAGAGGACTTACCGCCGCGATCGTGGCGTATCCAACTACTTAGTATATTTTGATACAAGTGCAGAAAGTTTGTCATAAAATTGATACCGAAGCGGAATTCGCACGAGCCGTAGGCGAGTGTGTTATGGAACCGAGGGCTTCAGTGATAAATGTGCACGTGTGTCAAACGACGTTTTTCAGTACACTTACGACTCGTGGGAGTTGAGCCGCGCCTCGTAGGTGTCGACGCGGGCCCAGTCTGATATGATATACAATTAAATTACGATACAATTGCGGCGGGGGCGAGTACGCGCTTTTTTCCGCACTAGTGCGGAAAACAGTCCATTGCGTGCCATGCAAAAGCGGTGGGATAAGATTGGATTTTCAAATAAATGTATTGAAAAATACATTTTATACTTTAGGCAAGTCATTCCTTTTTCGAAATAAGTTTTTCACTTACTTTTGTTTTCACATAGCATAAACATGACCATGATGAAGAATTCTATATAGATGTGTAGCTGAAAGCAAAAATAGTGTTGATTTTGTTATATAGGAAGGTGACATCGAACGCTTTGCTGACCATACAGAAAAAAATGTGTACGTGAACCTACACACTAAAGAGAAACATTGGTGCACGTGAATCGAGACTACACCCACTTGTAAGATAACTCACCTTCGTGAAATGGAACCGCTAGGTATACCTAAGCACCGGGATCATAAAAGTAGACCTAACTACCAATGTACCTACATAGGTAGGAGCCAGCTTTTATGGTGGGTTACTACACTACTTTTATGTGCGTTTTGATGTTACGATCGTACTACTTAAATTCCTAACGGCTTGTGTTAACATTCATCTTTTTATTTCTTTACCAAACCCGCAACTAGGTATACCATCTACTAAAAAGTTATCTCGAATTCATGACACAAAAATGTACCTAAATTCCTGAACAAAAGTTAACATTTCCAAGCAGTTAGTTAACCACGAAGTTTCGAAATACGAAGTTTCCGCGCAATGCATAGTTGCCAATGTTGCCATCCGTAGCTGTACTCCATCTGTTTAGGTACTTAACGAATGTAAAAAATCTTGATATTTCTGTTTATTTTTTTTAAATCGTCTAGAAGACATACAAAGATTATTTAAATTTCTTTAATTACCTAACTTTGGTTTAGGTAAATAACTAATTGTAAACATTTTCAGATATATTTTTTTTCAATTTTTAGATAAAAGACATGTGAAGATTGTTTGCATTTAGATAAGTATCTAAACAAATGGAGTATAGAGTAGCCTTTCGTCTCGATTTGCGCGAGACGTCCTGATTTTTAAAGGTCACTGACACGCCCTTGATCGAGACGCTAAATGTTCCGAATTTCACTAACTGTAATGCAACTGCAAAATCTTACTATTCTACTCATTCATCATCCATTCTACCTAATTATTGCTTAATTAATAAACATATTTTTAACGTTGCTTTGTCATTTTCACATAAAATCGGTCCCAGGTGAAACACTACTTTTTAAGTTTCTTAGAAGCTGCTTAAATTTTTCACTAAAAGTATTCGAAGCATAGTTGGTCGATATATGGTATTGAATTTTCGAAAAAAAAAAATTGTCAAATGCAGTATGTGTACCTAATATTAAAAAAAAAAAAAACAGTACTCATTATAAGGCGATCATATATAACATTAGGCCGTAACCTATAGTTTTGGTTGATATTATTAATAAAACGATTTTGACTAAATTTTTCCTTTTTATGGTAGAAAATATCTATGAGGCATTAAGTCCGCCATTATGGACTTTAAATGAATAAACAGATAGTCAAAACAAAGCTGAACCTTTCCAAGACTGGTATTATCAAAATTTAATTAATTTAAGCTTTCTTTGCACGCTTTAGTACTTTATTTTCATCCACTACTTGTACAATTCTATTCAGAGGAAAAGAATCTCGATTTCCTGTGTGAAAGATTGAGTCAAAGAAAATTTGACCTTTCTATTAAAATTTTCAAGCGCACTTTTATTTCTTAAAAATTTTGTATTTTTTAGTGTTTCAAGTTCACAGATATTTCAAACATATACGTATCTAAGTCGCACCATTAAAATAACTCACTCTGCGATAAAAAAAAATCTTAAATACCAATTTTTTTAATTGTCATTGTATTGTAAATGGCTGAATTAAAAACGAAAATTCTTTTTATTTTTACCTTCCTTCCCGATATTTGACACTTTGAACCTGGCAACACTATTCGTTGCCCACATCAATGACATAACGCCTAGCTGAGTATGCAATTTGCGCTAGTTGTGACCTACCAAGCGTTTAATACACAATTATAAGCACTAATTGTACAGAATTGGAGTATTATTGTGCTAATTATCTAGCAGTTACGGAAACTGTAGGATTAGTTTTAGTTTTATCTGTTATTAGAATTATTTAACAAAGAAATGTGGTTTTTGAAGAATAAAAAACTAAACGGGACAGCAGCTCAACTGCTTCAAGCTGCCGCTGCCTAGTAGTCGCTGGATAGAGGGCATTAGGGCAAAGTACTTCGGAAGCCCAGATATAATCTTCAGCTCACAAGTTGAACCACAATGGCGGTCGACCATAAATGCGCAGTAACCGATTTTCGGGTCTCAATTGAAGTGGAGGGCTGCGGTTTAGCAACTGGTTCAACTTATTTGCCACGTACTAGGCGCTGCTCCTTCCTTGATTATGTCCGTATAGAAAGGCAAAAACATGGTGAACTTAAAAAAATACTTAACCAAGATTGTGAAAAAATTGTAAAAGTTAATATCTACTACTTTCTTCGATAAATTAATAATCACGACTCATTTCTTTGCAATACTGTACAACCACTCCTGAAATATAAACCTAGAACTTTAGTGTATTTTTTAATTTAAATCTATGTTTTACAAAAAACTTCAGAACTCTATGCTTTTTCAGCCAGTTAAGTACGTAAGTATTTAAAACCGTTTCACTAGCGGCTAAAATATAAACCTAGAACACCTTTTATATTTTTCATTGTTTTCACAAATCCATTCTGTTATTTACCTAAATTTTAGGTCCCTGCAACGCTTAGAGATAAAGATCTCCGTGGCCGCGAGGTTCTTCGCGTTTCAATGGCTCATCCACGTTCAAACTCTTATAACTTTTTCCCCTTAACTTTGCCTTTATGTTTTTGGGCGTTTATAAAATTTCACAAATTCTTCGCATAACTTTCTTTTTAAAATTTCGGCATGGCCGCGCCATTGTATTGTAACAAATAGGTATATCCATAGAGAACTGAAAGAAAAAATCAACCCAATTTACTCATTTGGTATGCCCAAGAAAAATATTATGTATCTGTTAAACCACGATGCATCGAGTATCGTAATTGGCAATTAGTACTTGCTGGGACGACTCTTGTGCAAAACGGCTGACGTTGGTCGAGCCAAGTTCATTACATTGATATCTTCATTAACTTACTCACTTAGGTACTTAATAGATTTTTAGTATCAAGGTCCAGGTTCTAGCAAGGTCAATTGAAAGACACTGGTGTGATTTTAGTTAGTAAAAGTCTGTCAGGCCCCTTTCATCCTAGAGCGGGAGAAGTTATAGGATGATTTTCCACATAAAAAAAAGGTTTAAGTAATAAATTTAAATCTGACAATATTTTTTTCTCTACGAACGTGCGTTCGCTGCTATGATTAGTTGTACGAATTTTAAATCACCAATCGTGTAATCATCGTCGTAATCATCAATGAATTCATAAAAATCTATTGTTATTAAAATGGCTGCGTACTTGTAGTCACCGCAGCCCAGAAACGCAAAAAGCAGCTGTAGGACAGATAATTTTCAGTCAGTAAAAGTCCGACACGTCCTTTTTCTACACCCAGAGCAGGAGGAGTCACTTGATAATTTGCCAAATCAAAAAAAAAAAAATTTGGGTGATCTGAAGTAGGTAAGGTAGCTATAAAAATGTGTAGGTGTGTGTGTAATGTGTGTATAGTTTACCTGGGGTGTTATGGAATTCCGTCACTGAAACTATCGGATATCCAAAATAAAAGAATATTCGAAACTGGAACCGGAAGCGAAACCGATGTAAAAGGTTCGGATAGTTTAGGTAAAAGGCATGGAGCACAACAAGTAGGTTAAAAGCGACGTCTAAATGACAGACTACCTACACGTTATTGTTTATTTTACCCAGCCAAACAAATGATCGTAATTTAGAACCTTTAAAATAAATTAATATTCTAATATCCAGGCTGGTTTGAGGTTTTTTTTTTTACGGTAGGTAAAATCATCCAATGACAAATCCCGCCCTTGGGTGGGGCGGGAAATAGTGTCAGACTTTTACTGACTAAAAACCTACCTTTCCGTTCCTTGCCTTTGTCCCGGGGCCTGTGGTGACATTCTCACATATCGGGCTGGTTTGAGGTGGCTCGAGAAAAGAATAACTGGAAGAAGTTGGGGATGGCATTTGCGCTGCTATGGGAAAGTATACTATATAAACAAAAAAAAAAAATATCCGAAACCAAAACTAGCGGATAATCCAAAATTATTTCATAACCGTATCTGAAACCGGTATAATATTATTCTTATTATATATATATACTATACCAGCTTTTGCCAGCGGCTTCGCTCTCACTTTACCCTACTCCATCCTCTATCCTACTCTACCATATCAAAAATTTAACAGGTTTTTATTTTTTATTTATTTAACAGGATAAAAATACCCTATGTCCTTCTCCTGGTTCTAAGCTACCTTCCCACCAATTTTCAGCCAAATCGGTTCAGTCGTTCTTGAGTTATAAATAGTGTAACTAACACGACTTTCTTTTAATTATTTAAATAGTTAACTGTATCCAGCCAGATCCGAAATTTTATATCTGTTACCAGAAAATTGCGCCGTAAGATTGTAAAATATCGCGTGACCAACAATTTTTTCTAAATATGACACATTTATGTTGGAAACTAATGAATTTGAATGTGATTTATCTTACCGATACAAAATAATTGTTCATAATATTTCGAAAAATAAAAATCTAATAATGATTTAGAAAAGATTTATTACAATCATACGGAGTCTGCAATTGTCAGGTGACATATCCAAAACAGCCCATTTCAAATTACAGATTTTTTTACTGCCACCTGAATTTATTTAGGTATTCTTTGAGTTCCAGAGCGGTACCTCTTTCGAACAAACCCACACAAGTTGTAGATGTAGAATGGAATGATCGATGGTTAGCCTTCAGCTCAATGTTCAGGAATTACAAAGGCTGTAGTGTTGATTATCTTTAGGATTGATGAGAAAACTTAACCATCAATTAAGTATTGAACTGGTGCCGATGGCCTAGTTTTTATCAAGGCGTCTCACTATTATACTGCAAAATCGTGTATAATATATTATTCTTAGAATAATTTTGTACAAAATCCAAATGAGAAATTAAGGTGAAAGTGCCAGCGTAGCCAGTGAAATTCAAGGACAATATCAGGTTCTATGTTCATCTATAATCTATATACCTACGAGTATACACCGTTAAATTTTAGTAGTTTTAATCCCGCGGAGGGACGATTCGGTACATGAAATACTGTCGATTTGTAAAGAAAAAAAATAAAAATAAAGTACTTTTTTCAAAAACTCAAATTAATATACGCGTATACGAAATTAATTTCTTTAAGTAAACGAGTCAATGACCTTGTATATAGTTAGTTGTCGGTTGTTGCGTACTAACTACCTACAGTTCTACAGCTGACGTTTACTTAAAAATAATAATTTCGTACATGCGTAAATTAATTCGAGTTTAAAAAAAGTACTTAATTTTTTAATTTTCTTTTCACAAATCGATAGTATTTCGTGTGCCGAATCGACCCTCCGCGGGATTAAAACGACAGAAATTTAACGGTGTATAAAAGACTGACATATCAACGCAAAGCCGAAACTACTGGGTCTAGGAGCGTGAAATTTTGCACAGAAATTTCTTTTTATGACGTGCACTAAGAAAGGATTTTTCAAAATTCACGATAGCGGAACGGCGTGCAACAGAAGAAAAACCTCCGATTGGTGGCAGACTATTTCAACGTTTAAAAAACAAAGATGGGATAGTTTTGAGATGTTTTTTAGCTACCGTTTTTGGTAATCAGTCTAGTTGACTGGTTAGCTAGTACGAAGTGACGTAGAAACTCACGCCAACATTTCCTGAGGTGCTTGAGAATTGAAGATGTACTTAGGCATATCAGGAAAATCCCGAAAGTATGGTTAAGATCCCTACCATCATTTTACTGGATTATACATATTTCTCCTGAGCACCTTTGCTCAGCCAGCTAATAAAGGCAAGTCGAAGATGAAGAACAAGACTTGTTCTAAGCCATCAGGTTTTTGGGGTCGCCATTCCCCAATAGTTCACCACAAAACTGCCCTGCAGAGAGTAGGTTAGTCTAGGCCCTCTCTCTAAACAAGTTGTGGCAAAGCAAACTCTATAGGTATCAACCTAAGGTTCATCGGAGCGTGCAAACTTTACCACAATGTCAACGTAGAGATACTTAATGGGACGATTTATTAACTTTGTTTATAGTTTCAAAAAATGCAGAGGCGTAACAAACATACAGCCTAATACGTTTACATCAGTGAGTTATTTACGAAACAAACTTTCTCAAGTTAGGGTCGACTCGAGCTGCCGACAAATCCCACAAACAAGCAGAAAGTTCCCAACTCAACAGATGCGGAAGAGGCATGATTAATCACACGTACAACGTCGGCTGACGATACATTTCAACATAAATTATAACACGGAAAAATGTATTATGTAGACAAGAAACCATCACATAGGCTCCAACCCAATTACACACACATCACTTCAATGACAGCTTAATATTAGGTATTATCTATCAACTTTGATGAAGACAAAATTAATGTGTGAAACGATAGATCAAATAGGTACCATTTGATCTCTTTGACCAGCAGATAACCATTGCAACACACATATACCTACCTCATATCTAAATCAGAATCCAGGATGATGGGTTTTGTCAATGTGAATGTTAAAATCTTTAGCATGATTTAGTACGCAGTTTATTTAAGGTACTGCAGTGTTGAGAATTGTGTTTTTTGCGTTTAGAACGCCTGTAGAACGACCATCAGGGACGACTTCTACAAGACCGTGCGGGCTATAGCGGGCCACGCATGGTCTCGGACCTTCACATTTAATTTAGGTTAATTCAGGAGAAACGAAAACTTGTATCTGTTTATGGCATTTTTTTTTAGGAACAGTACGTGGTTGTCCAAAAACGCTTCATCTAAAACTATAACCACTCGAAAGCGTGGTGCATCGACGAACAGATCAGCGCTTAAAGAAATCAATTTCGTTCATGCGTAACTTAATTCGAGTTAAAAAAGTACTTTATTTTTCATTATTATCTTTTCAAATCGATAGGGTTTGATGTACCGAATCGACCCTCCACGGGATTAAAACGATCAAAATTTAACGGTATATATTTTTATCATATATTATCAAACATACAGTACAGCCGACGGATCTTGGCGCGTCTGAAGTTAGGCTGTGCGAACTTTAGCGCTCAAAATAAGCACGCCAAATAAATGATTTATAAAAATAAATGCCAATAACAGTTGTTAACAGTAATAACAACTGCTATTGGCATTTATTTTTTCAAACCATTTATTTTTTTACGAGTGTATCTACTTGCGCTAAAGTTCGCAGTGCTTAACATCAGACGCGCCGAAATCCGTCGGCCGTACTGTACATATTAATGTATGTATATAAAAATATATAGATAAGTATTTTATCAGTTATCTAGTACTCCTATCACAAGCTCTGCTTAGTTTGGGAAGTTATGGAATGTTATTATTGTTATAATAATAACATTCCTTAGTGGTCATGATTATTTTTTGTTGTAATATTTGGAACTATTTTCAAACAATTAAATCCAATGATGAGTGCAACTATAAATAGTAGAGGTCAGTGGTGCAACGTATCTACTGGCTCCTGCAAAAAAAAAGTGCACAAAAAAATAATTCAATTTCACAGGATGGCAAATGATTAAGCTTAGCCCAAATGTCGCTCGAATTTATTGGATATACTGAAACAAATTTACTGTAATTAATACCTTAATAATATACTTACCATATATGCAAATAAATATTTTTTTATTTTGATTTAGTCTTTGACACAGCGTTGCCAGACGTCCCGATTTTTGAATCAAAATTAAATGTCCCGCGCGAGACACGCTTAGTCCCGCTTTTCGAGGATAGCTTGACCGTACATGCAGCGCGCTGAGGAGGCACGGCCTGGTGGCAAAGACAATAATATGAACTCGCCGCCCGCCGGTAAAGTAAATCTGATTTAAAATACTTATCATATTTTTATTCAAATATATTTTCTATGGTTACTTTTGCTATATAATGTAACACGTAAATTAAAATTTAGACAAAAAAAAAATTTAAGAACTTACGATAATATACATTTTTTTACTATGTCCCGCTTTCGACGAAAAAATCGAGATTTTTTCACTAAAACAGTTTTAAAATCCCGACTTACCAAAATAAAAAATCTGGCAACGCTGCTTTGACATCACACCAAGCGCGCCACAGTACACTATTTATTATAAACGTAGTGCTTATATTCTCTTTGATTTATTACTCAAGAACGACTTCTACCCCGCGTTCCGTTTTGCGTTTACATCGCTATGAGCGCTCAGAGCGCTAACAGCCGTTCCGATTTAGTTTTCGTGCTCATAGCGTTGATAGCGATATTTCAATTTGGAACGACCTGTGGGCGCGCAAACAGTGAATGTCACTCAGTGATGCCAGATTGGGGGGATTTCCCCCAAAACTGGAGGTTTGTTATAGTTATGGAGGGAAAATTGGAGGGACAGTATTTTTGGGGGGATACGTGGAGGTAAAATTTTGGGATTGGAGGGAATTAGAGGGTTTTTATAAACAATTTTTTCTCCATAATTTTTCATGTTTGATATTGATATTCACGAATTTTAGCCAAAAACATAACAAAAAAAAAGCAATCTTGCGCACGATGATATTATCCGAGTATCTTAAAAGTTACCATATTGCGCCCCCTCGCCCCACGACGTGCATCGTTCAACGTTCTTGTCCAAAGTACTCTGTGTTCTCGTCAGAGAGTATTATATTCTTTGGTTCAACGTTCACAAGTTCGCAAAGCTTCCGAATTTCGCATCTGTGTTTGTCTTGTCTAAGTACTCTTATATTATAGTACCTATACTATACTTATTTTTAGCAGACGACAAAACAATCCTTCCTAATGTTTTTTCTTTTTTTATACCGACTTGAAAAAAAAACTAAAAAATGGAGGTTCTCAGTTTGGCCTGTATGTATGTATGTTTGTCCGCGATTATTTCGCGTTTGGATGAACTGATTTTGATGCGGTTTTCAGAAAATCATTTTGCACATTTTGTAGAAGAATTTGGTATTCTAACAAACTTCAAAAAAGGAAGTTCTGTTTTTAGAATTGTCATGATGATTTGATAAGGGAACCAAATGGCGGAAGGTATCTAATTAGATTTGTTTGAGAGGTACTCCAACTAAAAAATGTGAAATAAATTGTTTAAACAAAAAGTCCAAAATAACTTTAATTTTGGAAGTCGGTGTTTAATATCAAAGAGACCAAACTATTGAAACAGCGACTTCCAAAATTAAAGTTATTTTGCACTTTTTTTGTCAGGTTATTTTTTTAATTTTATTTGTGATATTCGTATTTAAAAAAAGATATTTGTGGAGGATTTTTTCTTCAAAACTTCAATTTTGGGGGATTTTGGGAAAGGTTTGGGGGAATTCGTGACAGTCGTCTGGCAACACTGATGTCACTTCACGTTGTTGACAGTTCGCTCGCTCATACTCGAGTTTGCTTTTAGAGATTCACCTATAAGATAATAATTGTTTGTGTAGACAATCATTCTGTGATTTGGCAATTTAGTCAGTTTAACTCTTATCATAATTTGCTAAAAAACAAAGTGAAGTTTTAATTAACTGAACTTCAGGAGCAATGGAACCCCATTTTTTACTAGAAATGCTTTTCAGCGATGATGAAAGTGAGCAAAGTGATTCATCGTCGTCCTCTGATGAGGATGTAGAAGAAATTGCCCATATTTTAATGCGACACAGGAGGGCTCGTATTCAACCCATTCCCCGTATCATAGGATATGTTGAAAAAGTCGTACCCAAATATAACCCAGAAACATTTAAAACCCATTTCAGGTTACTGGAATAAAATTATATTAGACCAAATATGTATTTGGTATATGTATTTAAAAACATAAATATATTTATTGCTTGACATTCATTTATTACTAAAGTAATTAAATCGTATGTAAAAAAGAAAAACGTAATAAGTAATTAATACAAATTAACCAAACCAAGCAAACATAAACAAACAATCACAACAAACAATATTTTGAACTGTCACTTTTGACAGCGCCCACAGTACTTTTGCTTCTACGTGTTGGCACTGTAAGCACAAGATGGCGTCGATAATGACGTCATGCATGACGTCAAGAAATCGTTCGTGGGCGCGCTCACGTCAAAACGGAACGACTTTGAGCGCGCTTATAGCGCTGACAGCGTATCTCGGAACGCACCGCTAAAGATTCAAGTTTAACCATTTACGCGACACAAACATTGAATGAAATTTAGCACAAATACAATTAGCACTGCACTAGATGCAACACAAATATAACGTAGAAAAGAATCATGTTGTATAAGATGATAACGATTAAATAATCCTATATATATTAGATTTTTTGCATTCGATAGAACTTTAGAATGACAAAAAGGCAGGGGCAAGTAAGTGGTTTTGCCAATAGTGACATAAGAGGTCGTAAAGTCGTAACGACGATATTCAAAAATTCTTTTTTTTTTAATGTAGAGACTAAAAATAATTAATGTACACTTCTCTGCAGCGAATTGACTTTGCTGTGCCCGACAGGGTCCATATTGATCTTGCAATATTTCATACCATCTATGTACATAATATGGAATGCAATAAAGTATTGAGTAACGCCAACCCGGCGTACGGCGAATATCCACCCTTACGTTGTTGAAACTTCCACGGTCCGGACTAAGCGTTTTGCCTCGTCGTTTATACCGCGTACATCGAGGGACTGCAACAATTTGCCTGCTGCGGTTTTCCCGGCCAATTATAATTTAGGCGTCTTCAAGGCTAGAGTGAATAGGCTCTTAATAAACTAGTGCGCTTTACCATCGAAGATTGCATCACTGCTTACCATCAGGTAGGATTGCAGTCAAGTGCTAGTTTATAAAATTAAAAAAAAAAAAAAAACGTATTGAATTATGCGTCAAAATTAGTTCTCCGGACGCTCGCGGGTGGCGTTTTGGATAGGGAGAAAATATTAGCTGCTGGTATGGTTCGAAGTCCTAAACAAGCGGGCACCAGCTAAAACAGTAGGAGCGTGAGACACCTCACAAGAGTAGGGTAGAGTAGGTAGGTAGGGTAGGGTTGGTATTACTCTGCATACCTGTAGGGTAATACAGTAAGTAGGGGCAAGGGAGTAGGGTAGGTAAGGTGGGTAAGGTAGCTAGCGCAGGATAGGTAGAGTAGATACCTAATCAGTTGATGGGAGCGAAGCCACGGATAAAAGCTAGTAAAAACATAAAATAATACAATAGTTTGGTTTGTTTTACCTCTGTGCATCTAAATAAGCTGGACACACTCTTTTTATTGTTTCTATTTTTCTCTAACAATTTCTGGAATGTCGTTTAAATGTTCATAGATGTAATTCTATATGAACTTTAAGTGACAGTGCTGTAATTGGCCACAATCTATTGCCATCCATTGCCATATACAGTGCCATCTATGATTAAAACACAGCATCAACTTGCAACTATG
This sequence comes from Leucania comma, assembly GCA_958295575.1. Lineage (NCBI taxonomy): Eukaryota > Metazoa > Arthropoda > Insecta > Lepidoptera > Noctuidae > Leucania > Leucania comma. The sequence goes on from OY282468.1 coordinate 19,700,527, forward strand.
GCCATTTCGGTGCAATTTATTTGCCGCATACTATACTTACATAAAATAGTATCAAAACTTATTTAACGCACTTATAAGAAACAATGTAAAAAGCAGAATGCCTTAGATATTTTCTATCAGTCGACTGCATCAGCAGAAATAGAACTTAGAAGGTGGAAATACAAAAATACATACTTAAGTACAAACAATTAAACAATATTATAATGTAAAACTAATCCAACAAATCAATGCCCTGGTGATTCAGCCTACTTCTTGCAAAAACATTAAAAATTATTATAAACATATAAGGAAGCTAGGTTTATAAATGAAACTTAATGTAATGGTTTAAAAATAATAAGTCTTTATTGTTTCTTAGCTAATTCCTCTAAAGCTGATGCTATCCTGTAACAAAACAAATAATGAAGTTAACAATGGTTTGCTAAAATGGTTTGTTTTATTATTAGAATTGTATATAAAGTTACCTGGATAATACTTCAATTTTCTGTATCTTATACTCTTTTTCAAATTCTAATTTATCCCTTTCTATTTTAATAATTTCTTCATCAAAGGATGCTGGAAAGTTTTACAGAGAAGAATTAATACACATTAAATAAAAAGTAAATCATGGTTTTATCTATAGAAGTAAATAGTGTTAAATACTTTTTATATATTATTTTGCAGGATTTTAAAAGTAAGGTAACACTGTACTTAATCTTTTGAATACCATATTAGAGACACAAAAGAAAGACAATAGGTGTGTGAACGCCAGCATTGGCTTGGGGCTTGAGTAATTAAACAGAAATTATGTAAATACCATATCTAGGTTGAAATGCATGTTACTAAAAGAGTTATGAGTAAACATGTGGATGGATGGAGAGGAAGAGGAAGGCCAAAGAAAAGAGGGATGGATTGAATGAGAAGCAATATGATAGAAAAGGGAGTTAGTGATAGCATGATGGGTGACAGGACAGAATGGAAGAAAAAAAAATGTGTTGTGCCAATCCCAAATAAAACACAAACACAGGACAAAGGTGGGAAGATGATGATGTAGTTACCGAATCTTTTCTGAGGAGGCACATAATTTTCACTATCAATATTCTGTGAGGTGTCTCCACTTCCTTCAGAACTCAATCCTCCACTCGTGTCACACAGGGATTGCTGATGTTTCAGAGCTCTTTTCTTTGTATTTGATTTGAGATCACGCCAAGTCTGAAAAACAAAATTATTTGCTTTTATTTTATGAACTTTTATATAGGTAACAATATACCTAACAATTTTATTGTACCTATCTTATTCCCTGTAATACTTTTTTATGTACCTGCTTCCATTTATCAACAGATTTAACAGCTCCTCCCATGGAATTCAGTGTGGTTGTAAGATCTTGCCACTGTGCTTCCAAGTCTTCCCTTTCTAAACCTGAATTGAGAAGTCCCTTCGCGAGATCGGAATGTTCTTGCATAAAATCCATCAGTGCCGTTACTTGAGCAGCTGTTGCGTGTCTTTTAGATGAATCCATCGCAGGTTTACCTTCGGAAAATATAATTTCGTTTTAAGAACAGTATTTATACAAAAATAGGAACAGAATTTACACAGGAATAAATTTATTTATCCTACCATGTTAAGGAAAGAAGGAGTACAAAATATCAAACGATCTCGATGTGGTTTTTCAGTTTAATGCTACAATTCGATAAATTCTAATCCAAAGGAATTACATTTGTTTACTTATTGTTTTTTTTTTTTTTAATTATTAATTATTTATTTACATCACATCACTGAACATCACAGCACAGCTGTCATGTTAAAATAGACAGCTGAAAGAACCAGAAACGTCAAACTCCTAACCCCGCGTTACGAATTGCACCAAAAGCGATTAAAGCGCGAATCCGACCAATAGTCACAAAATTTATGGGCTTCTTCTTCTTCCTGCCCTTGTCCCATATTACTTGGGGTCCTCTATCCTGTCAGCCGTCACACTATCACTAACTTCCTTTTCTTTCATATCACTCCTCTCAAAATTTATGGGCTATTAAGTAATAATTGTGATTTTGCGCGTTGTTTGAATTCGCGCCATAATCACTTTTGACGCAATTCGGAACGAGGGGTAAGATGCGTTCGGAGTTTTGGATGGGTTTTTGATTTTTGATGAGAAATTCAGTGGCACCTCCATGTTTGATCGAAGGACACCTCACTATCTCTTCTCGGAACGCATCGTTAATATTTAATGACATGGCAGCATGGTGGCTCTGACCTTAGCCGGTTCCGTAAACGGAACAAACAAAAAAAAAAAGCGTTGTTAATGTCAGAATATCAGCTGTCTGCTGTCAAACAAAATTCAAAACATAACCTATGAGGTTGAAACCGATGGTGGATTTTAGATCGACTGAACTTAAATTATGGCACTTTGGACTTGGGTAAGAACTGTAGCAGCACGTACACAGCATTACTCATAACTTAATTTCTTTATCCGTTTATGGATATATTTATATAGATAACTTTTTTATTGTAAAAATATTGTCCTCTTATTATTGACGTGAATGTTACTTTCAGGGAGCTAATTCGCATGGACAATTAGGTGTGGGAACGGCAAATGAACAAGTTGAAAAGCCTACTAATGTCGAAATACATTTGTATGATAGCAAAATAAAACAAATTGCATGCGGAGGGGGCCATACTCTCCTTATAGATGATGAAGGCAAGCTGTATTCTTGTGGATGGAATTCAAAACTTCAACTAGCTAGGGACACGGCAGTGCATAACATTGACAGAACATGGTCTTTGAGTGGTGTTACATTTACAAATATAGTATGTGGATGGGACTTTAGTTGTGGAGTTACAGATGACCAAACAATTATTGTTTGGGGTTCCAATGCTTATGGCCAGTTGGGAATGCCAACAACACCGAAAGAATACTTCTCAGAAATAATGAAACCAAAAAGACTCCCAGTGCATGCTATTCTAGTATCAATGGGCCTTCGCCACACTGCAATAGTAAATTCTAAAGGTGAAGTGTGGACTACAGGCTGTGGGAAACATGGTCAACTTGGATTGGGGAGTGAAATCTTGTCCTCTGACAGATTTCAGAAAGTGCAAGGTGTTGGTAAAATATCTCATTTAGCTTGTGGACAAAACCACACTGTAGCATGGTGTTCCGAGGAGAGGGCTTTGTATGTTTGGGGTGATAATAGGCATGGCCAGTTGCTGCTTTGTTCCGAAAAATATAAAAAAGTATTTAAACCTAATAAAATAGATATAGGTGTAAAACAAGAAGTAAAAAAGTTGTTGAGTGGATGGACTAATGTATTATTGTGGTTAGAGGATGGAAGTCTCTTGTCATGGGGCAGAAATAATTGGGGTCAGCTGGGAACTGATAAAATAGTGATACCAGGAACATTTACACATATCAAGCTGCCAGGTGAGTGAACCCTATTCCTTTTAAGTCTAACATCACCATACCTCAAGTGTTTTGCCCTCCCTCTCCACCCTAGAGTGGGAGAAGTCATTGGATAATTTTCCACCCAAACAGAAAAAAACTCAAGTGGTTACAAATTATAAATTCTGTATATTTTCAACAATTACAGAACTCATATTCTCCAGCATGGTAAAAGAAAGCCTGGAAAGGCCTCTGCCCTGCAGCGGGATAGTACAAGCAAACCTTGATTTCATACCAAGGATCCCTTTTTTTACAGAGTACTAGTGATCCACCCCAGTTTCGCATGGGTGCAGTGGTGATATTATTAAATATATTATGCATGTATTATACATATAAACCATTCTCTTGAATCACTCTATCTTTAAGAAAAAAAACTGCATCAAAATCTGTTGCATAGTTTTAAAGAGCTAAACATACATAGGGATAGACAGCGGGAAGCGAATTTGTTTTATACTATGTAGTGTTTAACTGCAGCCTGCGACTTTGCTTATGTAAAAGTAGAAAATTATCTCAAGGGAACATACTCCTGGGATAAGAAGTATCCTATTTGCTATTCCAGGACATGGATGGTCTACTGGTGTGCCAAAATTTATTCAAATTCCTTCAGCAGTTCCCAAGAACAGCATTATTTTGTGGCTAATATTGGCATGGCCACCTTCAGGAATTTTAGTTTTGATAACACAAACAATTTGTAAGTAGCCAATTAGTCGACATATTATTATGTCGCCAAATATCATAATTTGTCTGTCACTAGTCCAAAAGTAAGGGTTTATAGGTGGTTGGTCTGGAAAACATCTTCCCAGTTTAGCCCGATTTGAATCTCAAAAGCCTTATTCGCTAGCTCAAATCTGTTTTTTCCCAAATTTAGTTGCATAATTGTCGAAATGAGTCGCCATATATCAGAATCTGGTCAATGATTCAAAGGGCCGACGCTGCGTTAAGCGGGCACACTTGCGGTCCCATGCAAGTGCTCGGTCCGGGCTCGCTGCGCGGGCATTCGCGCCCCGCGCCCGTTTTGCTACATAATAATACATTAAAGTTATCCATCGACACGACTACATGCACACCGTTAAAATTAAACTAGCAACACTACGCTGGTAATGGGACTATTTATAATAAAGGGACTATTTCTAGGTTTAAGGGTATTACATTGCTCAATGACCTTTATGAATTGACCTCTACACAGGCATTGCAGGGGGTGCTGCGCGCGGGGTGTTAGTACTGATTCGATTTTTTCTTGATTACTTATCGATATTCAATGAAATTAGAAAAAAAAACAATACAAGTTATTCAATTTATCGTAACATATATTTTGGAGCAGTGGTGGCCGAGTGGTAACGGTCCCGTCTTACGAATTGTAGGTCGCGGGTTCAAACCCAACCAGGTACATTACTTTGTGTAATTTATATCATCACCACTGCTCTCAAAACGGTGAAGGAAAACATCGTGAGGAAACCGGCATGTCCTAGAACCAAAAAATTCGAAGACATGTGACTTCCACCAATCCGCACTGGGCGCGCGTGGTGGATTACGGCCCATTCCCTCTCATATAGAGTAGGCATGTGTCCCAGCAGTGGGAACATTAAAAGGCTAATGATGATGATGATGATATTTTGGTATAAATTCAATGTATAAATATAGAGCCGTTTTCGAGAAAATATGGAATTAATGTTCAAAAAAGGCCTATTTACCAGATTTTTTTTCTAGAGTAAGGGTATTTTTTTGAGAAACGTAATCAATACAATTTATTAGTAATGTCCTTAAGTATCCCCTTCATTTTTATATGGTAATCGTACATAAGGAATAATCTATAAACTTCAATCAACCCAGGTGTTTTTTTGGATTTGGGCGATGTAATCCCCTTAATATCAATTAAACGCGATCTAAATGTATTTCCGGGACTATTATTAAATTCATTATCAAATAAACCTAGTAATAGTCCCGGAACTACTTTAGATCGGCGGCTAGTGTTTCTAGGGGACCAATTTGAAGCATTTAAGCCACATTTTGATCACAAAAACTAGGGCACTTAGTGGACATTTCTTTTTTCTTAAATTTTGTCACAATTCTTCGTGAATCCACGAATTCAGTCGATTCTTAATTTAGAAGATGTAACGAGTTCAATTTTAAGATAATAAAATTGTGTGTCAATATTGAATTTGAGACAGACATTCGCTAGGCGCTAGGGTTTTTGATATTCAAATTGGGCCAAACTTGGGAGTGCACTTTAGTTGGCTTACCCTCGAGTTTAATTCCAATCGGTCGATATTGGGATTGTGACGTTAGTAGCTAAAGTTTGAATTGAAAGACTTGAATTCGATGCTAGGGCCAAATTGCGTAACCTTTTTGGGAAACTAAGTAAAATGGAGATTGGGCTTGACGTGTGGTCACGCAATTTTAAACCAATTTGGCGTTAGCATCGAATTCAAGAGTACCTAACGTCACAATTCCAATGTCGACCGATCAAAATTAAACTCGAGAGTAAGCTCCCAGGTCTCTCTTCAGAACTTTTGAACCAGTGATCAATAAATTGCGATAATATAATTCGCGACACATTTTTTTAGTGTTATCAAAATTAAAATCTCAGATGGCAATGTCAGCGACACGGCGTTGTTATTGCATTGATATATTGTACCTAGTAATTTAGCTTAAAATTCATTTTTTCAGATGGCAGACAAGTTCAAGATGTAGCATTAGGGTCAGAACATACTATTTGTTTAGCAACAGACAATACTCTCTGGGCGTGGGGGTGGAATGAGCATTTCAATACAGGAATCGATTTGGGGAATCAAATTCTACAGCCTACTTTAGTGCCTTTAGAAATAGATAAGAATTTAAAAATTACACAAATCTATGCTGGTGGTGCACAAAACTTCGTCGTTATAGAAAAGTAAATTATGATAAAAAAAAATTGTAAAAGACTAATTAAAGTTGCTGTGATGGACCACTAACACTCTAATGCCTAGTTTACAAGTGGGCCCAACCTCGGCCAATCGCCATCCCTAGCTATTGTACATAAACGGGGAAACCCCGCTTAGGCTTACACAATGGTGATTGGCCGAAGCTGGGCCCACGTGTGAACTAGGCATATTCTATTTAGTACCTAATCAAAGAGAATGTAAATATTAATCATAGATGACTCATGCTAGTCAACAGGTAATTGGAACCTAGGTCCATGATTGGAACTAATTCGAAGCAAGTAATGCATAAATTATGCATCTAAAAAGATGTAAGTATGGTACTTAAATGTTTTTGTGGGTTGTTATTTACAATGCATCATATTTTATAGGTATCTATTATTATTTTGTTTCAATTAAATGTTAAGTTAAGATAGGCATAGGTACATCATTTATCAATACAAGTGTAATCTTTTTATTATCAAGAAAGTATTTTGTACTGTTGTGAATACCACAATAATTTGATCAGCTTTTTGGCTTTTACAATTTAAGCGGTATCTTTTTGAATGCTTATTTTAAAGTTTTATTGTTTCTGTTCTAAGAACTAAAACAGCTAATAAACTATGTAGGTGCTTGATATTGTATAAAGTAATTTTGTTGATTTTTTTAATCTTTATTCGTAATATGCTAATATCTGTAGTATCATTACCTACCTGTTAATGTTATACAAATAAAACACTTATACATTTACATGTGATTTTAATGAAATATTACACATGTATTGCATCATAATAAATAACAACTATAATAATGACTAAAAGCATATTAAAATTGTGTACAGTGAAATATGAAAATATGGTGTTAACAATACAAAAATTAAAGAATTTGTAAGTTAATGTAGTAGAATTAAATAATGGCATGATAACAATGTGTTATATTCATTTTTTACTGTACACATCCACTATTCCAATACAGAGGTATAAAATACTGCAGTTACAGCACTTACTGTATGAAGGCAATGTTTTTGTTTTTTTTTTTTACATATCTTTTATATAACATGGTATTTTACTCACAAGTTTAACTTTTTTATGGTGTGTTAAAACTCATAAATGCCAAAAATAATTACCTACCTTATTTATTTTTTTACATTAATTTTACTAAAAAAAAAAAATTACCGACAGTTAGTCACATTGGCGCTTACTTAATTTTGAAAAGAAAATTTTAATTCTACTCCAATCATTCAGTATAATATAAAACATAATACAAAAATGTTTAAATGGTTAATGCAACAGCACTTTATTACAAACTATCTAATATCTATCACAAAATGGAGGTTACATAGGAACAAATAAAGCACCATCAATTTTCTCTGAATTAGATTTTCAAAATAGCAACAAATTTATTTGATAAAGATAACCATAGATTTATTCAGTTTTCTTCAGTATCAGACAGAAATTGTGTGGGACTTTGATTGATCTATAAAGCCTCTCTATTACACCATTATGGAAAATCTTGGTTTGTGTTTTTACATATTCTGAATTGCTAATAATGAAACTTTGAAAAAATCACAACAATTACTAATACACGAAACTTTAATCTGTAGATGATTTTTAGTGTCAAAATGTACATGTATAAATATTAACTTGTTTTTGATTCATTTTGAACAATACCCTGCTGTGGACAATGTATGTTCATGTGCTAATAGGATATAATAATTATATATATATCTGTCTTCAATTATCTTATAGCTGGTAACAAAATACAAAGTTCCTAGGGAAATAGTCATTGATATCTGGATAACATTGCATTCATGCAGAATGATAAAACAAAACAATAGTAGCTGTTGCAAATTACCATTTTCATTATTCTAAACAGAACCATTATTATTGCTTCATATAAAAATGGATTAAACATACTAAGACACATGGGTATATGAATGTCCAGCTTGCATTTGTGCAATATTGAGCAATATTAACCAGATTTTAATATCATATTCACAAAGCAATGTTGAACAGCCAAGCATGTTCATTAGTATAGATTGCTACCTTTTTCTTTCACCTTTTTGTGTCTTACGTTTTTCTTTTTTCTCCTCCTTTAGCTGTTTTTGTTTTTCCCTGAAATCACATGACACAAATTAAATGATGAGTATATTACAATGAATACATATTTAGGTATAATAAAACTAGTATAGACATAATTAAGAGAGTGGACTTGAATTATACACAATACATTAGAATGAAAAAATGATTACACTTGCTCACAATCTGGGCAACATGATACCTCGGGACATCATGGTGCTGTCTCAGAGGCAGCAAACTGGTAGAAATACAGTTGCTTAATAAGCTTATGCACCAAAATTTCTGCAAAATTTTACCTGTCTTCTTTATCTTTTTCCTTTTTTTTCTGAGCATCAAGACGGGCCTGTTCACGGCGCTCTCGTGCTGCAGCATGGACATCTGCTACATTAGTGTTCTTAACTAAGTCCGGACCAACAGCTTCCTCTTCTTGCACAACATCTTCCTATAACAAATTAACTTAGTTAAAATAAGTTGAAATAGCCCACGCACAAAGGTCCGCATAGGATGAAGTGTGGGAACCATAACCTGAACTAGCCTGAACTGAACTGAATATTGAAATAGCATGCTATGACATTTCATCATAACCTCACAACAAACGTAAATACACATAGATAAAATACCTCATTATCAGAGAGCTGACTGTACTGGGACAATATTGCTTCACGAATTTTCTTTTCTTCATCGGTATATTCTCTTCGTGTAGTTGTGGCAGGAACTTGAGATTCTAACAATTTGGCTAGCCGAACATCCACATCGGTAACGAGCTTTGGGGTTTCTTCCTGTACTCGACATGACTCCCATTTCTCTATTATTTCGTCTATGTGAGTGGATATGTCCTTTTCCTAATAAAAAGCACAATTAATTAGAGAAAAAACAAACGAATCCCTGCCTAGAACCAATTGATACTTACCACTATCTCAGATAGTATGCCTTCTAAAGCATCTTTTTTCTCATCCACACTATCCTCACTTTCTAAAATACCTGATATGTACGATCCAAAAACTCCTTCGTCAGTTTTAAGCGATCTTAACTTTTCAGTTAGCCACGGCTCAAAGTCACTCGTAGCCGTCGCCATATTGCTTGAATTTCTTGAAATTTCAAAATATGACATTTTACTTTTGAAGTTTGCAAATTTTTTTGAACAGGTAACATTCATTTTGCACATTTTAAATGGAAACCCTGCGTGTTTAGAAGCTATATTTTATTGTAAATGTATATGGCAAATCAAAGTATTTTTTACTGTATCCTATGACGATTAAGAGCCAAATTCACCAATAAACTAATCGCGATTCGTTCAAACAAAACGCAGTTTGAACGACTAATCAAGATTATAGCTTTATTTTGCGTTTCACCGCGATGAATTGAACCTAGTTTACGCTAAACTCAGTTTCAATTCTTTTGTTGTCGCCCATGTTTACAACACGGGTCTTTAAACTAGATTACGCTGAGCTCAGTTTAGTTGAACTAAGTTTTTATATTGAACGATGTAATCAGCCCTAAGACACACAGTTGAAAACATTGTAATGTTTCTGAACGAATATTTTGTCGAAATATCGTTGTCATCGTGAATATAGTGATGCTATTTGTTATCGACATGCATTTCATTTATTACTCACAAATAAGTGAAGTTGAAGTTTCTATTTATAATAATGTCAGAATTATTATATATCACTTTTTATCAAATATTATAATATATGATGAAGAAAAAAAAATAAAATTTCAAGAAACAAAAAGAACAATAAAAAATAATTAATTAATTATGAAAATTAACATGGGTGCTTATTATTAAAATATTGTTTTTTAATTTTTCTGTCGATCTGTTTATTTATTACAGCTTATCTTCGAACTGCATAGCTGGACTAATTTTGATGAGATTTCCATGAGCAAGAACTAGTTAGTTATAAACTTATAAGGAATACATGACGGCTACCTTTTTTACAAAAAAAGGCGTTCAAAATAAAACCTTCAAAATTTTCATGCTAACATATTATAATTAATTTAAATACTTACTAAAATTTCGTACTTGCTCTATTTATTTATTTTATTTATTGGCCTATCAACAATTGTTACACTATACATTCAGAATAATACAGCTTTTATATAAACCAAGTGTACAATATAAAACGATAGACACAGCATGCATAAGATAAAAGAAAGACTTTGTTCTCCAGTAAAATATTTACAAACTGGTGTTATTATTATTGTTAATGGCTTATCGAGCAAGTATTTTATTTCTTTGACGAATTTAAACGTCGTCTGTTTTTTTTTTATCGATTGAGTAAATTATTTTATGGCACTCGCGCTGATTGTTTTTGTATATCATAAAAAAAAATATCAAATTCAGGACCAACACTGAGTTAAATGGGGGCTTGCGCAGGGGAACGCACGTGCATTTGTCACCCGATTATGTGCGTGTGTTGTTTGCGGCAGTTCCTGTAGCGGAAATCGGATTATCACTGCGCAGTGTCAATAATTTAACTTTAACGGCGGTTGCGACGACGGAGCACTTTTGTATGTGACCGTGCGGGCAACCGCGTAATGCAGTTTCAGCCCTAATACATTCAATAAACACATTGTCTCGGACTAAAATAATTTTATTTGGCTACTATCTTGAGTGTAGTTGTTAAGAAAATTTTAGTTTTTTTTTTGTTAAAGTATAAAAAATAAATAAATAATGTTAGTGGCATATTACAACTATTAGAACTTATTATTAACAATTAGAACTTTTCAATAAGAGTTGAATGCATAGAATCTCCTTTTCTGCAATAGTTCATGAGACCAATAAGTTACAATTATCGACTTGGCTTAAAAGTCATTACAAAAATCATTTTTAGAACCCTTCTCATAGAATGCCGGAGACAGAACAATATCGATAGTTTCGTGTCATTCTCTTGATTAGTGTCCGTCACTAATGACATTTGTGGTTTGCGGCTTGTAAAAAGCTTGCGAGAGTGATTCGTGAAATATTTGTATTCTAATAAACTACGAAAATGTCTGCAAGATACGATAGAGCTATTACAGTATTTTCTCCCGATGGTCATTTGCTACAAGTGGAATATGCACAAGAGGCCGTTCGCAAAGGATCGACAGCGGTATGTGATAATTATTGGTTAGAAACAAGTAAACTCCTGATGATGAAGCGTATTTGGATTGCAAAACAATATATTTTCTCATTACAGGTTGGTGTAAGAGGCGCTGACGTAGTTGTGTTAGGAGTTGAAAAGAAATCGGTTGCGAAGTTGCAAGAAGAAAGAACGGTGCGAAAGATCTGTCTTCTCGACGATCATGTCGTAATGGCTTTCGCCGGATTGACGGCAGATGCTAGGATTCTCATCAACAGGGCCCAAATTGAATGCCAGTCGCATAAGTTGACGGTCGAGGACCCCGTTACTTTGGAATATATTACTAGATACATAGCAGGACTCAAACAGAAGTACACTCAGAGCAATGGACGACGACCTTTCGGTATTTCTTGTCTGATTGGAGGTTTTGACTATGATGGTTTCCCTCACTTGTTCCAAACTGAGCCATCAGGAATTTACTATGAATGGAAGGCTAATGCAACAGGCAGATCAGCCAAGACTGTCAGAGAATTTTTGGAAAAGAACTATACTGCTGAAGAAGTAGCTACAGAAAATGGTGCTGTTAAGGTAATTATTTGTGTGTATACTAGCTGATCTGGCAAACATTGGTCTACCATATAAATTTTCAAAGAAAAAAATTGGGGTAGGGGTATGAGGGTAAAAAATAGCCTACAACCTATTATATTTCAGACTATGAAATAGGCAATAAGTTTCATATAAATGTATCAAGTTGCTTTGGAGGAGTTCACAACACAAACCTAAACATGAGATGATAATGTAGTTCTGGTACAGTTGCTCTGTATTAATTTGGCATGCCTTATCCAACAAACTTTTAAAAGAACTATTTTTTTTTGTAATTACTATTGCACTCTTTAATTTATTATCATTTTCCAGCCCTTGTCATGTGTTGTTTAGGGTTGGTATAATTTTTTTTCCCCCTCAACCTACTAATAAAACCTCAAACTAACTCCCTTTTTGTTTCATATCACTCCTCATACAATCTATCCATCTTTTCTTTGGCTTCCCTCCCCCTCTATTCATCCACTTGTATTACATTGTATATTCTTTACATGACCATACCAAGAGAAATGATTCCCTTTCAACTTTCCAGTCACTGGTGCCACTTCCAAACTCCTTTATAGGTGTTGTTTCTCACACTTTTCATTTGTATCATACATGTCACATGTCCATCTCAACAGTCTCATCTCCGCAACATACAATCTTTTTTCATCTATATTTTCACAGCCCAACATTTTGATCCATACTGTATTACAGGTCTTATCACCTTGCAAAAATTTGTAGTAACCATAAATAATAGTGTTGGATTACAATGCATGAATGCATTATGCTATGGGGACCGCTATACACGATACACGCGCATATTCACGCGTCGGGTGGACACGCGGGCACCCGCTTAGTGCAGCGTTGGCCCATGACACACACATGACATACAATTTGAACCAAAATGGCGATCGTCCTTTAATGCGAAGTAACAGATTTCCGGTTATCATTCGAAGAGAGGGGCTGCATGTAAACATAGCAACAGCTTCAACTTATTTGCCGCATGCTATAACATCCTCTATACTTAAGTGTGGAGTGGACTCGTGAGTCCACCAAAAAGTTTAAACATGTTTTTAATGTAGCAATATGCTTCTAGCTTGCTATTCGTGCTCTCCTGGAGGTAGTTCAGTCTGGGCAGAAGAATCTGGAGATAGCAGTGATGAGACGTGGCCAACCAATGCAGATGCTAGATTCTGATACCATCAGCTCTTATGTGTCCATCATTGAAAAGGAGAAAGAGGAGGAGGCAGAGAAGAAAAAACAGAAGAAGTAATAACTTAGTACTGTGTTAAACTTTTCTATAACTAATACATGTTTTTAAGGAAATTAATGACTATTTTATTGTACTAGATTTAAATTAAGAATTCAGTAAATCTATAGTTTTAGATATTTGAGAGTAAAGTTCTTTCAAATCAGATCCACACTCTTGATTAGGTCCTCTATTTATCATAATATCATTAAACATCTGGTCCCATTCCCCATGGTAATGATCTGAATTTTCAGTATTCTTCTGAAATAAAAAAGATTTTTTTCTTGTAAATTTTAACAATGATGTTTTAAAATAATAGGAATTTATCAATGCTTTCAGGCTACACTGTATGTACAAAAAGCGCTTACCTCAACCATAGATACATCATCAATATGGTCATTACTTATTGAGGGGAGAACACAATTCAAAGAATTGTGGTCAATTTCTTGACCATCCCCAATCTTCCTTGCTATGCCTTGATCTGTATCATTGTCAATATTAAACTCTGCCAGTAATTCAACACCTGAGTTTTCTTCCTGTGGTTCTGCATCAAGATCAGGCATGCTCAGAAACTGAACTGGAAAATTATCACTACTCTGTTGACATGATTCTTCAGTAAAATTCATCAAGGTATCTTGAGATGTATCCCTGTAACAGGGAGTACTTTCTTAATAAAGTTGTAGAAATGTAAGAGTTTGAATGTTCAAGCCCAAGCTTGCTAAAATGTTTGAATGGATTTGGATGAATCTATATAAGATCACAAGTAAAATATATAAATGGAGACTTTTTACTCAGATACATGAACTAATGCAAGCAAAACAGCAGGTTACACCTAGTTAAATAATGTAACAAATGTTATTCCTTACACAATATAGCACCATTTACCTGTATGTTGTTGAATCTTCTGGTATTGGGGAATCATTCTGAGGGCCTTGATCAATAACTGTGGAAAGGAAAGGATCACAAGGATGCACGGAGTGGACACATATAGGTAGGTACAGAATAAGGACAAAAAACCTGTGTCAGGAAGGACTGTCTCCGGTTCATTTGGTATCAGCCAATCAAATTCAATATTTTCTTCATCTTCACAGTAATCATCTTGCGAGTCTAAAAAATAAGTATAATAAATTCAATAAAGGCACTCTAGAAGAAAATGAGTAGGTGCATATCGAGTTATCTTTAGGAGCTAATGCATACCTTCACATTCAAATTTAAGATTACTAAAGTGCTTTGGTGAGTTTTGTACAAATAAGTCTTGAGCAGCTTTCTTCAGGGCTATACGTAGAGCTCGGCGCGCCTTTTGTAGGGGTGTCAAGTATAGTAGTTGTTCTACATTACTGTAAAGATTCTGCAAAAAAAAATATTATGTAGTTAAAAGCTTATTCCACTTTATGTTTGATAATCCTTTTCTTTTGAGATTTATACCTTAGGTTTAAAATTTCTTTTCATAGCAAGGGCTTTCCGTGTGATTTTGTTTAATAACTCAGGTTTACCATATTGAAAGTAGTCGTGAACATATTCGTGCATGTATGGGTTACTAGAATTGCACAGAGGATCTTGCAAATGCGAAGTAACCTTTCGAAAACCGTATAGATTGAGCTGCCTTACAAAGCTTGATATATTAGTTGTTTTAAAAATTGAGTGATCGCATTGCAAATAATTATGGAGGACTCGATAATTCAATAAAATTGTTCTTCCAGTACCGCCCCATAGGATAGCATCGGTTCGCAAATTCAATAAATACCACAATTTTTGCGGAAAACGCATTTGAAATATTGCATTTTTATCTTCTTGCATATTTAATAAACTTAATTTTATCATGTAAACTGCTTATAATTAATCAGCCGCACACGAGAAAGTCAAAAGCAACTAGCTCCCCTATTATTATTATACTCTTTGCAACTAGCAAGCAAAAGTAAAGAAACAATTAACAAATTGAAGATTGGCGCCAAGTCAAATTGCTATCTCACTATTTGAACGTCTGTCAAAACACAAAACAGAAATTAGATTTAAGTGCCACAGATAAAATACAGGTCAGTGCAAAATACTCAATGGTGCATCTAGCTATAAGGGCTGATGTTCACAGGCAATTATATTATTAATGGATATTGCACACATCACACTTTATTATTAACTAAATGGATAATCTTCCTAGCTCATCGTGCTGTGCTGGTGCTGCCGCTGCAGCAGCGGAGAACCTCAAGCGGCGGAAATATAACAACTTCGTCGGCAGTTATATTTTTGAGCCGTTTGGGGTTGAAACTCTTGGCCATGGGGTCCGAGTGCTCATACGCTTTTTAGAGAACTTTCTGCTTAGTTGACACTTCGCGTGACCCATGGGCTGGCTTTTACCTCGGTCAGAGATTAAGCATTGCTATACAACGTGGCAATGCCGCCAGCCTTTTGGGCACACTTCCAGTCGACAGCGATGCGGAGGAGTTTTTTGACGCTATATTTTAGTTAGAAGTAGCCTTTAGTGTATATATTTATGTTTTTGTGTAATGTTTAAAATCTCTTGCAAAATAAATTTCATTACTAAATGAATTTATGAACTTAACGTTAATAATTCTTGCCGGTTCGTAAAAAAAATAAAAACTAATGCACTGGAGAGTAGATCCGTGTCGCCTTCGCCTCTACGATTTAAGTACCTACCTAAACAGATGTGTGTGGTGGGATGTCAGCGTCGGATTCCGGCCAGCCGGCCTTTACAAGCGGCGGAATGTCTAGTTAAAATCGTTGACATTCTACAAACTCTCACCAGTGGCTCCAAGTAGCTGCTCTGCACGCAGCGGCCACACCCCGGTAACCACGTCGGCTCGTGGGCTAAACCTGGTAGAGGGGGGCTTAAGTGTGTCGACAATTAAGCCTCGCGGTTCCTCCCCGCATCGTGTATAGGGTCTGTCTCGGTCATAATGACAATCCACTTTCGGTGGCGAGGCAGCTAGGCATAGTGAAAGGCCTAAAAGGTGGACGGTAGGAGACAGTTTATCGTTTGACCAGACACTGCATCCAGTTCTTCTCCAGTCGTAGCGGTTTCCGTTCCATTGGATCAAGGAGGACACGACCGAGAGAGTGCATCTGTGTTAGCGCGCACACTTATGCACTTAAATATATCCTGCGCACATGACTGACTGACTACTTCCTAAACAGATGGAGTTTAAGTACTTAATGATTCCAAAAGTTTAACGTAGACAAAGACAAATATAAAACTTTGTACCAACCTTTCGAAACTATACTGTCATTGTCAATGTCATGCTGTCAGAATTTGACATTGGTGGTACATTTCAACATCTGGAATCAAACAAAGCGGTAAACAATAAACAAGAAGGTGAAAGTTTTGTCTGTTTATTTGTACCGCAAGGATACCTATATGGAATATAAAATTAACTGAAGAAAGATATATTATCAAAGGTTACTTAAAAGGAGAAAAATCAATAACATCAGTTTAAAATGGACAAGTCGAGGTAAGATTTTAAATCTCATTATTCTACCTACATTTGTTTCTACGGTTTACTGAAGTATCTCCTGAACGAAATGACTCACTCGGCATTGTGCAATTTCGTAACGGTCACACTACGAGGCAGTGGTATAGATCTTTTTGTAGGGCAAATATTAATCTCTTTATAATAACGCTAGAACACACCAATTTAATGTATGAAAGGTACCTTTTTAGTTTATGAAATAGCCGAAAATTTCACCTTCATATTTTAGTAACCATGTGATCAGCTAAGGAGGTCAGTAAAATAGATGTTAGGTAGATTGACTTTACTCTTTCTGGTACTTAAAATATTTTGAGACTTTAGTTTATTCATAACTAGTTTTTACCCGCTGCTTCGCTCCCGCTCTTACCCTACTCTACGGTACTCTACCCTACTCTACCTTACTCTACCCTACTCTACCCTACTCTATCCTACTCTACCCAACTCTACTCTACTCTACCCCACTCTACAGCAGGTTTTCGTTATAAAAAATATCCTATGTCCTTCTCCTGGTTTTAAGCTACCTTCCCACGAATTTTCAGCCAAATTGGTTCAGACTTTCTTGAGATATAAATAGTGTAACTAACACGACTTTCTTTTATATATATTGATTTATTAAAAGTCAGTCAGATAACACACTGTCTATTATAGGTTTTCAATGTTACTACTGGAACCAGGAGAAATTTATTTTGAAGACTATTCATGTACCCTAAGTGATTCCGAATTAAAGAAAGAAAATGCTAAGCAAGGACGATTAAAGTTATGCTCCAAGTCCCTGGTATTTGAGCCAAGGGATTGGGTATATCCTCTTATTAAGATGCAGTTCAAGGATTGCACTGATATATCAGTAGTTGACTGTATAGATAACAATAATGTGATTAAAGTAAGAATGAAGATGTATGCTGAAATGCTTGAAGAAAACATACTGGCACCTTACAAATTTATTTATGAAGATAGAGACTTCTATGTGTTCTTTGATTTTGCCTCAGCCGATGAGTGCTTATGTCAAATGCAGCAGTTGCAAAGAGCTTCTACTCTCCATGCCCCTGAGCACAACAGCATGATTGCTACAATTCTCCACTCAAGATATATGCGGATGGAGTTTGATCCAGTGATGATGGATGACTTCACAGAACAGATAGTGTGTGAGCTGCAGGCTG